>CM042380.1:14018552-15288532 GCA_023634145.1 Thymallus thymallus | reverse complement strand
TGCCGCTCTGTGAGTGAAGCATTGCTAAAACAGGGGCTGTACATGTCTTCTGTGAACCAACATTTTGGGCAATTACTCAGATCAATGGCAGGTGGTTCTGGTTTGGCTCCTCAGATCTCATTTCTCCTCACAGCCTATTTCTTTCTGTATGCGCTGTCAATCAGCAGGATAACTTTTAACCACCTCAAAACAGAGCCGGCTGCCAAGCATTCGTTTAGCTGTTCACTTTTATTCGGCCCCTCCCGTCCAACCTGTCACAGTGTTACACACTGTTGACCATGCTTTCTATTCAACAAGGGCAAATTAATTGGTTTCAGTGGTTTAAATCGGCAATCAATGTCAGTTTTCCAACATAATAAGGCTTAATCATAAATCTGTGAGGTGTGGCCTGCCTGACCTCTATTCATCAGTTCCTTCTACATGGTCTCATCTGGGTGGAGCAAATGAACTACCCCTGTTTTGATTTTCCGATTGACGTGTCACATGAAACGTTGCCACTCTCAGAATATGGCCCTTTCTCTCCCTCCCTCCCTCCGTAGCTCCCTCTCTCCCTTTATCCCAGGCATCAGTTTCTCACCCTCCCTCAGTCCCTCAGAGAACATACAAGGCACTAAGACAGAGAAAAACGTCCAGTGTGACAAAGGTGGACACATTTCTGTGCCTTGTTTGTGCGCCCAATGAATTCTTTCAATTCATGAGTGAGTGAGAGAAAGGCAGAGAAAAAATAATGAAAGAAAACAAATCCCCAAAGAATTAGTGGTGGGACTCACTGTAACTAATGAGCTGTTGTCCGGCCAATCCCTAGAATGGAGCCGCTTAATCAAAGCAGTGTTGAAGGTAATTCCCCCCCCCCCCCCACCCCCCCCCCTACAGAAATCCATTTATGAGATGAGATTGAAAGAGAACGAAACTGCTATTCTTTTCATTTGGGTGACCAGCGCTGGCGAATTGTCCTATTTTTGGAAAAGAATTGGGATAGTCGCAGAGAAAGAGGGCCACTGTGTGCCGACATTCCAGATGTCCAAACGGCAGTTGTACCAACCAAACTTTTCTGGGCAATGGCTGCCAGCGATGACCTCATAAGGAGCAGGCCAAAGACTGAGGCCCACAGTTCTCCTGCCATGCAGAAGAATACCCCCCCTCCTTTCATAATCCATTCTGTGTCTCCAGTGTCCCTCTCTTTTCCTGTCCCCCTGCAAAATTACTCCTTCATAATTAGCCATTGTTCCTGCTCTTTTGGCGCGACTCTCCGCGCTTTTTCAGGGGCCCCTTTTCTCTCCTCCCCCCCTTCTTTTCTATCCTCCCCTCTCTGTCCCCTATGTACTCATTGTGAATCTCTAGGAAACTTGTGATGCCTGGCAGCCCACTTGTTTGGCACCCCCAGCCCTCTCCATAGCTCTCTGCGCTGTGGACTGTGGGAGATGTTACACTTGGTTTGTTCAATCTGAACACTTTGCTCTAAACCAGAAGTTATCTCTATAAATGACAGAAAGGACCTGGCCTGAATGGCGCTTTGTTGACTGTTTTCCTAAAAGGCCCCCCACTATATTTCATCTGTCAATCGCTTTTCTTTACCCCAACAATGCTTGATTGTTTCCATGAAAACGTCAGGTTCCACAGACAGGAGAATTCTGTATTATTATGTTCCTGACAAATTCCGATCTCTGTTTTCCTTCCCCTGCACTCAGACAGGGCTCATAACTTACTGTCAACCTGCACTCACACAGGGCTCATAATTTACTGTCAACTTACTGTCAACCTGCACTCACACAGGGCTCATAACCTACTGTCAACTTACTGTCAACCTGCACTCACACAGGGCTCATAACTTACTGTCAACTGGGAGGGGAGCCACAATGCTCCACTGTTGCTCAGCAAATAGTCTGTGTTGGTTGATGGCTTGACTGGCTGTTTGCTTAACTGCAGTGGCAGTGATAGTAGGCACTTTAGAGAGAGGGAGAGAGGGAGAGAGGGAGAGAGAGAGAGAGGGAGGGAGAGAGAGAGAGAGAGAGAGGGAGAGAGAGGGAGGGAGAGAGAGAGAGAGAGAGGGAGAGAGAGAGAGGGAGAGAGAGGGAGAGAGAGGGAGAGAGAGGGAGAGAGAGGGAGGGAGAGAGAGGGAGGGAGAGAGGGAGAGAGAGGGAGAGAGAGGGAGAGAGAGAGAGAGAGAGAGAGAGAGAGAGAGAGAGAGAGAGAGAGAGAGAGAGAGAGAGAGAGAGAGAGAGAGAGAGAGTACCCTTCCGTCTCCTGGTGAACTGACGAGGTGTTGAAGTTGTCTCTCTTGGATCGGGAGAAGGAGGGCTAGTGGCGGAGGGGGCCGACGGTGAGACGAGTGGCTCAGTTTGTGAGTGTGTGCTCCTCGACCCCCACTGGGTAGACAGACAGAGCCACTTCAGTGCTCTCACACCTGCATCAGTCTCTGTTGTCAGGCTCTGCCTAGCGGCTAGTGGGGGTGGGGGCAGGACACCAACCAGGGTGTCTAACTAATCCAGCTGCTAAAGTGTTTAAAGTGAGATGCAAGACGGCTCCTCCAACAGGATATTATTGCAAATAATTTACTGTGCAAAGTAATTATCGATGCTCTGCTCAATATCTAAAGTGTGCACTTGAGGAGTTTTGCTTAATTTGCTCTGGGTGTGGGTTTTAGAAATAGTAACTACGGTGGTTTCTAATAGAGAAAGCATCAGGAGAGAGAGGGATGAAGTGCTTGTGTAATTGAGTTGACTTTTTGAAGGGGGAAGGTCAACATTTATAGAGGAACAATTTAAACACATTCATTTGGACAACTCTCTCCAGCTACCTTGTTAGGATATATGTATTTCCCCAGGCATTTGCCATATTTTAATATCATTATCCAAAATTACTTTGTCCACTCGATTTTTTTACCTTATCATAGAAGTGAGATGTTCATTTTACATTTTCATTTTAACGTCTCTATATTTTTTATTTTACTGTAAAAACTATAATGTCTAGCAGAGCCATTCGTTTGTAGAATCCATAAAATCTAAATAATTTAAGATAAATCTGATTATCATAAATATGGGTCTCATAGGTAGTGTTAGCTGCTGTGGAATGTGTGTGTGAACGCTTTATATAGAGAGTGAAGGAGAGATGTATAAACTGAATCATTATGGTTATGTATGGGGAGCCAGGCTCATCTGAGACAGTCACAATGGAAGGTGATAATTTTATTGTGCTAAACGGCAGTGAGTGTGTCAGTAATATTCCAGCTGGGAGCTGTCAGGTAGCAATATCTTATTATGCCAGGTGAAGACTCTGTGGATCCCTGCTATGTCACCTGGGACAACAGGGGGAAAATAAAAGGTTACAAAAACCTCTAGAGGAAGACAGAAAAGTCTCTCAACACACTTTTGTAAAATCAAAATATTTTACAGTTCTTTGGAAAAATCGATGTTTCTGATGTATTTGTTATATTTTTCCTTTGCATGTAATAACTTCAATAGATCAACAATATTGAATGTCTATTGAAAGGAAATTCTATAGATATTTTCAAAGAAATATGGCCTTCAGTCCTCAAATGAGTTAGATTTCTTTATGTACTGTAGATTGCTTAAACTAAATTGAATACTAGAACTTATATGAACTCTTTCTCTCTCCCACTATGTGTGTGAGCCCTGACTTGTGCTCTGGAGTAAAGCCTGTATCTTCTTTGTGTAGACAGTGTAGAAGCTCTGACCATGTTCTCACAGTGCCTTCACCAGCATGGTGTGCAATGCATTTACTCAGCTAGAATGACATTTCATAAGGTGTACCAGATGGATCTTGTGCTGGCCTGCGATAACTGCTCGTTTAACATTTTTCGGTTTGCCATTGTTAGTATGATGTAATATTAATCTTTGTTCCAGTCGATGTTGTCTGAAGACATCATGCTGTAATTGTCTTTTGAGACATTTTTCAGTTTCTGTTGATAGGCCTTAGAGAAAGTCAAAAGATTCCACTAAGGAATATTTCCCCAAATCATTATCATTTATACCTTTTACTTTCTGCATTTTGGTGTGTGTGTGTGTGTGTGTGTGTGTGTGTGTGTGTGTGTGTGTGTGTGTGTGTGTATGCCTGCACGTTGTTACCCATGGAAACTTGAAGCTCTGTCATAAAGCATCTTTTGCCATATCCAGCTCTCCCATCATTATGTCCTCAAACAATGGCCCTCTTGTTTTAACGTCTTATTTGATTATTTCTCTGAAACATTTTGGGTGGTGGTGTCTGAGGGAAAGGGGGCTAATATTTTCCTCCTGAAGTGACCTGTAATTAAGGCTGGGAGAAGAGGGAAGGGGCGTGGGGGTAGTGGGGCGCGAGGCAGGCGATGGTGGTGTGGAGTTACTTATCACCATTGTCTATAAAAGGTCAGCAGTGTGAAAGAGCAGAGGCAGCGGGCTGAAAGTCAGAGCTTGTTATGACAGAGGAGGAAATGGGATAGCCACAGACGCACAGCCCCCAGTCATAAGACCTAGGGTCCTCTGATGCTAACCAATTAAACAGAGGTTGTTGCGTGATGAAACAGTATCAGTGGCAACAATTCATGACTCAAAGCATTCCAGGCCATATGAGCCTTCACTCCTAATCCTTTAAATGTGGCCATTATTGTCAGCTATATATAGGACCTTTTCCTCTTTCACTTTCTCCTCGTTCTGTCCTCTGCAAAGTCACTGGGGCTTTGGCTGGGAGAAGGCAGGCAACATTTCATGCTCTTATTGATTAGTTTGTTTTGTTAGCTGTCCATTGTTATTGTGTAATCAAGCATGAGGGGAGACGCCTTGTCGAGAATTCACGCCAGAGAGGCCTCTTCAGTTTGCCATATTCTCACTGCTCAATACACACACAGGCACATATTGGGCCAATTTACTAGAGAAACACATTCAATTATTGATAAGAGTAAAGGAATTGCAGCAGCGCAGAATGCACTGTAGTTAGAATGCACTGTAGTTAGAATGCACTGTAGTTAGAATGCACTGTAGTTAGAATGCAATGTACAAACGGGTTGTTTTGTTGAGCCTTTTTTATGAGCGTCTTAACAGAGCCTTGGATACGCTGTTATTCAATGTTTCACATTCACCACTGTCGACCTGGACCCCAGTTGCTCTCCTACTCTATAAAACACCTGATGTTTAATTGTTTAATTAAAACAATTCCGCAATCAAACGCTCACGTTGTGTACCATTATATCCCAGCATAGGCTTTGGGGAATATATAATGTACATATTATTGCCCTCTGACATTTTCTGAGACTTACTGCGATATCCCTCCCTCTCCCTTCAATAATGAAAGCTGGTATTGTAGAGGGCCTCTGAGAGGTTGGGGGGTGGGGCACCTTCGCTCTGTGCTCGCTTTAGCTGAGCGCAGCCCTCCCAGCTCTGCTAATAAATTATTAACTCCCACTGACAAATACTGTTACGGAGCCTGCCGCAGATCTGTTGCATTTTCTAACAAGATTGCTGTAGACACATGTTACAGGAGGATGGAGTCAGCCCTGTTCAGTCTCTCTCTCACGCCTCAGCAGCTTGACTGATGGCTGGAGACCGGGGTAAAAGTGCCTGAGAGACTGAATATTTTAGTGGTAAAATAATACCACTTGATTTATTGTGTCATACAAAAGAAGTGCTTTGTTTCACTCTCGCACTCCATTGAAGACGGGAGCTTGTTGTGCTGGAGGCCCGGGCTTTTTGGATGCATTAATAAAAAATGTGGTGGAATCTCCTAACTCCACCCCTCTCCCTTCTCAAAATCCCTCTCTACCCCATCTTTCTTCACAGAGCAGCATCACTCTCAACATGCAAGTTCTGAACTTTGCTCTGAATTTAGATTTTCAATGAACAATTATAATTTTCTGATATAATTACAGGAAACAATTTATTGTCTGATTAAAATTGAGGGCTTGGTCTCTAGAGAAAACAGTAGACAACACAGGTTGGTCTGAGAGAGTGTGAGGTTCCTTCCCTCCCAGCGCTACGGTACCTGACAGGTGATTAACATGGCCTGCCAATTTCCCATTTTCACCCCAACCACCACCACAAATACTGATCTGTAACTACGTGCCTCTGTGTGTGTGTGTGTGTGTTTAGGTGTGTGTGTGTGTGTGCGTGTTTGTGTGCCTGCCTGTAAGACTTGGATGTCCTAATACATATATGTGTTTTCATCACTCTTTATTGTAATGCTTTGTGAAATACGGTAATGTGCTGGCTCTGAACTCACTTAATGAACTGTATTTAACAATTCACATTGAGAGTGCCAGTCTGCTCCGCTGTTCAGCGGCGTGTGTAAAATGATGGCACACCTTCAAATGAACTAGCCATTCTTTAGTGGAGCTGAAGCTGCTGAGCGCTACCGGGCCTGACAGCGGCATGCGATGTGCACAATCCTCACGTATGGGGAGTGTGGACGCACGTAGGCACTTGATCAGATTTATTCGAACACCAAACTGTGTGTTAATCTCTCCCTGTTTCAAATTTGTTTTGATCCCTCTGTGAACCCCATGCCATACACTTGGCAGAGTCTGGTGAGGTACGGTGGAGTTGGCTGAGGTGTGGGTTAGCTGACTCCATAACCTCGCCTTCCTCTCCTCTATCTGTCTGTCTGTCTCATGGTCCTCCCAGCAGGCAGCACAAGGGCACGATCACACCACAGCCCTTGACCTAGAATACCCACCTCTCTGTCTCCTTCCTCCAGCCTGTAGCCTAGCTAATGGGGTGGCTAAATCTCCGTCACAGTGACCCTGTGGAAGAGAGGAGAATGGCCAGATTTCTCACACCCTCAGCTCCCCTCCCTGTCTCCCCTGTCTTCCCATGCCCCTCCCTGCCTCTCCCTGGCATAGAAGATGCTACAGCAGAGATGAGACTTAGAATTGAGGCTCACATGCTGTTTTCATTGTTAAATACCCAGCAACTTAGATTGAGAGGCAGACCAGGGGAAAAGAGGATTTCCAGTAAATATGGGCTGGCTCCTTTTCCCCACACCATATCAGTAGGAATGCCATATTATTCTCTTATTAATACCAATCGCATAATTAGATTAGCTGGCACTGTATTACTTTTATTCATTGTAGGACACAGCATGAGGGTGTAAGAAAAGGCAGAATTAGCTGTAAAATAAAAACACCTGATATGTCAAGTGCACTCTTCACTGTAATATTCATGAAAGTGTGTGACAGATTTGTAAATTCTGTCTTCCACTGCCAGGATCTGATTTCCAAGCTGCTTAAGTAGGATTTATTGGCCTGGAGAAATAGTTTAGCACTGCTAATTTGAAGGGTGGAAGTAAAAAAGGAAGTAGCTGGGTGTTGGTGTTGTGTTTGGTGGCAGGATCATCCTGGCAACTGTTGAATTAAATCAATTAAGGCTCTTCTGTTAATTAAGAAGAGGACGAGCACATTACTTTGACTCGTCATCTCCTTATAATTGGTTATCATAATCAAACAAAGCGGTTTAAGGCTTTACCTGAATTTGGAGCGATAGAGAGTAGTGTTGTCATGTTTACCTTTATCTAGGGTCATTATTGACTGGGACTTGACTGGGACACTTTATCTGTGGCTGTGTTAGAGCTTTAATCAGAGCGTGTTATGTGGTATAGTAACCCTCTTAGCCTAATCATTGGCTGGGTGGAGGGAGGGAGGGTTTTGTCTGGCCCAGACACAGGCACCGCTCCAGCCTCATCTCTAGCCTCATCTCCAGCCCCATCTCCAGCCTCCTCTTCCCCATTTACATTAAACAAAGGATTAGGAGAAGCCCCATGGCCTGCTCTCACACCTCCTTAGCAGGTCACATGACCATTGATAGGACCACTCCAACTTTGACTCAACTTTGGTCCAACACTGTTTTTCAGGGAACCAACAGGTGTGGGTTGAAACATCCAGCAAACCTGTCGTAAATACTTTTTGACATCAGCTGTTTTGTCGTCCCAGTGTCATAAAACTGTCTGACGTTTGACTAAGTTTTCTCTTTCTCTCTTCCACAGCAGAATAATGTCTTCCAAGCAAGCCACCTCTCCGTTTGCTTCCGTCGCTGATGGGGAGGAAGCCATGAGTCAGGACCACCTGTCCTGGAATAAGGAGGAGAGTGCCGAGGCCCACGGGACGCCCCAGCTGCCTCTGCACAGCCTGCTCCACAGCAAGGGCTCCATGGACGAACTGCAGCCCCTCAGCAGTGTCCCTCCAGAGAGTGACTGGGACAGCATGGTGTCAGCCCAGCAGCGCATGGTGAGAGACACCACCCTGTAGACCAGTTGACCAGTAGACATATTACATTTGATAAAAAATACTAAAATATTACAAAAAAATATATGTTTACAAGTAGGAGTGAGAAAGTATATATATATATATATATATATATATCTGATATACCGTAGGGCCTATAGCTACCAATCTTACTGCTGCAATATCCTCAATGTCTACTGTAATGACTCCACCATTCACCATTTACTGTAGGTGAAAGGGAAAGGAAAGGGAGAGGGGAATACTAGTCAGTTGTACAACTGAATGCATTCAACTGAAATGTGTCTTCCTCATTTAACCCAACCCCTCGACAGGCAAGCCATCAAGGAGGTAGATTCCAGACAATGTTCTGTATTTTCCGTTGGTGACCTTCACCATTAATGACTTTCACCACTGTCTAGCCTCTGAATGTCAGTAAGCCTGACACACACACCCTCACACACACATACACACACACACACAAAACTGTCTTGTCACTGTGCCCTAGCAGAGAGGAATTTCTCCCACAAGGACACGGTCACAACAGAGCCCTCGGAACAATTTCAATGAAGACTTAAGACCATGCGTTCTGCCAAGCACTTGTCTTTGAAGTCTAAGCCCTCATGAGTGTCTTGAGATCCTCCCCACTCTAAAAGAAGAAGACAACAACGTATTGAATTGCATTTTAACGTCACACACAGATTTGATTAAACTATAAATAGGGAGACAATATGACATGGAACAAAGTCTCTAAGAGGGTATCTATTCTAGAGGGCCTGCTCGGGCCCCTCATCACCTCAGCCCCCCATCCGCCTGACTCCCTCACTGGAGGCTCTCTCTGGACCAGGATGCACTGGGGCCAAGATACAGGCTCAACAGCCACCCATTGTTATGTGCTTGAAAAAAGGAACTCTTCACATGCCCAGTCCCTCCCTCCTCCTCCCAGCCATGGGTAATGTCTCTAATACTGTGAAGCCGTAGGGATCCTGGGACCCTCAGATAGGCAGCACCAAACCAACTATAATCAATTATAGGTTGAACAGGCCCAGTGATCAACAGTAAAACGTATTGTACAGTACACAGCATCCCAATAAAAATTCAATACCACAGTATGACAAATTAAGACAGAACGGAATGTTGCTACGCTTCTTCTTCGGCGGCTGCATTCTTTCTGCCATCAAAGAAACATCTCCCACAATATGTGTTGTTGTGTACATCTGCAGCAGGCCCCAGACAATCTGTGGAGCTGCTTTGATGTGTGTGGAGGAGAGAAGAGCAGAGGCACTTGTGGGCTGTAGCCGGGGAGGCAGGTGGTTGTTTGTGACAGACGGGCCTGCAGTAAAGAGACCCAGAGGGGCTCTGAAGTAGCCTTCCAGTGGGCCACCCCTCCACACTGCAGTGGCTGCTGGGAGAGAGTCGCTGCCCCCCGCTTCTCCTGCCCACCCACGTCCTACCCCCAGCCCCGTCCTAGACCCTTTGTCCCGGCTTGTTTTCTAATGATGCTGGGCGGTCTGGAGACACTGTTCTTGCTATCCAGTATGTAAATGACAGTCAGGAGATTGCTCAGGTGGTCCGCTCTTCTGACAGGCTCTAATTGGATCACAGGGCCGTTAGTGATGAAGGTAATTAGAACGGCATTTGAAAGAATGTTTTGTGCATTGTCTGTTACTCACTGCAATCACTCGACAGCCTCTTGATAGAATGAAAGGAACTGTATGAAAAGTTAATTCTATTCATTTTGGATCTGAGGGAGGAAATGCTTGCTTTTGTTTGCATAATGTTGAATCCTTTTCAGTTTATCATTACTTCAATTATTATCATTTTATCCAGATATAAAAAACAAACGTTTTTGGTGCCTTTTCAACTTGAGCAATACCAATAACGTGTTGTCACAAGAATCCTTTATTATACCTTAAAAACCTTTCCTATAAGACAGCTATGTAAGCCAGCTGTACAATTATCTTGTTCTGGTTGATTGTTCTGCATTGAACAGAAAATACAGCGAGACATGGTGGAGACCTTGTGAATTGAAGGGTTGTATCAACCCTGAACACTGCCAGTTAATGGAGTTTCTAGTCTGAGTAGAATCTATCAGATGGATGGTGGTGACTGGCTGTGATTTCATACTGAGGAGCGACATGAGGTCAAGGAAGGAGGACTAGAACATGGGGCCATGACAAGTCTGGAGGTTATTTATAGAAAGACGAACACAAATGTACCTTGAAGCTAGCAACGTTAGTTTCCCCCACCATCGTCACAACACAGTTGTCTGTGGATTGCCATGGCCTTGGCCCTGCGTGACAATGACTTTTTACCATTAAATTGTAAACATTGAAATTGGAAAAGTGAAGTGTGGAGATCCTGTCAGCTCAAGTTGGCTTGATACAGATGGTGCATGGGAGAGGGAGTGTGAGAGGGGAGAAGGAGGGATCGAAAGAGAGAGAAAGAGGGGGGAGAGAGGCAGACGGCGGAGAAGGCTGAAAGTGTTGCCTTTGCTGATTACCTGACTCCACTGCTGTGCCATGCGTCTGTGTGGGCTGTGCCCTGAACCTGCGCCAGCTGATTAACCCAGCCGCCGTTCTACTCCCCACAAGCACCCTCCACTGGCCCTGGCACAGCCACAGCCACCCCTGCATAATCACCCCCATCCTGCCTGCCCTTCGCTGGGTGTAGATCTTGCCGCGCCGCCCTGGTACTGAACCGAACCACTTCTCTGACTCCTGCTTGTCTGAGGATACTACGCCGGGATGAAGGATGGAACAGGAATGCCCAGTTTACATCATGTTCTTTGGGAATATCAGCAGATTCCACCCACTTCTCAACATCGTTCTACCTTCTTGATGTTCCTTTTCTTCTTGGGTTGTTCTCTGTGTGTCCTTCACTAGAATGGCTTCCTCCTTTATGTGTGTGTTGAAGGTATTGTGTTGTTTTGGGGTTAAATGCCAGATCAGCGTTATACATACATTACACACCGAGCAGAGGTGAGAATACATAGAGGTAAAAGGGTTCAACTCCTGACAGCAGAATTACCTGTTGTCTCCTCACTCTCTGCAAGCCATAATTAAAACAGCCTGGTGTCTGAGAAACCTCTCTCTCTCTCCTTCTGCCTCTCTCTCTCCCTCTCTCTCTCTCTCTCTCTCTCTCGCTCTCTCGCTCTCGCTCACCTGCTCTCTCTCGCTCGCGCATCGTCCCGCTCCTTCCCCGCCTCCTCTCCTCTCGAACTCCCCCTCCTCTCTCCCTCCTCTCCTCTCTCTCTCTCTTCTCTCTCCTCTCACTCTCTCTCTCTCCTCTCTCTCCTCTCCCTCTCTCTCTCTCTCTCTCTCTCTCATCTCTCCTCTTCCTCTCTCTCTCTCTCTCTCTCTCTCTCTCTCTCTCTCTCTCTCTCTCTCTCTCTCTCTCTCTCTCTCTCTCTCACTCCTCCTGCTCCTTTTTCCGTGTACAGAGAGCACTCAGTCAGTCTCAGACAGGACCCTTAGTTAAATACTAAACCACACACAGGTGGGACTGAAAAACAACAGCAGCCTGAGACAGGACACAGATCTACGATGGCCCGCAGCACTCAGCTGAGAATAGGCCTCCACTCAAAAATGAACAAATTACACAGCACTCACCCCAACACAAATGTACACTCAAAGGCAATTTGAGAAATTATAGTTGGGTTTCTCTGTGTAGTTTCTCCACAGGTAAAGTAGTGCCTGATCACATGCACGTGCGCACACACACACACACACACACACACACACACACACACACACACACACACACACACACACACACACACACACACACACACACACACACACACACACACACACACACACACACACACACACACACACATACGTACATACACACATTATGACTATGCCCTCTGAAAGTGTCCCTCATCATTTCACCACACTATTTTCACTTGCCAGATCTCCATTGATAGAAGCTGTTGATGTATGAAAGCCAGAGAGGGGTCATTTGATATGGACAAATCGCCCTTGGCCGCCAAAGAACTAGCAATCACTGCATTTGACTAGATCAACTGTCAACAGCCGATGAAACTGAGAGACAGAGAATACACAGGGAAATACTAATGATTAAACCCAACCCCCTTTCTCTTCCCCATCCCCTTCCCAACTTTTGTTTTCTTACAGGAATCTGACAGCAATAAAGTATGTTCCCTGTACTCCTACCGGAATAACTCAACCTCCCCACACAAGCCTGAGGAGGGGGCCCGGGAGCGCGGCGACCTGCTGAGCGGATCTGCATTCGGAACGCCGGAGCGCCGCAAAGGAAGCCTGGCCGACGTGGTGGACACACTGAAGCAGAAGAAGCTGGAAGAGATGACAAAGACAGAGCAAGATGGTAGGACACTAAGTACCTGTGTGTATGTGTGTGAGGGAGTGTGTATGAATGCTTCCTTTTTCAAATGGCGTCAAACTTTTCCTCTCTCTCTCTCTATCATTTTAGTTTTTTCTTTCCCACTCACTCTCTCTTTTAATTATACGCACACACACTGTGTAACCGAGCACACACACACGCGCACACGCACACAAACACCCAGACATACACAGACAGGCTGGGAGGACTGACGTGACTGTGTTTCCAGTTTGTTCTGAACCCTTTCCAGAGTGACAAAGAGTGGGTGGCACTACACCTCAGCTTAAGTGTGGTCTCCCCCCACTGCCAAGGCAAACTCTCAGGCCGTAAAACACATGCCGCCGACCTGACGCCAGCAACATTACCTTTTTATTCTTCAACACAGAAAGCTCTTCACTAAGGGCAGCATTCATCAGTCAAAGTCAACTACACCTACAGACAAAATGAGTCCTGGCTATTAACAGGGATACATGTGCCAATTTAATTAATTCAGTTTCTATACCATATATTACCAAATTGTCCTAATTTCCTCACATATCAAATGCACTTAATAGAACTCTATTTCTCCCCTATGGTAACCCTCCACTCCCTAGTCCTATATGTTATCTCACAGTACCCACACAGCACCTTCTGTCACCCCTCGAACTGCAGACTGTAAGGATAAAACTAATATTTGAAAGAGCCGCTACAACATTCCCCCATTCTTAATTAGCACTGCACTAGTAGTATAGTGTAGTATCCAATCAGATTTGGAGCCCCCTGGGATCGATGGTGTCTCATTCAGTGTCTGGGGAGCTCTTAGCTTAAGCGCTACATCACACAAATAAATTAGACGTTTTAAAGTGTTTGTTTGGTGGTCTTTGCACAGTATCAGCTATCCTGGATTATTCAGTAGATAGCAATCTTGATCCCAATATTTTATTTAACAAATTTAATTAGGTCATCCAATTTCTAATATTACTATTAACAATATTAGATTTGAGCAATATTAGATACTAGATTTACAATAATTTCTTCACATTCATAATTTGTTTTATTGTTGACTTATGTGTTTAATAGTAAAAACAGTGTCTTAACTAGTATTTCTTGCCCTGTAGTCTTAATGTTATCGTTAGTTTCATACCCTTGATACCTTTCCCACAGAGGACATCTCTCATGTGTCTCTGGTTTCTGATGGGGTTGTTTTCTGCGGCGGGTGCTCTCCTCAGATCCCTCTGTGGCGAAGACGGCCGTTATGGTAATGAGCCCCAGCTGGTGAGGGCCGGTTGTTGCAGTAATTTAAATGGTCAAGTGCAGCTCATAATCCAGGAGCGTATGTTAGCGCAGGGAGGAGAGAGTGCTTCAGCGTGCAGTACAGCTGTTTTAATCTCCTGTTAATAAAAGAGCCTGGGCCTGCCTCATGCCCCATGCATCATCACCACCAAAATAAATTCCTTTGTTGGAAGAAATTAGTTTCTGAGAACACAGAACAAGACAAGAGGCTCACAGAGTTCAATATGTCGTCTGTAAGCTGCTGGAATGGAAAGATTCTGTGTCCTTGTGGACGCTTGACACCATCTCCATCAGTAGAGGTGACTGTGTGATTACTGTACATCAGAAGGGATGGGACAGAGGATGGTGTGTAGAGCAGGCGTCTAACTGTTGTTACCATTCTTAATCTATGTCAGTGTTTATAGAGAGCCTCTGTGAGCATCTTGAAAGGGCAGGATTAACCCATTAAGGGCATACCAGAAGGTTGGAGAGCCATTTGTTGCCTTAATGACCTGGCTAATGTAAGACAAAGCAGCGATGAGCTAAATATATCACTTATCTAAGCTACGCTATCATGGAGACAACTGTTCCTGCTAATCCACCCTGCTTTAGTCCCTCCACTGGTCTAGATCACTGGAGTCTTCAGAGCCGAACTAGACACCATCTGCTGCCATTATTCTGACTGAGTCCTCTCTGTTATGTCTCTGGTCAGGAATCTCATCTCATTGTGATGATGGTTCAAGACTGAGCTTGCTGACCTTAATGGTGGAGGGCATGAGAATCCTCTCTGTTACACATATTACAATGTAGATGGTAAAGCTGTGGACTGGGACAGAGAGCAGTCCTAACAGACGATGACAGAGTGAGTCTCCATCCGCCGGCCGTTAATGCTTCTTTCAGTCCCCTAACAAAACGTTAATTAAATGTAGATCGTCGCCAGGGTTCGCTGCCCTCAAATCCAATCAGACCTCAGTTGCCTGCAACTTTGCCTAACTGGACGGACATCTCAGTGCTCCGTGCCTGAACCCGACACAGTGGCCATACTCAGCCCTCCCACCCCTCCTCTGTGACGCTCTCTGTCACTGGTCCTCAAAGTGCTTTAAGTGCTTGTGACTGCGCTAATGAATGAAAATGTCCTCCCAGCAGTGAGGACTGCATTAAGCTGAATAGCCACCTTAGCTGTAAAAGCTCTATTAGACAGTGGCCAGGAGGGCTAACGATTGTGCCCCATGTTTATTTACTAGGTATTGTAAATACATTATTTATGGAGGGCTTTCCAGACAGTCAAAAGTAAAAAATGTCAGTATAAGGTATTAAATGAAAAATGGCCTCCATTATAAAGATCCAAGGTGACCTTGGTTGGATTCACATGCAATTAGACCGGCTTCCCATAATGCACTAAAGTATGAATCAATGGTCATTGGAAGACAGCACTGTGTTGATTTGTTATGATTGTCCCCAAGACAAGGACAGGTGATAGGTGTTTGTTTGTTTGTTTTAGGGTGTTCCTTTGGGCTCTATACAGACCGGTTGAATTGTTGACAGCACAACCAGCTCTGGATTAGATTTGTGTGCTGTTAATGAATTCCTAATGTCTCTTTCTATTGTGCGATGAGTGGCATGCCGAGACATGTTTTTATTCTTTATCGGTGGCCTGACGAGCACCATGCAATTTCTGTGCACAGAGTTATGTCAAAAAGTGTGGTATAAGCTATTCAGAATACAATGCCTGTGGAAACTCTGGAAATGCACTCAAGCCGGACAGATATTCATCTCCTTCTTTGTACTGATATGTTACAGAGACTTTCTGCTTGCATCAGGGAATGTCAACACACAGGCATGCATGCACAACTGTCCCCTTTTTGCCTGGGCATCAACAGTCCTCTGCCTGCGCCAGTGTAGTCAGCAGTGTCGTATTGCCAGGAGTAGTTCTGGCTGCTGCTAAAAGCTTGTTATATTCTAATCCATGCTTATAGGCTGGCTAGGCTTACCCTAACCCCAACACTGACCTGGAATATTGAAACATGTTGTAGGTCTATGTTACCTTACGGAAAAAAGGCTTTTAGATTTCAGGTTGCACTAGAGATTGCAGTACATAACATCTATATTCTGATGTAACGGGAGTGATTTTACAGTTCAACCTTGTGGTTGCCCTGTATAACAGCACACAGTATCCCACAGTGTCCCTGTGATGACTCTAGTCTGTCTGTGGAGAAGAAGTGAGAAGGGGAGGTTGAGTTGGGGTGTCCTGACTCCCTGGGAACAGGTGTGCATGGTGGAGGTCCTGTCTCAAAGGGTAACATGCAATCCTGGGTGACCTGTGACACTATGAACAGTTGCTAATGTGAAAGGGTGAGGACTTCTCCCCAAGGCAGTAACCCAACCTCCTTGGAGCTGAGAGGTGGTCCACACTCCACACTATGGTGCACAGGAGCCAGGCTATGGCCAACAAAAGCTTGCCGCATCAGTCAGAGTATCTGGTAAGCAGTGCACCTGGACCACAGGAAGACCTATTGACTACTTACTGTACCAGTGGGAACAAGGACAATTCACCAAATCACAGCATTCCTCTATGAGGTGGAAGGATTTTGAAAGAGATCACACACGTCAGCAGCAGATGACCTCCACTGTGTGACATGAATGGTCTAATCATGTGCTGTTTAGTTGGGTGATCTGAATGTATGATTCTCAATTTCAGTCATACTGTATGCAATGCCAATCAGTAGATCTCTCCATCTCTCTCTTACTCTCTTTATCTCTCTCTATTATCCTAACAGTTTAGAAAGTACACAACTGATAATTCCTTTTATCCGGCTGTAATGTCCTAATGAGAGGGAGCGAGAGGGAGAGAGAGAGAGAATGAATGAATGGGAGATTTAGGGTATCTCTCTCTTTTTCTCTCTCTCTCTCTATCTCTCTCTCTCTCTCTCTCTCTCTCTCTCTCTCTCTCCCTCCATCCCTCTGCTTGTAGTTGTAATCCGTCTCTGGGCTATGTGTTATCCCAGTGTCTATGGCAGTGCTGCAGTGTGAGTGTGGGGGTGTAATCAGCATTGTGTGCAAAGGAAGGGCAGGGTCATTATCCTCTATTACGACAGGGTGTGTAATGAGATTCAGGGATGGGGGAAAGCTTTGCAAAAGAATAGGATCAGCTCCAAGCCTTTGGCCTGATTAATACTGATGAACTCATGACTTAGTCCTAACACAGTCTCTGCCCCAATCCTGCTGTCTCAACCATAAAAGCTCACTGGAAATTTGGCTAGAGGTGATTTGTACCATTTGAAATGGTATGCTTAATACATTATTATTAGCCAAGCTCAGGATTTTTAGTAGAAAGGCATTTTCATGAATTACTACAGGTCTGGTTGTGTTCTTACGACTCACTTAAAGGGTTGCTTAAGAAATAATATAGTAGGAATAGCTCTCTTTCTCTCTCTCTCGTTTGGTCTCTCTCTCCCTCCCTCTTTCCCTCTCCCCTCTATCCAGCTGCCCTGTCATCTGGCTCTGTTTTATCCCACCTAATTAATAGGAATCTTTGTTATAATGATCTGTGGCGTGAGCCTCTGACTCGATGCATATGCAATGAGGCTGGAGACCCAGTCGCCTTTTTAATGTGTTGGCTGCTAGCCGAGGTGAACCTGCAGGTTTTGAGGTGCGCTTCAAACACTTAGTTCTCCTCTCCTCTCCTCTCCTCTCCTCTCCTCTCCTCTCCTCTCCTCTCCTCTCCTCTCCTCTCCTCTCCTCTCCTCTCCTCTCCTCTCCTCTTCAGTCCCCCAAACATCAGTCAACTGCTAGTTTTCTCTCTTCCTCTCCTTTACACTCGCGCTCCATCTTCTTGTTTTCTCCTTTAATAATTGTCCTTCTCTTCTGACTCCAAGAACCTGCTTCTCTTGATACAAGTGACATATTTGATCATCCTTGAGATGTTTCTACAAATTGGTTGGAGTCCACCTGTGGTAAATTCAATTGATTGGACATGATTTGAAAAGGCACACACCTGTCTATATAAGGTCCCACAGTTGACAGTGCATGTCAGAACAAAAACCAAGCCATGAGGTCGAAGAAATTGTCCGTAGAGCTCCGAGGCACAGATCTGGGGAAGGGTACCAAAAAAATTCTGCAACATTGAAGGCCCCCAAGAACACAGTGGCCTCCATCATTCTTGAATGGAAGAAGTTTGGAACCACCAAGACTCTTCCTAGAGCTGGCCGTCCGGCCAAACTGAGCAATGTGGGAGAAGGGCCTTGGTCAGGGAGGTGACCAAGAACCCGATGGTAACACCGACAGAACTCTGTGGATATGGGAGGACCTTCCAGAAGGACAACCATCTCTGCAGCACTCCACCAATCAGGCCTTTATGGTGGAGTGGCCAGACGGAAGCCACTCTTTAGTAAAAGGCACACGACAGCCTGCTTTGCACAAAAAAGGACTCTCAGACCATGAGAAACCAAGATTGAACTTTTTGGCATGAATGCCAAGCGTCACATCTCGAGGAAATCTGGCACCATCCCTACAGTAAAGCATGGTGGTAGCAGTATCATGCTGTGGGGATGTTTTTCAGCAGCAGGGACTGGGGGACAAGTCAGGATTGAAGGAAAGATGAATGGAACAAAGTACAGAGAGATCCTTGATGGAAACCTGCTCCAGAGTTCTTAGACTGGTCTTAGGTTCACACAGCAAAGACAACACAGGAGTGGCTTTTTTATTTATTTTAACAAGGCCAATTAAGAACAAATTCTTATTTACAATGACAGCCTACCTACAGGATCAGCCATAGTAGTACAGCAACCCTGGAACAAATTAGGGTTAAGTGCCTTTGTCAAGGACACATCGACAGGTTTTTGACCTTGACGGCTCGGGTATTCGAACCAGCGACCTTTCGGTTACTGGCCCAACACTCTAACCATTAGGCTACCGGCTGCCCTCCTTGAGTGGCCCAGCCAGAGCCCGGACTTGAACCCGATCTAACATCTCTGAAGAGACCGCATCCCACCTGACAGAGCTTGAGAGGATCTGCAAAGAAGAACGGGAGAAACACCCCAAATACAGGTGTGCCAAGCTTGTAGTGTCATACCCAAGAAGAGTCTGTAATCGCTGCCAAAGGTGCTTCAACAAAGTACTGAGTAAAGGATCTGAATACTTATGTAAATGTTATATTTCAGGTTTTTATTTTTAATACATTTGCAAACCTTTCTAAAAACCGGTTTTGTCATTATGGGGTATTGTGTGTAGATTGATTGAAAAATGTAATCCAAATGTGGAAAAAGTTAAGGGGTCTGAATACTTGTCAAGTTAAGGGGTCCGAATGCACTGTATATGTGTGTGCCTTTAGTCTCTCTCTCTATGTGTGTGTCTGTGTTCATACTTGGCCCTTGGCCTGGCCTGCCAGCCCTGTGGAGCAGTGCTCTGGTCTGTCACTTTTGTTTGAATAGGTAATGTGGAGCTGTTCAGGCTGAAGAGACATGAGCTGGAATCACTTGTTAGGACACATGATCAAAAGCTGCTCTCTGCACTCTGCCAATCAAACCTCTTGTCATCCTGTGAAGCAGACGTTAAATAGATATTTCGGCTGTACGCCGCAGGCAGACTGCCAGCCTGACATGTGAACTTTTACCAAAAGATACCAGCTCTGCCACTCCTCCCCTTCCCCTTCCTCTCTCACCCCCAAAACGCCTCCTGTCCCTCTGCTGCCAGGCTAGTGAACAGAGCCTAGAGTTAAATTAAATGGCTAAGTGTGGGGCACAGGGAGCACTCTCACTCTCCAGCCTGCCTTCTCTGAATGATGTATTTAGTATTCAGTCCAAACAGAACCCATACACACCACACCACGACTGCCTCCTAGAAGTTAGGAGAGACGGGGAAGTCCTAACAGAAGAAGAGCAGCATAAGGGGTTGTAGCTAGATTAGTCTAATGTGGAGCTCTCCCTCTTTGAGATGACAAAACAAGCAGCTGCTTCTTCAATGTGCCTTTCTTCGCTGGTTGGGATCACCTTCCCACTTCTCATATTCACATTAGTCAACAGTAGCAACTGCTGCGGAGCATTCCGGGAGCCATCTTCCCGGGATTCAGCTGTTGACTCTGTCCCCCTGCGCCCAAGGAGCACAACGCACCCATTGTGTTGCTGGCCCAGTGGCTGCACATGAACCCCCTGATAGGAGGAAACGGGTGTCTTAGGGAGACAAATCACAGCCAGGGCCATACAGAGGACTGTTTGTTCACACACACTTCCCATAGGTGCATCCCATCAGCTGCATCTCACCATAATGGATTGGGTATCAATTATGCAAAAAAATATTTGTTTTAAAAATTATTGAGGAGCTATGGAAGGTTTTTTATGTATTTCGTTGTATTAATTTCCATGCGACTTTAAACAGACTGAAAGACAAAACAGAGTAGAATAACAGCTTTTATAGACTAGGAGTGTACTGGAGACTACACTTTCAGCAGCTTTAATAGCCTGGCTGTTTTATGTGACCATCAGTATTTGGAATGCTACAGTGAGGGCAGAATGCTGACACACAAGAAGGCAGAGCCCATTAATGCTCCTAAATCTGTCATTGTGCTGGAGCTGTGAATCTGGAAATAGCAGGCTCTTTTATGCAGAACAGGGACCGATATGGACAGGCTTTACGTAATCAGCCTGGAGGGTGGGGGAGATGGGAGGTGGAGGGGGGGCAACAGAGCTTCTGCCAGGACAGGGGGAAACTTGGGGATGAGGGCCAGTCTGATGGACAGTAGGACACTAGAACTGGGTTGTGTGTGTGTGTGTGCGTGTGTCTGAGAGGGGTTATACTGGAAAAGTCTCTGCCCAGTATCGCTGTCCAAGCCTTGGCTTTCGGTTCCCAAGCATTCTCCACACATAACTGGACAAAAGAGCTGGTGTCATCTGACCGGGGATCAAAATAGTGTCAATGTAACCCACTCCATGGGCACCGACGGCCACTGTGGCCTGCTAATGATTTCAGGGCACATCACATGCTTGTTTTTATAAGACTATGGTACGTCAGCCATCCAGCTAGCAAATCTGCCTCGGTACAGGCAGACATGACAGATTACACAGATCCGCCTATCCTCCTAATCTGCCTCGGTACAGGCAGACATGACAGATTACACAGATCCGCCTATCCTCCTAATCTGCCTCGGTACAGGCAGACATGACAGATTACACAGATCCGCCTATCCTCCTAATCTGCCTCGGTACAGGCAGACATGACAGATTACACAGAACCGCCTATCCTCCTAATCTGCCTTGGTACAGGCAGACATGACAGATTACACAGATCCTCCTATTACCATATTTGCATTGTTTTCCCACCTAACAGTGAGCATGAATATTTTACACTCAACTTTGATGTCTGCCTCTTGAACAAAGAGACTTTTTAATCACTTGTGATAAAACAAGTGTCTGCACTCCCTCTCTTCCTCACCCGCCCTGTTCAATAACATTTCACATGTGCCAAGAGATGAGATTAGGATGTCAGAAGAAACGAATAGAAACATGTTTTATTGCGCTGCAAAGCTTGAGTGCTGATGATTATAATTATTCGGCGAACACCATCTCTCGTTGGGAGTGCCCCCAATATAATTTTAAGCCTGCGGATGTCGAGTGGTTAATATGTTTTAAGACCCTGGCATCCATTACATGTCATGAAGTTCCAATGATAGGTTAAAGTTATGAGTTTGGATTATAATTAATGATCGCTGGGCTGGAATGACATTTCCCTCTAACTCCAGCACCACTTATCATAATGCTGCAATTAGTGATTTGTGTGGTGAGGCACCTCACTTTCTCCATCCTTCTTCTTCTCCCATCTTCTCCTCCCCTCTTCCTCTCACTCTTTCTGTCTGTTTGTAGTTCTCTCCTGGGTGGCAGTTGGCTTCATGGCGGCTACTATAAGATTGCTGTTGTTAACTTTTTGTTAAAGTCATGGCTGGGCAATGAGCTCAGCCTCACATGAGATCTGAATTCTTCCATCCTTGCACAGCGAGTCTCCGTCCATGTGGCTCTGTATCCCAGAGAAAGGGGATAGCTTGTTTCAAAATACGGCTCCCATTGTTGCAGAACCATTTAGGAACAATAGTGCATTTAGCTGTGGGCCAGCGAAAGGGACTTCCTAGAAATTGGAATTCTTAACCTTTGAAGTACTATGGTTACTTCATCATCCTATTTCTCCCTGGTCTGGCTGGCTTAGCATCATAAATGTCTATTGTGTGCCGTCTCAGAGATAGAGATATTGAATACAAAAACTGGTTGAGCCCTTGCATATGAGAACATTTGTACATGAAGTGCTGCTTAGCCTTAACCTATTTAACATCTTGGCACCGCACCAGTTGTTCAGATCATGGCTCAATTACTTTGTAAAAACATATCAGATGGTATGAGGCGGTGTGTGTGTGTGCGTGTGTGTGGTGTGAAAGTGGTGCCTGTGGTATGTCCTAGAGAATGGAGGTCGTCATCTAAAAATAGTGACCTTTGAACTCGCCGTCCACAGAGCAATGTGTACACATCCTGAACTCTGACATCCCAGTAAACAGAGCTGGTTCATAAACATCTTTAATTGCTGCTTGGTAGAAACTGAGAATGTCACAGACTGCAATAGCAAGTAGTCTTCCCTTAATTAGACAAAGCATAGTTTTATTTTAACATTTATGTCCTAAATCATTATATGTAATGTCATCTTGTTGAATTTATATGTACCAGGTACTGTATATGCTTTCGTCATGTTCTCAACACATCTGCACGCTCACACACACGCACACACACACACACACGCATACACACACACACACACACACACAGTCAAGAGTTTCTATATGGAGAGACCAAGGCGCAGCGCAGTAATAGTTCAACATTTTATTTATATGGACAAAACGTTGAGCAGACGGCCGGATCCGGACTGGGCACCGGTGGAGCGGACTGCTCTGACATGGGAGTGAAGCCTATGACCGGACCCACACTGGGCACCGGTGGAGCGGACTGCTCTGGCATGGGAGTGGAGCTTACGACCGGACCCACACTGGGCACCGGTGGAGCGGACTGCTCTGGCATGGGAGTAGAGCCGACGACCGGACCCGGATTGGGGATGCTCACTTTGGGCCTCACTAACTCCAGCTCCTTCCTCTGACTCTTACACTCCTCCCAACTTCGCCTGAACAGCTCTCTTAACTCCCTCCATTCTCCCCCATTGCATTCTCCCACGCTCACCTCCTCACGGCACTTCGCTCCCCCCTTATACTCCGGCCTCGGCGCCTCGCTCATGGAGAGTGGTACTGGTGCTTCCTCCTCGCCACCAGACCACCCCCATAGCCCCCCCAATTTTCTTGGGCTTCTCTCTTCATCTCTCCCCCATTGCGCCGCTTGGTCTCGAAGTGGTGGGTCATTCTGTCACGAGTTGGTATATGGAGAGACCAAGGCGCAGCGCAGTAATAGTTTGACATTTTATTTATATGGACAAATTCCAAAAATGACGAACTAACAAAACAAAGCACGATAACAAAACGTTGAATCACAAACTTCTTACAAACAACGTAATACAACCGTGAACACACTTACTTGAACGTGACTGGAGATATAATGACACACACCTAGGTGTGAGACATACAAACATATGTAGGATCCCTAATTAGAGACAATGCACTGCAGCTGCCTCTAATTAGGGATCCAACACAAAACCCCGACATAGAAACATAAATATTAGATCTGTCAGACTCTGACCATGGCTATATAGAGAAGCAATAACCTTATCTATGGCCAGAGCCTGACACACACACACACACACACACACACTCCAGTGCGTACACACACACGCACGTACACACACACCAACACACACAAAAAATTAAGTAAACTGATATAAAGCCTAAAAGCATAGTATGCACCTCAAATTATCATGGATCAAATATCCTCAATAGACCTGGAGATCACATTATAACGTTATATCAGTATTATCATGTAGCAAATATCCTCAATAGACCTGGAGATCACATTATAACATTATATCAGTATTATCATGTAGCAAATATCCTCGATAGACCTGGAGATCACATTATAACATTATATCAGTATTATCATGTAGCAAATATCCTCGATAGACCTGGAGATCACATTATAACATTATATCAGTATTATCATGTAGCAAATATCCTCGATAGACCTGGAGATCACATTATAACATTATATCAGTATTATCATGGATCAAATATCCTCGATAGACCTGGAGATCACATTATAACGTTATATCAGTATTATCATGTAGCAAATATCCTCGATAGACCTGGAGATCACATTATAACGTTATATCAGTATTATCATGTAGCAAATATCCTCGATAGACCTGGAGATCACATTATAACGTTATATCAGTATTATCATGTAGCAAATATCCTCGATAGACCTGGAGATCACATTATAACGTTATATCAGTATTATCATGTATCAAATATCCTCGATAGACCTGGAGATCACATTATAACGTTATATCAGTATTATCATGCTTGTCTTCATTTTTTCTCTTTAATATCATATATATTTTTTATTAAGGCAGCATTTACATTCTGTGTATATTACAGAGGAATCTGTGAAGCACATCATCATTGCCTCTACCCGTTTATGATAAAATAAAGTTTGGGGGACTATGTCAGACACTTGGCTTCACTGCAAATTTTAATCATTCATGTGGATCCTATTAGTATTTTTTTGTCCTTGTACAGTCTCAGGCACCCATTAATTTAGTAAATCCCACTGAGCAGCTATGATCACAGTAAGCAGCGTTATCCACACACTTCTATTCATTTAACATAGATGAATACATGTGAATGTTTTGGAGCATTGATTAGCAGCAGAGTTTATATCTGACAGTTAGATTGCAGGGTACCCAACAAAAATCGTCTCCTCTGCAAGGTACCCAGTAATTTAATTCTTGTGTGAAATTATTATAATTTATTACAGTGTGTGGACCCTAATGATTACCGACATCAAATGGAAATTATAAATTCAAATTAAGTCTACATCTTTCTCCTAAGGCTCATCTTCTCGACCCTCATCAGCACTGGCTGAAGTTCTCCTCTCTTCCTTTGTATCATTTTACTTTTATTTTATTTAGCCCCTAAGACGGACTTGCTTATTTTTATGTTTAGCAGAATGTGTGATTTAACCTGTCTCTACTTCATTATCACTGGATGAACTTTCCACAGGAGAGATTGTACAGTGTAGGTGTAGGCTGTGTAACTTTAGAAGGTATTCAAGGTGCTCTTTTATGGTTCAAGGCAGTCTCTTTGAAGGAGGCAAACATTTGATTATTTCTTTGCTTTTCAGTTATTTCTATTTAGAAATACCAGAAAAATGATGTCTTAAACTTTCCAATTACTGTACCTCGAACGTCCTGGAACAAGCTCTGAACCCATTTGATGTCTTTGTGTTACACATTAATAGAAATGTTTAATTAAATTATTAGTATTAGAAATGTAGTGTAGCAACAGCCTCAGCTGCCTGAATAGGGTGGAGAGAGGAGGAGAGGGGACGAGGAAAAGTACATTTTGCTATCCAAGCATTTCATGGTAGTAGTTCTTAAAAGTGACCTTGTGGGGTAGAGAGAGAGAGAGAGAGAGAGAGAGGAGCTGGAGTCTGGAGCACAGTGGAGCAGCACGGCACAGCAGAGCACAGCGGCTGGCTCCTTCCAGCTGTACACATGGCATCCATCGGGGGCACAATCACGCACAGTCACAACACCTCAGGCTCGGACATATGTTGAGTTTTATTTCATTCTTCTGACATTAATCCTATTCACCAGCTGTTCTGCCAGCTGCCACTCTCCGGCTTAAGAGGAGATTGCAGTTTTTTTGAGTCCTGGTTTATCTTGGCTCCTCATCTCCCCTCACTTTGATTAGATTTTTCCCCCTCTTCCTTCTCCAGGTTCCTTGAGTTGCATATTTCCTAGCTTCTTGCTATCTTTCTTTTTTCTTATTTCAACTTCTTATTTTCTCTCTCTCCTTCATGTAGATAAGGGAGCTTTAGGGTTGTGTTTTAAGCTGCATCCAAGCCCTTTTCTGGCCAGGGGCCCTTTCAGATTGCTGGCCGGCAGTGCTGCAGTGTTCACTGCCTGCCTCTCCTCTCTTCTCCTCTGGATCAGCTCACATTTATAATTCACACACAGTTCTTTCATATGGTCACCACTATCTCATAACAGGCTGCACAGAGACCCACTCCTAGGGGGCAAGGTAGCTGGCACTCCTCTCCATGTACGCAGGCTGGCCAGATGCTGCTCCCCAGCCAGTCCCTCTGGTCTAGACAAGATGGAGAGAGAGCAGGAATCTCACGCTTTTACACACTTAATGAAGGAGGGAATCTAACCGGGCTGGATCCTCTTCACCCACGTCCTCTTGTAGACTTTGCCTCAGCCTTAACAGTTATCCTTATTGACATTATCAGGCCTGACATATTTCACCTTTATGTGCATTGTCTGGAAGCATTTCCCAGCGTTCTCTGTGTAATTTCTGCTGAAGTACTGCTTCATGGTCGACGGGTCGGGGCTGCTTGAATTGATCATTGCTCACTGTTCACTTTAATAATTCATGGCTGATTGCCACAAAGTCCCGCAGTAAAATGGATTGGGAGAGGTCACGTGTTGCCCTGCTCAAGAGGTGAAGCCTCTTGGGGATGGTTAATTCATATACAGTATGCTTGATAGACACGTGTCCTATTTAGAGGTCAGCTGTGGAGCCATTGGCGGCTAGCGGATACCAGAGCCTGGAATGGCTGGATCTCTGCTGTAGGCTTAGCACCACGGCTCCTCTGAATAAAGAGAAAGCAGGACGAGGGGTTTCCTCAGCACTAACAGCCTCTGGCCAACCAAGACATTTCTCAGATTATTACAACTACACCTTTCATTAAAACTGCCTGGAGATTTAGGTTTATGTCTATGTTTAGGTCTATGCTACACACACACATACCACTGTTCATGAGGATTGCAGCTTATGCCCTCTGATTTAGTTTAATGCCTTCTGGTTCAGTAAATACAAGTGGACCTTTAGGCTCTCAAGGTTCAATTGAAGGTGTGTGTGCACAGGTTAGGGATTGTTTAGCGTTATCCTCATCTTGTTAGCAAAATATTCCGATGACCCCCTGACCTCCAGCGGAGAGCCCAGACCCACACCCCTCAGGCGTAAGGACGTGAGTGTGTAAGGACATACAGGTGTGTGAGGGGTTCCTTCCTCTACTCCTGTAGCCTGAGTTGCAGAATATCCCAGACAGGTTGTGTTCTATTTCTAGTGGCTGTTGGCAAGCTGGGATGGTGTCTATAAGGGAGCCTACAGGTGACTAACAGGGATGCTCACCAAGTGGAATAATGAATAGTATTAGGTGTCAATTAAATCAAGCCTTTCCCGAGGTGCAGGTGCTCCACAATGTACTGACACATCTCAAGGAGCCAGGTCTCTTCACCCATGCATGCCAACGGCTGCATTTGCATATTAAAGAGCTGAAATTATTTAACTGAAGCAAAAAGTCTTGTGGAAATGATAGAGGTTATTAAAACTGTTGACAAGGAGGCAAGGTAATTGCCTGAAAACTGAGCAACGATGCCACTGTTGTACACAGAGTAGTGTTGTTTTTTGTCTCTCCTCTCTTTAGCGTTTGCATTGTGCGGCGCCGCCCGGGTGTGTAACCTATTACGGTTAGATTGCTCCCTTTGCAATTAGTGGCCTTTTTGTCCTCCCTTCAATAAGGCCATGATTATGGAGACTTCAGGGGGATCTGCATTCCTCATCCAACAGCTGTTGTCTCTGGAACTACCGGTGGAATGACAAAACATGTTTTCTCACTGCGTTTCACTTTTCTGCCGGCTTCTTGTAATTATTGTGTTTTATTTGCTGCGATGATGCGGTCTTGTTTTTACTGCCTCTGTGATTAAGATATTCACAAGATTCCCTCAGAGTTGGAGGGAATATTTTTGTAAATCTTGACTTTGTGAGTTTTTTTTCTGTACAGAGTGGGGTAGATTGGGGAGAGGAGAGACTGGGGAACGGCTCCATACAGAGTGGGGTAGATTGGGGAGAGAAGAGACTGGGAAACAGGATTCATATTGTCTGACTTGGACCAGATCTGACTGAGCGAATCTCAGGGTTATAAATTCAGCCCTGAGTTAAATAGATAATAGAATGAGGTATTTTCATTTAGAGTGGAGAAGAATAGCTTCAAATAGATGTGTTGCCCTAACCAAATTGAACACAACCAGCTTTATTCTCCTAACCTTGACATATTTGTACACCTATACCTTCAGCCTATCGCTTTCATTCTAGGAGCCTTTCTTTTTGCCAATATTATTAAAAGCTCTTGAAAAGTTCTCTGAAGATAATTATGAGCCTAACTACCACTATTTCTACAAGTGTGTCCTCCAACTCAGCGAGTCCTCGACTAGCTCACTGAGAGCACTCCTACCCTAATACGCTGCCTCTCGCTGGGCCCTTAATGAAAGCTATCCTCCATCCAGCCCACAGCCTCCGTTTACAGGGCTCCTCCGTACTGAGGAGGAAATTATTTATATGGCCAATGTCAGTTGATCATTGATTTAGTAATGACATGTTTCCCCCAGCCGCTCTAACCGCTGATACTGTATACAGGGCTGTATGCTGAGACTCCTACTGTCAGCGGCTGTTACAGTACAGTATGTAAGGTTGAAGCAGCAGCAGTGATAGAGGGACCTGGTGGCAAGACAGAGCGAGTGGAATGCTGGGTCAGAGTGTTGTGTTGTCATACTTCAGGACCTCTCCCCCTGTCCTGCGTGGGTCTCAGTGTTGAGGAGGATTGATGAGGGGAAGAGCTTCTTCCTGTTGAGGGATTACAATAGGCGTGTGAGTGAGTGGGCCGCAGGCTGCAGGCAGGGTGGTGAGGGCATGGAGCGGAGGGAGGGACAGATGTGTTGGCATAGGGCCACCGGGCATGGCAGAGAGAGAGAGAGAGAGAGAGAGAGAGAGAGAGAGAGAGAGAGAGAGAGAGAGAGAGAGAGAGAGAGAGAGAGAGAGAGAGAGAGAGAGAGAGAGAGAGAGAGAGAGAGAGAGAGAGAGAGAGAGAGAGAGAGAGAGAGAGAGAGAGAGAGAGAGAGAGAGAGAGAGAGAGAGAGAGAGAGAGAGAGAGAGAGAGAGAGAGAGAGAGAGAGAGAGAGAGAGAGAGAGAGAGATGCCCCCCGCAGGGAGGGAAACACAGTCTTGTGATGCCTGGGAAAAGACATAAGGGTACAACTCACTCTGTCGATCCTTCCTACTGTATGATAAAACACACAGAAGATATGAGACACAAGGTTGCCTATTTAATCTGCCTCATGTGGCTTTATTTAATGTGTTCTTGGTTGATACCCCAATGCCAATCGTGAAAGTAATTTGCCAAGTAGATAACCACATGAATCAAGATTAAGATATTATTTTTACGGACCATTTCAAATCCAAGTTGACAAGGTTTGATTTGCTTGTTAGTGTATTTATTTGTGCCGTCTGTGTTTTCCTCTTGGTGATTTGAACTTAACCATGCAGTGCATCCGATGATGCTCTGATTGAACCACTCTGTTTAGGGCCGCGATAAAACAATAAATTAGCTAACAACTTTCCCTCAGTTTGGCACACATGGAAGTCTTTATGACCAGCTTGCACTCAGTTTATTAACAGTAACTTATTACAATATGCTCAATAAAACACATATTCAGCTTTATAAATGGTTGCTTTAAAATGTTTGAGGGAGACAGAGAGATGAGCTTTTATTTCTTCTATCTTTTATTTATTCTAAGAAATGTCCCCCCGGGGATCAATAAAGTATCTATCTATCTATCTATCTATCTATCTATCTATCTATCTATCTATCTATCTATCTATCTATCTATCTATCTATCTATCTATCTATCTATCTATCTATCTATCTATCTATCTATCTATCTATCTATCTATCTATCTATCTATCTATCTATCTATCTATCTATCTATCTATCTATCTATCTATCTATCTATCTATCTATCTATCTATCTATCTATCTATCTATCTATCTATCTATCTATCTATCTATCTATCTATCTATCTATCTATCTATCTATCTATCTATCTATCTTATAAAGAGGCTGGAGGGGAGATTGTCAGTGCTTACCTGCATCTTAGGGTTACACTGTTGTGGTTTCTGTTGAACATAGGATTCTGGCAGTGCTCAGTGCCAGGTGCTGAAAGCCCTGTTTATACCAAACACTAGCCCAGAAACATCCCTTTGTTCAGATTTATGAGCACCATTACTTCTTGTTTAAATGTAGTGAAAGACTAAGTCTAATGTAGCCAGCTCATCTTTTCTCTAGGTGTCTCAATCCTTCTTACTTTTTCCCACATCAGACAGATTACAGGATAGCTGCATGAACAAGATGTGTACTAGATCACAATGGAAATAGTAGATAGAAACATCTTGTAGTTGGCAGTATCAGCTCATTGTTAGGAGGCTTTAGATTGCAACATGGGTGCCGCTAGGAAATTAGCAAGAAACTTGGAAGAAGTGGAGACGGGCAGGGCCTGTATCCATCTCCATAAAGCCCTAGAGAACGCAACGAGGAAGCACAGACAGGCTTAGGGTGCTGGGCCCACTCCCCACTTCCTCCTCTAGGGGAACACATTCTTGAAACATTCTGGAGTAGTTTTGTCTTGTATGTTGCTATCTGTGATAGTGGCAGAGCAGTGGGGGTTGCTGCCAGGCGAGGGTCCCCTGGGGCCTGTGGTATCGGTGGGGCCGGAGGACAGAGGAAGTTGGTATGGGTCCATTGGGGCCGGCCGGGCTCAGTGACAAGCTGAGCTGTCTGCCGCGGGGACGCTGGGAAAATGTAAATAAGTCCTACAAGAGCTATTGTTTTCATTCCATTCTCACCCCGTCTCAATGGACTGCTCCAAAGCTGCACAGCATTTTATCTCAGAGGAGAGAGGGAGAAAGAGAGAAGGAGATATTTAAGAGTCCCTCTTAGGAAAATAGAAAATAAACTCAATGGGACTCTTAATTTATCTTGTTCAAGTGTTTTTCTATGAAAAGCCAACTACATGATTCCACTTTGGTATCTCTATCCCCACAAAGATAGACAGAAACTCACTGGTATTGACAGCCACAATGCAACGTACAATATAAACATTGTGTTGGTTTTAAGATCTTCAATATAGATCACCTGGATTTGAATATGCTACTTTTTCCTAGTAAAAATGTCTGGTTTTGATTACAAGACCAATGAGGTGTGATAGTTGTATGATTTGTTACAAGCTCTGTCTAAAAATGAACACTGTGCACCTACTGCTCACATCCTCTACATCTTAATATGACAGTAACTATTATTCTGATATAACGCAGTCTCAGAGAAGACGGACAGGAATTTGTGAAATTAAAACCGCACACACACACACACACACACACACACACACACACACACACACACACACACACACACACACACACACACACACACACACACACACACACACACACACACACACACACACACACACACACAAACACAAACACAAACACAAACACACACACACTAGTATTAATCTAAATTCCTCTAAAAATGGTTTAGCTGTTCTAAGGGTGCTGTGAAATAAGCCAGACGACTGAGTAATTTTGTGTGTGTTTTCTTAAAGTATGCCTGCATGAAAATTATAACAGCAATATTTCCATTTGGGTATGCCTATTCGGTTCTAAGCTGTTGGAGCATTGAAATGTGTTTCTAAGTTATTTTGTACACTAATCCAGGCCATTATTCACTCTCCCAGGTGGAAAAGAGAAAGCGCAGGCAGGCAGGCAGGCTCTCTTGCCACATTCCAGCTGTAGGCTGTCTTGTGTGAGGGCTTGGCAGGCTGTGTCTGGCCCAGGGTTGGGGATGGAGGTGCAGTACGGAGGAGTCAGGGAGCGGCCACTCTCAGGGGAGGGGAGGAGGAGGAGGAAAAGGGGGGAGGGGTGGAGTAGAATGGGAGCTGGCACTATACTATCTACAACAGTTGGTGCATTCCTTAATGATCAAGTGCCGGAGCAGCATCTGTGGTGATGTGTGTGTGTGTACATACATCTGTGGTGATGTGTGTGTGTGTGTGTGTGTGTGTGTACATACATCTGTGTGTGGGTTTGTGTGAAAGTATGTATGTATATATTAACAGGAGAGTTTGTGTGTTTACAACCCTTTCACAGTGCTGTGAAAGAAAGCATTTTATTTCTGCCTGAGGGATAGAAGAGTGTACTGCTGTTGTTGTGTATCTGTATTGAGGGAGGGCTGTTATCTGGGGGAGTGTGTTGATGGGGATATGTCCGGGAGGGAGAGAGAGGAAGCTTGCTCACCCAGGGGTGAGGCCCATGGAAGAGGAGCGGAGCTCAGTCACTCCCCCTGCCCTCAACCCCTGTGTGCCTGTGATCCCACTGCCAGGCGTGGAAGCAGGGAGTTAACACACACACACACACACACACACACACACACACACACACACACACACACACACACCTGCTCCTCTCTCATCCCGGGTCAGGGGACAAACTGTGAGTTGGGGATTGGAAAGTCAATAAAGCAGAAGTAATGTTATAATGACCTGAGCCTGTGATGTCCTGTTGGCCTCTCTGCAACGGAGGAAGTGGACAATCAAACAAAATGGCCACTCTGCTTGATCTTTTTGAAAGCCAACCTTAAACAGAGGCAGGCTAACCATTGAGCCCCTATCACTCCCGGTTTCCCAGTCCCTCTGAACTCTATGTGTTTTCATAGTGAGGTATCATGTTTGCATTGTGGAAGTGAAGGTTGAGGACATTACACCCGGATAAAAGGAATCATCAGTTGTGCATTTTCTAAACTGTTTCCTCAGTCGGAGGAAGAGCTCTCTCTCTTGCATGTCTCCTATTTTGTACAGTATAATGTAAATTAATACATCTGAAACATTAACAATCAAATTAATTATTAAATGTATTCAATAATGCTACATTTTACACAACAGATCTTGATCTAGATGATAATTGTAGTCTGTACGTTCCACTGCCTCCAGAGCACGTTATGACTACAATAACCTGAAAACACAAAGCACTCCTAAGACAATCCCTGAAGTCATGCAGAAGTATGTGCTTATGAATTGTGCCCTTTTGTTGGCAGAAGGAGTCAACAAATGAGCCATTGTCAGGAGAGTGGTTAAACCATTCCTGATGGAGCCCCAGGGCTTTCTGTGGACTGCAGCAATGTCTGCTTTTGCTGTTTGCCCTTTGCTCCCTTTCAGAGTGAACAAACCCTGTCTCACACTCCATGATGTCAACTTCAGGCAACACGACACTCGAGAACAATCTGTTTAGGGCTCCAATTTTCAGGAACAGTCATTTCAGTTAACACGGAGCCCAACTTAAAAACAACAACAGCATGGTTATATATTTTATAGAGAGTAGACATCATTCCAGAACATTTGACATGCACTCTTAACTATCTATCAAGCCTTAACAAGCAGTATTAAGGTATGAGAGGAGATCTAGGACTGCTCTTATGGGTAAGTCAGGCATCAGCTGGTGGGTAAGTCCACGGTGGCAGCCCCTGTGAGTTGGAGACAGACAGATAGATAGACCAAACAGACAGACAGCAGGGCCCTGCTCAGTGCTCATCCTGGATCTTGGTGTAGTGGCCTGACTCTCTTAGTGCAGTTCAAGCAAGGGACAGCTTGCCTGGGAGCCTGCAGTTTGGCTTGGGGAGGGTGGAGGGGATGTGAGGAGAGAGGGGGTGGGTGGTGTTTGATGGGAACAGGCTGACCTCTGCGCAGCGCGGGGATCGGCGAGGCCCGGGTCGGCTGGGCCAGCAGTGTGTTCTTTATCAGCTACCCCAGCGACAGCATGGCAGATTCCAGCCATTCCTCCACTGATTCATTGTCAGCCGGACAAATGTTAATTGTTTTCATCACTGGCGGCTGTGAGAACGCTCGGACACACCCTGTCTCACCCCTTACCTCCTTCTTAATGTCTCTGCACTGTCTCTGCCCTTACCATGGCCATACTGTCTGTCTCCCCCCTCTCTCACCCCATCTCTCAATTATCTGTCTCACCTTTTACCGTCTTCAATGGGTGAAGAAGTTTTCATCTACCATCAGTAGTTAGAGCTATTCAGTTGGTAAAGAGGTGAATGGTTTTTAGTTTAATGAATAATATTAATTCTGAATGACAAGTGACATTGTCTTGTTTTGACCAAGAAGCTGTCAATATTCTATTTTGACCGTTGGGGACAAAACACCTTTAGTGTGTATGGGTGTATTAACATACACAGCTAGATTTGACAAGGAGTGTTGATGGGTGTTGTTAGTTATGTTAGTATTACTTGAGTGCTGAGGCATGCGTGAGAAACTGACACTTTCTGCATGTGAATGACAACAGAGAAAGCACTTCTCTTTAGAAAGATATTTCCTCTACCTCCATTTTGTTAGGAGAAGAAAAGTTCAGGTTTGTTTTCATTGTTATACAAATACCTGTAATTGAATTCAGACTGAAATTACATTCATGAAATTAGAACCTTCAAAATATTATCGTAAAAATCTAAATACATAAAAATCGCATTTGAATTTGACATACCCTTTCCTAAAAGAAATGAATGAATGAAAAGCATTTTAAAAGGTCTCTTTCTTTCCCATGTCTTTCAGAATCCACTTGCATGGAAACACTTCTGTCTAAAGACTGGAAAAAGAAGATGGAAAGGCTAAACACTAGTGAGCTTCTGGGAGAAGTAAAAGGTAAGCTTGATGCTGTAGTCACACAACCGCAGCGCTCTTTTGTAAAGAGTGTTTTAAAGTGAGCTTAACAAATCCTTCCATTCCTATCTGACATACATAATCTATACATGATCTAAAAAACAGGCTTGCACTCTGAAATTAGACAAAAGCTATTGGCTGCCTTCCTTAGTTCTTTTCTGCACTTTCCTTATCTGTTATGTCAAAATGCCTCTGTCCAGAGCCCTCTCTTTAAATTCCGACTGTCAGTCTGTCATTTTATTTGTGTCTGTGGTTTACTGTTAGAGATTAATCTGTTGTTAGTGTGTCTGTGGTTTACTGTTAGAGACTAGGCTGTTGTCTGTGTGTCTGTGGTTTACTGTTAGAGACTAGGCTGTTGTCCATGTGTCTGTGGTTTACTGTTAGAGACTAGGCTGTTGTCCGTGTGTCTGTGGTTTACTGTTAGAGACTAGGCTGTTGTCCGTGTGTCTGTGGTTTACTGTTAGAGACTAGGCTGTTGTCCGTGTGTCTGTGGTTTACTGTTAGAGACTAGGCTGTTGTCCGTGTGTCTGTGGTTTACTGTTAGAGACTAGGCTGTTGTCCGTGTGTCTGTGGTTTACTGTTAGAGACTAGGCTGTTGTCCGTGTGTCTGCTATATAAAGCTATAAGACTAGAGACTTCCTACTCATGCAGTGTGTTCATGCTGAGAGAGGAGAGAAGAGAGGAGAGGAGAGAGGAGGGGAGAGAGAGAGAGAAGAGAGAGGAAGGAGAGTGCAGAGATGAGGAGAAAAGAGGGGAGAGAGAGAAGAGAGAGGAGAGTAGAGGGGAGAGAGAGAAGAGAGAGGAGAGGAGAGGGGAGAGAGAGAAGAGAGGAGAAAGAAGAGAGAGTCTCTCACATCTGAGAGGAATTCTGCATTGAGTCTGGTAGTGAACACACAGCACAGCACAGCCCAGCACAGCCTAGCTCTCCCTCCAAATATGTATTTATGCGCAGGGAAGATGGGCCTGGGCTGGGCTGGGCAGACGGCTGGGTTTTTTGCAGGTCCAGTTCTTAGCACTGACTGTTACTAAAATGGTGTTTATGTAGCTAGCGAAGAGGAAGGCACAATACCAAGTGTCTGATAACACCAGGTTCCAGCTCTCTCCCTACCTCTCCCTCTTTTCTCTATCACTGCCTAGCCTGACAACGCCCATCCTCGCAACCCTGTACCTCGCAACACAAAATGGTGTATACTTATGGATTTATTAATGATTGTATTATTCATATTTACAAGATTATACTCATATCTATATATGTCATTTTAGCTAAACACAAGACAATGCTGCTCTGCTTATCATGCACAATTGTAATCATCAAAACTATTCAAAGACTTCTGCTAGTGCATGCTCTGGAAATGTTTAGGATTTTTTGATGATGTACTCCCACTTTAATAGCTCTTTTTATCATATGGTTATAAATAATATTTGTACTTGGTTTTAATTATCGGATTACATTTTCTCTGTGTGCCGTGGAAGAAAAAAACAATTGCATGTTCTAATCGGCAATAACCTTAATGAACTGAAATATAAATCATGTCTTGGTAAACTAGATTAATTGTACCTGCCCTAGTATATGCCACTGTATATCAAAGTGCAGTGGATAAAATGTTTAAAATGATTAAGCCTTTTGAAAGCAGATCTATTTAAATTACAGGGCATTTTTCTGTTTGATAAATGGGAAGGGTGAGGTTACTCCACAGTGGTGTAAGCAGGTTGCGAGGGAGCCTAATAAAACCCACTGTGACTGTGTTGATTCACATGCAGTGAGACACAGTCTACACTAGACTTAGAAATATAAATACTTTTCATATCACACCGGTAGGCAGCCTAAGGTTTTTAATTAGCCTGCCATTTCATATGACTGTAGACATTTCAAAGGACTGCTTTGTGCTCCCCCTTACAAATGTCTCTCTCTGCGTTTGAAGTCTGCCTGATGTAAATACTGGCAATTAAAAAGAAGCCCAGGGTTGGAGACACAAGGTCCGCCTAATTAAAACACAAACAAAGGCACCAAGCAGAAAACACCTTATGATTAAGATCTAAAGTCTTATGATGAATCAGAGGATGTATTAATTGTTAGGTTAAAATCAATACAAAGGGTAAGCTCGCCTGTAGGTTTAAATTAACGGAGGACAGTGCTAGATAAAGTCTAACATCCATAAAAACCTACTGCCACAGTGGCCTTGATAATCATTCTCTACTCAGCGTACATTGAATCCGGAACCAATTGCATTGTGTACATTCTACCTAGACTACATCCTTTGTGGCATTGTTCCGTTGTTACAAAAGATTGCTTTTGATGTTCAAAGATAAATAAGTGAAATATAAAATTCTTCCCCTTTTGAACCTGAAAGACTGGTAATTTGTGTTTTTTTTTTCTTCCTCACAAGGCTGCCTTCCTTTGAGTTAGCGGCAGAGAATCTAAATGTCTCTGTAGTTATTGCTCAACTGCTTTCCATTTTTTCCACCTTGTGAACCTGTCATGGATGGCACCTTGTCGTATTGTTGCAGTTGCAAGAGGAGGAATTTGCTGGGTTAAGACTCGTAGTAGAATTATCACACAGGAGAAGACAATAGGTGGAACAGAATTTGACCGAAGGCTTCACTTCACCAATGAACAGAACTGCATTCTTTCACACTATGCACTTGTGTTCAAACATGCCCAGGCTACATTATGATCTTGGGGTAAAACACAAAGTACAGTAAACAAAAAAATGGTATCAAAACATCTGAGGTTTGCTTTCCTTTATCTTACACCCAGTTCAATGCAACCAAGCATTTAGTGACTCGCATACCTAGTTATAGTGTATTGTCATGTGGTTTCCTGCACTAGAATGCGTCTGTGGTTAAACTGATACTGGTACTTTCAGTATTAAGGCAGTTTTAACTTTTTCCATCAATACAGGATAGGAAGTATGCTTAACAGAGACATAGAGAATGGAATGATTTGGGTGTAATGATTTCAGATCTTTATCAGCCCTGTCCTTTAAGCTGTGAGAGCTTAACAGCTGCAGGAAGAGAGAAGGAGGGAACGGTTTGTGTAGGAGTATTAGTGGTGGATTGCTTTTCACCAGCCGATTCCAGAGGTAACTGTTTGTTTTCATACCTGAGCTTAGCTGTCAATCATAAGGAACAGTGAGAAGGGAGATGGGATCTCCTGAACAAAACCACAGAGCAAGAGAGGGAGGTGGTCTGGAGGAAATCCAAACCACAGAAAGGAGTGGGGAGGAGGGGGGGGGGCACAGAGAGAGAGAAATAGAGACCCGGGACATTGCTGATCAGACATGAGGTTGTTTTAATTATGGTCCGGTACTCCTGTCCTTTATTCTAGCTGTACTGTTTATGTTTGTAAATCGTTTTAAATGGTCAATGATTAGGATGTGCCTATTGTGGTCATTGCAAACCATACCCTCCTTTTTTCATGTTTTAGGCTGATGTTTTGGAGGAATACCAGAGTGGTTTTAGCTAGCCTCACTCTGTGCCTCACATATGTCAGTTGAAGATTGCAGGTGATGTACATGTATTTCATGTAAATTCCATTGGAATGTTTTTTTTTTTTTTATTTCACCTTTATTTAACCAGGTAGGTCAGTTGAGAACAAGTTCTCATTTGCAACTGCGACCTGGCCAAGACAAAGCAAAGCAGTGCGACAAAAAACAAACACAGAGTTACACATTAAACAAACAGTCAAAAACACAATAGAAAATCTATAAACAGAGTGCAAAATGTAGTGCAAAAATGCAGTAAGGTTGGGAGGTAGGACAATAAATAGACTATAGAGTAGAAATAAATTACAGAAATTATCATCATTAACACAGGAATGAAGGATGTGCAAATTATGATGTGCAAATAGAGATACTGGAGTGCAAGATTAGTGAAAATAAACAAAAATAAATATGGGGATGAGGTAGTAGGGTGGGCTATTTACAGAAGGGCTATATACAGGTGCAGTGATCGATAAGCAGCTTTGACAGCTGATGCTTAAAGTTATTGAGGGAGATAGGAACCTCTAGCTTCAATGATTTTTGCAATTCATTCCAGTCATTGGCAGCAGCGAACTGGAAGGAATGGCGGCCAAAGGAGGTGTTGGCTTTGGGGGTGACCAGTGAGATATACCTGCTGGAGCGCATGCTACGGGTGGGTGTTGCTATGGTGACCAGTGAGCTGAGATAGGGCGGGGATTTACCTAATAAAGACTTATAGATGACCTGGAGCCAGTGGATTTGGCGACGAATATATAGTGAAGGCCAGCCAACGAGAGCATACAGGTCGCAGTGGTGGGTAGTGTATGGGGCTTTGGTGACAAAACGGATGGCACTATGATAGACTACATCCAGTTTGCTAAGTAGAGTGTTGGAGGCTAGTTTGTAAATGACATCGCCGAAATCAAGGATCGGTAGGATATGAATGTGAATGTGAATGCAGGTTTATAGGGGGAAAGGCTTGGTCAAATAAGCTCTCCCTCTGCAGTGTGGCTTTCATTTATACTCAATCAGGGCCTTTGAGAAACACACACTGCAGGGCTGTTTAACTTTCCCTGTAGCCGTCCAGTGTCCCCAGCCCTCTGAAAAAACGCCAAAGCATTTATTCAACTGAAGAAAAAAATGTGGTAGTTAAATTTGAACACAAACTGCATTCATTCTCTCGGAAGGTTTGATAAAAAAAATTGAAGCTCAGCATTGTACATTTGCGTTAAAATGGCAGCTTGAATTCTATATAAACTAAAATCAAGCCTCTGGCACTTTCATAATCAATTTGTGAATGCTGTGTACATGACAGTGGCGGGGTGCACATTGACAGTCCTGTGGCTGGCAGATAAGTAGAAGCTCTTTAAGGGGAGAGCGAGGAGAGAGGCTGGGCAGGACCACAGCTGAGACTGATTTGATCCTGCTCCTACCTGGCCTTGCTTCTCCCATCCCGACAGAGGACTGCTGTCTGCACACAGAGCTGGGGTTGTTCAGCCAGCTGGGTTTACTTCAAAACATGATTATTCAATTTAACATTCAGCTTTATTCTTAATGGCTCCAATAAAGTCTGGAGCGAATGCCAATGGAGATTCGACACTATATCTGTAAACACACGCAGAACCACAAGCATGTTCTCTAGTGGGAGCAAATTTTTTATCGGCACAGGAAAATATTGTCGTTTCATGTTTCTTTCACCTACTGTAGGTTCTTTGTGAAACCCTGTCAATATAAATCCGTTACCTCTAGTCTACAGCTCTAAAATACTACCCTGTTTCAAAATATTCACACATGGCCTTCATGTGCAGTAAAAACAAAAAAACTCACAAATGCTGTATTGTAATACACATCAACATTAAAAATTCTCTCTCAAAATATTATAAATAGCTACATAGTGGAATTGAATGTAATGTGGTAAATGTGATGATCATGAAGACTAAATGACCTAGTGATCTGTGTTATACAGCTATGTGTATTTTTAGGAGAGAGCTGTGTATGTTTGATAGTGAAACCTCTGTTTACAGCAGAAGGCGGAGGTTGGGACCACTTCAACCCATCACACACTCTGAAATATCCCTCCACTTCCCCCAATCTGAAATATCCCTCCACTTCCCCCAATCTGAAATATCCCTCCAATTCCCCAAATTCAAAAGTACCACAGTTTGCATTTTTCTCCCAACACATCAATAGTCAAATGTTTGCCCTGTGTACCCAGGTGAAATATGAGACACTATAAATCATAACTGTTTGCCCTGTGTACCCAGGTGAAATATGAGACACTATAAATCATAACTGTTTGCCTTGTGTACCCAGGTGAAATATGAGACACTATAAATCATAACTGTTTGCCCTGTGTACCCAGGTGAAATATGAGACACTATAAATCATAACTGTTTGCCCTGTGTACCCGGGGGAAAATGAGACACTATAAATCATAACTGTTTGCCCTGTGTACCCAGGTGAAATATGAGACACTATAAATCATAACTGTTTGCCCTGTGTACCCAGGTGAAATATGAGACACTATAAATCATAACTGTTTGCCCTGTGTACCCAGGTGAAATATGAGACACTATAAATCATAACTGTTTGCCCTGTGTACCCAGGTGAAATATGAGACACTATAAATCATAACTGTTTGCCCTGTGTACCCAGGTGAAATATGAGACACTATATATCATTATTCTTCAGACGGCATTTGCGAAATTAATTGAGGAATTTAGCTTGTGGTGTCGGCTGCAGAAAGGAACACCTTGACTGTCTGTGTGTGTGTGTGTGTGTGTGTGTTTGTGTGTGTTTGTGTGTGTTTCTGTGTGTGTGTGTGTGTGTCCGCTCTCTCCTTCTCCCTCTCCTCGCTCTGGGTTTTGATAGCGGACAGGTAGACAGTAGTGGGTTTGGTGGTGTCTGGGTCAGCCACTGCTGGTATTGGTGTGGGCAGAAACCCTGTGCCATGGAACCAGGCATGGGGATGGTTCCATGACCAGACAGGGCCTCTGGATTTAAGTACATTTGATACATTCGATACAAAAAACAAAAAAAAGAATGTACCTTCCGAATTTCAGTGTTTTTACATTTAATTTACCAAATTATATTTACTATTACTACAACTAATTAGCTTTATTCTTGGTCGGCAGACACACAGGTATCCAGTTTATTAAGAATGCAATAATCAATAATCACTAGCTATCCTTATTTTAACGATTGACAAATATACATCTCTCTCACTTAAAGAAGTGCACTAAATGGAATATATATCAGTCTCCCGGCCTCAAAGCAAATTGCATCCTCACAGCCGTGTAATGCTGCTTAAGCACTTGCTGCTATGGATGGGCTGGGTTAGTACATGTCACGCTGGATTTCCCACTACAGCTGCTCAAGTGCTGCAGCTCCGGAGCCAGCCACTCTGCTGATCTGCCACGGAGACACAACACACACACACACATGCATGCACAAACACACACACATACACAAACACACACACGAACATACACACACACAGTCAACATCTTTAGAAACAACATTTGTGAAAGAAAATAACATGAGATTCAATCCCTCATATTTTTGTTCTAAATAAACCAGTGTAGATGCATGTAACCAAGACCAGAGAATTGGTTCAATGCAAGAAAACAAACATTCACTTCCGTTCCAAGGTTTTCATGACCGTTGTTCAGACAGAGAGCTGTTGAGACTCCTTTTGTAGTTTTCTAGACCGCTCTGATGTGAGGGAGGGAGGCCCTGAAAGCTGATCAGTGTTTGTAGCATTTTATAATAAGCCTGGACTAGAAGTGCTGCTCCTTACATGAAAGCAGGAAGAGGTCATTACCATACACGTCAAGAGGGATGACTGGATGATGGAGAAAAATGACTGGATGATGGAGAAAATCTAGTGTATCACATAGTGTTCTCCAAGCTTAGTTTTGTCACATAGCGTCCCAGTGTGTTCAGCGCTCTATAGATCAGTTCTGTTTTATAAAAAAATCACAGATGATTGAACTGTCTCGTCTCTGGGTGGGTAATAGTTCCCTCTGTGAAGAAGGCAGTCTGTTTTCAGTGTTCAGTCTTATCTGTTCAGGTCTGTAAGGCTGCTATCATCATCTGATGAAGTACCTTGTCCGATGCCACTGATACACAGTGGAGTGCTGAGGCTTTTACATTAGCATAATTACACTGAAGAATCTTGCCTCTTCCGTCGTTATGTTATTAGCCCGCATTAAGGTTCCGTGTGAACGTCATGCCGATAAAGTACGCTTTTATTAATAACAACTTGGCCTGTCAATCAAAACATTTCTTGACAAATGTTTTGAAAATATATGTTAAACATAGGGATATAGAATTAACACAAGGATGTTGTGCAACACACACACACACACACACACACACACACACACCAAATTAGTTTAGTACAGTATACTAACATCAGCATACGCAAACACTTGCAAATGTTTTTAGAACGTGGAAGGGATGTGTCCGTTTCTAGCTGTTCACTGGTGATGGATAATCACTCCATGTGAAATACATGCTCATGTAGTCTAGTATCCTGACATGTTGGTGAGTCCTTGCTCATGCTTGTTAATGATGGTTTATTGGCAGGATGAACAGGTTTCTATCATCACAGAGGCAGCAGGCCCAGGTAAAACAGCTGCTACTGATATACTCTCTGTTCGTTCTGACTAGGGCACCCAGATACTTTAATACCCTTTTTACTTGAAACACATATGGCCTTAGAGCCTTTCAGAACAAGTGTATATACAAGCCTAAAACATAGTAAAGCATAAGTCAAATCTCTGTAGCCCATCAAATACCCTTTTGTTATCGCTGGTTGTGCTTAGTTAGCAAGCTCATAGCCAGCTGTTTTATCCTTTGGATTATTTAGGCTACACAAGCAAATATTTAGTTTTAGCAGTCACAATGTATAATATTCATGTGGATTTACTGACAACATGAATATTTGAATGGTATTTGAAAGGCATAGTCGTCCGCACCATGATTTTTACTGGTAAACATTCTGTTTTGTGTGTATTTGTTTGTGTTTGTATGCGCAAACGCATGTCTGTGTTGATTCAAAATGATGATTTAATTGCTTTTGGAGCAAGGTCTCTGCCCCTAATTTTTTTTTTCATTGCAAGGCTATAGGAAGCAGTACTAGATTCCATTAGCAGTAATTCTATTGTATCTTTGTATTTTTTTTCTTCTTTAGAAGACATGAACATGGGGTCAGAGCACTACTGAGTTTATATAGTACTGAACACACCAGTGCTATAGAATCATTCCCCTGTGTGTGTGTGTGTGTGTGTGTGTGTGTGTGTGTGCGCGCAGTGCGTACGTTCAGCCAGCAGTGCTACCTTTTCCCTTCAGCGCGCCAGGCATGCTAGCTATGTGCAGTCTGTGTCCGGACACAGCCCGGCACAATTGCAGCATTTAGACAAGTCTTGATTTACTTAGGATGGGCTGGCAGCATATGGGAGCGTCCACAGTTGCTGACTGATGGAGGGACAAAGAAATTGCAGTGTTCTTGCATTAAAAAAAAATAATTAAAAAAAGTAATTCAGATTGGTTCATAATGGCTCAGCTGTCCTAACCAAAGGAAGGGAGAGAATAGGGGGCCTTGTGATTTTTTCCTCTTCTTCACCCCCCCTTCCCTCTTTTCTCCTTTTTTGTGCCTCAATCTTTTATCTGCGTTACTCACCCGGGACTGTTCAAAGTAACAAGCCTCCTTCTTTTCCCTGGTGCTGGACTTGGAACCCAAATTAGAGACTGCTTGATTAGAAGAAAGAGAAGGGGGCCAAGAGAGGGAGATGTGGGTATTGGACAGAACAAATTGCACCCCTACAAAGTGCCTTTTATCCACAGACCCCAAGGCCTGACTCCCCTCCCAGAAACCATGGCCCGCTTGTTTTTCTCTTATCATTTATTTAGTCGCTCATTCGGTTGATGTTTTCTGCCCTACTTTGTGACATTTAAAAGAGGCAGGCATCTCAAAAGGTGAATGCTGAATGAGGTGGTGAACAACACGACACGAGAGTGTCAGTCTGGCATATTCCCCATTAGCATGAGGGCTGAGGGGAGAGCACGGGAACACCTGCCTATCCTCCAACCTGCCCGCTCACGTGACATCCTGGGACAGACTGGCTCTTGTTTCAGGCTGCTATTGTCCTTCTGACTTACTCCCAGCCAGGGGAAGCAGCACCCTGATCCAGCCCCAGTCCCAGCAGCCTGAGGCAGGGTGGGAGAAAGAGGAAGCACTCCCAGAATGTCACAACACATTAGACCTGGGGAACCAGGCTGCTTCATGTAGTGAGGAGACATCCCTCAGCTGTCCGTCTCCCGTTGTAAGCGGGATGTGAGGAGACAAGTTAACGGCTGTTAAGAGCCATGCAATATGCAGGAAACTGCCTCTTTGTAAGCAGGCCGGTCAGACACACTGTCCTATACTGCACCGCCCAATAAAAGTTTTATCTGCATTTTAAAGCTGATCCATAATTTAGAGCAGGAAGAAAGGGATTTTTACACCAAACCAGGCCAACAAAAAACATATGTAGTCCGACGTGGTGATGCTGATGTACAGGGAAGACATTGCTGAGGTCAAGTCAAAGTTAGATAATCTGATGTCAATACATTTTAGGCATTGTTACGCACGCCTCCCTAAGGAGGGAACGCAACACCCTGCTACACGTAAGCTCAGTGGAATGGAGAAAAAGTATGGAGTCGTGGGTGCAAGTAAGGGTGACAGACTCCACAATACCGTTTGAGCAATGGATTTTATTTATCCAAAAACGGGAAGTGAGGGAAAAGGGGCTGGACGGGACCAAAGTAAAGAAAGTAAAGAACCAAACCTCTAACCTGCCTTAACTGTCAACACAACATCTTACCTAAACTAGCACCGGAATGCTGGTGCTCTAACCAAAATACAGGGGGTGGTCCGCCCAGGTCTTACCTAGTGTATATAGACAAGTAAACTCTACGGGAGGTGTACGCCCATGGGCCTCTTGCCTAGCACAATGGCTTTCCCCTTTCCCCTGGGAACAAATGAGAAAGGTAGTTAGCCCAAATTATAATATTAGAAATGACACAAAACCAATGCTCTCTCTTAACAAACAAATCCTAATACTCTACTCAAACACATTAACAGCTCAAACACTCCAAATATCTAAACACTCATTCATAAAGATCTCACACACAAGCAACACATCTCACAAACCACAGCAAACCAGCCAGAGAGAGAGAGAACAGCTCAAACAACTGAGGCTTAAATAAGGTGAGCCAGCTGCAGCTACTGACGAGTGGGCGGAGTCAGGTCTTCCATACAGTGGAGAATCCCACCAATCAGCCATGGCAACTGGACCTGGAGGCCATCTTGCCTGGAACAAACTCACACATAAACACTGAAACCAAGTACAAACAAATATACGGACACAGAGCAACACAACACACTGGGGACGTAACAGGCATGCAATGTTATGTTTTTCAATCTCTTCTAAAAATGCCTTTTGGCAGATTATAATTGATTAAACAAAATTCACTGTCCAAATAAGCTTACTGGAAATCTATTTAAAATGGAGGAAACATTCAGTTTAGGCATCCATTTAGATTAGGACCAGTTCTAGAGAGATAAGAAAATAAAGTCAAGAAAAGAATGAGAGGAGGACCAACTTGTCTTGGTACAGGGGGCAGCCTGAGCTCCCCACAATGCCACCCAACATCAAAACAATGGTCCCTCTGTTAGTGTTTGTGCAGGCCTGCACTCCCCACACATGGCCCCCAGGCTAGAGCCCACTGGATCCCTCTGTAACCCCTGAGCACTGGCCTGCTCCTGGAAGTCATGATACACACACGCACACACACATTTAACAAGCAATCCTACACTATCATACTCTCAAATATTATTGACATTCACTGATTGGCTTGTGACTGAACATCAGAGAAGAGCAGGGATCCCGAGAGGACAATATTGAGTCCAGATGTTTGCTTCGCTGTTAGAGTATCTCTCTCTCTCTCTCTCTCTCTCTCTCTCTCTCTCTCTCTCTCTCTCTCTATCTCTCTCTCTCTGCCACTCCTGGGGGCACTGGACAGGAGGAGGAGAAGGAGGAAGAGGAGGGGCGGCTGTGCTTCAGTTGGTCACAGCCGTAACCCCCCCCCCCCTGGGCTTGCTGTCTTCTGCAGTGTAGATACTGGTGACCTGTGATAGATGCATCTCGCTGGCTCACAAAATGCTGCGCCTTCATATTAAATGTAATATTTGTACAGATAAGGCATTCACAACAAGTGGTCGGGTGGATAAGAAGTCAATTCAGGCCTGGGAAACCGCATGCAGGCTCAGTGAATAGCTGCTTTTAGGCGCTTTTTTCTGAAGAGGATAAATGAAGAATTGCAGCTCTCTTCCATTGCGGCAAGCAGTGCTAGTCAATGCTGCCAGTAAATTGCCCTGAATGGGTTCTGGAGGTTGACAGGCCCTATTAAGACAAATGGCCTTCCTCATCGGAGAGATAAAATAAATCAGGTGTTTAGTCAAATTAAAATAGTTGGAGTGGAGAGGGCCCCGGGGAGCCCTGGGAGAAACTCAAGACAGATGTGTCCAAAGAATAGAGGAAGACACCCAGGAAAGAAATAATTCAGCTCCCTCTGAATCCCTCTGGCCCCCAGCCAGACTGTACTGTACTCCTTGATCCTTCTGTCTTTCAGTCTCTCTCTCTGTTGTTCTGCTTTAGTCTATCTTTTCTAGTCTCTCTCCCACTCCTCCTACTCTCTCTCTATCAAGCGCACACTCTCCCTCTCTCACCGTGTGCTAGCTCCAACCTCCGCTTGTCACACAGGAGTGCAGCGAGAGGAGAGTGAGTTACTGTCCAGCCTCTCACTGGCAATTATGTTGGCTGTGTAAGTCAATGGGAGGATCACTTAGCATTGATTAGGCGGAGGTACAGAGCAGAGCAGTGAAGTGGAGATGCTCTCCATCACAGACGCTGAACTAGGACATGTGACTGGAGGAAGAGGAGACAGATCCTCACCAGGGCTGTGTTCACCATCGTGTCCTTGCCCAACGCTCTGAACCATTTGCTCTTATTAATCAGAGGTGAAACTGCTTAGAATAATTTACATAATCTTTGGACAGCCATGGGACATCGTGTTGTGGGTGTGTCTAGGAGGGGTGGCACCTGTTAGTGATCTAGTAATTATCCATCACACAGGAGAAACATGACTACTTTCTCTCCTCTTGTTTATGGAAATGCCTCTTTGTTTCCAGTAGCTGTGTGTATGTGTTTTCACTAGTCAGAAGATGCAGTAGAGTAGCTATAGATGTCTAGATGCAGTGACCCTCTTAAAGAGAGCTGGAGGTGTCTGTGTCTGCGTCTGCTCCTCCCCTAATTAGAGGAGGAGGAGGAGAGGAGAGGAGGAAGAGAGGAGGTGAGTCATTAGAGACAGTGGCATCACCTCGCTACGTGAGCTGGTGGTGTGACAGAGAAAGAAGAGTGAGACGAGGAGGATGTGACTGGCTGCTGTCTGCTGCTATGTTGTGACTTTGGCACTCATCTGCCACCTCACCCCATCAAACCCCCACAACCCCCATCAGCCCTCCACAGCTCCCATCAGCCCTCCCACAACCCCCATCAGCCCCCCCACAGCCCCCATCATCCCCCCCACAACCCCCATGAGTACTGTGTGTCCATCTCCCTCCTGACACCCCTCACCATGCTGACCTATAACCTCTAACCTTTCTCCTGACCCCTGTTCCCCCCTTCAGGTACTCCAGAGAGCCTGGCAGAGAAGGAACACCAGTTGAGCACCATGATCACTCAGCTGATCAGCCTGAGAGAGCAGCTCCTGGCTGCCCACGATGAGCAGAAGAAGCTTGCCGCCTCACAGATGGAGAAACAGAGGCAGCAAATGGAGCTGGCCCGCCAGCAGCAGGAACAAGTAAGAACACACTGGTTGTGTATGTGTGTTCTCTGTCTCTCTCTCTCTCTCTCTCTCTCTCTCTCTCTCTCTCTGTCTCTCTCTCTCTCTCTCTCTCTCTCTCTCTCTGTCTCTGTCTCTGTCTCTGTCTCTGTCTCTGTCTCTCTCTCTCTCTCTCTCTCTCTCTCTCTCTGTCTGTCGCGCTCTCTCTCTCTCTCTCTCTCTCTCTCTCTCTCTCTCTCTCTCTCTCTCTCTCTCTCTCTCTCTCTCTCTCTCTCTCTCTGTCTCTGTATCTGTCTCTCTCTCTCTCTGTCTCTGTTTCTGTCTTTCTCTCACTCTCTCTCTCTCAATCTCTCTCTCTCTCTCTACCACTTTCCTGTCATCTCACATATTTTACTAAATGCATAAAAATCCCTTAACCCTCTATTGATTCATCAGAAAACTTTATTGCCGAAAGATGCCAATAAAGTGTTATTACTTGAAATAATATTAGATTTAAAAGATGTTTTATTTTACAGTATATTAGCTTGAGTATTTCATCTAAGTGTCGTCATGCTCTCTCGCCCACATTTATGCTGTGTGTTGAGAAAAATGTTATTATGACTTGCATTAACACATTTTAGTGGACATGTGAATTAAACATGATATTAAACATTGGAGGTCCTCCATATCTTGTAAATAGAGCCCTATTAGAACAATCCCTCCCCGCGTTAGAAGGGTGGCACAAATCAGCCAAATGAGGCATATTGTGCAAATCAGCAAATTAGCACAGCCCATGAACTGTGTTAATGTCTGGTTGGAAGTAAGGACGGGATCTGTCCACACTGGCGACGGGTTTATTATCACCAAGCCTCCTAATGGCCAGGAGTAAATGACCAGCCTGGAGTACAGCCTACACTTACAGTTAGCCTTCTCCCTACAGCTTTCAGTCCTGCATGTGCTAAAAACTGTAAAGGTCAATTAACTGGGATTTTATGTACAGTACTGTATGTTCAATCATGCTATTGTTCAATCATCTTTTACTATAAACTAAATTTGTTTTTTTGTTTTCTTCCATATGTGAAATCACAGTATTATGAAGAAGGGTGTTCCATGGTATGCTATGTTGATATTAATAAATTATATAGTGATTTAGAATATTTGCATGTTTTGCCATCATGTATGAGAGAGAGCAGATCTGTCTATCCCTCAATGAAGAAGAGAAGGGTGGAATAGAGTGGGGGGAGAAGAGGAGAGGAGCCTGCCCAGAGTTAGAACGTCATTTAGCCATCCAGACATGACACAGTAATTAACTGTTGACACTCGTGAAGAAGCCAGCACAAATTAATCCTGACACATTTGCAGACGAGTGATATCTTACAGTGAACACTTTGTAATTATATTTGAAAATGAAAATTAAATGACACTTAAAACTAGGTTGTCATGCTCAATGAAGCGAGTGTGTAGTTAGACAGAGAGGCTGCTGGGATAGATAGGGGGCTGCTCGCCGGCAGATGCCGTGCCACTCAGAGGAGAGGGATAGGAGTCTGACCGAACAATCCAGCCCAGCCCGGCCCAACTCAGCCCACACCAGTTACCACCATCGTAAACACGTCAATCTCCCTCTATGCTTCCCCATCTCAGACTGCCCATCACAGCCCTCCTAACCAAGCGCATAACCAGAAGACAAGCTACTGTAGGCCAGCAATGCCACAGCTCTAGTATACTGTGCCTAATGCTGAAGGCCAATGTTGTCTTTAATGGGGCTCAGATCAAAATGACATCTTGTTTGCAAATAGTGTCCTGCAGTTAAGTGTCAGTTGATAGTCAATCCCCGGCCTGGCTGAGTGGTATATGCATTTACTGTACTCTGAGAAGAGACCTGTTTCTGACTGTAGTGACTCTTCTTCTCTGGTGTTTCTCCACAGATTGCCAGACAACAGCAGCAGCTTCTGCAGCAGCAGCACAAAATCAATATCCTCCAGCAGCAGATTCAGGTCAGTGGCTCGTTCATGTGTTCCCCTCACCCTCCTTTCCTTTCATTTCCTTTCCTTACCCAGCCACACCCCACCACAGTCCACATGTCAAATCTCATATTTCTTTCTCTTTCTCTCTGTCTTCTTCTTTCTCTTTGGCAATATCTCATTTTGATATCTCTCTCGCTTTATTCTTCTGTCACTCTCTCTTACAGTCGTCTTTCACATTACATGATAATTGGCCGTCGGTAATTGGGAGGGGTAAAGATGGAGGGGAATAATTATCACATCCTAATTAACAAAGACGGAGAGAAGAGAAAGTAACGACACCTAATGAAGCGTGCTGCTGCTGGTAGAGAGAGAAGTGCCTGGAGGGTGGAGGTGGGGACGTGAAAGAGGCTGGTAAATGCTGCCTTTGAAATGATTCCATACCAGTTGAGCGACGTGGCAGGCCTTTTGACAGCACCGGGGCTACTGTTCACAGCATATTGTTATTGATGGGAAGAACCTTGTTCACATCAACGTGGTGGCCAATGGAGATACTGTTTTTGTCACAGAAGAAGAAGAAATTTGTTTATACAGTATTCAGTTAAAGTCATACAAATGTTTGTTTGTTTACTTGAACGAGAGTAAAATATTTATAAAGGTGCACTTAGAATAGCTCGTTTTATGCTCAGCTCAGATTGAAATGAAGGTTTTATTGGAGGAATGTCAGTGTGTACGGTGGTGGTCATTGCCATGCATTTTCACTCCAAAGTGGATTGTGTTCTTTTCTCCCCTAAGTAATTATGGAAAATGGAGAAAAAAATGTAAATGGGGGAGGAGGGGGCGAGAGTATTCACACGAGACACAAACCAAGAAAAATGTAACGAGGGCACATAAATAAACATGGCATATTTGCTGAAAGAAAGAAAGAAAACAGTATGAGATGTAGCAGGAGGAGAGGAGAGGAGAGGAGGGAGAGTGGCAGTGTGTGGGATGTGTATGTGGGGAGTGATGGGCGTGTGTGTTGGTGAGGTGGTACAGTACAGTGTGGTCAGGTTAGGGACCACCCATGCTGAGTGTTGGACACAGGCATGCTGGGTTACTCTGGGTAGGGGTGGTTGGTCAGTGGCTGGCTGTTGCCCCAGCCCAGCCGTCTGAGGAAAACCAAGGTTTTACTGTAGGGTGGGTCTGGTGCCAGGAGCAGTCTTCTCCTATGACCCACCTATTACTTATCCTGCTAGCACTACACACTCACTACCAACACACACTCACTACCAACAAACACTCACTACCAACACACACTCACTACCAACACACACTCACTACCAACACACACTCACTACCAACACACACTCACTACCAACACACACTCACTACCAACAAACACTCACTACCAACACACACTCACTACCAACAAACACTCACTACCAACACACACTCACTACCAACAAACACTCACTACCAACACACACTCACTACCAACAAACACTCACTACCAACAAACACTCACTACCAACAAACACTCACTACCAACAAACACTCACTACCAATACACATTCACTATCACTCTCTACTACTACACACTCACTACCAACACACTCTCTCTCTTTCCCTCCCTCTCTCTCTCTCTCTCTCTCTCTCTCTCTCTCTCTCTCCCAGTCTCTGTTCTCTGTTCTGAGGAGGATCATTAAAACATAATTCTCCTCTCAATTCATCATCACAAATTGCTTCATTATCAGTCCCATACTTTTAAATAAACTTTAAGGAACATGTTTTCCCTTGCTGAAGATCTGTCCCTCCTCTAGTAGGTGTACTTTGTAAGGGTCCCAGTTGAATGGTGGAGGCGGCTATAGATCCCCTCTCCAGCCCTTCCCTCTCCACTCCTCCAGGACTCTCCCCAGTCCACAGTCCCTGTGATGTGTGGAGGCAAAGCAGCAAAGCAAACCCCTTGGATTTACACAGCATTAAGCACAAAAGCAGGATTTAGTGCTGGGCCATAAAAATCCCTCTTTCAAGTGCACTTCCCAAGAGAAAGGCCCCACTGTCAATGTCTGCTTCTGCTGGAGAGGCCAGAGAGCTGGCCCCTCTGATGCCCCTGTCACTGTCCACAGTGTTTGTTAGACATTACTCCCCATCACTCCTAAAGAGGAACTCACTCTGCTCTCTAGAACAGAGCACAGTACCCTCACTAGCATACACTCTAGAATGGAGCACCCTATGCTCTGGGACCAAGCCCCCTTAATAAGGACTCTTTACTCCTGGGCTCACTGACACACCACCACAACACATCATACTTTGACAGGTCCACACACCACACTTTCATGCCGTGGTTAAAGGCTAATGTGCTACCTGGAAATTCCCCTTGATGAGCAGTTCAGGGAGGAAGGTGTTATATCTCTTTTACAACACTTGGTGAGGTACTGAAAGTGTATGGATCTATTTCAAACAGATAGAGAGGCCCCTAGATGTAAAGATCTGTGTCTCCAGCCAAGGCAGCATTCCCCAGACTCTGTCCCTGTGATCTGTCCTGATGAAACACCACTATATCTACAATTCAACAAAAGAGACACATATTACACCATCTGCTGCACTCCCCTCAGTCTAGCTGCTTGTGTACAACCCTCACCAGGCCCTTATCAAGCATAGATTACTCTCACAACAACATTTTGTTTATCCTAGCACAAGTCCTTTAATGCTTACTTCATTACATTTTCTCCCCTTGTGACCCAGTTTTACTCTGTCCTCTGTGGCGCTGGTCCGGCTGCTCGTAAAGATGGCGGAAGGATGAGGCAGGCAGGGGTGAGGCAGGCAGGGGTGAGGTAGCGAGGCACCTCGGCGGCACTCTGTTTTCATTAGAGTCCTGCTCTTAAAAATGCCCCCGTCCTCTTAATATACAACAGCTTTGAGTTAATTAGTACTCTAAACAAGCTTCCAGCCTGCATGTTGCAGATTTTTAGCGGTAAAACAGCACTGGGGTATTGGGTTACCCTGCTGTTAGTATGGAGAACAGTGGACTTTACTAGAGATCCTCCTCCTTGCCATCAAAGTGCTTCTAGTTTGGCTCCAGGGGGAAAGCGCTTCAGATTGTTGTCCCGTATTGATGATGTAACTGATCACATCAGTGGGGGCTGTAAACCGGACCAGAGGAGTCCAAATAAAACCACCAGGACCGTAACTGGACACCCTCCCTGGCACGTCATGCACTTTCAGGGGTTTTCTTTGAGGGAGGGAGGGAGGGGTGTGCAGAAACAGGCAGAGCGGTCTGGAACAAGGCACGGTCCAATTTAAACACGTCTCCTTTTGAATGGCCTTCTCTCTCTTTTCATCCAGTTCTACTTAGAGGAGGGAGAGAGATTGAGTCTTTGTCCTTCGGGATTACAATGTCACTTGTTTTAAGATAGCAGATGTTTTGATTACGGCGTTAGGGGCTTATCAGAAGTTTAAAGCTCAAGGCTCTGTGTTTTTTTCCAAACTCTCGTTTTTATTCCTCTAGCCGTCCCTTGTTGTTGTTAAACTAATTCCGCCCAGGGAGAGGATTACTGTTATGTGAATCAAGTATTAAACTTGATAAACACCATTAGGGAATCAACAAGAGGCTTGTGACAATTAAAAGCAAAATGTTGAAGTAAATCTGATCCGTAACAGAGTGTTTCTTACATAACAGAGTCATCAAAGCTGTGTGAATGCGGCCATGGAAGGCCAGTGAGTTAAGGAGACAGAAAGGCAGAAATAGACGCTAAGCAGAGCTCTGTTCTGCCTGTTTGTTTAGCCTCTGCATCAATCAACCACATCGACCGGCACTCGATTGGACTGTTAGGGGCTGTCTACTTCACAATCACACCCAGTTTTATTCCTCCCCGATAGCAACAAATCCAGTTTATTTTAACGTCAGAGCCCGGGCTGAGTCTTTCATATGGCTTTCTCTAATTATATAGGAGTGAATGGCAGGACAGCCATATGTTAGCAGCATGTGTAGCAGTCTATGAAATTAGTTAATAAAATGGTGGTGACTGCTGTTGTTGGCCAAACACATGTTTCTGTGAAGAGGATATTTTTATATAGAGATAATCGCCATGGATTGGAGGATTTTTAATTAGTTTCTCTAATGACTGTATTTGATCCAACCCAGTGCCAACTCCAGACTCAGAGGACCTCTAGGTCAGTATATTTGGGGCTAGTGATTGCTTGTTGGTCTGCTCCCTGCCTACAGGGGCCAACTGACTGGGAGGTTGTGATGACAGGTGGGGGTCAAAGAGGTTTGGGGGGTGCTGCGCTGTGATTGAATGTGCAGCTCTCCGGCTACAGTAATAGTTAGCTGTCCTTGCCCATGCCCCAGCCCTCCAGCCCCTAGGCCCCATCCCCACAAGCCCCCCCAAGCCCCTCAATCCTCCATCCCCTCTACCCTCAGAGCTCTCACACAGATCCAGGCCAAGTGGAAATTCCTCTGCTCTCACAAGGCTTCTGAGCTGCCGTGTATCTCCTGCGTATAGGGATGGCAACAGTCCATGCATTACTGAAGGATGGGGCTGGTACGGCGTGAGACGAAGTGACATACACACACACACACACACACACACACACACACAAGATAATAAATATTCCCTGAAAGGCTGAACTTTATCTTCTCACGGTGCAGGTTAGAGAACGGAGCTCCCCAGATGAAATGGGGGGATGCTTTTAATCAGAAAAAACGTGTTAGGTCAATTTCAATGTGTCTGTCTGTCCTCACATTCACAATAACACAGTAACAATCCATACTTTATTAGCTATTTATAATTGTAACTCTGAGCTGGCATTGTTGCACCATATGTTTAGCAGTGATATAAAGATCCCACTGATATGGGTTTTCTATGGAGGCCATTGTTGGTTCACCCTTTTAATCCAGTGGACTTAAACACTCGTCATTGGCCAGGTCTGGTTCTACTTATCTAGCTCAGAGCTGCTTTTCCTGCTCCTGTGAAGGACCTCCACGTGGCTGTCTTCCGCGGTCAACCCCCTCTCCCACAATCTCCCAACCCCCTCTCACCCCAGCCCTCCAGCCTGCACAGGGTGGCTACCTCTACACCCCTCCCGGGACTTATTGCGTCCACTGATCCACTCATTTCGAGTCATTCTACACTTTATTTATTTATATTGATCCCTCTGGCTGGGAATGATGCCTACTGTAGATTCAGTTTATATAGAGAAGTATTGTTAGATATGTGCTCTATTTGGAGATATTTTGGACTTAAGGCTATTGAACTATTACACATATTTACAAAGTAAAAAAAAAAATCTCTAATGTAATCCAGCCATAATTATTTCCTCCCCATGATATTTTGCCCCCCATAGCATATCCCAAGAGCACAGAGTGTTCTGGGACTTGTTGTTTGGCTTTAAATAAGTTCCATTTCCTTAGTTAAAAGAGAAAAGACCAGTGCCTTGTTGTCAGTGCTCACTTCAAAGTGGAAAAGGTTTCCTCACATGTGGTTTTAAATGGTGTGGAGGAACAGCAGGGGACATCCAAGGGTTAAATGATAATAGCTGCAGACAGTTCCCAGATTAAAGATACAATTTAATTACACAAGGGCTAGCTAACCACCTCCACAGCTCTAGCCTGCTAGGAAGACACACTCCTATAAAGCACAGCAAGACCAAAACACAACAACACACACATACTGTAGAACTTGTGTACATGTGTGTGGGTTCCTTTATCTGTTTATTTGTCGGTGCTTGTATTTGTGTGTATGTGTGTGTATCCTATAGGTTTGTGTGTTTGTCAGTGTGTTATAGGTGAATGTTAACAGAGAGAAGGTGTAGAGAGAGCCTGAGGAGAAGCTCTACTCTCCGGGGCCTGGCTGGCTAACAGACAGACAGAAATAAATATAGACATATGGCCCTGCTCAAGAGCTAGCGAGGGCCTGATTCCTATCATATGTGCAGCACAGTATCCCCAGGGCCGTGGAGCTGGCCTCCCTCCCTCTGCTGTGGTCATTTAACAGCAGTAGAGCTTGAAGAAGCATGACAGGCCCAGGGGTCCCTGGGCCCAGGGGCTAGCCAGGCCAGGACCCCAATAAAGGGTTAATCAGTAGCAGCTTCCTTTCTCACTTGATATATATTTTGGGGGTATGACTAGGGTTGCACAATTCTGGGAACTTTCAATAAATTCCCTGGTTTCCCGAAATCCTGGTTGACACAAACCTACACAAACCTAGGTATGACACATGTATTCACAAGGTTCCTTTACACAATCAAACCTTGTTTGCTTTAAAAGTGTTTGCTTTTAAAGGCTCAAATTGGCATACAGTTGAAGTTACACACGTGTGTCTGTCTCAAGGTAGCATTCATTCCATGCAAATACTCATTGAGCTGTAATTGAATCATTTTTTCCCTCTTCACTATTATCGTTGATGAACAGACTACGCCACAAATTCCTGAATACATCATTTGCTTTTATTAACCTACCAGTCTTTCGCTGTCTCTCTGAGTCTGTTTTTGAAATCCCACAAAAACACATTAAAAAGAATAGCAGCCTTTTTAGAGATTTTCAGGATGCAGCTCCATGTCCCAGTGTTGCAAAGTGCTGATAGAATTCACAGGGGAAGCTCTATAAAAGCGGGTCCTGTCTGCCCAGGCAATAGAGACCTCCTAATTAAACACAGAGCTCTTTGTGTCACACACACATTGGTTTTTGAATGAAGGCAACAATCCCTCTCCCCTCTATATGGACACAGAGAGAGGCCTCTGTCTGTCTGTCTGTCTGTCTGTCTGTCTGTCTGTCTGTCTGTCTGTCTGTCTGTCTGTCTGTCTGTCTGTCTGTCTGTCTGTCTGTCTGTCTGTCTGTCTGTCTGTCTGTCTGTCTGTCTGTCTGTCTGTCAATAAGGTGCTACTGATGCTATGCTAGACAGTGTGCAGGTAAGCCGCTCCAGTCCTACTGCAACAGTGTGCTGTGTGGCTCTCCTGTTAGTGTCTCTGAGTCACAGACACATTCCTTGAACATGACTCATAGCATTCTAACCTATAGTGGAACATACAGAAGATTATCAGGACAAATGCAAGAGTGGGATTCTTGTTTGTGAGTAATTGACTACAGTTTGTAGATATCCACCCCCAGCCCAAATGGTCCATTTCTGCCCGGTGCTATAGTCTCTAAAGGTCACTCTGGCTCCTGCTCGGTTTTCATTATTTACTGTCATTGTAATACGGTTCTTTGCCCATCACGCCCTATCTAAAGATCATGTGGCACAAGCCAATACTGTAATTCCCCCAATTTACTGGCTTACTGTACTGTAGTCTACACACAATATGCTTTGCCCTTGTAATCCAATGATCGGTAATTGAACCCAACATTTTATTTGGTTAACATTTTAGTGGGAACAAAGTACACAGCTACCACATAATGGTGAATAATTTCAAATGAACTTTAGATAAACACAAGGGTGGCTGCTAATTGAACAAAGATAATGGCTCCTAATTTATGCCTCTCAGATGTTTCTGTTATTTTCTAGGGCGCAAATTATCTTCTAAGAGACTCTTATTAATGCATTGGCAAAACGCACCAAAATAGACATTGTTAAAGGGAATGAGTAAGTTCCCCAATTAGCACAGCCAGATCAACTACTAGCATTATATCAAGAGAATAATAGAACAGGGAGTGATAGCGTGTTTCCATACGGTGTTAGCTTGGATGGCAGTAGTGGGATTATGCTGGGGCCCTAACAGCCTCATCAAATCAGCTTGGCTTGAGCCCAGGGAGGGAGCTAGCTCTATAGATCCAGCCCTAGTTAAAGGAGACTGTTAGCTGATGAAGATGTGCACATGCAAGACTAAAGATAAAAGAAAGCGGTGACCCAACTCATTAGCCCCTGTGATTTAATATATTGACACTTGGATGCAAATAATTCCATTTAGTGGCCTGTGTTGGGCGGGGGAGGGATCAATTTAATTCGTTATGAAATGTGACTTCTTGTCAGGAAGCAGAAGAAATGCTGACGTTAAATAAAGTCGTGTGCAATTTGAACAATAAAGCTATCGCACCCCTGATAAAAGTTAATGATGCACAAAAAGGGCTTAATAGATACAACCTCAGCAATGGCTGTGATGGTTTGGAAATTAAGCTAAGTGGATGAACGGCTAGACCAGTAATGTCGCTGGTCTGTTAAAACAAATTCAGACATTATGAATATAAACAGTGCAGGCTATCTGGGACGATTCGGTCTGTAGGTTTTGTCGACGTATGTCTGCCTTGCCGCTGAAAGACTCTTCCAGCTTCCTTTTCTTTGTTAGGCCAGGGTTAAGGTACACACAGAGAGTGGGGATATTGAAGAGCCTTATTATTGCATTAGGCACCATTTCCTCTGACACTGGGCCCTGGCTTGTGAATGGCAAACTGGAGAGAGTGTAAATGTTGAAAGATACACATCCCCAGTACTTACACGATGTGATGGGTTCATAGAGGCTGCCTGCCTGGCACACAAAGGCACATTTGTGTGGGGAACATATGCTAGGAACTCACATGTCTTTGTCGGTGATGTAAGAATGTACATAAACACTCCTCCATTATTAATATTAATGACACAACATCTCCTAGCGGTCTTGTAATTATCAGCAGGGCAGCGCGGTGTCTTTGTGTTCCTACACCTCGCCCGTTTAGGCTGCTTTAATTAACTGCCTGCATCTTGACAAGGGCTGTCACATGAACAGTTGTAATGTGTAAAGTCACACCCGAGTGTCTGCCTTAAATTAGTCACCTGAGGGGATTCCAAACAAGCGCTGGGACTTGGTAATTTATGCCAGGACCCTGCAGCCTCTCATAGCAGCTCAATGCTAGTGATAACAGTAATCAACACAAGACAGCAGATCACTGGAGCTGTAGTGCGTCTCATCAGGCATTAGGGAACCTAGTGGGCTCTGTGATAAGACAATACAGCTAAGTCAACTTCATAACCCTAACAGGAGCACTTTACAGCTCGTTATTGATACTGAAACAAGGCCAACCGTAGCTATGATGCATAAAGCTGTACTCTATGACCTCCAAATATCATTATAAAGCACCTGTTTATAACTCTATTGCCCCCCACAATCCGTTCCTGGATGAAGGTGGCCAGTCACCTTATACTTAGCTCTCATTGTACCCCGTGCTCTAAAGGAAAATATCAGTTGACGTAGAACACATCCTCCAGTGTGAAGTTGACTTAGTTTCCTCTCCCTCTCCGCTTGGCCTGTGTTTTCCCTGCTAATGTTGAGCAAACTGTTTTGTCTTTGCATTGGCTCTGTGCAGGCCTCTGCCTCCACAGTGGGCACACTCACAGGGAGAGGCCTGCATTAATAGGATCTAGTGTGTGCGGCCAGCCGGCAGGGAGAAAAGGGGCCGTGTTTTCTTAGGGCCGGGGTGGCAAAGCAAAGCATTCAGTCCATGGCAGCGGCAGAAAAAAAATAGCCTTTTTGTTTTCAGGCAGAGGAGAGTCCAAGCATTCCCCATGGAACACAATGAATGGCCCGTTCTGTCCTGCACCGTTTTTCAGACACAGAATTGTTTTGTTTTTTAGGTATTTTTTCTCTCCAGAATTATTCTTGCCCGTCACTCGGTGTGCGCATGACATTTGAGCGTGTTTTAAAGTCTCAGCACACTCATGTGCCTGTAATAAAGTGGCCCCTCGTAACAATCATGCTTTCTGACGGACAACAGAGCCCACTCTGTTGTTTTCCCAAGCCCCAGCAGCTGGGAGGCAATTGTGAAGACAGAGGCTCAGTCTATGTGCAGAGCGGAGCGGAGGAGAGGACAGGAAGAAGAGGAAGTCCTCCCCTGCTCCTCTAGCCCCCTCCTGACCTGCCTCCAGCCCAGAACCCAGCCAGCCGCCGTGTGGACAATGTCATTATTAGATTAGGGGTGGTCCAACGCCAGCCAGCTCTCTGTCCCACCATCAGACACACTACATCCTCTTATTAACTCACTCCAGACTCCCGCTCAGTCTCCCACCCAGTCTCCACGGTGGTGAAGTTGTTAGAATTGTTTTGTGTTCTTATATCTTCACAGAAAAGTAAATGTTTAAAATAAAAATATAAATCGTATATGTTGGTTTTAAATAAACCGAATTACATGAGAAAATATCAGAAGTATATTTTTACTAGTGATGCTTTACAATCTCCTGCCCCTCAGAGATTGGCCTCTCCTAACAGTATGTTGAGGGATTGGAGGATTTCACAGGCATTATGCCAATAGTATTTCACATTTTCTCCTACGCTTCACATGTTCATATCCTTCTATTCCTCACATCCCCCCAGCCGGTTCACCCATGGTTATGGTGGGCTATCTGACTAGGCCGTGTCAAACCTCTTTTAGAACTCCACTCGCCCCCCTGCAATGAGGGTCAGAGGAATTCTGCTTATTCCCGTTCCCATAGGGCCGGGATGTATACACAGGATAATGATGCCGGGCCCAGACTCACTTGTGGGTTTGTTTATGTCTGTTTGCATCTTTCCTGTCATTACCCATGCTGTTTGAGGGAGTCCCCGTGGATATGGCCAGTTTACTGCAAACCTTTTGAATTTTCTGACCATTTTCTGATTTCTTTACTTTCTATTTCCTTGTGTGCCTAACAAAATAAATCCACCCAGATCTCATGTTTTGTGGAAATGTAACAATGAATAGGTGGTAGTAATGTAAGAAGGTGGTCCTAGAATAGTAGGACATTTATTTGGGAGAAGGGATAGTGTGAGTGTGTGCGCGTGTGTGTCTGTGTGTGTGCGCACCTCTGTGTGTGAGAGAGAGTATCATGAAAGCAGCTTTTGTACCCTTCATAACATAGACCTAAAAAGCTTTCAACCCCAATACCTATTTTGATATTTTATATTCAATACCAATCTAATTACTTTAAATATTTACAAACTTAAATTACATTTAAGATAGTTGAGACTACAAGAATTTGCATTAAGTACACAATTTCTCTTGAATCTACATTGATCTCTTCTATTCTCAGGGGATTAGCTTTAATTCTTCTGCTTTGTACTCTTAACATTTTACTACTTTAACCAATTTACTGAACATCAGTAACATTCACCAACATACTGGTATGTTGCATCATATTCTATTCTATTAGTGTACTGATATACTGTATGAATGGTATAATCTTTAGTGTACTGATATACTGTATGAATGGTATAACCTTTAGTGTACTGATATACTGTATGAATGGTATAACCTTTAGTGTACTGATATACTGTATGAATGGTATAACCTTTATTGTACTGTTATACTGTATGAATGGTATCACCTTTATTGTACTGTTATGCTGTATGAATGGTATAACCTTTAGTGTACTGATATACTGTATGAATGGTTTCCTGTGTGGCCTACAGTACAGTAGAGTACAGTACAGCAGCCTCCAGTCAGTGCAGAGTTTTTGAGCCAGCCTGGAACCAGTGGAAGGGAGGGGGCTGGGCTGGAGGGTGCTGTCTGCCCTGCTTTTTAACAGCAGCAAACTTAATATAGACATATTGGAATGGCTTGCTCTTAGTGGACTAAGAAGTCATCTATAGGTTATTCCCCAAACGGCCCGACATCACTCCAGTGTCGGATTCCTCTGCACCTTACCCTGCTGTCTGCTGCAGATAGGGAGAGAGGACTCTACCCCTTCCCCTACCCTCCAGACAGTCCCTGTTGTCAAAGAGCACACTTATTATTAGTCAGGCTCTTGCTCAGACACCTCTCCAGCAGAATAGAGAATGGCTTGTGTCCTTTGGCAGACGATGTTAGTCTTTTACCTGCTGGCTAAATGTGAGGTCTAAGTGTCCGGGGGAGGGGGGAGACGGGTCAGAGTCATGTCCAGGACAAGGACCTTTTGTTGCTGACCTGTACCTCTGTAGTAGATTGGGCTCCCATTTCAGAGCAACAAGAACGATGTTCTCTAGTCTTGGAGGGAGGTGGAGGTGGAGACCTGGCCTTAATACCAGCTAGCCAGAAGTCTGGCTCAGCGCTATCGACCCACTGGCCTGATTACCATCACACACCAAACAGTCACCAAACAGAGCACAATGTCTGGGACTCTGATAACACCACTACACTGTGTGGGTCTGTGTGTGTGTGTGTGTGTGTGTGTGTGTGTGTGTGTGTGTGTGTGTGTGTGTGTGTGTGTGTGTGTGTGTGTGTGTGTGTGTGTGTGTGTGTGTGTGTGTGTGTGTGTGTGTGTGTGTGTGTGTGTGTGTGTGTGTGTGTGTGTGTGTGTGCGCGTGTGCCCGTGTGTGCGTGTGCCCGTGTGCATGTGCCCATGCCCGTGTGTGTGTGTGAGAGCCTGTGTTGGATTAGTGCGTAAAGCCATGGTGCGTTCACACTGGAGGAGTGTGGTTAACTGATAAATGACCTGTGATGTGGGAGTAATGTGTGCTTGGGGATCTCTGGGATTGTTTTATGAATTGACCTCTCTAGAACAAAGTAAGGCACAGACTCTAGAGCCCATGAGTGGTTCCATTCAGTGATTTTTCTCCTGGTTGGGCTCCAGAAAGCACTCGCCCAGCTCTTTCTCTCTCAGCAGCACAGTAACAGGCCGGGTGTTGAGTTCACATGGCCGTCTGGTGTCAGTGTTACAGTGCTTTCTGTGTGGATGAAGCTCGGGCTGCCAGCTTTCTGTAGGTCGCTTTACCTTCAAATGGATGTCCTAAGGTGCATTCCACTCGCAGGCGTTTGGTGTGTGGCTCAGTTTAGAGTAGGGGGGAGTGACGTGTCAACTATCAGTACTTACAGTAACAGCTGGAGCCAGTGCTCTCTGGGTAAAATTATATCAGACCAATTTATTTTCTAACTCCTCAGGTAAGATGTTAAAAGTGGGATTGCTGGAGCTGTGTCGGAACAGCTGGCAGAAGTATTAGAGGTTTAGAAGGAACGTTTAGACTCCCTGTTAGTGATTTCTACCAAATGTTTTGCCTAATTGTCTATTTATGTAGCTTTGTAATGTAATTATACTCATACAGTCGTATGCAAAAGTTTGGGCACCCCTCTGAGACTGCATAATAATTTACTCTGTCGTCACAGAAAATGATCACAGTGGCATGCCATTCATTTTCTAATAAAAGCTGAGTACTGGGGTATTGTCCAGACAAAGATTTTAGTGTAGCAATATTAAGTTGTATGAAATTAAATCAGATGTGAAAAATAGGCTATGCAAAAATTTGGGCACCCTTGTCATTCTGTTGATTTGAATACCTGTAACTACTTAGCACTGATTAATTGGAACACACAATTGGTTTGGTGAGCTCATTAAGCCTTGAACTTCATAGACAAGTGCATCCAATCATGAGAAAAGGTATTTAAGGTGGCCAACAACTCTCAAATGACCTGAAAACAAAGATTGTTCAACATTATGGTTTAGGGGAAGGCTACAAAAAGCTATCGCAGAGATGTAAGTTGTCAGTGTCCACTGTGAGGAACATAGTGAGGAAATGGAAGACCACAGGCACAGTTCTTGTTAAGGTCAGAAGTGGCAGGCCAAGTAAAATATCGGAGAGGCGAAGGATGGTGAGAACGGTCAAAAACAGCCCACAGACCACCTCCAAAGACCTACAACATCATCTTGCTGCAGATGGTGTCACTGTGCATCGTTCAACAATTCAGCGCACTTTGCACAAGGAGAAGCTGTACGGGAGAGTGATGCAGAAGAAGCCTTTTCTGCACACACGCCACAAACGCACATTTGGACAAGCCAGCTTCATTTTGGAATAAGGTGCTGTGGACTGATGAAACAAAGATTGAGTTATTTGGTCATAACAAGGGGCGTTATGCATGGCGGCAAAAGAACACAGCGTTCCAAGAAAAACACTTGCTACCCACAGTAAAATTTGGTGGTGGTTCCATCATTCTGTGGGGCTGTGGCCAGTGCCGGTACTGGGAATCTTGTTAAAGTTGAGGGCCGCATGGATTCCACTCAATATCAGCAGATTCTTGGGAATAATGTTGAAGAATCAGTCACAAAGTTGAAGTTACGCCGGGGCAGGATATTTCAACAAGACAACGACCCAAAACACTGCTCAAAATCTACCCGGGCATTTATGCAGAGGAACAAGTACAATGTTCTGGAATGGCCATCCCAGTCCCCAGACCTGAATATCATTGAGAATCTGTGGGATGATTTGAAGCGGGCTGTCCATGCTCGGCAACCATCAAACCTAACTGAACTGGAGATGTTTTGTAAGGAGGAATGGTCCAAAATACCTTCATCCAGAATCCAGACACTCATTAGAGGCTATAGGAATTGTCTAGAGGCTGTTATTTTAGCAAAAGGAGGCACTACTAAATTTTGATGTGATTTTTCTGTTGGGGTGCCCAAATTTATGCACCTGTCTAATTTCGTTTTGATGCATATTGCACATTTTCTGTTAATCCAATAAACCTAATTTCACTACTGAAATATTACTGTGTCCATCAGTTATTTGATAGATCAAAATGAAATTGCTGATCCAAACACCCAATTATTTATAAATGGAAATCATGGAAATTGTCAGGGGTGCCCAAACGTTTGCATACGACTGTATACTCTGGGTGACTCTCTTTAAATCAAATGAATAAAGATGAAACCTTGGATAAATACAAGTCTGATATTCCTCCAAACACATCTGGGTAGCACGTCAGAGGATGTCAGTCAACTACCGTTTAGACATTTCACCTGAGATATACTGTGCTTCTCAGCAGCTACCAAACTTTTAAAACACAGTGGGAAAAAATACATGTATTTAAATGTTTTTCTTCTCTATCTCATTTTGTCAACATTGAGGGAATTTGGACATGTTAAAACAAGTCCCCTCCTTCTTTAAAAAGAGGAAGAGGAACGCTTGGTGAGGATCAGACTGTGTTAGTATTTGGGGGTGCGGGGTGGCCTGCTCGGCTGGGTCGGTAGTGCTGCAGGGTGTCTCCTGGGCCCAGACAGTGAGGAGCATAGGTGCTGAAAGGGCCCTATTGAGCATAGTAATGGCTTGTACATCTCTATTTGCACCTGTATGTGTTTGTTCACATGAGCGTGTTTGTGTGTGTGCATGTGTGTGTGTGTGTGTGTGTCTGTGTGTTTGTCAGTGTGTAATTGGAGAGAAGAACAGTGCTCTCTCTCATGTCTGCCCTGTCTCTTACTCTGAGTGTGTCTAATGGTAATCTGAACATGGTCAATCCCAGGCCTCTGGCTGTCTCTGCTCTCTGCACTGGCTGACCCCAGGATTAGTTGCTGCTGTAAACCATTACAACACTGTAGTGCTGATGTCAACGCTTCCACTAATGACTTTGATACAGTTAAAATGAAGCTCACTATATACTCAAGCTGTTTTTACACATTTAATTTGTAATTTTCAGTCATTTTTTATTATATTCACAGATATGTATTTTTTTTACTTTTTTATTCTGTTTATTTTAGGTCTTGTTCACAGTTTTACATCTAATTAAAACTGAGAGTTAGTGCCATTTCTCATTATGCCAGCACATCGTTGAGAGGGAAATTGCGCTCTGGACTGGTACAGATTTCATCAGGTCATCTGAATTGATGATACATGTTGCAAGGCGGTTGAGAGGCCTCTCTCACCCCTGGAAAGCTCTGTTGGTGCGTGTGCTGGCAGAGGGAGCAGCCCCAGCCAACTATCTGTTTGACTGATCACTACAGATGCTCTTCCTCAAGTATTCAGAGTCCGATCCTCAGTGCCGAGTCTTCGGGGACTAACAATAGCACCTGTTCCTCATAAGATAGCCCATTCATGTATCTTTAATGAAGCTTTGGGGCAGATGGCGTGAAATGGTATTATCCAGTGCTTAGCAGTGCTAAGACAAAGAGGGAGCAGTGCCAGCGTAACAATGAGTGGGTAGGACGCTGCCCAAGTGCTCTGCTCACATCTGCTCCACTTCATTCTATCAGACTCCTCAAGATCATCCTGGCAGTAGACATATTCTGGGCACCCAGCCGACAGGCAGATGAACTTGAGAGTAACTATTTCAGGGTCTGGGTGTTGCCACAAAGGGTGGAGAAACTGACACACACAAGCACACACATACACACATTCTCACACACACACACACGCACTGGAAGTCTTTTGTCTGGGAGCTGATCTGTCATTTAACAACAACGTATCCTCATAACTAGCATTAATTTCCAGTCAACGGAAAATGAGAGTGATAATGTGTAAATTGATAAATGCATTGTCTGCTCAACTACCGTGCCATGTGTTAATTGACATGCTGAAGGCTAAACCTCCACTATTAGTTAGCACTCTGAAGGCTAAACCTCCACTATTAGTTAGCACTCTGAAGGCTAAACCTCCACTATTAGTTAGCACTCTGAAGGCTAAACCTCCACTATTAGTTAGCACTCTGAAGGCTAAACCTCCACTATTAGTTAGCACTCTGAAGGCTAAACCTCCACTATTAGTTAGCACTCTGAAGGCTAAACCTCCACTATTAGTTAGCACTCTGAAGGCTAAACCTCCACTATTAGTTAGCACTCTGAAGGCTAAACCTCCACTATTAGTTAGCACTCTGAAGGCTAAACCTCCACTATTAGTTAGCACTCTGAAGGCTAAACCTCCACTATTAGTTAGCACTCTGAAGGCTAAACCTCCACTATTAGTTAGCACTCTGAAGGCTAAACCTCCACTATTAGTTAGCACTCTGAAGGCTAAACCTCCTCTATTAGTTAGCACTCTGAAGGCTAAACCTCCTCTATTAGTTAGCACTCTGAAGCATTTAATTTCCCTTTCTCTCACATTAGCAGAGTAAATTCAAGTTTAATGCACAGTGCTCATTACTGTAAATCACAAACATTAAAATATAAATAATGCACTTATTTACCCCTGATGCACATTTACATTTCCTCTTGCCTGGGTAAATCTCTTTATTGTGATATCTATTCAATAAAAACACAGTGCTGTCACTGGAGAGACTTCTCTTTTCATTTACAGCTTTGTTTGTAGGCAACATTCAGGATATTTGATTAATTTAGCTATTGTCTGATTGACACTGTATTTTCTTGATATAGATTTTCTCTCAGATTTCAATTATATGGCATCAGATGTCTGAACAGAATTTCATTCTGCTCCTAGAGTGATTTCTACAGTAATTAGTGTCAACATGCCTAAGTACATTTACTTCAGTCTTCTGTATGTACGTCTGATTTCATTAGAGAACTAAACTGATGATATTACTGTTTGAAAAAATTATGACAGGGAATATTTACAATAACTATTTATCAGTGATATAAGCCATTTATAGCTATGGAGTAATACAATTATGATAAAATGTATTGAATCTATGAGCCACAGTGTATTCAGCTTATTACAATAATAGTACCACTTACGTTCCACATTTGGAGCAGCTGTTTCAATGTAGCACCCTGGCTTTAGGTGATTCGTTTTGCTAGTTTAATGCGGGTAAGGTTAATTGCAATTATGTATGTGACTGACCTTAATAACCTTCCTGAGGGTAGACTAACACACTCAGTACTGACACACCGGGAGGGAGAGAGTCTGCTTCAGGGAGTCTTTCTCTGCACCGTGCATTCAGAAAAATACTTCATCTGGTTTTATAGAACAAACACTCCAACACAGAGTAAGCCCTGTTCCCCAGTGTACCCCTTCACCTGTCGCTGGCTCTAACTCATGTTGGGACATTAATTATTGCGTTTTTCCATATGTTCTATACATGCAGGGCCAAGGGCCATCTTTCATCCGCTCTACCTGAAAACCTGGAACACCAATCCCGATAAAAAATACATTTTATTTAAGGTCATTTCCACCAGTCTCCCAGCTCATTTACTTTTCTCCAGCTGCAGCACATTTTACAGAAATACTTTTCAGATTATAGGAAAGAAAAAAGTCTACCTCTGCACCTCTGGCCAGATCGATAGAGTGGTCCTGAGGACATATAACAGTGGAGGACGGGCCTGCTGCACCCGATCAGGGCACACAGGGGGAGCAGACGGAAGAAAAAGTCTAGATCATAAGCAGACCTCAGCTAGAACGTGGGGGAAAAGTCGTTGCAAGCAGGTTGATTTCATGCCCCAATGCTGCGGGAGTAATTGCACCCAGACCAGTTTTATTGCGAGTTGATTTTAAAGAGGGATGAATGGAGAAACATTCTGTAAAGTGTTTATTTTGGGGGCTGACCTTTATTAACCCGTTTTCCAGGCGGGTTCCCCTGAGGTAGGCTGGCCCAGTGCTAGATTAACCCTGGCAGGCGCAGCACAGCCTGGCTGCGCCCCATCACCGGCAGGCAGGAAGCAGAGGATCACACTCAGATTGAGCCCTGCTTCAGCTCTCAACATGTGTCTCATTCCGAAGCCCCCACACACACTACACTACCTCTAAGAGACATCCACAACACACACAAACACAAAAACACTTACACACACAAACACACTCACACAAACACACAGCGAGAGCACATCATTTCTCCTCTTGCCGTAGAGAGTCAGAACAGGACAGTCAGCTTCAACGTGGACGGTGAAGGTTAATGATAGATTGAAACAGTTTAGACAGTTTGAGGAGCAGTGTATGATATGTGGGGGGCAGGGCATGGCTCTGGACGTTAAGATGAAATATCACAAACAGACAGTGTTTTCGGGCTGCCTTCTATTTTTTTCCCAGCTGAAAGCCGGTTGCTGTAAATTACCGGATCGCCTGGGCTTTTATCGTCTGTATAAATGATCCTCCAAAACTATGAGATAGAGGCTGTATATCTGAGCTTATCTTCCCCTGTCAGTCAGGGCAGCTGGTTGTTTGTGTGAGGGTGTCCCTGTGTGTGTTTGTGCATGTCTGTATAAAGTGTGATGGTTCGACCTCAAATCGCACCACACGACACTATAGCGAACAGCCTAAGGACGTTGTGTCTATTCACATACCAGTTTGTATCTGTCAACATCAGTCATCCCACACACCGTGCACATACCTACACACACCGTACACACACCATACAGACCATACAGTCCTCTATAGGTGCTCAAATACATCCTGTAACCTCAATTCCCATCCTTTGCCTCCCACGTGTCACACCCTCTGGGCGGCGGGGGGGTGGAATGTGGCGGGGGGAACAATGCGCGTGTGGCGGGGTCCTTTGATGTTCCAATGTGAAATTGTGGGCTGTGATCTGCTCTGTGCTCCCCTCTCCTCTCCCCTTGCCTGCCTGCCTGCCTACCTCAGTGTGCTGCTCTGTGTCTGCAGCTCAGCTAGGCCTCTCTCTGATCTCCGCTTCTATCTCTGTTCAGCAGGTCCAGGGTCACATGCCGCCTCTCATGATCCCTATTTTTCCACACGACCAACGCACCCTAGCAGCAGCCGCCGCAGCCCAGCAGGGCTTTCTCTTCCCACCGGGAATCTCTTACAAGCCAGGTATGCTCCTCTTCTGTCTGTCCTGTGTCTCTGTCTGTCCTGTTTTCTGTCTGTCCCGTTTTCTGCCTGTCCTGTGTCTCTGTCTGTCCTGTTGTCTGTCTGTCCTGTTTTCTATCTGTCCTGTTTTCTGTCCGTCATGTTTTCGGTCTGCCCTGTTTTCTGTCTGTCCTGTTTTCTGTCTGTCCTGTTTTCTGTCTGTCCTGTTTTCTGTCTGTCCTGTTTTCTGTCTATCCCTCAATGTTATGTAGATGCAGTTTACCTCCTCACATACACAGGTTCATTTTGACAGCATGTATAATCTTATGACATTGATGAAGGACCTTCCACAATATACTCTATCCCACATATGGTTATATATTTCATACATTTACTTGCAATGAATTTTATGCCAGTAATGCTTTTTTCAATCCTCATTTTCACTGCCCGAGTTATCATAGGGATATCCCAGTCAGTAAGGCCAAGGCAGATTACGTACAGTACTCTATGTCACCTTGGAAATGGAGCCAAACCTTGGGGAGTGTTCTCTGTTCATCTCCAAGGCAGCATGCCTGTTCAACAATAGATATGAGTAAAGGAGCACTGGAATGTAAATAGCTTTTCAACATGAAAGTCTCTTGACTTCTCTGGCTGTAATCACTGTAGAAGATTCCTGCTGATGGAACTGCCTGCTGCAGTAACACAATACTCTACCTGGGCCCTCCCTGACCCCCTCACTCCTTCACTGTACTCATCAATCACTCAAAGGATTATGTACAGTTTAAATGTAAATTTAAACATACTGCGTATTGTGGAATGTGATAGCACCAGAAACAGTACAGTATTCATGTCCGTACATACTATCCTGAGATAGTGTCTTGTTCTTCTGTATCTCTTTATGGAGATGAGCTGACACATGTCACTCATCCAGAGACAGACAGACAGACAGACAGACAGACAGACAGACAGACAGACAGACAGACAGACAGACAGACAGACAGACAGACAGACAGACAGACAGACAGACAGACAGACAGACAGACAGACAGACAGACAGACAGACAGACAGACAGACCGTAGGAGTATGAAGAGATGAGAAGAGTCAGGGTTAAAGTGTAAAAGTGAGAGTGTATCCCAGGAGGAGGACGAGTGTATCCCAGGCATGCAGTAATTTGTCCTGTGGGGATGAAGGGTGCAGGCCAGGCCCCCTCCCAGAGGTGCCTCTGCTCCCTTTGCCTGTAGCAGCATGCCTCCCTCTCCCTTTGTGTGATGAACAGAGAAAGAGAATGGCTCCACGCAACACATTCCAAATCCAAAAACAAATTTGTGGGAAATTTCTATAACATGTTGTTCGACTCCCTGCCAGGGCAGTAACCTCACGCACTGATCTCCTCGCCTCATTGTTGCTGAGAATTAAAGATGTGCCACTCTGGGCTTCTGTAATTAAATATTCAGGCAGATGCCCTGGAGTGGACCCAGCCACACAGCCTCTCTTCACTTAGCTCTATGGCTGGGGTATTCCTTTGCCTTCTTGCTGAACATTGACTATAGGCTGGAAGTAAAGTAAAATTGCACATGCAAGGGTTTTCTCATCTCCTGATGGACCTTAGGGGAGGGAAAGTCCAGGTCTCCTTTTGTCTATCCTGAATGCTCTCAGAAATACATTTGTTGTTAGCACCTTATCACAACATTGAGGTAACTCCAGGACATGGAGGGAGGCGGAGGGGGCGAGTGAGATTGGCTAGTCTAGTCAGCAGGTAAATAGCAGAACATTAAAAGGTGTGGTAGAGCAGCTAATACATTTACTATAAAGCCACAGGATAAAAAAAAAAAAAAGCTATTTTGGAACTACAGAGGCATGACAGCTTGAACAAAGCGCCTGAGGGGATTCTTTTGGCAGTTTGATTTCTTTAATACATTTGACATGGAAAATGTTTTAGTACAAATAACAGGAGGTATTATTGACTCATGGCATGCATGGGTCGCCATGTGAACACACAGGTCCTGAATTATTCATGAGTTATTCATAAAGAAAAGGAAAAAGGGTCTGAAAATGACTACCAATGACTACCATCATCAACTGAAGTAGCTTAACGTCTCTTATTATCCTCAGCCCTCTAACACAAGATCCCATCTTATGACCAGTCTGACAGAGCAGAGGATGCTGCTGTGTCCACCCGCCAAGAAGACTAGTGAAGTGGCCAAGCGTTCACTTCCACGCTAGGGCACACTAATCTGATGTCATCTTTATGAGACAGACCCTCCCAGGGACCACTGCTTATGACCCTGACCCTGCGGTGTTGCCATGACGACAGAGCTATTGCCAGTGTTGTAGCGTCATGCCATCTCTCACTCTGCACACTGTGCTCAATGGCCCTGACGTTGCATGGCAGAGCAGAGATGCGGGTCATCCTTTAAACAAATAGACCCCAGCTCGCTCTGTTTACATGGACACAGAGACATTCACTCTGATAGTAGTCTAATGGGCCTGCAGAATGACTCCATGGTCATTGGGTCCCTACGCTATGATGAGGACACACATAGACATCCAGCTGGAATGACTGCTGCCACATTTCTGTTTCGGCCGGCCCACAATAACCGACGGGCTTGTCCCTCTTGTGACTGAGTACAGAGCTCCATGGAATCTGTCAGCCATTCATGCTCACAAGTGGTAGGCCTTCTATTGTTGTTCAAAACCAACTCTCTCACCGCCTTGTTTAGCTGGATAGAGACGTTGTTAGACCTTCAAACAGAGAAAGTGAAATAGGGCATAGAGTTAGTAAGTGAACATTCATTCCAGAGCCACATGTTTTCAAAGAACTCTAGTATTCTGGCAGAATATTTTAGATTGGCCTTGCCCTTGGCATCAGGTGGCCAGTTGTGAAGAGCTCTGTTAGAAAGAGGCTCTTCTCTTCTCCTGCATCGGGCCCTGCTATAGTCCTACCCACTCCTTTTCATTAGTGTTGAGCCCAGGCTCTCAGTCTGTGGTGTCCTCAAGCACAGGCTCCAGGCAGCTGGAGGGCCCTGCACTAGATATGAGGGTGCTCACCAATAAAGAGGGTCAGGGCCCGATGGCGCTCAGTCTCACACAACTTCACTTAATTGGGCCCATTTTGCAGCATGACACCTGGCTGAGAAAGGAATGCAGGATGAGATGAACCTCTCTCTCCACCATTACCATCACAGACAGAGACCTTTAAACATTATTCAGCAGCTCCTATCTGTCTCTGCTTTCGCTTTCTCTATAGCATTATGATGTTGAACAGCTAGCGGCTCGTTGGCCCCATCTGTCTTGTTGGACAGGGAATGTCTTTGATACTGGTCTTGTTGGTAGTACCAACCATATCAGAGGTAAATTACTGCTTGATTCCCATGGAGGACCCCCAGTATGTAAGCTCTGACAGGGCAGAAATCACCCTTGAGTTTGGTTCACTGTGGATGGATGAGAGATCCTGTTTGGATCACAGTGGTCACTGTGTTTTCATCAGTGTTCCAGCAGCCAACTTGTCATGATGAAGGGAATACATCCATCTCATCCCTCAGCAATTCCAGGAGTGACAACAAACACCCTATCCATAGCGTGCCTTCTCCATGTGCCAGAGTTATGTACCCAGCTCTGACACAGCCATGACGTCATCTGGCCCCCCCGTTTGACCCTCCTAGTGATCCATCACCCAGGCCTGAACATGGGATCAGTCATGGGATCAGCCGTCCTCAGGACAGCAACGCCCTTTGAAACCCTGATTCTCTTTCATTACTGACACCAGGCTGGCAGCACGCCCAGACTACAGGAATCTTTATACAACCCTGGACCCCCTAGACCCCCCGAGACCCCTCTCCAGACCCCCCAGTACAGTGTCGGTGGTGTCCTCACTTGGCAGTTGACCCCTCCCTGGTTTCACATGACTTCCTCCCTGGTTTCACATGACTTGTCATTGAGCCCCCCCCTGAAGTCACGCAGAACTCCCCCACTCCTTCTCTTCACAGAGAGAGGGATGGCATACTCATGCAGGAGAGGTGCATTGGGAGAAAAAAGGCCATGGGGGTAGTAATGACCCACACCGCACCCCTCCTACGAGACAATTTGAAATCACTTCACTGGCTTGGTTTTATTTTCTCCTGCCTTAAATGGGGATTGAATTTCCTGGCTGTATCACATGTGCTGTGCTGTACACGATTACAAAGTGAGGGTGAAGGAAGAAAAAGGGAAGGGGAGATACCTAGTCAGCTGTACAACTGAATGCATTCAATTGAGATGTGTCTTCCACAAAAGAGAAGGTATATACATTTACCCTCATGCCTGTGGCTTAATGACTCCATATGAAGTGACAGGCAGAAGTGGGGTCTGAACTAGGGCCAATTCCCCCTCAGTACACATGCTTCAGTCAACCCCCACTCCCCTCTCCGCTCCCCTCCCATCTACACTACTGGCCTGGCCCGTCTCACCGGGGTTGTTCTGTCTGTCTGTCTGTCTGTCTGTCTGTCTGTCTGTCTGTCTGAACACACTGGGATTAGTATAAAGGCATCTGGTACTGAGTCACATGGTCCCCCAACATCAATCATATAGACTCCACCTACTTCATGCCTGTCCTTCAAACTCACTGACAGCTAGCCAAGGCACTGAAAAGCAATAGAATACAAATTATATAAAAAGGGTCATTCATACTGGTTAGACTGATGTGATACCAAGATAAAGATGTTATTTGTTAACCGTGTTATTGTAACAGCACACTTGTTCTAACCAGTTTCTTAAAGCACTGTTCCCTCTTGTCTGCCAAAACTTTCACTGCCAAACAAACGTTGTGCCAAACAATAGCAGGGCATGTCTACAAATGCCTGAGAGAACACGCCACTTCCTCTGTGTAATCACTTACAATCACACATATATTTAACACACACACACACCTTTCATAGTGCCTGTTGGTTTCCAGCATGGAGATGGAGAGGAGAGTAGGGGGGTGGTGAGGAGGGGTGTAGTGTGGTGGAAGGATACGTTCCGGAGTAATCCTGCTCCAGTCGGCCCAGCTGAGCCTTTTGTTGGTGTAGATGTTTGGGCCGGGAGCCGAGGGCCCAGAGGAGGAGAGGAGAGGAGAGGGAGAGGAGGGTCCAGGGACTGTGTTGGCACATGCCTGGCCACTGTGTGCTCGGCTCCCTTAGCTCATTGTCTCAACCTGTACACATTGTTCTCTCCCTCCCGACAGGTGATAACTACCCGGTGCAGTTCATTCCATCCACAATGGCAGCTGCGGCAGCGTCAGGACTCAGCCCCCTCCAGCTTCAGGTATGTGCTACGACAAAGAATGCTGCTCGGGACGCCCGCCAAGCCCAGTGCGGCTAAGCAGCTGTATGCTAAGTGATGAGCTGCACACTAAATAATCCTGGAGGCCCTAGCTCCTATAAGCTTATCACCTTACACATGCAGTTTAGCCTGTTTACTAGAGGATTTAACCCCAGAGCTCCACCAGAGACGGGAGTTAGGATGATAATAGTTATTAGAGGGAATGAAAATCACTCCAGTTACCTTAATCGCCTCCTGTAGAAGCACCTCCTGTAGAATCTATCAGACAGAGACTGTTTACTGTATTAGGAAAGATACAGTTGAAGTCGGAAGTTTACATACACCTTAGCCAAATACATTTAAATACAGTTTTTCACAATTCCTGACATTTAATCCTAGTAAAACTTCCCTGTCTTAGGTCTGTTAGGATCACCACTTTATTTTAAGAATGTGAGATGTCAGAATAACAGTAGAGATAATTATTTATTTCAGCTTTTCTTTCTTTCATCACATTCCCAGTGGTTCAGAAGTTTACATACACTCAATTAGTATTGGGTAGCATTGCCTTTAAATTGTTTAACTTGGGTCAAACGTTTAGGGTAGCCTTCCACAAGCTTCCCACAATAAGTTGGGTGAATTTTGTCCCATTCCTCCTGACAGAACTGGTGTAACTGAGTTAGGTTTGTAGGCCTCCTTGCTCGCACACACTTTTTCAATTCTGCCCACAAATTTTCTATAGGATTGAGGCCATCTATTTTGTGAAGTGCACCAGCCCCTCCTGCAGAGGTTTTGGAGCAGTGGCTTCTTCCTTGCTGAGCGGCCTTTCAGGTTATGTCGATATAGGACTCGTTTTACTGTGGATATAGATACTTTTGTACCTATTTCCTCCAGCATCTTCACAAGGTCCTTTGCTGTTGTTCTGGGATTGATTTGCACTTTTCACACCAAAGTACGTTCATCTCTCTTGCGTACTATTGTTTGTACAGATGAACGTGGTACCTTCAGGCGTTTGGAAATTGCTCCCAAGGATGAACCAGACTTTTTGTCTTGGCTGATTTCTTTTGATTTTCCAATGATGTCGAGCAAAGAGGCATTGAGACCCACTGGAATTGTGATATAGTGAATTATAAGTGAAATGATCCGTCTGTAAACAATTGTTGGAAGAATTACTTGTGTCATGCACAAAGTAGATGTTCTAACCGACTTGCTAAAACTATAGTTTGTTAACATGAAATCTGTGGAGTGGTTGAAAAAATGAGTTTTAATGACTTCAAACTAAGTGTATGTAAACTGAAAAAGAGAGACAGAGACAGAGAGAGAGAGAGAGAGAGAGAGAGACAGAGAGAGAGAGAGAGAGAGAGAGAGACAGAGAGACAGAGAGAGAGAGAGAGAGAGACAGAGAGAGAGAGAGAGAGAGAGAGAGAGAGAGAGAGAGAGAGAGAGAGAGAGAGAGAGAGAGAGAGAGAGAGAGAGAGCAAGCAAGCTTTATTCCTGAACAGAAGGAGTGAATGCTGGTATAGGCTCCAAAGCCCTGCAGGCCCTTCCAGGAGCGTTCACATGAAGCTGTTAGAGCTGAACTGGGGTCAAGGGCTAACCCCAGGCTATACTGTTTAATAAAGATAATTATCTGGGTTCCATCTTCATAGTCATTACCGTTATAATTATCATCGCTATTACCATCCAGCTCCTCTCCTCTCCAGGCCCGAGCATGCTCTTTCTATCCAAATTGACAATATGTATTCCCCAGGTTACTTTCTCAGAGTTCTATTTACATAACTAATACACAGAATGGCTATGGGAAGCAGCGAAACCCTCTGTACAATTACACTAATGCTATTACTCCTGCCTGCTTGCTTAAGAAATTATCAAAGCGCCCTTTGCAGTTCTGTGAAGTATGAACATTGAGGATATCTTTTGAAACTGTGTAATCATAAATATTTAAGGATCTCTGAAACTACTTGAATAAGGATCATCAGTGCAATATGTAGACTTGAATGTTCTGCCTTTGAAACAAAGGAGAGAGGAGAGAGGAAGAAAGAAAATCAGCTCTCGAAGCGCCTGCTTTTGTGGCCGCTTCTTGTTTTGTCAACACCAGTGATAAGCCGTTGATAGCAATTAGACATGAAGCTCTCTGATAGCCAGGACTGAAGCTAAACAAAACCACAGTAAGACAGGAGTAGGAGGAGGGAGGAGGAGAAGGCTGAGAGGAAAGTGTAACTTTTTCTTCTCGCTGATAAATGAGCATGATTTTGTCCTTCAGAGCTTATCGCTCTCAGCATTAACGAGCCTTGGCAAGTTCTAACAATGCTTGCAGTTGGATCTGGAGAGTCCTGCATTATCACGCAGTGAGCCGTACAGCCATGGGAAGAACAATCAGGAACGTGGAAGGTGTGGGATGAGTCTGCTCATGTTCTTCTTGCATGTGTGTGTGAGTATGTGTGTGTGTGTGTGTTACTCTCTGTTTGTGTATCATAGAGAAAGCTTGAGGAAAGCACAGTCTGGGCCTACTGAGTGTCTATTTATAGTTGTGTTCTAGGTCAATTGGGCTAGCCATATATCTGAAGGTTAGGCTGGGGGTGAGGAGGGGGCTTCAGCCATTAATTCTGATAACATATTTAACCCTGGGAATGGGTGAAAACAGAGCCTCCAAGACCATGACTTGGCTGACCTTTAGAGAACACAGTAAACAAAAAGAGGTGCATTCCTATTAATTGAAGTCTGTCCGCCTGTCGTATATTTCGGCTGCCGGCTGCTATTTACCCTGCATAGAGTCTCCCTTAAAACAGCAAGGCAAGTCAAACATGCCCTTTTCTCTAGTGCTGGAATCAACAAGCTAACCATGTGACTCCTATCACTTCTTCTACAAAGTGCTGGGAGACAGGATGATTAAAAGAGAATATGAAGGCAGAGATGGAAGTGATTAAGTTAAGTTCACTCTCTCCTCTCATAGTGATAATAGTGTTAGCTCCCTCCGCCCATCTCCCTCAAGTCTACCAGTGAAACAGAGGGAGACTCCATGAGAGAATACAGCAGGAGCTCTGTGTGTCACACAAGTCACATCAGGAAAAAAGAAGCAGACAATATGTTATTTTAGTCAACAAGAACAACAGAGCTACAAAGAGGAGATGTGTCATTTGTGGTGAGAGGATATGAGGAGACGCTTTGTCCGGCAGTTAGAAAGTACAGCGCTGCGAAAGTGGTCACGCTCTCTGGCTTACACTGTGGCTCCTTGTCAGTGAGAGGACAACTAATTTGAGCGGTGCGTCTAAGGAAAGGAAGCATCACATTATGATGTTAGTTCCCACTGCGCAATGATGACGTTTAATCAACGTGGAAAACTGATTGGATTTGAAAAAAGTCATCAACGTAAAGTCATTTCTTTTTTTCCCCCACCAAACTTTTAACCAAAATCCAATGACATGGTGAAATGTTTTGTTGATTTTATATTGAATTCACATTAGTTGTCACTAGACGTTGAACTGGTGTCTGTGCCCAGTGTGTTATTTTTTAATCCAGTGTATTTCTGATGTCTCTCCTAGTCTGTGTAGGCTCTTATTCTACATGCTAATCTTTTAACAAAGCATATGTGCTGCTAATTGCTGAGGAGATCCTGTGGAGGATCAGCCAGACAGAAGTGTGTGTGTTCTGGATGTGATCATCAGTAATGGCCATATCACTAAGTTTGGTTTTCACGCATCACCAGACAGGAAGCAATGAGACTCAACGCCCCCAACCTTACCTGCAACCCCGTTTAACTTCCTGGGCTGGGGACCCTCCCCCTGCGTGGCATTGGCTCAGCATGCCTCTCTAATTAAAATATCTCTCTCTGTCAGCAGCCTGGCAAGGTATAATTTTCACCAATTTACTCAGTTTAGATTGTGAAATATATGAACCTTAAAAAAGTGTCTTATTGGAGGAATTAATTCCCACAATGCAGCAGCAGTAATGTGCTCAGCCATCCAGTCAGGGATGCTAGCCGCTCTGTCAGTCTTAATGTTGGCCACGCACCCGTTCACAATCTCCACTGTCATAACAGTCTGGGCCCTGCGCGGAGGATCCTCTCACTCCCCCTCTCTCTGCCCTTTCTCTCCAGGCATAAAAAAACAAGGTAACAAAGGTTTAGGGCTGATGGATGTAAATGAATCTTGGTTGGTGCGTTTGAGTGTTGGAGAGTGTAATTTGCTTGTCAATACAGGGTGTGATGGTGTGGCCATGGTGGCTGGCAGGGAGATGCTGTCACCAGGCATTTTCAGTACACAGGGCAATTTCACTCAATGCTTCCCTGACAGATTGGCCCTCGTCTACGAGTCACAGGAGAGAAGGCGTGTAAACTATCCCTCCGACCGAGTGCCCCTCTTCATTAGGGTCCACTCAGGCCTGGGATGAGCTCAGGACAAGCGGGAAACAATGGCTCCATCCTGGACTGTCCTGCCCTGATTACAACTGACACATCTCACCTAACAGGGGAAATTGTGCTCAGAATGTACCCCCGATGAGCCTCGCCACCCACTATATTCAATTGAGCGGACAAGACAAGAGAAGAATTTCCTTAAATTTCACAAAATAATTTTCTATTTGGAGTTGCACTTAATTTGTTGTTTGTACACTATCCCCTCTCCCATAAATTGCTCGGTGAAAAACAATTTCCTTAAAGCTGATGTGGGTCTAATATATTGTTGGGCCCTTTTACCGGGGTGATAAACAGGAGAGGGAACTTTAGACAGGACTGTTTTTTATCATTGGAACCAGACTTTGGGGTTTAAGCCGTTTTAGAGAAAGCATCATTGGATAAAGCGGAACATCTGTGTCTTCTCTATAGAGGCTCAGAGACAGCAGCAAATAGGACCCTCTGCTTTCACTCAGTCTCTCATCTATATCTCCCTGCTTTCTCCTCCATCTCCTATTTTGTATATTACCCTCTTTCTTTCTCTCATTTCTTTTCTTTGCCTCTTTCTGTGTCACTCTTGCTCCTTTTCTACCTCAGATTGCACAGGCCCGCCACGTCCTTAAGCTTTAAAATATTGGATGTTAAATTGCTTGAGTGGTGAGTTTACACTGCAATTATCATCCATCACAGTGGAAATGGGATCGCTCAGGCCCCATGCTAAACCTGCTCCAGCCTCGCTGTCATAAACACGTGAAAAGCAGCAGCCCACGTGCTACAATGACAACCGGACCAGATCTGAGCAGAGAGAGATGCGTGTGAAGGCCACTCAGTGGCTGAGACGGCTCGAGTGACAGGGAGGACACGGAGTCTCAAAGACTCCCAGACAGAGAGGGAGAGCAGGAAACCTGGTATTATCTTTTGTTTGGAGGCAAATGCCTCCTGATATGTGGAGAGACTGGGGCCTCTGCCTTCACCAATAACAAGTGAAGCACTTTTGACTTTGAGTTTAAAGAGAGAGAGAGAGAGAGAGAGAGAGGCAAGAGAGAGAGAGAGAGAGCAGGTAGTTCTCTGTTTGTGAGGATAGGAGAAAAGAGGAGTGTGGTCTTTGAAGGTAACCCAGAGCAGTGCAGCAGTTCTAGCTGTGTATGGAGAGCTAATGGGATGGCAAGGTGAGCAGCTGGATATACTATCTAGTGAACAGAGGGACAGATGGACAGATAGTAGTGAGTGAGAGGCGCTGAATGTGAGGGCTGGCTCAGGGGCCTGACTGATGGCTAGGAGCTTTGGTCCTGGAGAACCCACACAGTGTTAGGCTAGGATAGTTAGATTCAAAATGAGAAGGATTGTGTTGTTGAGAGTGTGTGTGCGTTTGTGTGTGTGTGTATGAGAGTGATGCAGAGGCGAGCAGGCTGGAAAGAGAGAAGTAGAGAAGGAGGAGGGGTAGAGAAGGGGAGCAGGTTGGGTGCCAGCAGATGAGACAGATGTTGGGCCATACTGGAAAGCATCGGCACAGTGCACCAGGACGCCTGCCTCCGCTCCTGACATCTGGGCCTCGCCTGGGTCAGCCTGCCTGGTCGCTCTGGGCAATGAGCCTGTACAAGCCTTGTGGCAAACAGGGCTGGCGCTGCGCTGCCTTTTAAACGGCGGGGTGCACCGGAGCACGATTAATGCCCTCATGTCCACCCCACTGCTCAGCAGAGGCAAGGCAGAGGTGACAGAGAGAGAGGGAGAGAGGGAGAGAGGGAGAGAGGGAGAGAGGGAGAGGGAGAGAGGGAGAGAGGGAGAGAGGGAGAGAGGGAGAGAGGGAGAGAGGGAGAGAGAGAGAGAGAGAGGGAGAGAGAGAGAGAGAGAGAGAGAGAGAGAGAGAGAGGGAGAGAGAGAGGGAGAGAGAGAGGGAGGGAGTGAGAGAGGGAGAGAGAGAGAGAGAGAGAGAGAGGGAGAGAGAGAGGGAGAGAGGGAGAGAGAGAGGGAGAGAGGGAGAGAGGGAGAGAGGGAGAGAGGGAGAGAGATGGAGAGAGATGGAGAGAGAGAGAGAGACAGATAGAGAACACGCACTGCCTCAAACAGCAGACAGACAATAGCACATCCCACTCACAATTCCGTAATGTATAGTATAGCTTTGTCTTCTTTCCGTCATTTGTACTCTGCAGAGATGTTTTTTCAGTGTGTCTGAAGCCTCAGTTGTTGTCAGTGTGTAATGCTCCATCGTGGCTGGGAGCAGGAAGGATATCCAAATCTGCCACTGTACAGCATCTGTCAGTAAGCTTTGGCCCCGCCCTTCTCTTTAAGAACAAACAAGATTCTACAGCTTGTTTTTCTGAGAAATGTTTTTTTCCCTCCCTATTTTTCCCCCAAAACCCACTCCACATCCCCCTCGCCCTCCCTCCTCTGCCCCAAGTTCACAAATTGCAGAGGCGGTGTACATAACCTACTCTGCCTGTTATCAATGCTGCTCTCTAGTTGTTGCTTTTACTTTTCTTTTTACACCAAATTAAAAGTGTGGAAACTTAACGAATACCAGGCTGAAACAACACACATCTAATTAATTGTGGCTGACAATAATTATTTTGTTCCGAATGGATTGGTTTATCCAAGACGCAAAATAATGAGATTTCTTTATACACAAAAAGGGTAATTGATCTATTGCCTTTTATATATGCCCTATACTATATCTAACTAGCCTCTGTTGAGTCTAATATGCTGGGAGCATGGTCTGGACATGTGCTGAGATGTCAAACATCATCAGTGGAGTGTGTAATCTCAGTATAATGTTGTCGCAGGCAGAAAGTGAACCTCCTCGTTTAACCTCTGCCGCCTCCAGAGGGCTTGTTTTTAATTACTAGAGGCTAACAAGCTGACCTTGGGCCTGTCGCACTCATTTGGAATCCATGCTCTCTGAGATGTGCTCTGCTCTTCTGGGAGAGATGGAGGGAGGGAGGGAGGAAGGGAAGGTCGGAGAGAAGGAGGGAGGGAGGAAAGGAAGGAGGGAGGGACGGGGGTCGCAGGAAGGGTGTGTGTGTGTGTTTTAACTGTTTTCTGTGAGGAAGGGGACACTGTAGGAGTCAACACAGAGGCTTTGTTCAGTCTTAGTTCATGTTTCTGTGTTCTGGCAGAAATAGCATCATCCCCAGGAGAACCCAGGCAGCAGGACCTCTGTGCCTGCCTGCCTGCCCAGCAGAGCCATGGGGGAGGGGTGAGGGCTGAGGGAGCATAATGTCAAACATCCAGAAAAACAGGAAACTTTACCAGCCCCAACAATCTATAGTATAGCACGGAAACCAGAACATTAAATGTATCATAGACATAACTTGTTGTGTTAAAAGTAGTCATTATTCACCACCATTTTCTCTCTCTCTCCTCTCTCTCTTTTCCTCCCTCTCTCTCTCTCTCTCTCTCTCTCTCTCTCGCTCTTCATACACTCAACACAAACACTGGCATATTCCTACCCTCAATAGCCGTTTCCATTTTAATTGGTAAGGACAGTGAAGTCAAGCGTTTTAGTGCTTGAGAGTGCAGGGTGAAACCACTACTGCTGATGATGAGAGCAGAGAGCAGAGACGACTCAGGACTGCTGCATGCTGGCCGTTGTGGACCTAGGGCACCAAGCCAGCTCTTACCAGTCCCAGCCCCTGATCCCTGTCTTACCATTGACTTTCAGTGTGACCCTCATTACCAACAGGCACCTTCTGCCGTGGTAGCCCTGCAAGATGGCAGGGGGCGCGGGGAAGGGAGTAAGTGTGTGGGCTTCCCGGGAGAGATCTCTGTGAGCCAGGCAGGCCGGCAGATGTCCTTCAGTTAGGGGACTGGAACATGTGTCCTGGCCAGAGACGGTGTTAGTCAGTCAGTCAGGTCAGCCAGAGGCTGTCTCCTGTCTCCCCCTCTCCCTCCCCCACCCTCAAATCCACACCCCTCTGTTTCACCTAGTACCCAGCTAGTTAACACAAACATTCTTACACAACTAGGCTGAAACGCACCGGAGACGTGGCAGCCCTCCGCAGCCCTACCTCCTCTCTGTCCTATGCGGTGCATAGTTTAGTTAGCGGTGGGCTGTGTGTCGTGTCACACCTCTCTCCTGCATGTCTTCCTATTCTCCTGATTGTATTTATTGTTTCTTTCCTCCTGGAGTCTGGCTGTGCTGGGTAGAGCTGCAGCTCCTCACCCCATGCCTACGACCTGCTAATCAGGCCTCACAAAAGCTAGGCTGACTGCCTCTAATTTGAAGCAAAACCCAATTATGCTCTTTTTCCGGAACAATAAAATTCTTCCTACTCGAGGTCAGGGGCTTTGCCCATCTACAGCTCTGTTAACAAACATCTGTCCAACAGACTTGGCTTCCGCTTTGCTCCCACACAGACTGGAGCCTCACGTGTAGCCTAGAGACATAGTCAGGCAGCTTGACGAGAGACATGATCAACTCCTCCACAAACTACTACAGCAAACAACTATGTCATCCTAACCCAAAATGCTCAAACTAACTCAATGTTGTATTAGTGAGATGGATTTGTGTGTGTGGGGGGGGTAGAGTTGTGTCCATTTCGGTGGCCCCTTGAAGACAAAAGGTTGTTTGTGTGTGAGGTAGGGGCAGTGCTATCATTGTGGGAAAATAATCAGTCTGTCATTTCCGCTGCCCATGTGCTGTTGTTCGCCTCGGGTCCCCAAGAAGAATGAACCTTTTGTGTGCTGTGTATGTGGTAGCGATAAAGTTTGGTACATGAGAGTATACATGTTTATATCTGGAGATATGTGAGCAGGACACAAAGTGCTTTGTTTGGCTTTAGTCTGCATCTGCACTATGGAGGGTAAGGAACACAGGCCACCGGGGCTGTGCCACTTTTTCCATCCACACAAACGGAGTCTGTATGGGGCCCCAGCAAACCAGGAAATGAGACGGGGCATGCTGATTGGTCATACCGAACAGAAAGTAAATTCTCCTTGACAACGGCATCTGTTTTAATAACATAGAAACAGAGCGGCTTACCTACTCTGAGCCAGAAAGGCTTGTCAGAGAGTTATGAGGTGGTATCTGTCTGGTCTGGAGCTGTGAGAGAGTGTACATATTGTACACTACCTAGCCCTCACTCTGAGACAGCAGTCCTATTTGACAGACCCCTGCCACTTACAGCATGGGACAAAAGCCAGTTGAACCACTTACCTGGTGGCCAATCAATAGTAGCCTGAGGCAGACAGTAGTGCTGTCAACATAGGAGAGTGGGTCTTAGTGGTCTCTTAGAGAGGGGCCAGTACAAAAACATAATCAACTCCAGATCTGATCATAAAACAATCTTCTTTATGCTGCGTTCAAACTGACTGTAAAAGAGTGGATGTTATTAGATACCCATTAATTATAGCTCACATGTTCATAGTACTTTGAAGTTTTTAACACACATCACTAAAGCCTCCAGCTTCCATCAATGATAGACAATCTGCCTTCCTTACATCTAAAGTTTATTTAAATGATGACTTTTATTGAATTGTGGTATTTTTTGACCCAACGCCCATTTTCTGTGATGTGTGTCTGACAACTGTTGTTTTAAATAGGTTTCAAAAGCCATATCAGTATCCGTAATAACCCGTCCACTGAGCGCCCGCCAGATAATCAGGACTGCAGTAGACATATCAAATATTATACAGAGTCCCAACCCCTTTGCTGTGTGGTAAAGTGATTGTCATTGAATGCTTAAACAGTCATCAAAACCACACGTATGAGTGGTAAGTCACCACTGGTTAGTGAAGTTACTGATTTATCGCCAAGGAAAATAAGCATGATGACATCAATGGTCTTTGTGCAGCAGGCAGGATGGGGCCTTAATAATGTATAATTTTTATGTATTCTGTGATGGGAGTCCAACTGGGTTTGGTTTTCTAACAGTGTGGGATGGCAGGCGTATAGACGGCCAGCTCAGGTGGCCGTGTAGTAGGGTCCTATAGCAGGGCAGAAACCCCAACAGAAACCTCTCTACTGCAGCTCCTTCCACAGTGGAGGGAAATCAGAACAGTCTCTCTCGCGTTGAGTCTGAAAACTTCTCTCTGTGATGAGCGGAAAAAGAGCACTCCAAGTGTGCTGAATGAGAGCCATGGCTGTGTGGTTTTTAAGACTGCTGTCTCCCTGGATTCAAGCTTTGATATACAGTAAAGACCTTTGATGGAGGTTCTCTGCCAGGCATGGAAAGAGAGGAAGACGTGAAAGAGAGAGAGACAGAGAGAGAGAGAGAGAGAGAGAGAGAGAGACGCAGAGAGAGAGGCAGAGAGAGAGGCAGAGAGAGAGGCAGAGAGAGAGGCAGAGAGAGAGAGGCAGAGAGAGAGACAGAGAGAGACAGAGAGAGAGAGAGAGAGAGAGAGAAGAGAGAGAGAGAGAGAGAGAGAGAGAGAGAGAGAGAGAGAGAGAGAGAGAGAGAGAGGGGGAGACAGAGAGAGACAGAGAGTGAGAGAGAGCACGCAAGAGAGTGAGAGAGAGAGAGAGAGAGAGAGAGAGAGAGAGAGAGAGAGAGAGAGAAAAAGCTGTGAATGGTGTCTGGGTTTGGATGTTAACGGCTTGTGGGTTTCCTCCCTCTCCTCTCTACAGCAACTGTATGCCGCCCAGCTTGCCAGCATGCAGGTCTCTCCTGGAGCCAAGATGCCGCCACTCCCCCAGCCTCCCAACAACAGTGGGCCCATCTCCCCCTCCGGCCTGAAGAACGACAAGAGATCATCCAGCCCTATCACTCAAGTCAAGGTAGGCCCCGCCTCTCACCCCTCACTCCACCTACACACAGCCCGCCACCCACTGCCCAATGCCCCTGTCACTCAAGTCAAGATAGGCCCTGCCTACCGTCACCCCTGACTTAACCCACCCACAGCCCACCACCTAAGTACTGGAATGGTGCTTGACCCAGCCTGCTGCTAGCTAAGTAAATGAGCGGTAGTATTAGTAGTGGTGCTGCTGTTCTGTGTTCTGTGCTAATACTGGGCCAAATGTCTTACCGGCCCATCAATCTGGGGGCCTTTAACAAGGCCCGCTCTCTCTCAACCAGAACTCTGTGGACATGGTTGCTATGGCTGTGGGCGCTCTAAGTGAGAGAATCTTTGGAACACATGGTTTCTGATCACAAAGAACAGCAGAAGCTTTTTTATTATGACATCCACTTGAATGGAACAAAACCATTAGAACAGAGAGAGAATCACTCATATGTAAATGCAGTTTAAAAAGTGAAAGGAAAAGGAATAATTTATGTCTCTTATTGTCTTGTAAATAAACCAGAGACCAGGGCCTGCTACTGCATGGCCTGGATCCACCAGACCTCCGTATGGAGCATAGGGTAGATACATCATCCTCTCACCATGAGAGGCCATAATCAGAAACATATCTCCATTTGGAGAAGTTTAGCTTAATATCACAATAGTGAAAGGACTTAAATAATGTAATTGAATGATAGTGCAGCTCTCTCTCTCTGGTATTCTCTTCAGCATGCAGGCTCTGGAGCTAAACACTCCCTCCCCCACAACCCCACCACACCTCTCCTTGACCCCAGGCACACAGCCTCCTGGGGGCTCATCCATGGGCCTGTATCAAGCTGTCTCCTCAACCCTGTCACATTATAGGATCTATGTCATCAAGGCTGTTTGTCAGATAAGAAGCACTGTACAGATCCTACAGGCCTTTTCACTGAAATATTTTGACACTGAGTTGACGTTCTGAATTGGCGCTATGGGTATTTATTGTACTTCTAACACTACAAGGTTGGTAACTTGAACTGTCATTAATTAAACACTAATGTAAAGTACATATGTCCCCAAAGCCCCATCTGTATTCATCCTTAGTTAATATGTGATTGCTGTTATTTTTGTTTGTCAGCTTTTGGCTTCATTGGATGACAAACTGTTATTGGCACAGCAATAACAAGGCCTTGAGGCAGTCTGTGTCTGAGCCAGCCATATGTTTGGACAAGGAGACACTTGGGCTTTAAAAAAGACTGTTAACAACAGCGTACAGACTAATCTCAGCGAAGAGACTTCACTGGAGAGATACATAAGGAGGCAGTAGAGCTATCCTTGACCCACCCAGGTACTTTCCTCCATTGGTACCTGTGTAATACGTACAGTACCATCCAGTCAGGGACCAGGTATCCTCTCCAAGAGCTCCTAGACACTGTCCTGGGGAACACCACAGATCACCATCAGCTTCAATCACAACTTACTGCTGCTCTGTGCTACACTGCAACTGGCCCAGCAGACACGTCCTCCTGTGACCTGACGTCTCACATTAACTTACCCAACTTTACAAAGAATGCATTCTAAGCCAGTTGTACAATTTATTACACACTGTCGGATGCAGTATTACATGAAACAAATGACTAACACCAGTATCTTCAAATGTGAAAGGAAATTGGAAAACAACTTAATAAATTAGATAACGCAACTGACGTTTGATGACTGTTACTTACAACAATCTTTAATTATCACTATGCATCTCTGTAATGTGGTTATTATCCATTCTTAGAGCATAGAAGAGGGAGAACAGATGAAGATGTACAGAGAGGCAAAACCCCCCCATTTAATTAGTGTGAACAAAGGAGCTCGGCAACTGTGAGGACGGCCATGATGGCACGGTGCCAGCAGATGAATGAGGAGAGAAGGGGAGAGGATAGAACGAGAGAAGAGGGGAGAGGAGAGAAGGGGAAGGGGGAGGGGGGTTGTGGACGGTCAGATAGGAGCACTAGTAATTAGCCAGGAGCAGAGTGTTGTCTGGGAGCCCACACATCCTCCAATAGGAGGAGCCCTTATTCACATCTGCCTTCTCTCTCCCGTTGTCTCTCCCTTCCTCTCTATCTCTCTCCCCCTCTTTCTGTCTGTTTCGCTCTCTCGTTCTCTCTCTCTCCTATCTATCTCGCTCTCTCTCTTCCACTCCTCTCCTTTACCCCATCTCCACAAGGAGGAGGGAACGCAGCCTCTCAACCTGTCTGCCCGGCCCAAGACAGCTGAGCCGGTCAAGTCCCCCACGTCCCCCACACACAGCCTGTTCGCGGGCAGCAAGACCAGCCCCAACAGCCTGTCCAAGAGCGGCATCCCCAGTCCCCTCGGAGGCATGGGCCGTGGGTCTTCTCTGGGTAAGAACCGGTTACACTCTGCATCTCACCTCTGGCTCCATCTCCAATAGTCAATACATACTGATTTAATAACCACACAGGAGCACACACAGATTTGTTTTGAACTTGCCACCCACTGGATCACATCGAAAGATCATTATAATTCCATAACATTGATATAAAATCAAAGCTAGATATTTTGTTGGTTTTATTTTCTGTGTTTAGATAATGGGAGTTGAACATACAATATTTCACACTGTCAAGGTGTACAAATGTCTTTGAACAATGTGATAGGCCAGAATGTTTTTCATCTTGATTAAACTAAAGTTAATGACGTTTATCCCTATGTAGATGAAACTGTTCACATAATTGCAACTCTTAATCTCGGTAGAACCGTGGTATTAAAAAGCATGCAATCTAGACCTGCGGATGTTGTAACACATTATTTGTTTTTAAGAGGTCTCACGTTTCACAATCCCTCTCATGTTAAACCTTTCTACTCAGCCTTTGCTAACTGTTATTAAATGCAGTCTTTCATTAAAGTGCCTGCATTTCCGCTGTTCTGCTCAGACCGGGGGCTTTGAACCCAATCACTGTGTTTGTTTTAATTCTATTTCTGTGTTTTTAACTGCCATCCTTCCTCACCTAACTTTCAGATGTTAATTACACAAAGAAGGTGACCGACTCGGTCTACTGCCTCTCGCTGTCTTTAAAACAGACCCACACGTACACAGATGCAGGCAGCACACACACACACACACACTGGATAAAGGAAGAGGACCTCCTACAAGGCTTGATTCTCCACATAGGATGATGAACACCTGTCAGTGGGCTCATTTACCGTGAATTAAAATGAATAGTGTGTATGTGTATCTACTGTTTGTGTGTGTGTTTTAACTGGGCGTGTCCCTCCCTCCCCCTCCACCAGACATCCTGTCCAGCCTGAACTCCACAGCGCTGTTCGGGGACCAGGATGCGGTGATGAAGGCCATCCAGGAGGCCAGGAAGATGAGAGAACAGATCCAGAGAGAGCAGCTGCAGCACCACCAGCAGGGTATGGAGGCCAAGCTCTCTGCCCTCACAGGCATGGGCCTCAACCACTGCAACAGGGCTGACAAGGTCAGAATCCCCTCTGTCCTTCTGTCTGTCTGTCCATCCAGCTCTCTGTTTCCTTCTCTCTCATTCCTTTTCTCCTCTCTTTCATTTATCTTCCTTTATGTTGCTTTCTGTTTATTCACTCTTCTCTTTCTGCTCTCTTTTCTCCCTCCTTCCCTCTTTTCTCCTCCCCAACAGAGCTGGTTCACTGACTACATTGTGAGTAGCCCAAAACCAGAACTAGTAAAGTGATTTCTGCTATTTTATTTTTTAGATATAATTCTTCAGACCAATGTTTGTCTTTAATCCTGGTCCAGAGTAGTTTTGATTGACATTGGCATGGCTGTGTGTGTGTGTGCGTGTGTGTGTGTGCGTGCATTATGGTGTTTGCGTGTGTGTTGATGTTGGTGGTAGAGGAACGGACCATGGTGCTGCCCGGTGCGGGTTAACACTCTGATGTCTCTGCCCAATTAAAGCAGACATACGGCCCTCTCCGTCCCTCGACATGGGACAGGGGTGCTTTGTACCAGGAGCACACACACTGCCCTCCCCGGGATTCCCTTCTAAAATATCTTCAAGCGATGAGTCAATCAAGGAGAGAAAAAAACATCCTCCTCCCTCTGATTGGTGCTTATTGCCAGTTGGCTGTGAGGAGCAGGCAGGAACTGGGAGCGAAGCTTCATTAATATTTCAACACCTGACACTTTCAACCAACACATTCAACTAGGTCAATGTATATGTAAAAACATCTACGAATATCTGTTTTGATTTCTTCTTTAATTTAGTATTAGGGGTAAATCTGTGTCTACACAGGTGGCAATGCAGTGAGCTCAGACTGAAGTGTGTCAAGTCAAGGGACATGGCTTACAGTTAAAAAACTCAGTGGGATAAAATTGTCTTGCCATGCAACCAGACAATAAAACCATTTGTATTGTGTTTGTATTTAAAGTTCAGTTCGATCTCAGAGAGTTGCGTCGTTAAAAAACGGAAAATCACACTACCATTTTCTTCTAGTTGTACCCAATAACACCTTAACACCCGCCCTCATAACTGTTTCTGTTAACTAGTTACGCTTCCTCAGTTTCTCTGTCTTTGTTCGTTATCCACTAAGTGGGACATGGCAAAGGTGGTTGAGTATGAGGCCTGTAGCGTAACGGTAACACTTCCATCTCCCGTTTCCACTCAGTCACTGTCTGTGTCTGTCTGTGTGTCTGTGGGACGGCCCTGTAGCGTTCTCTACCTCCCTGACTCTAAGGTGAGCCAAGCTCCAGAATCTGTTGCTACATGATGTGAATGCAGTGTGCGAACAATGTCCTGAAAGGAACTGTTTTCAACAGGCAGCAAACACCTACCCCGCCATTGTTCTTAGCAGGTAGAGCTTTCCACTATTCTCTGCCTCTCTTTTGTTGGCTTTAGTTTTTGTCTCGCCTGCATTGTGGGCCTGTCTATTCAGCCTGTGTTTAGACAATCCTTTCAGGTGAGCTGTGTGTTTTTATAACAGGGAGGGGCGTTTGTGGCTGACGCTGTCAATCACTCCTCACCTCTGCTCTACCCCTTTCAGTATGTGTACTCAGTCTGAGGAAAGAGAGACAGACAGAGAGACAGAGAGAGAGAGAGACAGAGAGAGTGAGAAAGACATTCAAGTGGGTAAATGCATTTTAGGGTGAAGGCTTTGATGTCATATCAAATAAATGGTTATTTGTCAAACGCCTCATAAACAACAAGTGTAGACTAACAGTGAAATGCTTACTTACAGGTCCTTTTCCAACAATGCAGATGTCAACAATGTCAGTTTAAGCATGTGTGGGTGTGTGGGTGTGTGGGTAGAGTCCATTGTGTGTGCATAGAGTCAGTGCAATGTAAGAGTCAATGTAACAGCGAGGTAAGACTGGGGAGGCTTGCGGTTCAAGCTCACAGCATTGACAGTGCACGTCCAAGAACAACAAATTATAATTAGGTGGGCTATCATTTTGAAATGTTGGGGTTATCTTGTTGCCCTAGGTAACCGTACACACCACAAAGACTCCTTATTTTGGGAAGTCAGTCAGCCTTTGTGTGCCTGGCCTCTCTCTCCATCCTCCCACCTGGGCCTGGGTCTGAGGACAGCTTACCAGAAGCCCTTTTGGGTTTCATGTAGAATCCTTTCCACAGAGGGTTCTACATGGAACCCAAAAGTTCTACCTGAAACCCTTTTGGAATCCTTTTTTCTAAGAGTGTGGGTGAATGACTGAATTATAAGTGCTGATGCTACTAATTCTTAGAGAGGGACTGAGTACCAGCTCTTCATGCTGTCTCAGTCATACCAAAGAGACACTCCAATGTGTAATGTGCAGAATCAACCCTGAGGTCAATGTAGTAGTGAATATGATCAGTCTTCTGAAGCCATGCTTGGCTCCATCCCTAGACCAAAGGCAGAAAAAGACAGTTACAGTGACACTGTCCCTATAAGGATGGTGTGTGTGCTTGGTGCTGGGACACACTCTAACAAGTGAGCCAGAAGAGTGGCGGGGCACAGCACGGAGTGGCCTTCCCTTCCCTTGATACAAGCCGACAGTCTGCATATGGCCGGACGGTCCAGATAAAAGCTTTCACTTTGGTCAGTTTCAGAATATTAATATTTTAACCAAGCGCCTCACCTGACATAAATACTGTGTGCTCTTTAATAGCTGTGCTCCCGGTCGGCTGTTTGTAAGTTTATCACAGTGAAAGCGTACATGAAGATTCTGGAAAAGTAACATAAATGGGATTAAGGAGAGGTTAAAATCATCTAGTGTGGCTGTTGGGTGGGATATTAAATATTGATTTATCCCAGTGTAACGACCCAGCCGGAGAGTGGGGCTAAGTGCTGCTTACAGATGGATCAATTCATCTTTTAATACAAAGTGTGCCCACGGAGCACAATGCATCTCTTCCTCCTCTTTCACCCCTATTACTGAGATGGCCATTCTTACTCTCTCTTCTCTCTTCTCTCTCTCTCTCTTCTCTCTCTCTCTCTCTCTCTCTCTCTCTCTCTCTCTCTCTCTCTCTCTCTCTCTCTCTCTCTCTCTCTCTCTCTCTCTCTCTCTCTCTCTTTCTCTCTCATTGCTCCTCATCTCTCTCTTTACTACTGCCCTTTGAGGTGGAAGACAACCTTTTATTCTACGGTACACTAGTCCTCTACCTTCTTGTTGAGGGCAGGTCAAATATTCATGCTTTACTGTTTTCTATTTGGTCTTTTTGACTATATCCCATCAGTACAATAAAAGCTTTTCCAAGCCTCTCACAATTTACCTTTTTGAAATATTTATCTAAAGGTATTATTGTCTGTAGAGGGCAATTATTTTGTTACATTATTTATTTGCTCAGTGGATGCTTTTATCTAGAACAACCGAGAATGCGTACGGTCAAATATAACAGGTTCCATTTGTAACTCCTGGAATTGTCTCCTGCTATTAGCATAGATAGCTAGAACTGGTAAAACTGTTAGGATTGGGTGGATTCATCTGCTGGTCGAAGATTTCATAGCTTGTCCTATACTGTATGAACTGAGATATAGGACAAAACAGGCAACAGTGTCAGGCTCTGGCCATAGAGAAGCTCTGCTTCTCTATATTTCTATGGTCAGAGTCTGGCAGATCTATTATTTCTACATCTGTGTAGTGTTGTGTGTGGGATCCCTAATTAGAGGCAGCTGCTATGCATTACCTCTAATTAGGGATCCTACTTATATGTCTGTGTTCCACTCCCTTGGCGTGGTTCATTGTTGTATGTTGTCCCATGTTCGTGCTACGTGTGTTTCTTATTATATTGCATATTTGTTATTTTGTATAGTTCGATGTCCAGTCTAGTTTATTTAGTTCAATAAACGATGTCGAACTATCGCTACGCTGCGCCTTGGTCTCTCTACACACCCGAACGTGACAAACAGAGTCACTGGTTCAGTTGTCACAGATTGGTGATATTCCCATAGCTCTTGTCTTGGTTGATATTCCCATAGCTCTCGTCTTAGTTTATATTCCCATAGCTCTTGTCTTGGTTTATATTCCCATAGCTCTTGTCTTGGTTTATATTCCCATAGCTCTTGTCTTGGTTGATATTCCCATAGCTCTTGTCTTGGTTTATATTCCCATAGCTCTTGTCTTGGTTGATATTCCCATAGCTCTTGTCTTGGTTTATATTCCCATAGCTCTTGTCTTGGTTTATATTCCCATAGCTCTTGTCTTTGTTGATATTCCCATAGCTCTTGTCTTGGTTTATATTCCCATAGCTCTTGTCTTGGTTTATATTCCCATAGCTCTTGTCTTGGTTGATATTCCCATAGCTCTTGTCTTGGTTTATATTCCCATAGCTCTTGTCTTGGTTTATATTCCCATAGCTCTTGTCTTGGTTGATATTCCCATAGCTCTTGTCTTGGTTTATATTCCCATAGCTCTTGTCTTGGTTTATATTCCCATAGCTCTTGTCTTGTTTTATATTCCCATAGCTCTTGTCTTGGTTGATATCCCCATAGCTCTTGTCTTGGTTGATATTCCCATAGCTCTTGTCTTGGTTTATATTCCCATAGCTCTTGTCTTGGTTTATATTCCCATAGCTCTTGTCTTGGTTTATATTCCCATAGCTCTTGTCTTGGTTGATATTCCCATAGCTCTTGTCTTGGTTTATATCCCCATAGCTCTTGTCTTGGTTTATATTCCCATAGCTCTTGTCTTGGTTGATATCCCCATAGCTCTTGTCTTGGTTGATATTCCCATAGCTCTTGTCTTGGTCTTGGTAGTACCCGCTGTCCACTGGAGGCTGTGTGTAGAGGTACACTATATTCCTCTGCTGACATCTCCCAAACTAGAATCAAAGGGTGAAAGGCCAGTGTATTAACCTATTGAACTGCCCCTGTCCCCCTGACAACCCCTCCTCCCTACATTATTGATGAGTACAATATTCTCTTTCCAATGTCCTACAGCTCAGAGCCTAACATATTCAAATGGAGCTTTGCTGGTATTCCACAAAGTCCTGACTCCTAACCTTTTGCAAGTAGTAGAAACGCTCTTCTCGCTGTAATCTGTGTGTGCGTGTGTGCGTGTGTGTGCATGTGTGCATTTGTGTGTGTGTTTGTGCGTGTGCCGGGGTCCTATTCAGGCAAAGCCCTCACAAAGACTTTGAATAAAATTTTGTCTGGTCTGCAGCCCTGGAAGCAATTTTCTGCTGCTTTTCGGCTGCTGTCTTGGAAATTGCTAACCAAGGCTTTTTGGCTGCAATGTAAATCCCTGGCATACATGGGTTTGGCCATCCAAATTAGATTATGTTCTGCTCCCAGACACTGGCCATAGCCAGCAAGTGGCATTGTTGAGTATTGCTTACATTAATGCTTTGTCCAATTGTTCACATCTGTCAAAGGAATAAAAATAGTCTATGACTCTGAATGAGGTTGCGGGTGCGTGTGTGTGGGCGTCCGTCCCAGGCCAGGACTGAAACAATGCCACCCGCTCTTTCTCTCTTTCTGTCTCTCTGTCTCTGTCTCTCTGTCTCGCCTCTCCCCAGAAAGACATCAAGGCCGCATCCTGGTTGGGCTGTTGGCTGAGGTAGCTCCCTTATTTTCCATCATTGCGTTGTAAAATGGTGAATTGCCAATGCACTGCAGCCGCTCAAAAATTTTACTGGCCCCAGAGCTCTAGACCTGCAGAGAGAGCCACGCTCACTGCCGGCCAGGCCGGGCCTCTGTACTACAAAGACTGGGGAGAGAGAACACGCCACAATGGGCCTGTTATGCTCTGCTGCAGCATTGTTACTGTGGGCACATAATGGCTCCTGTGTCCGCCAGGTCACTCAGTTCACTCTCCGTATTGTTGTGGTTATGGTAATGTTGTGTTATTGTAAGCAGAGGGTTTGATAAGGCAGAGATGTGAGCCCAACTTAACAGTCCCTAGAGGAGCCAGTGAACAGTTCAGGGTCATTGAGAGCTGAAAACCCTTAAAAATACACCAGCAAATGATCTCAACACAGTGTGGAATAAAAAACCACTGCAGAGCTCTGAAAATCCTTCACAGCACAGAGCAAAATGGCAATGCATAAAACGCACCATTTGCACATTTTTAAAGGTCAGATTTTGTGGGGCTGACTTGTTCTCCTTCCAGAGAAAAAGAGAAGAACATCTCGGCCTGGTGTATGATAGCATATTCTGTCATTAAAAACAAACCCAAAACATATCTGGCGTCCAGCCCGGATTAGGGGTAGCAGTTAGCAGTTCAGCTCCATAATTGAACTAAGATGCTACTCCTCTGTGCAGCTCCTCTCTCTTAATGAGGTGGTAGCCTGGTGGTGTCAGTAGAGGCTGGAGGACTCAGAGGACTGAGTCTAGGGCAGTGGCCCATCTGGGCTGAGTGATCCTGTGCCTGCCTGGGGGATGAGGCCTGTGGAGCTCCTGTAGAGCAGGGCTGAGGCCCAGGGAGCAGGGGAAAAGAGAATGAGAGACTGCATGAAAGAAACCCTCGGTTTACCACACGACTGGATGTGCGTAAGACATAAATGGTTCAAAGCTACCAACTACTGGAGAGCTGCAACATTATAAATAGCATACCAATTGGTTACAACTGAAATACAAAACAGATTAGGAGGAGAAGAAGGGATGTTACAAACTTCACGTTAAAAGGGCACTTTGTCTCCATCTTAGTCAGGGCAGGGCGCAGATTCCAGAGGTTTAGGCCCTCAAGGTCTCCACTCTGGGCCATATATGACCTTTGTGATGAGTGACAGCTGATACACAAAGCCTGCTATTGTGGTCAGATCAGAGAGCTGCGTGCTTCACCTCCCCATAGACCAGCTACCTCCCTCCAACTTCAAGGTTTTCGCACCTGTCCTGCTCGATTATCGTCTGCTTCGACTCAAGTGAAGCTTTTCATTATCTTACTGAAGCAGTCCCTTTATCAGAAGAATAGTGGAGGACTTCTCTACTTTTTTTCCCTTAAATCCAGACATTGTTTTCAGCTGTCCTTAATACTGGACCTAAAACGGCTCTAACAATCCTGTATTATCTTAGAGTATGGAGCAGCCTTGACAATTCAAGGCCGTATGGCTGTGGCCAGGCTATTTATAAAGGAGAGTGGAAGGAGTGTCAGGAGTGGGGTGGCAGTGTGATGCGTAAATACAGGGTAGACACAGGCACAATGCACAGGGCCTCCTGCCTCTCTCTGCTTCTTCCTCTGCTTCCTTTACCACTGCTTCCAGCTGCCTCTGCCAGGGCTGCCTAGGCCCAGGATACGCCCTGTGACTGTGGGCAAAGAAGCAGGCCTCCGGCACATGTTCTGTGGCCAGGCAGATTAAATCCCTCTTCACAGTGCTGACATGGGCCTTCTCGGGTTCCACACATCTCCGATGCTAAGCTAAGAAGTTCCACTGACTCTGCCATCCCTCGCCCTGCTCTGTTCTCTATGGCTATGGCATGACTTCACCGGGCAGCCATTTGCTATCGAACAAAATGTGTTTGTAACCAAATTTGAGACAAAAAGAGCACAGGCAGGGCGGAGGAGATTATTGTGGGTGGCTTTTTTCCACTTCAGCTTGGAGCACGTCGCTATAATTTGAGATGTGGGATGAAGGGCTGCATGCTGAACTCATTTGAGGGAAGGACCGCTCGCTCGCCAGAGGCCGTGGTCAAAATGGGAGGGGAACAACTTGTACCATTATATCTTTTGTATTCTCTCTCTCTCTCTACCCCTCTCTCATGTTCTCTCTTCTTCTTTCCCGGTCTCTCTTTCACTTGTGCATTTATTCTATCAAATTCTTTATATTTCCCCCTTTCACTCACTGCCTCTCTCTCTCTCTCTCTCTCTCTCTCTCTCTCTCTCTCTCTCTCTCTCTCTCTCTCTCTCTCTCTCTCTCTCTCTCTCTCTCTCACCCTCTCCCTCTCTCTCTCGCTCTCTCGCTCTCTTCCTCTCTCTCTCTATCTCTCTCTCTCTCTTTCTCTCTCTCTTTCTCGCTCTCTCTCGCCCTCGCCCTCGCCCTCTCTCTCTCTCTCTCTCTCTCTCTCTCTCTCTCTCTCTCTCTCTGTGATATTGCGAGGGGTGAGAAGTGAGTGATGAGGCAAAATGAAAAAGAGATGAAGTTTTAGCAAGGGAACGAATGACATTTAATAGATATGCAGCAACACACAATAGACAATAACCCGCGAGGGTTGAAACAAAAAACACAGGGTTAAATAGTGACCCTGATGACCAATATGGAACAGGTGTGGGTCATCAGGGTGTTGCTACCATCTTCCCCCGACCGCCGGTTTAGAACGCCGGCGAGGATGATCGCTGGAGAGGAGGAGGGCCCGTTGTCCTGCGCGGGGCATTCGTTACAGTACCCCCCTCCCTAGGCGCGGCTCCTGACGTCGCCACTCGCCGGCGCCCTGGGCGACCCCGAGGGCGGGGGACTGGCCTGTCCGGACGGCGTGCATGGAACTCCGTCGTGAGCGACGGATCGCAGATGTCTACCGCCCGGACCCAGCTGCGCTCCTCAGGGCCGTAACCTGCCCAGTCCACTAGGTACTGGACCCGACCCTGCCGTAGCCGAGAGTCCAGCACCTTCTCCACTCGGTATGCCAGACCCCCGGCCACCTCCGTTGGGGGTGGAGGCGCCACTGCAGGTCCGGATCCCCCTAGTGGACCAGGAACCACCGGTCTGAGGAGAGAGACATGGAAAGAGGGAGACATGTTAGTATAGGGTGGTGTAAGTCTCAACCTATAGGTGACCTCATTCACTCTCCGAAGGACCGTGAAAGGTCCCACATACCGGGGCTCTAGCTTGTGGCATGGCAAGCGGAGCTGGAGGTTCCTTGTGGACAGCCAGGCTTTATCCCCTGGTTGGAACACTGGAGCCTCACTCCGCCGTCTGTCCGCCTGCGTCTTTTGACGTTGGACTGCCCTCTGCAGGCGGACGTTGACGGCGGACCAGGCTCCCTCAGCCTTCCCAAACCACTCCTCCACCGTCTGGACCTCATTAGAACCCCTTGCCCAGGGGCACAGCCTGGGCTGATAGCCTAGCACCACCTGGAAAGGGGTTAGACCTGTGGAGGAATGGCGCAGGGAATTCTGAGCGTATTCCGCCCAGGGGAGGAAACGGGTCCACTCACCTGGCTGTTCCATACAATAGGATCGAAGGAACCTCCCCAGTTCTTGGTTGGTGCGCTCCGCCTGCCCATTAGCCTGAGGGTGGTACCCGGATGTGAGACTGACCGCGACCCCCAGCTTGGACATGAACGCTTTCCACACCCGGGAAATGAACTGGGGACCTCGGTCAGACACGATGTCCTCCGGAAGTCCATACAATCGGAAGACCTGTTGAAATAGTACCTCAGCGAACTGGAGGGCAGAGGGGAGACCGGGTAGTGGGATGAATCTGACCATCTTGGAAAATCTATCCACTACCACGGCGATGGTGGTTTTCCCCTCTGCTGGCGGCAGATCTGTAACAAAATCTACCGCTATATGTGTCCATGGCCGCTGAGGTACTGGTAGGGGCAGGAGTTTTCCTGTAGGAGCCGTTCTCGGCGCCTTTGACTGTGCGCACACTACACATGACAGTACATAGTGTCGCACAGTCCTCCCCATGCCAGGCCACCAATATTTCTCCCGGAGCGCTTCCAGGGTCCGACTGATACCTGGGTGTCCGGTGGCTGGTGTGGTGTGCACCCAGGTTACCAGTCTTCCCCGCACTCTCCGAGGTACGTATGTCTTACCCGGGGGGCATGTTGTAGGGGTAGGATCCCGTCTCCCTGCCCGTAGAATCTCAGCATCTATGTCCCAGGAGACGGGTCCTACGATGCATGCTGGAGGCAGGATGGGCACCTCCTGCCTCGTTTCTGCCCCCCGGTCGTGGATGCGGGAGAGTGCGTCCGCCCTGCCATTCTTAGTTCCTGGGCGATAGGTCAGGGTGAACTGAAAGCGCTCAAAAAACAAAGTCCAGCGGGCCTGTCTGGGGTTAAGGCGCCGGGCTGCCCTGACGTATTCCAGGTTCCGATGATCCGTCAGGACAGTGAACGGCTCAAGAGCCCCCTCTAGCCAATGTCTCCACTCCTCCAACGCCAACTTCACCGCCAGTAGTTCTCGGTCACCCACGTCGTAGTTCCTCTCCGCAGCGCTTAACTTCCTGGAGTAATAAGCACAGGGGTATAGCAGGGGAGGGTTCCCCTGCAGCTGGGAGAGGACCGCCCCTACCCCGACCTCCGACGCGTCGACCTCGACCGTGAAGGGCTTGAGCGGATCCGGGTGGCGTAGTAGTGGCGCGGTGGTGAATCGGCCCTTCAGGTCGATGAATGCCTTCTCCGCCGTCGGGGTCCAGGTGAGGCGTTGAGGGTTTCCTTTCAACAACGACGTGAGTGGCGCAGCGATGGAACTATAGCCCTTGATGAACCGGCGGTAAAAGTTGGCGAAACCGAGGAAGCTCTGTAGTTCTTTGATGTTTTTGGGGACTGGCCATGACCTTACTGCCTCCACCTTTAGCTCCTCCATCTTCACCCCCTCCGGAGCTATACGATACCCGAGGAAAGAGACGGCCGTCTGGTGAAAGGCGCATTTTTCCTCCTTGACATACAGTTTATTCTGTAACAGTCGTTGGAGGACAGCACGAACGTGGGTCACGTGTTCTGAGAATGTCGAGGAGTACACTAGTATGTCATCAATATATACAACTACATACCTCCCCGACATCTCTCGAAATACCTCATTCAGAAACGACTGGAATACCGCTGGGGCATTAGCGAGTCCGTATGGCATCACGAGGTATTCATAGTGACCAGACGCCGTGCTAAATGCGGTCTTCCACTCGTCTCCCTCCTTGATTCGTATGAGGTTATAAGCGCTCCGGAGGTCCAACTTCGTGAAGAATCGCGCTCCCCGTAGCTGCTCTATGGCCGCAGGAACGAGGGGCATTGGATATCGATACTTCGTCGTCACCTCATTCAAACCTCGATAATCAATGCACGGCCTCAAACCCCCGTCCCTCTTCTTCACAAAGAAGAAACTGGCCGAAGCAGGGGATGTGGAGTGGCGAATATGCCCCTGCTCCAACGCCTCTCGGACATACGTCTCCATATAATCCGTTTCGGCCATAGAGAGCGGATAGATGCGTTTACGGGGAGGCGTCCCACCTGGCATGAGGTCAATGGCGCAGTCCCACTCTCGGTGGGGAGGGAGACATTTGGCCTCTTCTCTTGAGAACACTCCGCATAGATCTTCGTATTCTGGCGGAATGTTCCCCTTGAGGGCGCTCTCAGGACTCTCCACTGATGTTGCCCCTACCATAGGTGTAATACAGGTCCTCCTACATTTTTCCGACCATCCCAGAATCCTTCGTGCGCTCCAGCTGATGTTTGGGTTATGTTGCTGGAGCCAAGGAAGTCCCAAGATGATCGGATGTATGGAGGATGAGATCACCAACAATTCCAGTCTCTCTCGATGGCAGCCGTGAATAGTGAGTGTGACTGGACGGGTCACGTGAGTAATGGAACCGGACCCCACCGGTCGACCATCCAGAGCATGAACCGGCATTGAGGACCTCAACCGGCGCAACGGCAGCCGAAGAGAGTCAACCAGAGTCCGGTCAATGAAACTCCCCGCAGCCCCGGAGTCAATCAGGGCTGTTGACACATAATTAGGGAAGTTACCGGAGAGCACAACTGAGCAACAGAAAGGACTAGCGATGTTTACAGTATTAGATACACTTACTGTGCCCATCTGAACCCCCCGGCCACTTACCCCTTTTCTGCGTCCTATCGGAAGAGAGGGGCAAGATCTTCTCACATGCCCTCTCTCTCCGCAGTAAAGACACAGCCCCTGACGACTCCGTCTCTCTCTCTCCTCTGCGGAGAGCCTCGTAATTCCCACCTCCATTGGCTCATGTTCCGGCTCCAATCGCGGAAGAGGGAGATGCGCGCGACGCGCCAGCTGTTCACGGTCCCGGAGTTGGCCGTCGATGGCAATGGCCCGGGCGATGTAGGCGTCCAGCGTCATGGATTGGCTTACACAAGCCAGCTCCATTCGGACCTCCACCCGCAGCCCTCTACGGAAAGCTGTCCGAAGAGCCGGCTCGTTCCACCCACTGGCCGCCGCCATCGTCCGGAAAGACAGCGCATACTCCGCGGCCGTGCCCCTTCCTTGTTCCAGGCGCATCATCCGCTCACCCGCATCTCTCCCCTCCGCGGGATGGTCAAAAACGGCTCGGAACTCGCCCACGAAGGCGGCAATTGACCGTAACAGCTCGCTGTCCCTCTCCCACAGTGCCGTCGCCCAGCTGAGTGCACGACCCGTGAGGAGCGTGATCATCGTGCGCACCTTCTCCCGATCCGACATGGGCAAGTCGCCCAGATACAACTCACATTGGAGAAGGAACCCACGACAATCCTCCGGATTGCCATCGTACTTCTCTGGGCTGGCTCTCCGGAGTTCTCCTCCCGAGACGTGACGAGACTCGACACGACCAGGTGCTGGGGACGCTGTGGCTCCAACTGGATCCACCGGGTGTTCCCCGCCCGGTCGTGCAGCCATGTGGGACATCAGACCACCGAGGGCAGTGACCAGATTGGAAACCTGTTCCTCCATGGCTCTGAGTCTCTCCTCTAGCTCTGGTGCCCGACCAGGCGCCCCGGCTCCCTCGCCGCGCCCGTCCATGGAGACCTAGGGTAGAGTGTGGGATGAAAAAATGACAAAAAGGAGTTAGGAACAACAGTGCTACGAAGACAGGTAAGTGAGAACAAACAAAATAATAATAGGTGCCTCTGGTGCAAGGCGGGTTATTCTGTGATATTGCGAGGGGTGAGAAGTGAGTGATGAGGCAAAATGAAAAAGAGATGAAGTTTTAGCAAGGGAACGAATGACATTTAATAGATATGCAGCAACACACAATAGACAATAACCCGCGAGGGTTGAAACAAAAAACACAGGGTTAAATAGTGACCCTGATGACCAATATGGAACAGGTGTGGGTCATCAGGGTGTTGCTACCATCTTCCCCCGACCGCCGGTTTAGAACGCCGGCGAGGATGATCGCTGGAGAGGAGGAGGGCCCGTTGTCCTGCGCGGGGCATTCGTTACACTCTCTTTCTCTCTCTCTCTCTCTCTCTCTCTCTCTCTCTCTCTCTTTCTCTCTCTCTCGCTTCCTCTCTCTCTCTCTCTCTCTCTCTCTCTCTCTTTCTCTCTCTCTCTTTCTCTCTCTCTCTCGCTCTCTCTCTCTTTCTCTCTCTCTCTCTTTCTCTCTCCCTCTCTCTTTTTTTTCTCCATTTGCTGAAGAGAAGGGCTCTTGCCATCCGCCACTACTGTACATTATAAATGTCCTTAGTGGGAATGCGGCAGGCGGTGGTGAGTATACTGTAGCGTCTATCTCCTGGACAGAGGGCCATCGTCCCTGGATACCACCGCATGTCCTTTACTACTCTTCTGTGCCAAAGTGATCAGTAAAAATTTCATGACGCCATAAAATAATAAAAATGCCATTAATTTATCACAGCACTTGATGCATGGGTAGTAATGTAGCATTAGTTCACATAATAATTTCAAGCCTTGAAACAAAAAGCCTGATGTTGTGCGTATAATTTATCTCCATAATTTTAACTGTAATTCTAGTTCCTGGAAATAAATTATAAAGGTTATAAACAATAAGTATATAAAACATACTATATAAAATGTAATGGAAATTCCTTGTTGCATATTGCACAGATTTAGTCTGATGTTCATTAGCATTGCCAACACAGGGAAAGAGAAAGCCATAAGTGTTTTCTAACCTTGTGGTTGACATACAGTACTGTCCAGCTACAGTAGAGTACATAAGAATGCATGATGCATTCTAACTCACATTAGACAACACATCCTAAATCAACCTGTTATAGGCCAATGTAACAATGATTGTTCATGTATCATCAGCCTGTACAGAAGTTATATTATATTTAATGATGTGGAGGTAATAAGGGCTTAATTCAATAAACCGGCTTGTTCAACACTGGTCCCAGCTGACTGGTCCCAGCTGACTGGTCCCAGCTGACTGGTCCCAGCTGACTGGTCCCAGCTGACTGGTGCGCTAGCTGATGTTCTCTCTCTGTGACTTTATTGTGGAGAAAGGAGAAGTTTAGCGCTGAGCTAGTTGTTAATCAAAGTCTTTGATGGATGGCTCCTGTTCCCCATCTCCTCAGCCCAACATGATACTTAATGATCATGAGTTTATAAAAGGCCTTGATTGATCAGGCGGGGCCAGTGGAGTACGGGAGGGGGTAGGTAGATGGCTACTTTATTACACAGTTCCCCCAGAATGCTGAGTCCTCCCAGACCCTCCCGGCAGAGAGGAGAGGACTGTCCATGTAGCATCCCATCCCAGGCTCCGCCGCCGCTGCCGCCGCCATTGCCCGTCCAACTAATCGCACATCCGTCAATTTGTCATCGGGCCGCTAGCCTCTTTCATTAAGTGCAATAATGTGGCTGGGTGATGAATACAGCAGTGTGTGTCGCTTGACACGGAGCGTGGCGCTGGTAAGGCATGGCGCTCCATCTTATCTTTACAAAGCGCCTTGTGCCCAGCGGGGACCAGCGCATATGTCATAATTAGAAAACACTTAAGTTAGAAAAGCCAAGGCAGATAGGCAGCCTCTAATCACAGGCCATAAGCAGGTAGTGGTTAATTGTAGATCAGAATCACTCAGATGTCCGTACATAATGATTGCTCCTTGAAGCGTGATGGTAAATTGCAGCACTCTCTCTGTCTTTCACACACAGAGACACACAGAGAGAGAGAGACATACTCTCTCTTTTTGAGGAATAGTTCTTGAATAAATAAAAGGCCTCAGGATGATCGAAATGCGCTGAAAGACTTCAAATGTAATTCAAATGTCTCAATTTGTCTTCTTGTCATTCTTTTCAGGCCTTATTGGCCTATCAGAGGGAAATTGAAAGAGGAAAAACATTTCAGTAATTGGATTTAAAAATATATATTATTATACAATTTTCCACTGATCAGCATATTCTATTAAACTAAATAAAACAGCATTGTATTGCATAGGATGTTTGGTATTAACCTCCAGTGACTGAAGTGCAACAGTACATGACATTTTCTGTACACAAGCTCCCATGAGGAAAAACAAGAAGACAAACAAAAGAGTGAAATCCCAGAGAACAGTGAAAGATGAATGTGTGTGTTGGTGTCGGTGTCTGTGTGCGGCAGGGGAGCTGTTAGCATTGTGTAGGGAGCCCACCTGAGTGTCTGTTCAAACTGCGTGTGATAGGTAACCTCAGAAAAGACACACTCTCACAGCACATAGTGCACCTTTGCCAGAGATAGAATGCTCACCCTGGGAGTAAAACAAATGCTCTCGGCTGAACCCTGGCAACATGCCTGCTTTTAGTGTCTTCCAGGCGAATCCGAGGGGGAGAGATTATTTGTGTCATGCCGAGTCAAAGTGTCCATCTCCTACTTGAGTCTTTAGAGAGGAAGACAGCCCTGTGCTAATGCCCTGCGCATTCACTGCCGAACTAGGTCATTTAACAATGGAGCGAGCAGCAGTCGGCACTCTCCCCCTGCATAATACATTAAGTGTAATGTGCAGCAACTATTCAGAGGACCCCGAAAGCTGTTATTTTATTTTGTAAATGCACACGGACATGACATTTAATATTGTCACAGGCGAGCTGAATGACAGGCTTTCATTGTGCGTCAAGTACAACATGATGCCAAGTTTAATCTGAGCATAAAGTGACATGACAAAAGGGAAAAAATTGTATGTTCTATAAACATGAGCCCTGAATAAGTGATGGCTACTCTGGGCGCTAGCGACAGACAGACAGACAGACAGACAGGCAGGCAGGCAGGCAGGCAGGCAGGCAGGCAGACAGACAGACAGGGGCATGTACAGTAAAGATTATAGAGGGAAAATCTGAGCACTGCTAAGAGAGGGCCCCAGCCCCTATTGTGTGCTCAGAATCACAAAGTATTCCTCTGTAACTCTATTTACAGCACCCATGGCTCTTACTGTCTCTACCTCCCTCCCTCCTGTCATACATTATAGCATCTGCTGAATGCAGGCAGGGATGATATAGGCAAGCTCAATCCCCTTCCATCATGTCAAAGGAGCGGCTCTACAATAGAGCTAGCAGTTATTTCAAATAAATAATCTATTTCAGAAATGACTCATTCAGTTATTCTACTGATCAGCTATTCTCTTGATATGGAAAGAGATGTACTGTATATGCAGCAGTTTGTTCAGGTTCCTCATTCTCTCTCTCTCTCTTTCCTCTCTGTTTCCGTGCACTGTAGGAGCGGGCACACTTTGAGAGCCTTGGTCACCACCTTAGCAAACTGGGCGAGGATGGCAAAATTGGCCACAGAGTCATCGACCTCACCAGGCCAGAGGATCTGGATGGTAAGTACAGACTTCTCTCCTCTAGTTTTCTCATGCTGAAAAGCCATCCAGTCAGTTCTATGTAACAGTGAATTCTTCAGACTGCTGCCTGGATTCCTCCCCAGTGCACAGTGTGTTCCTATAGTGTACCAGAGAGAGGTGATGGCTGCCAGAGCAGTAGACCAGGGGGAGCTGGGTTGGGTTGGGGGGATAGTGGTGTTTGAAGGTGCCCTCCGCTCCCTGGTTTTCACAGGTAGGTGAAGGGAGGACAGGGTGCCTGAGGACAAAGCTGGCCCTTCTCCAGGCCTGGCCCCAGCTGCCGCTGCACTTGTTTGAGGTCCTGGGCACAGAGGTGTAAATTCGTGTAGCACCCGTGTGACAAAGCGTCATCTCCCTTTGTGGGCCTGGAGCGTAAACAGTGGCGAGGAATGCCTCGATGCGCCAATGTTTGTCTGACATAAATATTTGTGTCAGTTTCCATGGCACTTCAGAGCCCCTACCAGAGGGAAAATGGATCAGGCTCACCTTTAATAGCTGAAACATTCTCAAGATGGAGGGAGAGATATTTCTCAGGACAATGCAAGAGCAGTCTCAGGTTTAGTTCCCTTCTAAAAGCCGTTTAAAAAAAATTCCCACCAATTTCCCCATTTCCCAACTAAATAATTACAACATTTCACAAATTGTTTGGTCTACCGCACATAGACCTGTTTGTTGACAAAAACAAGGAACTGAAAAATAAATTAGTTGTCATGTCTGCTTTCACTTCGCACCCATAAATTCAGGATTAGAGGTGCAGTTAGTGGCTATAGAGGAAAAGTTCCCATGTCGTCAGCCACAGCAGACTCTGTCCCACCCCTCTGGCCCTCAGGGCAGATGTTCTCTAGGTCCCCAGCCTCTCCCAGTTACCCCAGTGGGAACCTTTCTTCTGTGGCTACTGTGGAGTCAGAACAGGAGCAAGGCGCGCACCAGCCCCTGTCGTCAGGGATCATTTGTGCCCTTTTATGTCCTGTGCAAGGCCGAGGGAAAGGCTAGCGCCAGACGCCTCTGGGAAGTTAGTTCCCAGCGGGTTATGGATTAGGAGGAGTCAGGGAGGAGAGGAGAGGCAGGGGCCACGGAGGTCCTCTTCCCAGGGGGAGAGAGAGAGTGGTGGCTAGAAGCCAGAGACATGCACATAGCTCACCAACACAGTCACCATTTCATCTATCTCCACAAATATATCTGTCTGTTTCAACAGCATCACCAGATGAATGCTGTGAATAGGGTTTTATCATAATACGTGCCACATTAAAGTATTTTTATAACCAGAATGTGTTTACTTTGGAGAACAAGATTCGTGTTTACTTTTGAGGTTCGTGTTTGGAGGCATTATGTTGAGCAAATCTGAGAAAATACATGTTTACTATGAGAATGCATAGGAAATATAACAATTATTAATATGATTAATTATTATTATTTACTTTAATTTTTTGCCATTTTCAAATAATTCATAGCTGTCAACAGCATTTTCAACCGCTTACCCCTAAGTGATTCCTTGAAGGAGAGCCAGGTACCACAATGTAAATATGATTTATTATTTTAAAGCAGCGACTTTTTATCCTGAAACACGGTATTCCACAGCAGCACAGAGTATACTGCAGACACCTTTCTGCTCCCCAACATGAGGAAAACTACTGGTAGTATCTGAATATACCTGAACAGGGTGTAGCTGCTACCAAGTGACTGTAGGTCTGTCATGGCAGGGGTCAATCTCCCTGCAGAGGAGAAACAGTGTTATTCAGAAGACCACTGTACAGCAGGCCTCTGTCATCGCCGCAGTTCACAGAAAGCTTTAGGTTGCTTATACTAATGTTTGCAAAGCATGCAGCAACCAAATTAACAGCTGCCACAGTTCTATTGGAAAATAGTGGCGTGGTATGGGAATAGATCGAATTTCCTTCGTTTTGGAAAGCCACGAGCCACATGCATCAGCTCACCGCAAATTCATTAGGTCTTTTTAAGCTCACATGAAAAACATTAACAAATACCACAAAAGGCCTCAGCCCAGCCTCTTTGTTCATTCACATATGGCTTGGTAGAAGTAGTGTGGCACACGGGTTGTTTGTTTGTCTAAAGTGCCCCCGCCAGAGAGGGTCCTGGGAGAACAAAAAGCAACGTTGAGAGATGCAGGCAGGAAACAGTTCATCTAAACACACAGCACACTGTGACAATATCAGCCAAGGAGAAATAAGCAAGGTAGCTTGGCTAAGTAGGATAGGCTAATAGACTCCTTATGGGATAGGAGGAACGGTAGTGTTGTACTTTTGGTGTACAGTAACAGACAGTGATGTTGTGTTTATTTGTCAACACCACATCACTGTCTGTTACTGTACACCAAAAGTACAACACTACCGTTCTTATTATCAGATGATTGTTTCGAGAGGTTCATGTTGTTGTTTTCCTTCCCAACCAGAGGCCATGGGAATTATAGGCTGACTTTTATTGCCTTGAATGTTCCCATAGAAGGCTATTTCTTAGAGCTCAAACTAGGTGGCTTTAGACAGAAGAATATATCAGTTACAACTGTAATATATTTGATCAATTAGGGTGTCCCTTTTTGAAGTTGGTTGATTCCCAAAACAACAAATTCAAATGTTTTTTGATCACAGGATAAAACGTTACATTTGCAAACATTTACTCTATTCAGACAATTCAGACAATTCCCTTTATACAGTTCACGTTTGATTTACAATAGTTATGTTTTAATCATATAGGCCTATCCTTGGGAAATTAGTGTGCGTGTGCCTGTGTGTGCCATACTCCTTTAGGACGGGGACTTGGTTTAGCATGCTGTTGAGGGCCCAGACACTGCATGTCAGCCCAGCTTGGCCAGGTTTTATTGATTCATTCTGGAATAGTGAGGTGTGAACAGGAATGCACATTGCTCCACTTTAAGGCTGATGGCATGCGAGAGGAGATGTAGGACACAGAAGTAAAGCTATAGCATGCAAGTGCTAACATGTCAGCTGTTTGTTCCCTTACACACACATAGAAATGGCAGAATTCAAAGCATCCAACTTCAGAGAGAACCTAAATCACTTGTAATTTGTAACGGTTTAATTAGCAGACTATGAGCCGCGGCTTGAATAGGGGCGCTGAGCACTGCATGTGTCATATCTGTCCATACACATCAATGTGGGCTGATCCCCTCCCTTGGAGGGAGAGGCCCTATTGTCAGCAGTAAATACCTTTAGTGAGAGGTGTTTGATTTGATCCCACTGGGTGGGGAGCAGGGAGGGCTTGGCTTGGCAGGTTGGAGTGATTGTTGCCTGCTCACTGAGGCAGATCCTCCTGAGCAGATTCCTGGGTGACAGTCGGTGTTGCCCTCAGAACAAAGCCTGTTCAGGTGTGATAGGCCGCTGGGCTTCACTACACTCTCTCCATTTCACTACAGTGAAGCCCAGCGGCCTATCACACCTGTGTGCTGCAGGCTTAGGCTCGACCCTGTGCCAGAGGGCTGTGCACAGCCAGAGGGCTGTGCTGCCCCTCTCTCCCCTCCACCTAGGCTTTGTTCTGAGGGCAACACCGACTGTCTCCGTTTCACTACACTCTCTCCGTTTCACTACACTCTCTCTGTTTCACTACACTCTCTCTGTTTCACTACACTCTCTCTGTTTCACTACACTCTCTCTGTTTCACTACACTCTCTCTGTTTCACTACACTCTCTCTGTTTCACTACACCCTCTCTGTTTCACTACACTCTCTCTGTTTATTCTCCTTTCTTTCACTCTTCTTTCTATTTTTTACCTTTTTCTTTTTCCCTCTCCTCCCTGCTTCTCTCTCTCGCTCTCTCTCTCTCTACTTATCTCTCTATCTCTCTCTCTCTCTCTCTCTCTCTCTCTCTCTCTCTCTCTCTCTCTCCTCTCCCTCTCTGTCTCTGTCTATCTCTCTGTAATTCATGCTGCTCATCTTCAGCGTCTGTGGGAGAGACAAATTAAAAGCAGATTCTCATATCGCTCCGTCACATTGAGCTGCAGACCTCATGAATCACAATAAATGTGATTAAGCAGCCCTCCCCTGTTCCCCCCTTCCACCCCTCCCCAGCCCCAACCCAGGGGGCTGCCCTGTCACTGCTAAACATCTGTATTTATTTACACGATCACACATCTAACTAACTGCTTCCCCAACGTTCCGCTCTCCCCAAAAAATCAATTAATGCTTGTTTGTAAATGTCAGAACAGTGATGGGTGTTTTATTGAGGAGAGAAATGTAATGTTACCGTTGTGGGGTGATGCTTGGTGAACTGTAGGCCCTGTTGCTGCTGCTGCTTCTGATTAGGATACATCATGATTACCCTGCAGGGCCAATGAGAGGGGGGCAGGGACCTTCCATGTGACCATACAGAAGCACTGTGGCTGGGACGGACGCGGTCCTCTGTCCCCATGGACTGGTGGCATCATGCGGCTCTTAGCAACCTCCTTCTAGCCCAAGGTCAGGCTCATTCCTGCTCCCAGCTCCCTGTCCCAACACTGGCAGACAGAGCACTCAGCCCTGAGTCTGGTTCTGGGTCTGGGTCTGCTTAGCAACTCAACAGTCCGCTCCACACTCACACAAAGCCACCAGGATGTTATAATGCTGTTTAGAGGAGCCATAGATTTCCCTTTCATGGCTTGTTGGTGCAGATAAGAACTGGAGAAGAAGTGCTCTTCCTCTTCTGCCGCCTGGTGAACCAGAACCCAGGGCTTCACGGGCCTCATCTCTAATGAACTGATTGAAGTGGTTTGTTTCCTGTCGCTGGTGTCAGGGTGGCGGGCCGTGTTGTGTCCCCCTCCTCGTAAGAGGCTCACCTCTGCCCGTACGCATGCATGCCAGTATATAAATTGCTGAATCAGTGTCAGTGGCAGAGTAATGGCACGGGGGGCATCGTAAATTAGAGCGAGCGATCCCGGGGCACAGACACTGGCTGTCGTGTCTGAGTGAGCGCTGCGCTCCTGCCCTAATGAATACCTTCATCTGGCCCGGCAGTCAGCAGATTGGCCCGCGTTGATGGATACTGTCAGCCCCACGCCACACCACATTTCACTGCACAATAAACATGGCTGTCAAAAACAAACAAAGTGAAATCAATTCATCCTGTACAGTGAGTGCGTGCTAAATGAAATGAATGTACTGTGGGGACGGTGGCAGCAGAGGTAGTGTATTATTCCTGAATCCTAACGGCTTAAAGCAGGGATGTAAAGACATATAGGCTTTTCTCAACTGGGCAGGTATGTGTGCGTTAAAGGGATACTTCGGGATTTTGGCAATGAAGCCCTGTAAATACTTCCCCAGAGTCAGATTAACTTGTGGATACCATTTTTATGTCTCTGGGTGCAGTTTGAAGGAAGTTGCTATCTAGCGCTAGCGCAATTGTTAATTAGCGCAGTGACTGGACCTCAAACTTCCTTCATACTGGACACAGAGACATAAAAATGGTATCCAAGAGTTCATCTGACTCATTGCCAAAATCCTGAAGTATTCCTTTAAGGAGAGATAGAAGGTGTGAGAGGGTTTTTTGGATTGTGAATGTGTGTATGTCTGTTGAGAAACAGCCTTTTTTACATAGTTGGAAAAGAAAGGCTGGGGCTCTAGAAGAGCTTGTTGACCTGGGTCTCTCCCAGGGCTCTGAAGGAGGTTGATCATATGAACAGTATGGTGCAGGCCAGTCTGAGCCAGAGAGGTAGCTATATCCATCGATGCACAGTGCAGAGCAGGCAGATGAGAGCCATCTGACCGTCAGATGCCTGATGTGACTGTGGCTCTGAGACTGTTGCCTGGCGGAGGCTAAATGACAAGAGCTGAGTCCCCAGGGCTCTGGCTGATGTACCGTGACGTTGTGAAGAGGTAAATTGCACTGGCCTCCCAGATAAAGGCAAGCCTTTCTGGATCATAAATGTGTCTGTATGACTGTTAAACATGAGCTGGTGTAAATGGATTTGGAGGCCCTGAGTGGAGGCACAGCCCAGCGGGGGCCTGGGAGAATAGGGCCTCCTGCTGGACGGCTGGACCCCAGCCGGAGTCCCCCCGAGCCCCATCCAAGCCTCAGCCAAGTCCCAGGCCTCGCTCTTAGAGATCAGCCCTACCACCACAGGACATCCATCCCCTTATCAGTCTGGACATGGCTGTCCACCCCCAGCCCAGCGGGACGTGTGTGTGTGCGTGCGTGCGTGCATATGTGTTGTCTCTCACCTGCTGTTTCCTTAAACAGTCTCCTAAAGATAGTTAAAGCTCTATCTAAAGTTTAGCCAGTCCCCTTCTCACCATGCCTTACTTTAGGGCTTATCTCTGCACTGTGCTGAATAGAGCCAGTGAATGAGTCTGTGGATAGTGAAATAATCACAGAGTAGCGCTACGCTCCATTACTCATTAACAGTTTGATTTTGTTTATCAACTGAAATAATAATAGAAATCAAACCACAGGTAACGTGTGCCAAGATGGAGGGCTAGTAGAACATCCTAATGAGAACACTTCACATGTGGATGATGAAATATGCATGAGTCATCCCAAGCTTTCCTTTCCAGATTTTGGATCATTAAAGATGGATGGTAGCATATGGAAATCTTTTTTTGTCTTATTTTTCAAGCCTTGTTTATCAACATGTTTTTGTTTGTTTAAATATTCATACGGCTTTTATTTAATTCTTTCACATCTTACATATAAAAGGAAGCAAATGCGCATGCAAACATAAATCATTATCAGGCTGATGTACAGTTTAATATGGAGAGAGAGAGAAACTCTTCTCACATGCAGATTGTGAATGGCCTGATTGAGAAACAGCACTTTACTGAGGAGTTCTGTGTGTGTCGACACACTCTCATCTCACACTAAATGTGTGTTGTGTGCATTAGGTGGGTGGGGGTCGGGGGTCGGGGGGCTCAGTGCGTGCAAGTTAGAATGGGCTTAAGATGATAATGTTATATTAAGCACTTGGCAGAGTCTCTCCCCTCCATGATTGTATTTTTCTTATAAGGACTGCCTCACTCACCATATTTGTTATTTAAGTTGGCATTCCTGCTTGTTTTAAAGAAACTTCTGGAACTTCAGTTTGAAACGTATGGTGCTGAATATAGAAGTGTGAATGCTTGTAGAGCCCCAGACAAAATATTTAACAGGCATTTAAGTCATGGTTCTCTTATTTTGGGTTTGGATAGATTTTTTGATCCGTCGGGTGGCTCCCCGACTCTCTCAATGTCCCCTTGTTCTACATTCAAAACACGTTCGTCAAATCCAGTCGTCAGGGCCAGTCTGGGCCAGTGAAAAGGAAGCTTGAGAGCTCAATTTCCTTCACCTTGTAGTGTAGTACCAACCCTACCCCTGGTCTGGTCTGGTCAGTCCAGCCCCAGCACCAACCCTACCCTACCCCTGGTCTGGTCTCACTCCAGTCCCAACATCAACCCTACCCTACCCCTGGTCTGGTCTCACTCCAGTCCCAACATCAACCCTACCCTACCCCTGGTCTGGTCTCACTCCAGTCCCAACATCAACCCTACCCTACCCCTGGTCTGGTCTCACTCCAGTCCCAACATCAACCCTACCCTACCCCTGGTCTGGTCTCACTCCAGTCCCAACATCAACCCTACCCTACCCCTGGTCTGGTTTGGTCCCAGTCCAGCCCCAGTCTCAGTCTCAGTAGTAGTGATGACAAGGGTATGGGGTATAGGGGTTGAACGTGGCTCGTGGCATTTGATTAATTGCTTGCCTCGCTCTCTCTTCTCCTTCTTGTTCCTACTCTGGTGTTTCCAGGGTGGAAAGCTCTGAATGGCTCTGGTACCGGAGCAGATAAACCACAACAGTATTATTGTTGGCCTACAGGAGGCGCCAGCACAGCCGAGGCGCGGGTCTACAGGGAAGCCCGGGGGAGGAACAGCAACGAGCCCCACATCAAGAGACCCATGAACGCCTTCATGGTGTGGGCCAAAGATGAGCGCCGCAAGATCCTCCAAGCCTTCCCAGACATGCACAACTCCAACATCAGCAAGATCCTGGGTAATAATTTATTCTTCTTCTTCTCTCTCTCTCTCTCTCTCTCTCTCTCTCTCTCTCTCTCTCTCTCTCTCTCTCTCTCTCTCTCTCTCTCTCTCTCTCACTCTCACTCTCACTCTCTTCCAGCCATACCTCTCTCATTCATCCAGCCATTACAGAGTCTGTTACAGTCTGTTAGCCTTCCTGTGTTAGATTATGTTTTAAAAAATTCAGACCAAGTTGGAAGGAACAGGGTCGGATTTGGTCAGAAATTCAGGAAACTGGCATGAAAATATATATTTTTATAGGTTTGTTGAAACTAGTGTTCTTAGGGTTGTCAATGAGAACTGTGTCTCCCCCACAGACGCTGAAATAACAGTCCTTATACACTTGATACAATCAGTTTACTATTAAATAATGTTGTAGGCTTTCATTAAAATTAAATGTTCCCTATTAAGCACAATGAAGTGAAACAATTGCAAGAGCCCAAAAGCGTCTTCCCTTTTGAAAAGACTGGTGCAGTGTACTCCTCCTCAACAACTCTCTCTCTCTCTCTCTCTCTCTCTCTCTCTCTCTCTCTCTCCAACAAATCTCCCCTCAGCTGGGTATAAACACTAGGCTGTTTGGCTGTTGGCAATCGTGATAAACGTGTAGTATTTAAGCCACTATGTTAACAACAAGAAGAAACAGAACGCCATTCATGAAACAGTGGAACACTGTGGAGGCAAATGGCCTGGTGGACAGAATCAAACACGTTACTGTTCGTGACAGGAGACCCAACAGTCTGGCGGTCCAGAGCTGAAATCTACAGTCCTTCAGTGATATGTCGAAAATATTTGTTCTCCGCGTAAACAAGTCAGTTTTTTCCAACTGCACATTTGATTCAGACAGGGTATAACTTAAAACCTTTAACAGTTTTAATCTCTTAATGACTTTCATTGTCATTGAGGTGGGTTAAATTAATGGAGTGTGCTCTATGCTAATTGAAACCCACTGTGGTTAATACCTGTCTATGTGGACATAAACATCTGTAGACCGGTACCAGTGGGAGCGAGGGGTGAGGCGGAGGGAGGCGGGGGGTGGCATGTTGTCTGATTCGCCACAGTGGCTCAATCAGCCCTGGCTTACAGATGGATTTAACGCCATGTCACTGCCGTCAGTGTTTGTCATGAAAAATGACAGTGGCTAAATGGGTCTCGTCCCCACTGCACTGAGAGTCAATAGATCACAGCTATTAAAAGTGCCGTCACCCAGGCAGGAGCAGGAGCAGGATGGGAGCAGGAGCAGGATGGGAGCAGGATGGGAGCAGGAGCAGGATGGGAGCAGGATGGGAGCAGGAGCAGGATGGGAGCAGGATGGGAGCAGGACACACTAGAGAGCAGCTAGAGACTATTTACAGGCCTGGTGTAGTTTCTGTTAACTCATGCACAGTCCAGCCACTGGCTTTATAGATTTACATGGTTAATACAGAGACCACAAAATAATATACTGTATCCGCAATGGAAACTCTCATTTGCATTGATATATCTATTGATTCTTATTAACTAATTAAATCCATTGATATTATTCCAAAGTCCTTTTTACACCTCTGTAGTGAAAATGTAAGTTCAAAGTGTATGTCTTACTGACATCTGTGTGTTTATGCTGTGCTGTGTTACAGGCTCTCGCTGGAAGTCTATGACCAACCAGGAGAAGCAGCCGTTCTATGAGGAGCAGGCCCGTCTCAGTAAGATCCACCTGGAGAAGTACCCCAACTACAAGTACAAGCCCCGGCCTAAGAGGACCTGCATCATCGACGGGAAGAAGCTCCGCATCGGCGAGTACAAGCAGATGATGCGCTCGCGACGGCAAGAGATGAGGCAGTTCTTCACTGTGGGGTAGGTGCACAGTGAAGAACTCCAGGCTTAGAGCACAGGCACGACACACTCACACACGTAGACACACAGCTAAATTACTGTTCTGGAATCAGTTGGAATCAGTTGGCTGACCTTCGAATCAACCTAAATAATCAACCCGTTACATCATGTATTTTATACAGCCCTCACAATAGATGAATAACGTTTTAACTAGTATTTTCCGTTAAAAAAAAACATGTTATTTTTTTCTCCACGTGTAGTGATGACGATGGTGATAGTTCGTCGTACGCAATTTGCGGAGCATTAATGAAACCCCAAGTCCAACACATTTCCTTATTCACTTTACTGTCAAGTGTTTTTTAATAGCAGTGATTTATCAATTTGAGACAATAGCCGACTGCAATAGCAGAGAAAGGGATGCCGACATTATTACAAGATATAAAGCATAAGTATAGATTTACAAAGGGCTGAAGGGCAGCTGTCTGGAGCTTAACGCCCTAATTTACTGCGTGTGGTCAGTAAGGAGAAGGCTTCTCCAGGTGTTCCCTCGTCACCCGTAAGCTGTACGATCACTGGAGTATCAATCACTGCTAAAACACCAGATGAGAGAGAGAGAGCGCACTAACCACCAATCGGCTTTATATTACCAATAAACTGGGTGCCGTTTCAGAACTACTCAGACCGGTGCCGTCAGGACAACTGTTCTCCCAAATCATTTTCACAGAACCATTGGCTGAGAACACACCTTTGTGGAGAACACTTAATCCATCTAGCTCTCTTAGTTTAAGTGCTGAAGTGGAGGCGTCTTTAGGGTTGACTCGAGCGGCACACACACTGTCAGCATTCTTTCCATTTGCTAATCCCATGTGATTCTAATTGTTTTCCTTTATACATATTTGAAGTAAAGCCTTTTTCCATCTAAAGAAAGAACACATAACTGATATTGTTAATAGAATTAAGTCTGGATTATAACAATGAAACAGGAACAAACGTGTCTAATAGTCTCTCTCTCTCTCTCTCTCTCTCTCTCTCTCTCTCTCTCTCTCTCACTGTCCTTCGTTTTCTCCCTATAGGCAACAAGCGCAGATCCCCATCAGCACCAGCGCCGGCGTGGTCTACCCTGGGGCCATAACCATGGCAACGACCACACCCTCCCCTCACATGACGTCGGAGTGCTCCAGCGCCTCAGCGAGCCCCGAGCCGGCCATTCCCGTCATCCAGAGCACCTACAACATGAAGATAGAGCCCGGTGCCATGTTAACCAACGACCCCATCATCAACGGCGAGGTAGATGAGATGGACATGTACGAGGACTTTGACGAGGAGCCCAAATCAGACTACAGCAGTGAGACTGAGACACTGGAGCCCATCGTCAGCGCCAACTGAGGCCTCTCAACACCCGAGCCGAGACATACACACATTCATACTGGAGAACCATCCAAACAGAAGAACAAAAAAAAATATTAGGAGCCAGCATGCATATGTGGCTGTGTCAGAATCAACAGCTATCGGTCTTAAATGTTTCTTACATTGTGTGAAGCAGTTTGGTTTAGTTAATTTTGGATTTTGTTTTTTATTATCTCAGTGTTTATTTTTTGTGTTTTGTTCATGGACATTTACATAATTAGGTTATTGCCTATACAACTTTGGATGACAGGACTTGAAATGTAACGTTTGATATGAATCCATAATTTTTACAGTCTTACTTTTTTTCTTATGATATACCTATTATTTTTTTCTCTTCAGTTAAATGCTTTTAATAGATTTTATTTCTGTTTTTGATGGGAGTTATATATTCTCACTCAGGTATGCTGTGCCAGCCAACAGCTTGTGAATGTTTTAAATCTGAATTTATTTGAAACTATTAAGAGAACAAAACATTTGGAAATTCATATTAACTAAAAACAATTCTGGGACATAACCAGACTCCCTTATTATTAATTGTAATAGTATTCTAATAATAATAATAATTATTGTTAATATTAACATACTGTACAATTTTGTGCAGATGTGCCAAACATTTAAACTTTTTAAATAAATAATTGGTTTGAGTCTCGAGGGAGAGACTCGAGTCTTAGACAATCTCTTAATATCTTAGTGCGGCTTCAAAATCCAGTTTCTTTATATACCTTCTATATTGAAACACTCAGGAATCTGGAGACAGTGTGCTGGGTCTAGGCCAGGAACAGGAAGTGATGCAATAGCCTCAGGTGTGGTTGTGCATAATGGCAGCTGTTCTCCATGGAGACCAATGCGGTGACCAACAGGCCCTTCTCCTCTCTATGTCCCTCTCCAGCTCATGTCACCAGGCCAGTCTAACACAGAGCACTGTAACACTCCCCTCACACTCTCTGCTCACTCTCCAACTCAGTCTTACCAAGTTCTTAATCAGAGCGATTGTAATCAGGCCAGAATTCCAAGGGGCCAAAGGCATCCAATCTGTGGGATTGGAATGGCAGCGAAAGGCAGCTTTGGGGGCATTACAATCACAAATTGCTGTTTTACAATGTGTAGCTACAGTACATTTGGTTAAACACTTTAGCCCCTACTGGGACGGCAAGTTTTAAAGTCTTTTTTAAATTTTTATCTCTTTTCGACATTGTAAATCTTAAATTGACACGAGAAGGTCTTAAAGCAGAGTTAACTACTGCAGCAGTCTTAAGAGAAGAGGCAGCGTGTGAGGGAATAACATCATGTTTTTATTTAAAGGAGGGTTACAGACAAAGTATTACATTCTAACACATCATATTAAACACAACAGTATTTCATTCATAAGCCACACCAGAGCTGTGATGGTGATTCTCTACATTGATGCACTTACATATTAACACTTGCTACTTTTTCAACTAAGTGAATACTTTATATTGAAAACAATTTGTGTTGTTTTATAAATGCCAGTTGCTTATTTTACATAAAGTAAAACATAAGTATTTTAGAGCAATTGAATACAGCACTTTTTATTTACATACAGACAATGAATTTGAAATATAACACAATCAATCAGCGCTTAATCTTGTGACAATCTGTCACAAACTGAAAATCCTTTACGCCTTGAATGGTCCTTTTATCAGTTGAACGGATCCCAGGTTGTTACCTTATGGAGAAACAGCTAGAGATGGCCAGCGGTCAAGGCCTTACTGTCCATAATACAGCCCTCCTACAGGCCAGAAGGACTAAGTGCCTCCCTCTCCACCCTGCCCTGTCTCGACCCCGACCACTGCCCATGGCAAACCCCACACCCAGGGGGTGCCATCTGGCTCAGAGTGGCAGGCAGTGCTAGGCTGGAGAGAGGAGAGAGGGGGAACAATAAGCACGGGGCACGTAACGCTTATTGTGCTCTCCATCAAAGCGCAGGCAGTGAGGCTTCCACCCCGGCTCCCGCCCTGGCCCAGCCACTAGGCGCTGGCGAGCAGATGGAACAAGTACATCAAGCTGTGGGGGATTATTAAAATGACTGACGAGCGGGTATCATCTCAAATGCAGCATTATTAATGCATGAGTCCGGCTATTCTCCTCCCGTGCCCTTGAACCTGTCTATTTCAGACCAGAGGTTTAAAAGGATCTAAATGTCTGGTCACCAGCGCTGGCTGTCTGCATGGCCAGGACTCCCTCCTACTGCTGGTCACTGCATTACTCTCCCAGGTCTAATTGATACAGATGGCTCTTTAGTACTTTTCATTTTTCTCGACCCATTCAAAGCTGGCTTTTATTGTGTTGTGTCCACGTTTGAAAGCATTTATCTTAAGTCTTAGACATTTTTAAGCACCTAATTATTAAATTTCCATTTAGTTTCTTTTCCTTTTTTGGTTGGTTGGGTTCTTTGTTGCTATTGTTGTTTTAAGGTACATTGCTTTTTTTCTAGGATTTCCTCCCAAACACAAACGTAAACGGATTTCCCTCCAGGTCAACATGTCTAGGATTTTTAAGCTGTTTACTTCTCTTTGCTGGTTGATTTGTACGTGATTTGTACATATTTTTATGACCATGCCAAACCAATTCAGTGGGCTGGTAGTTAAAAGAGGACTGTTGATAGGACTGAAACTTGACTGCGCTTGTATAACAAAAAAAAACAAAAAAAAGAACTTATATCTTGCAAGGAGACAATGTTTCATAAGTGTTATAAGCACTGGATATAAATTGTATTTTTATCAATTCTGACTAATGTGAAGCTGTTGTACCAGAAAAAAAACCTGAATGAACAAAAGTTGGACTCGTGGGCTCGTTCTCACAGTTACCAGATTTTAATAATTTTTCAGTCTACTTGTTTTGTTTATTTATGCAAAGACATGTGTAATGACTGAACACTTTGTCTAAGCTCCAGGGCCACCAATGGGAGAGAGACAGCGCGCACGAGAGAGAGACTGAGCAGTTAACTCCACAGAAGGCTTGCATAGTAACTGGTTAGCTGAGATACACCGGATTTCAGAAACACATTTTATTGGTCACATATGTTTTGTGTTGTATATTGTATTTGAAGCTATATAGTGACATTTTATTGTATTTATTAGCCACTGTTGGCTCTAAAATTGTCAGTAGAACATAATGAAAGGACAATCAGAGAGAAAGAAAAAAAGCTGATGTTTAATGAATTGGAGCTTCATTTTTTTCAATAAAATTCACCCTCTTGTTATAGATTTTATTGTAAATACAACATAGGAAATATAATTATATTTTTGTTCAATAGTACTTAGTGAAGTATAAGTTGTGTATTTGACTGTCCTTTTTTTTCTTCTTTTTTTATCTTAAAACTGACAAGTTACTATACCTCATGTAGATGCTGAATTTTTCTCCCGGTTGAAGAGAGCAGTATTGGACAGAGCTGTAGCTGGGATAGGCCCCTTCTTGATAGTGTTTCAATGACCTCCCTCAGACAATTCAAGGAGCCAATCAAAACCCAATCTGTACTCCTTAGGCTTGGACATTAAGGACAAAGTTTTTAAACTAATTTCTTTTTTTCTTCTAATTACATGCACAGTCGGTACAAATAAGGTACTCTGTATCTTTCATAGGGACAGTGCTAAAATCCATCTGAACAACAAGCAGTTAAGATGTATATGTTTTTATTATACAACTCATGACTCAATAGCGACATACGTCATCACTTATGTTTTGTGTTTCTCACAGCCCTCAGTGGTTATACTGTTATGTGCCAAATTTGAACAGAGGGTTGATAGTAGCATAAATTAATAGCTACGTTGTAATGGCACATCTGCATGCATTTGTTACATTGAAAATTAGAATGAACCAAGAGGATTTTATTAATTCTTGGGGAGCTGAAATTGGAGGGAGTGTGCAAATATTTATTAGTTTTAACGTGGCACAATGCAGACGCACTAGTGTGTATTCTAGGCTTATACTCTTTTTGTCCTTTTCTATGTATTGCTGATCTTTTTTAAAGGTAGCCCATCCAGCCATCAGCAAAGTGTAGTCATTATCTTTTCTATTAATCCATCTGTCTCTCAGCCATGTAAATGCGAACAAGATTCAACAACTGAAGACAAAGCTTGTATGCTGTTTCAATAACTTAAGTGTAATGATTTTTTTCTGTCATTGGACTTTGTGATGTATATGGTGGGAATGTTCTCTGTGTTAATTTAATTAGCACAATTCACTGACATGCTGGACTGACATGCTAGCTGCTGTTCAGGAGTGTACAATTTGCTGTTGGGGACAACTTATACAGTTGTCAATGGTACTTTGCTTTCTAGATTTATTTTTTGTCTCTCAAGCAACACTGTGTGGCTCTTCTGTTACTGGGGCCGTTGCTGTTTTGAAACCGCTGGCAGCCTGATACAGTAGAAATCAATTTCTTGGCAGGTACCTAGGCCCATGGCAGGTATCGTTTGGGCGTAACTAGAGAAAATGAAATAGTGTCTGTTGCTGCTTTGAAAAAAAGTTTTAATTCTGAAAATGTAAATAGTTTATCATAATATCTTGTACAGTCCAGTGTAAAGTTTTTAATTGAACTTTAAAAAAAGGTTGCCATCCCATGTGTGTTCACATTCTTCTTTATACAGTACAAAAGGACAGCTACTTGCTAAGGATATTATTGTTGAAATAAAAAAAGGAAAAGGTACTCAAATATTTTATTTTGCTTGGCTTGAAAATGTAAACCAGCAAGTCTTTGGTTTCCATGTGCAGTATTGACGTGAGGTAAACTTAAGGTGAAATAATTCTACAGTGGTATGTATTGGAGACCAGTCTCCTCTGTGTTGGTAGTATTAATACACTATATCAAATAAAATACACCAGATGACTGACACATTTGGGTGTATCTAGGCACCTTAGTAATGTGCGCAAATATCTAGGTTGTGTTCCCCACAGGATGCATTCAGGCATATAAAAAAATGTAACATCATCTTTCTATATGTACTCAATCCATTGATGTAACAAAGCAGGAGTGGGTTGTGTAACTTCCTGTTTAAGCTCATTTACCTCAAGAGTTTCCTCCTTTTGCGTAAAAGAGTAAGAAATTGTGTGACAAAGTCTCACCATCACTCCCATCTTTTGTACTGCTGTTGACACTTACAAATTAAAGAGACATTTTGTTTTAAGATCCAAGTCTCTATTTTGTTGTTGTTGTGTATTGATTGTCCATTGATTTCTCATGCAAAAACTACATTGATTTCTCATGATACTTTTCAACATTTTATTTTCTACTGCATTGTGGGATTGCATTTTTGAAGAACAATTATTTACCTAATGTGGCCCATAAGTCATAGTTTATCATTAGGATGAGTGCCACAAACTGATTTTCACATGAACTAATGGTAGAGATTATATTATATTCTGGTGTCCATTTTAGGACATCCTCAACCTCATATTACCTTTTTGTCTCAAGACAATGATGCTGTTCTCTGAAACTACAGCATCCCAGCCCTCCCATGCAGGGAGACAGAGAGCGCATGCAGCAAAGGTGTGTAGAGGACCTGTGACCTAACGCGCCGGTAGACGCTCAGAGGGCAAAGCCCAGTGTGTGTGCTCCTGTAGCCCGACACAGACAGGTTTATGTGCCAAGCAGGGTCAGGCAGAGAGCGATCAACTCAGACGACGTGTGTTCATTCATCTCCTTGGATCCCTGCCATCCATGGCTCATCATCATCTTGCTAGGCCTAGGGTTGAGGGTAACAAGACGGAGTCATTTTTAGGCAAGGTTTCAGGAAACAACAACCTTTCAGAGGTCTTTGATTCAAAGACTATTAACAACACTGTGGTCTTATATTTCTTTTGAGATTACGTTTTTGATATAGACTACAGTTGTCATTGCTTCAAGATGATATACACCTGCAGTCATTTCTCCGCTGCCATAAACGGTCCCTCTTTCCATTCACAAAAAAACTATTTGCAGTTATGGTGAGAATGATATATCAGGGCTGTAAATAGAATGCATATCTATGGTGTATACGGTTCAGCAGGGAGGAAATCTGCTTCTCCTTTCTTCAACCTTCTGTTTGCTGGAGTTAAAAGAAGAGGAGGAAAAAGGATCCATTTAAGAGTGTCTTTTGTTCTCTTCATCAATCTTTTTTTTTTTGTCTTTTACCAGTGTGCTGCTTCCCCGAGAGCATGCGTAAAACCCCCAGTTTAACTGCGGTGTGTATAACAGACGTCTGTGTCAGCTCTCTCCAGCATAAGCGCCCAGCGGTAGATGGAAAATTAGACATATACCACTAAACAATAAATCTTACAGTAATTCTCCAAGCTTGCATTACGAATAATGGTCAGGAGAAAAGCCCTGTGCTTTGTGTATTTCTCTTTAAGTTATTGTGCATGGGTGTGTGGGCATACAACATTAAAATGATACCAGGCCTGTGACATTTTAATCTTGAGTGAAAGACAATAATTTTCATTTCCTTTGGCCCATATTTTTATCTTCGATATGCCATACTTTTTCTATGCTTGCCAGATGCCACTGCCTGTAAGTGGCCTGTTTGGATGAACTGTCACAGTGTTAGTACAAATGTAGGTGTTTGGGCTGCAGATAATAATTAATACAGTGTTGCTGCTGCTGCTGCACACTGGCAGGACTGCAATTTCACCACTCCGATGACTAAACATTGTAGGGGGGAGGCGTCTGGAACAATATTTTACTGTTCTGAGCCCCTGTCTGCCTTTGCGCTCCACGGCATGGCTACTGAGCCCAGTGAATCAGTCAGAGAGCACCGGCTCCCCAAGTACAGCTGCTATTTATCTGATTTTCTCATTAGACTTGACTCATGACTTTATTGTAGGCCTACTGCCTTTGGCAGAGCTACTGCAATGCTGAAGTATTACTCTCTCTCTCACTCTCTCTGAACTGTTTGAGTGCTGCTCTCCCTGGCGATCTGCAGGTACTTCAATCTATGTGTGGTTTTACTCTGTCAATCTGACTATTAAAGGAAAATATTTCATGGATTTCATAATAAAATGAATGTCAATACTTTTGGGAGTGAGACACTGATGGACCAGATACCCAGAACATGTATCCAATAGAAATGCACTGAGTGTACAAAACATTAAGAACACCTTCTCTTTCCATGACATAGACTGACCAGGTGATTCCAGGTGAAAGCTATGATCCCTTATTGATGTCACTTGTTAAATCCATTTCAATCAGTGTAGATGAAGGGGAAGAGACAGGTTAAAGAAGGATTTTTAAGCTTTGAGCCAATTGAGACATGGATTGTGTATGTGTGCCATTCAGAGGATGCAAGACAAAAGATTTTGAATGGGGTATGCTAGTAGGTGCCAGGTGAACCGGTTTAGATAGATAGATAGATAGATAGATAGATAGATAGATAGATAGATAGATAGATAGATAGATAGATAGATAGATAGATAGATAGATAGATAGATAGATAGATAGATAGATAGATAGATAGATAGATAGATAGATAGATAGATAGATAGATAGATAGATAGATAGATAGATAGATAGATAGATAGATAGATATAGCTATATAGCTATAGAAGCTATAAAAAATGAATTGCATATTATGGGTGGATGGCTGAATATGTACACTATACGTTGTTACAGAGTGTTAGGTGAAAAAAAAAATGCAACACTTCTGGGTTGTCAGTTCAGATTTCTTTGTACATATTGATACTGTACATTGTGTAGATAAGAAGAATTCCCTAAGAACTTTGACTTGGCTTCCCTCTCTGAGTTATCAGACATGCATACATGTGTACGGACGGCCCAGGCCCTCAGCCATTTTTAATCCTTGGAGGTGAAGGACTTAAGAAATCTTGCTAATTTCACAGATGGTTTAAAATAGATTAGTGTGGAGTAGCAGCTCCCGGAGATGGGCCGACCCACCAGGCTCTGTGCAGCTGCCAAAACTCTGCACCGCAAGTGCCTTCCAAAAGTCCTGCAAGGTTAAACTTAAACTTTAGCATCCTAATGCACCACCCGACTAGTGATTTACTGTATCTCACCTCCAATGAGCTCTCTCACATTCTCTCTGTCTGGAAGACGTACGATGAACTTCCTAGGTCTGACTGATACGTGCCTCTCTTATTATAATGCAGTAGACAATTCCAGTTGCAATTAGTTTTTTCTAGCCTCCCATTGGCCTGGGTTGCCAGCTGTTGTATTTGACAGAACATGGACAAATTCCTCTGAGCATCCCAGAGTGTGGTTCATTTTCCCCCACGCAGTAAGAAATCCTTATCATCTTGTGTTCATTCTGTTTCTTTTGACATTTTCTGGCCTCAGTTATTTTCAGAAGCCTGTTCCAGATTGTTTAGATTGTGTACAGATCCAGAGTTCTGAGTTCTTGTGCTTGGGAAATAAAACCCCTCCCTCTTTAATTTTCTATCAAAACAATGGCTGCAAGCACAAAGGTCCTCCCATTGAAATGAATGAACTCACTTGGCTGAGAAACGCCATCTTTAATTGTATAACTTCTGTCCTGCCCCATCAATCGTTTGGCACAATGTGTCTGAGAGCCAAGTCTCTATAAGGGGGAAAGGAGAGTCTGCATGGTGTGCTGTGCTGTGTAGGCCAAGCATGCTGATAGAGCCGGTCTATGTCCGAGAAGGCAAGACACAACTCTGGCCAGGCTCAAAGGGCCCAGCTTGGAGTTAATGTGGGAACACAATGGGCCTGGGTGAAAAACTCAACATGGTTTTGTTGGACTTGTCATTCCTCAGTGCATAGCCGTGAGGAAAGCCTAGAAACCATCTGAATGTTGTTTGTGCTTTTTTTTTATGAGACATATTTGGGCCAGTTTTCACAAGGCCTTTGTGAGGAAGCTTTAACAATGGAAAGACATTTTGATAAGTAACACACACTATGGCTGCAGCCAGACCTTCTTGGACCTGCCTCTCCAGAAGTCTGACATCATGACACAATGGGACACAAGCTGTTTCCAGCAGTTATCACAGAGATAATGTATCAACAACTCACAATCTTTTGTATGGAAATTATTTAAAACGCTGATGTAAAACATAATACTAGAGTGATACTGAGCTGATCTGAGGGAGTGTTGGGAACAACTTCTAAATTCCATGAGAGACAAAAACTCTGGACTTATTTAAAAGGAGTGCAAGATATAAGTTTTCGGTGGATCAATGTTCAAACAGTAAGAACCAACTGAGTGGGTCTGCTTGTGTGGATCAGCCTGCCTTTATGTTTACTTAGTTGTGATTATATCATTTGACATTATAAATATGTTTGTGTTTTTCTGTGTAAAATCAGACTTTCCGAGCACAGTTGTTGGGCACATTGGTTTGCTAAATGAACTTTTGAAAAATCCACATGGGACAATATTTCAGAAAATGTAATTTTACATACTGTTTCACATCATTGCATCTCCTCAGTGTATTTATCTCTCAAAGCATTTGACTGCATTTCTTTGGGGAAGAATGAATACGTAATGGATATTTAAAAGCATCTCCGCTCCCTCTGCTTTTTGAAGAATTTAACAAAATAAAGGTTCCTATGTTGGCATGTGTTATTATCTCAAAGCCATCACTCAGCTCACTCATGCATACGTCAATTACTCAACCACACCTTTATGAATATGTAAATGTAGGCAGAATGCTTCATTAATTAGTAATTCATGCATTTTTCACGAGCCCAATACATTGCCAATGTAGTCTGATGAATTAACAGCGAGAACTCTGAAAAAGGAAGGTTTTCAGGGTTCTGAGCAAAATCTGGTATTTGTGTTTGTCAATGTAGAGCAGGGAAAAACATCAGTATCATTCATGTACTACTGTGGAGCTTGTGTTTGGTTATCCATCTATGGCACATGATATGCCTTGGGGGTTTTGGCAGTGTCTCTCTCAATGTAGAAATGTTGATAAAAAATGCTGTACATTTTGCCATTGCCTTCTAAACTGTATATCTCATCCTGGGGGAAGAAGCACTGGTGCCATGGTTACTGCTCAGAATCAGGAGGGCTCAGGACCTGTATCCACAACCTGGACTATGGGGTAGATGTAACATAATAAATGTAAATCCGGGACACTACACTGAGTATGATATGTTATGTTTTGTATGGTATGTATCCATTTGTGCATCATCCATTTCACATGATATCTTACGAATTGCAATTGGTACAATATGTTACGAATTTGCAAAACATATGAAATGTTACGAATTCCATTTTGTTGTGGCTAACGTTAGCTAGGTGGCTAACGTTAGCTAGGCTAGGGGTTAGGGTTAGGGGTTAAGGTTAGCGTTAAGGTTAAGGTTAAGGTTTGGAGTTAGGATAAAGGTTAGCTAGCATGCTAAGTAGTTGCAAAGTAGCTAAAAAGTAGTAAGTAGTTGCAAAAATGATAAAGTTGTCCTTGATGAGATTTGAACACACAACCTTAGGGTTGCTAGACATCCACCCTACTTTAGTTTTTGTCTTAAGTTTTAAGTAGCCTTCTGTCTTATGTAACCATACCAAATCTAACATATCATACTAATTTGAGTGGTCCGGATTTACGTTCATTATCTTACGTCTAGTCTATGAGACCAGGCTGAATTAATAAGCTTACATGGACATGTGGTCCTGATCCTAGATCAGCACTCCTACTCTGAGTTGTTTTACGAATACGGGCACAGGGTTGTCCTCATAGGGGGGTGAACCACAGAAGGGAAGCCTGGGACAGAGAGGACTAGAGAAAACAGTATGGCTTCTGAATACTGGCACATATACAGTGATAGGGACCCTTGAGAACTCTTTGGCACCAAACAGTGCACTGGCATACTGTCATTAACTGAAAACCTGCCCCTTTCCCGCCTATATTCTTTGAAGGCAAGCTTGAGATCTATGACCGAAATGTGTTGATCCAATATAGTAAAGAAAGGAAATGCGAATGTACTTGCATGAAATTATTACAAAGGAATGTGTGATTATTGTGGATATCAAATTATTGATTAAATGTAAAGAAAAATATTGTATTTTTAACATACAGTATCTTAGTCTACTGAAACTTATACATAATGTAGTAGCCTAACAAAATACAAAGGGAGATTACTGGACGGCAGGTAGCCTAGTAGCTGAGGAATTACTTTGTTCTCTTAAAACAAGGTGGAGTTGAGTTTTGATAACTGGTCGCGGAATATGCTAGCAACAACATTGAGTCACCATCTGTCGATTCTTGTAAAAATGTAATTCTGAAAACGCTTACCTGTACCTACCTATGTTGTTGTTGCTAGCAAATCCACAATGAGTTAAGTGTTCCTCAGCTAGTTGCCTAACAGTTGAAAGGTTAATTGCCAGTAATTGAAAGGTCACTGGTTCAAATCCCCTAGCTGACAAGGTGAAAATCTGCCGATGCTCCCTTGAGCAAGGCACGTAACCAATATAAGCACCCACCAAATTATTATTATTATTACTACTGATAACACTAGAGAGGGATCTATTACTGTAAACAAGTGCGTATTATAAACATGTTGGCATGCTCTCCAAGGCCCTCACCTGACACCCTCTGTAAAGACAGACAGGTCAACCTGCACAGCTGAGGCAGTGAATATTACAGCACTTCAGAAGCATCTGGTCCACACATTAACATTCACTCCATCCACAGAGAAAGTGTGTGTGTGTTGTGTCTCTGTGTGATTGCGTGTTTGTGTGTGTGTACTGTATGTGTGACTGTGTGTTTGTGTGTGTGTGTGTGAATGCTTGTCTTTTAAGTACTTGTAAGCTGTAATATATTCATTAGATAGATCCACTTGATCTTATTTGTCTTTGATAATCACTTGAATTAAACAGACTGTGTTGGGTGTTTGCTTTGGGGACCCCTGAACTAGCAGCACGATGAATGGAGACATGGTCTTGTTGACCTGCGTTTACTCCAGGTCTGTTTGTGAGGGGTGCGGGCTGGCTGAGTGTATTTTAAATTAACCTCCCTATTAAATCATGAGGCTTTTCTGGAGTAGTTGCACAGAGAGTTGTGAGACAGTGGAGAATATACTATGGCAGCAGCGTATGTTGGCTAGCGTACATTCCAGGCACCATGAATTTAACATGAAAGCTACAGACAAGCGCACTGGGATGTTGCCTTTCCTGTAGGGGATTCCAGTCTGCTACCTCTTGGATGCAGCCACTTTGTTCCTGCCTCCCCATTGGCCCAGGCATACAGTATATTTATGTAAATGGTAGAGGGGCTCCTTAGCTGTAAACATGAGTGTACTCAGAGGAGAGGGTGTCAGGGGACCTCTGGAGCAGGAAATATGGGGTGGAGGGAGGGGGGTTAAAAGAAAGAAACAAATGTGCCATCATGACAATGTATAACACTTTACAATTCAGAAGTGCATGCATTAAATCATTACGTTGGACTATTTTAATAAAACTGTATTCGTTTTGAATAATGGGGCGAGTGGGGTTTTGAACTGTCAGATTTAAATGCAGTGCTTTCACACAGGGCTTTCTCTGAGATATGGGCCTGTGAGTTGAGCTTGGGATGGATGTGGGGGAACACAAGAGCAAATATGTTCCAATAGATGGCTAGAAAAAAGGTCAGAAACAACCTATACTATGAAGTCCTTTGATTACATTGATCATCATGATCATTTCAGTTAAATGTGTCTTGGAAGCTATACTGATGTGTATTTGGGTTCATGTCATGTGTTGGTTGATGAGAGTATCCTCTCTCAATAGCAGTTTCAAGATAGGTATGAAAACATTTCCACCTGCGGTGGTTTCTTCTATCAGCTGCTCCCATTGGGGCTGAAATATAGCTTTATACTGATGGTGTAGAGAGACACAGAAAACATGCAGACTTATCCAACAGCTATGTTATGGCTGAAGCTTTGACTTGTCTTGCTGCAGAGGTTTATGGGATCTGTTTCTGTAGCATTTCCTCCATGCTTTTGGGGCCTTTTTCCTCTCTGAAGACATGGTGGAGCTGATGAGAAACAGATCTATGATTAAAAGACGGAGCCAGAGGAATTAACATTGTCTCCTCTCTGCAAATTCAACACATTCTGTATTCCATACAAAAATGATATTCCAGCAAGCTTGTCAAGCGTTCTGATTATGACTATGCAATCACCCAGATGCAAGCGATATTCATCCATCTAGTTCCTTGAGGAATAATGGTGATGGAAAAATCTTGGAAGTTGTTTTCTATTTTTTTATGATTATTTTAACAAAGCTGAGCTAGAAATGAGAATCTGCATGCAAAAAGAAAAAGCTAAGTTTGGTGGATAACGGATGATAACCATAGAGGTGCGTCTCTCATACATTTAGTAAAACCCCTTCTCTATTTCTCCTCCTCCTCTCTCGTCTCAGACTCCAGCTAAAGAGATTGACGCACTAATAAACTGACGTTAATTAGACATACTTTGAAATTCTCCATTCTGCTCCCCTCCATTTTACCATTCTGGAGCTGGTGGCTTATTAAATCATTTGCTGCTCTTGGGTGATCTTCTTTTGAAACTCGGCCTGACCCTCCGGGCACAATTTATTTTTTATTTCAAAAATTATTTTTACCAGCAAATTTTGCATTAGTTCAAGAGAATTATAAATCATTACTACACAGGCAGACACTTCAAACATTTAGTTTAAAAGCTTTCTGCTCGATGAGGCATCAAAGGAGATGTTGGGGCTGATGACTGTTATACTGGCATGCATCCATTCATTAGCACACTGAAGTTGGCGTGATAATATTGCAAACATGCCGCATAAAATACAAGACAGTCTTTGTTACAACCAGTAGGAGGTGCCCTATAAGGATTATATCAGGAAATGCCAAAGCCTCACACAGAGCAACAGCAGCACAAACGATCAACAGGGAATATGTGTGTAGGCTAGCCTGCTTAATAGGCCTAATTGGCTTCTAGCTACAAATTGAGATACTGAGATAATACCATGAAGGTCACACCTGGTTACAGGCAATTACTTTTGATTGTCTGTTCACTCATATACAATTGGCATGCTCTTGATGCTGGCATGTGTTTTATATCAGTAAAAGTGAAAATGTACTTTAAAGCAGAATACAAATTCTTTACAAGATGCACATCAGACCGAGTTTACACAGGATTCGCTAAGATTTTCTCAAGGGTAATACTTAACTTCATCTTCTGGTCTTGACACTGTGGGTTAATGAAGAATCCTGATTTGAAAGCAAGGGAAAGCTGAATGTCTAACTGAAAAGATATTCAGACTTCCTTTTGTCTTATTCAAATCTAAAACTACCTAATTGCATTACTTGTTGTGATTCATATTCTAAATGCAGGTGCAAAAATTACGAGAAGCATACTGACTATAAAAAGAGCTTAATTAAGAATTCTGATGTTAAAGCCTTGGTGTTGGTTTGATAGGTATGTTTTCATTCTCCTCCCTTTGTTAGATATCACATATTCTATAAATGATATATACCTTGGAGGCAGAGCCCCAGCCTTGATCAGTGTAATTGTGTGACTCTGGAGTTGTGATAATGACATTGCAAGCACCCATGGCAAAGCCAGTGGAACAAAAACACTGGTCCTAACATCAATTAGGATGGTACCATTAGCATGGCTTTGTCTCCCAGTCCCATTGAGCTACTGATCAAAATACAGTCAGGCAGTTCAATTACCCTCCACCCAGGGGTGGCCAAGCCTTCTGATTCGCCCTGCTTCTTAAATTCTAATATGTCACCTTGGAGTAAGCCGGCTTATCTTTATACAGTAAGAGCTCAGAGAGAATGTCCAGAATATTCCCCTTAGTGCTAATGTCCTGAGTGCAATTACAATGAATTCAGACGTACAGGCTGTACTGAAAACACACAATTCATTCCAACATCCAATAATTTTTATGATGATAAAAAAAATACGTCCATAATTTAAGATATTAGTCCAAGTAGCCAATCAAGAGTACTAATAACCAGTTGGTCAAAGTTATTGTTTTTTAAAAGTGAGGACCCATTAGTTAAAGTTATCCATTAACAACCTATTGGCGAGAGTGTGTGAGCATAGACATAGCCCTGGATAGATGGACTCACTGAATTGGGTATTGCACTTAGTCTTAGGGGTTCCTGACAACTTACAGTATGTACCAGATCAAGAGTGATCATATATTACAATTGACAGTGTGCTGAAACTAACGATAAAATATTAACAATAATAATAAAATCTGCCGTGTCAGCTAAAAAGGGGTCTGGAAAAATCTCCCACTGTATAATAAATGTTGAGAGTAGCGCTTCACATTTTACAGGGTTATGGGTATTCTTAAATTATAATGCTTGGCTGAAGCGTGTTCTTAATATGTAATTGAAGGTGGACAAGGATGACCCAAGCATAAACACGTAGAAGAAGAATTTTTGATTATATTTCAAAATATTAATTTGTCAGTTTATTGGTTTTTCTGTTAAGTGCATTTCATTTGAAGAACTGGCAGCTACAGAATCTCCATTGTGGTTTTGTACTGAATAGACATATAGGCATCTGTAGATCTAAAAATTCATCTGACTCACTATATAGAAATGACCCAGCTGTGGAAAACATGATGACAACACAATCATTTTATGACTTTAATTTAGAGGATAAACGAAATAGGAGCTCTGATTATCTGTGTCATGTCCTGATATGTTTCACCTGTCTGTGTTTGACTCCTCCCCACACCAGGTGCACCCTATCATCATCATTAGTCATTTTGGGTATTTAGTCCCTTGGGTTCTGTTGGCATTTGCCAGATCATCTTGTCTAGTTCAGTCGTTCCCGCTCTCTGTTTTGTGTTCCTAACTCTGCCAGTAGTTCTTCCCGGTATTTGGACCTCTACCTGTTCTTGTGGATTACGAGCCTGTCTACCCCCTCCTGTACCTTCGACCTTCTGATCTCCTGATAAACGAACTCTGCCTGTGTTACGGATTACGAGCCTGCCTACTCCTCTGTACTGCCATCCTGCTGATCCCCGGTACCGAACCCTGCCTGAACTATTACTACGAGCCTGACTTCCCTTATTGGACTACTGCTAATCTGATTCCCTGTTACGAACATTGCCTGTCAACCACTACGAGACTGCCTTGCCCCCTGATCCTTTATTAAATACTTGATCATCTCTCTGCCTCCGTGTCGCTTTTGGGTCCCACATACCTGTCGTTGTGTCAATCTGAGGTGTCAGAAATGTGGCTACTTTTTAAAACTCATTCTCGCTTCTGGAATCCTTTCAGCTAAACCAAACACTGAAATCTGTTTCTTATTAAGACTGTTTTTAAAAGCTTTCAAGTAGTCTAGTAAATTGTAATGCTATTTTGCCAGAGCTTTTTCTTTTCAGTCCCACTCCAGAGAGAGGATGTAATGGTGTGTGGTTGAAATTATTATAATATTCCTCCATTGGAATTGTTATCATCAGGGTTTATTCAGATCCACTCTCTCTATCCCAGGCCAGCCACAGACATAGCACAGCTATCATTACAGCTGAACCTTCACAAGGCATGACTTGGAGTGATTGAAGAGGATTTGTCTTGCATATTTCACCAAGTCCACAATGACTTCATTCACTGGCCAGACAATATTATCTTTGGAGGACTATCACGTTTGACTTACTGCATTTGTAAAAAGGAATGTAGTAAAACAAATGTGTTAAATTGATCAATAATCGGCTCTTATTATTAGTACAAACAATAACACTATGTAGTATCAGGAAAAAATCAATACTTCATCACCTCAGTCTTTTAACGCATTGTCAACATTTCTGTGTACCTTAAGCTGTCCAACAATTTCCCAGGAAAATACAAATTTCCCTTTGACAAAAGAGTAAAGCTGAATGGATACAATCTCATGAAAAGGCTGTATAGTAGACTCCTTTCAAATCAAGCCAGCTTGCAACTGGTCTTATTTAGCTATTGAGTTGATTTTTGCATTCCCCTTAAAATAACCCTCTTAAGGTTTTATGATGGCTCTTTATTATTGTGGCTTTAAGCTGCCTGGTCAAATAAGGAAACAATTACAGGATGTTGGCCTGGAAATTGGTTCAATTTGCCAAGTAGATTTATCTTCATTTTCAATGCGGGTGAAAACATTCAGAGATTTTTGCCAGTTTATTAATCCGAAACACACCCTACAACAATTTCAATATTATAAAGGGTATAATTATAATTTGGTTTCATTTTTCAATGACTGTCAGCCAGGCCTGGAAACAATTAGACCCATTATGTAGATATTTCTTTGTTACTCATTTAATTAAATCTCAAATGTCAAACTGAATAGCAGAGAAACAGAGAGCAGTAGTCTTTTTCTTTTATATTCTATAACCATGGATTTGATCAATAAAATATTTTCCATGTCTGGTTTGGAAGAGAAAATGATAAGTTTTCTAATCTGTGCTGAGGCTATCAAAAGGCAGTCAATCAACCTAGAAGACATACATTGTGGATTCATAGAGAAAATATATTCACTTTGTGTATGTCACATTTCTTTTTCACCCATACATTTGCATGAAGATGAGTAAAGTACAGTAGCTAAACTATTTGAAGTTTGTCGTCACTGGCATTGATCAGCGAAGCCTCACCTACATGTTGTGTCAAAGGAGATAAGAACTATTAGAACTAAATGACTAGGATAAGTCTTTTAAGCTTCAGGCAGGAGAGTCTTAAAAACAATCTCTGTGCCTGTGAACTCCTGAGCCAGGATCTGATTTAAAAAGAGATTCATTTCCATAGCTGTGGCATGTTGCCATGCTGCCATTGCTTTCAGTGAGAGAGGGTGATGGAGGCACTTGTCTAATAACCGTTATTAAGAACTTTAACTAATGCCTCTGCAAAAGTGATTCATTTTGGCTTGAAAAGGAATGGTAAAATATGTGTAATTTAAGTCTTGTTTACACAGATTTTGAAGAAATGTAATCGAAACGGCTTGATACTAATGATGAAAAATAAAATGAGAGAGGTAGTATTTCAGTAGAATACGCTTAGTATTAGTTACAGTCTGTGGACCAAAGACCAAATATATACAGTACCCGTCTAAAGTTTGGACACACCTACTCATTCAAGGGTTGTTCTTTAGTTGTATTTTCTACATTGTAGAATAATAGTGAAGACATCAAAACTATGAAATAACACAGATGGAACCATGTAATAACCAAACAGTCTTGAAGGAGTTCCCACATATGCTGAGCACTTGTTGAATGCTTTTCCTTCACTCTGCGGTCCTACTCATCCCAAACCATCTCAATTGGGTTGAGGTCGGGTGATTGTGAAGGCCAGGTCATCTGATGAAGCACTCCATCACTCTCCTTCTTGGTAAAATAGCCCTTGCACAGCCTGGAGGTGTGTTGGGTCACTGTCCTGTTGAAAAACACATGATAGTCCAAACTAGATGTGATGGCATATCGCTGCAGAATGCTGTGGTAGTCATGCTGTTTAAGTGGGCCTTGAATTCTAAATAAATCACCGACAGTGTCACCGGCAAAGCACCCCCACACCATCACACCTCTTCCTCAATGCTTCACGGTGGGAACTACACATGTGGAGATCATCCCTTCACCTACTCTGCGTCTCACAGACACAGCGGTTGGAACCAAAAATCTCAAATTTGGACTCATCAGACCAAAGGTCAGATTTCCACCGGTCTAATGTCCAATGTAAATGAGAACTTGTTCTCAACTGGCCTACCTGGTTAAAAAAAGGTGAAATAAATAAGAAATTGCATGCAAGTCTCTTCTTCTTACCGGTGTCCTTTACTTGTGGTTTCTTTGCAGCAATTCGACCATGAACAACTGATTCAGTCTCCTCTGAACAGTTGATCTTGAGATGATCTTGAGATGTGTCTGTTACTCTGTGAAGCATTTATTTGGGCAGCAATTTCTGAGCAGAGGTAACTCTGGGTCTTCCTTTCCTGTGGCGGTCCTCATGACAGCCAGTTTCATCATAGTGCTTGATGGTTTTTGCGACTGCACTTGAAGAAACTTGAAAAGTTCTTTAAAGTTTACTGTATTGACTGACCTTCATGTCTTAAAGTAATGATGAACTGTCGTTTCTCTTTGCTTATTTGAGCTGTTCTTGCCATAATATGGACTTGGTCTTTTACCAAATAGGGCTATCTTCTGTATACCAACCCTACCTTGTCACAACACAACTGATTGGCTCAAACGCTTAAGTTTAATTAACTTTTAACAAGGCATACCTGTTAATTTAAATGCATTCCAGGTGACTACCTCATGAAGCTGGTTGAGAGAATGCCAAGAGTGTGCAAAGCTGTCATCAAGGCAAAGAGTGAATCTCAAATATAAAATATATTGGTTACTAATGTTGGTTACTACATGATTCCATATGTGTTATTTCATAGTTTTGATGTCTTCACTACTATTCTACAATGTCGAAAATAGTAAAAATAATACAGCTCCTCACCCTTGAGTAGCTGTGTCCAAACTTTTTACTGTTACTGTATATCCAAGAGAACAGGGGCGGACTGAAATAATAATTCAGGCCGGGAATTTGACTCCACCTTGTTCACGCAAACCACCAGACTGCTAATTGTGTAGGCTAACTCTATTTGTTGATGTAACGGGTACCAAACTGGTTGTAAATTTGACCACTATGTTCATCTGGGAAGAAAGTTATCCACATTACAAAATACAAACATTTGGGACTGACCAACAAGTTGCCTATCTGAACACTGAGTTTTCAAGGTATGCTATGGATATGGGTGCACCCTCAAAAACTCACTAGGAATACACCAATCATAGCACATACAAATGTACAAGGCTAGACACACAAAACAATTAGCCTACACTATTTAAAAAGAGAATGAGATATACAGAGTAAGCTCAAATGTTCAAATGATTATATTTATATTCAAGCATCAAGCATATCAAAAGTATCAAAAAACTTCACACACACATTCACTGAACTTGAACATAAGCTACAACAATGTAAGTAAGTATAATACAAAAGTCGAAAAAGCACTCCTCTACAAAAAAATGTAGATTACAATGTTCACTCACTGGTGTCCATAAAGCAAACAGCACAAAAATAAACACATCTACACACTGAGTGAATGAAATTGAACATTGGCTACATAACTGCAAGTATAATACGAAAGTCCAAAAAACATGCCTCTGTACAAAAGCTTTAACTCACAGCAAATTTTCTTTCACCCTTGTCAGCCTGTTAAGGAAGAGTCATAGCATAGCTACTTCAGAGTTACCAGTAAGTAATTACCACTAGTAAACCAGTAGGCGGCGCAGTAACTCACTGCTCTCTGCCATCTTGTCAATGATGTCATCCTTGTCAAGTCCCATAAGAATCTCCTTCTCTGTTGCCATCAAAAGGAACGCTTCAAGGTTCTCTTGAGTGAGGGATGGAGAAGGTCCTCTTACAAGCCACCTGAGTGATGTATAGGGTGAGGAGGAACTTGCAGCCCAAACCAATGATGTGATATACATCCGTGAGCAGATTGTACTTAGACAGGAGAAGATAGCAGCATATCGGGCAGTTTTTACATGTGGAACAACTTCTGCTCACCAACTCCACACTTTCATCAGGATCCTCAAAGCCTTCCCCTGATTCACGGGTGGCGGCGGCCCTGGTGTTGTACTCCTCCAATGCTGACTGTTTCAGTCTTTCCCACTGTTGTGCAAGACTGATCAGTTCAGCCTGCAATGCCTCAACAGTGACATGTTCATCAAATTCCGATAAGCATTTGCTGAGCTCCTTCTTGGCTGTCTTTGGAAGGCCCTTTTCTCTGATCTCAGGAAAATGCTTTGGATTCATGCAGGAGACATCTACACACAGCACTGCATTTGTTGCATAACGGCGGTGAATCTGAAATCATAGCCTACATGTTTAGGTTTGTGCTCTTAAGTTGTACCTGAAGGTTCCTGCTCTGAGTCTGACTCTGAACTGACCACCATCTCCAGTTCTGCAGGAGCACCTGAAGTTCTAGCGCTGCTGATGCTTCCTTCTCCACCTTTGCAAAGAAAATACTATATTATCATACTCACTATCATTAGTGTATCAGTAGGCTACATTAATACAGCTCTGGAACAAATTAAGAGTGGTCTCTTAATATGGAGTGGTCTCTTAATATGGAGTGGTCTCTTAATATGGAGTGGTCTCTTAATTTTTCCCAGAGCTGTATATTATTGTAGAAACTTGTAATGCTGGTACTAATGGCGCTAATGATCTTTGTCATTGCCTGTGACTTGATGTCATTTTTGGCGCGGGCACCCTCGCGTTGGGACACTGCAGTGAGAGAGTGAGAGTTGTGCCTGATGCGTGGATTCTCCAACAACGCATTCATGCTTGCTATATTATCGCTGGTCAAGTTAACTATTCACGGCAGGCCAAAACGACCCTCAGGCCACAGGGAAATGGTCTGAAACCTGATCTTGTCACTGACAGGATTGTCTCTGTCTCAAATGCAGGACTCAGTCAGAACCTACTAATTAAAGCCCTTTAACAAACCTGATGAAGCGGAATGTCTAGTCATCGTACTTTCATGTGAGGAAACCAGAGCAGACTGAGAGAGAGACATACAAGCCAAGAGATACCATAGAGAGGAAGACATCAGCAACTATAATTTACAGTGCCTTCAGAAAGTATTCATTGACTTATTCCAAATGTTTTGTGTTACAGCCTAAAAGTCCTTAACGATTACAAACATACTCATGACATAATGCACTATACTTTAAAATATAGAGAGTGGTACTCAGTAATGTATTGCATTAGATTTACCTGAAATGTAACACTTTGTATTCAGGACCAAGAAATAAATTACTTTTCCATATTTTTTGCAGTTTCACTTTAGTGCCTTGTTGCAAACAGGATGCATGTTTTGGAATATATGTATTCTGTACAGGCTACCGTCTTTTCACTCTGTCATTAGATTAGTATTGTGGAGGAACTACAGTGTTGTTCATCCATCCTCAGTTATCTCCTATGTACGTGTGTGCCATTAAACTCTGTAACTGTTTTAAAGTCACCATTGGCCTCATGGTAAAATCCCTCGCCAGCAACTGAGTTAGGAAAGATGCCTGTATCTTTGTAGTGTCTGGGTGTATTGATACACCATCCATAGTGTATTTAATAACTTCACCATGCTCAAAGGGATATTCAATGTCTGCAACAGGTTCACTTCTTTGCAAGGCATTGGAAAACCTCCCTGGTCTCTTGTGGTTGAATGTGTGTTTGAAATGCACTACTCGACTAAGGGACCTTACAGATAATTGTATGTGTAGGGCATAGAGATGAGGTAGTCATTAAAAAATCATGTTAAACATTATTATTGGACACAGAGTGAGTCCATGCAACTTATTATGTGACTTGTTAAGGACATATGTAATGCCATAACAAAGGGGTTGAATACCTATTGACTCAATACATTTCAGCTTTTAATTTTAAACATAATTCCACTTTGACATTATGGGGTATTGTAGGCCAGTGACAAAAAAACACGTAATATAATCAATTTTAAATTCAGGCTGTAACCCAACAAAATGTGGAAAAGGTCAAGGAGTGTAAATACTTTCTGAAGGCCCTGTACTTCACAACTCTCATTTACTTCACAACTGTAATTTACTTCACCACTGTCATTTACTTTGACAAACAAAAACAGAACAGTACACGTGTAACCATTTTATGTTTGCTTTTACATCAATATCGTGTTTATTGTGGCATAGGTCTTATTGTTTGGCATTGGTCAATGTCACCCTAGAATTTGAAATGTGTGGTGATTCTTTGGAACCTTTAACAAAGAATGTATACTTTTGCAATGTTCTTCTCCAAAATTCACAAGCTAGAGTGAACAAACAGAAACTCCTGCAAGGGAAGAGAAAGCGCAGAGATATTCTATTATTATACACACTCCCTCTAGAGTCTATTGTCACTTACATTTGGCTTTCATTGTGTGCTTGCCCCAGGCCCCAGTATGTACGGGAGCCAACAGTAATTTGATTTATAGAGATCATATGGCAAAGAACCGGGCCTTGCAGAAGCAGATTGATGTATTTCCTATGATTTGAGCCTGGGTTTATTCTTTCCCATTGTGGAACAGACACCCCTACAGCACGTGCACTGGGCCGAGGATGAGCGATGGAGCTGGCCAATTAAACTACAATATACGCACTGTTTTCACACGTCTCGGATTGCATTTCCTATCAGGAGGAACGGGGGCTCTGAAAAGGATCCAATGGTGGGCAGGAAACCACACAGAGTGAAGGTTGCCTTTGTCATTAACAATTAATGTAACCGGCTCCGACTGGGATCAGCTACAGGGAGAGAGAGGGCTCTATCAGGATCCCTGGTATGAAAAAGAGAAAAGTTTAGTCTACAGCAAGAGCGCAGACACAGTGTAACAGCAATACACCATAAAAGCTTAGACTGTCTGCTGGTTATGCCCCCTCTCACCCCCCTTCTCTCATACACAGTGCCACTCTTCATTAATGTGACCAAAATGTCATCAACTAGTTTAATGCCCCTTAATATCGCTGTATCATTTACATTCCCTAGAAATGAGTCCCAGCTGGGGATTTTGGAAACCCAAAGTGAGAGAGAGAGCGAGAGAGAGAGAGAGAGAGACAGAGAGAGAGAGACAGAGTGAGAGAGACAGAGTGAGAGAGAGAGAGAGAGAGAGAGAGAGAGAGAGAGAGAGAGTGAGAGAGAGAGAGAGAGAGAGTGAGAGAAACAGAGAGAGACAGAGAGAGACAGAGAGAGAGAGAGAGAGAGAGAGAGAGAGAGAGAGAGAGAGAGAGAGAGAGAGAGAGAGAGAGAGAGAGAGAGAGAGAAGAGGGGTGGTGGGGAGGGGATTGACAGGCTATTTAGACGTGCTACTTCACTTTGTATTAGAGTGTACAATATCAGGCATGGGGAGCCAAAGTGAGCCCAGATTTCAGGCGGAGCTGGTCAGGACTGGAGCGACGGATCACTTACCTCAGGAAATGGCAGAGGATTTGACCTGGAGTGGAGCCCAGCTCCCTGGCAGAAAAAAGTGTGAAACCTGGAGAAAAGAGATTCATTGAGAAAATCCATTACTGCTTGAGAAGCCAACAAGCATGAAAGGAAATGTCTTGTTAAGTCGGTTGCTTGATAAAACAGGTCTTTGGCTTGGTGAGATCGCTCAGAGTCAGAGACTCCAACCAGGGACATCAGACAGAGAGATACAGGGAGATGTTTAGAGAGTCACCACTGGCTGTACAGACCAGAACACCTTCTCTGTGTATCATTCTAGAGAAAAGGTCCTGGGTACAAACCTGCTGCCAGTGTTTCAGGGGTTCTGACTTCCTGCAGGCTTCTAGTGATCAGCTTCCAACCAGAACAACATGCTGCCTATCCTATAATCCCACTTCAGCCAGACACTCAACACTTGGCTGGTTTACCTCTGGGTTTTGCTCACTGTTTAAAACTTTTCCCTGGGTAGTGAAAAGCAAGTTACATTTGTAAGTATTTCGGCACCTTTCACAAGCCAGTTAAGTATAGGTGTAGGGTAACAGAATAACAATTAAAGCTAGAATTCTTAGTTGCTACATACATTTTTTGACTTAAGAATTAATAATATATACCCATTTATTCTTGAAGAATATAAGTTAGAAATTCCTCATGAGCTTAGTTAAAATGTCTTACTACCCATCTGAACCAAAATATACACTTTTACACAAACACTCTATATCCTCAAAACATGGATTAAACTATAATTTTGATATAATGAGTGGTCAGTCCTTCCATCCATAGCTCTGTCTATGAATTTGAGAGGCCCATCCCTCAGCTTTTTACCCAAACAGAGGTGGTGTCCGCTTTAAAATACTGATCCTGCCGTCTATATTGTAGATCCTGCAGTTGTATTGTGAGGTCATTTCAGGTGTGGGCATTTAAGATTCAGGTGTGGGCTTTTATTTTGCCAAGTAAATATAAATAGGTGCCAAAGTACTTACAATAATTACAAAATAATAAAAAGGATGAGTAGCAAACTGGTCTGAAATCAACAAGTCAGAGCACTGACCTAACCCAGGCCTCAATAATGAGCAAATACCCAACCTTACCCTGTCCCAAGTATGGGTAGCTGTAGCCCAATATGGCCACCGGAGTATGGGCGAATGGATGTCGAAAGTAGTGGTTGTATGGAAAGCGAATCAGCTAATTGGGCAGAATTGTTGCCACTAAAGACTGTTTTGCGTGGCTGATTGGGTTGTACAATGAATCGATAAGCCGGCGACCAGTGCACTGGTGTTGTATCAACGTACCTCTGATGTATTTATTAGGACCCCCCCCTTTTGCCTCCAGAACAAACAGAATTATTTGGGGTATGGAAATGTTGCTCAATTGTTATCAAGGGACCTAACGTTCCCCACACCATTACACCACCGCCACCAGCCTGTACCGTTGACACCAGGCAGGATGGGGCCATGGACTCATGATGATTACGCCAAATCCTTTTTCTGCCATCAACATGAGCAACAGGAACCGTAATTCGTCAGACCAGGGGATGTTTTTCCACTCCCTAATTGTCCAGTGTTGGTGATCGCGTGCCCACTGGAGCCGCTTCTTCTTGGTTTTTTGCTGATAAGAGTGGAACCCAGTGTGTGGTCAACTGCTGCAATAGCCCATCCTTGACAAGGATCAATGAGTTGTGCGTTCCGAGATGCCGTTCTGCACACCACTGTGCAGAACTGTGCCGTTATTTGATTGTTTGTGGCCTGCCTGTTAGCTTGCACCATTCTTGCCATTCTCCTTCGACCTCTCATCAACAAGTTATTATTCGCCCACAGGACTACCGATGACTGGATGTTTTTGTTTTAAATTCACTGACTGCTGTCTCTTAAAGTCAACTTCCTTTCAAGTTAAAAAATGATTTTTTTTCCCCAGTTAGTTATTGTCATTAATCTTACTGGAAAATGTGCAACAAATGAGAACCTGTTTCACCATATACACCAGGGATCATCAACTAGATTCAGCCGCGGGTCGATTTCATTCTCAATAAACCCTGGACACTGTTGTGCGTAAAAAGCCCAGGAGGCCAACTGACGCACCTGGCACCAACGATGCTCAAAGTTGCTTAGGTTACCCGTTTTGCCCATTTTAACGTTCAATCGAACAGTAACTGAATGCCTTGATGCCTGTCTGCCTGAACCATTTTCGTGAAGGGGGGGTTTCCCTAATAAACTGGTCACTGAGTGTATATGCTGCCAACTGGGCAGCTGTATCGGTGTCGCTGACGGTAGCTAACGTGGCAATTTCTTACCGCAACAACCAATGGGCGAACTCTGCCGGTTCACACTGGGTTCATAGACAAAAAAGTATCCCAGTGGCAGAGATCTGAATAATAGGACGAATTTGTGTCTCCACCTTAACAATTGGAGATGTTGGGAAGGCAGACAACAGGCTTAGGTCCAAAATAAGCCCATAGAAACGCATTGGACTATTCGCCTTAGAAAAAGAAAATAAACTGTATTACATTAAATAAATAAAGGGCAAGTCTACACAAAGGCCTGATAGGAAACCCAGCCTAGGGGACCTTCTCTCTGCTTCCTGTCAGTCTGTCTGTCCAGCCACTGATGGCTCCACAGTGATGGCTTTAGTTCTAACCCCCTTCCTCCAATCTGATCTTCTGTTCCTACAAAACGTCATGCCACTATCTCTTAGAGGAGTTGAAATACTTTTCAGTGCACAATATTCAATTGCTTAAAGGCTGCAATCTGTTTGGGGCAAGCAGTGCTCAGTTGAAAGATGCTCTGAGCATAAACCGATTTGAATTGATGGGGATTTTTCTGAGCATCACTGAATACATTGAGATGTGTTTACTGTACGTTTGATTGTCATTATCTAAGTTTGCATTGACCTCAGTGGAGGCTGCTGAGGGGAGGATGGCTCAGAATAATGGCTGGAACGTATTTGATACCGTTACCACGAGCCCGTCCTTCCCAATTAAGGTTCCACCAATCTCCTGTGATTGACCTTCAGTATGTTGACCTTCTATGAGTGCTTGTGGTTTTGAGAGATGTGTTTTGGCACTGTCTCCATTGGGCCAAGGTGAGAAGCATCAGGTACGTTCCACCTGCGGTACGACCATTGACCCCTTAATCGTCTTGGCTATCCTAAGCTGCTGCATCCGCCATTAGATTTGTTTTTAATGCGCTGTGATTTTCCCTCCAAAGTGGCTCTCTTATCTTCTTCCTGCTGTGTGGATGAAACCCCAGTGTAGCCAAGGCAAGCCTCAAATCCCTCATATCAGGACAAGTAGGCAAATACAGCTCAATCAGCCACTGCAAAAAAAAATGGTTGAATTTAGGCTAAGGCAAAATGTTGTTTGTAAACAAAACATTAGAGGAATATTCTGCTTCTGATTACTTTTACTGCTATTTGTTGAGCTTTGAAATCAATTAGTTATTTGCTTATATGGTTATTTCTCCCTCAGAGGATCTGACTTCTTCCAAATGTTGTGTTGTGTTGTCGTTCTGCGATTTTCATGCTCCTTACACCTGATTTATATATATATTCAATCATATGCATCTTTGATTCAGTTTTTGGTCTGCTGATATGATCACTATTGATAGTAATGATGACTGTAATGAGATACTTCGCATCTGAATCAACAGCGTGACATTGACCTGAATGTAGAATATGATCAGCTAAATTCACTGACTGCTGTCTCTTAAAGTCAACTTCCTTTCAAGTTACAAAATGATTTTTTGTTCCCAGTTAGTTATTGTCATTAATCTTACTGGAAAATGTGCAACAAATGAGAACCTGTTTCACCATATACACCAGGGATCATCAACTAGATTCAGCCGCGGGCCGATTTCTTCTTGAGCGGATGGTTGGGGGCCGGAACATAATTATAAATAACTGGCGTGCTGCCATTTGGGGAACACTGATATACAGCATTAAATACTATACAAAGAAAACTGTCTGAAGTGAGGCTTTATGTGATTTATGCTGTATCAGATTTTGTGATGGTATATACTGTACTATACAGTCATGTGAAAAAGTAAGCACACCACCTGGAAAGTTCTCTATTTATTTTGGACAGATGGATATGTAATCTTCACTTCAACACTATTGACATATAAATTTAACAAATCACACACAAAAAAAAATAAACAAAAATGCGTTTTCCTTACCATCACATAAAATGGCTATAATTATAATTAGGTGTACCAAAACAAGTGCAAATGATTAGAAAACATTAGAGAGAAACTTAGGAGGGTCCAGCCTTCCATGAAGATAAGACAATTGGTCTGGTTTTGTCTTAACCATATGGGTGTGTGGTAACGCATCATTCAAAGATCAAAATACCTACCAGAGGCCCTCGGGTAGGTCTTGAATGATGTGTTACCACATAACCACTTGGTTAAGACCAAACCAGACCAATTGTCTTATCTTTATGGAAGGCTGGACCCTCCTAAGTTTCTCTCTAATGTTTTCTAATCATTTGCATTTGTTTTGGTACCTAATTCAAATTTTAGCCATTTTAGGTGATGGTATGATTTGTTAAATTGGGTAACCTTTATCTGTCAATAGTGTTGAAGTGAAGAATACATATCCATCTGTCCAAATAGGTTAAAAAAATAATGAAACTCTACAACATTAACAGTTGTCCCTCTTACACCTCTCTCTCTCTCTCTCTCTCTCTCTCTCTCTCTCTCTCACTGCCGTTTCTCTCTTTCTTGCTCCCCCCCACCCCCACACACAGACACAGACACACACAGACTTGCATAACAGACTCACTGAAGTTTGAATTGGAAAGATATTATTTCTCTGCTTATTACTTTACAGCCCAGACATTTCTTGGTTTGGGAAGTATCTGGGCCATTTCAAAAGAAAACATTTTATCATAATTTACTCATAACCTAAAGTCACTGTCTACCTACCGTCAAAACCCCTCGAACAATTTAGTCCTTTGTGCTGTTGGTCATAAAAAGCCTTCTGAAATAGACCAATGTGACTCAAGCTTCCAAAGAATGAAGAAGCCAAATGAATACTTGGCAGGTTCCCCGAGTTTTTCTAACTTTGTTTCCAAATCACTTATAAGGAAGCCCACAGAAATATACTGTACAGTAGGAACTTCAATCAATACCACATATTGTGTAATAACACATTATCTCACATTGAAGCTAAGCTTCTTACTGTCTGTATTTTTGTTCTAGAATGTCAGAACGTCAAACATCTGGATTGATGTAGCCTATGCTGTGAATGTGATAATATTTTTATATAATATATAATTAAAAAGGCTTTATCAAGTGCTGATAGGAGCAGTAACAGGATTATTACTCAGATTCAGTATACAAACAGCACATGTGCACGTACAATACTGAGTACTGGAATGTGGACTTCCTGACTGGACTTCCTGACTTACATTCAGTCTGAAAGAAAAACAGAAAATGTGTATCAGATGGTTTTCATATTTACTGGGTCATCCCTTAGGAGCAAAAAGAGGCACAGTCACAAAGCCGAAAAGATGCCCAAAGCATTCCTTTATTTTACGTTTGTATATCCCCTATTTTAATTGGGTCACAAATCACATTTTATTTTCAATCAAACTGCTTAGAAGTTCTCTAAGGCATGTATAACCTGCAGCTTGAGAATATAATATACTGTTCTTTTAACTTGTAAAGCAGTGTGTATAGAGGGTTGTGGCATTCCCATGAGTGCTTTGATTTGTAATAAGGAACACTGACTTCATTTCTTTTAATTATGTGGTGAAAAAAATGATGTATATTGCAAAGCACCACCTGCATTTGAGAGGGGAGTTGAGGATTGGGGGGCAAGCAGGACAAAAAGAGGCATTGTTGTTGGGTGTAGGTCAGCGCTGCCAGGCTGCAGCTCTCTAGAACATTCCGTGGTGTCACTGTCAGTTTCCTGTTGGAAGTGCCAGCCCAGAAAGAATACGTTTGCTAGAAAGTGTGTCTTATGTGTGTGTGGTGTGTGTGTGTGTGTGTGTGTGTGTGTGTGTGTGTGTGTGTGTGTGCGTAGAGTACGTGCATGTGTGTGTTCATAGGAGTGGTGGTGGTCTGGACAAGACCCATAATTCTGTTGGAAATGTTTATAGCAAGTTATCCCACGTCCTCTTGAATGTGTCTGTTCAAGTCAGATTCTCTGAGTACTACTTCTTATGTCCAGTATGTATCACCAGATGTAATCTCCACCAGACAGGACAGGTGTGTCCTCATGTCAGATGTTACAGTGAGTTTTCATCCCAGTGAACAGGCAATGACGGGGCAGACATCCCTCTCAGCCATCTGTCTGTCTGTCTGTCTATCTATCTGTCTGTCAGAACGTATGGCTCCGCTGCTCAGGAGCAGGCCTGCACTTAGAATGTTATGTAGGGTGCTCTGTGAACACAGTCATGTGCAGAAGGCTGCCAGTGAAATAACTCACCTGTCCTCAGCATGGGACTGAAACCAGAAACACTCCTTCTGGAGAGGACCCAGCCAAGAGACAGACAGCAGCCTGTTGCTAAAAGGGCAGCCTAATAATGATCATCATCTCTGTTAAGTATACTTTGTATGCTGACGAGTGAACACTGTCAATTGTTTAAGTGAACAGGGGAAAAACAATAATGTTGTCCCTATGAATAAACCATGCAATCCACTTAAAAGCCTCTAAGTTCATTGTTGCTCTGTTAGCAGTTTTTGAAAGTTATTTTGCACGTCCCAGAACCAGTGAACAGAAAAGAGAGCTCTTTATATTCATGAATTGTATTTAAATTGGATGCTTTTGACTACCAGTATGCCATCATCACTTTGCTAAGAGGGGCACTCTTATAGATGATTTCTCTCATTTTACTTATTTTTACATATGCTGTCTTTGGACACGGTTTCCTTCTGGATAATATAGAGGCAGGCAGTGTTTCCTTCAGTGAGTCACTGCCCTCTTGTTTCAGTGAACCACTACCCAGGTTAAATATAGCACTAGGGAGTTGTTCATGTGGCATATGATCTAGCAGCAGAGAAGTGATTGTTAGTTTGCAGGGCTGAGGATTGTGTCATTGATCACGTTTACATGCACACCAATATCCTGTTATTATTCGGTATACTCAAGTATTCTGTTTTTGAGTTGACGCAATAATCCGAATAAGCTCGTATCCCGGTTTTGTGAAACCCGAATAAGGTGCCTAGGATATGCTGATCTTAGATGGGATACTGTGGCATGTAAACATCTGGCTCAGTTTCACATAGTATGACTGTTCATGTTCAGATGGGAAGAGTAGTAGTTGGATAGTAACTGAAGTAACTAAAGTCTTGTCACTGACTTTAGGCCTCACATGTAGCATATTATAATATTAAATCCTACAGAACTAAGTGTTTTTTGCAGCTAAATATAGACCAAATGTACATTTTGTGTGGAGACATATGACATTTGAGTGGAGACTTTCAAAATACAGAACTCATCCCTGTATCATATGATGCAAAATGCATCATACGTGGATGATTTCTGTATTTTGAAAGTTACACATCTTGAACATTTTTGGAACTATGTCAACCATGGACTAATGAAACCAATACCAAAACATAGTATAGAGTTTTCATTTAATATAAGTAATTTGAAATTATTCATACTTTTACTAAATATACTTAAGTATATTTAAGCAATTGCATTTACTTTTGATACTTAAGTATATTTATAACCAAATACTTTTAGACTTTTACTCAAGTAGAATTTTACTGGGTGCCTTTCACTTGTTATGACAATTGGGTACTTTTTCAGCATAACATAAAAGCTGACAGTTTTTCACTTTCAACCACATAAAATAAGCATCCAAGACAAACTGAAATACTTTCACAAACATGTTATTGTCACTTCTACTCCTGCTCCTCCTGACATAGCTGGAATACTAACCACTGGTCCTGGGATTCATCATTACGCACACCTGGCACTCATCATTACGCGCACCTGGCACTCATCATTATGATTCACACCTGGACTTCATTACCGTCCTCATTACCTCCCCTTTATAGGTCCCTCCCTTTTGCTCATTCATTAGTTGGTATTATTCCTGTGTACATGTGCCTAGCCACTGTTGTGTTGTGTTGTGTTGTGTTGTGTTGTGTTGTGTTGTGTTGTGTTGTGTTGTGTTGTGTTGTGTTGTGTTGTGTTGTGTTGTGTTGTGTTGTGTTGTGTTGTGTTGTGTTGTGTTGTGTTGTGTTGTGTTGTGTTGTGTTGTGTTGTGTTGTGTTGTGTTGTGTTGTGTTGTGTTGTGTTGTGTTGTTATTGTTTTCACAGCTTTTCATTTCCTTAAAACCGTCAACAAACTGTAATTTGGAAATTTACAGGGAAAATCTCCCCAGTCCCTAAGCATCTTCACTCCGCAAGATAATCAGAAATAAAAGGGAAAGGGAAAGGGGGGATACTAGTCGAAAGACAACTTTACCGATGTCAACTAGATTGTTGATGATGCATTCATTCTTTCTTTATTTAGTATTCTAAAGCATCAATTAATGACAGAAGAGAAGCTGCATGGATCTAATAATAGACAAGTTAACTAACAAGTAGCCTTTCTAATGTCTGAAATTCTAAGCAGAAAAAATATGTAAATGAGGCTTAAACATTTTTTGGGCCAAATTAGGAATAATCTGTTAATTCATAGATACAGGGATACTTGTGAGTGGGATATAAAAGGTGCATGTATACATCTTATCCTGAATAAAACCTTAACTGGGATATGAGCTATTATCCGGAACACTGTGCGCATGTAAACGTTGTCACTGTGTGTTTAACCCTGGCATTGGTGTCACACAGCTACTCACTCGTAACGTTTCTTCCATAGTGCTGTAATGTAATCGACAGGGAGAGAAAGCCCTTAAACATTACGCTGGTGAAAATGTGTAAATGAGACTTGGCCTGGCTGGGCTCCGGAGCTGTGTGTGTAGGCAGAGCAGACATTAACGAGGAGTGAGAGACCTTGTGATTTAGAGGAGAAGCAGCCCCACACCACGGAAGGTTAATAAACCCAAATAATAGATCTCAAGGCTGTAATTAAGAGAATTTTGATTCAACAATGAAGTCATGATCAAGTCATTTAGACATAAGTACCGCAGCCAGCAAAGTCCCATTTAGACCTGTTTACATTATATTGGATTTTCCTCCTCAGGCAGGTCTGACAGTGTTCTCCATGGCAACCTGTTGTCACCTGAGAGTAGAGACAGACTGGCGGTTGGTTCTGTGATGGCATGTGTCTGAAGCACTGGCGTACCTACCTGCCAGGGGCGCTAAGCAGAGGAGTGGGCCACTGCCATGCACCCCACCTTGTCTAATAACACCACTGGGCCTTATTAGTCAGCCTAATAGAATTACTGCCATTGTGTAAGGGCTGGTTTGTGACTGGCAGAGGGAAATGAAACCATCCATGCTGTGGATGGTGGCTGAGAAGCAGAAACCCTCTTATTCTGAGGGAGTGGGGGAGTGACAGAGCAGCATGAGAACCTGGTAGAGAGAACCTGTTTGTTGAGTCCAATACTTGTTATGTAGTATTTGTGAGTTGTTGTCCCCACACCCTAAAAGCCATCTGATGATGATTTATAAGTGGTTGTTATTTGCCACAGTAATTGCTCTAGCTGTTTTTTTGTTTTGGTCCCAAGCAGTAATCACAGGCTACAGGCTACAAGTTAATGTTCCCCCAACTTAATATGAAATCTGATATAAGTATGGACCTTCAGATTAATGTCAATAGAAAAGTTGACATAGCTTCTCTAAAGAACTGGTGTGTATGTGAAACTGATGTGACAGGCATTTTTGTACAGAGACGTCTCATGTTGCACCTGCCTATCAATCAACAAAAGAGCAGGCCATTCACTTCCATTTTATCCAATGCTCAATTAACAACAAATCAAAACATTGTGCCCCTGCTACATATCGAGGGTGAATAGCGGAGCCAAAAACATTTATTTTTTGTGCCTCTGTTTCAGAATGTAATTAGCTTTTTTTCTAACCTGTGAGCCAATCATTTCAGCCCTGCTGTAAGACGCAGAATTAATTAAGCCGTTTTCTTCCCCCAGATTTTCACACCACAGCTTTGAACATCTGCAGCCTGTCATGTATCATCCTATTCATTTCTACTTAATTTCATCCTAATATGTGCCTACACCAGGAGCCAGATGTTGCCGTCGACTGTGGCACACTAAGTTTTGTTTGGGGGAGTTTTTTCACAGTGCCCTGGGTGGGTCTAAGGCGGGCAGAGTATGTTTGAAATCACTCATTAATATGTAGAATAGTTTGGTGATTTCCTTTTTTAAATATAGGTTTTTACTGTCAGTGCATATTGAAATCAATCAGCATTTGACAAGGTCCCTGTGGATAGGACTTAGAACTAGTTTTTCATTTTCATTAATTCCATCCGGCCAGTTTACAAGAACATCATCCGGCAGATATATCTGTTCCAAACAAGTCCCAGATTATGATTGGGGTTTTCTGGCAGAGGCTTACCAAGTAAAAATGTCAAATCGATCATAATCTCTATCATCTTTTTAATGAAAAAGTCAGTGAGGAGGTAGTGTAATAACTGTCAATCAAATGTCAGGTGAAACTGGCAAAGTAGGCAAACAAGCTCTTAAAATGTGTCAATAACCGTGATAAACATTAGCAGAACTATGGAAGAAGAAAATGTGTTCCATCAGGATTGTGGCGTCTAATAGGGAAGTAATATACAGTATGTGTGATGGCGTTTAGTGGGTAGGATGCTCAGTGTCTGTCTGATTATGTAGTGTGTATATAAATCCCTGTGCTTCAGTCCTAATCAGTACCATACGCCGGCCCCTGGCACCTGGCCCACGGTCCCTGGCCTTCACTCTGCTCTTGTCATATCATGTTGCTCCTAGACATGCCTCCTGACATGCCCTGCATCCAGCAGCCAGCTATGTGCTAATGAGAAAAGTAATGGGTGCAGGAGGAGACCGAGGGATGATGCCGACGGACAGAGAGGAGAGGAGGGCCATATGACCCTCCAGATTGGGGCCCCATCATGAGGGGGACGAGGAGGGCAGGGTTGCGTCACAGGGACCTCCCCTGACGAGTCTTTGACTTGATTGTGGCGACTGGCTATGTTACTGTTCTGTAAAGGATACCATCGATATAGAGGGTGTTTTCCTCCTCTCTCATCACTCAATTCAACCAAGTTAGCCTTTACTTTTCTGCATTTTCAACCAAGGCTTTATTGATGTATTTGTCGTCTCTATCACTGTACTATGTCACTGAGAGTCACCCTTCCTATCTTTAACGTAACTCAAAACCTGGTGGAAAATAGATACGGGTAAACAAGACAGCAGGATTTATTTAACAGAGAGTTAAATTAGATGAATGTACACACTCCAAATATTCTTGACCTTGATTGCATTGTTTGTATTATCCTCACTGGGGTCATGGGGTCAATTGCATCATTTTGTTGTGGATAGTCATTAAATGAGGAAAAGCTGAGCTGGGTTGTCTGAGGAGAGGAGAAGAGAGGAGACCCAGGCTGGAGCTCAGCTGAAACACCCATCCGTCTGCCTGCGTCTGTCTGAGGGGGCATCTGCTCCTGTTTAACCCAGGCCCTCAGCACCAATCTGACTGACTGTGTGACTACTGTCCTAAACACAGCATCATACAACACTCAGGCTGTAGTTGTCTGACATTTCACGGAAACTATCAAAACCTGAAGCTTGGCTTGGGATTTTAAACTGTACATCAATTTCTTGTTTCCTCCTTTGCTTTATAATTAAACTAAACTTGAAATATGTTAATGGTAACCCTCCCTATTCTTACAGATGTTGCATCAAAGTAGCAGTACAGTACAGTATTCTGAGATATCTAGGAATACAGGCCAAGCTGCCGCTAGCGCTGCGGCTCCAGTCCCAGACAGACGGTTGTCATCTAAAGTGACTGTGCAGCTTAGTGTCTTTGTCAGCTGACTGGTTTCTCATTGTTTTACATGCTGGTACACCATGGCTGTGAGAGAGAGCCCAGGCCCCTCAGGCAAAGACCATGTCAGGCAGCTTTGTTCTACTACTTGATGCTAGGGCTCCCTGGGCTGCTCCACGGCTCCACTGCTAACTGGGGAAGTCAAGGAGATTAAATGGAACATCCTGAAACTCATAGTTCTTAATGCATGGTGACATGTACACTCTGCTGAGACTGTAGGCATGCTGGTACGAAAGCAAGACAGAGACAAAACAAGTTTTGCTGCTGGAAAGACCTTTTGTCGTAAGGTCCGTGTTTATTTGATGTCAATGCAAATAGTCCAGGTGACCATTTGATTAATTGTTCAGCAGTCTTATGGCTTGGCTGGTAAGGAGCCTTTTGGACCTATACTTATGAGCACTGTTTCTTGCCCTACTACTGATAGTGTTTAGTGTAGCATGGTTGAGAAATTTCTGCTGCTTCTTCTGAGAGTGACGGCCTTGGAATATGTGACAGGATGTGTTTAAAATGCATCTTGTTCATCGCCTCAAGGGCTAAAGGAAAAACTGCTATTCTATTCAAGAAAATGTCTGTATAATGGCTAGTCTTGTTTTGTGTGTCCCACTGAATAGTATGTTAATGAAGCACTCTGATACTTCTCAAATTAATTATTCAGGGGAGAGTCCAGCCCCAAGTCACTCAAAAATCAGTCTTTGACATTAGGGAACTGGTCTACAGAGAGGAGCTGCAAGCCCTAGCCATTCTCAGCTTGGTTGGTAGGCTGTGGTTGTGATAATGGTGTTTTTCCTTAGCAGGTCATTGTGACTCAGAAGATGCAGGGTGGAGGGGACTGACTGTCACAGGGAGAGGATGAGGAACAGGGGGTGCAGGGGATTGACTGTCACAGGGAGAGGATGAGGAACAGGGGGTGCAGGGGATTGACTGTCACAGGGAGAGGATGAGGAACAGGGGGTGCAGGGGATTGACTGTCACAGGGAGAGGATGAGGAACAGGGGGTGCAGGGGATTGACTGTCACAGGGAGAGGATGAGGAACAGGGGTTGCAGGGGATTGACTGTCACAGGGAGAGGATGAGGAACAGGGGTTGCAGGGGATTGACTGTCACAGGGAGAGGATGAGGAACAGGGGGTGCAGGGGATTGACTGTCACAGGGAGAGGATGAGGAACAGGGGGTGCAGGGGATTGACTGTCACAGGGAGAGGATGAGGAACAGGGGTTGCAGGGGATTGACTGTCACAGGGAGAGGATGAGGAACAGGGGGTGCAGGGGATTGACTGTCACAGGGAGAGGATGAGGAACAGGGGGTGCAGGGGATTGACTGTCACAGGGAGAGGATGAGGAACAGGGGGTGCAGGGGATTGACTGTCACAGGGAGAGGATGAGGAACAGGGGGTGCAGGGGATTGACTGTCACAGGGAGAGGATGAGGAACAGGGGGTGCAGAGGATTGACTGTCACAGGGAGAGGATGAGGAACAGGGGGTGCAGGGGATTGACTGTCACAGGGAGAGGATGAGGAACAGGGGGTGCAGGGGATTGACTGTCACAGGGAGAGGATGAGGAACAGGGGGTGCAGGGGATTGACTGTCACAGGGAGAGGATGAGGAACAGGGGGTGCAGGGGATTGACTGTCACAGGGAGAGGATGAGGAACAGGGGGTGCAGAGGATTGACTGTCACAGGGAGAGGATGAGGAACAGGGGGTGCAGGGGATTGACTGTCAGGGAGGAGATGGAGAGAGTGAGAGAATGGGGAAGAGAAATGACAGTCAGACAGAGAAATATAAATGTCTGAAATGGTCATTATTATTATTTCATACAAATGCCTTTTCATTCCTTGAAAAATGTAAGCCGCAGCGGCAGTGGCGTTACCGATGCTGCATGCCAGAAGAAAGCGCAGGGACCACAGATGATTTAGTTTGGAGAGGGGAGCGTATGCAAAAACCACATGTGCAACAGCCAGCAGTAAACAGTGAATATGTGGTAAACTTGGCAGGACACTGCCTTTTCTGGGGAGCACACAGCCAATTTGTGTTAAATAAAGAGAAGGCTAGCTCGCTTTCTTACTTCAGTTTGAGGGTACGCCAATGCTTTTATTCAGCTCTCTTTGTAATGCAGGGCATTCCCAACCGACAAAGTAGCATAGCTATTATACAACGTTGGAAATGTACTGTATGTGCATGTCATCCACAGAATCTGCTCTTCATTCATCAAACAATGTGAGAAAAATGTGGGAACTACTGTACTATGCAGGGGCAGTATTACCAGAGTGGGGTGGCAGACTGATGTCTGGACTAGTACAGTACATGGGGCATAGAATTAGGATCTCTATGGCTGCGTTTAGTATATAAAATGTAAACATGTTTTTTCTCCCTCTCCAGGTGTTGACGATCTGATGAATATTCTGATATTCTGGATGATAAAATAATCCATGTTGGGTTTGTATGGTCCAGATTAAATATTCACTATTGTAATTGAAGGTTTCCAAATCAACAGTGCTTTTACCAACATATTGATGACTTCCCATCTAATAATGTATTACAACTACAGTCTCTTAATGCATCCAGACACATCTCTCTCTGCTTGTTGGGTGCATATGCTAATGAGGACATCACCAGTTCCATTCAACACCCATGTTCAACAGGCTTTTACATTTCAATCCTAAATTTCAAACCCCCTTCCCTAATTAGGTACATGCTTGTTGGTGGTACAAACTATCCTTTCGTCAACTGCAGATAAACAAAAATGGCCTGTACTGCTACATTCTTCAGCCACTGGTTCATTGACCATCTGTACATATAAATAAACAAGGCATCTCCTTTCTGCCTGTGTAGGACTCTCACAGCGCTGGAGGCTTTGATCTGTGCTCTCTGATCTATTGGGCTCATGGTGTCACATCCCCCTGTGATGTGGCGGATTAATTAGGTGGAACGGGTATTTATCCGTTAAAATCATAATACTAATTTACCCAATGCACTGTGGCGTCTCTGTGGGTGGCAGCAGTGGGTCCAAGTTTTATGAAAAGTGCTTAGAGCCCCACAACGTCATCTGATGAGCCGCACACTAAATGGATTGAGAGTCTGTGGAGCCAGGCTGCATCCAGAGACACTAATTATTAACAATAATCAATTAAATTATCACATTTTTCTATTGATCCCTTCATGTAAGCCATGTGTCGCACAAATATATTAATTTGTTAGAATTAAGGAAAAGTCAGAAATAATGAATGCCTAAAATTCTACTAGCGGAATTGTCTCTCATTTCCTCTCCCGTGCTCGGACAGTGAGGTGAAGTAGCCTGTGTGTGTGTGTGTGTGTGTGCATGTTCTTGTGCGTGTGTGTGTGTGTGTGTGTGTGTGTGTGTGTGTGTGTGTGTGTGTGTGTGTGTGTGTGTGTGTGTGTGTGTGTGTGTGTGTGTGTGTGTGTGTGTGTGAGACTGATTGCCATTAGCACATTGGTCAAAAAATGTTGTGTTATTGAATTATTGCAGTAGTGAACAAACACACACACACACACGCACGCTGTCTGCAAACCTTCTTGCCAAACCCTTACTATCAAATCTTGCCTTGTTTCTATGTCTCGAAACCAAATATAGTGTGTATATTGTTCATTCCTGTGTACAATGTGGCGGCTGTGTAGGCCTCTGGTTCCCTCGCCTGAATGCGAGCTGTTCTGTGCCCTGGCCTCTGAATGCTATCTCTGAGCAGCAGTGCCCAGAATTCACGCTATTCCCACACCCACCAAACGCCAGTCAGGGATAAGAACAACACAATTGATAGAAAGTGTATTCTTTTCCATAGGTTCCCACCAGCATGTCGCTAACCGTTTCCAGGCCTTTATCAAAGAACAAATCCCTTTGAAAAAGGGGAAACAAAGTACCAGGCTGCATTGTTGCTCTGCACTTTGACAGGAATAATCTGGCTTTTCCATCAGCCTGCGTTGGGAGAGTGTGAACTCTGCCCGGCTAACGCTCGTCTCACAGGGGCAGGGATCCAGCCATGTCCGTCTCAGCTATCTGCAGTCCGTCTCCACAGTCAGTCTCCCCTGTAGCACAACTGCAGCAGTCCCGCCATGCAGCACTAGTAGGACAGACCGATGGGAGTACACCCTCACTGTTCCTCTGGAATCAGATTCAATTACACTCTTTCATTATCCATATTCTCTATGACAGTTTTAATTTGTTTATGTTTTACTTACTTTAAGTATTTATTTTTAACTTTAATCCAGAGTACAATTCTGGACTCCTTTTTGTTTAATTTCCATATTTAAATAACTCAGCAGATTTTTTTTTTTTTTAATACCTCAATATTTGAATGATATCATATATATTTTAGTTTTTAACAGCAGTTTAAAAATTGCTTTTTGCTACCTTCACTATCTTAAACCTTTGTTGCTTGTGTTTTATATAGTTTATTCATGATTTACCACTGATAACTGCAATATTTATATTTCTAAATAAAGGCTATAAAGGAAAGGAAATAAAATCACAGAGTAAACATAGGAAACTTAATAACGTCATACAAAAATGTATAATGATGTTTTAGAATATAATCACCAGTTAGAATATAATATCAGAGGCTAGAAATGCCTCTGATATGCCTCAGATGAAACCCTTACCACGGGCACACTGACTGAGTACAACCTTTTCCAGGTTATCCCCACAGTGTAGTTCCATCTACTGGACTACAATGGTACTGCTGTGTCTGTGAAGTATTCAACTCAGCGACCTGCAAACAAGATCACATCACCTCAACACACTCCTTCAGATCCTTATTGACAGTGACCCCCCATTACAGGCCTGAGGCAAGTAAACCATCCACCCTCTTCAGAGTAGATTGTATGAAGCCAATCTACATAGTTCTGGTCTTGCTATAACCTGTAAATCTGCTTTTACACGCAATTCAATATTTAAAGGGATACATTCCATGTGTACTGTAGGCTAGGTACTAGCTGCTAGTGAGGTTTAGTTTCTGGTTAATATAAGACTAGCAGTAGTTCTAACAGCAACTTAGAAAATACTTGGTCATAAAGTAATGAACTGAGTTTGGCTTTATATTAACTCACTCTATTTATTGGTAGCCTATTTAGCATAGTACAATTGGACTAGTTATATGAAGGCAGTGTGGTACTACAAAATTTCTTAGCTTGTACATTATCCTTCGTCATTTTTAGGACAAAGGATACATAATGGATACATTTCTGAAAAAGCAATCTTAGATGTGTGGAGATTCCAGTAACATTATGCTACTGTATCTATGGTGATCTTTTATATTTTAATCCAACTGTACTATCACTTATTATTTTAGAAGCAAAAAGCATTTACATCTATTTTCTTATCTTATATAGTTGTAGTTTGTTGTAATTTCATTAGAATTTTGATGGAAATTATGATGACTATTGTCACCTAGAGCTAGCATTGCCACGCGTTGAGCTGGAATTCTCTGCTTCTAGTGAATACGCTGAATATGGAACACATCTTCATAACACTTGTGTTGTCTGTCTGGTTGAGTGAGGAGGTGAAAATCTGTTTCAAGATGCAGCAGGGTAGAGATACGTCCACTGCAACCATCTTCATAACACTTATGACACAGAGAACAATCATAATTACCCACTAGATGACAACCTCTAAAGAAGCCCCACCAACCAAATTGTAGAATAGCTTTTTTCCAATTCTAATGTGAGTCATTTTGATATTTTCTCTTTTATAAACTTTTACTAATTCCTTATTCTGAACATATTCTGAGAAAGTAATTGTTTAAAAAATAAATTATTTTTTAACCTTTGACATAAATGGATTAGTCATAGTTTTATTTCCTGTCGGTGACAGATTGAATGGGACTGTCTTCTTTTTTTTCTCTTCCATTATGCATTCTGGAATTCTAGATCCCCTCTGTTCACAGTGGGACCGGTGAAAAACAAACCGTGGCCTGCCATTGTGCCTCCTCTGTTGACAGTAGAGTGCTGCGGTGTCCATTGAGCCTTAGTGTGGGCTGCTTCTTCTCTGCATTCTCACAGCCTGAAGGCTGTTTATCTAATCATATTAATGAGAGAGCGATACTCCAACCTGTGCAGCGGAGCTGTGGAGCCGATGCATCCTATGCGCAGTGAGCAGTCCTATTTACACTGTATCTATACTAATCTCACAGCCTTGATCAGGGAACAGTAAATAAAAACCCCAAGGCCTCTATTGATCAGCCTTGAGTCTACTCTTCCAACGTTGTGAGGGTCTGGTTAGCTATTACAAATGTTAGTGTGTTCGATGAATTATTTCATCAGAAAAGCATGCCCCATTAAGTATTTATTTTGAAGTAAACTATTTCAGAGGGGGTGTTTCGTCCAGGCCGGAGCGGGCCATTCTTTGTGTGTTTCAGAGGGGCTGACAAAATGGGATCCCAGTGGAGGGATTGGGTCAATCCCTGGTACCGTCTCCCGACGGCCCTCTGTCTCTGTGGTGCCTTCCTCACTGACGCTGGACCGGAGCAGTGGGTCACATATTGCAATCTCTGGAAAAGCAACATGCTTTCATTATTTATGCCATTTGAACAGCTGGGGAAAAATACAGTTTTACAGATGAATGTATTTGTTGCCTTATACATCCCTGCAGTTTTTATAACGAAGATTACAAACTCGGTTTCCCTTATTCTGAGACTATAACATGTCGATATAACATATCGATAGAAGAGTCACTCATAGTATAGACAGTATACGTTTACAAGTGATACAAAACCGATTCAGAGAGGATAACTTTAAACACAGAAGAGAAAACTAAATACCATCATGTATTTGTTGCAAATAATCACTACAATTAATGACCCATGGAGACCAGATTCTAAGTGATTTTCTAAATGTTTACTAATGGACATTCTCTCTACAGTATGCTGTTCTACAACACAGAATAGTAGAGTGTTGCCCTAGAGGCCTATAGCTCTCTCAGGGCCACGGGCCTGTTTAATGGATGACCCACTTGTTAGCTAATTGCAGCGGTATCCCTGAACACAAAGGAAATGTTAAATTATGTTATATGGCTGTTAGATAATGAGCTAAAGCAGAATACAGCACTTTCTCCCTGTGTAGCTTGGACCCATCGAACATCTCATTCCAAAATTATGGGCATTAATATGGAGTTGGTCCCCCCTTTGTTGCTATAACAGCCACAACTCTTCTGGGAAAGCTTTCCACTAGATGTTGGAACATTGCTGCAGGGATTTGCTTCCATTCAGCCACAAGAGCATTAGTGAGGTCGGGCACTGATGTTGCCCGATTAGGCCTGGCTCGCAGTTGCCGTTCCAATTCATCCAAAAGGTGTTCGATGGGTTTGAGGTCAGGGCTCTATGCAGGCGAGTCAAGTTCTTCCACACCGATCTTGACAAACCATTACTGTATGGACCTCGCTTTGTGCACGGGGGCATTGTCATGCTGAAACAGGAAAAGGCCTTCCCCAAACTGTTGCCACAAAGTTCGAAGCACAGATTCATCTAGAACCTCAGCGTATGCTGTAACGTTAAGATGTCCCTTTACTGGAACTAAGGGGCTGAGTCCGGACCATGAAAAACAACCTCAGACCATTATTCCTCCTCCACCAAACTTTACAGTTGGCACTATGCATTGGGGTAGGTGGTGTTCTCCTGGAATCTGCCAAACCTAGATTAGTCCCTCGAACTGCCAGATGGTGAAGTGTGATTCATCACTCCAGAGAGCGCGTTTCCATTGCTCCAAAGTCCAATGGCAGTGAGCTTTACACCACTCCAGCCGACGCTTGGCATTGCGCATGGTGATCAATCCATTTCTTGAAGCTCCCGAAAAACAGTTCTTGTGCTGACGTTGCTTCCAGAGGCAGTTTGGAACTCAATAGTGAGTGTTGCAACCGAGGACAGAGTCAACGGTCCCGTTCTGGGAGCTTGTGTGGCCTACCACTTTGCGGCTGAGCCGTTGTTGCTCTTAGACGTTTCCACTTCACAATCACAGCACTTACAGTTGACCGGGGCAGCTTTAGCAGGGCAGAAATTTGACAAACTGACTTGTTGGAAAGGTGGCATCCTATGACGGTGCCATGTTGAAAGTCACTGAGCTCTTCAGTAAGGCCGTTCTCTTGCCAATGTTTGTCTATGGAGATTGCATGGCGGTATGCTCGATTTTATACACCTGTCAGCAACGGGTGTGACAGAAATAGAAGAATCCACTATTTTGAATAGATCTCTGTCTGTCTCTTTTTCAAACACATACATATACACTATCTCTCTCTGTTTCTCGCTCTCTCTTGAACTTACATTCACACACACATACCCTTTCTCTCTCTCTCTCTATCTCTCTCTCTCTCTCTCTTTCTCACACACACACACACACACACACACACACACACACACACACACACACACACACACACACACACACACACACACACACACACACACACACACACACACACACACACACACACACACACACACACACACACACACACACACACACACATACAATTTCGGGCCATATCTCCTGCTGTGAGTGATCAAAACACGGAAGCAGACTTTAGGAAGAGGCTCAGATCCTCACCCCGACAGTGCAGGCATGTAAATGGGTGACCTCCTGATGAAGAGGGGTCACGCAAATCTAAAACGCTTAAACGAGGACCCATCACGCCACCCTCTGTCTTTAATTCCTCTCTCCTCCAGTGGAGCCCAGCAGATTGGCATGGAGTCCATCAGTAGAGCACTTCACAAAGCCCAGACAGCAGGGTGGAGGGAGGGAGGGAGGGAGGGAGGGACTAGGCTTCACTTCATATTCTTGGATTTGCTCACCACCAACCTGGAAAACCCATAGGAGTTACAGTCACCCAACCACAACAAAAGTAAACTAATTCAAACCAAATGGACAGCCCACTCTTTCTAAGCCTACCCCTGCCAGTGAGTAAAACCATGCAGTAAAAAAACTAAAAGACTCCAATAAAGAACTAATGTAGGAGATGGAAATCGACTGGATTTGTGGTTTTCTAGGATACTGTTTATCTGCTCCTGCTTCATGTTTCTCTAACTCCTCTTTTTTTTAGTTATTTTTTACACAGTTTGCTAACTGTTTTCTCAACTAATGGGCAGGAGGAAATTAAACAGTGATTGTTTGATTCATTCTCTTGCCGTTTGTCAAGGTTGATGTTTATTTATCTAAATGTATATCCAAGTACATCAAAAAATGGCAGACATGTCACAGTGAATGTGCCAGGGAGTGCTAGTGTAGGTTTATTGGATTAGTGAAGTGTCAGACCTCCCCACCTCTTGGACTAGCACCCAGCAGTGGAGAGGCAGGCCTGGCCAAAGAGTCTCTTCTCTCTCCTCTGAGTAAGTGTTTTCACTGGAGGCCACGTTGGCACACAGGGCATGTTTGAATTCTACTGGCACTTTTTTCAAATAGTGTCTACAGCCAGTTGGAAAGACCTGGCGTGGAGATTACATTCAATATTTGAAGTCCTGGGGAAACATCTCTGGCAGGCAGGGAACACACAGGAAACACCCAGCTAGAGCTCCTTCTGCATGGGAGGGAAATAATCATCCTGCTTATATGTTTTAAATTGTGGCTTATTCAAATCCCAGAAATAAAAATTTTCAAGCCCTTTTCGCAGCCGCAGCTTTGTTACGGCATTATCATTGGTATCAGCGGCCTGTGTTTATTCAACCCTCAATTACCAAAGGCTCAGCCGGCAGGCCTTTAATTGATTGCTTTAATTGATTGGTTGCGGGGTAACCATGGCTGAAAAGCAGTTTATCTTAATCAGTTGAGAGGAAATTTAGAGTAGGGCTTGATTTCCTCCAGCTGATCACCCCTGTGTGGCGGGAGAGGGGAGAGGGGGGAGGAGGGAGGAGGGAGGAGGGAGGAGGGAGGAGGGAGGAGGGAGGGGAGGGTTGTTCCTTTAGGACTGACATACAAGGTAAGGGGGGCAGGGGAATAGAATGATAGGGTTCACCTGCTAAACAGATGTGATGCCAGGGAAGAAGGTAGAGGGCTTGTGGTTAATCACATCTCTGTCACCATTTCTGTCACTGTCTGTGGTGAAGGGAGCTGCATGTTGCAGTACAGAGGACTGGGGGAGTGGTACAACATCTATTAGCCTGTCAGTGACATGGACATGTTGTTCTCAGCATCCTGCTTGTGAAACAGCTGGGGGTTAACTGGAGAGTTTGTGTGGTGGATAGATGGCTTGGGGTTTCTGCATGGGATCCGTCAGCCTGTCAGGAAGAGCTAGGAGGCTGCTTGGCACAATCCCTTCAGAGCTCTCTCCCCAGCCAAAAGAAACCCCATCCCTGTTTGTTTGTCAAGAGCTCTGGACCTCAGTGTTTGCTGCCTCTGCCTAAAGTGCTGGATGTGTCATTAAGCATGTTTATAAGTGAGGTTTCTCAGCTCACCACCTGTGGGCCACTGGTGACCCACTCTCAGTGGTCGTAGACCGTCGGAGACCGTCGGAGACACACAGAGCACACTGACTGGATCTACTCTTCACCCTACTAAATGATCTCCAGGGGCTGATCTGATTACTGTAAGGACCAGGGTTACTGACTACGTTCTCACCTACTGCATCTGCTTGTACTGACTGTGCACAGACACAAGCTCTAGCCAGAGCATAAACAAGCCATCATCTTTGTCTAAGTAAACACAGAGGAATGTCAAGCGCTCTGTCTAAGGGGAATACTGTTGTGTCTTAACACCCTACACTTTTAATCCTATCATCCTTTGCCAAGGAGACTGCTTTTTGTATGGATGCCGTAAAAGAGACAATTCCGATAATTATGTTATTGCACACCAGAGCATGGGTTGCATTGAAACATAATGGAATCTCTAAATGTGTGCTTACTGGTGTATCCTTCCCTCCGACACTACAGCAGCAGGCTATTTGCAAATGAAGCTCATCTTATATGATGACAAAATTTACCTCTGAGATGCGCGACCCCAGTGAACCTGGCTGGCTTCATTGATGTCCCCTCGCTGTTTGCCCTTTGCTGTGTGTAATCGGCTCTGCCCGGCTCTAATGGTTCCTGCATGTGAATGTGCTTCCCCTGCCTGGCCAGATGATAATAACCAGAGGCAAGCGTGACCTTGTCTGGAAGGGAGCAGCCCTCCTCCTGAGAGCCCCGGCTGCAGACCGCTCCCACTGGGCTCTGCTCTCTGTCAGGCCTGGAACCCGCCTGCTCCTTGCTGCAGCCTCGCAGCCACACAGCCCAGCCAAGCAGAGCTGGGAGCTGGGAGCCGTGAGTACGACGCCACACAGACAAGACAGAGAACTCTTTCCCATGGTCTCACCAAGCCCTCAAGTTATTTATTTCATCATCCTATGAGTATTGAACAGATACCAACAATACTAGGAATTCATCAATTAATGAATAACAAGCATTAAGAAAACAATCCAAATTGATTTAATTATGCTTACTTTGCCATAGCATATTAGCTGAGTTTGTTTTATTGTGAGCATCCCACCTCCAAAGCCCCCATAGACTGCCATGGTAGTGACTGTTGCTTGAGTGCTGGTAAAGTGGAAGTGGCAATCTATCCATGTCACCTTTGTGGAGTATAGGCCCTTAAACCATCATCAGTCGTTTATTTGTACAGAAAATCAACACATAGAGCTCTAGGGGAAGTCAAAAGACAATGAGTCCAATCAGTGTGTCAGCTATTGAGCCTTGGCGAGTGGAAATAGATCATTTAACATTGATCTGGGAGAGGTTTGTGCTGGGAAGGAAGAGAATGTCACTGTTGGAACCTCAACAGATTATTTTCTCTCTTCAGAACTCACCTTTAATGGCTAGACTAGAATTGCATGTACCACAAAGATGTCTGAACGACTTCCTCCTCACAATATACAGTTTTATGTTTTCCCCTGTCTTAACAACACCCCTTTGAAAAAGAGATGTCTCCTCTCTGGGGAGGCTTCCATCCTGTCAATATAAATGACAGCTGTTGCCCGAGCGGGAGCGGGAGCTGTTTGTGGCTGCATGCTCCACCTGCATAGCTGTGGCATGTTGTACTACAGTAACGGCCACACTACAGATACCTGGAGGACATGGAAGTGGAAGGTAAACATGCAGTAGTAAAGCTCCCTAGTACATTATCGCATCTAGTTAGCAGGACACTGAGGGGTTTGCATCCAGTGCAATATAACTCTGGAGTCGGTGTACAATTAAGCAATAAGGCCCCTCAGGGGTTTGTGGTATATGGCCAACATACCATGGCAAAGGGCTGTTCTTATGCACGACACAACGTGGAGTGCCTGGATACAGCCCTTAGCCGTGGCATATTGGCCATATACCACAAACCCCCGAGGGGCCTTATGGCTATTATAAACTACTTACCAACATAATTAGAGCAGTTTTGTCCCGATATACCACGGCTTTCAGACAATCAGCACTCAGGGCTCCAACCACCCAGTTTATAATAGGGCCTACATTGTGTGCATTAGTTATACATTGGGTAATGTGGTACACACCGCTTTTGTTGCACATCCACTGTGATATCTGGTATCTTTAAAATAACACATGTAGACCATTTATGTCAACCTGCTGTATGCATTATGATGACACCTGGGCTGAGTTCAATAGTACACCTGAAAAGGTCTCCTCTAATTGACTGAGGGAATAGAGGTGTGGTAGACAGAGCACCTCTGGCGGTACATCTCCAGCGCAGTAGAGAGGTAGCAGAGCAGCAGAAGATTCGAACACACTGGCAGATTATGAGCTTTGTATTGGAGCTCAGCCTCGGGGCTTTGTGTAACCAGTTATCACTCTCAAAGCCCCTGTAAGCTCTCAAAGCATGTTTAAGACAGCACTGTGTTTGTGTGCATGAGCGTGTGTGTGTGTCAGAGTTTGTGTTCTATGATCTGTTTCTGTATGCATTTGATTGATTCGCCTATCCATGGGTAATCAACAGAGCTGTATGTAGATACAGTGGTTGCCAGAGTATTTGGCCCCACTTGATAGTGCACTCTGTCCTCTATTGTCCTATTTAACCCCAGCTTTCATTTCTGTTTCTTTACTTCATAACCACACACAGGCTGTCTTCATATGAAAGGTAGATTAGGGTGAGCTAGGTGACAGTGTATATTGATGTTTTTCATAAATTAGTATTTTCTTGAAACCTCTCTCTCCCTCCCTTTCTCTCATTCTCCCCCTCTCTGTCTGTCTCTTCTCCTCTCTCTATCCATCTCTCCTCCTCCTCCCAACCTGTCACTTCTCCGCCAGCTCTTCTCAGATAAATGTTTCATGAGGCAGCCCTCATATCCTCCTCTAGGATAACATGTCCAAGAGATTACAGGAAACGTCACTCAGTCACATTCACCTTGGACGGCAGATCTATTATGGCCAACTGTATCCTGCTGCATCTCCCACAGACAGCAGCAAGAAAAGAGAAGGCAAAAAAAACAAAACAGGGAGAAGCATATTTTTATACCCAAAAGTGACTATCAAATAGGGTCTGCATTCAAATAACTATCAAAGGTTTATCCCTATCATATGTGAAAGCTTTAAGTGGGTCACAGGCTCCATCCACTGTAATGTCACATTCACCAGGTCATCATTATTTAATCATGCTCTAATGGAAAGGATCCCCACCCCAAATACAGACCCACCTCCTAACTGAATAATTCTCTAATATGTTAACAGCTGTAATTGTGAACTGACATTTGGTGTTTCAGGGTGCCCTGCCTTATATAAAAAAAGAACTCCTGACATTGTTAAAGACTAACTCTGAAAAGATGAACGTAATTGACTAATCTGTTAACATACAAGAAGAGATATACAGTGGGGAGAACAAGTATTTGATACACTGCCGATTTTGCAGGTTTTCCCACTTACAAAGCATGTAGAGGTCTGTAATTTTTATCATAGGTACACTTCAACTGTGAGAGACGGAATCTAAAACAAAAATCCAGAAAATCACATTGTATGATTTTTAAGTAATTAATTTGCATTTTATTGCATGACATAAGTATTTGATACATCAGAAAAGCAGAACTTAATATTTGGTACAATTAATATTTGGTGCAATTACAGAGATCATACGTTTCCTGTAGTTCTATACCAGGTTTGCACACACTGCAGCAGGGATTTTGGCCCACTCCTCCATACAGATCCTTCAGGTTTCGGGGCTGTCGCTGGGCAATACGGATTTTCAGCTCCCTCCAAAGATTTTCTATTGGGTTCAGGTCTGGAGACTGGCTAGGCCACTCCAGGACCTTGAGATGCTTCTTACGGAGCCACTCCTTAGTTGCCCTGGCTGTGTGTTTCGGGTCGTTGTCATGCTGGAAGACCCAGCCACGACCCATCTTCAATGCTCTTACTGAGGAAAGGAGGTTGTTGGCCAAGATCTCGCAATACATGGCCCCATCCATCCTCCCCTCAATACGGTGCAGTCGTCCTGTCCCCTTTGCAGAAAATCATCCCCAAAGAATGATGTTTCCACCTCCATGCTTCACGGTTGGGATACTCTGGGGTTGAACTCATCCTTCTTCTTCCTCCAAACACGGCGAGTGGAGTTTAGACCAAAAAGCTCTATTTTTGTCTCATCAGACCACATGACCTTCTCCCATTCCTCCTCTGGATCATCCAGATGGTCATTGGCAAACTTCAGACGGGCCTGGACATGCGCTGGCTTGAGCAGGGGGACCTTGCGTGCACTGCAGGATTTTAATCCATGACGGCATAGTGTGTTGCTAATGGTTTTCTTTGAGACTGTGGTCCCAGCTCTCTTCAGGTCATTGACCAGGTCCTGCCGTGTAGTTCTGGGCTGATCCCTCACCTTCCTCATGATCATTGATGCCCCACGAGGTGAGATCTTGCATGGTGCCCTAGACCGAGGGAGATTGACCGTCATCTTGAACTTCTTCCATTTTCTAATAATTGCGCCAACAGTTGTTGCCTTCTCACCAAGCTGCTTGCCTATTGTCCTGTAGCCCATCCCAGCCTTGTGCAGGTCTACAATTTTATCCCTGATGTCCTTACACAGCTCTCTGGTCTTGGCCATTGTGGAGAGGTTGGAGTCTGTTTGATTGAGTGTGTGGACAGGTGTCTTTTATACAGGTAACGAGTTCAAATAGGTGCAGTTAATACAGGTAATGAGTGGAGAACAGGAGGGCTTCTTAAAGAAAAACTAACAGGTCTGTGAGAGCCGGAATTCTTACTGGTTGGTAGGTGATCAAATACTTATGTCATGCAATAAAATGCAAATTAATTATTTAAAAATCATACAATGTGATTTTCTGGATTTTTTTAGATTCCGTCTCTCACAGTTGAAGTGTACCTATGATAAAAATTACAGACCTCTACATGCTTTGTAAGTAGGAAAACCTGCAAAATCGGCAGTGTATCAAATACTTTGTCTCCCCACTGTAATTGATGGTACATTATCATCATCAAGTAAAGCACTAGATAAAAGTTAAACATATTTGCTAACCGTTAACAGCTTGGAGAATACATGTGAAAAATAAATAAGTTGTTAGCATAAGAGATGACTTGTGTCAATAGACTGAGCCATAGCTTTGACCTGCCAGGAGCATCCCTACTGTTTAATCAGTGTTAAATGATATGGTCCTGCCTGACACAGCCATTTCTCACTGTTGATGTTAGTTGGTGACTTGTATCATGAGAATGGAGGAATACAAGCGAATCATTATGGTTTACAAGGCTCTGAGTATTGTTGTATCTTAAACGAGAGCCGAATCAGTTGTTGTTGAATGACCTTTAACTGCTTACTATTATAAATTATACTGTTTACATTTTAACTGTATGTACTGTAAACATAATTCAAACATTTGATTGATGTACCACGTAATCCCATCATTTGGACGGGCTTTGTAGTTAACTTCCTATTTTGTTATGTGTCACTCTATTTCAAGGATCTCAGCATAGGTCCATTGTTTATTGAAATCATTGTTCAGATCTTGTGAGTGATCCAGTCTTCAGATGGGATTGATTAGTTGGCCACTACACATTGTGTTTTATTGAAGCTTGTCCGCTGGAGGAGTACAGCTTTTTTCTTACATACAGGTTTCTCTCCAGTCTCCTGTTTTTTAAGTTGAGGTTTAAAATGTTAATGCAACATAACTTCGTTGCATTCAGGGTGAGATCAAAGTGTTCTGAACCCTTCTGTTTGATGTATCCTCTATTTGAAGTTGATTCCAAAGACACTGTGTGTAAAACAAAAGTTGACATATATTCTAGCCTTTGTGGTAGCAATTCGTGGTGCATGGCATATTGATTCCACGTTTGAAAAGGGAGAGTAAAAAGAACTGTGGATTTGTTTGAATCGGGTTATTGCATTGTACACAGAGGACTCAGACCTGGCCTTTCACATTAGTGAGGGGAGGTGGGTGAGAAACAGTAGGTTTGGATGATGTCAGACAGACCAAGATGGGTTGGTTGTTGGTTGACAACATCTGGACTTGGCGACCCTGTTTCAATGGACCTGTATACCCTAGAGAGGGGGGCGGAGATTGGGAGTGATTGACAGGTGATTGAGGCCATGTGGCAGGCAGGATGAATGCTGTTGTCTGTAACAGAAGAGGCGTGATTAAGAGCTTTCACAACAGTATAAGACAACTGACAATGACATCACTTGGCGGGTTTCCATTGACCCAGGTTTATTGAGAATGGGGTAGCCTAGCCTAGCGGTTAGAGCGTTGGGCCAAAGTTAGCTGGTTCTAATACCTGAGCCGACAAGGTGAAAAATCTGTCGATGTGTCCTTGAGCAAGGCACTTAACCCTAATTTGCTCCAGGGGCTGACCCAGAGGCGGATTTGGGTATAGGTGACATGCGGCATCTTGCCGGGAGCGGCACGGGAAAGTAGTGGGTGTGTCGAAAGGAGTGGGTGTGTCGAAAGGAAAGTAGTGGGCGTGCGGAAAGGAGTGGGTGTGTCGAAAGCGCTCTGCTATTGGTTAGTAGACGGTTTTGATTGAGCAGTGTTGTTTTTCTTCCGTTTCTTATCATGAAACTACCGTACATTGAGCTACCGTAAGAGAGTTTGGACTTCTGTTTTTAAGCCAAAGGATGAGCCTGAGTCGTATTTCACTGTTAGTTTTGCACAAATAATTGTACATTTTCAGTTATAAAACTGATGATTGTTTATTGATGACGGTTGTGCTGTTGCTTCTTACGTTGTATGTGTGTGCTCAATGTGACTGTCACACTGATATTGGCTACCAGGTAGCTACTTCCCACGCTGTTGCCGAGCAGTAGTGCTTATCAAGTGGGTTCGAAGGGCACTGTGTCCTGGTGTTGTTATCGTTCATTCCCTCCACATTGAGTAGTAGACTGTATGTAGGCTATGTATCAAGGTGACTTCTAGAAGGTTATCAATATTAGTTATTTCTTGTGTAGGCTGCTATCCTATTAGAAATAAAATAATGTGAGAGAATAAATTGCCATGTTAGCTACCACCGGCGACACACCTGTGATACCCTGTAGGAAGCAAGTTGGCTGGCATGTCGATACAACACCAGTGCACTGGTCGCCGGCTTATCGACTCGTTGTGCAGCCCAACCTGCCACGCCAAACGGTCTTGAGTGGCATCTAATCTGCCCAAATAGCTGATTTGCTTTCCATACACCCACTCCTTTCGACCCATTCGCCCATACTCCTATCGCCATATTGGGCTGCAGCTACCCATACCTGAGTTTATTCGACAAAAGCATTGTCAACCCCAAAATAAACTTTGCGACATTTGTCATGGAAATATAGAAGAAATGCTCCAAAGATCAACAATATTTGTATCCGTTCGAAGGGGTGGATTTTTCTTTATTGAGACAAACGATGATGGAAACTGTGTTTTTCCGAATAAATTATGATTTCTCCAGCTACATAACATTTTATAGTGACTTTTGGTTGACTATTTAATAAGGATTGATTACTTAATTTAGTGTGGACAATACAGTGGGTGAAATGGGAGAGTCATAGGTTTAAATGTCTTGCTACAATATTAATTGTACTGCAAGTTTTTCACAGAGGTATTTTTCAGTCCCTATGTGGTTGTTTATTTCATAATTGATATTTCATGCAGTGTTGTTTAAGTGCCCCACATTGACTGGGTGAGATGGAGCTGTGTGGGTAGCTAAGCAACCACTTGGGCCAGCAGCACTAACTGTAGTACGGCCTCCACTTATTGACCTCATTCAAAAGGTTTCATATGTGGCACTGCCTGCCCTGCCCTGCCTGTCTGGTAGAGTCTGGATGCTTTATGAAGAGGATAAATCCCCTGACAATGACCCTTAAGACTCTCAGTTCTTACTGTATGTTTAGAATAAATTTGCCAACCATATGTGGACAGTTGCCTAATCAGACCCAATAAGAAAATAGACACTTGAATGACTGACTTTCAAATCTGCAGTTTAGTACATGAGTTGATTGCATTGGATCTCATATAGTAACCTATTTTAAATCAGGAGGTATTTCATTATGCAAAACTTAAAGGAGTGTATATGAAAGTGTGGAATGCACTGTAGGCATGTCTATCTAGTGTTATTACACATTCAGAACCGATTGATTTAACGCCTGTGATTTCTATTATGATTTCAAGATATTGTGAGACTGTAGAGAACATATTGGCAGCCTGCCCTGCACATTTGATTCGGACAATTCTGACATGATGAAGTGTCTGTTATTCCCTTCAACCACGTGGGAGAGAAAAGCCTGTGATTCTGAATGGAGCACCACTTGGCACACCTTCCCAGCATCAGTGGGCTTCAAGTGGAGGGAGGCTCTACGGAGGCTTCAGACAAAGGGGGAAATAAAGAGAGGTCCTGGGCTGAAAGCTGCTGATGAGATGAGAGAGAGACGACTCCCTGGTCCAGCTGGACTGGGATCAAGCACTCGTCTGTCAGATCCGTCCGGATCTCATATCTCATATACCATGGCCCTTCCTGGACGGGTGGGCGAGGAGGACATTGCCATTAAAAGCCTCACATTTGTTGGCAATGGAGGATTCCTCTCTCTCCTACACATTCATTCTATCTTTTTATAAGAAACACAAAGACATGTTCAAACAATATGAATTGTTGACACTGCTCTTTCAATCGTTCTTTTTTCATTTTGTCGTTTTCTGCATTGAGAAGCATGTAGGTTGTTTGCAATAAAACGTCACAATACGTTCGATTTGGCTGCTGGGGGGCAAGGAGATCTACAGTTTCGCTAAAAACCATTGACAACTACGTGCCGTTTTCAAGGGATTGTTAAATAAATGTTAGAACTATTTGGTTTTAATATCATCACCTCTTGAAGAGCAGAGTCAGAACTGCACATTTCGGATTATTCCATGCAAAACAACTGCGCACATTTAGCTCCATCAAAGTTATACAGCAAGTAACTGCATGCTTTTCATGATCAGTAAACATCAATAGTCACGTGATTTCAGATAAGTGAAGGTACCTATCCATTTGGCATGTAGCTAGCTAAGCAAACTACATTATTTAGATGCTTCATCAGAGATTAGGCTTTTGGAAAGAGCTTGACATCGCCAAGTCTTTGTCCTGGTAAAGTTGTCAGTCAGGCTACTGTCATCACCACTATAGATGGCAAGCAAATCAAACAATATTTGTATATAGCCATCTAGTTTATCTCCTGAAAGTTAGCATGTTAACTAGCCATATTGACGTGATCTGTTATTAGTTAGCTAGCCAATTTGACATGGTCCATCAATCAATGTAGCCTATATCATGTCTGTCAGCAGCAATCATAATTAAACAGTCTTAAAAACAATGTTGAAAAGGAGCAGTGTTAGCTAACTTCGCTTGGTAGGCCTACATTGGTTGGAGAAAAAACACTATAAACACTATATGTTTAGCCAACTGTACAAAGTTTCTACCGGTAGCTTGCAAAGTAAACATGATCAGCTAATAGTACCAGGCAGAGCACACAAAATATGGGAAATAAACCTAAACCACTCATACATGTTAGGGATAGTTCACTTTTATTTTACACAAATATCCAATACATTTTCACCAATATTGAAATATTGGCGAATACGTATCTGAAATTACATGACTATTGATGTTTACTGATCATGAAAAGCATACAGTTACTTGCTGTATAACTTTAAAGGAGCTAAATGTGCGAAGTTGATTTCCATGGAATAATCAGACATTTGTAGATCTGACTCTGCTCATCAAGAGGTGATGATATTATAATCAAATAGTTAACATTTATTTAACAATCTCTTGAAAATGGCACATCTTTGTCAACGGTTTTAACGGAGCTGGTGGTCTCCTTGTCCTCCAGAAGGCAAATTGAACGTTCTGCACCGTATCTGACTTTTTATTGAAAATGACCTATAGACAAACTGAGTGGCTGCAGTTGAGTACCCACACATTTTCTTTGAAGTATGCTTGTGTGTATTCAACTACCCTCAACTGCTTCCTATTGTGACAATGTTGTCTTTTTTTACTACCTTTACCTGTCTCGCTGGAACAAACTTTCTTAGCTACTTTTTTTGCTGAGCGTCTCCCTAACAAGTCCATTGCTGTAGTTCTGGTGGACGAGTGGGCCTTGCCAAAGAAAACAGTGTCTGACGCAGCAGGCAGGCAGGGGTCTGGCAGGGGCAGGTATGCTGGGAATGGGCCCTCCTTGTTCTGTGTGCTCAGTGTTCACAGGCCCGCCTCAGATCGAAAGATCTCCGGGCCGCCCTGGGAACGCCCACTAACACAAAGCCCATTTCTCTGGGAGATTGCCCCACTGTTTGCTGACATGAATAAAGCTGTCACCTCCTCAGAGCTGCAAATTTACCAAGGGACACTGGTGCCCCCCCACCCCCCCACCCCCCCCCACCCACCCCCCCCCCCCCCCCCCCCCCACGTCACCACTGGCCATAGAATTAACAGTCCAAGATACCCTACACTGAACAGAGAAGCCACAGATATTTTAGAGGCCAGATTAGAAAGCAAAGAAAGGGTGCTTGAGGACATTGATATGTGTTTGTCCTCCCCAGCACATTGTGATAGAAAAGCCCTTTCAGGTTAACATAAAGGAGGACGAGCGCCGATATCCAGTATCTGTCCTCCGTCATATAATATATGAAGTTCAGGGTTGAGTGTTCATTTGAAATGCCATTCTGTGTTAACATTTTTTTGTGTTTGCTTTCAAATGCATTAGACGTATAATAAGGTAGACATTTCTAAGCAGCTACAGTTAAGTCTTTGGGAAGCTGTTTTACAAGCTGTCCAAGGAGAAGTTGTTTGGATTTGCTAGAATAAATGCTTTATTGTGCGTAGTGTATAGTGTGTGTACTGTTGTGTGTGCTCTTATGGAATGGCTTAAGACCACATTGAGCTGTGTCCAACACAAACAGTTCCACACATGCCTGAGAACCTCGGACTGAGGGCCGCATTCAGTGATTCACTGGTGTCAAGGGCTTAACCCTTGACCCATGCCACTCAATAACATGGCGCTTGATTGGTTGGTTCTCCTCCCTCGCCATGGGCATAGCTAGTTTGTCTAGTTTTCTAACTGAGCATTACAGTAGCAAAGGCTAATAAAACAGTCATATAACCCATTAACCTAACATAAGCAATGATAAAAACAATTGTAGCTGTGTCCATGATGAATTGATGATAAACAGAAATGAGATCCGGTTAGAATAGGACCAAGTTGATTGGAATGGTGACTTTCTTGACATTTAGTTTTCCAGTTGGTAACCTCCCATATCTTGTTTTTCTTCCCATGTCCCTTTATGGGGTCCTTTTCCTCCATGGCTGTGCTAATGGCAGATAGGGGTCCTGCAGGGGGTGGCTGTTCTGGTGCCTGTCTCCAATGAAGCATTCCCTCATCCACCAATCCATGGGCCCCCTGACTGGGTCATGGCCAGTGCTTTATCAGAGGGCAATGTTCTGCTGGCCTAGCCTCAGCTTGTTGGCAGCATTGGATGGGGGGGATTGGGAATGAGTCACATCACCAACAGGATGGAGGTATTGCGATGGTTCTCACAAGTGTCAATTTGAAACTGGAGTTTGATTAAGACACTATTCCTGACTCTGTAACATTGTATTCATAGAATAAAAATGTATTGGTACTTCAAAGTTGAACATTTACCAAGAAAGCCATGAACGAAACTGAGACAAATATATTTTTGCTGTAAACAATAGGTTTGCTTTAGACTTGATTTCAATTATCACACACATAACTAGCCTATGCAGACAGTGCATTGGGTACAGTAAGCTTGAACAGAGGCTGGTCTGCTCTGTGCTACTCCCTCACTTGTCTTTGATGAGCTGCATTCTGAGTCTATCCATAGACATGGAACTACCTCTCAACTCTCTCTGAAGTTCCTGCCACAATTCACAGTGTAGAAATCATTTGGACACAGTTGTGTTCCTCACAGTACACTATTCCTCACTGAATACGTTCACAGAAAGCAGATAAAACAATCATCAACTCTGAACCGCTCTGAATGAACTGCAATGAACCCACATTATCCACAGGGTATGAAAATGGAGACATTATGAGTCATTCATCCTGGTCTCTGCAAGTCTCCATAAAGGAGAAAAGAAAAAGATTCAGAACAATGTCTCTTCAGTAATAATGAAGCTGATGGCCTATTATGCTGTATTGCAAATCAATATGTGTGGTATTTGGCGGTGGCTGAAGTGGGGAGCGTTGGCAGGAGGCCAGCCCATCTAGCGCTGGGAATGAACAGATGCAGGTGCATCACAACTTGCATTCGCCTGTCAGTGTAAGAAAGGACGGATCAGAAACAATGCCAGCCATCCACTTAAGTGTAATTGTGCAAGGAGGCTCGTACTAATATCTTCCTTTGTTCGGCAGGTGCTGTGATTCCGTGTGTGTGTGTGTGTGTGTGTGTGTGTGTGTGTGTGTGTGTGTGTGTGTGTGTGTGTGTGTGTGTGTGTGTGTGTGTGTGTGTGTGTGTGTGTGTGTGTGTGTGTGTGTGTGTTGATGAGTGCATCATGGAGTTGTTGTTTGAATATGTATACATGCACAGTAGTTTAAACATTGAAACTTGGACCCATGGTGTTTATGACTTATCAGTGCTTGAACAATAGCACGTTATCACGAGACTATGTGTAAACTATCTGATGTATATTTAATTAGAGGGTCTTATAAACTGACCTTTTTCTAGAAACAATGCTGATGATTCTGACAAAAACTCACACATACAAAACCTTTTACAAAACAAAAAAATCTACTCATACAGTACATAACCCTTTTAGTCAACAGTTGCCCAAGCACTCCACTCTGTGACATGTTTTGGTTCCCCACATTTGATTATTCATATGTATACAGACTTGTTTAGCAGTTTACCAGTGAAACTGTGAGTGCTCTTTTCATGTTAGTATTATATGTCTGATATGTATAGAATGTATATTTATATTGTAAATTTTCCTAGTGTTTATCCTTTAGTTGTTTGCTAGATACGGTTCTGTTTATCCACTTGAATTCCAGTATTTTTTTCAGGCTATTGGATGTTGTTTAGCTGTCATCAAAATGCGTTTTTCTATGAAAGTTCTTGTGTTCTGAAGGAGAACTGAATATCGGCATTAAAAATGTAATGGTATATTGCAAAACATCACTTCATAGATTTAGGGCAAGTGTAGGATCAGATGTTCCTCCAGTGATCTGTAAATAAGTGGAATTGTAGATAAAGACACAGAGGAGGAGGAGGAGGAGGAGGAGGAGGAGGAGGAGGAGGAGGCTATAAGATATGCAGGAAGCAACCGAGCCTTGCGCCAAATCCACTGGATGAAACTGTGAGGGGAGAGCAGTCATAAACTATTAGGGCGGGTATTTGATACTGGCGTCTTGTTTTATCAGAGAGAGAGAGAGAGAGAGAGAGAGAGAGAGAGAGAGAGAGAGAGAGAGAGAGAGAGAGAGAGAGAGAGAGAGAGAGAGAGAGAGAGAGAGAGAGAGAGAGAGAGAGAGAATCACTAAAGTATGCAGGAGTGAAAAAAACAACATATATTTAAGAATAACTAGATGGATAATAAGAAAGTGAGAAAGGCTGTGTGGGTTATTTCCACTGGGGCTGGTTTATAAAAAGACATATCTAAAAGGAAACGGTGTGCTGCCCTCTGTATGCTTCATATTTAATGATATTTATAACAATTGTTCCTTAATCAGAACAAGTGCTTGTTTAAAATGCTAATACCTTCTTGTCAGTGACATGCTGTAATTTGCCAGAACAATGCAGTATTATTTCTGCGGTCTCTCTCAGTACTCATCAAGGGCTTTGAGAATGGGACAATGATTGACCACCTGGTCCTGTTACTGTAGAGAAATTTATTAAACACTCGCTCTCTTTAGAAAATCAATGTACGATTGTATGAGTTCTACAGGGTCAGGCTTGTGTTTCCATGGAATACGTAATTAGCTTGACCTGCAATGCAAGTGAAATATTTTGAGGACCATTCTATAGCTAAATCTTTATATAGTACCCTCTTCCACATTCTCTGCATTTCTAATGCATTCTTTGAATTGAAAGTGTGTATGTTTTATGTTTGACTTTGGGGGTATTCGGCACATGTGACAAATAACATTTGATTTGATTTGATTACATTTCTAAATGTGGCTATCACATAATAACAACAGGATAGCTTAGAAATTAATGCATGATGAGCAGTAAGCATTTATATTAAGTATATTGAACCTAAGCTGTCAATCAAATCACATGTTATTGGTCACATGCACAGGTTTAGCAGATGTTATTGCCGGTGTGGCGAAATTCTTGAGTTCCTATCTCCGACAGTGCAGTAATACACTGGTAATATTATTATTATTAAGGTAATACACAACAATACACACAGATCTAAAACATGAAAAAAGGAAATACAATGAATGTTAGTTATCAGAAATATAAATATAATATAATATTAAATGTAATATAATGTAAAATATATTATAAATTTATTTGAGGGAACTGCAATCCTTGAATGTTATCTTTGTTCTGCAACCACAGTGCCTTCAGAAAGTGTTCCCACCCCTTGGCTTTTTCCACATGTTATTGTGTTAGAAAGTGGGATTAAAATGGGTTTAATTGTAATTCTTTTGTCAACAATCTACACAAAATACACCGTATTTTTATGTAAAGGTCCAATGCAGCCATATTTATCTTAATATCAAATCATTTCTGGTTAACAATTAAGTACCTTACTGTGATTGTTTTAATAAACAAAAATAGCTACTTAGCAAAGAGTAATTTCTCGAACAAGAATTTTGCTAGGACTGTCTGGGAGAGGTCTGAGTGGGGAGGGGAAAACTGAAAACTAACTCCAAACAAGCTGAAATTCAAGGCTGTCTTTTCAAACAGCTCTTACACTAAAATGGCATAATCATTATATTCACAATTTCACAGTATTATTCCAACCTAGTGTGGAAATATGCACTGAGTGTACAAATCATTACGAACACTTGCTCTTTCCATGACATAGACGGACCAGGTGAATCCAGGTAAAAGCTATGATCCCTTATTAATGTCACTTGTTAAATCCACTTCAATCAGTGTAGATGAAGGGGAGGAGACAGGTTAAAGAAGGATTTTTAAGCCTTGAGACAATGAGACATGGATTGTGTGTGTGTGCCATTCAGAGGGTGAATTATGGGCAAGACAAAAGATTTAAGTGCCTTTGAGCGGGGTAGGTGCCAGGCGCACCAGTTTGAGTGTGTCAACAACTGCAACTCTGCTGGGTTTTTCACATTAAACAGTTTCCCGTGTGTATCAAGAATGGCCGACCACCCAAAGGACATCTAGCCAACTTGACACTGTGGGAAGCATTGAAGTCAACATGGGCCAGCATCCGTGGAACGCTTTCGACACCTTCTAGAGTCCATGCCCCGACGAATTGAGGTTGTTCTGAGGGCAAAAGGGGCGGGTACAAGGTGCACTTAATGTTTTGTGCACTCAGTGTATACATTGCCTTCAGAAAGTATTCACACCCCTTGACTCTTTCAACATTTTGTTGTGTTACAATGGAAATGTTGTGTCATTGGCCTACACACAACCCCCCATAATGTCAAAGTGTAATTATGTCTTTACACATTTTTACAAATTAATAAAAAATGAAAAGCTGAAATGTAGTGTTCAACCCCTTTGTTCAGGAGTAAAAAATTGCTTTACAAGTCACATAATAAGTTGCATAATGTTGAACATATTTTTTTTATGACTACCTCATCTCTGTACCCCACACATACAATTGTCTGTAAGGTCCTTCAGTCGAGCAGTGAATTTCAAACACAGATTCAACCACAAAGACGAGGGAGGTTTTGCCTCACAAAGAAGGGCACCTATTGGTAGATGGGTAAAAAAGCAGATACTGACTATCCCTTTGAGCATGGTGAAGCTATTAATTACTCTTTGGATGGTGTATCAATGCACCCAGTCACTACAAAGATACAGGCGTCCTTCCTAACTCAGTTGCCAGAGAGGAAAGAAACCGCTCAGGGATTTCACCATGAGGCCAATGGTGACTTTAAAACAGTTAATGAATGGCTGTGATAGGAGAAAACTGAGGATGGATCAACAATTTTAATTACTCCAAAATACTAACCTAAATGACAGAGTGAAAAGAAGGAAGCCTGTGCAGAATACAAATATTCCAAAACCTACATCCTGTTTGCTGTACAGGTACTAAAGTAACACTGCAAATAAAATGTCCTGAATACAAAATGTTATGTTTGGGGCAAATCAACAACACGTTACTGAGTACCACTCTTCATATTTTGGCATGGTGGTGGCTGCATCATCTATGGGTATACTTGACATCGACAAGGACTAGGAGTATTGTGTGTAGGTAGGCCAGTGACACAAAATCTAAATTGAATCAATTTAAAATTCAGGCTGTAACACAACAAAATGTGGAAAAGGTCAATGGGTGTAAATACTTTCTGAAGGCACTGTAAGTCAAAACTGTAGGCCACTCAGGAACATTCAATGTCGTCATGATAAGCAACTTCAGTGTATATTTGGCCTTGTGTTTTAGGTTATTGTCCTGCTGAAAGGTACATTTGTCTCCCAGTGTCTGTTGGAAAGCAGACTGAACCAGGTTTTCCATCCAAATTTGTACTATTTAGGTTGGCCATAAAAAAAGGGGTTGAATACTTATTGACTCAAGACATTCCATTTTGACATTATGGGGTATTGCGTGTAGAGCAGTGACACACCATCTACATTCAATCCATTTAAAATGCAGGCTGTAACACAACAACATTTGTAAAAAGTCAAGGGGGGTGAATACTTTCTGAAGGCACTATATGCACACAATACCATTAGCTTATACTTTAGAATTCATTTGATTCAACAGTTGAGTCTCCCCATTTGGTATTTCTGAGACAATTTTACAAAAAATCAATTACCGTTCCCCATCTCTCCAGCTGGCATGTAATGAAATGATTATGCTACAAGTTTACTTGAGCATTAACACATGGGAAGAGAGGCCTTGGAATATATTCTCCTCTGTTTAATTTGTTACATATGGTTGAGCTCGGAATCATCTCAAGTTATCTGTTCAGAGGGTGTTTTTGTGGTATTGAAGAGCATTTTAATCAAGGAATCACAGCATTTCCTTACACAACTCAGTGGGCAAAGCTTGAGGCGAAACCCCATCCCTATTTACCCGCTAACTCGTGATTAACACAAGCAGGCTGCTTCTCACAAGAATAGCACCGAGAGAAATGAACCCTGCCTTGTCTCCTGAGTCAATTTATAATTATTATATTGTGTCTCAATTTAACTTCATCAGAGCGCTCTCACAGTACCCATCAACAGCAGGACCCGCCTGATGGATTCAGATCATTCTGCTGCTCACATAAATTAATTGGATTAAACATTTGATAATCAGTTTCTTTGTGCATCCAACCTTATATTTTCATACACGCACACACACGCACACACACACACACACACACGCACACACGCACACACACACACGCACGTACACACGCACACACGCACACACACACACACACACGCATATACAGTACACACACACAAGCACATTCCAGCACACATCACCCCTGCAGAAAATGTATGGATTATAAATAGTATCACAGTTTAATGGTCAAGGTTTCCATCCCAGACATCAACTCATTTAACATAATCACTGTCTTCTTAAGAAATGACGGTTCATATCCGACTCAGTCTTCCTTTTCCTGAGAGGGAAATTGCTGTAACTCAGAGATGATTAAACTGCCATTTAAACGGACCATCCTCAGTTATTGTGTTCATTGTGTGTCCAGTTTCTGTTTTATCAATGCTGTCTGATGATGTGTAGTCTGACATGGACACCTCTCTAATTGAGTCCCAGTGTGTATTTAACCAGAGGTCTGACCTCAGTTGACCTCCTCTTAGTCCCTTCCTCAGGCTCTGCTACTCTGCTGAGGGCATTTAGAGGGAGCACAGCACATCAGCCATTTAGCCTGGATGGCTGGCCATGGGCATGCTGTGGACCAGACTGGGACTGTCTGTCAGGGGGGAAGAGGGAGATTGCTGGGTGGAGTGAGTGTCTTGGTAGTGTTGTTTTCCATGATATTTTAGAAGAGAAGACATGTTATTGAACCCAGTATAGAGGCATTAGATTAGCTAGATCCTTGGGCCTCATTTGTCACCTGGAGCCTCCTTGTCAGTTTCACTAGTCTAAACATGCTGGATGATGAGGAACAATTTTCAGAGTCCCCTCCTCATCAGAATAAGTAACACTCCAGAGATGCTTAGAAAGAAAGATGAAAATGAGAAGCGTGGGGCTTGTGATTTGTTCAAGGGTGGCAGAAGGAGATGCAAATGAGATGAAAAGAGAGAATGAGAGAGAGAAAAGCGAGATTGAGAGGAGGAAGTGAGAGAGGAAGAGAGAGAGAGTGTGTGGAGTGGAGTTCACAGGTCCAGGCTACTCTGTGACACCTGCAGCCCTGCCTGAAACCCCCCACTGTGTCACCCCCCTCCATGACAGGCTCATGACACGGCAACAACACACCACGACACGCCGCTGCGCTATCCACTCAATCACAGCCTTGATAATCACATACTAATTAATTTCCCCTTGTCCCCGGGTCATATCCATCATGTTAACAGAATACCACCACACTGCTGGATTTTCACACCCCTCAAGAAACAAGCTAGAAAACCATCATTATTTATTTTCTCGTAAGTAACAGTTTTTCATGGAGAGGAGAGGAATAAATCCTTCTATTGCTTAATTTTGCTGATCACGTCATCAAAGTTTTTCTCTTTTTTTGGGGAGTTTTCATCAAATGCTTTAGCAAATGTTCAAATTGTCACTATTCTGGAAAAACTGCTCAAATTATTCATTAGTGCTTATGTTTCTTACCCCCCCACTCCCAACACGCAGAATGATTTGTTTTTAATCATGCTGATGTTTTGGTTTTATGTTCTGTGGGGTGGAAACTTTGTGCATCTTTTTAGTAATGAGTGTAAAAATGGGCTGCCATCTGCTTTTCAATTTTCCAAACATACTGGGTGAATATGTCCTCATGCGGGGAGATGCAATGCTCCTGAGCATAATGCAAACACAGCTTTCTGATCCTTGATTAAAATTACCAGTATAATGTGACTAGCTACCTTTGAAATGGAGCAATTATTATACCTTTGTTTTTGACATCAAAAGTTCTTCTATATGAATTGACAGTGCTTCGGTGAGTGTCAGGAAAATGCTCCATCCGGCTGAGTTAGTCACAGTGACTTGCTCTGCAGTGTCTGAGATCTTGTTAATTTGAATACATACATAATCATTACAGCCATTTTGAAAGGACACTAATATGGGTATTTTGCTGAGACTTCAAAATGTTTTACAACGAGCTTGAAACATCAAATATGTGCATAGTTGAATAGTTTTTAAATGCACTCATTAAGGCAATTGAATAATGTTGTGGTGTAGTGATCAGAGAGCATCTTGTGTTCAACAAGGGTTAAATTATGAGGTGGACCCCTTTGAATACAGATGTCACAGGACTTTCTTGGTATATTAAGACTCTGTTGTTATAGTGGCCTTGTGGACACCTGGCTGCCATACAGTCACAGAGACATGACTGTTGGTTGTGTTTAGGACTTTCTCATTGAGAGGAACCAACCTCCACTCTCAGTCCTCAAATCCCTGAATCAAGCTGCTCTGGTCCAGTCAGTCATGGACACCGCTCTACAGTAAAATAAACAATTGACTGATTATTTTAATATCTGTCCACTCACATCTGATCATGTTTCCTCTTAAAGTCAAATCAAAAGCCTATTTTAGTGGCATACAGCTGCACCTGACTCTGAATACACCATCTGAACCTGAGTGTGTGTGTGTGTATGTGTGTGTGTGTGTGTGTGTGTGTGTGTGTGTGTGTGTGTGTGTGTGTGTGTGTGTGTGTGTGTGTGTGTGTGTGTGTGTGTGTGTGTGTGTGTGTGTGTGTGTGTGTGTGTGTGTGTGTGTGTGTGTGTGTGTGTGTGTGTGTGTGTGTGTGCATGTGTCTATATGTGTAATAGCAGACAAGGTACCATGCCCTGGAACAGATGATGGAAAGTTTTCCATACCTTAAAAGGCTAATTGTAGAGCTTGTTCATTAGACCAAAGGAAATATCTATGCATTAGCCTAACCTTTTTCATATAAAATATTGCAATTTGAGCCTTTCAGCCGAAAAAACAGATAGTTTTGGAGTTATTCTGGAAGGCCTACAGTATATTGATATGCAGTCTGGAATAGAATTCAATATGTCATTCCTAAGCATTTCCCCCAGAGAATCCCTCCTTTCTCTATAATTTCCATAGAAATGTTGTGTGCAAATGCAGTAATAGACATATTTATAACATCAAAAGGATTCAATTTTCTTTTCAATCACACAACAGTATGAATAGCTTTTTCCATTGAATCGAACAACGAGGGGCCATTACGCCACGCTAACGGATTGGTTGCCACCACTTGCTTTTATGAAAGTGTGTCAAACTATTTACCATGTCTCACATTTGTTCTACCAAACGGGGCTGTCAAGGAGGTTCGTTTCTAATTTGTCAGCCGAATGTCATTTTTATTTCAATTGGTCCGGGTAATCACCAGTGATGTATATATATTTTAATGCAGACTGTTATTCTCTTTAATACATTAACTCCAGACCCAGAGACGACAACTTCAGTCAGCTAATTGCAGTTTGTAAATGATTTGGAAAGGAAGACATGTGCTGCACATTGAGTGTCTGGCTGGGGATATGGCCACTGTTCAAGTAGAAGGGTGATGAAAGTGAGCGTTTTTACCTCAATCGTGTAATGGCTCCGTTGGAGCACTTTGTACAAAAAGGGTTACAGTAAATGACTGGAACGGGAGAGTTCCTCATCTTTCAACCATATTGTATCCAATGCTCTTCACTGCATAGAAATCAATTCAAACATTGCTATGTAGTGGATGTAAATGGTCAATATGTTTGAAAAAGGTCCAACATAAAAGCAACTGGCAGAGGTCTTGTTATGATACATTTGAACTTATCTTATCATGTTCAGTATACACTGTAGCTAAATCATTTATTATTACATTCTTTGTCAAATATTCAACTAACATACTTTGAATGGATCACATGTTTATACTTTCTTTATTACAATTAAAATGTCAATGATTGTATCATGTGTGATTTCTCATACATGATGTACCTTTTGATCTGTTCTGGAGTCTGACCTGATGCTGAGCTGAACCCAGACAGACAGACAGACAGCTGGATCAGCTGTTATTATGCATGGCTGCTTTTCCAAACGCTTTGTTTACAATATAATTAATGAAGTGTAACACACATTTACTTACATACTGGGCACCAAAAATATTAGGATAAATAATTAATCGTTATTGTTTATGTGAGCAATTATACCATGCTATAATGATGAGTAATTCAAGACAGTGTATTGTTTGTCAATCACATTTAGAAGAACAGGCATTGGCTACTATTGTATATCATTAGAAGGTTCCACAGTCAGATTGACTACAAGCCACAAAATAAAATGTGATTTTCCCCTTTTTAAACCAACACATCAACCCACCAATCTCTCATTGGCATTTGTTGGTATGCATACATATTGAACATAAGTGTGGCCAGCTGCACAGTCTGACTAAGAAGGCATTTAACAGGTGTTAAAATCCATATTTGTTTCAGTCAGCTAGCTACAGCCTGGAGACATTGTATGTAAAGTTACTGTGTCTGCATGGAGAACAGAAAACAGAGACTTACACATCTCATGTTGAATGATTTTAAGATTATCATTTGCATATATAGATTTTTCCTCTCTCCACTCATATTTTTCTGTTTAGATTGACATGTATTTATTCAATTTGGCCATTTGTTCCATTGCCTCAAAAAACAAATCCATGTCAATGAGTATATATTCTCTTTATACTACTGGGAATGACCTGGCTTTGGGAATACCATTGTAGTGCTATTTTGTGTTGGTCAGTATTTACTAATTTATTTATGCGCCTGAATGTTGCCCAGTTACAAAGTCATTCCCAATCCCCTGAGTGTATGTTCTTTATAATCCTGCATCTGGTCAAGCGTATCATTTAAAGCCTAAATGTATCTCTGATCTTACGTCGCAGCCAAAAACTCTTGAATTTCACTGCACGTAAGTCTTGATTGGATTCAGCTGATATTTAGTGCTGGTTATCAGGTATCCATGGTGGCGTGAAACATCTAAATATCCAGGAGAGATGTTTATGAAATCATCAGAGCCTTCCAGGCAAAGCAACAGCCTAGCTACCATCTGTTCCCAGCCAATCAGAGGAACAGCTGTATCTGCCCTAACTCTGCTTTCTCTAACCCCTAACACAGCCAAGCTGTTTAACACACCATACACACACCACTAAATATGTTCAACACACCATACACACACCACTAAATATGTTCAACACACCATACACACACCACTAAATATGTTCAACACACCATACACACAACACTAAATATGTTTAACACACCATACACACAACACTAAATATGTTTAACACACCATACACACAACACTAACTATGTTTAACACACCATACACAACACTAAATATGTTTAACACACCATACACACAACACTAAATATGTTTAACACACCATACACACAACACTAAATATGTTTAACTCAACCATACACACAACACTAAATATGTTTAACACACCATACACACAACACTAAATATGTTTAAAACACAGTACACACAACACTAAATATGTTTAACACACCATACACACAACACTAAATATGTTTAACACACCATACACACAACCCTAAATATGTTTAACACACCATACACACAACACTAAATATGTTTAACACACCATACACACAACACTAAATATGTTTAACACACCATACACACAACACTAAATATGTTTAACACACCATACACACAACACTAAATATGTTTAACACACCATACACACAACACTAAATATGTTTAACACAGCATACAAACAATGCTAAATATATTTAACACACCATACACATAGCACTAAATATGTTTAAAACACCATACACACAACACTAAATATCACAGCATGCATTTTGTGGTGAAGCTTTTTTTATTGCTTGGTAGTGATGTATAACAGTGATTTGCACTTGGTGTTGCCGGTTGTGTTTTTCCAATTGTTGCCTTTTCCCTTGAACATTTTTTGGGGTCTGTCAGTAGAACGGGTCTATATTGGTATAGCGTGGAGATATCCCTCCCATGATCCTGTGCTTTGTTCTGCCCCATGAGACAGGCGCTCTGCAGTAGTGGCATTTGGTCCTGTATGAGGGGGAAAACATGAATGCCATTGCACCTGACAGCGTGTTCACTTTTAAAGTCATTGTAGTGACAGGGGAGCTACTTCAGGGTGGATAATTGTATCCTGGGTCTACTGCACGCTGCTTATTATTGATTCATGAGGAGCCGAATGAACTCCTTGTAAATGTATAAAAATACATTTAAGAGTCCATTCTCCTTTGCTAAAATCACAGCTCCAGCTATCTGCTTTTGTCACTCCGGGCCCGCTCTCTGCCAACTCGGCTTTTAAGGCTCTGGCAGGCAGGATGGAGCTTATATTGAACAGAGCTGACAGGTCGGACAGTAATGCAGTGGTCTGGTCTTTTATTTCTTACATGGTATCAGATTTTTAAGCCACAGCACATTAGAATGAAATGCTCTCTGACTAAGACAGGCCCAACATGGAAGATGCAGCTTTTCTCTCTGTTAATTTTCAGATAGAATTGAAGGGGAAAATGTTGGGAAAAGTTTAGACTGTTGCAAAATGATATGTGAATTTTATTGTATTAATGATTCCTCAAAACATGTAATTTAATTCTTGATACATATATTTTCTCATTTTGTCAATCTAATTATCTGCCCTAGTGAATGTGTTTATGCTTGATTTATATTTTCTCATTGATGGTAAATACCAACCTGTACACATGCATAAACACAGACTGGGGTACAAAAGTATGGAATATTACTCATTCAATGGTTTTTCTTTATTTGCACTATTTTTTACATTGTAGAATGAAACTGAAGACATCAAAACTATGACATAACACATATGGAATAATGTAGTAACCAAAAAAGCGTTAAACAAAGAGATTCTTCAAATAGCCACCTTTGCATTGATGACACCTTTGCACACTTTTGGCATTCTCTCAACCAGCTTCAACTGGAATGCTTTTCCATCAGTCTTGAAGGAGTTCCCACATATACTGAGCACTTGTTGGCTGCTTTTCCTTCACTGCGGTCCGACTCATCCCAAACCATCTAAATTTGGTTGAGGTTGGAACCAAAAATCTCAAATTTGGACTCCAGACCAGAGGACAAATTTCCACCGGTCTAATCTCCTTTGCTCGTGTTTCTTGGACCCAAGCAAGTCTCTTCTTCTTATTGGTGTCCTTTAGTAGTGGTTTCTTTACAGCAATTCAACCATGAAGGCCTGATTCACACAGTCTCCTCTGAACAGTTGATGTTGAGATGTGTCTGTTACTTGAAGTCTGTGAAGCATTTATTTGGGCTGCAATCTGAGGCTGGTAACTGGTGAACTTATCCTCTACAGCAGAGGTATTTCTGGGTCTTCCATCCCTGTGGCGGTCCTCATGAAGCTGGTTGAGAGAATGCTACTTTGAAGAATCTCAAATATAAATATATTTTGATTTGTTTAACACTTTTTTGGTTACTACATGATTCTATATGTGTTATGTTGTAGTTTTGATGTCTTCGCTTTTATTCTACAATGTAAAACATTGAAAAACGTTGAATGAGTAATATTCCGAACTTTTGGCCCCCAGTGTATATGAGTTGTTTCCAGCACTTAGCTTTGTCAGGCAAGGCTTACATGCAGTAACACACTTAGTGTTTCTGTGATCTCCTCCTCTGTCCTCAGGGCTGGCTAAGCAGGGAGGGATATCCATAGGACTATTTAGGAAAGGGATGAGGGCCAGAAATAACTATACAAGGATTACAATCTGGGCTCCCCACGTGTCCCGAGCTAAGCCCCGATATGTTCCACAGCCTCTTTTAACAAGTTTAAAATTACAAGATGCTTTGAGTGACATTTTTGTGCTACCTCTCCCTGTAATTTCTGGTGATGGCATTGTATATTGTTATATCATTGTAAATACACCCAGGACCACAGGATCATGAGGTCACCTCCACAGGGCTTGCCAGTGTAATTAGAGCCTAGAGGTTCACTGGCTCTCCCTGCACAGACCAGAGCCCAGGGCCCAGGGCCCAGAGCCGGGGACAGAAGGGACAGGCCAGCCTGCAAGACAGCTGCTCCTCTTCATATTCACTTATGGGGACACAAAAAAGAGAGGGGAAGATGACAATATGCCTGCGCACAGCTGGAAACCATCAAGAAGGAACGACGTAGGCCCAGCCTTCTAAGCCTGGTCCCACTCTCAGCCTAATAGCTCAGTCTTGGCACCTGCTTTTATTTGCTCATAAAAATGTGTAAATTCCTGATTTGCTCTCCACATTTTCCAGAGGATAAAGGAATTAAGCAGTAATTTCCTTTTGTTGTAAACGTTAATGCTGAAGGAAAAATAATGCTGTTTGATACTGCAGGATGTGTTTGTTTGATTGGGCTGTTGGGGATGGGTGTTGAAATAATTTGCCTGGAGGCCACCAGCAAAAATACACATGTCACTGGATAGATCTAATCCTCCATTACACTTTACAGGCTGTGATTATTTTGGTTTTGATGTCGGGCTACTGCAGATTCAGCACTGTATCACTTCCTTATTGAACACACATTAGCATTCTGTCACAAATTCTCCATTAACTCCAGGGTTGAATTCTCGGTTCTCGTGAGAGTGACAATGTCAGAAAGAGGAATGTTTAAAAAATATGCAGATTTTGGTAGAGATGAAAGGTTAATAATGATGAACAGAAAGAAATAGCCAATGGAAAAAAAATATCTCACACAGTGAACAAAAACATAATTGTAGGGACAATCATGAGAATAGCCATCAAGAGACTACTTAAATATGGAGATAGGAAGTCATTTATGTGGCTGGGATTAGAACCAAGAAGACTTCCTGAATTGACAGGAAGCCATACACGTGTCGCCACTGAGTGATAGAGGCTGCACAGGAAAGGGGCGTGGCCCGTGAAGGCTTGTGGACTTGGCATGCCCTGACAGCAACATTGTGCGATGAGCTGCTCAGTGTTTAGAGTCCTGGCCTGGCCATTCATCCACACCAGTCTAGTCTCCATCGACAGTGATTAGCATTGTCATCTCATTTAGCCAGCCTCTGTGCAGATGGCCCGTGTGTTGGAGGAGCAAACCAGCAGTAGAGGGCCTGGCTCTGTTTCCCATAATTGCTCCCTGCCCCTGCTCTCGCGCTCGCTCATCTTCATCCCATAAAAGACATTCTAGGAAAATAGTTGCAGTGGTTTTATGGTCTTCTGTTTGAGAACTGTAATGTTATGTATTGGATTTTCAAATGTTCAATTTCAGAGTGAACACTGAAGAAACATCTTGTAATGGTCCTTTTAAGTTCCTGGTATTCCAAGAAAGGAAGTAGTGGGCCAGTAAGATGCAGAACAACTTTAGTTGTTTAGTTGAACAACTATTGACAGGTTATATACTGTAGACACAATACATATAGAAAGAGAAGTTTAGCCTATGGTATATTTAATAACAGGACGCACAGCTGCAACGCATTTTGACTGCTAGTCTTTTTCAGGCATCGGTGTGGACGGAAGCTGACGTGGAGCATGTCAGCTTGAAGCTCCTCATCAAGCTTGACTGACTGGGCTGCAAACCTGTCCCTTCCTCTCCTACCTTTAACACCCATAGGCCCACCCACACCAAGCCTCTTTCTTCTCTTCAGTCCTCTCCTCTCAAAGCCAAGATGATGGGCCTAATAATTAAAGGGATTGCGTATGGCTGGTGAGCTGCAGTGCATCTGTGTGTGTCAGGCCCCTGACGTGATACAGAGGGACAGCACAACTATTAAATATCCATCACGGCACGCCACATCAGTCCTAATGCAATCAGAAACACATGAGTACATCGGCTAAGCCCCTTCCTTCCACAATGATTAAGTAAGTCTTTAATTTCCAAGACAAATAAAAAATGCAAGATCATTTTATCATAAATGTAAATGACCTGTCTCTTTGGATGACATTTAGCAGGGGTAGTGCTGGAGCTAATACAAGCAGGGGTTCCACGCTGGGCTCAGGTCCTTTGGTAGTATTATCATTCTAATGAGGCAGCATATGTTTGTGGTCTGTGCTGTAATGCAGTTGGTCTTGTCCTCCCCTTTCATCTGTCTTGTTCAAATGCTGGAGGTTGATTAGACAAATGGATGTGTCTCTACCCATTAGAGTGATTGGGCTGCCCAAATGTTAAGTGTCCCAATCAGGTCCTCTACTGTTATCAAATCAAATCAAAGTTTATTTGTCACATGCACCGAATACAACAGGTGTAGACCTTTAAGTGAAATGCTTACTTACAAGCCCTAACCAACAGTGCAGTTTAAGTAGAAAATAAGTATAATGTAAACAAGAGTAAAAAATAATAAAACAGTAAAGTGACTGTAAAAAAATATATACATACAGGTGGTATATACAGGTGGTACCGTTACAGATTCAATATGCAGGGCCCCCGGTTACTGTTAAGTGTTCCAATCAGGTCCTCTACTGTTAAGTGTCCCAATCAGGTCCTCTACTGTTAATTGTCCCAATCAGGTCCTCTACTGTTAAGTGTCCCAATCAGGTCCTCTACTGTTAAGTGTCCCAATCAGGTCCAGGAGACAACAGAGTGGGAAGTAGACAAGGTTGCCCTCTCTGCCCATTGTCAGATTGTGACAGAATATAAACCACATTTTTCTGAAATTCATTAGACCTCAGCCAATGAAGGCTACTTTAAACATGAGATGAGGAAAGAACATACATTCTGAATTTTTTTATAATTGTTTTATGTCAAATTGAAAGTTGCACAAATGTATGCGTATTTATAATTTTGCATAATGAAATTACATGTCTTAGATTGCTCATTGTCTGTTAAGATTGTTGTTACATTTACTAATTCCTTTTGGTCTAAATGAGTTGTCGTTCGTTAGTGTTATTCTATGTAAACCTGAGAGGAGTTGATAATTAGACACGTGTGTCTGTTGTGACCCTCGTGGGAATTCTGAAATGAATTGCTGTCACTCTAAAAATAAAATGCAAATAGCTCCACAAATTGGCAATTTGTGAATACTGACTAGTTAAATAGCCAATACTCTTGTTTGATTGACATCCACACCCACTCCCTTCCCCCTTCTCCCCCCATAAAACATGACAGTCTTACTCAGTGGCCCAGCCCAAAAATATATAATTCTAATCCTGCATGAAGATCATTGATGGTCTAAGAATAATCACACAGTTTTTATCACATACAGACAAAGCCAATCCCATGTACAGTATAAGAACACTACAGTAAACTCCAAAGAGAGTGAAGATGATCAGTCCATTCTATGATGGGGTTTATGCAGCAGAAAGGCAGCAAATAATGAAACATAAGAATGCAGACTTAATTTTCACTGCCATGGGTCCCAGTGGCAGGGCTCAGGGAGATATGGCGGGGTGGAAGGATGGGTGACAGCACACTTGGTGTGTCAGAACCTCTAGCGGATGTCAGAGCAGGCACACATTCCTCGCTGCTGCCACCTCCCCTGCTCTCATGTTTATGCAGTGATCGACTGATTTCTTTTGATTCTGCTGTGAAGCTCTTGATTTGGCGCTGACTGGCTGCTGGCAGCCTTTCAACACTGTTCCACAGGTTCAGGGGTTCACTAATCAGGCCTGGGTGGGGCAGGGGTAGGGGGGAAAAAGAGGGTGTCTGCCTTGGAGCAGGAAAAGAGGGTGTCTCAAGACACTGTCCGCTCTCTGTTATCCTCGTGCGACCCACAGACTAACTCTTCTTTTGAGGAGTGCCAAAAGGTTTTCCCTCCGCTTGAAGTGAGTGGAGTCACTGGCAGACAGACAGAGGCACTCAGAGGCTTTTGGTGGACTGATGAACACATTACTTATTCATACAGGCTTGATACACATATAAACATCTTTAAAGGGCTTGTTTTTGTAGTAGATCAGTGAGTCTTGTCAACATTCCTCAGTTGTCCTTTATTCAACTTTGATTTAAGTTTTGAATCAACCTTAATAACACCATTTCAGATTTTTGGGCCTGCCGATGGATAGCGTTCATGTCGAAAAATAGAACTACTGATAACATTCAAGAGATTCTTCGCTGGCTCCTTTTAATGAGTAAACATTAGTGTCTGTATTGAAACATGTATGTATTGTTGTGCATCAAGAGAGTCAGCAGACATCAGCTTTCACCAACATATTCATCACCAAGACATAACAAAGTTAATTGAGCACTCATTTGAGAGCAGTTGAAGTGCATGTTTCAGGGTTGTGTACATACAGCAGGATGGTAAGGTGAGTCTATCTATCTATCTATCTATCTATCTATCTATCTATCTATCTATCTATCTATCTATCTATCTATCTATCTATCTATCTATCTATCTATCTATCTATCTATCTATCTATCTATCTATCTATCTATCTATCTATCTATCTATCTATCTATCTATCTATCTATCTATCTATCTATCTATCTATCTATCTATCTATCTATCTATCTATCTATCTATCTATCTATCTATCTATCTATCTATCTATCTATCTATCTATCTATCTAAAAAGTTATGCAGCTGCACCATCGAGAGCATCCTGACCAGTTGCATCACCGCCTGGTACGGTGTCACGATTGTGTGTGGGGAGAGACCAAGGCGCAGCGCAGGTATAGTTCGACATTTTTTATTATACTATGTAATATGATTTTTTACTATGTATCAACAAAAAAAAGGGAATGACGAACTAACGAACACAAAAACAAAACACTAAGGAAAAAAAGTCACGTTAACAGTATTTAACGGACGTAACGAAAACACACTTACTTCTCAACCGTGCCTGCGACATACATCGATAACAACCCACCCCAAGTGAAGGACAGACTCAACATATATTGGATCCCTAATTAGAGACAACGGGTAGCAGCTGCCTCTAATTAGAGATCCACCCAAAACCCACAAAGAAACAGAAAGGAACGACACTGTCAGACTCTGACCATCGCTACATAGAGAAGCCTATTGCTTCTCTATGGCCAGAGCCTGACATACGGCAACTGACCGTAAGGCGCTACAGAGGATAATGCGTACGGCCCAATACATCACTGGGGCCAAGCTTCCTGCCATCCAGGACCTATATACTAGGCAGTGTCAGAGGAAGGCCCAAAAAGGTTTCAAAGACTCCAGTCACCCAAGTCATAGAGTGTTCTCTCTGCTACCACATGACAAGCAGTACCGGAATGCCAAGTCTAGGTCCAAAAGACTCCTTAACAACTTATATCCCCAAGCCATAAGACTGCTCAACAATTAATCAAGTGACTATCTATGCATGGTCACTTTCCCCCTTCTTACATGTACAAATTACCTCGACTAACCTGTACCCCCGCACATTGACTCAGTACTGGTAACCCCTGTATATTGCCTCGTTATTATTAACACATTGTGTTACTTTTTATTTTATTTTTTACTTTAGTTTATTTAGTAAATATTTTCTTAACTCTATTTCTTGAACTGCATTGGTGGTTAAAGGCTTGTAAGTAAGTATTTCACGGAAAGGTCTACACCTGTTGTATTCGGCGCATGTGACAAATAAAATGTGATTTGATTTGGTGTTAGCCAAGCATTAAAGAGTGAGAGTGGCATAGGTCTACTGTATGTATAGTATTGATCCAGGGCTCATAACATTGAAAGGTAAATCATGTTGTTAAGTGAGGGGCTTCTGGGGTCAAATGTAGGGGCTGCTATTTGGAGGGATCTAAGCCCTCATCCGTCAGAACCTAGAGAACCCTGGTATGATCCACCAGGCCTGTGAAGTGAATAGGGCGAGCAGACGAGGGAACAAGACAGTTAGCATGACGAGAGCCATACAGATAAATCACAATTCACTCAGGGAGCAGTCACAGTCAATGGCATATTCACTGGCTGCCTCAACAGCTCATTTGATAGCGCACTCGTCGCACCATTCATTTTTCTGAGGGATGAAAGGCGGGCAAGAAAATGTCATCAGCTCACTGAGGCAGGGACGATAGTAACTCAGAATAAAAGAGGGAGGGAGGGGCCTGCTAATTAATTACGTTTCTTAGGCCTGCCACGGGCAGAGAGGCGTCACGCCTTTTTCCAGGAGGCCTTTCAATTAGACATGCGTTGTAATTAAATGCTGTGTCAGAGGGCTGGTGGGGCCTGACAGATCAATGTCCTGGGCTAAGCCACTTACATTCATCATCCTGATGGATAGCTCACCATACAGGAATATTGTTTTTGATTTGTTTTTGTTTTTTGTGGGGCGGGGTGATTTCGCCACAGCTGCCTGAGCTAATGGATTCCTGTTCCATAATTTTCCTCCCGTCGTTGTTTCAGGTCTATGCAAATATGAATGGAGACCTGTGTTATTTATATACAATGCTCTTCCAGACCTTCCATAATGGAAGTATACAAATCTAACCTATGACCTACAGTTCAATTAAGTATAATAATTATTTAAACCATTTTATTAGGATTTATTTTATAGTCTGTAACTGACAGTGCCCATTACATAATCATTTTATTTTTGCACTATGGTGCCAGGTAGATAACAATAGGTAGATACAAGGTACATAACAAATTTAAATCTAAATCTAATAAACCTTAAACATTATTTTTCTTAAAATAGTCAATCAATGAAGTAGTCAATTGTAAGACAGTAGTTCAACTTGAATGCTATATGGCATGCTTTGATGGAATTAATATCTATAGTTCTCATCAATAGTTCTTCAATTTCACAGCCCGCTCAAACCAGTCTTCAAGCGCACTCACAATGCGAGATAGTGAGAGAGAGAGAGAGAGAGCAAGAGAAGGAGTAGGAGGAGGAGGAGGAGGAGAAGGAGGAGGACTAAGAGGAGGATAGAGTGAGTGGGAGACAGGGAGAAGGAGAGAGTGTCTTTCAGGTATCTTAGCCTCACTGTGGCTCACACTGATGTCCGATAAGGCTGAGGAGTGTGTGGTGTGTGCTGCTGGGCTAGGCAAAGAGGAGAGGTCCTCGTCTGTACACATGTCTTGGGGACATTGTGTGGCCATCCTCTGTACACTGTGTCAGATGTCCTTTCAAGCCCCAGAATGCCCCACACACTTCAAATGGTGTGTGTGTCTCCACTGCCACCTCTCTGTGTGGAGAGAGCACCATAGCACCACTACACCGAGGCTAGTGAACTGATAAAGGAGAGGTTGCAACTACATTGTGTTGACACTATGTACTGTAATCTACCTACAGTGTTTATATTCAGGATGACTTCTGTAGTTCTCAGTATTCAAGACATACACTTACAATATCCTGTAGTTACACTTCAATCAAATGCTATAGTGACTGAAGGAAGAATAGAATAGAATAGAACATAGACTTTAAAAGAATTGAATTGAAAATATAATTGAATAGAATTGAACATAAAAATTAATAGAACATACACTCTTAGAAGTAAAGGTGCTATCTATAACCTAAAAGGGTTCTTCGGCTGTCCCCATAGGAGAACCCTTTGAAGAACCCTTTTTGGTTCCAGGCAGAACCTTTTTGGTTCCAGGCAGAACCTTTTTGAGTTCCCCAAAATAGTTCTGCCTGGAACCAAAAATAACCCTTTTTTTCTAAGAGTGTAGAATCGAACTGAACATAGAATTTAAGAAAGCATAGCATTTAATAGAATTGAATTGAACATAGAATTGAATAGAACACATAGAGATATGTACTTTATCTCTATGGGTTGAACAGTGAGCAGTGGAGCAGAACTGTTATGCTCAGTACTTAGTACCACTTAGTTAACAGACACCCTGGGAAACAAATGATCTAACAGGAGATTGTAACAAAACAAAACCGATAGAAACAATGTTTTACATCACACTTAAGCAGCTACATCACAGATGGATGTGACTTCAAAGCCTGGGGTTTCTTTTATTCCTGGATATTTCCCTCTCCTCGTTTTCTGTCTTTAACAATGAAATAGTGCCATGCTCTGTGCCGTGCAACTATTCTGAGATGTCACAGCTGGTGTCAGTGTTTCAACCAGCAGCCTGGTGTGGTGTTCTCTATTTTCCGCTTGTTGTACAGTTTAGGTTGGCCAGCTCAGCAGTGGGGATTGCTGCTCCTATCTTGGCTTTTCCTCGTGTGTAATTTGGACTTGGCTTGTGGTGGCAGGGGTAACCAGTGCCTTGCAAGGAACCGAAATAGACAACAAGTGGAAAAAACACGTGCGCAAGAGAGCTAGCTTCCTTGGAGGTCTCAATCCTAAACGCGAAGAAGGTTGGAGGAGGAGGTCCATATCAGAGTACCAACCTCAACTATAAAATCATTGAGCCCTCACCATCACAGCATCCTCACTTTAGCCTGTAGTGTTTGTATTTCTATAATGGGTTGGTCATGGCTGTCTCTATATCTCACATATAGCTGTGCCATATGCCTCTGAAAAGAGGCAGCATGTCAATTTCAAAGAAACCTGCTGCTAACAGAAAATTGATGTTCAGGGAGCCCTGACCCCTAATTTTCTTTATTTTTCATTGCTTTGTTAAAAGACGCCAAGGGAATGCTTTCTGTCATTGCTTTTTACCCTTCCGCTGGCCTGCTGTCCATCTCCCTGGCTGGAGACTCAGTGAAATTGCTGTATACCATAATAGACTCTGTCATTTGGACCAGCACACAATGAATGTTGTTGTAATTTCTGCTGTCGCGGGGCAATGAATGTCCCCGTGTTTCTTTCACCCCCTCCTTTTGCTTGTTGCCTATGTGTAGAGAGCAATTTACATGGAGACATTAATGTAACTGTCATGTTCTATCCAAGAGCACTGATGCAGAACTGCTAAAAGACAGCCGAGCCGCAGTATTGATGCTCATGGCACCAGAGATTGAGCTGCAATACAAAGTTAATGGAATTAAGTAAAGAATTCCCCCATCCAACCAAGCAGAGAAAAAATAGGAACATTTAAATAAGCATTGGCATGGAAATAAATGGCAAAATGAAACATCTAGAAAGACATTTGCTAAAGTAATCTGTATGAGGTGAAGATACAGAGAGAGAGAGCGGGAGAGAGAGAGAGAGATAGAGAGAGAGAGAGAGAGAGAGAGAGAGAGAGAGAGAGAGAGAGAGAGAGAGAGAGAAAGAGATCAGGGAATATGAATATATGTATTGCTTTCTCTTAAAGGCTGCAGCATCAGCTATTTGAGCATGATGCCTATTCCGGCCTCTCATTGTTGCATTTATTAGGTGGGTAAATGTGTTTTATTAATACTGGATGTCCATTTTTTGTTTTTCAAAAGTTTTGTCTCTCAAATACGTTTTGAAAAAGTTTCCATGTTAAAAGTAATTCTACATGTCACTACTGTTTAACTCCAGTCAAGCAGCAGAACAGTATTGTGTTTCTGCCTACAATTAGAGTATCAGAGATGACACTGGAGCTTCAGAGCCGGTGTCTTTTTCTGTCAAGAGGTTTGGGAGAGAAGGGGAGAGTTTGGAAGTACCAGGGTCTTGTATCTCTGTATTAAGTGTTCAAAGCGTGCCTTGTTTCAAGGAGGGACCCGGGAGGGACCTGGGGAACCACGGGCCAACAGTAAATGGAAGGCAACATGCTGCTGTGGTCTTTAACTCAGAGGACAGACTACCAGGACACACACACATAGCACACACACACACACACACACACACACACACACACACACACACACACACACACACACACACACACACACACACACACACACACACACACACACACACACACACACACACACACACACACTGCCTTATATTACACCCATTCAGAAAAGAAAGAAAGAATGAAGGAAAGAAAGAAAGAAAGAAAGAAAGAAAGAAAGAAAGAAAGAAAGAAAGAAAGAAAGAAAGAAAGAAAGAAAGAAAGAAAGAAAGAAAGAAAGAAAGAAAGAAAGAAAGAAAGATGTACAACATTTAGCTTTCTCATAGTTGCAGCCATATAGTCGTTCTCTCTGTAAAGGAAGCAGCAGCATTTTCACAGGGTAGCATTTCTTTCTGCTGGCCCTTTTCCCTTTTTGAGGAGCTCTTCACATTTGTATTGGATAATGGCCTGACAAGAACATCTGTATTCATTTCGTCCATCTGATATTTGCTATTACCTACAGTACGTTATCTCTGCCCGGTGCGGTGGCCACCTCATTTGAGGCTGTATCATATACATTATGCTAGTACTGTACAGCAACCTATATAGTCTATTATGCTAGTACTGTACAGTAACCTATATAGTCTATTATGATAGTACTGTACAGCAACCTATATAGTCTATTATGCTAGTACTGTACAGTAACATATATAGTCTATTATGCTAGTACTGTACAGTAACCTATATAGTCTATTATGCTAGTACTGTACAGCAACCTATATAGTCTATTATGCTAGTACTGTACAGTAACCTAGATAGTATATTATGCTAGTACAGTACAGTAACCTATATAGTCTATTATGCTAGTACTGTACAGTAACCTATATAGTATATTATGCTAGTACTGTACAGTAACCTATATAGTCTATTATGCTAGTACTGTACAGTAACCTATATAGTATATTATGATAGTACTGTACAGCAACCTATATAGTATATTATGCTAGTACTGTACAGTAACCTATATAGTCTATTATGATAGTACTGTACAGCAACCTATATAGTCTATTATGCTAGTAATGTACAGTAACCTAGATAGTATATTATGCTAGTACTGTACAGTAACCTATATAGTATATTATGCTAGTACTGTACAGCAACCTATATAGTCTATTATGCTAGTACTGTACAGTAACCTAGATAGTATATTATGCTAGTACTGTACAGTAACCTATATAGTATATTATGCTAGTACTGTACAGCAACCTATATAGTCTATTATGCTAGTACTGTACAGTAACCTATATAGTCTATTATGCTAGTACTGTACAGTAACCTATATAGTATATTATGCTAGTACTGTACAATAACCTATATAGTCCGTCTCAGGAGTTTTTCAATGTGTATTCACATTTTCAATATGTTATTTGTGTTCTATTGTCATATGAATAAATAAGAAATAATAAACAAACAACATTTGATTATTATAAACAATTACACAATGTAAAGAACAATTTGGAAAAGATCTGTGTCTCATTTCTCTCCCTGTGTTCTCCTATTCATCATGTTGATTCATTGATGATGATGAAGAGGAGATCACTCGGTCATAACGTATGCCCACCCATTCATCAGGAAAGCACAGTGTCAAAATATTCATTTGTCATTAAATGATTCATTAATGCGTTCTTCAATAATTCATAATCATTTGCGGAGTTTGTTCTTAATTGCTTGGTATGATTTCGACTTGGATCACAGCCAGCCATCAATTAACTAATTTGTGCCTGCCAACAACAGCTATTATAATATGACACAGTGCAAACGGTTTGATCAGAAAAAGTCTGTTTCTCAGGCCTATTCCCTATACAGTGCACTACTTGTCCAAAGGCCCATAGGGAAAAGGGTGCACTACATAGGTAAAAGGGAGCCATTTGGTAGGCAGGCCTTATTTCAGTGGTGGAGAGAGGCTTGTTCTTATTTATATGTGACTGGAGAGAAGAGATCTGACAGGAGGACTGTCTAGAGTGTAATGAATGACATCAGCCTGGGTCTAGAGACCAGCTCTTTATCATAGTGACAACACCTCCACTACATACCACTGTCTGCTCTGCAACACTGCCCTGTGTGTGTATGCTTGCGTGCATCTGTGTGTGTCAGTGTGTGTGAGCCTGCATGTGCACGTGTGTGTGCGGAGTGAGTGTGTCTGTGTGTGTTTGAGCCTGTGTGTGAGCCCCTCTCTTCTCCACCTGTTGAGTCTGGGTGCTTCTGGGATGTGTGTTTCCTGCTGGCAGAACTAAACCAGGCGTAACGGCACTATCAATGTTTAAGAGACACTGACATGCTTTATTCATTCCTCCTTTACTCGCTGCATTGTCTCTGACATACGTATGTTATCATTATAACTGCCCTGAATAAATCATACTGAGAAATAGTCTTCTTTCACAAGATGAATTAAACAGAGGCTTTGGGAGGGTGGAGCACATTAGTCACAATCCTTTCAACACTCCAGTCTTACAGGATTTGTTATAACAATCAGAGACAGCCTTCAGAGACAGAGCTGTTGAATTTAAAGTGTAGTTCACTACAGTCTCAATTCAAACACTCTCTTTGGACTTACTCTGGATACCCTAATGTTTAAATTTAGAGCACATACTGGGACTGTCCCAAGCCATTGCATTTATCAGGAGTTATTTGCTAGAAACTTTTAAAACACCACTGCACAATACAGAGATAATAGTCTGGATGTTCTCTGGTTATGTATGCCTTTCTGACTCCATTTATTGTGTGTAGTGAAGATGTTTGTATGTAGCTGAGTTGCTCAGGACTAAAGCCCTGGAGGCCCCAGAGTAGTAGAAACACATATTGCTGCTGTTTGGCAGCTACACACAGTGGGAGTGTGATGGCGGAGTTGTTACAGCTTTGTGAGAATGCATTAAATTTGCACTAACACACTGATGGGTCCGGTTAGCGTGTTAGAATCCAGCAGGGATCCACACACACTGACACACACACACACACACACACACACACCACACACTTATCTTTAATTAAATCGGCGTAGCTGACTTAACGAGGCGGATGTCACAAGCATTTCCTTTCACCGCTCTCTAGATTGTTTCACTCGCCTTTCTGAACATGCACATTGATTGATTGCCGATCCAGTGTCACTTCACTCAAATTACACTATCTTAATTGTCGCCTCTCAATGCGTAGTGTTCCTCGTATAGCGACTATCTACTGGTGTGAAACATTGCATAGTCTCAGCTGTACTATCCAGACTGTTGGGGAACAAATATTGGAAAGGAATTTGTGGGAATCTCTGTAGCCTCATTTCTTTTTTTCTAAACATGTAACTGGAGTGTAGGCTACGTGGTACGGCGGTATCAAGATGTATACAGGACTAATTACTGATTAGTATCACAGCATTGAGCAGCCCAGTCATTCAGCAGCCCTCCCTGTAATCTTATCAGTGTTTAATAAGTGTCACTGCATCACATCCCATCCTCCCTCGCTCCCATTCCTGAGCACAGCTACTCTGCCCCGTTAGCTTAAGGACAAGCACCCACCCGCTCACTTACCGGAGAGGGAGAGAAGAAAGAGACACACTGTACGTGCGCACTCCCCACTCTTTAAAGAGAGCTGCTTTGAACACTTCACTTAAATGTCATTTAGTGTTTTATTTTAGATTTATTCAGAATTAAGCATAGCCTAATCAACAAAGCATGCTTTCCCTGTGCGTTCCAATAAATCGAGCGCATTTCACGGTGCTCCTGACAGCTCTGACTTCAAAAAGGCCAACGTGGGGCGATGAATGAATGCAGAGATAAGGAAGGGAGATCATAATGATTAGCATGGTACTCTGCTTATCTCTGTCTACTGTAGATGTGCCTATGTCTATATGCATAGCAGAAAGCAGCAGTAGCCCATCACCTAGGCTAATTAACTCCTTCCCCTTTAAACAACAAAGTGGAGTCTACTTCAAACAATTATGGCATATTGAACTGACATAAATGCCTTATGAGTATTTATAATGAAAAGTGATTTTGAAGGTAACGATTGACATAGTTAATATCTCCCCATTTGGAAAATCCTGGTTACTCTACCCTTTAGTATGGAAATGGGCTGTGGTGGCAGTTCAGGGATTGGTTTGGGTGGTAGGCCTAAATGTTGTGCTAAACACAGTGATATGGAAATGGGCTGTGGTGGCAGTTCAGGGATTGGTTTGGGTGGTAGGCCTAAATGTTGTGCTAAACACAGTGACATGGAAATGGGCTGGGGTGGCAGTTCAGGGATTGGTTTAGGTGGTAGGCCTAAATGTTGTGCTAAACACAGTGATATGGAAATGGGCTGTGGTGGCAGTTCAGGGATTGGTTTGGGTGGTAGGCCTAAATGTTGTGCTAAACACAGTGACATGGAAATGGGCTGGGGTGGCAGTTCAGGGATTGGTTTAGGTGGTAGGCCTAAATGTTGTGCTAAACACAGTGATATGGAAATGGGCTGTGGTGGCAGTTCAGGGATTGGTTTAGGTGGTAGGCCTAAATGTTGTGCTAAACACAGTGATATGGAAATGGGCTGTGGTGGCAGTTCAGGGATTGGTTTAGGTGGTAGGCCTAAATGTTGTGTTAAACACAGTGATATGGAAATGGGCTGGGGTGGCAGTTCAGGGATTGGTTTGGGTGGTAGGCCTAAATGTTGTGCTAAACACAGTGACATGGAAATGGGCTGGGGTGGCAGTTCAGGGATTGGTTTAGGTGGTAGGCCTAAATGTTGTGCTAAACACAGTGATATGGAAATGGGCTGTGGTGGCAGTTCAGGGATTGGTTTGGGTGGTAGGCCTAAAGGTTGTGCTAAACACAGTGATATGGAAATGGGCTGGGGTGGCAGTTCAGGGATTGGTTTAGGTGGTAGGACTAAATGTTGTGCTAAACACAGTGATATGGAAATGGGCTGGGGTGGCAGTTCAGGGATTGGTTTAGGTGGTAGGACTAAATGTTGTACTAAACAAAGTGATATGGTGGGATACACATAGGTCTTGGTGTTGTTATGGAAACCTGTACATTCTGTGGTCAGTGTGTACACTGAGTATACAAAACATTTCCTGCTCTGATATAGACTGACCAGGTGTCATTCGTTAAATCCACTTCAGTGTAGATGAAGGGGAGGAGAGAGGTTAAATAATTGTTTTAAAGATTTGAGACAATTGAGACATGGATTGTGTATGTGTGCCATTTAGAATATTTAAGTGCCTTTGAACGGGGTATGGTAGAATGTGCCTGGTGCACCGGTTTGTGTCAAGAACTGCAACGCTGCTGAGTTTTTCACTCTAAACAGTTTCCTGTGTGTATCAAGAATGGCCGACCACCCAAAGGACATCCAGCCAACTTGACACAACTGTGGGAAGCATTGGAGCTAACATGGGCCAGCATCCCTGTGGAATGCTTTCGACACCTTGTAGAGTCCATGCCCCAATGAATTGTGGCTGGGGTATGTTTTATATACAACCTGCTGTAGCCATAAACTGATTGAAATGAATGCAGAAAAGCAATGAGAAAGTTGAAACGATTGCAGGGACAGTAGAGTACAGGAGTACAGCATACCACCTCCAGGACACACAGGGGAACTGCACAGCACTTCGTTTCTCACCAGGCTTCTCTGTCGTCTTTCGGATATTGTCTGTGTACCGGATTTGGTTCATGGATTTCTTTCTGACCAACGTGATATCCCCAGTGTGTATCACTACAAATTAGAGGTGGCAGCCTCAAAGTCATAACGTTGAACCCACAAGGAAACTGTACGTTCTATAGACAAAAGCACACACACACACACACACACACACACACACACACACACACACACACACACACACACACACACACACACACACACACACACACACACACACAGGTGGGGCTGGTTTGTCTCGTCGCTCCAGTCCAGTCTCGACCAGCATCAGGTGAAGTTTCTGCAAATGATGGCCTGAGGGCAGTCTTTGCTGCTCAGTGTTCAATGCTATTTGAAGCCCTCTGACTGAAATTCATATATTCCCAGGATCACTCATTGAGTTAGTTTTTACCATCAACCCATTGATACTACCTGCATTGCACATGCATTTACATGAAACATTGATTCATCCTGACACTTTCTATGTGTTAGAATTGGAGAAGTGCACTTCATTGTCTGCATACTGAATGAGTACCACTTCTAATATTATTCTCGGTTTTCATCATTGAACGGTAGTTTGTTCAGTGCTCCATTCGCTATTGATATTTTTATGGATATAAATGTATGTTTGATTTAATTAATTGTGATAACAACATCAGCACATTCTTAAATGCATGGGTGCTGTTTAGCTGCCAGGAATAAATAATGATGGTCCTATTTCTTAACTTTCTTGCCTAGCTAAAATATTTGAATTCTCAGCTAAGATCGGGTTTTCGAACAGGTCATAGCACTATCTCCGCTGCATTTCTAGTTATATATGATTTTGTCAACTGGATAAAAGGCAACATTGTGCTGCCCTCTTCATTGACCTGTCAAAGGCTTTCGATAATGTTGATCACTCACTACTAATTCAGAGGCTTTCCTCAATTGGCCTCGACCAGGCTGCATGTAACTGGTTAAAAAATTACTTGACAGATAGAATTCAATATGTATCTACTGATGGTGTTAAATCAGGTTTCCTGGATATTACGAAAGGTGTTCCACAGGGGTCCATTCTGGGTCCTGTACTTATTACTTTTTACTTTTTAAAATTGCAACCTGTACTTGTATGCCAATGATACTGTTGTGAATGCTATTGCCCCATGGTTGACCAGGCTCTATCTGAACTACAGTCTGTCTTCATTGTATTACAGAAATTGACCTGAAATTAGTATTGAATGCAGGTAAAATTAAGTATATGTTGTTCTCTAGAGCGCATAAAAATAGCTATTATTATTTAAGCATACTGTATGTACTTTGGATGGTGTCCATATTGATCATGTTCCTGCTTAAAAATATCTGGGCATCTGGATAAATGAAAAGCTGTCTTATATCGATGAGTTAGTTAAGAAGTTTCCTTCTATAGAAATAGCTAGGTCCTGTCTCTCGCTAAAAATGTGTCAGTCGATATTTCTATCAGTCCTAGACTATGGCAACATCATTTATATGAACGCAGCATCCACTACATTAAAGCCGTTTGATTCAGTTTATCATAGCGCACTTCGCTTTATTACGTGTGACAATTTCTGTGCTCGTCACTGCATTCTCTACCAGAAAATTGGTTGGCCCTCTTTGATGTCATGTAGGTTGACACATTTCTGTTTTAATATATAAAGCTCTTTTACAAGTCCCACTGTACCTAACATCATTAGTAAACTTTAGACATACGAGTTACCACACCCGGTCTCAGGGATAGCTAGCTCTGTAAATCCCATTGGTCTCTAATGAGTTAAGTAAATCACCTTAAATGTTTGGGTTTTACGACTGTGTTTATATGTCTGCTTGCATTTTGTATTTATATTTTGATGTGTGCATTTTCTATAATTAAGTTTACTTGCTAAAAAACATAATATATATTTTTATGGACTGTATATAGTGTAGTTATACCATTGATGCATTATTAGCTTTTTCATTTTCATCATACTGCAAGTATACATGTGTGTCTCTCTGTGTGTTTTCTTGTGTGTATTTATGTAATATATGTCTGTGGCTGTGTTTTTGAAAAAATTGCGTGTTGCACGAGTGTGTGTGTACGTGTGTGTGTGTGTTGTGAGTCTGTCTGCCTGCCTGTGTGTGTGTCTAGGGGAGAGAGTGGGGGGTCGAAGGAGGTAGGCTGATGATCCTGAGCTGATTTCTCCCTCTAAGTGTGCAGGATCTGCTTGGCATGCTCTGTGTCTCCCCTCTCACTGCTATAGGCTCTGCTGGCTATAGCTTGTGGCTCTCCCAGTGGAGTAGGCTCTTTCCACTAACAAAATGCAAAATACAAAATTAATAAAAACACCCTTTGAAACTGACAAACATGCCTCAGGCAAACTATCGGCCCGCCGGCTGCTTAAAATTTAATCAGTATTTTTATTTATTTATTTAATTTCCACGGCCATGCTCATCTTTTTAATAACACATTGCAGAGACTGTCTGTGTACAAAGTTTCCCTCTGTCAAGAATTACATGTTTAATGGGTCCTGTCAGTTCATGGATTCTCTCTCCCCTTAACCTTAGTCCTTGCCCTTTTCTAAGACCTGTTTGCTCTTTGGTCCTCTCCTCTGCCTAATGAATGCCTCCCTGTACATGACAATATCAGAAGAAACTGTACAGTTGTAATGCTATACTCAGATATGCCCAAAATCAATATTACAGCCTTTTTAGAATTCTCTTACATTGTGTTTTAGTGTGTATTCAAGACGAACAGGAGTGATTGAAATGGTAGGATTGTTGACAGTGGAAAGCAAACAGAGTGCAGCTCAATCCCCAGATCTCTGCCACACTGCTGTAATATTCATGCTCTCATTCATAATTTAATTATATTAACACGGCTTGCAGTGTTGCCCATGACAGTCAAACTCTCATCTGGCTGTCAATCACTACTTGAACACTGTCCTAAAGCCAGGATTATTGCAAGAAAGACAAAAAGACAGCATCAGCAAGTTGATGTGTCCCCCCCCCCCCCAATTCAGCAAGATCATGAGTGAATAGAATAACGTAATAGTATTTTCAAGTATTTCCATGTCCAATCACCACTCATTCACGTCACACATGATACGGTACAGTACATGAGAACACATGAGTACACTTCAGAATCTGAACTGCAAGTCTCTTTAACAATACAATTACTAATGATTATATACAGTATGAAGCAGCCTTTTTATCTAATGGCTTCGTTTAAATAAAACTAGGTCTTCTGAAACAACCCCCAAAAATATTTTGGATTTTCTCTTTTGTACTGTGCATTACACATAAACCGCCCTGTCTCTTGTTCTTACACATAAGTGAATCTCTCTTTGAGATAAATTCCGCATGGCAGCTTTTTCTCCTCTGTGGTAAAAGCTTCCAATTTTGTGCTTCTTCCTCCTATTCCACAGTAACTTTCTTAGTTATTAATTGAGATGATGAGAGTCTATGCTTTCAGCGGAAAGTAGCCCAAGACAAGACATACTTGAAGTTCTGAGCCATAAATATTAACGATCAATATATTATGCATATTATTCTTTAAATACCACATCAAATGTGCTTTTTGTGAGTAAATCTTAATTTTGCATATGCTTTTAAGTAATATACATTAAATAATAATTGCCATTAAATTGATGGCAGAGGCAGCTTTGGTTCTGTCAATCAAATTGCTGCAAACCCCCTCTGACATTTCTGTCTCTCATCACTTCTGGCTGCATGGGCGTCATTGTTCGCTCAGAATCAGCAGTTACTCTCTGGCACTTTAACTCGGGAGCACAGTCAGAGCAGGTTAGAGAGGACATCCAAAGTAAAGCAGCATATATTCAAACAAAAAGTTAACTGCAATTTTCAGGCAATGCAATATTCCCCGGTGTTGAAAGGGGTATGGACTGGAGGATAAAAATATACATTTTCTGCACTGGTGATACTTACAGTATGTCTCTATGATTCATTATGGACAAGAATCCAAGCTGTGTTTTTGTGGCTTTCTTACTCTCCTCTCCTTAATCCAACAGCCTCCTGGTCCAGGTTGACATGCAGGGCCTCAGAACAATGTTTTTTTTAACCTTTATTTAACTAGCACAATAAGAACAAATTCTTATTTACAATGACAGCCTACATACTGGAGCAAATTAGGGTTAAGTGCCTTGCCGAAGGACACTTCGACAGGTTTTTTTCACCTTGTTGGCTCAGGTATTCGAACCAGCGACCTTTCGGTTACTGGCCCAACACTCTAACCGCTAGGCTACCTGCCGCCCAGGCCGTTCAGAGCAAAGAGAGACACTTATTGAATTGAGCAGGTTTATAATGAAACAGTATAAAACATGGCCCTGTGGCCCTCTGGGAGGAGAAGCACAATGACAGGCACGCAGAATGGTAAATGATAGCCAGGAGATACCACAACACAGCAACGCTCATGTTTCCTGTGTTTGCCAAAGCCTCTGTTCACCCACGGAGGCTCAAAGCCTCCCTAATCCAGGCTAACGCCTCTTAACAGGAGGGGAATACCCAGTCCCCGCTCCGCACCCCTCCTGTAGCTCAGCCATGGAAGTCTTTAAGGGGAGGATGGCTTTGATGTGAGCAATTTAGAAGACTAATTATACAAACAGGATGATAACAATGAACAGTGTGTTTACCCTCCCTCTGTTTACATCAGCGGCAGCTCCTTGAGCCATACACACACACACACACACACACACACACACACACACACACACACACACACACACACACACACACACACACAGAGCTAATTCTCAGTTGTTTCATTCTGCAAATCATAACAACAACAAACAACAATAAAAGCCTGACATCAAGGAGAGAAATCAGTAAAAAATCCTAAAAGGCATAATGTCTCTCTTCTGACTTCCTCCTCACTGGCTTCTTCCTGGATTTAGTTGATAGGGATGTTGGAGCTCTGCATAGCTGCAGGACAATGCTAGTATTATCATGCCAACACTGTCCCGTGGGTTATAGATCTGGTTGTTTTCATGTTGATACTGTATTTGTGTATTCATATGCTCTGTGGTTCATCATGATTTCCTCTCCAAGGTGTAGGTGGTTGGTTGATTGTACTGTGACTCAGATCAGATCTGTTGGAAGTTCTTCATTCTCTTTTAAAGGTCTCGATTGAAAGGTCTGAGATAACAAGCTCTTTTTCTCTCTGACGTTTATTCGAATTCTTGTAAAGATTACATAACCTCAGATGTACTTTGAAAAGTCAGGACAATGGTAATAAATATTTTATTTGAAACATCGCTTTTTTATCCAACTGACTAGGAATGGATGGGATGTATCCACCCTTCATTCAGTGGCTAGCTATTAGACGTCTATTTCACCTCATGCATTAGCAGCACATTCATTTTGGAATCACAGCACTCTTCTGGTCCAAATAATGAGCCTTTAATTATTGACAGCGGATTAATTTTTAACAAAGGTGCTAGTGTTTCACTTGGTTGGTCTTATATGGAGAAGTATTAGGGAAGACATGCAGTGTCCATTACCCAGATCCCCCCTCCCCTCCCCTCCTCCCACTGAACACTGTCCCAGCTCTCCTCTCAGCTCTCCTCTCAGCTCTCCTCTCAGCTCTCCTCTCAGCTCTCCTCTCAGCTCTCCTCTCATCTCTCCTCTCAGCTCTCCTCTCAGCTCTCCTCTCAGCTCTCCTCTCAGCTCTCCTCCCAGCTCTCCTGTCAGCTCGCCTCTCAGCTCAGAATGCCTGCACCATGCCAGGGTAAACATACAGGTGCACAAGGGCATATTTTCGGTTGTCCACGGCAATTAATATGATTTTTGTGTGAATGCCTATTCCATTAAAATCGCACAATTCTGTCATCAATGTTCACTTTTGAAACTGAACACTTTGTGTAGCATCAACCAATAAAACATCCAGTCCCAATATCAGCTACATTTTTGTGACTTGTCCAGTTCATGTACAGTGCCGTGTCCTGTCCTACTTTACTTACAAAATGGAAAGACGGGTCAGATACAGTTCTCTCTTGTCATGCTGTGCTGGATTATTTTCTATACAGAACTACAAATCATTGGTGTCATTGGCTGTTCGGAGTTGAGCAAACTGAGTTGTGACGGACTGCCTTTGCCAGGCATTGTGGGATCCAACTTGGAGGCCAAATGAAGATCGGAGAGCCTAAAGAACTGCAGGAAACCCCTATACCCAGAGAGAGCTATACCCAGAGAGAGAGAGAGAGAGAGAGAGAGAGAGAGAGAGAGAGAGAGAGAGAGAGAGAGAGAGAGAGAGAGAGAGCGAGAGACCGTGACTGCAGCCTCCAGAGGGTCTACCACTCGTCTATGTCTACCCCTCTGCCTTCAGTCCTCTCCCCTCCCTGAAGATGAGTGATCCTTAAGATCTCATCTGTTGTGAAATGCAAAAAGGCCTTAAGATACCAGGATGACAGGCTGTGAGAAAAGCAGCATCAGAAGATAAGGCTGGTTTCTCTTCTTGTTTTCTGGTCTATAGAAGACATCTCCAGTCACAAGAGAGGCCGGAGGGGGAATTAATGAAGTTTGAGAAGTTGCAGTTTGGAAAGTTTATACATACCTGTGTTTAGTGTGTCCCCACTTGCTCCCCCTAAGACAAACAAGGACATCTGATGTCTATGTGTACAAACTATTTTCTAAAGTGACTCACAGTCAAATTGTACTGTAAACCCCAGAGTCCAGGTCAGTCTCCATTAGTCTTGTCTTTTTAAAGGCCCATTGTTTGGATGGAGCTGTCTTGAGCCTAATGATGATAGCCGACCCGCCATGATGAGGACATTCCTCTGTAGCCTCCAGGGCAGCACTTCCATCCCGCTCTGGCTGTTCTCTGCCTTGCAAATGTGTTTAAAATGCCAATGTTTTACAGTGGAGCTGTGTGTGTAAATCAGGGGCTGGACCATGCCTCCTCTCATGGGCCTTTCCTCACTGTTCCAACTGTTCCATCTGGGTCCTTTGTAGTGGTACTGTATATCTTCCATTCTAGACCATGCACTGGAAGTGACCCACACCAGCTGACATCTTAATTCAATCTTTAGGATCCTGTTAAACCCCTTTATTGGGCAGAAGAAATATGGGTTTGTTCTGAAGGCAGGAAGGTCACCAACCTCCCTTTGCTGCATTTCCTCTGCAGAGCCACACATAACATATTGTATCCATATTTAGTAGCTTTTGTTGTGTGTGTTTTTGCTATAAACACTCATCATTACTGTAGTTGTTTGGGCTCTGGGTCTAAAACCCCACCAGCTCTGCTCTGGGTAGGATGGTTAATGCATCCCAATCCTCCCAGGCCTCACAGCCGCCTGCAATGCCTCTGACAGCTGGGACATGTCATTACACACCATAATGAAGAATGAAATCACTTACACCATCAACATTTAATTTGCACAACTGAAGGTCAGCCTGAATGTTTTTCAGATTATGTGTGGGATGCTGATGTACAGTATTTGGCGATATGAACGATATGTAGTTATCAAAGAAAATGCTCCCCTTCCAAAAAGGAAAGGGCGTACAATCTTTAATAAACTCATGTGTGTAATGTATGAATGATGTGTGTCTCCACCAACAAGCAGGGCATTAACAAAGGAAACTGATAAGTCATTCAGATTGAAATGAGGTGTGGTGAGAAAGCTGTTTTATTATCCGCTGCCATACCGTCACACAATGTGTAATTAGTCCTCATGCATTACAATGCTTCCGTGTAAGACAGAGCACAAGTGTCGTTCCAATTTGCAGATCGTTTAGTCTTTTCACACGCGTTTCGCCTTTGATAAAACAGAAGGAATCAAAGCTGGAGGAAGATGAAAATAGAGCAGGAATAAAGTCATGCAAATGACTGTTGTTATTGCGCTGTGATTTTTATTTGAATTGTAAGTGATCATTCTGCCTTTTAGTTACAGCTGTCAGCCCTCATTAATGTTCATTGTAAATTGCATCAAAGTACATAAGGCTGCCTGTGATTAATTTATACAGCAGCACTTCATATAGGAGGGAGATGTGCAGGTGTGGCAGAAAGCCTCCTAGCAGCTTAGAGAATCCTAATGGTTTAGGTTGGGTGGCACTCAGGCTCCTTAACACTCCATATGCTGTGTGTCAGAGCTCTGGCATGTGACAGTCACACCAGCCCTATCTCCATATCTCTCTCAAGACCTGGAGAGAATTATACGCTCATATGCATCCACTAACATGCTGACCAACGTAATTCACAAAATCATTTTTCCCTCCTCAAAGAGAATTAGTCATGGCCTGATTAGAGTCAATGAGTGATTACCATTTTTAACCTCATGTCATTTCCAATCAACATCTGTAACCAAGGAAAAGTCGGTGTATTAATCTGGATTCTGGTCTGTTTATTTTCCGTAATGACGTGTCTATTTTTCAGACCTGCCCACATCAAAAAATACTATAGTTTACTATAAAATACTATAGTACTTACAAGAGAATTATATAGTATTCTGTAGTAAACTGTAGAATACTATAATACACTCTCTGGTATCCTTCGATCATGTGTAGTGCTTACTATATAATTTAGTAGAATACTGTTGAATACTATACTGCACACTTCAGTATCCCTCAATTGTTTAGTGCTTACTAAATCATTTTGTAGTATACAAGTGAAAGTACTTGAGATTTTTTTTACCCTCTCCTCATCTCATCCCCCCCATCTATTAACACTGTAGGCCTAATGTCAGTTTTTAAACGGTGGTTTAACTTCTTAATTTGTTGTGAAACAGCAGAGTTGTGTTTTAATTGGCTCTGTACAGCACTAATGGTGTAATTTTAGTTGGTGGCTGGCTGGGGTTTGTGTTTGTGTACAGGGGAGGAGGGCTTACATGTTAGCCAATTTGGATAGTCATTATCAACCATTATACTCCTCTACTTCACTGATATTGTTAGCCTGTACTGAAGCATGGCTGTATCTTACCTTACCATCCTGCTGTATGTGCACAACCCTGAAACATGCACTTCAACTGCTCTCAAATGAGTGCTCAATGAACTTTGTTATGTCTTGGTGATGAATATGTTGGTGAAAGCTGATGTCTGCTGACTCTCTTGATGCACAACAATACATACATGTTTCAATACAGACACTAATGTTTACTCATTAAAAGGAGCCAGCGAAGAATCTCTTGAATTGTTATCAGTGGTTCTATTTTTCGACATGAACGCTATCCATCGGCAGGCCAATGGTCCTTTTCATTATATTTAAAAAATATATATACAGTGGAGAGAACAAGTATTTGATACACTGCCGATTTTGCAGGTTTTCCTACTTACAAAGCATGTAGAGGTCTGTAATTTTTATCATAGGTACTCTTCAACTGTGCGAGACGGAATCTAAAACAAAAATCCGAAAATCACATTGTATGATTTTTAAATAATTAATTTGCATTTTATTGCATGACATAAGTATTTGATCACCTACCAACCAGTAAGAATTCCGGCTCTCACAGACCTGTTAGTTTTTCTTTAAGAAGCCCTCCTGTTCTCCACTCATTACCTGTATTAACTGCACCTGTTTGAACTCGTTACCTGTATAAAAGACACCTGTCCACACACTCAATCAAACAGACTCCAACCTCTCCACAATGGCCAAGACCAGAGAGCTGTGTAAGGACATCAGGGATAAAATTGTAGACCTGCACAAGGCTGGGATGGGCTACAGGACAATAGGCAAGCAGCTTGGTGAGAAGGCAACAACTGTTGGCGCAATTATTAGAAAATGGAAGAAGTTCAAGATGACGGTTAATCTCCCTCAGTCTGGGGCACCATGCACGATCTCACCTCGTGGGGCATCAATGATCATGAGGAAGGTGAGGGATCAGCCCAGAACTACACGGCAGGACCTGGTCAATGACCTGAAGAGAGCTGGGACCACAGTCTCAAAGAAAACCATTAGTAACACACTACGCCGTCATGGATTAAAATCCTGCAGCCCACGCAAGGTCCCCCTGCTCAAGCCAGCGCATGTCCATGAGTACAACCCCAAGAACACCATCCCAACCGTGAAGCATGGAGGTGGAAACATCATTCTTTGCGGATGCTTTTCTGCAAAGGGGACAGGACGACTGCACCGTATTGAGGGGAGGATGGATGGGGCCATGTATCGCGAGATCTTGGCCAACAACCTCCTTCCCTCAGTAAGAGCATTGAAGATGGGTCGTGGCTGGATCTTCCAGCATGACAACGACCCGAAACACACAGCCAGGGCAACTAAGGAGTGGCTCCATAAGAAGCATCTCAAGGTCCTGGAGTGGCCTAGCCAGTCTCCAGACCTGAACCCAATAGAAAATCTTTGGAGGGAGCTGAAAGTCCGTATTTCCCAGCGACAGCCCCGAAATCTGAAGGATCTGGAGAAGGTCTGTATGGAGGAGTGGGCCAAAATCCCTGCTGCAGTGTGTGCAAACCTGGTCAAGAACTACAGGAAACGTATGATCTCTGTAATTGCAAACAAAGGTTTCTGTACCAAATATTAAGTTCTGCTTTTCTGATGTATCAAATACTTATGTCATGCAATAAAATGCAAATTAATTTCTTAAAAATCCTACAATGTGATTTTCTGCATTTTTGTTTTAGATTCCGTCACTCACAGTTGAAGAGCACCTATGATAAAAATTACAGACTTCTACATGCTTTGTAAGTGGGAAAACAGTGTATCAAATACTTGTTCTCCCCACTGTATATAAATACAATTTTTAAAAAGTGGGATGATGGCTTAAAGAACTTTCTTAGATAGATAGATAGATAGATAGATAGATAGATAGATAGATAGATAGATAGATAGATAGATAGATAGATAGATAGATAGATAGATAGATAGATAGATAGATAGATAGATAGATAGATAGATAGATAGATAGAGAGATAGAGAGATAGAGAGATAGATAGATAGATAGATAGATAGATAGATAGATAGATAGATAGATAGATAGATAGATAGATAGATAGATAGATAGATAGATAGATAGATAGATAGATAGATAGATAGATAGATAGATAGATAGATAGATAGATAGATAGATAGATAGATAGATAGATAGATAGATAGATAGATAGATAGATAGATAGATAGATAGATAGATAGATAGATTATTGATCGAGTCTGGGGTGCAAAAAAGCTATATAATATACAGTTAAATTACAGGCATGTGAATATTTGCATGGTTACATTAACTGTACAGGTAAATGACAGGAATAGATACTTAAATAGCTAAATGTGTGTATGATGTAATTTAGGGTAATACAGTTTTTGCCCGTTGCTTGAACACTATAGACACATGCTTAAACCAAAGTAACATAACTTGAAGTTGTTGTTACTATACCTTAAACAAAGTGTAACCATACCTTAAACAAAAGCGCTGCTTTGCACTTTAGTTGCAATTCTGTAACACACTTGCTCCTTTCTGCAACACACTTGCTCCTAGACACTACACACTATTTCATACATACGACACTTAGTTCAAAAATGAAATCTCAGGGTACCATTGGGAAAACACATCTATTCAAAATACAACACACATTGGTTAATTGAAAAGACGTAGACACACACCTGTAAATACTTACTTACAAAACTGAACACCAATCAGCCAGCTAGAAAAAGGCCTCAGTTAAGCCATTTTGAGAACTTTGCAAGCATGAAGGCAGGGAGAGCTAGAGGCAGAGGAAGAGGAAGATAGAGAGAGAGAGGAGGACGTGGTCGAAGAGGCCACGCAAGGACCATTATTTCGGATGACATATGAGCAACTTTGGTGGACCATGTCATAAACCATGGCCTGACTATGAGGGAAACTGGGCAGAGAGTCCATCCTAATCTAAGCCGTTTCACAGATTCATCCATAATAAGGACATTCCGACTGGAAAACAGGTATGTCTTCAACTCTCTACTCTACTCAGACTGTATCTAGAGTATTTACAGTACTGTACCATATCACGTTACTGTATCACATGTATTGTATTCCAGGGTGGCTAATGCTCCTTTTCCAACAAAAGTGGTAGTTTTGTGAAACATACCATGATAACGTGTTGAGATGTTTCAGTACTGTGTATGGTAAATACAGTAAAGTTCAGTATACACAGTACTGTAAAAAAAGAAGCAAACGAGAACAATTTGTGGTTGCATTTTTCTACAGAATGGCTAGAAGACCTACTGGGGGTGGACGCCAACGCCTGTTCACCCAACAGCAGGAACTTGCCATAGTGAACCTAGTCAGAGCAAATAATGCAATACGTCTCCACCAGCTACAGCAACAAATACTTGCAGATAGGCAAGTATTCAACAACATAAATCGAGTAAGCATTACAACTATCAGACGCATCTTGGTAAAGCACAACATGACCATGAAGCAATTGTATAGGGTCCCATTTGAGAGGAACAGTGTCAGGGTCAAAGAACTTCGACATGAATATGTACAGGTAAGTGTTTCAGTCCTTTACATTTACAATAAAGAATGGGTGCAGTCCAGTAACAGATGAATATGTACCACTGGATTAGTACCACATAGATACATTCAGAAAGCTACACAGGTACCTGTGTGGTGGGGTGGGTCGGTTCTGTATATGTAGTAGTGTAGGTGTGTGCTTTGAGTAAAGCCATCCACAATATGTATTTTTTGTTACAGAGAATCTTGGATATGGATGGAGCTTCCCAGCCGCATGAATGTATTTACATTGACGAGGACGTAATATAATTGGCCAAAGGGCAATTTTGCACGTCCCTGGGCAGCGCGGGGGAAATATCACATTGTGTGCTGCCATAAGTCTTCGAGGGCTACTGCACCATTATGCCAAACTGGGTCCCTATAATGCGCAACACATAATCACATTTCTAGATGCACTTCATGATGCAGTTGTACAGGATGGACCAGAGCAGCCCAGGTTTGTTGTTGTCTGGGATAATGTTAGTTTCCATCGGGCTGCTCTGGTCCAGAACTGGTTCACCAACCATGATCAATTTGAAGTTGTGTACTTGCCCCCTTACTCGCCATTTTCTAAATCCTATAGAGGATTTTTTTTACGCTTGGAGATGGCGCGTATATGACCGCCAACCACATGCCCGTATGCCTCTTCTGCAGGCAATGGAACAGGCCTGCGGAGACATTGAGGTTAGGCCAATCCAGGGATGGATTCGGCACACAAGGGGATATTTTCCCCGATGCTTAGCGAGAGAAGACATTGCTTGTGATGTTGATGAGATCCTGTGGCCAGGCCCCAACAGACGGCAGGAACCATAAGCCCACTTGCGCACAACTGTGTTTTTCTGTGTTTACAGTAGTGGATTGTTTGTTTTATTTTTGATTTAACTGATTTTACTGTAATGTAATGATTTTGAATTCAGTATTTACAGTTTTTCTCAATTGTTTACACACAAATACTGGTACTTGAGACACAATGACCACAACATGTAACTCAACCCCTGAACCAATTCTGCTAAACTACAAGCACAATTCCTGCTTTACACTCAAATTGCAGTTCTAAAAGACACTTTTTTCAAAACACTACACACAATTCTTTCCATTTGGCACAATGCAAAGAAGGAGGAGTGAGAGTAAGAGGAGGAGGACGGGGAGGACAAGGACGAGGACGAGGAAGGCCAAGGACCGTAATCTCTGATGAGATCCGAGCCACTTTGGTTGATCATGTGGTCAACCATGGTCTAACAATGAGGGAGGCTGGGCAAAGACTACAGCCAAATTTGAGCAGGTACACTGTAGCATCCATCATCCGGACTTTCCGAAATAGAATAGGTAAGAAATCTACTCTCACTAGAAAATTTCAGTACTGCATATCAATACAGTACTCAATGAGTACAGTAGTACAGTATTGCCTGTGGACTGTTCTGTAGGACTGTAAAAATAAAGTATGTTTCAAGTATTTGGGAAATGTATTCCTACTGTATTTACAGTATGTTACTATTTGTTTGGCAGAACTGAAAGATTACCAACACAAGGTGGTCGGGAACGTGTTCTGTCTCCTGAACAGGAAACTGAAATCATGAACATGGTCCTAGAAAATAACGCCATAACATTACGGCAAATACAAAGAAAAATAATAGAAAACAATGAGATATTTCAAAATATTGATAGGGTAAGCTTATCAACACTGGACCGTGTCTTGCGCAGAAATAATCTCAGGATGAAGCAGGTCTACAGGGTGCCATTTGAACGCAATTCAGAAAGAGTAAAAGAATTGCGATATAACTATGTGCAAGTGAGTCCTATACAATCCCACAATTGATGCATACTCTCAACACTGTATAAACTATACATATTTCAGTATTGTAATCATAATGATTGTGCTTCACAATAGTGACCACTCCATGTCTATTTCTGATATTGTCATGTGTGTTTCAGTGAGTCCTTGAGCTAGAGGTGGCTGCAGTGGAGCACCAGTTCATCTTCATTGATGAGGTTGGATTCAACCTCACAAAAAGACGAAAGAGGGGAAGGAATATCATCGGCCAGCGTGCCATTGTTCAAGTCCCTGGCCAGCGCGGAGGGAACATCACAATGTGTGCAGCGATTACCCACCACGGCGTCATCCATCACCATGCTAGCCTTGGCCCCTACAACACCGCCCATCTGATCACATTCCTGGACACCCTACACAACACACTCATTCCACCAGATCAGGTAGATGGCCCAGAGCAGCTCAGGTACGTTGTCATTTGGGACAACGTAAGTTTCCACAGGGCTGCTCTGGTTCGTAACTGGTTCACTGCCCACCCACGCTTTTTAGTTGTTTATCTCCCTCCATATTCTCCATTCCTCAATTTTTTTCTGCCTGGAGATGGAAAGTGTATGACCGAAATCCACAAACGCGTATACCTCTTCTCCAAGCTATGGAAGACGCATGTGGAGATATTGCAGCTGATGCTTTTCATGGCTGGAATCGCCATGCTAGGCGATATTTCCCCCGCTGCTTGGCCAGGGACAACATTGCTTGTGATGTGGATGAAGTGCTGTGGCCAGACCGCAACAGAAGAGAGGATACAGCATAGTTATTTTCTTTTTTTTTTCTTTCTTTTTTTACTGTAACTGTATACATTAAATTCTTCTGTTTTGTATGTACACTGTATGTGCAACTTTGTGTTGGTTGGGAATGGGATGTACACTGTGTACATTGTTTTTGTGGGAAAAATAAAATATATTTGTTACCGTGTATTTGTGTGTTCTGAGTATAAACACAATATTCTCAAATATTTTACAACACACTTATGTATGTACTGTCTGTAGTAATGGCAACACTGAGCCAAAAAAAGGCCTAAGTCATTATGATGAATGGAGAAGAAGTGTTTTCCATTCATCATAGTGTTTTACATTGAGCACATCAGTGTTCAACTGGTTCTTATAAATGTCTATTCATATGATGGTTTGTGTGTGTCATTTGAAAAAAAAACAACCTTTTGATAAGAAATAACATTGTTTTGAATGTAAAGTTTCATTTTGCTGGAGAATTGAGGGGTTTTGCCCATTGTGTGTGTGTTTTTTGATTTGTGTGTAGAGTTCTGAGAATATGAGGCATGCTTCCAGAAAATGTGTGTAAACAATCGAAAACATGCCCTCTGTGGAACTGAATAAAAACATTGAAAACAAAAGACTGAAGTTTTTTATATAAAGTAGACTAGTGTGTTGCTGCTGATCTGAAAGTGTATTCATATGATGCAAGTGGGTATCATTTTGTCATCAGAGTGACATTTTGACAAAGGATTGTTAGGATTTGATAGCAGTTTCAATTTGACATAGATGTGAATGGTTTATTTCCCAGTGTTGTGTCTTATTTGCTTGTGTGTAGAGTTTTGACACAATGAGTCAAATTTAGCAAAACGTGTGTAAGCAATAGGCAAAAACTGTAATAGTAATTCCCTTAAAATACAGTACTTAGTGCAGGGTTTAATTACAGATAAATGCACGTATGGCACATTCAATATACTAAAAGCTGACAGGATACTAATATGTATTCCTGAGTGAATGACTACGTAAGTTCAGTCCAAGAATTACTTACAATATTGCATGTGATATGATATAACAACTGTACATGAATATGTATATACAGACCTGAATGAATAAATAAGTATTGAGTGAATGAGTGATTACAGACCAGAGTTACTCACTGATGGATGCATAATTGTTACAGTTTTTACCAACTGCTTACACACGTTTTCAAAACTAAGTCTCCTTTTTTCAAAACTCTACACACAATTCCCCAAACTGCACACACAAAATGCAAAATGCCTCACATCTCCTTCAAAATGTAACACTGCATTCAAAATGCCATAAACACATGTCAGAATGAAGCATTTGCATCAAATGGCAAACACTTCTTTCATAATAGTACATTTTTGGATATACCATGTTGTTCTAAATCTATAGCTCTTTGGTCTTTCATAGGCTTATATCTACATTTCAATACAATGTTCTACAGTGAAAGTAATCTGCTGAGAGGGGTAACAAGTACACTGGAAACACCAATGCAATGTAGAAACAAAATATTTATTAGGCCAAACATTACTGTTGTATACAGTAGCATACAACAAAACCATAAACATATGTAAACCAAAAGTATATTTTTAGAATACTGTAATTGTGTGTGTGGGATCCCGGGGGGGTGGGGGAGGGGGGGGTCAGTCCAGGAATTGGCGGGGGGAGGGGGGGGGGTGCAGTCCCCAGTGCTAAGCTACGCTTCATCTCTTCTCCGGGCTGGGTCTGGCCACAATACTTCGTCCACATCACAAGATACGTTTTCTCTTGCCGAACATCGAGGGAAGTATCTCCTAGCATGGCGTATCCAACCTTGGACAGAGGCAACCTTCTATGTCCCCACATGCGTCCTCCATTGCCTGGAGAAGCGGCATGCGGGCATAGGGTTGGCGATCATACACTTTCCAGCGCCAGGCTGAGAAGAATTCCTCTATGGGATTTAGAAAAGGTGAATATGGGGGTAGGTACAAAACTACAAATTGTGGATGGGTGGCAAACCAGTTTTGGACCAGAACAGCCCGGTGAAAACTAACACTGTCCCAAATAACCACAAATCTAGCAGGCTCCTGATCTGGATCAGGGACAAGCATTGTGTAAATTGCATCCAGAAAAGTGAGTATATGGCCGGTGTTGTACGGACCCAGTGTGGCATTGTGATGGAGGACCCCGTTTTGAGTGATTGCCCTCTGTCCTATTACATTTCTTCCGCGGCGCCTGGTTTTGGTGAGGTTGAAGCCAACCTCATCCACATAAATGAATTCATGGCGAATTACATGGGCATCCATCTCCAATACTCTCTGTAACAGCCAAAATGATATACAGATGAGTAAATATGGTATGTCTGAAGTACAGCTTAGAGTTACAAATGTTTATGCAATACATGCAGTCATACGTATTTTACAGTACATTACTGTAATGCTAAAATAGTCATTAGATAGTTGCATACCTGTTCTCATTTCTGAAGGTTCGAACTATGGACGCCACTGTAAATTGACTCAAGTTGGGCTGGACTCTCAGTCCAGCCTTTCTCATGGTCAAACCGTGGTTGATCACATGATCAACAAGTGTTGCCCTAATCTCATCAGAGATGGCCCTCCTTCCTTCTCTTCTTTGCCCTCGTCCTCGTCCTCTTCTTCCTCTTCCTCTTCCCCTTCCTCCTCCTCCTCCTCCTCCTCCTCTTCCTCCTCCTCCTCCTCCTCCTCCTCCTCCTCCTCCTCCTCCTCTTCCAACTCTTCGTTTGTCCTCATGTTGTCCCCTGCCTCTCCCTCCTACTTCTCTTGCTCTCTGTCCATTGTTAGCATCCATTGTTCAAAACAGGTAATCGGACGTTTGACCTATTTATAGGCCTATACTACAGTAAAGCAGTGATTGGTTAGTGATCAGTTAAGCAATTCGTTTTTGCACATGTGAGGAGTGTGTGTGTGACCTGGTGAATAAGTGTAGCATTTTGATTGGTTGTGTTTGGAAAAGGAAAGCAAGATTTTTGTGTTTTAGGTAGAGAATTGTGTGTAGTGTTTTGAAAAAAGTGTTTTATGCAATTGAAAACTGAGTCAAAGGCTGAGAAATAGCTTATGGTTTTGAAGATTTGGCATGTAGTTTTGCACTTTGAGTGAGAGGTTTAAAAAATCGTGTGACATGAAAATATTTTGTGTGTAAGCAGTTGGTAAAAACTGTAAACTAAGTCCTAACACCCCAACAGTTCCAGGTCTAATAGCCGCCGGCAGGAAGGACCTCCTGTATCGCTCTCTGGCACACCGTGGTGGGATCAGTCTGTGACTGAAGGTGCTCCTCTGCGTCATAACCATGGCATGCAGAGGGTGGGTGACGTTGTCCATGATGGCCAGCAGTTTGGCCAGGATCTGTCTCTCCGCCACCTCCTCTAGAGTGTCAAGGCTAATCCCCAGAACAGAGCTAGCCTTCCTGATCAGCTTATTTACCAGAGAAGCATCGGCAGCTTTTATGTTGGTGCCCCAGCACACCACAGACTGGTAGAAGGTATGCAGTAGTTTACTGCACACGTTGAAGGACCTGAGCCTCCTCAGAAAGTAGAGTCGGCTCTGGCCCTTTTTGTACAGAGCCCCGGTGTTACCAGCCCATTCCAGCCTGTTGTCCATATGAACTCCCAGGAACTTGTATGACCCAACCATTTCCACATCCATCCCCTGTATAGGGACTGCAGTCAGTTGGGCCTTGGTTCTCCTGAAGTCCACCACCATCTCCTTTGTTTTGTTGATGTTGAGATTAAGGTAGTTCTGCTCACACCACAACACAAAGTCATTGATTGTGCTCCTGTACTCCTCCTGCCCACCCCTGATGCACCCTACAATTACGTAGTCATCCGAGAACTTCCCTGTGTTGCTCACTGCCCGTTCTGACACACATCTCTGTAGTCGCACAAATTGTGGCCTACCGGTCAGGTAGTCCGTGACCCAGGAGACTAAGGGTGCTTCCACTTTCATCCTCTTCAGCTTCTCACCCAGTAGCAGGGGCTGAATGGTGTTGAAGGCACTGGAGAAGTAAAAAAACATAACCCTCACAGTGAAACCTGCATTGTCCAGGTGAGAGTAGGCCCTCTGCAGAAGGTAGATGATTGCATCATCCACCCCGATGTTGCGCTGATATGCAAACTGCAGGGGGTCCAGTGATGTACACACCAGGGGTCTGAGGTGAGCGAGGACTAACCTTTCCAGGGTCTTCATGATGTGGGATGTTAGCGCTACATGTCTGAAGTCATTCAGGACAGTGGGGTGTGCCTTCTTGGGCACTGGGACCAGGCAGGATGTTTTCCACAGCACAGGGACCCTTTCCACGCTGGAGTATTCCATACAGTTGGTCAGCACAGACCCTAAGCACCCTTGGGCTGATGCCATCAGGGCCCGCCGCTTTCCACTGATGTAGTCTCTCCAGCTCTCTCTTCACTTGGTTGGTGGTGAAAGCCAGCCCAGGTGGGAGTTGAGGGGAAGTGTGGTGTTGAGGCTCAGTCCAAAGGGAGCAGGGGCGGAGGTGGGGAGGGGGTCGCTGATTGCCTCAACAGAGGTGTTGTGAGCAAAGTGGGGGTGGGACAGCCGTGAGGGCCTGGAGGGGTGGTGGACAGGGCCAGTATCGAACATGTTAAAAAATTGGTTCAGCTCATTGGCTCTGTCCTGGGTCCCCTCCGTCTGCCCAGTGTTTGACTTTTTGAAGCCAGTGATATTTCTCATACCCTTCCACACCTCTCTCACCTGGCTCTGCCTCAGCTTGTCCTCCATCTTCTCCTTATACCCTCTCTTCTGCTCAGCAATCCGCAACTTCAGCTCCCTCTGGACGCATTTCAATGTGTCCCTGTCCCCCTCCTTGAAGGCCCTCTTCTTCTCATTCAGCAGGGCCTTCAGGTCGCTGGTGACCCAGGGTTTATTATTTGGAAAACAGCGTACCTTCCTGGTGGGTACAGTGTTCTTTTCAATAGAACAGAGAATACTGAAAATATCAATGGTCATTCATTTTGCATTCCTAATGGCCTTGTGTACCTATAGGAGAGGATCAATATCATTCAACCATATTCTGTATATAAAGTTGTAAGCTGTAGTTTGGGAATCTCAGCGTAGTGGACATGGAGGTCTCCCTGTGCTGTCCTCTGAATAAACCCTTTCTCTTTAATCCCTCCTATTCAGTAACATCAACCCATTTCGTCCTCTGAGGCCTCTCAGAAAGCACGATGGATTCAAACGAACATGTCAAAAACCCTCTCAGCAAAGGCCAGGGTTCACCATCTCGTGTCTGGGTTAGTTTGGGCACTGGTCCAGCCTGGTTAAACAGAGGGGCATTGTTGCTTCCCATTTAGCTGAAACAGAATAAGCATCCCTGCACACCCAGACCATTCTACCTCTTAGTCCCTGCACACCCAGACCATTCTTCTTACATTAAAGGAGAACCTGTGAATGTGTTCTCAGAAGCCTAAAGAGTGAGATGTTTACGGCCAACATCAGGCCGCTAATGATTTTAATGAGAGCTCCTTCTAGATTCATATTTTTTTCATAGAGTACATCACACAGTAAAACAAAATCAATGAGTAACATTAATTAGAGTACTGTTGGGGTGTTAGGCCTTTTAGATGCCTTCTGCTGCATTTTCTTCCCTTCTTCCCATCGGCCTCGCCAGATGAGCCTCGCCAGATGAGCCTCGCCAGATGAGCTGCGCTGTGCTGTATTTAAACCAAGGTATTTGACATTTAGATGCAAGAGAGCTGAGGAAAACAGGACCAAAGACAGGGACAGTTTTTGACAGGTCTTTGTCACACAGGAGAAAAGAAAGGGACTCGCTGTGAGATGCTACTTTGAAGCCCCGGAAATTTGTAATGAAAAATTTAAGCGACAAGAGAGAAGAGGAGGGAGGGGGTTAGGGGGGCAAGCGCAGCCATTCATTTGGCTCTGCATACATTAGGGGGTGTAATTCAAAGGTTTTGCTATGTGTTTTTGTAATTTTGGCTCTAATAAATATCTTAGAGAATTGCTTTGATATTCCAAGATTGTCTGTGTGGCGGGTGGGCATCCATGAAGAGAGAAGGGGGGATAATCAGCTGCCTCCTGGCGCTAATGAGAAGGTCATTGCTCTCTAATTATCACAGGCAGCTCAGCCTCAGCCCTTCAAAGAGCCCTAGGAACACACCCGCGCACAGACAATGCTCTCACTCTGAGCGCGTCCACACACACTGATTCTACTTATTTTTATTTTATTTAACCTATATTTTAACAGGGAGCCATAGAACATTTACAATTCCATTGTACCAGATACTTTTGCCTTTCACATCTTTGATGCCTGCTTGACTTGTTCAGTATTTTGCCATTAATCATATTTTGATGAAACTTGCTTAAAAAAAAAAACATATTCATAACATGATTTTTCAGTTATCAGTATAATCCTGAAGTACTAAATAAGTTACTCATTAAGAAGTGTGAAGTTTAGCTCTGTTCATACCTCATATAATGTATCATGCTTGTATAATATGTATTGCTTTTAGTATATCGAATTTGCAATGCGTGCATTTATCTGTAATTAAACCCTGCACTAAGGATTGTATTTTAAGGGAATTATTATTATTACTCTAAATTATATCATACGCACATTTAGCTATTTAAGTATCTCTTCCTGTAATTTACCTGTACAGTTTATCACAACTCAGACAGAGACCCAAATGCAGACGCAGGAGGCAGGTAGAATGTCAAGTATGTTTTACTTTACAAAATCGTAAGGCTATATCTTGTTGTCGCAGGCAGGCAAGGATTTGGTACACAGGCGTTCAGAGGTACGGAGACGGCAGGCAGGAATCAGGTTGTATAAACAGGCAGGGGTACGGTAACAGGAGAGCTAAACAGACAGCAGGTATTTCTAAGTATGCGGGCACGACCTGGTGAAACACACAAGACGAACTAGCAACCAGACCAATGAACAGATACAGATTAAATACACAAGGAATAAGGGAACATAGGAAACACCTGGTAGAGGAGGAGCCAGGGAGAACAGGTGAACGGAATTAGGGTATGACACAGTTAATGTAACCATGCAAATATTGACTTACCTGGACATTTAACTTTACATTTACCTGTACAGTTAATGTAACCATGCAAAATATTCACTTACCTGACTGTATATTAAGTTAACTATTATTATCCTCACTTATATCATTCGCACTTTTAGCTATTTAAGTATTTCTCTGCCATCGACCTGCATAGTATAGTTAACCATGCAAATATTCCTTATTTATCTATATCAACTTGCAATATTTGTATCATTTGTTTTCACCTAACACTCTGTAACAATTTATAGTATACATATTCAGCCATTCACCCATACTATGCAATGTCTTTTTATAGCTTTTTGCACTCCAGACAATTTTTATACTTTTTCATACTGCCGCAATATGTATCATGTATCGTGTATCTGTGTTTTGTGTATTTTCGTTATGGCATTTTGCACCTGCCCTGTGTTTTTTCGTAGCTGCTTGGCGAAGAAATTTCCTCTCGGGGATCAATAAAGTACCTATCTATCTATCTATCTATCTATCTATCTATCTATCTATCTATCTATCTATCTATCTATCTATCTATCTATCTATCTATCTATCTATCTATCTATCTATCTATCTATCTATCTATCTATCTATCTATCTATCTATCTATCTATCTATCTATCTATCTATCTATCTATCTATCTATCTATCTATCTATCCATCCATCTATCTATCTATCTATCTATCTATCTATCTAATACCTTATCACCTAAGCATAGCATATTTTTACATTAAAATCAGGTCATTCTAACTATAATTTCACAAGACAGTTAGCATAATCACGCATGATAGATATACATTTACAGTGCCTTCAGAAAGTATTCATCCCCTATAACTTATTCCACATTTTGTTGTGTTACAGCCTGAATTCAAAAATTCAAAATGGATTAAATATATTTTTTTCTCACCCATCTACACACAATACCCCATAATGGCAAAGTGAAAACATGTTTGTAGAAATTTTTGAAAATGTATTGAAAAAGAAATGCAGAAATATCTCATTTACATAAGCACATTTGGCAGCTATTACAGCTGTGAGTCTTTCTGGGTAAGTCTCTTAAGAGCTTTCCACACCTGGATTGTGTAACATTTGCCCATTATTCTTTTCAAAATTCTTCATGTTCTGTCAAATTGGTTGTTGATCATTGCAAGACAACCATTTTCAGGTTTTTCCATAGATTTTCAAGTAGATTTAAGTCATAACTGTAACTCGGCCACTCAGGAACATTCACTGTCTTCTTAGTCAGCAACTCAAGTGTAGATTTGGCCTTTAGGTTATTTTAGGTTATTGTCCTGATGAAAGGTGAATTCATCTCCCAGTGCCTTCTGGAAAGCAGACTAAACCAGGTTTTCCTCTAGGATTTTGCATGTGCTTAGCACCATTCCGTTTCTATCTTATCCCCCAGTCCTTAACGATTACAAACATACCCATGACATAATGCAGCCACCACTATGCTTTAAAATGTGGAGAGTGGTACTCAGTACTGTGTTGTATTAGATTTGCCCCAAACATAACACTTTGTACTCATGACAAAATGTTAATAGCTTTGCCACATTTCTTTCACATTTTAGTGCCTTGTTGAAAACATGCCTTCATGCATATTTTTGGAATGTTTTTATTCTGTACAAGCTTCCTTCTTTCCACTCCGTCAATTAGGTTATTATTGTGGAGTAACTACAATGTTGTTGATCAATCCTCAGTTTTCTCCTATCATAGCCATTAAACTCTGTAACTGTTTTAAAGTCACCATTGGCCTCATGGTGAAATCCCTGAGCGGTTTCCTTCCTCTCCGGCAACTGAGTTAGGAAGGATGCCTGTCTCTTTGTAGAGACTGGGTTTATTGATACACCATCCAAAGTGTAATTAATAACTTCACCATGCTTGAAGGTAAATTCAAAGTCTGCTTTTTTTATTTTTTATTACTACCAATAGTTGCCCTTCTTTGTGAGGCAGTGGAAAACCTTCCTGTTTTTTGTGGTTAAATCACTGCTCGACTGAGGGACAGATAATTGTATGTGTGCGGTACAGAGATGAGGTAGTCATTAAAAAATCATGTTAAACTTATATCCACTATATATACAAAAGAATGTCTACTCAGTGACTTACAATGTGGCACCGTCAAAGGATGCCACATTTCCAAATTTCTGCCCTGCTAGAGTTGCTCCGGTCAACTGTAAGTGCTGTTATTGTGAAGTGGAAACTTCTAGGAGCATCAATGGTTCAGCTGCGAAGTGGTAGGACACACAAGCACACAGAACTGGACAGCCAAGTGCTGAAGCGCGTAGCGCGTGAAAATCATCTGTCATCGGTTGCAACACTCACTGCCAAGTTCAAAGCTGCATCTGGAAGCAATGTCAGCAAAATATCTGTTTGTCGGGAGCTTCATGAAATGGATTTCCATGGCCGAGCAGCCTCACACAAGCCTAAGATCACCATGTGACATGGCAAGTGTCAGCTGGAGGGGTGTAAGGCTCGCTTTCATTGGACTGGAGCAGTGGAAACACGTTCTCTGGAGTGATGAATCACGCTTCACCATCTGGCAGTCCAACGGACAAATCTGGGTTTGGAGGATGCCAGGAGAATGCTACCTGCCCCGATGCATAGTGCCAACTGTAAAGGAGGAATAATGGTCTGGGCCTGTTTTTCATGGTTAGAGCTAGGCCCCTTAGCTCCAGTGAAGGGAAGTCTTAACGCTACAGCATCCAATGACATTCTAGACGATTCTGTGCGCCCAACTTGTGGCAACAGTTTGGGGAAGGCCCTTTCTTGTTACAGCATGACTATGCCCCCATGCACAAAGAGAGGTCTATACAGAAATGGTTTGTCGAGATCGGTGTGGAAGAACTTGACTGGCCAGCACAGAGCCATGACCTCAACACCAACGAACACCTTTGGGATGAATTGGAACGCCGACTGTGAGCCAGGCCTAATCGGCCAACATCAGTGCTCTTGTGGCTGAATGGAAGTCCCCGCATCAATGTTCCAACATCAAGTGGAATTCTTTCCAGAAGAATGGAGGCTGTTATAGCAGCAAAGGGGGGACCAACTCCACATTAATGCCCATGATATTGGAATGAGATATTCAATGAGCAGGTGTTCACATATTTTGGTCATGTAGTGTATATTGAACAAAAACATCAACGCAAAGATTTTACTGAGTTAAGGAAATCAGTCAATTTAAATAAATAAATTAGGCCCTAATCTATGGATTTCACATGACTGGGAATACAGATATGCATCTATTGGTCACAGATATCTTTAAAAAAAATAGGCCTCACAACGGGCCTCAGGGTCTCATCATGGTATTTCTGTGCATTCAAATTGCCATTGATAAAGTGTTCGTTGTCCGTAGCTTATGCCTGCCCATACCATAAGCCCACCGCCACCATGGGGCACTCTGTTCACAATGTTGACATCAGAAAAGTGCTCATCCACCAGACGCCATACACGTGGTATGTGGTTTTGGAGGCGGCTTATGGTAGAGAAATTAACATAAAATCTGGTGGACATTCCTGCAGTCAGCATGCCAACTGCACGCTCCCTAAAAACTTGAGACATCTGTGGCATTGTGTTGTGTGACAGAACTGCACATTTTGGAGTGGCCTTTTATTGTCCCCAGCACAAGGTGCACCTGTGTAATGATCATGCTGTTTAATCAGCTTCTTGATATGCCACACCTGTCAGGCGGATGGATTATCTTGGCAAAGGAGAAATGCTCACTAACAGAGATGTAAAAAAAATTGTCCACTAAATTTGAGAGAAATAAGCTTTTTGTGCACATGAAAAATTTCTGCTCATGAAACATGAGACCTTTTGCATGTTGCATTCATATTTTTGTTCAGTGTGTTATTGTGAGGGCTTGGTTGTGGTAAGGCCTCTTACTCCCACCTAGGGGAGGAGAGAGGCACACAACCAAGTCCTCACACACTGATTAGGGAGATTATCATCCCCAATCAGAGACAGCTGTCTAGCGTTGTCTCTGATTGGGGATAGTATTTAGGAGCTGCACAAATCCACCTGTGTGTGGATCATTGTTCCTGCTTGTCTGCTTTTTGCTCACAGCAAGTAAGTCACTGTGTTTTGTATTTTGTTTATACTCTCCTTTGTTATTTTGTGCCTCGTGAGACCATCTCCAAAATAAAAAGGATGACACTTCACCAGCGCTCCGTTTACCGTCCCTTATATAATGCGCACCGTGACAGAATGATCCACCACCCTGGGACGCAACGTGAGCAGACACTGGTAGACATCCTCTATGATATGGGAAAATTATCTAGGGAGGATGTCTACCATTATCATGCGGTGGAGGAAGGCTGGGGTCCGGAGCAGCAGAGGCGCCGAAGACGGGGTAAACGTCACCGGGCTAAAGTTGAGGACCAGCCTGGAGCCCAGAAAAACCCCCAAACTGATTTTGGGGGGGGGCTATGGGGGTGGTCGGGGATCGAAGGAGAAGAGCCCCGACCACTGCACTCGTGGGGGTTCCAGGAGGAGCACCTACAGCCGTGGGAGCAGGAGTACAGAGAGGAGTCGGAGGAAGACGACGACGATGTGCTTCTGTTCCCTCACTCGTGGGGGTTCCCGGAGGAACCCTCACAGGATGGGGATTGGCGGTGGAGTAGGCACGACAGGGACAGTCGTGCTCCAGCGCCAGTTCCCAGTCCGGTGCCTCCAGCGCCGGTCCAGAGTCGGAGGAAGAGGAGACCGACTCTGCGCACCAAACCATCGGTGCGCAACATTAGCCCGGTGCGACCCGTACCAGCTAAACGCACCAGCCCAACGGTGCGTTTCCCCAGCCCGGTACGGCCCGCGCCTGCTCCACGCACCAGCCCTATGGTGCGTGTCTCCAGCCCGGTGCGACCCGTGCCAGCTAAACGCACCAACCCAACGGTGCGTTTCCCCAGCCCGGTACGGCCCGTGCCTGCGCCTCGCACCAGAGGGCTGGAAACCATCTCTGCGTCGGTGCCCAGAGTGGGCACGACGTTCAGCCCCGCTGTGGAGCAGGAGCTCCATAGCGTGTCGGTGCCCAGTCTGGGGCCGACAGCCAGCCCCACCAGAGGGCTGGAAACCATCTCTGCGTCGGTGCCCAGGGTGGGCACGACGTTCAGCCCCGCTGTGGAGCAGGAGCTCCATAGCGTGTCGGTGCCCAGTCTGGGGCCGACAGCCAGCCCAACCACAGGGCTGGAAACCCTCTCTGCGTCAGTGCTCAGGGTGGGCACGACGTTCAGCCCCGCTGTGGAGCAGGAGCTCCATAGCGTGTCGGTGCCCAGTCTGGGGCCGACAGCCAGCCCCACCAGAGGGCTGGAAACCATCTCTGCGTCGGTGCCCAGGGTGGGCACGACGTTCAGCCCCGCTGTGGAGCAGGAGCTCCATAGCGTGTCGGTGCCCAGTCTGGGGCCGACAGCCAGCCCCACCAGAGGGCTGGAAACCATCTCTGCGTCGGTGCCCAGGGTGGGCACGACGTTCAGTCCCGCTGTGGAGCAGGAGCTCCATAGCGCGTCGGTGCCCAGTCTGGGGCCGACAGCCAGCCCAACCACAGGGCTGGAAACCATCTCCGCGTCGGTGCCCAGGGTGGGCACGACGTTCAGTCCCGCTGTGGAGCAGGAGCTCCATAGCGTGTCGGTGCCCAGTCTGGGGCCGACAGCCAGCCCAACCACAGGGCTGGAGACCATCTCTGCGTCGGTGCCCAGGGTGGGCACGACGTTCAGTCCCGCTGTGGAGCAGGAGCTCCATAGCGTGTCGGTGCCCAGTCTGGGGCCGACAGCCAGACCTACGGCAGGGCTGAAAACCACCTCTCCGTCGGTGCCCAGGGTGGGCACGGCGTCCAGCCCGAGGTCTCCGGTGAAGGTCAGCAGCCCGAGACCTCCGGTGAGGGTTAGCTGTCCGAGGTCTCCGGAGAAGGTCAGCAGCCCGAGGCCTCCTGTGACGGTCAGCAGCCTGAGGTCTCCTGTGACGGTCAGCAGCCCGAGGCCTCCGGTGAAGGTCAGCAGCCCGAGACCTCCGGAGAAGGTCAGCAGCCCGAGACCTCCGGAGAAGGTCAGCAGCCCGAGGCCTCCTGTGAAGGTCAGCAGCCCGAGGCCTCCTGTGAAGGTCAGCTGCCCGAGACCTCCGGAGAGGGTCAGCAGCCCGAGACCTCCGGAGAAGGTCAGCAGCCCGAGACCTCCGGAGAAGGTCAGCAGCCCGAGGCCTCCTGTGAAGGTCAGCAGCCCGAGGCCTCCTGTGAAGGTCAGCAGCCCGAGGCCTCCTGTGAAGGTCAGCAGCCCGAGGCCTCCGGTGAAGGTCAGCAGCCCAAAACCCCCAGCGAAGGTCAGCAGCCCGAGACCCCCGGTGAAGGTCAGCTGCCCGAGACCTCCGGAGAAGGTCAGCAGCCCGAGACCTCTGGGGAAGGTCAGCAGCCCGAGACCTCTGGGGAAGGTCAGCAGCCCGAGACCTCTGGGGAAGGTCAGCAGCCCGAGACCTCTGGGGAAGGTCAGCAGCCCGAGACCTCCGGGGAAGGTCAGCAGCCCGAGATCTCCGGGGAAGGTCAGCAGCCCGGGACCTCAGGTAAAGGTGAGCAGCCCTGAACCTCTACCAGAGCCACATCCGGGTCCAGCAGTCTGCGCTGTTACAGCGCCAGAGCGGTCCGCTCCACCGGTGCCCAGTCCGGGGCCGGTCATCTGCGTCGCTCCAGTAACGGAGCAGTCCGCTCCACCGGTGCCCAGTCCGGGGCCGGTCGTCTGGGTCGCTCCAGTGCCGGAGCAGTCCGCTCCACCGGTGCCCAGTCCGGGGCCGGTCGTCTGCGTCGCTCCAGTGCCGGAGCAGTCCGCTCCACCGGTGCCCAGTCCGGGGCCGGTCGTCCCCGTCGCTCCAGTGGCGGAGCAGTCCGCTCCACCGGTGCCCAGTCCGGGGCCGGTCGTCTGCGTCGCTCCAGTGCCGGAGCAGTCCGCTCCACCGGTGCCCAGTCCGGGGCCGGTTGTCAGCCCCTCTCCAGGGTCGAGGGCTCCCACACCAGGGTCCAGACAGGACTTGGTGGATGGCGGGAGTACTGAGGGCGGAACCATCGCGCCGGGGTCCGGACCGGACCGGGCGTGCAACGGAGAGGTAGGAGGGAAGCTACTCTCACAGCCTGTGCCACGCCCGGAACCGGAGCCCCCACCAGCAACCACCTCAGTACCCCGCCATGTCCCCCCTAGTTTTTTGGACAATTTTTTCTTTCAGGAGAGGGGGGTGTATTGGTGTGCGATCGGGAGTCCGCACCTTAGGGGGGGGGTACTGTGAGGGCTTGGTTGTGGTAAGGCCTCTTACTCCCACCTAGGGGAGGAGAGAGGCACACAACCAAGTCCTCACACACTGATTAGGGAGATTATCATCCCCAATCAGAGACAGCTGTCTAGCGTTGTCTCTGATTGGGGATAGTATTTAGGAGCTGCACAAATCCACCTGTGTGTGGATCATTGTTCCTGCTTGTCTGCTTTTTGCTCACAGCAAGTAAGTCACTGTGTTTTGTATTTTGTTTATACTCTCCTTTGTTATTTTGTGCCTCGTGAGACCATCTCCAAAATAAAAAGGATGACACTTCACCAGCGCTCCGTTTACCGTCCCTTATATAATGCGCACCGTGACAGTTATGTGACTTGTTCATCCTTAAGAGTCCATTGAAGCACCAGTGCGTCCATCTAAATAACATAATAAAAAAATCCCCATCAAAATCTATCAATTTAAGATTTAAGAAGAGATATACGTTTTTTTGCATCGGCTGCGTCTCAATATACCGCATCTTCTACATCTGCGGTGGAAAGTGGCCGAGCTACATCAGGGTTTGTAAAACCATGAGACATCCTGAAAATCGGTCTTCTCACAGAAAAATCTGTAGCATCCGAATGGTTTAGCGTACAAACTAATTTGACCCCACTGTGGAATGGGAAGATTCTCACAAACAAGATGGTGTTCTTTGTTTTGCTCTGACACTGGTCACCTGACGTGTCTGATGGTAACCCATACAAACAAATGTGGAGTTAAATATGTGTAAATAAATATATGTATATACTTTATATACTTCCTGAGTTTTCTCATATCTCCTAGATATGAGACAGGCACTTCAAAACCTTATTCCTTATCATTTATTTTTTGACTGTTTTATTTTTGACTGTTTTTATTCAATGCATTTCTATGAGATATAGTAGTAAAAGCCTAATTCAATATTTTATTTAAAAAATTATATATATTTAAAAAAGATACCTAATCTTAAAACATTTCCATATGTTAGCTTAGTACCCAGGGGCTCATCTTTGGTTTTAGAAGTGGGGGGGATCCTCGCTCAGAATTTTTTGAGGCAATTAAAGTGCATTTCCTGAATTTCTACACAATCTAATATGACCCTTTGAGGATATTTTGGGGGCACTTTAAATTAGAATAGAATATGTTTCTAAACACTTCTACATTCATGTGGATGCTACCATGATTACAGATAATCCTGAATAAATCGTGACTAAGGGTGAGTGAGGAAGTTGGACGCACAAATATCATACCCCCAAGGCATTATTCACGATTCATTCAGGGTTATCCGTAATCATGGTAGCATCCACATTAATGTAGAAGTGTTTAGAAACATATTCCATTCTTATTTACAATAAAAGTGACTCCAAAATGATACAATACATTATTTACCATTCATTTCTACTGGGCACAAACTAATCTGAAACACAACCAAAACAAACAGCAAATGCATCCATCAAATTTGTAGAGTAACAAGCTTGATGTAGTCGTTGAGTGCTATGAATGTGGGACCTTTGACTACTTTAATACACATACATGTGGATTTGTCCCAATACCTTTGCTCCCCTAAAATAGGAGGACTATGTACAAAAAAGGCTGTCATTTGTAAACAGTTCATGTGAAAATACCCTCAAATTAAAGCTGATAATCAGCTGCACTTTTGGAGTATAGAGCCAAAAGAAGAAAAAACGCTTCACTGTCCCAAAATTAAGGAGGGCACTGTAATTCATATCGTAGGCCTAATAGTACTGTGGAGCTTTTTTAATGTACACAATATAGCTGGATCGCCCCGTCCTGCCCCTAGGGGCCACCGCCCTGCAGCGCCCCAACCTAACACACCCCACTCAGCTTTAGGATCTTAGTGAAACATTCATTATTGGTTTCAGGTGTGTTAGTCCAAGGCCAGAGTGACAACCAACAGAATAGCAGACCCCCGGCGCCAGGACTGAGCAGCCCTGCAGCTAGGGGTTGCCTAAATAGATATCTCACTGACGGGATATGTTTTCAATACAGACTCCTTTTGTCGTACAGTATTCTATATAAGGCATCCAGACCTCATGAAAGTTGCACAGTATACCCTTAATATTGTAATAAATCAAATCTAGTGATACATAACTTGACATTTCTAACATCCATTGTGATATTGTGGAAGGATAACCAACCTTCCAATTAATGGCAATGCATTTCTTAGCCGGTATAAATGTTAGGTTACACAGTTTCTTCTGATAGCAGTCTTCAGTTTCAAAGTTTCCAAGCAAACAAAAACAGGGAGAAGGGATAATCTGTAGACATGCTTGAATAAAATTTATATTCACGTTCACTGGCATACACACAGGCATATAGTACGTTCTATGGATGGTCTTAAACTGCAGTAATTTATGTCTGAGATTATATGAACATGACTGGACATTCAAACATATCTGCATCCATTAATGGCATGACAAAGAATTACCTTGGTGTATATTTATACAATAATCCAAGAATATAAACAATGGTTTGATAATTGAAATGACCATTATTCCCAGCTCCCAGACTGTAGCCTACCCATAAATCCAAGATTGGAACTTTGTATCCATTCACTGGTTGTTATAATATATTGCATAATTCACTCTGTAGACTGGCCTTCTCTGGCTATCTGACCTTGCTGGGACACCTGTCACCATCTGATCCTGCTAAGGCATGATGAGCATAGTGTTGTGTACTGACTGTGCACCATGACAGTGAAGCCTGTAGAGCTGTTTATACTGTGTCAGTGTGAAAATTAGGAAATTAGCTAGGGAAACTGACAGATCAATAACGTTGCATTGCTATACTGACTAATAAAAACTCACATTGTGCTGTCAAAAAATGTCAGAATATTGATCTTCAATCGTTTGGTCGCTGGTTACATCGTTTGATTCAGGTCTATTAATTGAGGCAAAACTAATAACAAAAGTTAGTGAAAACTAGTCAAGTTAATTGACTTCTTTACATTTCCATATACACAAGAGCTGTTAGATACTGCTACCTGACAGATAGCTAGAGGCTAGAACTGGATGTAGTAGCTACTTCAGACAGAACTTCAGTCAAGAGGGGATGAAACATGTAATGCATTAGCTAACGTTACATGTCAGTTACACAAAAGTTATTTTTCTTGTAAATCAAACAGCAGTTACATTGCCAGCGACATCAGTCGAATAAAGAGTAGCCAGTTTCTGGTCTGCTTGCTTTTACAACTCTGAGAAAAAGCACAACACACAGACAAAAGCTGCCTCTGTTTGCATGCTCTGTGGTGTCCACACAGTCCTAAATCCAGCCAGCTGAAAACGCAAAACAGACTACCCAGACCCTCTGAGGCGTCTGCATGGTCCTTAAGCACACCGATGCCGCTTTTCTTATCACAGTGCAATGATAAAACTGGGTGGGGGGCAGAAATGCAATTTGAGAATGTGGGGAGGTCATGTCCCCCCATCTCCAGTGAAAGTTGTGCCCCTGTTAGTACCCCCCTTTACTTTACTCCTGAATTTATTTAAGCTTGCCATAACAAAGGGGTTGAATACTTATTGACTCAGCTTTTTATTTTGAATTAATTTGTAAAACATTTTGAAAAACATAATTCCACTTTGATATTATGGGGTATTGTGTGTAAACCAGTGACCAAAAATCTAAATTTAATCCATTTTCAATTCAGGCTGTAACACAACAAAATGTGGAAAAGTCAAGGGCACTTGTGTACATTTATACAAATCTCATTAATCCTTGATTACCTTGTAAATGTTTTATCATTGTGGAATTTTTCAAATTATCAAGAAATACAATTATAATAGTGTGTAACGGTGTCATTAGCAGAGGGGTGAAATGATCACCTGCTGCTGCTGCTGCTAGAGCAGCATAACAGTTCCCCCATGGTAATGTCACATACTGTCTGTGTTTGCAAGCCCAAGCCCTGCTCTTTGGCAGCTTGATGGTAAGATAGGTGGAGTGTTTGTGCCGTAGATGTTGCAGGCCCTGAAAATAAACCCCTCACTGTTTTCTTTCTTTATTCTGCATTGATTCAAAGCTCAAAGCTTATTCTTAGTAAATAAGCTAAGCTTGATGAGTCCCCATAGATGTTCCATAGAGTCTGCTTTGCTGTTTTAGCATACTTAAAGAAAGTTCTGTAATGTCCAAACTAATCGCTTTGCTTTAATTCTGCTGATCCTCAGCCTTTGGGATCCTTAAGTGATCATTGGTCACTTTCAGTGTCAACAGCAGCATCCTATTGGAGGATCCTTTCTGATTTCATATCAACCAATGGGTTGAAATTTCAAATCTATTCATGTTGCGTTTATTTCAAAATAATTTGAATGTTGGAGAGTAGTCTCAGGCCTTTGTGTAACGATGCAGAGAAACAAATTATCATTTATTTATAAGGAGAAAACAGGATTGAGAAATAGCACGCATGTTTAATTATTAATGACATTTTTCGACAGTGTTAATTTATACAATCCTGTGATTTTTTAACTGGGCTGAGAAGAAGGAGAAGGAAAATGTTTGCGTTGCTATTTTGGCTGATTTGTCAGAAAGATGGAAGTTGTGGATCCTCCCACACAAAGCCAGAACACACAATGAATAAAGCAGGAAATTAGTATCATACGGATGGGCTCTCAGCTCTCTGTATCCCAATGGCTCCCCAGTAAATTATTGTCACTGAATTAATCTAATTAAGAAGCGTACAGTACTGTTTGCCAGTAAAATGCAGTCATTCGGGCAGCAGGGCATTTCTCAATGACTGCAGAAATGGTACAACATACAGTAGAGTACTCCCTGTGAGTGGTCTAGGAATAGACAGATATGTCAATAGACAGGCTCCCAACAGCGTTGTGTAATTTCTTCAGAGTAAAGAGTGTATTGTGCCTGTAGCGATGCTGCTGTGTCCATGTTTACAAGTCACAACCAAGTTATAATACAATATTCGACACAGATGGGAACTATCCAATATGTCCTCAATTGCTCAAGAGAATATGATCAATTTTCTGACCACTACACAGCCCAGAAATACTTTGCACTGTCCAAAAGTACAATCACAACGCAAGACATCTCCATCAATGTTCCACTCTACTTCATTCTAGTTAAAGCAGTCCTTGTGGAGGAGAATAAGGAGAGAAAGAGGCAAAAACTGCTTCCGCCTCACTTCCCTTACAGTCTTATCAATTGACTGTCACCCCAGCCCATCCTGTGTGTGCTTGCGACCTCTAATGGATCTCCTCTTACATCAGCCCAGGCTGAGGCACCAGCACGGCCCCTTCTCTCAAACATGGCAGCCATTAGCCACCGTGATGGGGGGAATAGGGGTCAGGCACGCTGTGCGGCATTCCCCTGGCTTCCTGTGACTGGAGTGTGGCACGGCGTGGCCCACTCCCCGGGGCCAGGCCTGGATGTATGCACTCCGACAAGACGCCTCTTTCTCTTCCCTCCCGGTGTCCCGACGAGCCTATTATCATGAGGTCCTGTGAATATTATGCATTCTGGGAAGTGGCACATAAAAGAATGATCAGGCAAAGCTTTCAGACAGAAGTCGTCTGTGAAGACTGGCTCTTTGTTGAACAAAATGGAAATGTAGCGGCAAGGGTGCACCTGTTGAAAGCCCTTGTGGAGACACTAGCGCTCGCACATGACATTATGTGCCTCATTATTTATATGGGGCTGTCAGCTAATATTGCATGGGGCTCTCACCAGAGCACTTTCTGCCATCCTTGAAAGTCACAGCAAGAGGAACCTATAGTTCCTCAGACGACAGGGGCCTTCTCACGAGGGAGAGCTCTGAAGAATGAATTCTTTACTCCTATTGACATAATGCATCTGTGCCATGTGGCATAATCATTCTTTTAATCTCAATCCACTGAATCAATCCAATCCATTCTCCCTTTGCTTTGCATGAACTCCTGGCCCGAACCACATCTCTTTTTAATGGAACATTGAGAAAATAAAACGATCTGTTGTTACGTCAGTAGTACTTGGGGTTTTCAATACCTGTAATCTCACCTCAATTCACATCACTAGAGCTATGAGTAGAGGCAAACCCCTCCAAAGTATCCATAGGAGAGGAATATATATTCTCTAAGTATTGCTGCTGAAGGAGTTAACAGTTATCTGCTACAGACAGTATAATGAGAATAGAGAAGGACCCCCCCCCCCCCATTTTTTACCACATCCTAGTGCCTCTTTTCTATTGCAAATAGCTGCAGGAGGGTTGAGCCTGCCTGTGCATGAAAGGGTTAAGGGCATTGTTCACTCATCTGGAGATGGGGAAATGTTTTATGCAAGAGCGACCCCTGATTAGAGGGTGAGTTTTAATGGCAACTAATTAGCCAACCTCTTTCGCCCCGGCGTAATGATCAAACGAGCTGTCATCAGGTACCTGATACAATGATCCGCTCAATCTTGATATGATATTTTATTCCTCTGCAATTAATCTGCCCCCACTGCACCACGTGTGTTTATTGCCTGGAGCACACATGTCAAATTAAAGAGCAGCTTATGCACCTGATATTTAATTATTTCCTGCTGCACCGCTGTGCACAATGGGGAAATGTCAAAGGCAGAAATCTACAGTACTTCAAGCAGTAGAGCAGTGTGCTGCGATCACCGAGCACTCACGCTCAGCTCACTCTCTCACACATTGAATTTAAATATTGAATATGAATGTGAACTTTCTCCTACTTGTCCTTGTTCATTTGGCTTCATGCTAGTCTTTTTCACTCACTGTGGAACAGCTTTGACATGGTAGGATTGAACTGTAATTTGGCTGGAACTGATGTTCCTATGTTCAAGTGATAAAATAACATAAAATGAAAATATGAATCATTCGAAATATATAGAATCATCTCCCTGTATATTGAATTTCATTACATCTTTAATAGCAATTACATTACATCAATTTGCCTGGATTTTATCATCCATATGAAAATGCACTTTTTTCCTCATGTCAGGGAAATGACTGTAAATACTGTGATTTAATTCCCCCTTAACGATCAAAAGTCATTTGCCACTTGATACATTTGTGATAAACTCAAATATCCCTGAACACTTAATGAATCTATAGGAATAGAATCCTGATCATCCTGGATAAGAATATGAATCTACATTGCATAGTATGAGTGCATGCTCAGTATATAATTAGCCCATGTGTTTTTAATGATGATAATGGTGGCAGGCTCCTTCTATAATGAGGCCTGTAATTCAGAAGATAATTCATTTATTTTACAAACCATTAAAGTTTTATTTTTCTTCAACTAGCATTTGAGATCAATCCCTTCCAAGCCCTGTGACATTTCCTCTGGAGTTCACATTATGATTTACAGCTGTGTAAAATCTAATTCTGATTATAATTCTGCCTATAAAACAGTGTTTATCCCGCCCATTTAAATAGCTCCTTTTAAATTGACTTATTCTTCCCATTTATATAAACAATATGCTGAGGTCAAAGTGTTTAATTCTTGCTGTTTCGTCTTCCCGAGGACCCAGGCGCTGTTCCACTGATGTTAGAATGTGTTGGTCACCTAATTACACACAGCTTGAAAACAGATTGTCATTTTGGAACAGATTCTTTTTTTCATCGTTTTTATTTTCTCCTTGGATAATCCTTTTTTATTCTGCAGTGTTCCTAACTGACACTTAAAATATCACAAGTATTGTAAACACGATTATTAGCAGATATTTTTTTTACTTCTGTCCAACTGACTAAGCTATTCGTTCTCTCGTTTCATTGCTTTCACTTTAACCTCCATTTCAGCACTGTGTGTATCTCTCTGTGCCATATATTACATAGGATTGTTGTCCTATCAAAGTTGTGATCCTCTGGTGTAGACGACACACTTTACCTCGATATCCTTACGAGTATGTATTTATGTATTAGATATAGCTATCCCTATAATTCTATTGTGACACACTTTTACATGAGCAATGTAATTGGATCACTTGACTGCTTTACGGAGTCTAATGCTCTATGAATTTAATGGATAATATATTAATTACTACAGGCCTGATAAATGAGTGAGGTGACATTGCTGCCACGATTGACTTAAAAGCCCCCTCTTGTGTTCATGTCATGGCCGATAATTCTTTGATGCAGAAATTGAAATAATGTCTGGTCAAGCTCCTATAACTTACAAAGTTTATCACGTATGTGTTCTATTCTCTGTAGCAGGAGGAGGACGGCAGAGTGGCAGGGACAAGAAGGTCCATCTGCCTGAGACGTGGTCAAACACATCAAACATGCATAACACTTTGGACCAGAACATGGAAAGCATAGAACCATTCTGGAACAGATAGCAGGGCTCTGTGACAGTTGGCATTCTGCTGTGATGATGGTCTGGTGTATTGTAGGAGTGAGAGGCTGTTTGACAGGCCAGGCCTGCTGCTCCCTCCCAGTCCCTTCCTGGGGGAAACATCATTTAACACAGGGACACACGGCACACAGAGTCTCTGGCTGCTTCCCAAACGGCACCCTATTCTCTATACAGCGCATGGACCCTGGTTAAAAGTAGTGCACTAAATAGTGAATAGGGTGCCATTTGAGATGCAGCCTCTGTCTGTCTGAGACCCCAGCATGCTCCTCTCCTCTCCTCTCCTCTCCTCTCCTCTCCTCTCCTCTCCTCTCCTCTCCTCTCCTCTCCTCTCCTCTCCTCTCCTCTCCTCTCCTCTCCTCTCCTCTCCTCTCCTCTCCTCTCCTCTCCTCTCACCACTGAGCCAGGTTAACACCTGCTCCAGACTGTCATCTCAGACAAATGATGATGAATTGAAGAAGTATAAAGAAATAATTGATTAATAATTGTGTCAGGGAATTCCCTGTAGATATCCAAAACGCCTCATTGTTTATTGTGTGCATGAAATGTGTGTGTTTCTGTGTGGGTTTAGTTCTTTCAAAGGTAATAAGAGAACAGGCTGTCTGGTCCTGAGGAGCGGTGTGTCTGTATTTCTCTGTGTGTGTGTGTGTGTGTGTGTGTGTGTGTGTGTGTGTGTGTGTGTGTGTGTGTGTGTGTGTGTGTGTGTGTGTGTGTGTGGGTGTGTGTGTGGGTGTGTGTGTAGTCTAACGGGGTGTCTTCTGCACAGTGTGTAAAGATGCTGAGAGCTGGCCTCTAGTGGGGGCTTTGTCTAGGCTGAGGCATGCAACTCTCTAAGCCCTGTTATCCCTCTAAGTCCTCCACACATTTTAAACAGGCCCCAGAAAAAAGCAAGATGAAGCCCAACTCGATTGATAATAACAAAACCATTGATTCTGTCAGTGAATCATCTTAACATTTTTGGGGGGGTTTTAGTAAAATTCATTCTTCCGATTGACTTTTGCGTGCAGTGAGAGAACGAACTAACAAGCGATCGGAGCGTAAAGGAATTACAGCGCTCTTACTTTGTGAAATCCTCTTAAAGTATGTTATTCTGTAATTACTCTTTTACAAACATGCTGTCAGTGTAAATAAAACCTTTAACAGGGAAGGCAGAGAGTCAGTGCTTTGGTTAGCCCAGAATCCTCTGTAGGAGAGCAGTGTGGAAGAGAGCACCTGTTCAGTAGATGCAGAGATGGAATGTAGCCTGTGGAAGTTGCTTCAGTGTGCCCCAGATGCCAATATAACACAGATGTCACGGTGTTGGTCCAAAACCACAATCACAACATATGGTAATTGCTGCAGAATTATTTTCTGGCCAGCTTCTAACCAGGGGCTGATAAAATGGAGAAGTCAGCTACCGATGCTTCCTGGAATGAATTGCTGCCAAATCTAACTACACAAAACGTAGGTCCCATGAAGGAAGGGCCACCAGGTACAGCCATTAGCGTTGGTGATAGCCATAGCAATCTGAATGGCTAAGGGTGAATGATTCCACAGATGTTCACTCCAACATGTTAGTCTCTTCACAAAGTGGATTGCTTGCAATCCTCCCAGTGCATGCCCTGGTGGGCATCCTCCTGGACCTACAGTATACAGCGGGTGAAATAAGTATTGAACACGTCACCATTTTTCTCAGTAAATATATTTCCAAAGGTGCTATTGACATGAAACTTTCACCAGATGTTGGTAACAACCCAAGTAATCCATACATACAAAACCAAAACAAAAACAAATAAGTTCTGAAATTAAGTTATGTGTAATAATGTGAAATGACACAGGGAAAAAGTATTGAACACATGAAGAAAGGGAGGCGCAAAAAGGCATGGAAAGCCAAGACAACAGCTGAAAACTATCAGTAATTAAAAAGCAATCCAGCCCCGTCAGTGCAAATTAATATCAGCTGGTTCAGTCCCAAATGATGGCCTACAAAAAGGTCTCATTGCCAAGGTGTCACACAAGACACATCTCATGATGGGTAAAAGCAAAGAGCTGTCTCAAGACCTTCGCAACCTAATTGTTGCAAAACATAATGATGGCATTGGTTATAGGCACATTTCTAAGCTTCTGAATGTTCCAGTGAGCACTGTTGGGGCCATAATACGGAAGTGGAAAGACAATCATTTCACCAGAAATTTGCCTCGAACCGGTGCTCCTCGCAAGATTTCTGACAGAGGAGTGAAAAGAATAATCAGAATAGTTGTCCAAGAGCCAAGGACCACTTGTGGAGAGCTTCAAAAATACCTACAATTAGCAGGTACTGTTGTCTCAAAGAAAACAGTAAGTAATGCACTCCACCGCCATGGCCTGTATGCACGCTCACCACGCAAGACTCCATTGCTGGAGAAAAAGCATGTTGAAGCTCGTTTAAAGTTTGCTGCACAACATTTGGAAAAGCCAGTGAAATACTGGGAGAATATAGTGTGGTCAGATGAGAGCAAAATTGAACTGTTTGGATGTCATAATACACACCATGTTTGGAGGAGAAATGGCACTGCACATCACCCTAAAAACACCATACCAACAGTGAAGTTTGGAGGTGGGAACATCATGGTGTGGGGCTGCTTTTCAGCAAATGGTACTGGCAAACTTCACATAATTGAAGTAAGGATGAATGGGCAAATTTACAGAGACATTCTTGACAAAAATCTTCTGCCATCTACGAGGATGATGAAGATGAAACGAGGGTGGACATTTCAGCAAGACAATGATCCCAAACACACAGCTAAGGAAACTCTCAATTTGTTTCAAAGAAAGAAAATAAAGCTGCTAGAATGGCCCAGCCAATCACCTGACTTAAATCCCATTGAAAATCTATGGAAAGAACTGAAGATCAAGATTCATAGAAGAGGCCCACGGAACCTTCAAGATTTGAAGACTGTTTGTGTGGAAGAATGGGCCAAAATCACACCAGAGCAATGCATGCGACTAGTTTCTCCATACAGGAGGTGTCTTGAAGCTGTCATTACCAACAAAGGCTTTTGTACAAAGTATTAAATAAATATCAGTAAATGTGTTCAATACTTTTTCCCTGTGTCATTTCACATTATTACACATAACTTAATTTCTGAACTTATTTGTTTTAGTTTCTTTGTATGTATGGATTACTTGGGTTGTTACCAACATCTGGTGAAAATGTCATGTCAATAGCACCTTCAGAAATATATTTACTCAGAAAAATGGTGACGTGTTCAATACTTATTTCACCCGATGTATGTGGTGTGAATCACACTGTATGGTGATAGATATACATATAACGGGTGGCCTTACTGTATGGGGTTGACGGACATGGAGAGAGGGTTCGTTGATAAATTTCAGAACTATAAAAGTTTCTAGCATTGTAAAAAGTTATGTTGGGGCAAAAAGGTGCGCTGATACAGGTCAGGTCCCCATGAAACTGATACAGGCCAGGTCCCCATGAAACTGATACAGGTCAGGTCCCCATGAAACTGATACAGGCCAGGTCCCCATGAAACTGACACAGGTCAGGTCCCCATGAAACTGATACAGGTCAGGTCCCCATGAAACTGATACAGGTCAGGTCCCCTTGAAACTGATACAGGTTAGGTCCCCATGAAACTGATACAGGTCAGGTTCCCTTGAAACTGATACAGGTCAGGTCCCCATGAAATTGATATAAGTCAGGTCCCCATGAAACAGATACATGTAAGTTCCCCATGAAACTGATACAGGTCAGGTCCCCTTGAAACTGATACAGGCCAGGTCCCCATGAAACTGATACAGGCCAGGTCCCCATGAACCTGATACAGGTCAGGTCCCCATGAAACTGATACAGGTCAGGTCCCCATGAAACTGATACAGGCCAGGTCCCCATGAAACTGATAAAGGTCAGGTCCCCATGAAACTGATACAGGCCAGGTCCCCATGAAACTGACACAGGTCAGGTCCCCATGAAACTGATACAGGTCAGGTCCCCATGAAACTGATACAGTTCAGGTCCCCTTGAAACTGATACAGGTCAGGTCCCCTTGAAACTCATACAGGTCAGGTTCCTTTGAAACTGATACAGGTCAGGTCCCCATGAAACAGAGACAGGTACGTTCCCCATGAAACTGATACAGGTCAGGTCCCCTTGAAACTGATACAGGTCAGGTCCCCATGAAACTGATAGAGGTCAGGTCGCCTTGAAACTGATACAGGTCAGCTCCCCATGAAACTCATACAGGTCAGGTCCCCATGAAACTGATACAGGTCAGGTCCCCTTGAAACTGGTACAGGTCAAGTCCCCATGAAACTGATACAGGTCAGGTCCCCATGAAAGTGATACAGGTCAGGTCCCCTTGAAACTGATACAGGTCAGGTCCCCATGAAACTGATAGAGGTCAGGTCGCCTTGAAACTGATACAGGTCAGCTCCCCATGAAACTCATACAGGTCAGGTCCCCATGAAACTGATACAGGTCAGGTCCCCTTGAAACTGGTACAGGTCAAGTCCCCATGAAACTGATACAGGTCAGGTCCCCATGAAAGTGATACAGGTCAGGTCCCCTTGAAACTGATACAGGTCAGGTCCCCATGAAACTGATACAGGTCAGGTCGCCTTGAAACTGATACAGGTCAGCTCCCCATGAAACTCATACAGGTCAGGTCCCCATGAAACTGATACAGGTCAGGTCCCCTTGAAACTGATACAGGTCAGGTCGCCTTGAAACTGATACAGGTCAGCTCCCCATGAAACTCATACAGGTCAGGTCCCCATGAAACTGATACAGGTCAGGTCCACTTGAAACTGATACAGGTCAAGTCCCCATGAAACTGATACAGGTCAGGTCCCCATGAAAGTGATACAGGTCAGGTCCCCTTGAAACTGATACAGGGCAGGTCCCCATGAAACTGGGAATGTGATCATGACTCAAACATGGCCTTGCCTTTGTCAGGAGAATCAAACTGCTATTTTCTGTTGAAAATTCCTAAACTTTGAAAAAACTCAACATTGAAAGTATTTTAAACCTGTTGCCAACTGTGATTAAGGTGTTGTTGTTGTACATCAGAAGGTGGTGTTGTTGTACATCAGATTATCTTTTCTACATATTGATGGAGGAAATGTGTGTTGTCATTGAAGCATTATATTCACCTTTAACGTTAATGGTTAGTTCTGAAAAGCTTCTATAGAAAATGTGGCATTGTCTATACTGTTTATCCTCCTCTGGCAGCGCACATAAGACCTTGGTTCCCCCAAAAAGCTTCCCTTTCAAATTCACTTTGAATTCAGTTATTATTCATCGACACCCCACTGCCAGGCGACGGAGATTGAAAATGAGCCCTGTTCTCTTTTTCTCAACTGAGGGTTTTCACTGTCTGTAGTAAACACACACACACAGGCACGCACACACACAGGCCCACATACACACATGCATGCACACACACACATACATGCACACACACATACATGTACACACACAGGAACACACACTCACCTTTTCACGTTTTCCAAGAGGCCTGAGGATTTGAGGACTTGTGCACTACTGAAATCACGTCATGTTGTTCTCTGCTGAGTTTTTGGCTCCACCATCTGGTCTTTTGAGGCACGGAACAAACAATACGTTACTGTAAAATGCTATCAAAATCAGTCATGGCATTTAAGAATTATTATTACACTACGATTTTAAGTTAATGGAAGACATACAACTGATTATGTTCAGAGACAATAAATGCACATTGTTCTGAACATTTTTCTAAACTGCTTTCAACTAAATGAATGCAATTCTCTACCTTATATCAATATACTGTATGTAAATTTTAAAAAACAATGGAAACTAAATAAATCCTATTTCACTTTTCATCAACCAGAGTCCTTAGCTGATAAATCAGTGGTATAGTATTGAAGCAGTGTGTCTGGCTGCATTATATCATGTGATTATGTGCCTCTACTGTTCATGGCCCAGGAGTAATTGTCTCAATGACTGTATTGATCACAGCAGGATGAAAATGCCATGAAAATGTCAACTGTGGAGTTCATTGACTGGGCTGTAGAATTGGGGATTCCTCATTGTTGGGTAAATAAAAACAGCATCTAATTAGAGGAAAGTAAATAAGCGTCTGACGTTTGTAAGGAAGGAAGAGAGAGAAGAAGGGGGAAAGGCTGTACACGGCTGTCTTCAGAAAGCTACATGTATCGATTGGTGGAAATTAGATTGGTGAAAAGAGGTGTTTGACCATCAGGGGGTTGCCTGCTAGAGAGGGGAGGCTGTCTCACTTAAAAAGACCCATGTTATGATGGCCTTTATTAAGACTCATTTACTTTTGAAACCAGGGTGGGGGTCCTGGCAGGTTATAGAAGTGATGTCTCACTTACGCTCCTACTGAAGGCATCCTTGTGTGTGTGTGTGTGTGTGTGTGTGTGTGTGTGTGTGTGTGTGTGTGTGTGTGTGTGTGTGTGTGTGTGTGTGTGTGTGTGTGTGTGTGTGTGTGTGTGTGTGTGTGTGTGTGTGTGTGTTTCATGTTTTTGTGTAGAAATCCATTTAAACAATAATAGACCTTGGTGATTTCAATGTGTCTGTTCTCAAACCAGTTTTTCACTAACATGAAAAAGACAAACCCTTTTCTTACAGTCTTAACATTTTAAATCAGTTTTACACAATCCAATATGATACATTAGGATCTCAAAGACATCTAAAGAGAAGGAGAATCGATTTGGTCAATCAATGTAATTCTTTTTATAGGCTCTCTGTGTGATCTTCCAATATCCTGGTTACTGTTGCTGTGTCGGACTCGGTGACCCAGACAAACCAAGTTATAGGCTGTAAACAATCTGTGTACATCTGTCTGTCTGCAAACACTGGCCATCTCTCACATCACTTCTGAAGAGCTCTCCTAGCACCATTATTGGAGACTTCTCCTGACCTTTCTCAAAAGTGGGCACAAGCACAACAGCAAGCTTTACTCAAGAGGGAGGCAGATACCAGTCTGGTCTGTGGGGGGACTGTTGTGGAACTGTGTATGATACAAAGGCATCTGTTGCTATGGCTTAAATACATACAGTATACTTTTGAATAGTTTTGGGATCCAAACGGTTTGAAATCAATGCTATCTTAGAGCATCCAGCTAACACACAAAACAGTGTGTGCGTGCATGTGTGTGTTTGTGCGTGGTGTATGAAACCTGAGGTGTGTGCGTTATTGCGAGAGGATGAGAGCTGTATGGATGAAACATGTCTCCATACATGTCTCGCTAGGCATGAAATTGAAAATTGACTTAAACGTGGGTTTACCCCCCTCCAGCCCCCCATCCAACCCCTCCCAATCTTGATGTGCGTTGTGGCGGCCCTGTGTTTGCTCAGCTGAACGTAAAGACTGTTTGTTTTGAAGAGCGTTGGATACTTCCTCGACCACATGCTCTCCCCTCGCCGCTCGCCATGCCGCCACAGCTCTCTGGCTGACAGAGTGGCCTCTCTTCTATTACAGCGGTGTTGAGGAGCTAACCATGCAGAAAGCAGTGGGCTCAAAAAAACTGGTTTCTCTTTTAAATGGATGAGCATTGAACACTCTGCCCTTCTCCCTGGTGATTGCTTCTTTCTCCTGACTAAAATGGCTTTGGATTCTTATATAAACTGACTGGCTCCAGATGAAGCCCTTAACAGCTGGACTCCTGCCAGCTGGGGGATTGGAAGCTCACCTAATGATAAATAAATGTGCTCACATTTTTACACACAAAATATCAGCTCAACAGACACCAACACCCCCACTGCACAAAACAAATCCTTCTAGGATTCTAGAAGCCTTTGATGTGTGATATTCTGTTTGATTTTCCCATTTTAAATTACTTGTGAATTATTTACATGGGCTGTTATGGTGTCTTCAGCAACAGTGTGTAGATTGTTTTGCCAGGGTTGAGTTCTGGGCATGTGCCCCTAAACTGTGGGTACAGGGTGCCAGGGAGCACAGAGGTGTGGAAGTAGCAGGGGTGCCATGATGGGGTGTGTGTATGTGTGTTTGTATGTGTTTGGATGGAGTATCTTTCATGCAATGTGTTCCGTACAGGAAACAGTCAGAACTGGGATGCTGGAATCAGTCTACTGTCTATGCACAGTACTGTATCAATCAATCAATCAATCTTTCATTATATAGCACATTTCTTACAACAAATGCATTTCAATGTGCTCAACAAATAAAATAATAAAAGGTGAGAAAGATAAAATACCAAAAAACATTTCTATGATTAGACATGGATAGAAATTCAGAGAAACATGTTTTTTTATGATGTAATGACTAATGCTGTGCGATATGAGGGGATGAAATGAATGAAATATATAGAATGGGATACAATAAAGAAAACTATGGTCTTAATGTCTGAGACAACTAAAAGCACGCTAAGTAAAAAAAGTCAATAACATTTTTATTTTAAATGTCAACGGTTTCTGAGGGGCCCAGATCTTCTGGCAGGCTGTTCCAAAGTCCAGGACCATGGTGACTGATGCCAGCCTTACCAAATCATGTGTGTGTGTGTGTGTGTGTGTGTGTGTGTGTGTGTGTGTGTGTGTGTGTGTGTGTGTGTGTGTGTGTGTGTGTGTGTGTGTGTGTGTGTGTGTGTGTGTGTGTGTGTGTGTGTGTGTGTGTGTGTGTGTGTGTGTGTGTGTGTGTGTGTGTGTGTGTGTGTGTGTGTGTGTGTGTGTGAAGAGGGAGGAAGTGTCACCTCCTGCTGCTCTGCCGTTCATATTCTTCCAGATCCAACTCAGACATCCTCTCTTTACTGGGGGGAGAAGGAGACTAACACCATAGAGAAACACAAGGAATACAGCACTAAGACTTGTCCCTTGAAATTAGAATATCATTCATTGGAAAGAGACAGATTGCAGACCTGTGGGAGTTTCAGATCACAGACGATATGGTCACTTAGAGTAGCAGACGTTTTTATCCAAAGTGACTTACAGTCGCTGTATGTGGCCCATGCAAGTCTCAAACCCACAACTCTGTGCTTAACAGCACCATACTCAACGGACAGAGCTAGAATTGTGGGTCACCACGCCCATTCAGAGTGTGATGTTGTGACAAAAGCACTTCTCACCAAATGAGAAGATAGTGATGATGTGCCTTTTGGAGACTAGATGCTAGGCCAGAACAGGTGTATGTCTTCACATCCTACTGATGGCACTGTATACTCTGGTGTCAATTTGATAGGAGATGCAAAAAGGAGATCTCCTGGTCATAGGCTGTGTTTACACATGCAGCCCAATTCAGATATTTTGCCATCTGATATGTATCTGATCTTTCCCTAATGTGTAAACAGCAAAAAAACACATGATCTTTTGACTTCAGATTTACATTACATTCAGAAAGTATTCACACCCCTTGACCTTTTTCCAAATGATGATATGTTACAGCCTGAATTTAAAATAGATTACATTGAGATTGTGTGTCACTGGCTTACACACAAAACCCCATACTGTCAAAGTGAAATTATGTTTTTTTAAATGTTTACAAGTTAATACAAAATAAAAAAGCTTAAATGTCTTGAGTCAATAAGTATTCAACCCCTTTGTTATAGCAAGCATAAATAAGTTCAGGAATAAAACATTGCTTAACAAGTCACATAATACGTGTTTTTTTTTACTACCTCATCTCTGTACCCCACACATACAATTATCTGTAAGATCCCTCAGTTGAGCAGTGAATTTCAAACACAGAATCAAGCACAAAGACCAGGGAGGTTTTCCAATGCCTCGCAAAGAAGGGCACCTATTGGTAGATTGGTAAATAAAAAAAAGCAGATACTGACTATCCCTTTGATCATGGTGAAGTTATTAATTACACTTTGGATGGTGTATCAATACACCCAGTCACTACAAAGATACAGTCATCCTTCCTAACTCAGCTGCCGGAGAGTAAGGAAACCACTCAGGGATTTCACCATGAGGCCAATGCAGTGGAGGCTGCTGAGGGGAGGACGCCTCATAATAATGTCTGGAACATATCACCCATTCTGCGCCAGCCATTACCACAAGCCCGTTCTCCCCAACCTCCTGTGGGCCAATGGTGACTTTAAAACAGTTAGAGTTTAATGTCTGTGATAAGAGAAAACTAAGGATGGATGGATCAACAACATTGTAGTTACTCCACAATACTAACCTAAATGACAGAGTGAAAAGAAGGAAGCTTGTAGAGAATAACAAATATTCCAAAACATGCATCCTGTTTGCAATAAGGCACTAAAGTAAAACTTCAAAAAATGTGGCACAGAAATTAACTTTATGTCCTGAATACAAAGTGTTATGTTTGGGGCAAATCTAACGCAGCACATCAATGAGTACCACTTCATATTTTCAAGCATGGTGGTGGCTGAATCCTGTTATTAGTATGCTTGTCATAGGCAAGGACTAGGGAGATTTTTGGGGGGATAAAAATAATCAGAATAGAGCTAAGCACAGGCAAAATCCTAGAGGAAAACCTGGTTCAGTCTGCTTTCCAACAGATACTGGGAGATGAATTCACCTTTCAGCAGGACAATAACCTAAAACACAAGGCCATATATACACTGGAGTTGCTTACCAAGCTAGCGATGAATGTTTCTGAGTGGCCTAGTTACAGTTTTGACTTAAATCGGCTTGAAAATCTATAGCAAGACTTGAAAATGGCTATCTAGCAATGATCAACAACCAACTTGACAGAGCTTAAAGAATTTTTAAAAAAATAATGTGCAAATATTGTACAATGTAGGTGTGCAAAGCTCTTAGAGACTTACCCACAAAGACTCACAGCTGTAATCGCTGCCAAAGGTGATTCTAACATGTATTGACTCTGGAGTGTGAATACTTTTGTAAATTAGATATTTATGTATTTAATTTTCAATACATTTGCAACAATGTCTAAAAATATTTTTTCACTTTGTCATTATGTGTATATTTGTGTATATGGGTTAGAAAAAATATATTTAATACATTTTGAATTCAGAATGTAATACAACAAAATGTTTAATAAGTCAAGGGGAATTTATACTTTCTTAAGGCACTGTATACCACCTCCATGTGTGGATCTGAATCCTGATACAAACCCGATCCTCCATATGTGACCTCTGTCTGGACAGTCTGATCAGATTGTTTTGCACTGAAGTGTTTTACATGTGCATGACCGGCCGTATCCATGACAACCAATCCAACATTTAACAGTGACAGGAAATGAGCATTGCATCTGTGGGCTACTTCAGAGGCTACATCAGTGTGAATGCGCAAATCTGATATGGGTCACATGTAAAACTGAGTGTGAACAGTCATAAAATATTGGATATTAAAAGAAAATCAGATTTGGGTTCTTAGGGTGGCTGTGTAAACACAGCCATAGAGGTACATTTCAAATCACATTAATAGTGAAAGTGAGAGCACCAAGCAGACCAGCTAGCATACCACCAGTCTGACTTGTTTTCCCCTTACAATTCATTCACAGAACACTGTTTTAAACATCAAAGTAATTGGCAATTTGTAAGGCACTTAATATCTCAGTTCTCCCATAAGTGCACAATTAAAGGCTCTTTTGTCTAATTGCATTGAAACAAGAGGATGATAATGAGGGCTTGGCTTTGTTGTTCTTGCCTTCATGCCTTCACATGATAAAGTGCCATTAACTTACATGTAAATCAGAAGCTTTTCCACTCAGTGGCAAGAAGTGATTACGACAATGCCACCCACCACCCATATTTACCATAACAAAGTCGCTGAATAAAGAGGGGTGCAATAAGCCACAGGATACACAGAACAGTGCAACCCGAGCCAAGTGGAAATTGGAAGTTTTCATAATTTATGATCTGCTGTCTCCCAGGAGATTTCCCCCAAAAGAGTAAATAAAAGCATTATATTGTAGTGCTAGCCTGCCCCTCTGTGTAGGGGATGTTAATCCCCATTAAGGGTAGAGTCTGGGAGGCTTTGAGGGTAATTAGCTAACATGCTCGGGAATATTGGCGGGGCTTGGCAGGTGCGTTTGATCAGTGGCATTAGGCGAAATCACTGTTGACAGATTGGGATGGCAGGGGGAGGGAGGTGGAAAGGCAAGGGGTGGAGGAGAGAACCGGAGAGGGGGTTGACTTCTACTCATCCATTCAATTTTGATATTTTAACAGATAAAAGTAGGCCTACAAAGAAAATATTAATATTCATGAGTTCATTTCAGATTACCTGCATTTACTGTCAATTGAAATTAGTTTGAGGAGGGTTTCTAAATTAGCACTTGACCAAACAAATAAAAGTACAGTTATATGGTTGATATTGACTGCATGTTTTGATTCCAATAAGAAATAACATCAAATTCAGATTACTATTCAGCAGGTTAATGGGCATACCGTAAAACAACAGTACCCTAGCATACCATAAAATATCAGTACCCTAGCATACTATAAAATAACAGTACCCTAGCATACCGTAAAATGACAGTACCCTAGCATACCGTAAAACGACAGTACCCTAGCATACCATAAAATAACAGTACCCTAGCATACCATAAAATAACAGAACACTAGCATACCATAAAATAACAGTACCCTAGCATACCATAAAATAACAGTACCCTAGCATACCGTAAAATGACAGTATCCTAGCATACCGTAAAATGACAGTACCCTAGCATACCATACAATAACAGTACCCTAGCATACATTAAAATAACAGTACCCTAGCATACCATAAAATAACAGTATCCTAGCATACCATAAAATAACAGTACCCTAGCATACCATAAAATAACAGTACCCTAGCATACCATTAAATAACTGTACCCTAGCATACCATTAAATAACTGTACCCTAGCATACCATGACAGTGCCCTAGTACATTGCATTCGGAAAGTATTCAGAACCCTTTAGTTTTTCCAGATTTTGTTACGTTACAGCCTTGTTCTAAAATGGATAAAAAGTAACAATTTCCCTAATCAATCTACACACAATACCCTATAACGACAAAGCAAAAACAGGTTTTTAGAAAATTTTACAAATGGATTAAATATAAAAACACTGAAATATCACATTTACATAAGTATTCAGACCCTTTACTCAGTACTTTGTTGAAGCACCTTTGGCAGCGATTACAGACTCTTCTTGGGTATGACACGATAAGCTTGGCACACCTGTATTTGGGGAGTTTCTCCCATTTTTCTTTGCAGATCCTCTCAAGGTCTGTCAGGTTGTATGGGGAGCGTTGCTGCACAGCTATTTTCAGGTCTCTTCAGAGATGTTTGATCGGGTTCATGTCCGGGCTCTGGCTGGGCCACTCAAGGACATTCAGAGACTTGTCCCGAGGCCACTCCTGCGCTGTCTTGGCTGTGTGCTTAGTTGTTTTCCTGTTGGAAGGTGAACCTTTACCAAAGTCTGAGGTCCTGAGCGCTCTGGAGCAGGTTTTCATTAAGGATCTCTCTGTACTTTACTCCGTTCATCTTTTCCTCGATCCTGACTAGTCTCCCAGTCCCTGCCGCTGAAAAACATCCCCACAGCATGATGCTGTCACCACCATGCTTTACTATAGGGATGGTGCCAGGTTTCCTCCAGATTTGATGCTTGGCATTCAGGCCAAAGAGTTCAATCTTGTTTTCATCAGACCAGAGAATCTGGTTTCTCATGGTCCTTTAGGTACCTTTGGGCAAACTCCAAGCAGGTTGTCATGTGCCTTTTACTGAGGAGTGGCTTCCATCTGGTCACTCTATCATAAAGGCCTGATTGGTGGAGTGCTGCAGAGATGCTTGTCCTTCTGGAAGGTTCTCTCATCTACACAGAGGAACTCTGGAGCACTGTCAGAGTGACCATCAGGTTCTTGGCCACCTGCCTGACCAAGGCCCTTCTCCCCCGATTGCTCAGTTTGGCCCGGGCGGCCAGCTCTAGGAAGAGTCTTGGTGGTTCCAAACTTCTTCCATTTAAGAATGAAGGAGGCCACTTTGTTCTTAGGGACCTTCAATTCTGCAAAAATGTCTTGGTACCCTTCCCCAGATCAGTGCCTTGAAACAATGCTGTCTCGGAGCTCAACGGACAATTCTTTCGACCTCATGGATTGGTTTTTGCTCTGACACTGTCAACTGTGCAACCTTATATTGACAGATGTGTGCCTTTCCAAATCATGTCCAATCAATTGAATTTACCACAGGTGGTATCCAATCAAGTTGTAGAAACATCTCAAGGATTATCAAGAAACAGGATGGACCTGAGCTCAATTTAGAGTCTCATAGCAAAGGGTCTGAATACTTCTGTAAATAAGGTATTTCTGTGTTTTATTTTTAATCAATTCTAATAAATTCTGAAAACCTGTTTTTGCTTTGTCGTTATGGGGTATTGTGTCTAGATTGATGAGGAAAATGTTTTGTTGAATCCATTTTAGAATAAGGTTGTAAAGTAACAAAATGTGGAAAAAGGGAAGGGGTCTGAATACTTTCTGAATGCACTGTATACCGTAAGAAGACGGTGCCCTAGTATACCTAACTAGAGATGGGATTTATTCAGTACTGTAAAATATTTGCATTCTGTTGTCATTATCATGAGATAATCCCAATTCCCTCTGAAAGTCATTAAAACACTCTCTCCAATTATTACTATTTACAATTACTGTTTTCTTATCACTGCTGAAAAAGACAAACATATAGAAAACAATATGTAATATAGGACACAGTGAGGCTTGCACACTGAAAACCTAATGTAATCTAATATGGATGAGTTATTAATGTCATTGTGTGGATTATCAAAGGTGACACAGGAGCACAATGAGCACCAATTAGCAGAGCTATGCCAGAGCTCATTTGCAGATGCCTGTAGCATAATTTATATATAAATGCTAATATTTTAAATTCAAATTATAGTTGAAAAGGTTTTAATATAACTGTTATTAACTAGACTCTGTTTTGTTTTTCTCCTCGACAAACTTGAATCGGGTGAAACATTCGGCAGGGCTCGTATTTAACATTTCGGACCACAAAGATACATTTCAAAGCTTTGAGTTATGCCTTTGATGTGGGTATTCTCTGTAGATTAGATATTATTTTAAGATCCCTTTGTTTAAAAATTCATTTTTATTATCCCCTGCATGAAATGCATGGCAATTCCCCACATAACCAACCATCGGTGCAATTAACATCTTCGACCGTGCTCATAATCCTGATAATTAATACAGACTCAGTGGCTCCCATGTGATTGCTCGCAGGGTTTGACTCTTCCACAGCACCCCGTTCATTTACAGAATGAGTTTCATCCTAATGAAAATGGAATGTGAAACTTTACTTAACAAGACTCAACAGTCATGATAATAAAGACTATGAAACAACACCAAGTGCAGCTCAACATAGCCAGCCCACTGAGCATGTGTAGCGACATTAAATCAATTGAAGCTTTAGATAAATATTAACACTCGTGGGTATTGAGACACCATGACTGGAAAGCCAAGCTGAAAACAAGTGTATGTGAACACCTCATCAATAAAACTGTTGCACCGCGCTTCAGAGCAATGATAGAGATTTATACAAATCACTAGAATGGATCTATATGCACTGGTATGACTTTTAAGAGTTTAGATATGAATAGATATAGGCTACCTTTGTGAGAATTTTGCAGGAGCCATTTAAAAGTTTTTGCTGTTATTTGCAAGTAAAGGGTCCTAACAATTCAGAATTTCTGGTTGCAGATTGTGAGTGTAATGGATGATCATTCGTATTGTATGCATTTTTTCAAAGGTCAAAGTGTTCTTCATTTAACCTGCTGTTTTTCATCTCTGCAGTGCAAACATGATGGGAAACAAGAGAAGTGTTTTAGTGACCTCTAAAATGGGGTCTGTACATCATGAACATGTAGGGTTAGCCTCCTCACGGGAGTCCCAAAGTGTTTTTACAACATCTTTGAACACAGGCTTGGGTATGGAGGTAGACAGTGTGGTCACAGGCTTGGGTATGGAAGCAGACAGTAGGGTCATGGACTCAGGTAGGGAGGCAGACAGTGGGGTCACAGGCTCCAGAGCATCAACAAATCATCACATAGTGTTTTCTCTTTGTCGTGAGCAGTGGTACAAGCATCCATGATGTGCACATGCCAACCTCCGCTGATCTGGAGTCAGTTAGAACTGAACAGTGAATCATTCATGGATGTTGTTCACAGAGGTCCCTATAGGATCTGGGTCCGTTTTTGTCCTCTAGGAAAGGTTTAGAGAGGAAGGTTGCTGACTATACTCTGACAACAGAGACTGCAGACCCAAAAACTTGTATAACTTTTTCTCCAGTTGAATGCATCAATCTACTGGGAGGATTGGACTGGGAGGAGTGTGAATTGACAATTCTCTCTCCTAAGGGTTTAAATGTAATGATCCCCTAAGAAAGATCAATTACAGCGAGGATCTGAACATAAAGGTTCTATGAAGAGGGAATAAAACAGCTCCCTTCAAACTGCATATCTAAAATGTCTTGTCAGCTCCAATGAACGTGTTCAACAGATATTGAACAGTGCTGTTGAAACCAGGGCTGAATGCCCTCTGACACTCTACACCGGTACCGTGGAGAGTTTGGGCAGAACTTTGCCGGAACACATCAAATATGATGTGCTGCTAAACTGTTGTCATGTTGACTTTGTATCCCAACACAGTTTTAGTATTTTACTTTGCAGTATGTCCACGTCACAAGGTCTTTCATTACATAACAAAGAAAAGTCTATTTCCCTCAGTGCTGAGGCCCATTTTTTACCGGACTTTGCCAGCCCTGGTGAATTCTGAAAGGTAGATTATCTCAGATCCCCATATCATTCTATAGCACCCACAGGTAGCTTGGCCTGTAACTTCACCACACACTTGGATAACCCGAAATACAAGAGGTGTACAGTAAATATGTAAAAGATGTAATGGACTCGCTCAAAGTTAATCTAACTTCCCTGAACTATACAAAGGCCAGATATAGGACATTTTGAGGCAGGCGAAAGACACAGGCGCTAATAAACAGGCAGCATTAACGCATGCTTTTTAATATCAGCGCCTCAATGGGGTGACAGTGTTGAATTATCTATAGGCCTCAGTGATTCAAAAAGGACCATCAAACCAGAACTTGAGAGCAGTGTCTTGTAATTTAATAATACATTACATGTGGCAATTATTTCTGTTAGAACCAGACTGAAAAATCAATAACCAAGGGATCAAATCAGTGACTGTGGAGCTCTTGTTTCCTTCCCCCCAGTGGCCAATTACATCATGGCAGTTTACAACACCTGCACAGTGTCTCCGCTCCTCACTCCTAGTGACCCGGAATACTGCTAGGAAGGAGGGTGTCACTGATGTGGATTCCAGAGATCATTCAAATCAATATCAGGCATTCTAAAGAGAAAAATGGGTAGATATTCAAGTGTCATTAGAATAGGTGCTGTTTGTCTCTGAGATTGTTGGGGTTGTGTTGATATTTGTGGGCAACATTTAAAAAATGCTATTATTGTTATGAAGTCCTAGAGATCAAGACATTCACAAATATAAAGCGATGGGGAGTAATGCATTTTTGTTGAGATAATATGCACTCATCGGGGCTCCCAAGTGGTGCAGTGGTCTAAGACACTGCATCTCAGTGCTAGAGGCGTCACTACAGACAACCTGGTTCGAGTACAGACTGTATCACAACCGGCCATGATTGGGAGTCCCATAGGGCAGCGTTGTCCGAGTTTGGCCGGTGACTTGCCTAGTTAAATAAAGGTTATATAAATAAAGAATTCAGGGCCTGACCTGTAGTTATAAAAGATTCACCAGTGTTTCACTTCAGGCAGTATCATGACGTGCAGGGTGTATATTAAGAGGCATTAAAGAGAGAGCCTCCAGGGTGGCGCAGCGGGCTGCATAATTACAGATCCTGGTTTGATCCCAGACTGTGCCGCAGCCGGCCGTGACCGGGAGACCCATAAGGCGGCTTATATTCACATATAAATATAAAATATGGATTAAAGAGGACATATCCCATTACACAAATCAAATCAAATTGTATTGGTCACATACACGTGGTTAGCAGATGCTATTGTGGGTGTAGCGAAATGCTTGTGCTTCTAGCTCCAACAGTGCAGTAATATCTAACAGTTTCACAACATATACCCAAATACACATAAATCTAAGTATGGAATGGATTAAGAATATATACAGTACATATATGTCAGAGCAGCATTGGACTAAGCTACAGTGGTATAGTATAGTATACAGTATATACATATGAGATGGGTGATGCAATATGTAAACACGATACCGTCGAGTAGTATAGAGTGCAGTTTCATGTGAGATGAGTAATGCAAGATACGGAAACATTATTAAAGTGGCTAGTGTTCTATTGCATAAAGTGGCCAGTGATTTCTAATCTATGTCTATAGGCAGCCACCTCTGGTGTGCTAGTGATGGCTGTTTAGCAGACTGATGGCCTTGAGATGGAAGCTTTGATGCATCTGTACTGACCTCACCTTCTGGATGATAGTGTGGTCAACAGGCAGTGGCTCGGGTGGTTGATGTCTTTGATGATCTTTTTGGCCTTCCTGTGACATCGGGTGCTATAGGTGTCTAGGAGGGCGTGTGGGTGGACCATTTCAGTTTGTCAGTGATGTGTACTCCAAATAACTTGAGGAGGATGCATCATGCCCAACAACACACAGGTGGCACTGGAACCACCCCTGTCCACCCTCAATGTTATGTTAGTATAGTGAATGTAATTAGCTTTTGTCTGAAATATTCACGTCTTTTAAAAAGCCAGATATCAGGTCTCATTAAATGTTGATGCCGCGGGTTGGTGGGTGAAGAGAATACCGGGTACATCAAAGGCTTGTTATGGCAAGTGAATACTAATACAGAGAGGCTCCTGTCTGTGTAACATCTCCTAACATGAAGGACACCCAGCAGCCCCCACTCTGACGCTGTGTGTGTGTGTGTGTGTGTGTGTGTGCCCACCTCAGCCCAGGATTCTCCACCCAGTACACAAGTATGGAGAGTGTGGTTTCCCTCTCTATGTTTACTTCCACAGAAGTGCAGAGTTTTTCATTCCCAGCAAGATCCTTTACAGTTGACTCATGTAAATTGGTCAAAGGTGTTCCCCTGCTCACCTCTCTGACTCTCTTCCTATATACTACTTCACATAGTGTGTTCTTGCTTTCTCTCGTCTCAGGGCGGCTAATCAAAAATCTTTTGACAGTCAATACAGCCAGACATTCTCCCAGGTGCCTGCAGTCACAGGATATTTGTGTTCCAGGTTAGATTGATTAGTACTCTCATGTGCATCTTGTGTGGTTGTGTGTGTGCACCTCTGTGTGTGCGTTGGTAATAACATCTCCCTCTCTTTTAATATAAAGGAAACCTAACACTCCCCACAAGTTAATATTTTACTTTGGTGAAGGACATGAGTGCTTTAAGGTTAGCTTTAATTCTCCATGATGGAGCTTAGGGAGACTCTATAGAAAAGCAGTGAACCTTGCCAAAGGCACAATGTGAGTCCTGAATCAACACAAATAGAGGAACAGGGCTCATCAAAACAGTCCTTCACCTCCAGGATCGGCTCGTGTGAAAGCCTGCTTTAACATGTTCCTGTATATAGAGTTCTTAAGTGGTAAATAGAATTATACAGATACCCTAATAACAGGTGCAATGTAAAACCTTATGTAAATCCAGAGGGTGCTTTTTCAGTGCCTGCCTTTACCTATGTACTTGTGTGTCTAGGTAATATTAAACGGTTACTCTGTGGTTAAATTCAGGATTTCTCCATTAGTCATTAAAACAGCCCTTTGTTAATCATGAACAATCTGCCCTCTAAGAGGACGAAAGACTAAAGTCAGCTGTTCATGTCTGATGTCTCCACCTCTAAAGAGGAGTACAGGGAGGTCTCCTGTACATGGAGGTCTTTCTACTATGACCCAGATGGAGAGATGTGGGCCACCAAGGGCCCCTGTGAGGAAGGTGGAGGAAAGCACGTTGCTGCGGTGGGCACGCGTGGTGAACCACGGAGAGGAGAGATGTGGCACTCATGAAATAAAAATAATGGGCAGGACTGCGGCACTACACTGCTCTGATGTGGAGAGGTAGATAGCCGCACTGGAGCGAGTTTTACAGAAGGTTAAAACATCCACAGGCTACTTGAATGAAGATGTGCACAACCAAAGGACTTAACATCAAAAGAACCTGTGTTTTCAGCTATTCTGTGTGGTGGGTTGGCTTTGCATATTTTATGGCAGTCGGGTTCAGATCCATGCTCCTCTCTCTATTGATATGAGCAGAAACCTGGTTACAAATGTATTTTAATGAAAGAGATTCTCTTTTTTGAGATTCAACCTCTTGTTTGACCACTGTATAGAATTTCTATAATTTCTTTACAGAAGAACTAGCAGAGAACCCTACTAACTAGTGGAAGCCTGTGCCCCTGTACAGTTCCCTGTGCAGTTGTTACCCTGAAGGGCAGAAGGAGAGTGAGAGGACAGGGTTGGTTTCTCCACATAAAAGACTACTGCTGACCTATGGTTCCAGCCAGGCATTTAAAGAAACGGATGACAATCAAAAGGACAAATGTGAGGTAACACATGAATGCGAAGCGCGGCCCGCCGGTTCTGTGATGTCTTTGACCTGGTAGTTCAAAGCTGCTGCTGGACCTTTGGACCTCTCTCAGTGTGTGTGTGCCTCAGACAAAGGCTTTGTTCATATTAAAGTAAACCCACCACATTGTTCCTTTGAGCAACACAGCACCTTTCAGAAAGCACAGGGATGATACTGCGCATGCAGACATGGACAAATCTACATTTTGTATGCAAACAGAATACAGAAAGTCCATTTGAGATTCTACTGTATCATAATTTCCATTGAAATGTTCATTCTCTGTGATGTTGTTTCTCTCCAAGGCAATGAACCTGTTTTATGATTGGTGAAGCATTCCCTTCTCTCAGCCTTTCATTTGCTTGCATACATGTGAGGAATTCACTCTGGAAACACTGAGCTTCCACTCTGTTTAAATCTGTCCACTGAACTCAACTAAGATTTACCTCAGCAGCACAAGGCTCGCCTATTTAAAACATAACCTATAGCGTTCATTCATTAAATGTACAGTTTTCTCTACAAGTGCAGCCTTGTGATGAGCCATACAAGTGCACCTCTGTTGTGGGGATAGAGAGGCACAAGGCAGAGTGGTGCGTGGTGCGTGGTGCTACAGGAGGACCGTTACGGTGTAGCACAAGGGGCGGGGAGGTGCCCTCTCTAGCCTACGGTAATAGTTAACCGTGTCAAAGCAGAGAACAGAGGCCCTGGCTCAGGAAGGCGGCTCGTGGTGCCTCCATTTCTCCAGAGACACAAGGGCTTTGATGTTTAAAGTGTGGCTGGAAGACAATATACTGGAAGCATGTGATCCTCTGTGTCTTTGGTGGGGATGGTGTCTGAGGGAAGGTTAGGACCATGCTAATAGTGCCCTGCCTCACTGTGCTCAGAAAAGCAAAGCCTCTGTGTTGCTGTGTGCCTAGTGGACTGTACACACTAATGGGCACTACGGTACCAACAGCAGAACCAAACTACTGTGTGCATGAAACCTTATTATGACCTTTATACTGTGTGATTACAAAACGCATTCCCACAATAAGACGGCTCTCTGGGCATGCCAACCAGGTTATTACCCATGGAAGTCCCTCGACTCCGCACTAATGAGTTGTCTGACAATTAAAACTGCGTGCCGTGCATCAACATCAAACATCGTCTGTCAATTACAATTAGGCCTCAGTGACGGCCCTTCTGGAACTTATATATGCATATGTGAACACAGGCCTGCTTTACACTACAGAGTACACAGGGCATTCCGACGATGCGTACAAATGGGGCCTTCAAATCAGAGCGGCTGGGCTTTGACTTCAGCACAACACCGGCCTTGGGAAGTCTGTTTAATGTTGTCTTTAAAATATCCATTCCACATAATAAATAGGTCCCTGTGGGCCTGGGATGGCTGGCTGGGACTGGGGGTGTGACGTCGACATGGGTGACCAGGCCGCTGTACTTTGAAGGGTGTGGTGGAGACATATTGCGAGGGGTGTTGTGCCGCAACAACCACTGGCACACAGACGTACGTACAGCCACTTCTCAGTGATTAGGGGCCTGGTTTCAGTGGTAGGGAGAGTTTGTTTAATTAAATGATACATCTAGGCTGATACATTGCTGTTGTTGATGTTTAATTCAATGGTCTATTTTACTGATGGGGAGGTTGCCATTTATTTTTAATTATTTGCGCAAAAGATTCTGGATTTCTTTGCATGGTTCCCTTTCATTTGCCAAATTTTATAAAATAATAATAAACAAAAGCAACAAAGAAAACCGTTTTACTTCCTAGGTTACCAGCTTGTTGGGTTGCACATGAGAAGTCATACGAGAATGTCTGTCGAAGGAAAAATAGTTCCCAAACAACACTGACTTGATTTGTGCTCATGTGTAGGGTGGAATTCTGAGGGTGCATGGCTCTTTGCTGCCACCCTGAGGGGTTTGATGGGTATCACATGTTTATGCTCAGAGCATTTTTTTATTAAACTAGTTTATTAAACTAATGACGGCCTACACCGGCCAAACTCAGACGACGCTGGGCCAATTGTGCACCTCCCTATGGCACTCCCAATCACGGCCGGTTGTGATCTGTGGTTGTGATCTGTAGTGACACCTCTAGCACTGATATGCAGTGCCTTAGACCACTGTGCCACTTGGGAGCCCTTATCGCCATAAGTAATGGTGTGTACATTTACTATGGATGAAGGTAATTTGGAATTGAGTATATCTGATAATAGATGATAAGAAAATGCCCTTGGCCCTCACAGTACCAAACCAGTCACTAATGCACAATGTGAAGACAAACTGAGTGGCTCTTCATCCCACTCCTCTCTTTTGATATAGAAATCCTCATTTTATCAGAGCACAATTAAAGGCCATGGGTTATGCTTCTTTTAAGTTTAATGCCATGCGCAGCAATTTCAGAGTTCATCTTAAAAATCTTGAAAGTCTTTGGAAACTTCAATTGGATGATATCCAGATCAAATACAAAAGTTTCATTCAGCACTGACATGCAGGAAGGCAAATTAGGCCCTGAAATTACATTAAATTAAACCCAGCAGACTCCAGTGTTCATCATGGAGTATTATGAATATAATATGAATGCGTTATATTATTGAATAGGTTCCTCTTGTAGGCGGAATGGAGGCAGAATAGGCGGAATAGGCGGACTGAACAGTGTTTTGTGTTTAAAAAAGTGTCAAGGCTATGTTCGTATGGTAATGTTTTAAGGTCTTACTTTTGTTCAATGGATGCTCAGAAATATGTTCATTTTAATTAACCCTGCCCATTTGTTTCATAATTTCTAAGTAGAATGTTTTAGCAAGATTAAAACATTTGTCTAATACGGTATGTGTGCACTGCACAGTATGCATGTGTGCCACTGTATGTTGTAGGCCTACACTTTGTGTTAAGTCTATAGATCGGCCTCTGCTTACAGCATATATGCATACAATAGGTCTTTCTAACCTGTCATAGACTTGGTCAAACTGAATTTGCTTTCTTGTCATCATTTTGGCTCAGGCCCAATGTCTTTAATCGCCTCATGATACATTTAGCTTCAGCTAGCAGTTTAATATAATTGAATCTCTTTTATAGTGCAGGAAAACCACTGACCTCAGTGCTTTTATAATGACTTACTCAAGAAAGCTCAAGTCTGGCAGAGAGCCCTACTCTTATTGAATGTAATTGTGTACGTCAGAGGATGGCCAGGCAGAGAGAGCAGGACCATGTATCATAGTGATTGACAATCTACCACCTCCATACTAAACCTCAGCCCACAACCTGTATGAGAAGCTGTCTTATATAAAGGGTTATGTGTTATCTCATATTGGTGACACCCTGTCTTCTGGCACAATGTGCTGCTGTGACATGTAATTAATCAAGAGAGCTTCATTTAGTGTGTGACAAAGGGCATGACTTTAACACCACCCTGTTTAAGCCACATGGTGGCGATGCAGCATAGAGTTTGAGGTAGGAAACAGGTTTGCGGTGTTGTTTCTGAAAATGAGGCTCAATGAACAACGAGGATGAGCCTGTGGGTGTCAGAGTATAAATAAATACCCTAGGAATGCAGTTTACTAAAAGTGAAACAAAACTACTGGAAGAGAAGAATTTCTCACACAGTTTTCATTTGATAAACATGTTTATAATCTATTCTGTGAAATATCTATTTTTAAAATATATATTTTTCTAACCTTTATATAACTAGGCAAGTCAGTTAAGAACACATTCTTATTTACAATGACGGCCTACCCTGGCCAAACCCAGTTGTGCGCTACCCTATGGGACTCCCGATCGCGGCCAGTTGTGATACAGCCCGGGATCGCACCCAGGTCTGTAGTGACGCCTATAGGTGCCTTAGACCGCTGCACCTCTCGTTCCGCAGCATATAAATTTCCTGGTAATATAATCAGGTCATAACTTTAGAGGGAGGAAGATAATTCCAAGGGTTCAGTGCACGTTGCACTGAGTACTGTCCGCATCATTGGTGACATGGTGGGTCAGTCTCATGTCATGTTCTGGGAGATGGCCTTTGATAACGTCAGCTGTCTGTACCGTCACAACAATTTGCGGGTCATATCCCACCCGCCCACAGAAGAAGACTCTAAACTTCCCCCCAGCCTACTCTCTGTTCAACTTCTCAGCCTCCAGCAGTCCAATCAATTCGCTCTGATCCTCAATAGTCAGTTGAACAACTCTTGGTCGATTAACTAGCCTGAACTAAGGATGTATTGAAACTAATTGAATATTGTACAAACTTGCTCCCTAGACATCCAGTTGTCATGTAGTCTGTTGATGAGGGTGTTGTGACAGATGCTGCTCCCCAGACAGACACAGTGATAAAATAGAAGCTCCTTGGACAGCTCCTCTGGGGCTGGGCACAAGCTGTAACATCCACCACCTCCTCCTTCATTATCACTGATGCTGCTTTTACACACAGCTACTCTCATTCTACAGCTCTGGATCCCTGTGAGTAACTCTGACCATTCAACTAAGATAGGGATCGTTTGTGTTGACAATTAGAGGAATCAAACACATTTTTAAACAAGCATTATCTTCTTCATGATGGTCAATACGTCAACATGGAGATCAAAACAAAGTCTCTATATTGAGACGTAGGTATTCACAAGACAATGTTTATTTTACTTCAACAACCTTGAACTACTACTACTGATTTGTAGCGGCATGTAAAATACAAAAACAAATCATCACTGAAGTGCCATGGAATTGCTAAAGCAAACATGCTTGAATGTGTCTATGCAAGTGACACCCTTCCACAAAGGGACTTGTTCTCGTCACAGCAAAATTACTGTTAACATGAGGAGGAAACTGCTGCTATTATCATGAAAAGGCCCATTATACAGCTGACAGAGCATGGACACATTGGTATTGAGTTTTCTAGAGAGGAGAGGTAATGGCTGCCCTGTCTAATGGTCTCCCTCACCACCCCAGTATTTTCAACACAAATTCTTCTCTGCTTACTGGAGAGCCCTCCACACTCTGTCTCACAGATAGTGGGTCTCGGCGCCTAGCTTCCTGCCCAACCTGAACAGCTGCCCTGGTAAAACACCATTGCCAGCCCCCTAAACGACCTGTCCTGTACTAAGAGTTCACTGATGTGCAAGACTCATATTCTTCTGATTTTAATCAATAGTAGTTTGCTATGTGACGATTTCTATATATTACAAGTGATGGAAAAACTTGATTGCAACATGCATTTTACTCATAATAGAAAATAACCTTTGTTTATTATTTAGTTAATGAGACACAAAATGTAGGATCTTACATTTTGTTTCACAAGCCTTTATGCATTAATTCAACTGATAGATGTGAGATGAAATACTTTTTCTGGCAGTGGTGGAGGGTACTATTTTCTGTCGAGTGCTGTTATTTCTATCTAAGTATAAGGGTGGTTGAATAATGTATGGGAATACTCTTTTCATTATCCTGACTGAGTGATGCTCCTGACTTTATATGTTTAGCAGAGCGAGCCGAGCTAGCAGTGCATAGGCTGGGTGCGCCCAAAACTTCCTTTGTAGAATCTATAGATTTGAGAGGAAATCAAACCTATGTCATGCTATATACAGTGGGGATTGAAATAATTGACACCCTTGATAAAGATGAGCAAAACGTACTGTATAAAATAAATAATACAAATACTGAGTTGTATTGTATGCAAAAAAAAATACTAATACTATTACTCAAAGAAAGAGATTTTGTCTAACAAATAATACACCCCTGTTTTCGATATCCTCACCGTGCGAGGATAATGGCACTGAGCCTTTTTCTAAAATGTTTTATGATTTGAACACATTGGGAGGGATCTTAGACCATTCCTCCACACAGAGTCCATCCAGATCCTTGATATCCTTTGTCTGCGCTTATGAACCTCTTCAAATCAAACCAAAGGTTTTTAATGGGTTTCAATTTCAGAGACAGAGATGGCCATTGCAAAATCTTGTGGACAATTATCAATTTCTTTGTAGATTTTAATGTGTGCTTGTGGTTAAATGTCTCTCTGGAAGATCCACTTGCGGTCAAGTTTCAGCCTCATGGCAGAGGCAACCAGGTTTTTGGCTAAAATATCCTGGTACTGGATAAAGTTCATGATAACGTTGACCTTAATAAAGGCCCCCAGGACCAGTGGAAGCAAAATAGCCCCATAACATCAACGATCCACCACCATATTTTACAGTAGGTATGGGGTTATTATATGCTCATACATGCATTCTCATTTCGACACCAAACCCACCACTGGTGTGCATGGCCAAAGAGCTCTATTTTCATGTCATCTGACTAAAGCACCAGTTCCAATCCAAGTGCCAATGCTGTTTCGCAAACTCCAGGCATTTACATGTATTGGATGCCAAGAAAACATAGCTCTTTGGCCATGCATACCAGTGGTGTATATCATACCACATACCTAGTGTGTCTCTTCTCATGTGTCACTTGGTGGCAGGTCCAATGTTGTTTTGCTCCTTGGCACTGTCCCTGTTCCTTTTGGAGTAATGCCTGCCTTATTTCACAGTTATGCCCACAGTTTGCCTGATAAACCTCATAGAATTGTTGTCTGCTAGCCAAAACATGGCAGTATAGTTTGTGTTCATGAACTCAGTGAAGTTGATATGTATTTGAGCAAAGACTTCCAAAACAGACGAGAAGTAGTTGACCCAAGAAACAGTGCTGGAAACTGAAAATATGAATTATTGTCTCCCACCTGTCAGGTCCTGACGGTAGGGATGCCTAGTGACATCTATATGGTTGGGTTTGGTTTACTGTCGGGGCATGACGGTAGGGTTGTCTGGGCAACTCTATGTTTAAGTTTTATTGGTCAAAAATTTGAGGCAGCTGCCATGAGTTGACTCTAATTGGGGATCCTATTTTAGTTCATTATTGTGCCCACCTGTGTGTCGTTCTTTCATTGTGCATGTCGCACATCAGTTTGTGGTTTCGTTCTCTCCTTTGTTTTGTTGTTTTATCACAAATAAAAAGGATTGTATTCACACTACTGCTCAGCGCCTCGGGTCCTATTTAAGAACCGTGACACCACCCCAGAATTATTTACAGTGCTACTGAGCAGCAGAAATGTATGACATCTTTCCCTTATCGTAACAGTTTCATCTGTACTTAAGGGACCAATCTCACTAATGGAGTCTTATTTCAACTGTTATACAATTAGGCTTGAATTCAATATGTGTCCATTTCTTTAAATACAATTATGCTTAATCAAATAATCACAAGTTCCTGTCTAAGTGTTTCACCCTCCGCAGTAAGATAGTTTAAAATAATCGATTTCTTTAGTGACAAGTATGTATGATTATTTTCAGGATTGGGTGGAATACAGTAATGTAATCCTTTGGATTTCTCCAAATTAATTACTTTCCCTTCTTACACCCATATTTGAAAACGTTTTTAAAAACATGCCACTAATTATTTAATTTACATGTAGTAACATTACTATTTCCAGACATGTTTAGTGTGAAAGCACACAGATCCCATAATTCACATGTTTTATATTCTGTGTGTGAGAACAAAGTGTAATAGACTACTAAAATTATGATTTAAGAAATAAATTGTTTAAACAAATTAGCATGTCCAAGCAGGAATGAATGATTCGAGATGCATTACTTTGAGGCGCAACCTTAACCAGTGACTGTCATGAACTTTGGGTTTGCCAATAGGCCTACAATTCAAAATAGGGTTCCAGAATGTTCAGATAACATTTTTCCATTTGCCTATACCTTTATGGGCACTAATGTCAGATAAATCACATACACGTGTTTAGCAGATGTTATTGCGGGTGTAGCAAAATGCTTGTAAAAGATCATTCATCTGGGATGAATGAGGAACCTGAGGAAATGGTTAGTTCTCCAACTCTAAATATAGCCAAATTATTCCTGTTTGCTGTGTAATTGATAGGCCAAGGTAAATATCAAACAGTATGTTAAGGCTAGGGCTGATTTCAAGGTTTTACTGCTAACCTACAAAGCATTACATGGGCTTGCTCCTACTTATCTCTCAGATTTGGTCCTGCTGTACATACCTACACGTACGCTCCGGTCACAAGACGCAGGCCTCCTTATTGTCCCTAGAATCTCTAAGCAAACAGGTGGAGGTAGGGCTTTCTCCTATAGAGCTCAATTTTTATGGAATGGTCTGCCTTTCCATGTGAGAGACGCAGACTCCGTCTCAACCTTTAAGTCTTTACTGAAGACTCACCTCTTCAGTATGTCCTATGATTGAGTGTAGTCTGGCCCAGGGGTGCAAGGGTGAACGGCAAGGCTCTGGAGAGACGAACCACCCTTGCTGTCTCTGCCTGGCCGGTTCCCGTCTCTCCATTGGGATTCTCTGCCTCTGACCCTATTACGGGGGCTGAGTCACTGGCTTACTGGTGCTTTCCATGCCATCCCTAGGAGGGGTGCATCACTTCCTGTCCGGTTTGTCACCCCCTCTAGCTTGTGCAGTGGAGATGATCTTTCGTGGACTATACTCAGCCTGGTCTCAGGGTAGTAAGTTGGTGGTTGTTGATATCCCTCTATTGGTGTAGGGGCTGTGCTTGGCAGAGTGGGTGAGGTTATATCCTGCCTGGTTTGGCCCTGTCCGGGGGTATTGTCTGGGTATTGTCGGAGGGGGCCACAGTGTCTCCTGACCCCCCCTGTCTCAGCCTCCAGTATCTATGCTGCAATAGTCTATGTGCCGGGGGGCTAGGGTCAGTTTGTTAAATCTGATGTTATTATCCGGTGTCTTGTGTGAATTTAAGTATGCTCCCTCTAATTCTCTCTCTTTCCCACTCTACCTCCTCTCCCAGAGGACCTGAGCCTACCCGGAGGACCATGCTACAGGACCACCTGCCCTGTAGCAAAGAACTGGCCTTAATGGCCATGAATTGTTATAATCTCCACCCGGCACAGCCAGAAGAGGACTGGCCATCCCTCAGAGCCTGGTTCCTCTCTAGGTTTCTTCCTAGGTTTTGCCTTTCACGGGAGTTTTTCCTAGCCACTGTGCTTCTACATCTGCATTGCTTGCTGTTTGGGGTTTTAGGCTGGGTTTCTGTATAGCACTTTGTGACATCGGCTGATGTAAAAATCAGCCTATGCACTCACCGTGGTTGCCTTTAGCTCAGTATAAGAGTTGATAAATAAAATGTAAACCTACAGAAAGCTCGGTACCCTCTTCTTAACAACATTAACAGCAGTGTTCAAAACAGTGTTTTTCCTGCATTCGCGGTTTGCAATGTTGCGCAATCAGAAAGCGTTTTCTCTCTTCCTTTTCAGACAGAGTAAAAGTCTGTACTTGTAAATGCGTTGTGAACTGTAAATATGTTACCAAGCAGCAACTCTATGGAGTCCAGTTGGCCAGGTGTAAATGGTTTGGCAGCCTTACTTATTCATTCAACCAATTGGAATACAAAAGAAGTCATCCAACCTTGATGGGTGGTCAGCAGGGCAACAGAATCTTTCCAAGTTGAGAACATATGAGAAGTTTTGAGGGTGTGTGAAACGACAACAAGTCTTACAAAAGTTCCTATTGATATTAGATGAAGTGATCCTAAATGTAATCATCCCGACTACACATTTTTTAAAGTGATTACAGTTCATTCATTTTTGTAGTCTGATTACGTAATCCCCATCACATGTAATCCGTTAATACCCAAACCTGATAATTATTCATAATTATTTTTTTCAGTAAAGAAATAGATATGGAAGGGGAATGAAACGTATCACTTTGCTGTGGGCATATTCTGTGTTACATGGGTCGGGTTGAATGAGATCAAATATGACACGCCAGCCCAACGGGGGCTGTTGATTTAGCACATAGTTGCATGTATGACTACATGTGTTCAACCACAGCTGATTGGGTCAGCTCATTGAGGAAGTCAAGTATAAAAGGCCAGGTGTTAGGTTCTATATAAACAGAATAAAAACTAAAGGACAACTAGTTAAAGCTCAAACCAAGTTTATTCACCCACTGGGTCAAACTGCTGCAAAGACAAAGACATATTCACACAATCACATATATTTATACCTTCCTCCTCTGCTGAGTCTCCTCCTTACACATCTGGACAGCGAATACATCTCTGTTGCTAGACAGGACTTGCCTGTTTTTTCTCACTTCATCTGACCTGACCTCAGCCCAAATTCCTCACTCCTCCCCAACTCACAGCTGTCCTGTTGACTAGAACCAGACTTTGGCCCTTCTCCTTTCCATAGGATACCTAATATCTAACAATAACATTTTCTGACAGAATGTAAACTTTCTATATTCCCCTCTCTCCCTCAGTCACATGAATAAGTGTATATTTCAAGTTTAGAAGTCAGTACCCATCACCGGCAAAGCAGCACACTGGTGGTGCATCCTGCAGCAAGCGTGAAAGACCCACCATTACACTCATTTCAAATACTTTGTGTCAGAGAAAAACCTGTAACATCCTCATTGGAAAACTGAACTGAAGTATATAGCGATCCCCAGCTTACTTCAGCACAGAGGTCTTCTATAGGAACATGGTCACAACCCTTGCATGCACCCCCTCAAAAAATAGCCTCCACAATCCACAGGGACTGATAGAGCCCGACCTCTGGCCTCAGTGGCAAAGCACAAAGACAGCTGATTACAATGTGGAAATCATACGTCTGGTCTACATGAAGTATCAGAGCAGGAAATAGACACACTTTTCTATGTTAGGTGTCATATGTGGAATAACGCTTTTTACTTCTAATCAGCTTAACAAAGGACTGTCCTTGTCTCTATGCTGTCCACCCCAAAAACAGTCTCTCCCATTCCCAGTGCACGGCAGACTGTGATGCTGCTTGTGTATCTAATGGAGGATGGGTGTGTGTGTGGGTTTAAAGACAGTACAGGAAGACTCTTATCAAGAGTGTGGACTGGCCAGGTGAAACACTGCTCTACTAATGGTATCTGGGTGTTCACAACACCTGACCTGGGCCTTCTTATCTCCATGGAGCTATAGGGTCTATTCATCTATAGGGACAGACATACAGACAGTTGGAGAGGTAACACACCGTAACAAACATTGGCCGTGCACAGTAGATCACATGCTGCGACTAAACATAGATTCACGTAGAACAGTCCGAACATTTTCAGAAAATGACAACAACCCACTGCTTTTAACCATTAGTCGGCACAGTGTGTTTTGTCCTTAACCGCATAAGAGTTTTACTTGGGTGAATGAGAGATTGAAGGGTAAGGTGAAATGGACAGTCTACACACTGGGTTCTAGAAAGAGCGATCCCTGATCAAGCCATTATGGTCTGGGTTAAAATGACTCAACACTGTTGTTTATTTACATAAAAAACAGATGTCTGTTACTAAGATGTAATTAATTTAATTAAGTACTGAACAAGTAATTGAAATAGGTGGCCCAGTTGATTAAAATGTAATTAGCATATTCACCTCATAGCTTGAAAAATATAGCTGTAATATTCACACAATATTCACATGGGATCTGTTGGGCATTTGGGAGGGGTTGACAGAACATTGTGGCCAGCCCACTGACATTTCCATATTACTTGGAGGAAATAAAGTCTCTTTCTATCATTAGTTCTAGTAAGTGATCAACAACAGTGTTGTTGAAAATGATAATTCAACAAAGAAACCGCCCCTGCTATTTACTTACAATGGAAATGCTCTTTTGTAAATGTTTTTCTCCAAACAGAGAGCCTGGATGAACTGAAACAATTTGTCAGAAATTGTTGAAGGGGACACCATATCTACAGTAAGTGTGCTTAACAGAAACTGCTGAAAGGGACACCACATCTACAGTAAGTGTGCTTAACAGAAACTGTTGAAGGGAACACCACATCTACAGTAAGTGTGCTTAACAGAAACTGTTGAAGGGGACACCAAATCTACAGTAAGTGTGCTTAACAGAAACTGTTGAAAGGGACACCACATCTACAGTAAGTGTGCTTAACAGAAACTGTTGAAGGGGACACCAAATCTACAGTAAGTGTGCTTAACAGCAGAAAAAAGGATACGTGATATTAAGAGAATATGAGGGGATTCTCTTCTATTTCTCCTCTTCTAAACATTTCCTGGCTGCATGTTTTGCATGTTTTTCTTTCCCATGGGGTGACATAACTTTGTCATACTTTGGCATATCTATATTCAGATCCTAAAGGTTCTGTGTGTTAAATGCTATGGAACATGAATCAGAATAAAGACTGATTGTTGAACTACGATGTCTTCTTTTAACATGATCGATTCTTAACCCTCTGAAACCACAACCTGCATAAATAGACTGTCAGTATGCAGTGGATGTAAATGGTTCTGATGTTTTTTTATGAATATTTAACTAGTAATTTGCTCCTGGCAACAATTATTACCACCAAGTAAAACCAATGCAAATGTGATGAGCATTTTAGAGCATGCCATTACAATCATGACACATTAATGCCTGAGGCTATGGGGATGACCCCAGTTAGTAATGAATTGAAGCATTATTTAATTGGTTTGGAAAATACATGTTTTATGGTTGATATGGACCATTAATGCATGAATTCAGAATGAGATTATCCAATCCAACTAGCAAAGATTTTTTTTAAAGCCATTTGAGGAATAAAGTCTCGTTAAGGTCATGTTCTTCATGCAACACTAGTTCCTCCTACTCAGAGTGCATCTGATCAAGGTACATGGACATTCTCCTGTATTTCATGGCTTATTGGTAATCAGAATATGAATTGTTGAAGGATGATGGACAAACTATGAGTCATTGCAATTTAATGGTTCAGGAGTTCAGAGCTCGATCTTAGATCAGCCAATTGGTAAAGCAAAAAGAGGGAGGGAGGAACTCACTGAGACAAGTCACGACTGCAGGTCTACAAACTGACTGTGTAAGTATAGCTATATTATAAATAAAACATCTTACAATCCCTACAATACATTATAAATATGTACTATGGAGGTGTCTTGGTAAAAATGTCCTGTACAGTATTAGTAATATTGGGGATTGCCTTTTTGGTTGTGTTTTTTAAAATTATATTTCATTTATTAGGATCCCCATTAGCTGCTAGTCTTAACAGGGTCTGACATGTAACAAAAAAGACAAAAAACATGAACATGTAGTGTGTGTACACACATCTATCAGTTACACATACATGTTAGTACATACACCCATCAAGTAGGTCACATGAGAGAGAGGTGTTGTGTCGTAAGGTGTTGCTTTATTTGTTTTTTGAAACCAGGTTTGCTGTTCACTTGCGCTATATAAGATGGAAGGGAGTTCCATGCACTCATGGCTCTGTATAATACTGTACATTTCCTTGAATTTGTTCTGGACTTGGGGACTGTGAAAAGACCCCCGGTGGCATGTCTGGTGGGGTAAGTGTGTGTGTCAGTGCTGTGTGTAAGTTGATTATGCAAACTATTTGGAATTTCCAACACATTAATGTTTCTTATAAAAACAAGTAGTGACACAGTCAGTCTTTCCTCAACTCTTAGCCAAGAGAGACTGGCATGCATAGTCTCCTCAACTTGTTCAACAGCCGCACCATTCATTACCAGATTCAGCTGAGGTCTAGAACTTAGGGAATGATTTGTACCAAATACAATGCTCTTAGTTTTGGAGATGTTCAGGACCAGTTTTGTACTGGCCACCCATTTACAACTGCAACTCTTTGTTTAGGGTGTCAGTGACTTCATTAGCTGTGGTTGCTGATGTGTATATGGTTGAATCATCAGTATACATAGACACATACTTTGTTTAATGCCAGTTGCAGGTCATTGGTAAAAATAGAAAAGAGTAGAGGGCCTAGAGAGCTGCCCTGCGGTACACCACGCGTTTACATGTTTGGCATTAGAGAAGCTTCCATTAAAGAAAATTCTCTGAGTTCTATTAGATAGATAGCTCTGAATCCACAATATGGCAGAGGTTGAAAAGCCATAACACATACGTTTTCTCAACAACAGGCTATGGTCAATAATAGCAAAGACTGCACTGAAATCTAACAGTACAGCTCCCACGATCTTATTATTATCAATTTATTTCAACCAATCATCAGTCATTTGTGTCAGTGCAGTAGATGTTGAGTGCCCTTCTCTATAAGCATGCTGAAACAGTTTACTAAGAGCTGTCAGCAAGCTGATACTGTAGGTCAAATGGTTTTGTGATGAGTAAGCCATCTGATTCGATGACAGATTAATTTGTTTTTCTGCCCTTAATATAATTTAAAGTACTCCAAAGTTTTTATATCATTGATCTTGGCTTCATAATAGAGTTTCATCTACTTTTTGTAAAGTTTAGTTACATCATTTCTCAATTTGCAGTAAGAAAGGCAAGTCAGATGTGCAGCCAGACTTATTAGCCACTCCTTTTGCCCCATCTCTTTCAGCCTTACAGTTTTTCAATTCCTCATCAATCCATGGAGCCTTAACAGTTCTAACAGTCAGTTTCTTAACACGTGTATGTTTATCAATAATTGTAAGAAGCAGCATCTGGATGCACCTTATGGTTAACATCAGACCAACAAATATTTTTAACATCATCCACATAAGAGCCACAGCTAAATATGTTGTATGATCTCTTAAGTATAGACTAATTTAGGTCCTTGAGTTTGAGTTTGAGTTTGAGTTTATTTAATCTTGCTCACAGATAAAACAGAAGAAATGCAGAATTTACATTATTAATAATTGCAAAACACTAATTTAAAATACATAACACTTAATACGTACATAAATAGAATACAGAACACTTAAATTATTACAGGACATTTTTCATGAAGGTTTAATCAAACAATAGGTTAGGAGACCACACTAATCATTAAAGTAAGCATGTCCCACCAGCATACAGTTGAAGTCGGAAGATTACATACACTTAGGTTGAAGTCATTAAAACACATTTTTCAACCACTCCACAGATTTCATGTTAACAAACTATAGTTTTAGCAAGTCGGTTAGAACATCTACTTTGTGAATGACACAAGTAATTCTTCCAACAATTGTTTACAGACAGATTAATTCACTTATAATTCACTATATCACAATTCCAGTGGGTCAGAAGTTTACATACACTAAGTTGACTGTGCCTTTAAATAGCTTGGAAAATTCCAGAAAATTATGTCATGGCTTTAGAAGCTTCTGATAGGCTAATTGACATAATTTGAGTTAATTGGAGGTGTACCTGTGGATGTATTTCAAGGCCTACCTTCAAACTCAGTGCCTCTTTGCTCGACATCATGGGAAAATCAAAAGAAATCAGCCAAGACCTCCACAAAACTGGTTCATCCTTGGGATAAATTTCCAAACGCCTGAAGGTACCACGTTCATCTGTACAAACAATAGTATGCAAGTATAAAACACCATGGGACCACGCAGCCATCATACCGCTCAGGAAGGAGGCGCGTTCTGTCTCCTAGAGATGAACGTACTTTGGTGCGAGAAGTGCAAATCAAACCCAGAACAACAGCAAAGGACATTGTGAAGATGCTGGAGGAAACCGGTACAAAAGTATCTATATCCACAGTAAAACAAGTCCTATATCGGCAAAACCTGAAAGGCTGCTCAGCAAGGAAGAAGCCACTGCTCCAAAACCGCCATAAAAAAAGCCAGACTACAGTTTGCAACTGCACATGGGGACAAAGATTGTACTTTTTGGAGAAATGTCTTCTGGTCAATGAAACAAAAATAGAACTGTTTGGCCATAATGACCATCGTTATGTTTGGAGGAAAAAGGGGGAGGCTTGCAAGCTGAAGAACACCATCCCAACCGTGAAGAACGGGGGTGGCAGTATCATGTTGTGGGGGTGCTTTGCTGCAGGAGGGACTGGTGCACTTCACAAAATAGATGGCATCATGAGGAAGGAAAAAAATGTGGATATATTGAAGCATTATCTCAAGACATCAGTCAGGATGTTAAAGCTTGGTCGCAAATGGGTCTTCCAAATGGACAATGACCCCAAGCATACTTCCAAAGTTGTGGCAAAATGACTTAAGGACAACAAAGTCAAGGTATTGGAGTGGCCATCACAAAGCCCTGACCTCAATCCTATAGAACATTTGTGGGCATAACTGAAAAAGCTTGTGCGAGCAAGGAGGCCTACAAACCTGACTTAGTTACACCAGTTCTGTCAGGAGGAATGGGCAAAAATTCACCCAACTTTTTGTAGGAAGCTTGTGGAAGGCTACCCGAAACGTTTGACCCAAGTTAAACAATTTAAAGGCAATGCTACCAAATACTAATTGAGTGTATGAAAACCAGAGGATTTTGTGTGAACTTCACATTAAGAACAATATTTCATTGATGCAATGCCACAATTGCAACATTAATCAATTTTCAATAAATCAAAAAAGGTTTTTAAGTCAATCTGAACAAACAACTTATAGTTTGGGCTATTTTATTGAACAGGAAGTGATGCAGCTAGGTCCTCTATGCAGAGCTCAGGTCTAATGAGACTTTAGTTTCACTGGGATTACATACCATTGAGTTGCATGGGCTTGTGTTGAACTTTTTTAAATTATTATTATTCATCTCGTTTACCCAAGTAGGCCTAAGTATATTCTCCACGAAGACACTGACAAACAGGTATGACCATTTTCAGATGCTGTAAATAGGTGAAAATCTGTATTTTCTGGCTACAGCTTTCGTAAATAATTCGCTCTAACATCTTACACTACCCACCCAAAAATACATAAATATTTGAAAACATATCAATGAATTATTTCTGGATGTTCAACTGATACACTTCACAATACATTTGTATTGTGAAGTGTATCAGGCCAGAATTGATGTAGTTCCTGTTTGTGTAGCCAGGCAGCAATGTGTCATCTGATTTTGGGCCAAAGTGACCATTTCATTTTCTATAAACACAAGTTACAGATACCAACATGAAAAATAAATAAAAACATCTCCAAAGCTGCCCCTTGGTCCCATTCAGGAAAGAGGGGCTCACTAATATTAACTTTGATTTATTCCTCTTCTGATCTCGTTAGGTGATGTGCGCCATGTTCTGCCTTAATCAAAACAATTATCTACAGCCAACCAGTATACATGTAGAAGCAGAGCTGAAGGAGCCAATACTACACCGTTACGTTGATAAGCTTCAGACTCCTACTCATTGAGAAGACCACTTGGCCACTCACTTGGGTTTAGAGAGATTAAATATCGTTATGAATATTATTAGAGTGGCTAACTGTGGTTTCAATTATTCTGCTGAAAATAGAAAACAAATCAATACCGTAGCAAATAAAGTATGACTTTTAATAGGACTCATTTCAGATGGGATCACTGAGAGTATGCTAGAAACCTCTGCATGACCCAGGATGATTGCAGTGAGAGATGTCGTATGGCGGTCAGGCTATCCGCCAAGCCGAGGATGACATGATTACACAATTATCACACATTTGTTTTCACCTCAGTGTCGACTAAAAGACAGTATGGTTGAGATCTGCACGACCAAACAGAATCCCATTTTACCATAGTACACAGACAAGGGAGAGAAGTGCACTTTTGATCATTCATCTCCTCATCATTGGTGTCATTATGTTTGAGTCAACATCGTTAGAGCCACAAGCATATTACAATGCTTCAGGCTGTATGCTCTATAACTACAGACATACAGTATACCCATGTTGTTATACAGATCACTGTTGCACAGGGACCAGCATAGACATTACAGAAGCTAAAATATGTTTGCTGTTACAGTGACAATTGATAGAAATTGTATTTTATTTCGAGGGATAGATAAAACAGAATGGTCTGAAAGTGAGCTAGAAAGTTGTCAGAAGTATTACAATGTAAACATACTTTTAATCCGTCTGTCTGCATACTTCAAGACCAGTGGCGGTCAGTGTCGTTTAAGATAAGGGAGGACACATTTGTTTTTATGAGCATGGCCTTATTTCTATTACAGCATATTGGATGACTGTCATTCATATTCCATTCACCCAGTTCAATGTAACAGTGATACTACATGATACTCAAATTTTCCCTATATGAGGTTGCTACAACCTAGCCTATGAATTAAAGTTTACAACGTAGGTGCACACAGGTCGAGAGACTGTGACATTCAATACGGCCTTGCACACTCTTGCCTGCATCTAGCTGATATGAAGAGTTTCTATTGGACAAATTCAGGTATGTTTATCCCCATTTTGTTCCATTTCCATCCGTTTAAGAAACTTTTATCAACAGAATCGGTGGAATGAATACACCGCTGATCACGCTTAAACACAGTTCACTTTCATAGCAGCCACGTTGTATTCCTTCTCGCATTTATGCACTCTCCTCCTCTCACCTCTTCCCTTCGTTTGTGGACTTCAATGCACAACACATCAGCTGTATGTGACCAGGCGATAAAACATTTCCAAACCAAACCGCTGCACACAGCTTACATCATTGTCACCGTATTAGCTAAAGCAACATCATAGTCAGCATAGCTAATAGAACTAACGTGTTAGTAAACCCGCTACAATCATGCAGTAACGTTAGTGTACAGTCAGTAAGCAGTTACACCGACGGGCCCCGGTGCCAATATACCATGGCTACACCATGATGCTACCCAACAGAGTGCTTTTGAGGCTACTCTAGACCCTCTTTGCAAAATAGTGTGTTTCAATCAGTTATTTTGTGACGTGATTATATTTAGTATAGTTTTATCTAAAAAGGATAACTTGTTATATGTTTACAATTTAAATGTTTATGAAATTCACTGAGGAGGATGGCCCTTCCCTTCCTCCTCTGAGGAGCCTCCACTGTTCAAGACATGGCTTATGGCGGTGTAGTGAGAGCCAATGGGCTGGACGATTCCCTTCTCATCACTCATCTTGGAAAAAAACTTGGAAGTCAATCAACCCGCCATCATTGACACAATGGAAAAATCTAATGATTTATTATTTAAATATTGAAATAGCTTGGGCAACAATTTATGGCCAAGCGGCAAACAATAATGCAGGCACTAGGGATGGAGGTGTGAGCATGCGGGTCTGGGCAGATGAGATGTAGTCATTGTTTGTGTTGTTTATAAGTTGTTGTTCGTATACATTTGTTTTAGGAGTAATGGTCTAGGCCTATGTAAGGATATTTGCTCTTATTAATAAGCTGCAGTAACAGTCCAGCCAGTCAGAATAATCATATTTGTTATATTCTAATTCATTGGCTGCCTTCCACTGAGTGACTCCTCAGCTTGATGCTCTTAAGCGCTCACAACTTAATTCAGCCTTCTTTACTGATCGATCCAGTTTAGATCTTTCTATTCTCCAACAGGAGGTGGAGGTGAAGACTTATTGTGGTCCATTTAGCTAACGACATCATGCGGTAGAGAAATTACATAATTGCTGTTTACAGTAAATGGGCCAATTAGCACATACTGTATGTCCATTTTACAATGCTCTTTTACGAAACTGGACTGTGCATCTCACTGAGTAATTATGAGGTTGTATTCATTTATTTCACACTGTAACATTAACAGGAGACAATGTTAGTGTACATCCATTGATTCTTGGGGATATTGATTTAGTCGTTTGTACTTTAGACACCATTACCTTGAATAACTAACAGACTTCCGTAAAGTCAGAACTATCTCTAGTTCCCATCCAGTCATAACACTGGGAGTTTCCAGAATACTCAGAAGCTAATGTTCCTCAATTTCTGATGCTTTGATTTTGGTGCTCTGATTTGGAGCTCTGATTTGGTGCTCTGATTTGGTGCTCTGATTTGGTGCTCTGATTTCAAGTTTTGCGCTGACTTACTCACTGACCTTTTACACTCTGATTCAAACTTCTGAGTCGATTTCAATCATGACTCCAGAAAGCACCATGGTTCCAGATCCCATAGCCTCAAATTTGGGTGAAAATAATATCATTGTCTTTTCTGTGTAATGACAGATAATATTAGACTTTATCATTGTGCTCACAAAATTGGAATAATCGAAATGTATCTGGTTAAGTATAAGGTGTGTACACTATATCAGACAGTAGAGGCCACTTTCTGCTTGTATCAATGCATGTCCACCCTCATCTCTCTAGCCTCAAATACAACTTTATCACAGTACATCCAACTAGCTAACGTGTCATATGTCTTTGTGGATGTAAAAGGTACCAGGCCTCAACATACATCTTCTCAAAAAGTCTTTACCAATAACTCTAAAAAGTTTCAGTACTGTACCGATTCCATGGCACATAGTTGATGAACTGATACACAAAACGACGTCGGATTCAAACATTAGAGTTTTTCTATTTAAATTATTATACAAAATTCTTGCAACCAATAGAATGTTATATATATATGGGGTATACAATCATCTCAGCTCTGCAGATTTTGCTGCGAATAGTCAGAATCATTAGATCATTTGTTTTGGTACTGTCCATATATAGCTTTTAACTGTGCTATTTCACAAAAGCTCTGAACCTATATACATTCTACAGGCCCTGTATGTTTTACATTTGTTATCTTGTTATTAGTCCCACCCTTCAGCACCATTCAACTCCTCCCATCTATCTCTGAACACCATCCATATTGGATTTATATTTGCCATATATTTTTCAACTGTGCTGTGATGCTTCACAAAAGTACGGAACCTTTCTATTCTCATAGTTTCCACCAATTGTAAATTAAATTTTTGCTAAAATAATTATTATATTATTGATTGATTGACTATGACTTTTCAAGTAAAATGTATATAGTATGTATAAGCTGGAAGTAGAAGCCTAAGTTTCCTCCAATTATGGGAGGTGTAACAAGCATGTGCGACAGTGAGTTTAATAAGAACAAACTTATGGCTACAGGAACAAGAGTAGCGTCTAAACATAACACGGAAACAATACTGCCTGATAACAAAGGAGTGCTAGATGAAGTCCATGTGTGCCTTTCACAACAACTTACATACATTTTCATACTAGTCCCACATGGGAATCAAACCCACAACCCTGGTGTTGCAAGCACCATGCTCTACCAACTGAGCTACACAGGACTTTAATGATGGGTTGCCAGGACCGGTGGTTAGTAGACCAGCGGGGAGTGGGAATAGACGTGACAGGAGGGGTGGTAGGGTTAGGGGAAAATAATAAAGGACATTTTATAAAATAAAAAATAATTGCAGAACTGTTTCTGTGTCCATTCCACTCTCCTGTGAGTCAATGCCTCAGTGACGTTACGGATTGTCTACAATGACAGTATGCATCTTGAAGCTGCTGTCACAATATTTGTGAGGTAAAAGTCTCCAGGTAACAGTTCTGTGTGTGTCTGATTGCGTAACAGAGGGAAATAAATAATTCACCTCTACACTGTCCTGTAGCGATAAAAAAGTGAGAAGAGATCCTGTTGACATTGGTTCTGGATTGTGCTGTTGAATCATGTTTGATGCCAAGCATTGTTCCTATTCCCCAGTAGACACCATGGATTGATATAGCATGCATCATGTTGCATTATATCTTTAGTCGCCCACGTTCAATCCAAAGCCTAGGTTGTCTAAACTATATTTTGTTGGAGAAAAGACATGAAATACCCCGATAAATGAGGATACAAGCCATTACATAGATAGAGAGGAATTCATCCCTGAAACAGTCAGGACCTGTTGACTGTCAGCTGACAAATTATAATGGAAGCGTAGGTGGTAAAGAATCTGCAGCACAAGAACCTGTACAACTATAGAAAGATGAGGAATGGAGGGATGGAGGGTTGAAGGGATAGAGGGCTTGGGGATGGAGGGCTTGGGGATGGAGGGATGGAGGGATGGAGGGCTTGGGGATGGAGGGCTTGGGGATGGAGGGCTTGGGGATGGAGGGATGGAGGGTTGAAGGGTGGAGGGATGGAGGGCTTGGGGATGGAGGGTTGAAGGGATGGAGGAATGTCACTACTATGATACGAGAGCAGCCAGGTTAATCAACCTCAGCTCCCTGGATGGGATAAGGACCACACCTGTGATGGCTGTTGTTGTTGCAGAAGATCAGAATGAGGGCTATTTGTATTACAGATTACGGAAAAACAGACCTATAGTATGCACTGTGCATTGTATATGACGTACATTCTGTACATGACTCCAATGCAACACAACGCACACGTCAGTATACATCCATATACAACATCCATGTACTGTAGTATTATCCATGGTACAGATACATGTAGTTCATACAAATCAACAGCTTTACTAGCTCTAATGCCATGCTACAACAATCCCCACTGGATATATTAAAAGCTGATAAACCATTACTATAATACAATTCATTCGGTGATGTTAAAAAAAGAACAGCCTTATTAAGCAGACCTCCTTAGGGGGTTGAAATGAATTGATACTTCCGAAAACAAACCGGAGCCTCCTCTCCCAGAAGAGGAAATGAAGAGAGAGGTCAAAGTAGTGGGAGAACAAGCACGTCAATTAGGGAAGACAAGCAGGCGTGAAGCTCTGCAGCTCAGAGTCTGTCTTCACAGAGACCCAGGAGACTACACTGCCTTTAACAATGCACAAAGGAGCTAATAAGGCAATAACGTGGGCCTTGTGAGTTGTGTCTGTAATCTGTTGACAAGAGGTCAGAGTAACTGTCGCCATCTTTACGACAGAATATATTTTACGTGCAACTCTGATATGGAAACTATACTATTGATAAGGATTGAAAACCTCTTTCCATCCCTCGATTTGGTTTAATGTATCCCAGCAAAGCTTTTCATTACTTTTATGCTCATTCACATTTTATTTCTGAAATATTATGAACAATGTCAAACACTGTTTATTTACCCAGACATAGAATATGCACTAAACCTCAAAATAACTGAAACAATAAAATAACAGTGCTATGAAAATATCTTTATTCTTTATTCATGGACAAATGTAAATATAACAGAATAGTTATCCCAGCGGGCGATGTGTGCATCTGTGACATGTGATTTAGTTGTGTAGGGTGTCGTATCTTGGAGAGGCCATGCGGGTGCTTGATTAAATGGGGGAAAGCAAATGGAGATGCTGTCTAAATCACATTGGCAGGGCTGGGCTACAGAAATACACTGAAAATACTCTAGATCAGTATACCTAACTCACAGACTAGTACATATATGTGCAATTATTAAAGTCATTATTGATCTGAAACCCATTAACATGTTATTGGTGACATCAGTATGAAAGATGAAAAAATGATGACTTTATAAGTTCAGTGGAGAATACAACTAGAATGTTTGGTATAGACTACATTCTATGTATCGTTGGTACTCATTTGTTGTGTTAGGGAGTAAGAATGAGTAAATAATATCAACATGGTCCTGGATGTGGTTATGGTATGTAATAGCCTTTTGCTTTTGTTTGGAAAGATCAGTGTATAAACACTATAAACCTTTTCTTAAATGTGGATAAAGGCATGATGTTCGTTCTGTAATCATTAGGTCAAATTCAATTAAAGAATATTTGGGATATAATGTGGAACACTGCAAGGCTATGTTGATGATCTGAGCATATACACTATGAGACGTTGGAAATGTTGGAAATGTTAAGTGTCATGTACCATTAGAAACTGCTCATGTTGGAAATGTTAAATGTTGTGTACCATCAGCACTGTCTAGAGTCGATTGGCGCACCCATGCATCACAAGGTGACATCATTTGAATATTGAATATCTCCCTGTGTGTTTATGCTAGACATTTCTTGTAGTGGCTGTAGTTCAATCTCTTATGAAAGCGATCTTTTTCGACACAAAAACATTGCCACCAAATCGTATGTAAAAGCTTTTTTAACCCTAGGATGCATTTGTCGGGTCAAAATGACCCGGCCTAATGTTTTGTTTGCTTTATTGATCCCCCCAAAAAATGTCATAATCTAATATTCCGGGAATTCCTTAAATAATGTGTATTTAATGTTCTAACATCCTAGTTTTGTTATTTTATTACTTTTTTTTATTTTTATAGTTTTTGCATCACTACCCCAAGTTTTCATATGTGGGTCAAATATGACACGTATGTATTTCTTATGGAATTCACTGCATTGCACTCGTCAAACTGACCTTTCTTTTTGCAACAACAATAAAATCAATGTTATAAATATCTTGTTTTTGATGTTCATTAATCACCGTTTTCATTTCTCATTTTTAACTCATTGAGTAAAAGGAGTTTCATAAGGAGGCTTATAAGAATGTTGCCAGATATACAACCAAAATGGTTTAACAGATGAGGAAGCCATTGGTGCCTCTGACTCAGAATCTGAGGTATCCAATTCAGATGACAGACTATGTGCCTGTGGGTCAAGTTGGAGTTGTGGATATACCTGGTAGTCCAGCTGTCCTAGATGATTCTACAGATGGGGAGGACTCCTCTAAGGAGAAGAGTGAAAACCAGTCAAAAGGGGTCTTACTGGAGTGAACATCCCCCCACTAAAGGCAGGACCAGAAGCCATAACATCCTGAGGAGCTGCCCAGGGCCTGTGCCAGGGGTCAACAGTTGTGTCATCCAAAGATGCCTGGGAGCTGTTCATTAGAGACAACATCATTGAGGAGGTCCTAAAGTGTACAAATTTAGAAGGACGGAGAACAGCGACAGCAAAAGGGAAAGAGTGGAGAGAGGTCATCAAAGAGGAACTAAAGGCCTTTATTGGTTTAACTCTCCTCACCGGCATGGAGAAAAGAGGCAATGGACTACCTGGCAGCCTTCTGGTATGTTGCACGGACCTTTTCCTAGCAAACTGTAGAGGAAGGTTCATCCCTTGCGACTGAGTCACAGTGGATGAACAGCTTTCCTCCAGACGTGACGCTTGGCATTCCGTCCAAAGAGTTACATCTTGGTTTCATCAGACCAGATAATATTGTTTCTCATGGTCTGAAAGTCCATTTTTGGCAAACTCCAAGCGAGCTGTTGTGGATTTTACTGATGAGTGGCTTCCGTATGGCCACTCTACCATAAAGGCCTGATTGTTGGAGTGCTGCAGAGATGGTTGTCCTTCTGGAAGGTTCTCCCATGTCCACAGAAGAACTGAGGCAATGGAAAGATGTGAGGTGATGAAAGAGAGCCATGCCACCACCACTCAGAGCAGCCAGGGCCAGAAGAGGAAGAGGTGCCAGCTCTGGTGTTTCTCAGTGCAACACACCCGTCTGCAAAGAGCGCAGTCACATGCTTGTGGTTTGTAACAAATGCATGGACAAAGACAGCATAAGTAAGCATCACACACACGCACACATTTTTCCTTTTAGTGTTCATGCTTTCTAAATTCACAAAATGTACAATTGTTAGCATTGTCGATAAAATTTGTGATGAATTTTCAAATAATGTTTTGAAATATTATAAAACATGCTTAAGGTGGTTTTATTTAGTTCTTCACACTAAAAGGTTGAATGTGAAAATTTGATTGTAAGATTGATTGTAAGAAAAATATGCTAATATATTCAATAGCCGTTATGAATTTTCATAATATGTTATAATTGAAATGCGTATCAAACTGTTAAAGAACTACTAAAAACATTTCAAACAATAAAATAATTATTGAAAGTTCCAAATCATCACTCAAAATAATTATATTACATAAAATGGATAATATTTTAGACCCATATAAATAAAAACACAGATATTACATTATCGGGTCATTTTGACCCAGCATATGCATTCTTGGGGTGTCATGTTTACTATGCATCCCATGGTTAAAATTTTTTAAAAAAATACAAATTATTTAACCTTTATTTAACTAGGCAGGTCAGTTAAGAACTAATTCTTATTTACAATGAGCTACAAAATAATGTCACCACCATCGAAAGACAAGACTCTCGTGTTCGTTGCCAGAGTTGGCTGTTTGTCTCTATGTCATCCACAAGCTTTACAGCAGTCGTCTGAACTCTTTGTCGAGGACGTCCTCATTTGAAGAGGTCTTCTCACAAAACTGACTGTCCAGACCGAACAGTCGGAGCTACAAACTAAATGAACACGAAGGTGTCAGTTGCTCTGCCCTACAATGCACACAAGCTTCAGGGGAGTAGTCTGAAGGTAACCCAATACCGGGCTGTAATAATGGCAAAATGTGCCACTAATAACATGACCAGATTGCCATATATAGGACAGAAACTTCAAAACCTTATTCTTTATGATTTCATTTTTGACTGTCTGTTTTGCCATGTACAAATGTGTTATTCAATGTGTTTCTATGGGCATAGCAGTAAAGACCAAATTCAATGTTTCATCAATGTTTTTATTTAATTTTTTTTACAGGGTCCTAAAATTCAAAATCAATTTATGACCATCTTAAAATAATTCCATATGTTATCTTAGTAGATATTGCAGGGCTTAGATAGATCATTGCAGAATTAAACAAGTACACAGACCCATACGTATCTAAAATACATTTTAATCTTGCTTAGATTCACAATTGTTACAATATTTAGATTCTTTGATCTTTTTCCTTTCACTCTTTAAACATACTGTACAATTAATGAAATGTAAAGAAGTGGTCTACATCAAGGCACAAGACAGGGAAGCTTATGGGGGCGGAGCTTGAATGTAGTCTCCGCTCCCCTGCGGTGTGCTGCTGACACAGGAGAGAGGAGGGGTGGGGACTCAGGGTCAAACTGTACATGTGCTCTAAGCCAAAACGGGACACAACCAATAAGGCCATTCTCACTTCCAACTGGCTTCCATAGGGTAATGATATGGTAAAAATAGACATAACAGAAGTTTGTTCTTTATTTTTTGTTGTAATGTTTTCTAGGTTGTTGTATCTCCTCATGGTCATAGAGCAGAAATTAATATTAGTAACACAGAGTATGCAAGAGGTATGCAGGAAATCAGTCCTCTAGTTTGAATTTACAGTGAAGAGTTGTCATTTCCAGTTGTCTGTAGTTGGTTCAGCACAGGATGTATTGTTGTCTCACTGGAGGGCTCATACTCTGCAGAGAGAGAGAGAGAGAATGGAAGGAAATGACTGCTTACCCTCCTTTCTACTGAACTCTTACTCCCAACTTATATTCATCCATAAGACACAGACCAAATTTGAAGGCCGGAAAAGTTACAAAGAGACTATCTGAAGAGTACTGAAGTAGAATAGATGTGTAAAGGCTGGGGAAATAGCATTAGAGGTACAGTAGAGACAGACAGAGGTTGACAGACAGAGGTTGACAGTCAGAGGCACAGCAGTGGGACGAGAGAAGAGTGTAGAATGTTGTCATACCATATCCATGAGTCCTGTTGACACATTCACATAGGTGCTGTCATGGGGCTGTCTCTCCTTCGTCGTCCGAACGCCTTGGCGCCCACGTTAGTGGGGACGAAGTTGCTGTTGCCCATTCCTCCTGATCTGTTCAGGAAGTCAGCCAGGCGGTGGGTGACACATGTGGCAGTATTGCACGCACGCTTCTGTGCTGTTACGCTGCTTTTAGGAAAAGAAAGGACAGGTCATACATACCTCTCCTACATTCAGGATTTATTACAAAGATACAAAATGTATAAATTACAATAAAAAGTACAAAGGTAATAAATGACTGTTACTGTCATACAGAAAATGTATAATATATATATTCAAACTGAAAATGAAGACATTCAGATATTCAGAGATCTTAACAATAGGATTCAGCTCAAATTAGTTATTCAACTTACCTCAAATGTATTGTGAATTTACATTTACATAGCAAATACACTGTTAAAACTGTTGTGAACTATTAAAGATGTTAAAAGGCTTTGTTTCACATGAATAATTAAGAAGTAAAATATGTTCTGGTATAAAAAATATGTTTATTTAACAAGAACCCTAGTCACAGTTGAAAGAAGCATTGATTAAGATTTTTGATTTGATTAACAATTTTTATATATTGTAAATTATCTGTATATTAAAGAGATATCATACACCTTACGATAGGGAAGTGTAACTAAATCATTATTCACTTTCTAAATCTAAAGGCTTTGTACTTATATATCTTATTCTCTGGCAAAAAAAGGGGATTTTAACAAAAGAAAAAGAGAGCAGAGACATTGCGGGACGTCAAGGATTCTCTGCATTCAGTCAAGCAAGCAAGATCCACATGCATCAGCAATCATCAGGCTAGGATGGAACAGAACAGGGGGGTCATGTTAACTAGGGCTGATGGAGGGGAGGGCCGCTCAGATTCCATCATATGAGTCTCCATAGCTTGCATAGCGGTTGCTCTCAGGCAGGCTGCGTTTCTTGCCAGGCGTGCCACTTCCCGTGTTGGTGCGGGGGTACGTCTGTAATTTGTGCAGCTCTTGGGACAGTTTGCCCAGCACACAGGTGCTGAGGTTGGAGCAACGCTTGGACATGGGTCTATCCAGGCTGTTAGAGAGAGAGACAAACATGCAGATACAGGCTCATAGTAACCATGGCATGCAGATGCATCCTGCTGTTATCCACATGCTACAGTAATAACACTGTATTCCAACATCATGCAGTTCAAAGTCAGTTTTTACTTGCATTTATATAAAAAATTACATTTTAAAGCCATGCTATCAAGTCCAACAGAGGCAATTGAAAACAGTCTATAGCTATAACAACCTCAGTTACTTAGGCTCATGCAGCAATCCTGTTTATAGTTAAATTATAACAAACAGCACAACTGCTGTCATGCTTCCCATTCCTCTTGCACTAATTCACATGCTTTCTTCCATTCTTTAGGGTTATTTATCATTTAGAGTTCCGCAACAGGCTTTCTCATAAACAATGCTTAAATAATGAATACATCAAAATTAAGTGTTCCAAAAATCCATGCATAGATAATCACAGAGAATATATGTTTTAACTATAGATTTCCTGTTGATGGTTGGGCGATGTCCATACCTCTGTGTCTTTAATAAATACCCATAGCGCTGACTGCTATAGGAGGCAGCAAAGGACTGGCCACATTTTAACAAGACATTTGGGGTTAAATGTTTTCTTGAATAATAGTGTCATCCGTACAGTATACACCAAGTAAACCTAGAGAAAATGAAAATGAATGTTGTTAAAAACAAGTTATAGAGATGAGGAGAGCTGTACCTACCTATTTCCTTCATTGGCTTGTTGCTCCAGTTCCTCTGAAGTCATTTGCACGAACTCCTTGACGATGGCATTGAGTAGCCTTCGGGCTTCATAGTCAGTTAGCGTGACTCGGTCTGTCATGGACTCTAAACCAGTTCTGAAAACGCATAGGTGATTAGGTTGATCACACAGGAACTGCACTAGCAGTGGGTTAAAAAATAGTATGACGTTGGTTATGTGAGTTTTCTCCAGCTAAAAGCCATGCTTTAAGGGATACCAGCCAAACTCAAAACAATCTGCTAAAGGTGTTCCTTTTAAAAAGCTGACAGGTAGCCAACTTAGAGCTTTATGACAAAATCAATATTGTAGTAAGACTGGTGACCAAGGTCTCTCTATTCGGAGTATTGATCACACATGCATTCTACAACCATTTGGAAATATTCTACATGCAATAGCAATCATCTTAGCCTATTGCTGTGGCATTAAGCTGGATTGTTTCCAAATGGATGGAAGTGGTTAGGAAGTTATAAATAGAATGGCTTTAGGAGTCACCGGATTGATTAGATTACGATATCGTAATCCTATTGGATCACATTACTGTAAAGAGGGCATTTAATGTAACGTAATGTATGGATTTCTGTACTCACATCACGTTATGTGAAAACGAAATAATCAAAATTAGCATGCATAAGATTTATGCGGCTGCCAAGATACCTCTTTACAAAATTATCAATGAAATAACAGCAATTACTAATAGAAAGATGGAAGTATCCCAATGGATCTATGCTGTTTCCTTTTGGGATTGCTATAAATTAACATCCCTGTAGTCTAAACATACATTTCAGTGACTGACTGGACATTGCAGTGGATAAAACATGGTTTGATCCTCACCTGGCGGGAGCTGCAAGTGAGCTGTACATCTGACAAATGACCAGGATATAGGCAATGAGGAGGGCGGAGAGCTTCATCATAACCATGGTGCCTGCGGTAAAATGCATTACATCCACAACCACAAAAACTTGGCTTTAAAAACATTCACATTTCTCTCAAAGCAGAATAGAACAAGCATTTCATCCTGATCAAAACATTCACATTTCTCTCAAAGCAGAATAAAACAAGCATTTCATCCTGATCAAAACAAACACATTTGTATGTCCTAAACATGTCTTATCGCTTGTAAGCTCCATCCATCTTAGTTTCACTTCAGTTTCTCCACCCATCCAGGTATCTCACTGTTCTACTGGGAGTGAGGAAGCTCCCCATCTCACTCTCCCTGTCCCAAAGCCTTGTCTTCCTTTCTGTGACGAGACAGCCCAACCAAAGTCCATAGTTCCCTGCTATCAGAGTGAGCCATCTAGTCTCAGTGCTCAGTGCTAACTGAAGAGAAGACGCAGTAGCAGACATTGAGGAGGAAGGCATTAGTGATACTATCTAGATTAGGACTTGGAGCCCCAGCCAACCAGCCAGCCAGCCAGCCAGCGGCTCCCACAGGAGCCCATGCATTAGTGAAATGAGCTGTAGTCTAAACCCAGCCACCCTCTCACAATCACCTCATCTACCCTTGAAAAGCCATCTGAACTGCATTTCTCAACAGCATCTCACAGAGGGTCAACGGCGTAGGCAAAGTTGACGCCATCTCAATCTGTCCCCTCTATCATCACTGGAACACTCTTTGCAGATTTAGCAGAATATCTAATAGCCACAGAAATTACATCCCATCCATGATAACCCAATGCATCATGTACACAGAAAAGTGGTTGAAATTCTCTACTTACCGTGATTAGTTGTTCTCGTGGACGAAAATGGAATGAGTTGAGGTACTTCAAGTTTTGAACCAACTTGTGAATCTGTTGCACCCTGCTACAATGCCATGTCTTATATATCTACCACTTGGGTTTCTGTATTGACTGAGTAGGTGTTTAATTATCTAATTTTAGCCAATCAGAGCGTTCAGCCCCAACCGCTAGCCAATCAGGTACCCTCCAGCAGTTACGACAAACCAGTAAGACTATATAACACAAATGACGTCATTGTTCTGTCACAAAGTGCTCCATTCACAAAAACCTGCCAGTCATTTGCACCATTTTATATCACAATTGGCATTGAGGACAGGGCCAAATCAGACAGGCAGACACTGAAATCATCCCAAAATAGTTGTAAATATTTTGAAGGTCCCAACAACGTTCCATTGCTTTATGTTTTTGAGGAATCAAGAGAATAAGGCATCCTCATTGGACTTGCTGGCAGAGCCACCTACTGTACAAACAGACACATTGCAGCTCTCCAACTCTTGTGTACTACACCATGTTGTTTTCTCCGGTCCTCCAGTACCCCAACAGCACACATATTTGTTTTAGCCCCCGGACAAAAACACCTGATTCAACTTGTCAAGGGCTTGATGATTAGATAGCAATGCAATCAGTTAGGTTATTTGATAAAAACTGTTATAATATTTTTATTTATGATATTGAAACATAATTGTTGAGATGGTCAGGCTGCTTAATTTTGATTAACAGAATTATCAGATGATCTGAATATATAGCATGCTTAGGCCTTTTCTACATCAAAAAATGGATGACATATGTAACATTTTAGACATTATAAATTCAAAGATGTTGGCAATTTAAACAAGCTCTTTGAAATACATGGACATTAGTCTTGTGGTATTTTTGTAACAATGATATAGTCAATACTTCATATTCCATAATCAATTCCCATCCCCTTCCCTATACAGCACACTACTGACTCCTCAGTAAACTGCTCTTTTCAGGGAATCGATGGTGTGACTTACAATAGTCGGCCCAATTTCTCAGACCCAATTACAGAGCTGTTGGTCTCTGGGCATCATTTTATTCCCCTTACTTCACATTATTGGGTAAGGTATGGTAAAGCATCCTGCCCAAGAGTCTTCTTTTGCGTCACAGAGGAACTCCATTAATGTGGTTGAGGCTTTTAGTGCTATTGAACAGAGTGCAGGGCCTATGTCGGAACCACTAAATCAGGGAAATTGGACAGAGCAAGGGTCCGCCCCCCTCGGTGTTCCCGGAGACATCGGAAACTGCGGTTGTGTAGGCGTCCAGGCTTGCCTGACTATAATGAATTGCCACTTCCCGAATAAAGGCCTGACTATATGTGAACAGTTGCAGCATGACCACATATCTATAGATCATCTCAGTCCCTACCTCAACTTTCTGTTCCCCATTTCTAACTTTCAACTCAATACAGTAACCTTTCCAATCTATTCTGGTCAGAGCATCTCACGGTGCATCAACCTTGTGTAAGTTATATCAGGAGACAGATAATCATTTTCTTATCTGAACAGAGAGGGAGGGAACACTGACATGTGACATGATGCACTGTACTGGCTATATGGTTAGTTGTATCTATTGAAATGGTGTTGAGATGATATAAACACACATTGATTACGCCTGCCAAATCAATACCACACAATGATATTAGAATACAATATCAATGCCACAATAGGAAAGATAATTTCAATGTCAAATAATGAAGCTGTATCTTGTGTGTCTGAATGCAAACATGAATGGCACTCAATGCATAATTTAGTGCAGGCTAAGCATCTCCTCTCCTGTAAAAAAAAATAGGGATTTGACAGAATGTTTGATTACATGGAATAAACACTAGAGCGTGACACAAGCTTCCGCCACTTGATGCTCTCCATTGAAGGTTTGACCACCTGGAGACTGTGGTGACACAGGGATTACAGACTTTAACATGTACACTTGACCTGGCTGTCCTGTCAGGGCTTCGCTAGGGAATTGGATGGATGTTATCTAGAATCCACTTTGAAATGCAACTTACCTCATCTCTGGCGGAAACAGGAAAGTTTGCACTGTGCATCCTTGCCGGGACATTAAGGAGATGATATGTAATCACAGAGCCTAGGTTACCCATCAGCTCTATTTTGTGTGATCACACTGACCTGGCCATGGTCTCTCTCTCTGAGGGGCCTAGTGTACTCTTGACTAGAGTGTCTGTAGACCCAGAACGGGTGGGGTGTGGTGGGTGGGTCTCTCTCTCTCTCTCTCTCGCTCTCGCTCTCGCTCTCTCTCTCTCATATTTAGATTCATGAAATTACACTATTGTTGTTTGTATCATTGTGTGTCATGGGTGCAGAGGCCTACGGGAGTAGCTGACTAGAGCTAAAACAAAACGAAATGCAGCTAGTTTGCAGTCTTTCCAGCTTCAGTTTGAAGAGATTGTGTTAGCTGTGTTGTTGGCTCGCTCCCCTGAACAACAGTGTTCTGACGAGTGAGCACATTTTCTGTGCCAGGCAAAATTACGCCTTTATTTGCTCCATGTTATGGATGTATCCAAATAAATGTCTCTAGAAAACAGCTTAAACAAATGCAAATGTAGCTATTTTGCTGTTATTCTGGCTGCAGTTTGACGTGACTGTAAATTAGCCGTAGTTGCAAGGGATAAGAATGTTGCCAGCCAGTATGGCAATGTAACATTTACAAAGAACAACTGGGTTGTGTCCATAGACACAGAACAAAAAGACTGAACGACTGGGTTGTGTCCATAGACACAGAACAAAAAGACTGAACGACTGGGTTGCGTCTTTAGCAACCGAACCGATAGAACACCGGCTTCAAGGGCATTATCACTTTTATACAACGGGTTAACAACATGTTCAAATAATGATTGACATATTTTCATTATTCCATTATTACATTTTTATTTTATTTTTTATTCTTACTATTTCTTCCTTCCACAAAATATAGTCCGGACACAGATCTAGGGTTGCTACCCAAGCCGGCAGGTCGTTTGTTCTATTGGTTCAGAGACGCAACCCAGTCGTTCTGTCTTTTTGTTCTGTATCTATGGACGCGACCCAGTCGTTCGCTCTAAATGTTCCATTGCCATACTGGCTGGCAAAGTTCTTATCCCTTGCTTGCTAGCTAGCTAGCCAATTGGCTGACAGCCGTGGAATAGCAGACCGTATACCACGGGTATGACAATTACGTTGGTAACCCGTTTATAATTGCAATAAGGCACTTCGGGGGTTTGTGGTATATGGCCAATATTCCATGGCTACCACACCTCCTCGTGCATTATTGTTTAAATAGATACCAATTCCAAGTAATCTGGAGAAAAACGATCTCAGAATGAGTTTCTGATTTACACCTAAGTAGTTGCAGTAAATGACAAAACTTAAGGCTGCTGATGTATATAATGGTTGATGAGGTTATATTCAAGCATCTGTTAAAAAGATGCTTGAACAAAACATGTCAACATGTTTGACGTTGTGTCAAATGATTTCCATTAAGCGCAAGGTCTGTTGGTCAGCCCTTCCCAACACAGTCACAACTGGACATTTCCACTCAACAGTGAGAACAAGTTAATTCAATGATGTCTTTGATTGATGTGTAAAATGCTTCCTGGATAGTTTGTTGTATCTGGGGGGCTGGCAGGAAGTAAAAAAGCAGTTTGCTTGAATGTCCTCATTAAGTTGCGAGGTCTGGGGAGACCAGTTTACATTTAGAGAAAAAAGCTGCCTCAGCAAGAAGGAATATCTGGCTGGGTAAAGAACGAAGGAATATCTGTCTGGTACATCACTGCTACTAATGAGGAGCAAGTCACCACACACGGAGTGGACAGGCGGTCGATATAGAGGACCTCCAGAATCAACAGGCACAATACTATTTGATATTCATAAAGCATGCCAGAGTGCTGATCTAGGGTCGGTTTTGACATAGACCGGAGGGACTTGATCCTGGATCGGCACTCCTACTCTGAGATGCTTTATAAATACAGGCCCAGATATGTGCTTGGGTGTGTGGTTAGTGAACAGGCACAGCTTAATAAATTATCCCATGTTTCAATTCCTTCAGTTCTGACAGTAGCCTATGGACAGAGCATAAAGGTGAGTCAAATCAAACCAACTACAACTGGAAGAGGAAAGTTTGTGCAGCATAATGCATGATTGGCTAACTCCTTAAGGGGGTTTCAATTATCCCCATACTATGATGACTTTGACAACCCTGAACCAATCCTGACTGTCCTGTTTGATGCCACCAGGGAGTGGTGTTCCAAATCCACCTCAGACACTGCTTCTGTCCCAAATTGCACCATATTCCCTATATAGTGCACTACTTTTACGTTTTACATGCTATGACACAGACATTCTACACATTCGCTTGCAAGTTGCAATTTGTTTTCATTAATGATTGACTCTGAAGTGGGACACTTGGGGAAAGACAATCATCTTTATATTGTAATACCCATAATGAACAACCCAGCACTGGTGTAGCCTACCAAAAAATGAATACAATGCAGACAGAATGGCACAATTGTGAAGAAAGTGATCTATTCTTGTATCCTACTGATTGTAGGGAGCTCCAACAAGACAGTATAGGGCAAAGTTTATATCCTAATGCAGACTAGAATAAGTTTTACCCCATGACCTAGGTCTTTTAAAATGGTGTTATAGGTTAGGCCTATGTGTTATAACTGTGTTATATCACGAATTTGAAATACATATTGTATTGTATTATTATACAGCATTAGGCTATGAGTTATAGAAATAGCATTGCTCTCTTGAATCAAGCAAACAAGAACCTTGCTTTTACTGCATAATGCCAATTTGTCTAGATATAAGACAGGCTAAACAACACTCACATTGAAAGTATGCTATGACAATGGGATCAGCCAACTTGGACTAATGGGTAGACGTAACACAGTAAATGAAAATCTGTATTCCGAATTATAATTTGTATGATATGTTACGAATGGCAATTTGTTGTGGCTAACTTTAGCTAGGTGGCTAATGCTAATATTAGCTAGGTGGCTAACGTTAGCTAGGCTAGAAGTTAGGGTTAAGGTTAAGGTTAGGAGTTAGGTTAAAGGTTCAAGCTTAGGGTTAGGGGAAGGGTTAGCTAACATTACGAAGTTGCAAAGTTGCTAATTATCTAAAATACTCAAATTGTCTGTGATGAGATTCAAACACGCAACCTTCGGGTTGCTAGACGTTCACATTATACGTTATATGCCCACGTTATACCCCCACCCCGATAACTACCCGCCTTTCATTTTTGCCTTAAGTAACATTCTGTCTTATGAAACCATAAGAAATGTAATATATTATGTTATCTTGGGTGGACCGGAATTTCTTTACTAAGTTACGTCTTGTCCATGAGACCAGGCTGGATAAGCGGTGACGAGAGCTTTTTTGTTACAAACTTGATCTGTGTGGTGCCAGCTGGCAGGCAAGTTATGCTGCATGTCAACAAATGGCCAGAAATCATTATTGGGAAATCAAATCCTCAGAATTAGCAGAATCACGATTTGTTAATTGCTAGAATTGATCGAAGGCTGATCAAAGTTCATCGATAGTCATCACAGCTAAACTTCTAGCCAATCTTAGCCTTGTAGAGGGAGAAGCATCCTATTGGGTAGAGGCAGGGGATAGAAACATGTTCAAGATGATATAGCCTACAGAACTCTTTAACAGAGGAGAGGTTAGTCCAGACAGCAAAGTTAGAGATAGAAAAATGGTATTAATAAAGTTATTATCTCTAGTCTCAGCAGGGTCGTATGGGCATGCTTTCTTAGGTCTGTGTAGTTTACTTATTTCCCTTATTGTTCTATTGCTGATCCGGCAGCTTGGGAAGCAGAGGAGACCCCCAGGATTCCCTCCTGGACCGTCACCTATCCCTGTCATAGGGAACATTATGTCTCTAGCAAGAGAACCGCACGTCTTTATGAAGAAACAGAGTGAAATCCATGGGCAGGTACGGTACTTACCTTATTGTGTCAAAGTGGCTTGACTAAGCCTATGCATTTTTTTGTGTTGCCTACTTGTGTGCACCCCAATGTAGGCTAGTCTGCTTGTGCTCAAACCGGTTTAACTCTTGCGGTTTAGCCTATTGAGTGTTCATTTAGGAATACGGATTTTTGCATTACAATATATGTATTTTTATATAGCGCTTTTCATTACAAAACAGAATCTCAAAGTCGCTTTTTAATTTCATTGGGGAGAAAACATTGCGAAATAAAGTCTGTAACGCATAATCCGGCACGCACGCGCACACACACACAACAGAATTCGAAGTGTGTCAAATGTTATTTAGGGTGAACGCTTCATTCTTGTCCCTACATCCTGCCTTGCGTCAGCCTAGACAAAAAGCTCAGAAAATTGAACAAAGGAGGTTCGCTAAGTTTTGGCAGGCTCCAGCTGTGCTTGCAGGGTTTCGAAAAATGGCCAAGGCCTGCTTAGTCAGCATGCCTCGGCAAATAAAATCAGACTACAGTGAGGGCTACTTGCCTATCTCTAGACTAGCCTAATACATAATTTGCAGTTTAGATGTTATTTCATACTGGACTATAATCTACTTTTTGGACCTATAGTCATATTCTAAAAATCCCCAAATGAAACATATTTAGAGAAAATAAATGACATATTATTTTGGATGTCTATTTATTCTAGTATTTTATCTCAGATTTTCAGTCTTGATTTGGGAGGCTACTCAACAGTGGTGCTGAATGGATATGATGCCATCAGAGAATGCCTGTACCATCAGAGTGATGTCTTTTCTGACCGGCCATCTCTGCCTTTATTTATGAAAATGACCAAAATGGGAGGTAAGAAAGTCAGTTATAATGTATTCTGAAATATGCACATTATGACATTGTTATTAGTTATAACATGCAAATACAAGCTTGGTGTTATCCAACTCTCTAGGCTATTTGATGGTATCCTGAGAAGAATATTCAATATCTTCACACATGCTCAGTAAGGTCTCATTATGTCTGCTCTAATCTCAATACCTTCCTTCTCAGGACTTCTGAATGCTAAATTTGGCAAAGGATGGAATGATCATCGTAAACTGGCCTGCAGCTCCTTTCGTCACTTTGGCAATATTCAGAAGCCCCTCGAAGGGAAGATCTTGGAAGAGTGCATGTTTTTCGTGGATGCCATCGACGAGCACAAAGGGAAACCCTTTAACCCAAAGCACCTGGTGACCAATGCTGTGTCCAACATCACCAACCTCATCATCTTCGGCGAGCGTTTCACGTACGACGACTGTGACTTCCAGCACATGATAGAGATCTTCAGTGAGAATGTGGAGCTGGCCGTCAGCGGCTGGGCTTTCCTTTATAACGCCTTCCCGTGGATCGAGTACTTCCCCTTCGGAAAGCACCAGAAGCTGTTCCGCAACGCAGCCAAGGTCTACAACTTCCTGGAGCAGATCATTGAGCGCTTCTCGGAGGGCAGAGTGAGCCAGGCCCCACGCCACTACATCGATGCCTACCTGGAAGAGTTGGAGCACAGTGCTAACAACTTGGGCACCACATTTTCCAGGGAGAACCTGATCTACTCTGTGGGCGAGCTCATCATCGCAGGCACGGAGACCACCACAAACACCCTACGCTGGGCCATGCTCTACATGGCCCTCTACCCCAACATCCAAGGTCAGTGTGCTGCCTGATAGCACAGTAGGCCTCAGCACCAAGTCCCCTGCCTTGTCCTTACTCAGGCCTCATATCACCCTGCCTTGTCCTTACTCAGGCCTCATATCACCCTGCCTTTTCCTTATTCAGGCCTCATATCACTCTGACTTGTCCTCACTCAGGCCTCATATCACCCTGCCATTTCCTTACTCAGGCCTCATATCACCCTGCCTTGTCCTCACTCAGCCTCATATCACCCTGCCTTGTCCTCACATCACCCTGTCCTCCTCACTCAGACCTCATTGTGTCAAGTGGTGCATCCATCTCTTCCTGTCCTGGTCTATTTTATACGTCTCTATTCAGATGAGGCCTATTCTGGTATTAAGCTCAGTTTAACGGTTGGCTAACAGGTCATCCTTGGTCTTCCTTTCTCCTCCAGTGTCCAGTAAAGAGACTTGCCTCATCCTTATTTAAGTTCTCCAAGCTATAATACATAGCAACTTTCTGCATAGGTTAGATAACTAAGGTATAGTTTTTTTGTGAACTTATCTATTTTTTTTGTTTCAACTGTACAAAGGTATACACTCCCCTCGGACAGTGAAGCTACAATTGTAAATGGGTTTCTGTTCACCACCATTTTAGATTTGAGATCAAATATTTCATATTAGGCGGCAGTACAGAATATCACCTTTTACTATGTAGCTAGTGCCCCCATTTGAAGGTCTTCTTAGTGTTTTAAAGTAGTCCACAATTTAGTTTTTGGTCCCATATTCCCTGCACACAATGACTACACCAAGCTGTGACTTTACTAACTTGTTGGATGCATTTACAGTTTGTTTTGGTTGTGTTTCAGATTATGTTTAGCCCAATAGGAAGTGAATGGTGAGTAATGTATTGGGTAATTTTGTAGACACTTATCGTAAGTAAATATGTTTTTGAACACGTCTACATTAACGTGGATGCTACCATGATTATGAATATCAATTAGAAATACAATTACTCATCCATCATTAATTTCTTTTGGGCAAAACATAACTAAAACAAACTCCAAATGCATCCAACGAGTGTGTAGAGTCACAAGCTTGATGTAGTCATTGGGAGCTAGAAATATGGGACCAAATACTAAACATTAAACCACTTTAATACACTATAAGTGAATTTGTCTAAATACAGTTGAAGTCAGAAGTTTACATACACCTTAGCCAAATACATTTCAACTCAGTTTTTCCTGACATTTAATCCTAGTAAATATTCTGTGTCTTAGGTCAGTTAGGATCACCACTTCATTTTAAGAATGTGAAATGTCAGAATAATAGTAGAGAGAATTATTTTTTCAGCTTTTATTTCTTTCATCACATTCCCAGTGGGTTAGAAGTTTACATACACTCAATTAGTATTTGGTAGCATTGCCTTTAAATTGTTTAACTTGGGTCAAACGTTTCAGATAGCCTTCCACAAGCTTCCCACAATAAGTCGGTGAATTTTGGCCTATTCCTCCTGACAGAACTGGTGTAACTGAGTCAGGTTTGTAGGCCTCCTTGCTTGCACAAGCTTTTTCAGTTCTTTATGAAGCGCTGCAGCATAATTTTCCTTCCTCATGATGCCATCTATTTTGTGAAGTGCACCAGTCCCTCCTGTAGCAAAGCACCCCCACAACATGATGCTGCCACCCCCGTGCTTCACGGTTGGGATGGTATTCTTCGGCTTGCAAGCCTCCCCCTTTTTCCTCCAAACATAACAATGGTAATTATGGCCAAACAGTTCTGTTGTTGTTTCATCAGACCAGAGGACATTTCTCCAAAAAGTATGATATTTGTCCCCATGTGCAGTTGCAAACCGTAGTATGGCTTTTTTATGGCGGTTTTGGAGCAGTGGCTTCTTCCTTGCTGAGCGGCCTTTCAGGTTATGTCGATATAGGACTCGTTTTACTGTGGATATACAGTCATGAAAAAGTAAGTACACCCCCTGGAAAGTTTTTACATATTTGGACAGATGAATATGTAATCTTCACTTCAACACTATTGGCAGATAAAGGTTACCCAATTTAACAAAAACAAAATTCCAGACGACTGGCAAACTACCTAGGACAGGTCGCCCCACCAAAGTCAGCCCAAGAGCTGACCGAAAGATGCTCATAGAAGTCGTTAAGAACCCCAGGGTAACATCAAGGGATCTACAGGACTATCTTAACACAATCAATGTCAAATTGCATGGGTACACTGTCAGAAAGACTGCACAAACTTGGCCTACATGGGAGATCAGGAAGGAAGAAGCCTCTGCTCTCAAAAACAGAATATCAAGACACAACTGACTTTACCCAGGTGTTGTCTGGAAAAAGTCAGTTGTGTCTTGGTATTTTTCTTTTAGAGCAGAGGCTTCTTAGAGACTTCTATGAGCATCTTTCGGTCAGCTCTTGGGCTGACTTGTGGGATGACCTGTCCTAGGTAGATTGTCAGTCGTCTGGAATTTTCGTCAGACAGTGGAATGATGTACTTCGAATTGCTTGGAAATGGATTTGTAGGCATTTCCAAGGCACCACACCCATATGGTTAAGACCAAACCAGACCAATTTTCTTATCTTTATGGAAGGCTGGACCCTCCTAAGTTTCTCTCTAATGTTTTCTAATCATTTGCACTTGTTTTGGTACACCTAATTTTAGCCATTTTATGTGACGGTAAAGGTAGGGGTGTACTAACTTTTTCCCCATAAGGAAAAGGCATTTGTTTGTTTTAATTGCATAACATTTAACGTTTTTTTTTGTTTGATTTGTTAAATTGGGTAACTTTTATCTGTCAATAGTGTTGAAGTGAAGATGTCCAAATATGTAAAAAAAGAGCGAGAACTTTCCAGGGGGGGTGTACTTACTTTTTCACATGACTGTAGATTCTCTTGTACCGGTTTCCTCCAGCATCTACACAAGGTCCTTTGCTGTTGTTCTGGGATTGATTTGCACTTTTCGTGTGGTCCCATGGTGTTTATACTTGCGTACTATTGTTTGTACAGATGAACGTGGTACCTTCAGGCGTTTGGAAATTGCTCCCAAGGATGAACCAGACTTGTGGATGTCTACAATGTTGTTGTTTTTTCTGAGGTCTTGGCTGATTTCTTTAGATTTTCCCATGATGTCGAGCAAAGAGGCACTGAGTTTGAAGGTAGGCCTTGAAATACATCCACAGGTACACCTCCAATTGACTCAAATTATGTCAATTAGCCTATCAGAAGCTTCTAAAGCCATGACATCATTTTCTGGAATGTTCCAAGCTGTTTAAAGGCACAGTCAACTTAGTGTATGTAAACTTCTGACCCACTGGAATTGTGATATAATGAATTATAAGTGAAATAATCTGTCTGTAAACAATTGTTGGACTACTATCGCCTCATATTAAAAAAGTAGTCCTTTAAATATTCTTGATACTTTCGTCAAAAGAGAGATCAGGGCCCAGAGCAATGCAGAGGTCCTTCACAGTTTTATTTGAGACGACTGTGCAACCATCAAGATTAATTGTCAGATCAAACAGCAGATTTATTTGTTTCTTGGGACCTAGGAACTAGCATCTCTGTTTTAAAAGTAAAACATTTGTCGCCATCTATTTCCTTATGTCAGAAAAACAGGCTTCCAGGGTAGGCAATTTGGGGGCTTCACCATGTTTAATCGAAATGTACAGCTGTGTGTCGTCCGCATAGCAGTGAAAGTTGACATTGTGTTTTCAAATGACCACCAAGAGGTAGAATATATAGTGAAAACAATAGTGGTCCTAAAACGGAACCTTAAAGAACACCGAAACGTAAAATTGATTTGTCAGAGGACAAACCATCCAAAGAGACTAAATGATATCTTCTGACAGATAAGTTCTAAAGCAGGCAAGAACTTGTCCGTGTAGACCAAATAGGGTTTCCAATCTCTCAAAAAGAACGTGGTGATCAATGGTGTCAAAAGCGGCACTAAGGTCTAGGAGCACGAGCACAGTTGCAGAGCCTTGTTCTGATGCCATTAAAAGGTAGTTTACCACCTTCACAAGTGCAGTCTCAGTACTATGATGGGGTCTAAAACCAGACTGGAGAAATTCGTATACATTATTTGTCTTCAGAAAGGCAGTGAGTTGCTGCGCAACAGCTTTTTGTAGGAGAGGCTTTATTAATGCCATTTTTTGTGAGTTTGGTACACATACGGAGGATAGGGAGCCGTGTATTATGATCAACATAGCAGGAAGTAGCTCTTTCAGTAGTTTAGTCGGAATACGGTCCAGCTGGGCCCTATTCAGTGTAGAAGAAGGGGAGGAGACAGGTTAAATACATATTTTTAAGCCTTGAGACAATTAAGACATGGATTGTGAATGTGTGCCATTCAGAGGGTGAATGGGCAAGACAAAAGATTTGAGTGCCTTTGAACGGGGTATGGTAGTAGGTGCCAGGCGCCCCGGTTTGTGTCAAGAACTGCAACGCTGCTGGGGTTTTCATGCTCAACAGTTTCCCGTGTATTTTAAGAATGGTCCACCACCCAAAGGACATCCAGCCAACTTGACACAACTGTGGGAAGGATTGGAGTCAACATGGGCCAGCATCCCTGTGGAACGCTTTCAAGACCTTGTAGAGTCCATGCCCCGACAAAGGAAGGTGTTCTTAATGTACACTCAGTGTATGTCTGTAGATACTAGATAAAAGTTGAGGAAGCAGATAGAACACTGTGATGATAAGGTATTGACAGTGTGCTGCTGGTGTTTCCTCTGTGTAGAGAAGGTGCATAAGGAGATGGACAGTGTGCTGGGCAGTGGGAAGTCCCCCTCGCTGGAGGACAAACAGAGGATGCCCTATGTGGAAGCGGTGCTACACGAGGTCCTGCGCTTCTGTAACATCGTGCCCCTGGGCATCTTCCGCGCCACCACTCAGGACACACTGGTGAGCGGCTACACCATCCCTAAGGGCACCATGGTCATCACCAACCTGTACTCTGTGCACTTTGATGAGAAGTACTGGTGCGACCCTGGAACCTTCTCACCACAGCGCTTCCTAGACAGCAATGGAAACTTTGTCCGACGGGAAGCATTCCTACCCTTCTCTCTGGGTGAGTCTGGCTTCTTTCCACTCTCAGGCCCCCAAAGAGAGTAGCACACTGTCTCTCACACACATACTGTACACACCATCTCACTTGAATCCCTCTCCTCTTGCCTAATCCAAATGGTAATGCTTAAATACAGGGTTAGTAGTAATCATGGCCATGAAATTCCAAGATATTAAAGAGATTCTTCTGTATGTTTGTATACGTTTCAGCCAGTAGTTCTGAAAGTAGCAATCATAAGCCAAAATTGGTCCCCGAAAAAAATAAAATACTACATATGTGCAGATATGTGCACCACGTCATTGCTCTCTTTCACTCTCAGCCTCTGTGTCCACTGAGCTGGGCCCGCCCTGCAACCTTATTTGATAATGCTGGGCAGGCCTCTTGCTAGCTGTCACTCAAATATGAGAGGCAGAAGCTCATTGGCTAGAACTCAAATTGCTAGAGGACTGGCCCACATGGAGGGAAATGGAGGGAAAAGAACGCAGCACATCTTCAATAAAACAGTCGCTTTCAAACTAGGGATTTCATGTCTAATTGAGGTAAGACAGTAATTCTGCTCATATATTCTGCATGTATGTAGCCCAAAGCAGGAGGTTTAAAAAATACTTTTTTTAGTCGCCAAAGTACCTGAGCATGTCTTTAACTGTATTCCCCAGCTATGATCTCATTTCATTTTACCTACAATGAGTCAAATGTAATAAAAGCTATAGCCTCTCTGATATTACAACAACCTTACGGGTATGAAGGCCCAGTAATCCATTTGAGCACTTAATTAATAGACTGGTGAGCAAGCCTGTCCCTGGGGCTATTGCAGACTACAATGCTGCCATTAATAATGGAAAGTACTGTTAAGACAGAAAAAAAAACCCATGTCAGTTCAAACAAAACTCATTCTCTCAGTCATGCCACCCATAAATGTGGATCCCTCTATTGCTCCTCAAGTTGCGCTGTGTATGCAAGTGTTAACCTTTTCCCAGCCATATCATATCATTGGATTAACTCATTTCCTAATAAGGTAAACACTAAACAGCTGATAAGTGACAGTAAAGGACCTTTACTATCACTTAACAGATACATTGAGTATAGTAGATATGTTGTATTGGTTGAATGTTCACTGGAATACAGTAGCCAATAGTAGCTGGTGTCACTAAATCGGAGGATGGCTCATTGTAATGGCTGGAATCAATTCCGTTGATTTCATGTCAGCCATTACAACGAGCCGTCCTCCCGTCACCAGCCTCTTCTCTGAGTAGAGTAGATTATACAAAATATGACATGATCTTCACAAAACTCAATCCATATTGTGTGGTTTGTCCTCAGGGAGGCGTCAGTGTTTGGGCGAGCAACTGGCCAGAATGGAGATGTTCCTGTTCTTCACCACCATGCTGCAGCGCTTCCACCTGCAGTTCCCCCCCGGCACAGTGCCAAGCCTGACCCCCAAACTGGGCATGACCCTGCAGCCGCTGCCTTACTCCATCTGCCTCGTCAGCAGGCAGCAGTGACAGATTCTCAGAAGGCACTGTCCGAAGGGGTGGGGGGAGGGGTCTAGGGCTTGGACTCCCACCCTGAACTCCAGGGTCTGAACTCCAGTGTTTTAGCCGATGGTTATTTCTGAGCAATTGCATGTTTGCACAGCACCATTTGCAAAGTCATAGGATCACCAGAAATGTTACCTGCGAGATCCTGAAAGATCAGGTGGAACTTCGCAGTAAGTTTAATCGAGAAGATAAGAAGTGTGAATATTTAAACAACACACACACATGTACTATGAATTAATCTTGAATTAGAATTTAGACTTTTTATCTGTGTCCTTATAATCAAATGTCTCATCTTCCCTGCGGGATTACGTAAATGATTGACAGGATGGACCTCTATGATGGTTCACAGCCCTGTCTTCTCTCTTAGCATGCCTAAATGAGAAATGGGAACATTAACCACTGGGCACACACTGGTTGAATCATTGTTGTTTCAACGCAATTTCAATGAAATTACGTTGAACCAACGTGGAATAGACATTGAATTGATGTCTGTGCCCAGTGGGCAGTTTCATCTGTTTCTAGTGTACACTTCCACTGTTTCTACAGCACAGTGAAAATAAGTAGACTAGCAGCCTTTCCTAGAAAGCTCTAGACATGGTGTTTAGTCTGGATCAGCGCCATATCAAGCAGTCTGAACTAACAATGAACCCGATCACTAGGGATCCTTCCATGGAAAAGCCTTCTCTCAGAAAGCTACTGCAATATCCGTACGTTGAAAATGTTTTTATGTAATGCTGTCCTTTGGGATTTAAGTCAATTTTACTTTTCTCTATTTTGGTCATACTTTGTTATAAGAACAATGCTATTTTGGTGCTATAGTTATCTTTTTTTACAATGTTTATAGTTTGCCTTTCCTAAGAGCAATTCAAGTTACATATGTTATGCCTCTTTTTCTTTAACATTGAGCATCTATTCTTCTGACAGTATTTCTCTCAATAGGTTATAGGTCTATATTTTCTCTCCTCCCATATTATCTCTCCTCCCATTCATATCTAAACTACAGTACAGGACTAGAGTCAGACATGGAAATTTGCACTAAGCAGGCAATGTGTCCAGACTGGATCGTCCAGGGATACACAGACATAGCCATTATAAATAATCTTAATGTGGTTGGAGCTGAGCTGGGGGGGGCGTCACCCTTTTCCTTAAGTGACCTCTCACTTCTACTCTTTACTCAACAGACCAAAGGGCTGGAAAAAGACTCCAATGTAATGCTGTGCTGTGCGTACATCAGACTTACTGGGTAATACTTCATATTAATTTGATGCCTCTGGCTATTTTTGGCAGCCAGCATACCTCTATTAACTACTAACTGCACTTCTCAGAAAGTTATGCTGAGGTAGACAGACACTGCCAAATCGCCTGGATGAGCGAATTGTCTGTGTGCATTGGAAATGTTGAGGCTGTGACATTGCAGTCATTTCAGCAAACATCAGCGCTCCAACTGTGGTAGTTGGCAGGAGGATCTAAACACTTTAACAGTGGTGGGACCTACTTTTAAGAGCAAAGTTATGGTACAGTTACATTCAAGGCCATTTTTATGCCACACTCAGCACACACTCACATACACACAAACAGTTACAATTGAGTAGGCGTGTGTGTGTATGTATGAATAAAATAATTTGAGAGAACACTTATTTTAGGGGTGGTGTTTTATGACAGCTATAAATAACAAAAATCAGTTTCCCCCACAATTTTGATATGGTTGAACAGTTACAACAGACATACATATCTCAATGCTACATAAGGGTAACAGCCATTCATAGATGCTTTTATGACAATAACATCAGAGGACACTGTGGTTTGTGAGACCGCACAGTGAGAAGCCTACAAACAAACTTTTACAACATAATGAGCCATAAAATGTGGGGGGATGTGGCTGGGGGTTGTAGAGGCATCGCAATTCGCCATCAGAACTTAACTAAGAGACGCAATGTCGCTCATCTGAAAGGACTGAATGGCCACGGCTAGGAGTCGTGAGCTCTCCTCTCCACAACACCTGGGCTGGGCCGCACCGGCATCACTTGAGCCTGCTGGGGGACATGGAGCTCAAAGAGTCCTCTGGGGCCAACCATAGGGCAGTGAGCATGGCCAGTTTGGCACTGGTTGGGTAGATGGGTGTACGGAGTAGACAACACAGAGTTAATAGAGATTACCAAGAGAGAGAAAGTGGTTATGATAAGGAGCAGGGAGACACTGAACCCAAAAGAAAAACACCAAACCCCACAGTTCCACATCTGTAGTATTAGATAAAAACTCTGGAAACAGGATGATAATTACATAGTCTCAATGTACAATATATGTCAGCTGTGTGTAGAAAACAGATGCATTCTGTTGATTAATTAAAAAATATAATATATTTATACAGTATATTTATATGCAGATATTATTTTTTGTGCAGAGGCTAAACACTTGTTTGGTAGTAAAATGTGCACATTTATATATATTGTGTCTTTAAATATACTAGCTTGATTTACACTGCCTACTTGAGAACTTTCTTCTCCAGAGAAAATGACTTGATAGTGTGATAAGTGAGCTCGGTTTGCGGGTCTGACATTTCTTTCATTAAACTTGTTTTCTAGTGGAATGCCTAGAGTTCTTACAGACAAAAATATAGAACTATTAGTATTAAACCGCCTTATAGTATAGAGAATAAGACAATATATAAAAACAAAACCAAAGTGAAGGTGAAACCCTGGATCACTTAACTCCTTTACGCACTGGCCTGGTTGTGGGTTTGGCAAAGATCTATAGTTTTTGTCAAAACATCAGTGTCTGTAGAATGACTGAAATGAAATGAAGAGGTTAGCTAGACTGAGTATGTGTAAAAACAATGCCAACAGCAATGCACTCAAAAACACCTTTACCTATACTGGTACATGAATTATCATGGGATTTTACTGTACAAAATGTCGCCTTGCTGCAAACAGGTCTTTTGCAGTCAACTGACAATCAAGGATCCCAATTCTACAGTGAGGTCTTTAGAAGATCAAGCAAACGGCGCTACCAGCGGGCAGCAGAGTTTGACAGAAACACAGGACATACTTTGCTCTATCACAGAGGAGCAGTTCAATTGCTTGAATGTATTTGTTTTTCAAGTTGTTCATACAAAGATTAAAAACAATTTCAATCACCGAGATTTAATTATCTTTGATTGAAAAGCGTGTTTTAAAGTCAATGACTTCTTGCAAAATAATTATTCAACTTCACGAGAATCCTGAGTAACCGTGAAAAAAATAGATATAATCAAAAGGAAAAAACAACCCTTCATTGGAACAGCAGAGAACATCTCATCTCCGAGAACATTTCAATGATTGGCGACCAAGCATTCCTGAAGAGAAGACACACATACACACGCTCACACCAACTAAATTAAACCAACAACAAAAAAGAACGCAACATAAAAGGCAGGTGGTACACATGACTAAAAGGCATCAAAAACGATGCAGGTATAATGCTCATTTTCAGTCAGCATTTCCACAATGTCTCTGTGACTGAGTCAGTGATACAGTGTTTCGTGTCGCCAGCAAGGAGAGAGGAATGCACAGACCAGCCTAGGGTCTGGACCAGGGGACTCAGTAAAGGTTCAGACAGGCACATTTGATATATAGATCTAGAATATTCCTGACAGTGAGCCTGAAACAGTCTCAGTCTCTTGTCTTTCCACATTTGAACTGGTCGCTTTGGTAACGGATGTCTACCACGTCAAGGTGTTTTTTCTTCTCCTTTTATTTTAAATAATAGGATTTGTTTCAGTACCTAAGGGAGAGTTAAGTGCTCTGCGTTCAAGGCAGCATTACAGCCAGATCACCATGGAGGGCACATCCAGGCCCTTTCCTCTCTTCCTCTCCACACCAGTGTCCTCAGCTCTGGTGTTTGTTCTTGGTCTACTCTCCATGGGGTGAAAGTGCATAGGAGTGGGGCTCCCACCATTGCAGCAAGGATCCCCTCACAGTAGTAAGGCCTTTTTTTCAAAACAACATGACTGCATTAGCGTCTGAGTGTCGGCACAGTGACAGTTTCAACGTGTGGAGATCCAGCAGGGTCATCCTGTGTGTGTATGTGTTCGTGTATATGTCTATAGTATGTGTGTGTACGTATGTGTTGTGTGTCTGTATATAAATGTTTTTATGTGTGTGTGTGTGTGTGTGTGTGTAAGAGGGAGGAGTTGAAGGACTTTCTCCTTCACTGTTCCGCCCTTCCCGAGCATCCTGGCTCTGTCCCTCATCTTCCTCTTCTTCCTCCTGCTACTGGCGCTCCTCTCCTTCCTCCTCCTCCTGAATGACCTGGATCTGGTCGTCGGAGGGTGAAGGGGGCAGGCTGTCGACCTGCTGCTTCTCCTTGCTCTTCTCCTCCTCCTCGATGGTCTTCTTCCACACCTTGTGGTTCTCAGTCAGGTGCTGCATGATGTTGCAGAACAGCCGACGCCGGCCCTTTCTCCTTTCTGCATGGGACAACACAAAAAGCTCATAGCTTTTTAATCGCAATAGCAACGATCCAAAACATTTCCTGCTCTTGGTGGAAATGTTAAATGCTCAATGTTAAAATGATAAATGTATTAACTAATAATCATATATCAATTCAGAATGATAGAAGCGTGGAAAATGACGTCTTACTTGGTTCGAGCTCCTCCTCCAGCTCGTCTTCGTCAGTCTCTGTGTCCTCCACCTGCTCTTCCTCATCCTCATCCTCAGAGCGCTCCTCTTCGATCCAGTAGCCAGGGAGCAGGCCAGCGGCGTCATACGAGTTGCAGAGCGGCCCCACGATGTGTGTGATGAAGGACTCCTGCAGCTTGGCCAGCTGGGGAGAGGAGCGGTCCATGAAGGGGCTGATGGGTAATCCCAAAGTGGCCTCCTCATCCCCCTGTAGATGATAGACAGACAGGCAGACAAACATTTTCAATGATTTGTCAATTAAGATCTTTTTATTCATTAATCTAATCTAATTTAACTTCCTACATGGAAAAAGGTGAAATTTAGTTGATTCTAGCACTAACAGACAGTAGCAAATGAAGCAACAGTTCTGGGTAGGCTATGTGATATGTGATATGTGAAGCAACAGTTCTAGCTAGGCTATGCAATATGTGAAGAAACAGTTCTGGGTAGGCTATGCAATATGTGAAGCAACAGTTCTGGGTAGGCTATGTGATACTGTATATCAGGATGGCATGGCATTACGTTACATTGCTAACCTGACATTTGGGCCATACTGAGTGGAGGGGTTCCATACCTGCTCATAAAACTCATTGACAATGCCTTCTGTCCACTTGAGGTGCAGATCGCGCCCTTTGGCCGGCCCGTTGATGTCTGCCAGCTTAATGCAGACTTGGCACACCAGCAGCCGGTCATTCTCATTGGTCCAGTCGATTCCTGGACTGTTCACATCATTCACCTATTTATAGCAACCCAAACATTCACATAGTCATTATGACTGCCAGGCTCCTCATTTCTAATAGAAATCCAGCATGTTCCTGTAAGTATCAACTCTATTAGCCAAAAAGATAAGATTCATTGTTATTGCCTTTGCCAGTATCAAAATGACAGGAAAAACTAAAACTAAGTATCAGCAGAATAGCAACAGATTTCCTGAGAATGTGAGGTTGGTCATCATCATCTCAAACCTTTGAATTGAACTCGGCGAGGAAGTCAAAGTGCTTCTTCAGGTCTGTGGCGAGGATGGCCTCGATGACCAGGAAGCGAAAGCGTTTGAACTCCACGTGGTCCAGATTGGCCAGGAAGTTGAACTCTGGCCGGGACAGGTAGAGACTCCAGGCCGACGCAGCATGGTGGTTCTCCAGGACCGAACGGTCATTATACAACACCGCCTGGGGAACAGAGGGTCGAGACAGAGGTAAAGGAGAAGGAGGAGAGGATAGGTGGATGAGGGAAGAAGAGAGAGTGTAGAGGAGAGGGGTGGGTTGAGTGGAGAGGGATGCGGGTGGGTCAGACAACAAGAAGAAGAAAGGAGAGGGTCAAATGGGAAAGAGGAGGTTGAAGAAGGAAGCGGTAAAGGAGGGAGGGGGTAGCAGGTGACAGGAACTGGGGTCAGTGTGCTTCAGACTAAATAATGCAGCCGGTTTAGACATGGTGGACAGGTGGGTGATTGACGGACTGTCAACATACTGTTAATCAATATGTCAGGGTTGACTCTCTTGTCAGGAAATCTTTTTCCTGGGACATTTACACAATCCAGACCGTATGCACTGTGCTATAATAGGTCATTACAGTGCAAAACACTATTTATACAGTGGTATATGTCGTTTACCAACCTTTGTCATAATGTTGTAGCAAGAAAATGAATTCTCAGGATTTGTGGGAACCTTTCCCTGACATGTGAATATTATACCAGTCCCTCTCTTCATTGATTTTACCATGAGATCCAAGGCTGATTAGAACCTGTCTATGTAGAAGCCTTTAGGCCAATAAACATCTCATCTATGAGTCACAGGGACCAAATGAATGCTGTCTGTGACACAAGCACAACACGTCCCCTTTCCTAGGACTTAACAGCATGTGGGAATAAAACGGGAACACTTAGATGGTAGTGCAGTGCCTTTGTGGATAATAAGACTTACCTGAGCTGCGTTAGTGGCTACGAGGAAGGCATTTGTGCGACCGGGGTGGTCATAGTCATGCATTGCAGCTGCTACATATAGTGCCATGAGTTCCAGAGCCGGGATGTTCCATGCCAGGCAGCCGTAGCTGTCATCAGAGATGGACGAACTCTTGGAGGAGGCGTATGATACCCGGCCCGGCGAGATCCCACTGTCTGAATCTAGAGAGAAGACACAGACTGCTGCTTTTAGCAACGACATAAGGGGACCACTACATCATAACTGGAGTTTACTGGAGAATATGTATTATAAAGTGAAAACAGGGAACTAGGTGTCACATTAACAGTTTGTAAAGTAGGAAGTCTACAGGCAGGTTAAGCTGGTGGCCCAGTGACTCAGACTTGCTGGTGGCCCAGTGACTCAGAATGCGCTCCATTTGAAAAATTAAAACGGCCAAAATAAGCCCTAAACACGCTGAGCTCAGCAAAGACAGATCTCTATCACTACCCCTCACTTCCGTCTCGAACCACCCCCCCCCCCCACCCCTCTCTTCCATCTCTCTCTCCCCACCCCTCTTTGTTTCTCCACCCTTCCCTCCCTCTCTCTTTATCAGAAGGCAGCTGCTCCTCTGGCAGCTACTGAAGGATCGGTCAGCAAGCAAGCCTTAAATCATTTCCGATGGATCAAGGACACAGTACATAAAATATAATTAGCAGGGACAGGACTGGGGATCCAGGCATTTTAAACTAAACCATCTGGTGTCTGCCGAGAAAAGGCCACACACACACACTACAGGAATGCTTACACTGGTACATCAAGAAGCTATCATAGAACTAGAAAAGTACATTTCCTAAAGAAAATGTGTGCTTGCTAGCATGTCTTAAAGTATTTATGGTTGTGAAATAAGTTAGAGTAGTTATAGTGACTACTATACTAATGTTACTGACTGGTTAAAGTAGAAAAAGTAGCTAGATGGGAGAATTGAATGAATGATTGATAGAATAGCCTACCCTGAACATGTGAACGTTGGATTGGTGTCTCTAGGTTGAACAGTTCAAGAGTCACTAGTATTGTTGGTGGGTTATGAAATGCCAATTTATGCTAATTTGAATTGTTATATTTTATAAAGTTTTGAAGTAATTTTAATGTATGTAGCTCACATTGAATCCATGAAGTGTTATGCTAATACATTAAAACAATTTATAGTTTATGAAGGTGTGTTAAGAGAATTTTTAAGTTAGGATAACATGGATGTTTTAAAGTTACCACTACCACTGTATTTCTATGGTTCTCATTCAAACCCCATGTTAATTAAATCAAAGTTGAATAAGTATAGATGGATGGAAAGATTGATTGATAGGATAGCCTGAACATGAGAAAGTTGGTTTGTTGTCTCTAGCTTTAACGGTTCAAGAGTTAATATTTCTGTTTGTCGGTGGAGTCTGCTAGGAGGAGCTATAGGAGGACGGCTCATTGTAATGGATGGAAATAAATTCATGGAACGGAGTCAAACGTGGTTTCCATATGTGTGATGTGTTTGAAACCGTTCCATTTATCCATTCCAGCCATTACAATGGTTTATAGTTTATAAAGGTTTTAAATAATTTGAAGTCTGAACATTTTAAAGTTGGTCTTGTAGATTCATTTGTTATAATTAAAAAAGTATTTTAAAAAATGTATAAAATCTAAGTAGGGTCAGTCTGAACATCTCAACATTGGTTTAGCATTGACAGCTTAAACGGTGAGTGTTTCACATTTTTGCCATTGAAATGCATTGGAGATAATTTTAAATATTGTTGTAGTTCAAAAAGTATATTTTCTCAAGCAATCTAAGTTGGGGCAGTCTGCACATTCTGAAATTGGTTTTGTGTTAAAAAGCTTCAATCGGTTGAGCTCTAGAGCTAATAATAGTATGTAATAGTATAATAATAGTATGTAAGAAATCTAGAGTGGTCTTTCTTTCAGCAAGTACACTAACAATGAGAAGAAGTTGTATGAAATCCAGAGTGGTCTTGCCTTCAGCAAGCACACTAATTACAACGCCTTCGGAAAGTATTCAGACCCCTTTACTTTTTCCACATTTTGTTACGTTTTAAACTTGATTAAAATTGTATTTTTTCGTCATCAATCTTCACACAATACCCCATAATGACAAAGCAACAAAAACATAATTTTTGTTGACATAAGTATTCAGACCCTTTACTCAGTAGTTTATTGAAACACCTTTGGCAGCGATTACAGCATCGAGTCTTCTTAGGTATGACGCTACAAGCTTAGCACACCTGTGTTTGCGGAGTTTCTCCCATTTTTCTCCTCAGATCATCTCAAGCTATGTCAGGTTGGATGGGGAGCGTTGCTGTACAGCTATTTTCAGGTCTCTCCAGAGATGTTCGATCGGGTTCAAGTCCGGCCTCTGGTTGGGCCACTCAAGGACATTCAGAGACTTGTCCCGAAGCCACTCCTGCGTTGTCTTGGCTGTGTGCTTAGGCTCGTTGTCCTCTGGAGCAGGTTTTTATCAAGTATCTCTCTGTACTTTACTCCACCACCATGCTTCACCGTAGGGATGGTGCCAGGTTTCCTCCAGGCCAAAGACTTCAATCTTGGTTACATCAGACCAGAGAATCTTTGCAAACTCCAAGCGGGTTGTCATGTGCCTTTTACTGAGGAATGGCTTTCGTCTGGCCACTCTGATTGGTGGAGTGCTGCAGAGATGGTTGTCCTTCTGGAAGGTTCTCCCATATCCACAGAGGAACTCTGGAGTTCTGGCCAGGCAGCCAGCTCTAGGAAGAGTCTTGGTGGTTCCAAACTTCTTCCATTTAAGAATGATGGGGGCCACTGTGTTCTTGGGGACCTTCAATGCTGCAGACATTATTTGGTACCTTTCCCCGGATCTGTGCCTCGACACAATCCTGTCTCGGAGCTCTACAGACAATTCTTTCAACCTCATGGCTTGGGGAACTGTGGGACCTTATATAGACAGGTGTGTGCCTTTCCAAAATCATGTCCAATCAACTGAATTTACCAAAGGTGGATTCCAATCAAGTTGTAGAAACATCTCAAGGATCATCCATGGAAACAGGATGCACCGGAGCTCAATTTCGAGTCTCATAGAAAAAGGCCTTAAAAAAAAACCTGTTTTTGCTTTGTCATTATGGGGTATTGTGTGTATTTTATCCATTTTAGAACAAGGCTGTAACGTAACAAAATGTGGAAAAAGTAAAGGGGACTGAATAGTTTGCGAAGGCACTGTATGTTAATAAATATGTGGCATATTGTGGTATATTATGGTAATAAATGAGGGTTACTAGAACCATACCTACTGAGGCAAAATGAAATAAAGGGAACAGATATAGTGCTACCTGTGTCACTTCCTGTCACATGCTCGTTGTGGATCTGCTGGAACCCTGGGACAGGCCGGGTGGTCAGGTACCAGACAGCATGGAGCACATCAGTGGCATGGACCCGGTTATGATCTGAGTATAGACAGAGATTCACACAGGACACCACACATCAGTCACAGTAGAACTTCACTCTCAGCACATGTACATGAGGTAGAAGCTACTATTACATTTGATGGTGCAGGTCTGCATGTCATGCTTTATCTAGTGAACTGTCAGGTATTGGGGTGGCAGGTAGCCGAGTGGTTAGAGCTTTGGGCCAGTAACCGAAAGGTTGCTAGATCGAATCCCCGAACTGACAAGGTCAAAATCTGTCGTTCTGCCCCTGAACAAGGTCTAGAACCCACTGTTCCTAGGCCGTCATTGTAAATAAGAATTTGTTCTTAACTGACTTGCCTAGTTAAATAAATGTTAAATAAAAATTGTAGCCCTATTATGGGGATTCATTTTTACTTTATGACAACCCTATGGACCTGGGTTCTAGACCTGGGTTAGATAATTTAAAATAAAACTTGAAATAGTCTAAACTAGCTTAATTAAGCTAAGTTAAGCGCACTTCAAATACCTTCATGCTTTTTTTTCTCCCCAATTTCATCATATCCAATTACAATCTTGTCTCATCGCTGAAACTCCCCAACGGGCTCTGGAGAGGCGAAGGTCGGGCCATGCGTCCTGCCAATCCGCGCTACTTAACACCCGCCGCTTAACACCCCCCCACCCCCACCCCGGCCAAACCCTCCCCTAAACTGGACGACGCTGGGCCAATTGTGCGCCGCCCTATGGGACTCCCGGTCACGGCCGGTTGTGACACAACCTGGGATTGAACCCGGGTCTGCAGTGATGCAGTGCTTTAGATCGCTGTGCCACGCAGGAGGCCCATACCTTCATGTTTTTTTAAATAATTTCTACATCTGAGTAGACAATACACCCTGTCTTAATATGGGCTTTGTGCCTGGACTGAAGAAAGCATAGGCAGCACTGTACTCACAGGGAATATCCCTATAGCCATTCTCCAGAGCACAGAAGTAGGACATGAACTCCCTCACCGGGATCTTAAACATCTCAAACAGACAAGTGTCCTGGAACAGAGTGTAGGTCACCTGAGGAGAAAGATAACAAATAAAACACCTAGGTTAATTTAAAAACACACAAAACACCAACTCTATGAGCATTCGTGACATCATTAATAAGTAATGGGGATCATACGGTTTTCAACATTCAAACCAATCATTCAAGTGAGTTTTTCCAAATAAATACATTCAATGGATGCGTCACAAAACTACTTTTAGGCCCATTGGCCCTGGTCAAAATGTGTGCACTATATAGGGAATAGTGTGCTATTTGGGATACAGCCCAGGTGTTGCTTATTCAAATATGCTCATGGCGTAACGACAGATGGTTGCTCTGTGGTTGGTATATGGTTGGAATGTGGTTGGTATGTGGTTGGTATGTGGTTTCTATGTGGTTGGTATGTGGTTGGTATGTGGTTGGTATGTGGTTGGTATGTGGTTGGTATGTGGTTTCTATGTGGTTGGTATGTGGTTGGTATATGGTTGGTATGTGTTTGGTACGTGGTTGCTATATGGTTGGTACGTGGTTGCTATATGGTTGGTATGTGGTTGCTATATGGTTGGTATGTGTTTGGTACGTGGTTGCTATATGGTTGGTACGTGGTTGCTATATGGTTGGTATGTGGTTGTTATATGGTTGGTGTGTGGTTGTACTGACGTAGCTGAGTATTCTTCCTGTCTTCCCTCCTGTTCTGTCCATCAGGTCAAAGATCTGGAAGTTCCAGCTGTTGATCTTCTCCATGAGTTCATTGTGATTCTCCAGCAGGGGGTCTAGTCTGAACTCACCCTACAGGCAGGAGAGGACCACAGCGCGCACACATTTTAAACCCACACACCCATTTTTAAGACACACACACACACACGCATGCAGGCAGGCAGACGCACACACACACACACATATTAACACACACACACACACACACACACACACACACACACACACACACACACACACACACACACACACACACACACACACACACACACACACACACATACACATATTAACACACACACACACACACACACACACACACACACACACACACACACACACACACACACACACACACACACACACACACACACACACACACACACACACACACACACACACACACACACACACACACACACACACACACACAACCAGACTATCCAAAACACCACATCGCAAATCTTATGAATCTCATTCTTCTGTTATGGGGATGAAAGCAGGCTCCAGACTGACTATGTGTGCATTGCTTTTGAATGATTCACTTTTGTATTACCCCACAGAATCCTCAGATGAACCCTAATCAGTTGTCTTAACAGCTGGCTTGATTTAACAAAGCTTGGTTTGTCCAAAAAAGAAAGTGAGAGCACAGCCCAAGTAAACGGTGGGGGCATTCCAGGACAGAGCCAGATCAACACTACCCCCATGACACTGGGTTTACACGGTTGTTAGCTACACCACAACATACTGAAAGACTTGCACCCAATCTTTGCCGTATTCCCAGAACTAACTAGAGGACACATACTATAGCTAGCTACTCTGTTACATGTGTTGGCCTGAGTGTGTTCTCACTCAGAGGGAGTCTCCTGGTTGGGATAACGCAGCGGCAGCAATGCTACACACAGGAAGGCTAACAAACACTGTAAGGTGTTAGCACTGACTGAGTCATCCCTTCAAAGCTACTGTTATGTAATGTTAGTCTAACTTTAGCGTAGCCTTCCTCTGTTTCTTAAGTCTGCAGCTCTTTGACGTAAGCCTCGCAGTAGGGTACATTCACACTGAGCAACACAGAGTAATGATAGAGCCAACTCAATGTATTTCAATGGGGAAGGTGCGTAGGAGTAGCGGAGGGGAGGCGTGTCAGGTTGCATGAGGTTGTGCTAAACAACGCATTACCAATACACTCTCAAAAGGTACATAGCTCATACTCCTCCGTTAGCTCTGCATACCCTTAGCATACTGTAGCATTAGCGCTGCGTACCTCTGTTTCCTGAGTCTGCTGCTCTGTGGTGGGGCTCTGCTCCTCCTCATCCGTCTGTCCCCGGCTCCCTGCGTCTGGACTCCTGTCCCCCGCCGACTCAGCCTCCACACTCTCCTCCCTGATCAGCGCCTCCCCCATGAACTCTGACCCCTCACCTGCTGTGGAGGAGACACATTGCACATCACAGTAAGTTGACCACTGGTTTAGCATTTTGGTGGGAAGCATTATTCTAATGAATTGACTCTCTGGTACAGCATGCCCAAATGGTTTTCAGTCTTTTGACAGTGGAAACATTAAGCTAAGCCATGGGTGTGAGCACAAAAACACTGAGCAGCCTATGTGTCTGTACAACATACTTCCATTCCTGTGATGATGCTGCGGAGTTTGTGTTGTGAGAGTGAGGCTATATTCCAGCAGGTGTCATACCTGAGCGTCTGCGCTGGGCCTCAGCGTGACCAGTGAATGGCAGGTGTCCCTCCCCCGCCTCCATACTGGGCATGTTCTTCAGCATCTGACGACCACAGCTACAGGGTGAGCAGGGGGACAACCACAGCCACAATCATCATCAACACACATGGTGAAATGCAACTCTTCTCTACAGCTGAACTGGCTCTACAACAGTAGGAGGTAATGGAAGGGGTAGGGGAAGGAAGTAGTAGATTGCCTTACCTGGTGCACAGGGTCGCAGGGCAGCGGTAGGGCAGGTTGACACTGGGCTTGGTGAGGAAGTCAGCCGTGTCAGGGAACTCCACCGGGGGGCGGGTGACCTGGGAGGAGAGACCTCCTCCTTGAGGACCGTGGCTGGGGGAGCTGACAGGACTCAGACTGGGGGACGCACCTGTAGAGAGAGAGAGAGAGAGAGAGAGAGAGGGAGGGAGACAGAGAGTGTGTGCAAGAGCGAGAGAGATAGGAGACAGAGAGAGAAATTAGAGAGAGAGAGAGATAGTCAAACAACTTAAAAACACATTCCACTTCCACACAGTAAAACAGACTTGTGTGTATATTAAATCCTCATTGTCTTACCTGCTCTCCTGGGCCCAGCATGGTAGGTCAGGGTCACAGAGGAAGACCTCTGCTTAGGGATGGTCAACAGGTTAGCATTGGGCCCATTGGACAGAGGCCCCGGGCTGGAACACACACACAAAACATGGCACTTACTGCTAGAACTAATGAGACAACCTTTCCACACCCGCTCTTATGTCTAAAGACGTTACATAGCATACAGTAACACTAATTATATGACTAATTTGGTGCTCAAAAAAAGACAATTAAAATCAATGTTGAAAATGTATCCTTGTAGAAGACAATGATCCCTAAAAGATCAAGTGAGTCATCTAAACATTGTGTTTATGTTATTATTACATTATCTGTTAGGCATATGAGCTTACAGAGCTTGATCAGTTCTGCCCCCCAGTGGATATAAAGGGTAACTACATCTACTGGCAGTTTAATCAAAGACAGATGGGAGGTGTGCTATGTTGAAAATTCTCTCTGTCTCTCTGTCTCTCTGTCTCTCTGTCTCTCTGTCTCTCTGTCTCTCTGTCTCTCTGTCTCTCTGTCTCTCTGTCTCTCTGTCTCTCTGTCTCTCTGTCTGTCTGTCTGTCTGTCTGTCTGTCTGTCTGTCTGTCTGTCTGTCTGTCTGTCTGTCTGTCTGTCTGTCTGTCTGTGTAAGACAGTATTCTTCTCATAGAGTATGCAAGTGTGTGGTACCTGGTCATATTGAAGTCAGGGTGGGGTCCCGGTCTCTTGCCGTTGTTGCGTTCCCAGCGGGAGGAGGCCAACTCCAGAGGGGGGAGAGAGGAGGAGGTGGAGCCGCGGCGGAGTTGGGGGGTGGGCAGACTGTTCCTGCTGCTAAGACCCTGGGTGTATGGAGGGGAGGAGGGAGATATTATAGCAGAGTCAAAGGCAGATTTATATTCAGCACACCACCATGTTTCATAGAGAAGAGCAGGTGTACCACTAAAAACAAAACAAATATTTATACGTAACGCTGGTGAACACATAGAAGCAGAACATTCATTATGAGGATAAGATACCATGTATAAGTGGATAATGTGTTGGCCTGCTAGTCTCAGCAGGCTTCTGTCTGTGTGTTAGTTATGACCTAGTATCACATTCAGAAGGCTGCTGGAGTGCCCACCTTTAGGGGCTTCCTGTCGCCCCTCTCTGCAGGGTCCTCCACCTCGGTACAGGAGTAGAAACCTGGGAAGGGGGTGAAGGGGTTGACCCTGGGCCGACAGGAGCCAGAGAAGGTCCCCATGAGGCTGCTGACGCTGCGCAGAGACGAGACGGTGTGGGGCGACAGGGACGAGTCCATCAACAGGTCAGACACCATGTTCCTGGCCTCGTTGATGACCGACAGGTCCACCCCATTACCACTTACCGCTCCCTAGGGACACGGAGGAGACAAAGGGACACGTCAGAGAGATGCCTCAATAAGCTGAGCACAACACAAACATACACTATACTAAAGAAGAAATCATGGTGTCATTTCCTCATTCCTTTACACTGTTTCTAATGAACCCAGATTGGATTTAAATTACCAAACACGAGAAAACACCTGGGCCTGGATTCACAAAACCTTCTTAAGAAGAAATTCCTTCTTAATTGCCATTTCTTCCTTAACTATGAACTTATGAAGAAGGTTAAGCAAAGTTGCTATACCTCAAAAAGGTTATTGGAAAGGCTATTATGTTACTTCTTATGTTTCTCCTTAAGCAAAAAATTAAGAAGATATTTGATTCTTGAAAATAAAGATTTGATTTATTTTTGGAATTCCAAGATAGCTAAAGCCTTGTCTTAAACACATGGCAGTGAAAGAATATGCTAATGAAACCAATTAACATGTTCAATTGACCCACAACCTTCATCTGAAAGTTTCAGTGTTAATTGTTTTTAACCAAAGACCATATTTTGGAACAGTAATCACAATTAGAAATATGCTAACATGATTGCCATTGCGCAACAGACAGCTAGCTAGCTGGGTTGCCTAACAACAAATAGTTAAGAAGTTCGAAAGAAGACATTTGAGATGTTCATAAGAAAATCATGAATTCTTAAGATATTTTTGAGGCTCTGCACTTACGAACTATATTATGAACTTGTTTTTTTTCTTCTTAAGAGGCTTTTGCTTAATAAGTGTTTAGTGAATCTGGGCCCAAGACATCTACAGGTATCACACATACGCAGGTAGACTGTCAGTTAGGTGTAACAAGACACACATACGCAGGCAGACTGTCAGTTAGGTGTAACAAGACACACATACGCAGGTAGACTGTCAGTTAGGTGTAACAGGACACACATATGCAGGTAGACTGTCAGTTAGGTGTAACAGGACACACATATGCAGATGCTAGCTTGGCATGGTGCTGGCTGGGCATGGTTCTAGCTGGGCATGGTAATGGCTGGAAATGGTGCTAGCTGGGCATGGTGATGGCTGGGCATGGTGCCGGCTGGGCATGGTGCCGGCTGGGCATGGTGCCGGCTGGGCATGGTGCCGGCTGGGCATGGTGATGGCTGGCCATGGTGCTGATGTGTGTGCCTGTGGAGTAAAAGTGAAGTGCTAGCACTTCCCTGGCCCAGAGACAGCTAGGAGGCTGTGTGTATGGCATGATGCCCCCCTACCCCTTTTCACCCCACCCTGCCCACCCTACTGACTGTTTCTGTGCTGGATAGACACCATATAAAAGACTAGAGGGTTTGGAGAACTAGGCTGCCTTTTAAGGCCCGGCTCTGTGGCCACAATGAGTGGTGAGTGATGAGTGGGGCAGACGTCAGTCAGAGGAGCACAGCTTCCTGTTGATCTACCTGTACAGCATGTCTGCAAAACACTGTGGACCCCAACAGGATGACAACACACACATAAGGCACACAGTTCAAACACCTGCACACACGCTTACAAACAACACAGATGCTTTCATTTTAAGGTGCATATTAAAAGTAGACCTAGTATAAAACGTGTGTCAGTGATTTGACAATAAATTGGAACACAAGGCCAGTATACTAGATTAGAAAACAGATTATGTGGAGGTACTCCAAAAATGTATCGAGATAATCTGATGTCCAAAAAGGTTAGAGAGTTAGTTAAAGAAATTCACCTAAATGCACCCCTCTACTTATTAATTCCAGCCTCAATTATTTCCTCTCTGGGAATTCAAATTCTCTTGTGAGGATTCTTGTTATGAGGGTTGATGATCCAGTTTTGTATTCATATTGTTCCAATTCATTCCATGAATTGAAAGTAAAATAGGAAATTATCCCCCACCCTGATGTGAATGATAGACTGCACATGTGCTCTAATAGTGATATACTGTATCCAGATTAGTATATTCTCTGTGTGTGTGTGTGTGTGTGTGTGTGTGTGAGACCACACTGACCTGATACTGGGGCTTGTACCACTGCTTCAGGTCCCAGTCCCATAGGATCATCTGAAAGAGGGAACACACACATCAGTCAGGCGGCTTTGCCATGATGTAGGTCTAGGTGTGTGTTACACATACATACATACATACAGTGGCGAGAACAAGTATTTGATACACTGCCGATTTTGCAGGTTTTCCCACTTACAAAGCATGTAGAAGTCTGTAATTTTTATCATAGGTACTCTTCAACTGTGAGTGACGGAATCGAAAACAAAAATCCAGAAAATCACATTGTATGATTTTTAAGTAATTCATTTGCATTTTATTGCATGACATAAGTATTTGATACATCAGAAAAGCAGAACTTAATATTTGGTACAGAAATCTTTGTTTGCAATTACAGAGATCATACGTTTCCTGTAGTTCTTGACCAGGTTTGCACACACTGCAGCAGGGATTTTGGCCCACTCCTCCATACAGACCTTCTCCAGATCCTTCAGGTTTCGGGGCTGACGCTGGGCAATACGGACTTTCAGCTCCCTCCAAATATTTTCTATTAGGTTCAGGTCTGGACACTGGCTAGGCCACTCCAGGACCTTGGAGATTCCAAGATGGCGTAACAGTGCAGACGTGTTTTTGTTCGTCCCCTCTCGTGTCCCGTGTAAATAGTTTGTAATAGTTTGTAATTTGTCTTTTCATACATTTTTATTTGTTCCCGATTTACCCCTCCTGCAAGCCACCTTACCCAACGTGAAACGGATCAAATATCGGATCAAATATCCGTGCTTTTCCATTATTTAACTGAACTGCAGTCAAAAGTTAGCCTGCTAGCTAGCTTGCTAACTAGCCATCGCTAACCACTGCTAGCGGTCCTCACCACCGCTCTGCCTGCTCAGCCAGCTTTCAGTTCGGACAATATTGACCAGTCTGCTCAGCGCGCTACCAACCCAGCGCTTATCGGACTGCGTTCCCTTCCACTTCGCCGGATTTCCACTGAAATTACAGGACCACCACACCGGATCATCACAGCTAGCTAGCTGCATTCGAGTGACCGACGTTTATAGCTAACCTCCATTGTTTACATCCTACCTATGCTAGCGTAAGCTAGGCTCATCTCCCGGACAGCCGACGTGTGCTAGCTACTCTCCCAGGCTCTAGTACCGTGTCAACCTACCTGGACCTTCTACTGTCGACACGGAGCCCCACCGAGCCACCGTGACTGGTCTGCCGACGTAATTGTCCGACGTGGTCTCAACAGGGTTCTCCTCTGCGACATCGCCGAAGATCCATCTGCTAGCCCCGGCCTGCTAGCCCGGCCTGCTAACACTCTGAACGCTGTGCCTCCTCGCTCACATAGTGCAGCGCCCATTGAACTGCTCCCCGGCTCACCACTTTGCTGCTCATCGGATCCTATGACTGCTCAGCATCACAGCTGATGCCTGCAGGACTGTTTGGTTATATGGTATTTCTTTCTGTTTAACTACCAGGCCTCAGGTCCTGTGTGTAGTACATCACTTTTTCTAACTGACCCTCTTTGTCCATTCATCGCCATTACCCGTCGTTGTCTTAGCCCTCTTAATTAACTGTTTTTTTTTTGTTGTTTTTTTTGCCCCTTTCTTATTTCAATATGCCTTGTCTTTTGCTGTTCAGGCTAGCTATTATTGTTTTATTTCACTGTAGAGCCCCCAGTCCTGCTCAACTGGCCTCTGATAGCTCCTTTGTCCCTCCCCCCACACATGCGGAGACCTCACCTGGCTTAACTGGTGTCTCCAGAGATGCAACCTCTCTCTTCATTACCCAACGCCTAGGTTTACCTCTACTGAACTCACATCCTACTATACCCTTGTCTATACATTATGCCCTCAACCTATTCCACCACGCCCAGAAATCTGCTCCTTTTATTCTATGTAACCAACGTACTAGACGTCCTGTTCTTAAAGCCCTTAGCCGAATACTGATTCTATTACTCCTCTGATCCTCTGGTGATGTAGAGGTAAACCCAGGTCCTGTAACCCCCAGTACTACACCTATTCCCCAGGCGCTCTCATTTGTTGATTTCTGTAACCGTAAAAGCCTTGGTTTCATGCATGTTAACATTAGAAGCCTCCTCCCTAAGTTTGATTTATTCACTGCTTTAGCACACTCCGCCAACCCGGATGTCCTAGCTGTGTCTGAATCCTGGCTTAGGAAGGCCACCCAAAATTCGGAAATTTCCATCCCCAACTACAACATTTCCCGTCAAGATAGAACTGCCAAAGGTGGCGGAGTTGCAATCTACTGCAGAGATAACCTGCAGAGTTCTGTCATACTGTCCAGGTCTGTGCCCAAACAGTTTGAGCTTCTACTCTTAAAAATCCACCTTTCCAGAAATAAGTCTCTCACTGTTGCCGCCTGTTACAGACCCCCCTCAGCCCCCAGCTGTGCCCTGGACTCCATATGTGAATTGATTGCCCCCCATCTATCTTCAGAGTTTGTACTGTTAGGTGACTTAAACTGGGATATGCTTAACACCCCGGCTGTCCTTCAATCTAAGATAGATGCCCTCAATCTCACACAAATTATCAAGGAACCCACCAGGTACAACCCAAAATCCGTAAACATGGGTACCATTATTGATATCATCCTGACTAACTTGCCCTCCAAATACACCTCCTCTGTTTTCAACCAGGATCTCAGCGATCACTGCCTCATCGCCTGCGTTCGCAATGGGTCAGCGGTCAAACGACCACCCCTTATCACTGTCAAACGCTCCCTAAAACACTTTTGCGAGCAGGCCTTTCTATTCGATCTGGCCCAGGTATCCTGGAAGGATATTGACCTCATCCCGTCAGTAGAGGACGCCTGGTTGTTCTTTAAAAGTGCTTTCCTCACCATCCTAAATAAGCATGCCCCTTTCAAAAAACGTAGAACTAAGAATAGATATAGCCCTTGGTTCACCCCAGACTTGACTGCACTAGACCAACACAAAAACATCCTGTGGCGCACTGCATTAGCATCGAATAGCCCCCGCGATATGCAGCTATTCAGGGAAGTCAGGAACAAGTACACACAGTCAGTTAGAAAAGCAAAGGCCAGCTTTTTCAAACAGAAATTTGCTTCCTGTAGTACTAACTCCAAAAAGTTCTGGGACACTGTAAAGTCCATGGAGAATAAGAGCACCTCCTCCCAGTTGCCCACTGCATTGAGGCTTGGAAACACTGTTACCACCGATAAATCCACGATTATCGAAAATTTCAATAAGCATTTTGCTACGGCTGGCCATGCTTTCCACCTGGCTACCCCTACCCCGGCCAACAGCTCTGTACCCCCGGCAGCTACTTGCCCAAGCCACCCCCTCTTCTCCTTCACCCAAATCCAGACGGCTGATGTTCTGAAAGAGCTGCTAAGTCTGGACCCCTACAAATCTGCTGGGCTAGATAATCTGGACCCTCTCTTTCTGAAATTATCAGCCAAAATTGTTGCAACACCTATCACTAGCCTGTTCAACCTCTCTTTCGTATCGTCTGAGATCCCTAGAGATTGGAAAGCTGCCGCGGTCATCCCCCTCTTCAAAGGAGGAGACACTCTAGACCCAAACTGTTATAGACCAATATCCATCCTGCCCTGCCTTTCTAAAGTTTTCGAAAGCCAAGTTAACAAACAGATAACTGACCACTTCGAATCCCTTCGCACCTTCTCTGCTATGCAATCTGGTTTCCGAGCTGGTCATGGGTGCACCTCAGCTACGCTCAAGGTACTGAACGATATCATAACCGCCATCGATAAAAGACAATACTGTGCAGCCGTCTTCATCGACCTGGCCAAGGCTTTCGACTCTGTCAATCACCGCATTCTTATTGGCAGACTCAACAGCCTTGGTTTCTCAAGTGACTGCCTTGCCTGGTTCTCTAACTACTTTGCAGACAGAGTTCAGTGTGTCAAATCGGAGGGCCTATTGTCCGATCCTCTGGCAGTCTCTATGGGGGTGCCACAGGGTTCAATTCTTGGGCCAACCCTTTTCTCTATATACATCAACATACATGTATATAACATACATGTCGCTCTCGCTGCTGGTGACTCTCTGATCCATCTCTACGCAGATGACACCATTCTGTATACATCTGGCCCCTCTTTGGACACTGTGTTTTTCTAACCTTCAAACAAGCTTCAATGCCATACAACACTCCTTCCGTGGCCTCCAACTGCTCTTAAACGCTAGTAAAACTAAGTGCATGCTTTTTTATCGAACGCTGCCAGCACCCGCCCACCGGACTATCATCACTACTCTCGACGGGTCCGAATTAGAATACGTGGACACCTACAAATACCTAGGCATCTGGTTAGACTGTAAACTCAACTTCCAGACTCACATCAACCATCTCCAATCCAAAATTAAATCCAGAATTGGCTTCCTATTTCGCAACAAAGCCTCCTTCACTCATGCTTGCCAAACATGCCCTTGTAAAACTGACTATCCTACCGATAATTGATTTCGGCGATGTCATTTACAAACTAGCCTCCAACACTCTACTTAGCAAATTGGATGTAGTCTATCACAGTGCCATCCGTTTTGTCACCAAAGCCCCATACACTACCCATCACTGCGACCTGTATGCTCTCGTTGGCTGGCCTTCATTATATATTCGTCGCCAAACCCACTGGCTCCAGGTCATCTATAAGTCTTTATTAGGTAAATCCCCGCCCTATCTCAGCTCACTGGTCACTATAGCAACACCCACCCGTAGCATGCGCTCCAGCAGGTATATCTCACTGGTCACCCCCAAAGCCAACACCTCCTTTGGCCGCCATTCCTTCCAGTTCGCTGCTGCCAATGACTGGAACGAATTGCAAAAATCATTGAAGCTAGAGGTTCCTATCTCCCTCAATAACTTTAAGCATCAGTTGTCAAAGCTGCTTATCGATCACTGGACCTGTATATAGCCCTTCTGTAAATAGCCCACACTACTACCTCATCCCCATATTTATTTTTGTTATTTTCACAAATCTTGCACTCCAGTATATCTATTTGCACATCATAATTTGCACATCCTTCATTCCTGTGTTAATGATGATAATCTGTAATTTATTTCACCACTATGGTCTATTTATTGTCCTACCTCCTAACCTTACTGCATTTTGCACTACATTTTGCACTCTGTATATAGAATTTCTATTGTGTTTTTGACTATGTTTGTTTACTGTGTAACTCTGTGTTGTTTTTGTCGCACTGCTTTGCTTTGTCTTGGCCAGGTCGCAGTTGCAAATGAGAACTTGTTCTCAACTGACCTACCTGGTTAAATAAAGGTGAAATAATTTTTTTTTTTTAAAAGATGCTTCTTACGGAGCCACTCCTTAGTTGCCCTGGCTGTGTGTTTTGGGTCGTTGTCATGCTGGAAGACCCAGCCACGACCCATATTCAATGCTCTTACTGAGGGAAGGAGGTTGTTGGCCAAGATCTCGCGACATGGCCCCATCCATCCTCCACTCAATACGGTGCAGTCGTCCTGTCCCCTTTGCAGAAAAGCATCCCCAAAGAATGATGCATCCACCTCCATGCTTCACGGTTGGGATGGTGTTCTTGGGGTTGTACTCATCCTTCTTCTTCCTCCAAACACGGCGAGTGGAGTTTAGACCAAAAAGTTATATTTTTGTCTGATCAGACCACATGACCTTCTCCCATTCCTCCTCTGGATCATCCAGATGGTCATTGGCAAACTTCAGACGGGCCTGGACATGCGCTGGCTTGAGCAGGGGGACCATGTGTTACTAATGGTTTTCTTTGAGACTGTGGTCCCAGCTCTCTTCAGGTCATTGACCAGGTCCTGCCGTGTAGTTCTGGGCTGATCCCTCACCTTCCTCATGATCATTGATGCCCCACGAGGTGAGATCTTGCATGGTGCCCCAGACTGAGGGAGATTGACCGTCATCTTGAACTTCTTCCATTTTCTAATAATTGCGCCAACAGTTGTTGCCTTCTCACCAAGCTGCTTGCCCATTGTCCTGTAGCCCATCCCAGCCTTGTGCAGGTCTACAATTTTATCCCTGATGTCCTTACACAGCTCTCTGGTCTTGGCCATTGTGGAGAGGTTGGAGTCTGTTTGATTGAGTGTGTGGACAGGTGTCTTTTATACAGGTAACGAGTTCAAACAGGTGCAGTTAATACAGGTAATGAGTGGAGAACAGGAGGGCTTCTTAAAGAAAAACTAACAGGTCTGTGAGAGCCGGAATTCTTACTGGTTGGTAGGTGATCAAATACTTATGTCATGCAATAAAATGCAAATTAATTATTTAAAAATCATACATACAATGTGATTTTCTGGATTTTAGATTCCGTCTCTCACAGTTGAAGTGTACCTATGATAAAAATTACAGACCTCTACATGCTTTGTAAGTAGGAAAACCTGCAAAATCGGCAGTGTATCAAATACTTGTTCTCCCCACTGTACATACATACATACATACATACATACATACATACAGTTGAAGTCGAAGGTTTACATACACTTTAGCCAAATACATTTAAACTCAGTTTTTCACAATTCCTGACATTTAATCCTATTAAAAATTCCCTGTCTTAGGTCAGTTAGGATCACCACTTTATTTTAAGAATGTGAAATGTCAGAATAATAGTAGAGAGAATTATTTACTTCAGCTTTTATTTCTTTCATCACATTCCCAGTGGGTCAGAAGTTTACATACACTCAATTAGTATTTGGTAGCATTGCCTTTAAATTGTTTAACATGGGTCAGGTAGCCTTCCACAAGCTTCATACAATGAGTTGGGTGAATTTTGGCCCATTCCTCCTGACAGAATTAGTGTAACTGAGTCAGGTTTGTAGGCCTCCTTGCTCGAACACACTTTTTCAGTTCTGCCCACAAATGCTCTATATGACTGAGCTTTGTGATGGCCACTCCAATACTTTTACTTTGTTGTCCTTAAGCCATTTTGCCACAACTTAGGATGTATGCCATTTGGAAGACCCATTTCCTCACTGATGTCTTGAGATGTTGCTTCAATATATCAACATAATTTTCCTTCCTCATGATGCCATCTATTTTGTGAAGTGCACCAGTCCCTCCTGCAGCAAAGCACCCCCATAACATGATACTGCCACCCCCGTGCTTCACGGTTGGGATGGTGTTCTTCGGCTTGCAAGCCTCCCCCTATTTCCTTCAAACATAACGATGGTCATTATGGCCAAACAGTTATATTTTGGTTTCATCAGACCAGAGGACATTTCTCCAAAAAGTACGATCTTTGTCCCCACGTGCAGTTGCAAACCGTAGTCTGGCTTTTTTATGGTGGTTTTGGAGCAGTGGCTTCTTCCTTGCTGAGCGGCCTTTCAGGTTATGTCGATATAGGACTCGTTGACTATTACTGTGGATATAGTCGTGGCCAAAAGTTTTGAGAATGACACAAGTATTGGTCTCCACAAAGTTTGCTGCTTCAGTCTTCTTAGATCTTTATGTCAGTAGTTACTATGGTACACTGAAGTATAATTACAAGTATTCCATAAGTGTCAAAGGCTTTCATTGACAATGACATTCAGTTTATGCAAAGATTCAATATTTGCAGTGTTGACCCTTCTTTTTCAAGACCTCTGCAATCCGCCCTGGCATGCTGTCAATTAACTTCTGGGCCACATCCTGACTGATGGCAGGCCATTCTTGCATAATCAATGCTTGGAGTTTGTCAGAAGTTGTGGGTTTTTGTTAAACCACAAGTTCTCAATGGGAACCACAAGTTCTCAATGGGATTAAGGTCTGGGGAGTTTCCTGGCCATGGACCCAAAATGTCGATGTTTTGTTCCCCGAGCCACTTAGTTATCACTTTTGCCTTATGGCAAGGTGCTCCATCATGCTGGAAAAGGCATTGGTCGTCACCAAACTGTTTTTGGATGGTTGGGAGAAGTTGCTCTCAGAGGATGTGTTGGTATCATTCTTTATTCATGGCTGTGTTCTTAGGCAAAATTGTGAGTGAGCCCACTCCCTTTGCTGAGAAGCAACCCCACACATGAATGGTCTGAGGATGCTTTAATGTTGGCATGACACAGGACTGATGGTAGTGCTCACCTTGTCTTCTCCGGACAAGGTTTTTTCCGGATGGTCCAAACAATAGGAAAGGGGATTCATCAGAGAAAATGACTCTACCCCAGTCCTCAGCAGTCCAATCCCTGTACCTTTTGCAGAATATCAGTCTGTCCCTGATGTTTTTCCTGGAGAGAAGTGGCTTCTTTGCTGCCCTTCTTGACACCAGGCCATTCTCCAAAAGTCTTCGCCTCACTGTGCGTGCAGATGCACTCACACCTGCCTGCTGCCATTCCTGAGCAAGCGCTGCACTGGTGGTGCCCCGATCCCGCTGCTGAATCAACTTTAGGAGACGGTACTGGCGCTTGCTGGACTTTCTTGGGCGTCGTGACGCCTTCTTGAACAACAACTAAACCTCCCTCCTTGACGTTCTTGATGATTCGATAAATGGTTGATTTAGGTGCAATCTTACCAGCAGCAATATCCTTGCCTGTGAAGCCCTTTTTGTGCAAAGCAATGATGACGAAAAAGCACCACCCTCCTTTTAAAGCTTCCAGTCAGTTATTCTGACTCAATCAGCATGACAGAGTGATCTCCAGCCTCCATCAACACTCTCACCTGTGTTAACGAGACAATCACTGACATGATGGCAGCTGTTCCTTTTGTGGCAGGGCTGAAATGCAGTGGAAATGTTTTTGGGGGATTAAGTTCAGGGACTTCGCAATTAATTGAAATTCATCTGATCACTCTTCATGACATTCTGGAGTATATGCAAATTGCTATCATCAACACTGAGGCAGCAAACTTTGTGGAGACCAATACTTTTGGCCACGACTGTAGATACTTTTGTACCCGTTTCCTCCAGCATCTTCACAAGGTTCTTTGCTGTTGTTCTGGGATTGATTTGCACTTTTCGCACCTAAGTACGTTCATCTCTAGGAGACAGAACGCGTTTCTTTCCTGAGCGGTATGACGGCTGTGTGGTCCCATGGTGTTTATACTTGCATACTATGTTTGTACAGATGAACGTGGTACCTTCAGACGTTTGGAAATTGCTCCCAAGGATGAACCAGACTTGTGAATGTTTTGGTTGATTGGTTGATTTATTTTGATTTTCCCAGGATGTCGAGCAAAGAGGCACTGAGTTTGAAGTTAGGCCTTGAAATACATCCACAGGTACACCTCCAATTGAGTCAAATTATGTCAATTAGCCTATCAGAAGCTTCTAAAGCCATTGTTGGAAGAATTACTTGTGTCATGCACAAAGTAGATGTTCTAACAGACTTACTAAAACTATAGTTTGTTAACATGAAATCTGTGGAGTGATTGAAAAATGAGTTTTAATGACTTCAACCTAAGTGTATGTAAACTTCCGACTTCAACTGTATATATATATATATATATATATATATCCAGGTATTAATTAATCAGAACCAACTATTGTTGTTTTACCATAAGAGGTGAAGTCCTTCAACAAATGCATCAGTTCTAATACAATAGGTCCACAATGAGAAACAGTCTACTTCACAGCATTAGACAATGTTTAACTGTTGTAGAATATTAAAGAGGTCAATGAGAAACAGTCTATTTTACAGCATTAGACATAGTATAACTGTTGTAGAATATTAAAGAGGTCAATGAGAAACAGTCTATTTTACACATTAGACATAGTATAACTGTTGTAGAATATTAAAGAGGTCAATGAGAAACAGTCTATTTTACAGCATTAGACATAGTATAACTGTTGTAGAATATTAAAGAGGTCAATGAGAAACAGTCTATTTTACAGCATTAGACATAGTATAACTGTTGTAGAATATTAAAGAGGTCAATGAGAAACAGTCTATTTTACAGCATTAGACATAGTATAACTGTTGTAGAATATTAAAGAGGTCAATGAGAAAGTGTTGTTACTTTATTCACCTCTAGTAGTTATCCTAAAGTAAACACATGGGGGTATGATAGAATCAGGTCAAACAGCTTACTTAGACGAATTACCCAACTGTGGACTTTCTACTGCTGTAGTGTTATTTAGGCCTACACACGCATAGAGAGCTATTGTGTCTAACTTATGCCTTTTGAAGAAAGGAAAAACACAAAAAGCAAACCACCGCAACCAGCCGACCACAATGAAACGTCAACAATGGTGCTCTCAGATCTTATCTAGCCCCAATTCCTACGTCAATGACCAGCATTTCCACATTATCTGTCTGAGAGAAAAGTCACCAAAACAGGAGCTCACAGTCTCACACACACCACTGACAAACTGCTACTAGGACACTAGTGTTAAACTTCAGTTGTCACATACTGGGTCGTAGGTTTACTTACTACACACTGCAACAACTAGACCTAGGTGTTGAATTGATGTGAATTTGTTTAGATAGGCCTAGACCTACAGTACAAACTCTTGACATGAATGTTAAGGATACCATTTCTGCCATTTGTTGATATTATTTAATTTACTAGTGTGGCTACTCTTGGACAGTATTTTCACTTCAATAAAACATTAAATAGACTATTGCATATAAGTTAGTTTAAAATGGTCAAACTACCACTTCTGGGAACAACAAAATATCCAACAGTATCTGTGGATGATCTATAGTCTAGACAGAGCAGAACAGTCTGTCCTGAAGCGTGTGCGTCTTGAGAGCAGTCTACCATCATACCGGGAGATCATTAGGCCTCTACACGTCTGCACAGGGAGGAAGGAACACACAGGTTAGTCGCCATGTTAAACCCAGAAAGCAAACACTCATTCCGTCAAGACTCCGAGAGCATGTCGTCTTTCTACTGGCCACAGGGGGGTGTGCTAGAGGCATGTGGAGGGATGGAAACACTTCAAGGCCTCTGCTCACTCTAGTCTCTAGTCACAGACCACCTCTGACTTACATCTAAATAGACAGAAAACCCAATCCCAGGCAGCATAAGCCTAGTCATTATGTAAGATTGAATTAGACCAGTATGCACTAAGCTCAACTGTCTGAGAGAACATTAGAACATTGGCATATCATATATTTACACTGTAAATCTTTGGTGCATCTTTGATGCTTAAGTTCACTGATCACCAACTAACTGGAACATAGTGGCAGGGATATGAAAACAACATCCTTTCTGCAATGCAATAAAGCATTCATTATCCAGTTCTCTTTGCTTCACATAAATTGAAAACGTTCACATGAATCACATAAATCCAAAATGTAATCCTCAAAGACATTTATTTCTTAAGATTTAACTAAACGCAGTAAATAAGGATACCTTTGTGATTGCACAGGACCCTTGGTCTAGGTTGTGTGTTCAGTAGTAGACTGCTAGAGAGTGTGAGAGCCGGTGTAGTGAGGAGTGATGCACTCTGGGAGTATGAGTGATACCTGTGTTGTTTAGAGTATCAGACACTAATAATGCAACCGGAGCTCCTCTGAATGAACACAGAAACCAAAAGCATTTACGTCAAGGGAATGTCACGCCAAATTATATTTTATCTGCATCAAAAGACACCAGACACAAAGAATATAAGGCCATTGAATAGGTTAGATTGAATGGCAAATGTATCTGTGCTGCGCTTCTGATAGGCCTCGTTCCTTCCTCTCCAATCTAGGCAGTTTCATTGATCAGAGCGGGATGCTCCGTGTTTGTCATCAGAATCTGTACAACTCGGCCAAACATTTAGTACAGCAAATAAGCACTGCCATGGCAACTCAACAGAGGCCAGCAAACAATGCTCCAAACGCCATGGCAACGGGTTGGCGGGAGAGGGCCAGAGGAAGGATCTATCGGACGTCTGCTTGTTTACAGAGAGGGGGGGGAGAGAGTGAGGAAAGCAGAGAGAAATGAGAGAGAGGGAGAGAATGTGAGAGTGAGAGGCTGCCATGGAGTGGAGGGAGTGAGAGAGCGATAGAGAGTGAGGGGCTGCCATGGTAGAGTGGATGACGCAGTCGAGATGTGCTGCTGGCCTGGCTGTCAGACTGGAACTAGGGAGTGTGTTCCTCAGACACGTGTGTCCTTCTTACGCTTTGTTCACACCTCTGTGAGCACGCACGCACGCACACACAGCCTGTTTGTATCTCTCTGTACACTCCATGTTCCTCTTCACCTCAACATGTAGTCTCACACACGCACCTCTGTTCACACATGATTTGACTGTGAATGTAACACAGTTCCAGAGACAGGGGAAGGTGGGTCAACAGCAGAGGCCACAATACACAGGCCTGTTAGCTAGCTACAGTGTGTAACAACAACATAATGCACACACACACACCTGCCTTATTACAGATTCACCAGTTTTTAGGTCAAAAGAGAGCATCATGTGTTATTCTTAACAAGAAAGAGGAGGATTGTCATGAGGATGAATACATCCAAGTCGGCTACACACATAAACACACACACACACACACACGTTTATGTAACATTGTACAATACTATGTGTACAACAGTACCAATGAAATTGTAAATTAAGCTATGCTACACCCTCTCCTATTTTAACACAACTCTACTTAAATTAAAATGGAGGTAAACCTACTGAAACATTCTTATCTGTATGAGAAGGCCACAATTTAGCCTACTACTACAGTCTACAATATAAGGCCTAATATAGTCAAAATATAGGGCCTGATAGTCAAAATGAAGTCACAATATAGGGCCGGATAATATAGTCACAATATAGGGCCGGAAAATATAGTCACAATATAGGGCTGATATAGTCACAATAGAGGGTCTAATATAGTCACAATATAGGGCCTGATATAACCACAATATTGTCCCAATATAGGGCTGATATAGTCACAATATGGGGCCTAATATAGTCACAATATAGGGCCTGATATAACCACAATATTGTCCCAATATAGGGCTGATATAGTCACAATAGAGGGTCTAATATAGTCACAATATAGGGCCTGATAGAACCACATCCTTCTTCTTCCTCCAAACACGGCGAGTGGAGTTTAGACCAAAAAGCTCTGTTTTTGTCTCATCAGACCACATGACCTTCTCCCATTCCTCCTCTGGATCATCTAGATGGTCATTTTCAAACTTCAGACGGGCCTGGACATGCGCTGTCTTGAGCAGGGGGACCTTGCGTGCGCTGCAGGATTTTAATCCATGACGGCGCAGTGTGTTACTAATGGTTTTCTTTGAGACTGTGGTCCCAGCTCTCTTCAGGTCATTGACCAGGTCCTGCCGTGTAGTTCTGGGCTGATCCCTCACCTTCCTCATGATCATTGATGCCCCACGAGGTGAGATATGCATGGTGCCCCAGACCAAGGGAGATTGACAGTCATCTTGAACTTCTTCCATTTTCTAATAATTGCGCCAACAGTTGTTGCCTTCTCACCAAGCTGCTTGCCTATTGTCCTGTAGCCCATCCCAGCCTTGTGCAGGTCTACAATTTTATCCCTGATGTCCTTACACAGCTGTTTGATTGAGTGTGTGGAGTCCGTTTGATTGAGTGTGTGGACAGGTGTCTTTTATACAGGTAACGAGTTCAAACAGGTGCAGTTAATACAGGTAATGAGTGGAGAACAGGAGGGCTTCTTAAAGAAAAACTAACAGGTCTGTGAGAGCTGGAATTCTTACTGGTTGGTAGGTGATCAAATATTTATGTCATGCAATAAAATCCCAAAAAATTATTTAAAAATCATACAATGTGATTTTCTGGATTTTACAGACCTCTACATGCTTTGTAAGTAGGAAAACCTGCAAAATCGGCAGTGTATCAAATACTTGTTCTCCCCACTGTATGTTTAACAAGTTTGGACAGCCCAGTACAGTAGGTGTTTATGTTTGGTTCAGATTTGGACCGGAATTGATTCGGTCCAAACATAGACGTCTATAATTGGTTCAGATTTGGTCCGCTCCGGAATCTGAACCAATCATAGACATCTATATTTCACAAGTTTGGACAGTAGAGCACTTTACTATATTAAGAGGTTTGAAGAATGATTATAGTGTTATAATGATTACTTCATTGAGAATGTATGTGCAGTTCAAATTTGTCCATAGAATCAATGACCGAAATACGTATATTCAACGTCTGTAAATTACGTATTTTCAATGTCCAGAAAGTACGTACAGTTGAAGTCGGAAGTTTACATACATTTTAAAACTCATTTTTCAACCACTCCACAGATTTCATGTTAACAAACTATAGTTTTGGCAAGTCGTTTAGGACATCTACTTTGTGAATGACACAAGTAATTCTTCCAACAATTGTTTACAGACAGATTATTTCACTTATAATTCACTATTTCACAATTCCAGTGGGTCAGAAGTTTACATACACTAAGTTGACTGTTCCTTTAAAGAGCTTGAAAAATTCCAGAAAATGATGTCATGGCTTTAGAAGCTTCTGGTAGGCTAATTGACATCATATGAGTCAATTGGAGATCTACCTGTGGATGTATTTCAAGGCCTACCTTCAAACTCAGTGCCTCTTTGCTCGACATCATGGGAAAATCAAAATAAATCAGAAAAAAACATTGTAGACCTCCAGAAGTCTGGTTTATCCTTGGAAGCTATTTCCAAATGCCTGAAGGTACCACGTTCATCTGTACAAACAATAGTACGCAAGTATAAACACCATGGGACCACACAGCCGGCATACCGCTCAGGAAGGAGATGCGTTCTGTCTCCTAGAGATGAACGTACTTTGGTGCGAAAAGTGCAAATCAATCCCAGAACAACAGCAAAAGACCTTGTGAAGATGCTGGAGGAAACAGGTACAAAAGTATCTATATCAACAGTAAAACGAGTCCTACATCGACATAACCTGAAAGGCTGCTCAGCAAGGAAGAAGCCACTGCTCCAAAACCGCCATAAAAAAGCCAGACTACGGTTTGCAACTGCACATGGGGACAAAGATAATACTTTTTGGAGAAATGCCTTCTGGTCTGATGAAACAAAAATAGAACTGTTTGGCCATAATGACCATCGTTATGTTTGGAGGGAAAAGGGGGAGGCTTGCAAGCCGAAGAACACCATCCCAACCGTGAAGCACGCTGTAACGAATGCCCTGCGCAGAGCACCGGTCCCTCCTCCTCTCCAACGATCATCCTCGCCGGCGTTCTAACCGGCGGTCGGGGGAAGATGGTAGCAACACCCTGATGACCCACACCTGTTCCTCATCGGTCATCAAGGTCACTATTTAATCCATGTGTTTTCTGTTCAACCCTTGCGGGTTATTGTTTCTTTGTGTATTGCTGTCTGTTCGTTCTCTATTAAAATACTCGTTACTTTCATTCTCTCCCTCTCTCTCATTTTTAGCCTCATCACTCACTTTCACTCCTCGCAATATCACACACGCAGGTGGCAGTATCATGTTATGGGGGTGCTTTGCTGCAGGAGGGACTGGTGCACTTCACAAAATAGATGGCATCATGAGGAAGGAAAATTATGTGGATATATTGAAGCAACATCTCAAGACATCAGTCAGGAAGTTAAAGCTTGGTCGCAAATGGGTCTTCCAAATGGACAATGACCCTAAGCATACTTCCAAAGTTGTGGCAAAATGGATTAAGGACAACAAAGTCAAGGTATTGGAGTGGCCAAAGCCCTAACCTCAACCTATAGAACATTTGTGGGCAGAACTGTGTGCGAGCAAGGAAGCCTACAAACCTGACTCCGTTACACCAGTTCTGTCAGGAGGAATGGGCCAAAATTCACCCAACTTATTGTGGGCAGCTTGTGGAAGACTACCCGAAACATTTGACCCAAGTAAAAAAAATGTAAAGGCAATGCTACCAAATACTAATTGAGTGTATGTAAACTTCTGACCCACTGGGAGTGTGATGAAAGAAATAAAAGCTGAAATAAATCATTCTCTCTACTATTATTCTGACATTTCACATTCTTAAAATAAAGTGGTGATCCTAACTGACCTAAAACAGATTTTTTACTAGGATTACATGTCAGGAATTGTGAAAAACTGAGTTTAAATGTATTTGGCTAAGGTGTATGTAAACACCTATATATATATATATATATTTTCTTCTTCCTATTTTTTCTTCCCTTTTTCGTCATATCCAATTGGTAGTTACAGTCTTGTCCCATCGCTACAACTCCCGTACGGACTCGGGAGAGGCGAAGGTTGAGAGCCGTGCGTCCTCCGAAACAGAACCCCACCAAGCTGCACTGCTTCTTGACACAATGCTCGCTTAACCCGGAAGCCAGCCGCACCAATGTGTCGGAGGAAACACCGTACACCTGGCGACCGTGTCAGCGTGCAGGCATTGGGACAAGGTCATCCCGGCCGGCCAAACCTTCCCCTAACCCAGACGATGCTGGGCCAATTGTGCGTCGGCTCATGGGTCTCCCGGCCGTGGCCGGCTGCGACACAGCCTGGGATCAAACTAGGATCTGTAGTGACGCAGGTAGCACTGCGATGCAGTGCCTTAGACCGCTGCGCCCCTCGGGAGGCCCTGAAAATACATATTTTTGACGTCCAGAAAATAAGTATTTTCACCTTTCATTCAGCCGTCTGGAAAAGATGTCGAAAACATGTAGTTTTGCAGTCCTGAATATTATCCTAAAACACAGCAGTTATTTGCGCTGCTAATCAGTTCAGACCAGTCTTACACAGACCTGTGTGTTTTATTACCCTTCCACTAGCACCGTGGTGTGAGATCAGATCAGACAGGGTTGAAATCATAAAAGCAGGGTAATGAGTGCGAAGGGGACCGAGAAAAGGGGGACACAGGCAGCTGGGGATTTGTATGGAGAGGAGCAGGTCAGTGCTGACGTCAGCCGCTAGCGACACACAGTGCGTCAGCAGCCCTCTTTAGACGCACACACAGATAATGAGGACAGGGCTCTTAGAGTCCCAGACAAAGTCACATCTGGGGAGAAATGTACCCATTACACACAGAAATACACATCTACAGAGAGCGTGCACACACACACACACACACACACACACACACACACACAACGCACCGCACCGACACACCCACACTAAATACAAAGATAAAGGAGACACTGAGTAGAGACACTGAGTAGTCTAAATGGCACAAGGAGACACAAGAACAACTACATCCATAGGGTGGTTCTACACTTTAGTCATCGATGTGAAAGGAGCTGTCCTTAGCTAAGTAGATCACTGTAGGCTTCCTGCCTGCAGTCAGTCTCTTCTACTCTATTCTACTTCCCTGGTACGGATGGCCTGGATTGTAATCCAAAGCCTTGGCCTTGGCAGGGGGACTGACTAACTGGTGTAGTGAGGAGGGAGCAGGGGACCAGCCGGGGATGTCAGCCTCAGCCATGTCGCCAGGGCCTGGCAGGACCATGGAAGATTCTTGGAGTGGGGAATGGGGTTGGAGGACAGCGCCATCCTTGGCTTTTCACACCCGTCTACCACTTCTCCTCTCAGGTGTTGATCTGGGGCTGCACTGTGATAACCAAGACCAAGACCCAGCAGTCAAGACCCCCCCATGGCTCCTCTCTCTCACACACTGACTACTACACCAGCTATGGAGATATCATATTAACCTGGATTCTTACAATATGTGATGAAAGAAATATGTCTAAAGATACCATTACAATTTTGAGGGGAATGCGCATATAGCCTAGGGTAGATAATTCAGCCAAAAATAAACAGTTGTTTATTTCCTTCAAATACACTGTTGAGATGCCATTATATGGCTGGATAACAAAAGCCTTTAATTACAAGGTCTCTTTGTGTGATTATGTCTGTATGTCACAGGATCGCTCAAACTTAACATGAATGAGTCAGAATTCTTAGGCAAATCTGCCAGCAAAGTCAATTTCATCAGATTATACTCAAATTGATCAATGCACTGTCCATTTCATCAACCCAAAACTAATAGAGTTGAAGGCAATAGGTGGTTGTGTGTGTATGTGTATGTGTGTGTGTGTGTGTGTGTGTGTGTGTGTGTGTGTGTGTGTGTGTGTGTGTGTTTGTGTGTGTGTGTCTATAAGCTAGTTGAGGAACCTATTTCTCTGAAAAGTGTCAAGGATTGAACCATCTCTAGATGAGCTAGCAGCTAAATCCTCCTCCTTCTAAAGGACATGGAGGACAGAGAGGTCCAGGACACCAAACCAAACACCACCACCACCACCACCAGGGCAATGAGGGCATCCAAATACAGCCAGCAACACATACTGTTGACCCTGTAATAGACCCCCGTCCTGTCTAGGCGTTGTAATTGTACATCAAGCTGTCTCACGCTACAGAAACAGGGGATATGCTCCTGCCCTATGGGCTGTTCTGGCTCGGACAAGGCTACTTAACTTTTGCGGGGGAGGGTTGGGGGTTTTGCACTGTTTCCTGGCTCTGTGTCTGGATATGATGGCCAGCTGTGGCCCCTCACAGGGAAACACCAGAGACCAGACCAGAGACAAACCACCAAGGGAAAGAAATATGGTCATGCAACATGGAACTCCTGAAAAGCAGATGGAAAAGTGTGTCGTGAGCCAGAGCCAGGAGCTGATCCCAGCACTGCGACGGGGAATGGGAACTGAGAGACGGGGTTTGCAAAGGGGACTGGGACTGCAACGGAGAATGGTACAGGGACTGGGATGGAGCTTGGAAGGGGAGTCAGACATGGACATGGAGAGCGACGGGGAGGGAGAGACTGAGCTCTGCGTCCCCTGTCTCGAGACTCGGTCGACCTAGGCTGGACCGTTGTGGATGCGGGCGTCCCCGGGTCACGGCAGACACACGCCCAGTCTTGCCTGCCCTCCCTCTGCCTCTGTGCACAGCTTGCTCCTTAGCTGCCTCTCCTCTCCACAGCTTTCTCCTTACCTGCCTCTCCTCTCCACTGTCTTGGCACAGCATAGAAACACAGAGAACAGGAGCGCAACTACAAACAATTCACAATGGGTTTTCTCTAGGCAAAACAATTAATAAACCTGCCAAAAATACTAATTCCACCAAATTTTACCGGTACATGAACACACAGCAACATGGTTTCAATTGGAATCAGTCTTTTGCGTGTGTGTGTGTGTGTGTGTGCGTGCGCATGCATTTGGGGGCACCGAAAAGCCTGTCTGTACCCGGGCCAGGAGCGTGACCAGCTGCTGCAGCTCAGTGATTTACGGCTCTCTTGCCTGGGGCCACCTGTCTGCAGCCCGCAGCCCAGACAGATGCTGATGACGCAGGAATGGAGAAGGCCAGGCCAGTCCAGGCCCCCCCTCTCCCTCCTCTCCCCCAAACCACTATCCAGGCCACCACACCACGGCCATTAATAAACCACATAGAGAGACTCCCACGTTAAGCTCCCCCAGGGCCTGACCCTGCCCGGGCCACTGCTCCAGCCCCTGTACATCCAGAGGTTTGACGGCTAGAGAGCAGGGCCAGTGCCCAGGCAGGTCACCAGAGGTCTGCTCCTCCAGGGCCTGGCTCCGGGCCTGAGCGTTGTGCTGTTGCTCTGTTCTGATGTGAAGCCCCAGCTCTGAAGCCTTCTTCTCCTGGTGATGTTTTACTTCCCTTCCCCTTAGTAAGTCTTTCTTTCTTCCAAAGATCTGTTAACAAGCCCCTACTGAACACACAGGGCTTTACCCAGCTAGGAGAGATGCAGCTGGAGGTGGCTCTCTACCTCACTCTACTACCTACAGTCTCTCTGCCCTCTCACATGTCTCTACCACAATAAGACTAGAAGGCTGTTGTTTTGGAGGGGGGAGGGGGAAGGGCCATCAACCTGGTTTAGTTTTGTTTAGGATTAAAAAAGACAGTGAAGCAATTTACAGAGCAGAGAGAGATAAATAAATATGGGACAAGCCTACTTCAGATGTTATGAATGTACGTGTGTAGGACAGACCTCACTCCAGTTTTTAGGCTAACAGGAGTTGATGAGGTGACTGAGGTATTATGTTGAAACAGGAATGTGGAGCTTACTTAGAGGAGAAAATGTCAGCTCAACTGTCAGCCCTGCTTCTCATAGTTGAGGTTTTGCTCCTGGCTGCTGGCCAGACAGAGCGGAGCTTGCATAATGACAAACACGTGTTTTGCAGGAACAACAAAAATGCCACAATCTGAGTAAGGTCAACCATATTACGTCAATGATGAACTTTTTCCCACAATGGCATGTTTCAGTCTCAAATGGCCCATTACGGTTCTGCTGTGCTCAATACCATAACTCTACAGACGTACAAGCCACCACAGCTCAGCTTAGACAAAGAACACATACCGGATTGGACCACTTTGTTCTCAAAGTTGCTTAAAAAGCAAATCTGAGAAAACTATTATGGTTTGAAATGGTCTGTTTCAGAGAAAGTTCATGCTTTTCAGAGTAATGTTGTCATGTTTTCTGATATAGTTTTGGATATAAAATGGCTGATGGAATATCTGTCAGATAAGCTTCCTCGGAACATCCACCTTTTTACAACAAAAAAAATATTTGCAGGACACTAGGTGATCATTTCAGATGGGAATTTCCTGGAAAGCCGTCACACACAGGACAGGAGTGAGATATAGGCTATTAATTTTACTGACCAAGCCAAAGCCAAGCCCAAAAGCACCACTAACACACTGTTGGCATCCAAGTCTTTACTGTAGCCCTTTACACTCGTACCCATATACGGTTTGAAAATGGAAGATTTGGGAACTAAGACGCGCCTAAATTGGAACGCAGTGGCTGCACAGTAACATGCTATAAATTACATTAGATCTCAGGGTCTCCACTTCACAGCTCTGTATGGGTTTTGACTGACAGCCGTTCTGAACTTGAGCACCCCCATCCCTCCCGCTAATTGGGAAACTTTAGCAAATCTTTTGTTGTCTGAGTGAGGAGAATGCTGCAAATTAAGAGGACTCAATGTATTTTGAAAGAGGTGACATTGAGGATTATAATAAATACCGCTTTGATTTCATATAAGCAAGCCATACAAGCAAGTCCAACTGTGCACTTCACATTTCCATATAATAAAACTCATGTCATATACAGTGTCAACGTTTAAGATCACTATGTTTGATGTACAAGACGACATGGCGTCATGCCCTGGGTTGTTCTGAACAGAATGAGCCTGTTTGTCTATTGTGAATTCACAATTCACCTGAATGCACTCATGACTCCTTTCTATGCACACCAGAATTACGATCGGTTTCTCTGAATTGAGTCATAAAAGTGCTTTGAAATTACTTAGGAACTGTGCATACTCTAGAGAGATGTGGCCACATGGAGACGCCAGTTATTCCTCTCTCTCAAACCCTTGTCATTTTGTTGTCTTATGTTGCACCTACCCCACGCTTTCCTGGAATATTCTTATCATGTTACTGAATGTATCCAGAGTATTTTCAGATTTCTTATCAACAAATGCTGAAATCAATCAGCCTATAATAAATTACTTGTGAATCCAATAGGATTCTACTGGAAAAATCACTAATCAATTTAGGATTTTTTGACTAGTGATACCACACAGATTTGAAGAGTTTCAGACATTAGGCCTATATCGTAAAAGATCAATAGATTAGCTACAACCATGGTAAATGATCAGTGAGTTTTCTGACATGGTATTTGAGTTCATATTTTGAATCACATATAATTTATTATAGGCTGATTGATTTCATTTGCCAATCAATTAGTGATGATGTGGAAGAATGAGTTACCATTTATATAGTTATGAACAAACAAATAACAAGAACACCACAATTACGAGAAGATAGGCCTGATAATAGAATTGATAGAAGATAGGCCTGATAATACAATTTATAGAAGATAGGCCTTATAATATAATTTATAGATGATAGGCCTGACAATACAATTTATAGATGATAGGCCTGATAATAGAATTGATAGAAGATAGGCCTGATAATACAATTTATAGAAGATAGGCCTTATAATATAATTTATAGATGATAGGCCTGACAATACAATTTATAGATGATAGGCCTGATAATACAATTTATAGAAGATAGGCCTGAAAATACAATTTATAGAAGATAGGCCTGAAAATACAATTTACAGCCCTTAGATAAAAACCATAAAAACACAATGTATATTCCCAGTAAGAGGGATTTAATCTCAGCGAGAGGAGTTTGATCCAAAGTTTATTGGCGACCGTTCAGTAAATCAACGTCCTATAAATAGCTGTAGGCTGTGTTTCGTGCAGGTTAAGTTTCATCTTTGCTTAACATCCCCTCTTGACCTGGACCTCAGCAATGCACCGGCCGGCGGCTTTAGAACAAATAGGGATCAATGATCTGTGGAGAGTATTGGCAGGGTGCCCTGGCAGCATAAATACCTTGAATAGTCCTTCTCAATCATAAGCACTCTTTTTTGCTTTACTTTGATTTGCGTGTTCATAAAAAGATACCGGGTTTATCTACTTTTAACACAATTACGAAAGAGAATGTTGACCCAGTGACGCACGAAATGTACGATTTGTGCGACAACCCGCCAGCTTTTATATATCACCTGAAATTTATGAACCGATAATTTATGGATGTGAAATAACTTTGCAGGTCCTCTCCTGAGTGGCTCGACTGTTTCCATTCCCCTTTCAACATCCCATGAGTCCAGTAGAAACATCAACCCTGCATAGTTCATTGGCCAGAAGTTCTGTTTACAGAACCCCTTTCGCTTGGTGATCTAACTGTGTGGAAGAACATGTTCACTGACAATATTTTCAGCACATCTTTTGGCATTTTTAAGTGTTTACACACAGGAACTATAAAAACAACAACGCTAAGTTTTTGTAGTGAAATTCCAAGCTCCCTAGCTCACTACATGTCCATGTCAAAATGCAGCCTAGGCCTACTGGTGATTTTTGGAAGTAACTTTTAGAGAGGACGGACGGTAAACAGTCCCTCCCTACAGGCAGGCATTTATACTGTAATTACACTGTAAACGATGGGGAGAGGATTAGAGGCTTGTAATCTTCACAGCTCATAGCGGTGACGTTACATCCAGAAACCTGGCCTACTGTACAAACCAAGAAAAACTCCTACTGTTGGCTGACTTTAGCCTGTTGTGTTCATAGTGTACAGTAAGATTGTGGCCCAGAGACGAAGCTTGTAGTGTATTTTGACATTTCCATGACATGCCATTTAAAAACATACCTAAATGATCATCACAATGATCTAGAAAACGGATCATTGAGACGTAGGGCACACCCCTCACACGGACATCCAGCACAGGTATTTACACACTAGTTAGACACTTACATGTGAATGAAAGTGGGGCACCATTTTTCCAGTTCCCTCACGTATCTACTTACGTTCTTTGGGAAAATAACCCTGTTAATCCTATTACTCTGCACCCACACACAGGGCTTTTTTACACTCTAAAGTATAAATGGTGGGTAGAATTGACACGTTGTATATTAAAAAGGCTCTGTTGTATTGAAGTATAAACACTTCCCTTAGTGTCCTTCGTATGCAGCTGTGTTCGGAACCATCATTGAGGCGCCCAATTAAAGGCCAGACAGCAGCTAGTGTTGAGCCTGGGAGGCTTGAGTACAACAGGAAGACTATACCTGATATGGACATGAGTGCCAGATCGAGGAGGCTGGAGGCCATGTAAGGGAACATCTGGCTTTATCATGGAATCAGAGCAGGCTCCGCTCATAAACAAAGCCTAGCGCCTGAGCCCTGGAACTAAGGCCAATAACAAGCATGCGAACAGAGCCACCATCTATCAGAGGGAGAGAGATGGGGGGGGAGAGAGAGAGAGAGAGAGAGAGATGGGGGGAGAGAGAGAGAGAGAGAGATGGGGGGAGAGAGAGAGAGAGAGAGATGGGGGGAGAGAGAGAGAGAGATGGGGGGAGAGAGAGAGAGAGATGGGGGGAGAGAGAGAGAGAGAGAGGGAGATGGGGGGAGAGAGAGTGAGTGAGTGAGTGAGTGAGTGAGTGAGTGAGTGAGTGAGTGAGTGAGTGAGTGAGTGAGTGAGTGAGTGAGTGAGTGAGTGAGTGAGAGAGGAGGGAGAGTGAGTGGGTGAGTGGGTGAGTGGGTGAGAGAGGAGGGAGAGTGAGTGAGTGAGTGAGTGAGTGAGTGAGTGAGTGAGTGAGTGAGTGAGTGAGTGAGTGAGTGAGTGAGTGAGTGAGTGAGTGAGTGAGTGAGTGAGTGAGTGAGTGAGTGAGTGAGAGAGAATTGGCTGTTGTCAAGTAAATAATTTACAAACAACAGCCCACAGCTGGCTGCTGGCATTTTTATTTTACAATTGTCTCAGCTGTCACTTCCCTCCAGCTTTCTCTCCATATGCATCTCATTCTGGGTGCCAACATCAGGCCCTGAAGTGATAAAAAAAAACACTAAAACTAACACAAACTTTACACTTCTCTTGTTTTCATCTGTTCACACATCATTACACAAGGAGAGCAGGAGAGCAATGGGCCTCATAGCTTGTTACCCTCACCTGAATTTCATAAGGAACACTAAGGCCCTTCTAGAATCAGTGAGATAAAGATCAGCTCTGCTGCCTGCTACAGTGCTGTGTGAGCAGTTCAGAATGCCACAGTGGTAGGCTATAAAAGCTGTCTCGGCTCTGGGCACAACTCACAGACCTGTAACCTGGGATTCCAGACACTAGGAGAAGCTCTAACACAAAGCTATAGAGCATTCCCTTCTAACCCAATAGGATACGGTCAAAACAGATCAGATCTGCTTTAGTCAGAGCTGCTCCTGCTCCATTTAAAAGAGTTCGAATTTGAATCCTACAACTATATTACGAAACGCCTAAAAAATGCCTTCTTGTAGCCAAGTGTGAGAGTAATAAGTTTATGTTTTATGAGAATAATAAAATGGGCCTTGGGCTGGTAGGGAGTGTTTTCATATCGGCATTGTTGAGTCCCCGGTGTTCAGCAGCACAGACCAGCACATGTCATGAACTGAACTGAGAGAGAGAAAAAGAGTCCCTTGCCATGTGCCCTGTGCCATGCACTGCCAGGGGAGAACGCAGAGACCCTACTGCTAGGCCAGATTGTCAAACCGACAGACAGACAGGGAGGGAGGGAGGGAGACAGACAGGGTGGGAGGGAGACAGAAAGGGAGAAGAACACTCATCCCCAAACACGGCATCACTCACTGGAGGGGCTTTAGAGCTAGGCCAGAGCACATTTCACTTCATAAATCAGAAAAGACATAGGAAGGAAAGGTTGATCTGATCTGAGACCAGTACACTGAGGTAGCCATCTGACAGCTCAGTCTATGGCATGTGTCAAACTCATTCCGTGGAGGGCCGAGTGTCTGCGGGTTTTTCGCTCCACCTTTGATTAATTATTGTCACTAATTATTAAGGAACTCCCCTCACCTGGTTGTCTAGGTCTTAATTGAAAGGAAAAAACAAAAACCCGCAGACACTCGGCCCTCCGTGGAATGAGTTTGACACCCCTGGTCTATGGGAATGAGTATGTATTATTCACAATCCTTTAGACTCAGTCAGACGGAAAAATAACAAGAGACAACGTCATTTCCTGTTATGAATGAGACTCCACAATCCCACGCTCTCTAATGGTCTAGAACCCTTACAGGTCTAGGCTCCACTACAAACTTCCCTTCTCTCAACTCACACCAGGAATATCTTCAACTGAAAATACTATTGTACATAATATGGTAACAACATCAAATGCCAGTTCCTAAAATATATTTCAGTGGCTTTCAGCACAGGATGCTCCAATAGCATATTTCCGCCTTTTCAATAGTTTTCCTCACTGACAGTTGGACTATTTCAAAATGTGAAAACGGATAGGCTACCTGGTTTGCTTGACAATTTATTTCCAGCTTTCCATCCATTTGGTCAACAATAGCCCCTGAAATGTCTTTGAGTTAGTCTTTGCACTTCAGAAAAACTAAAATACACAAACAATGACTGTTGCAATAAACCTTGAACGAAGAGGGAACTTTGTTATTGTCTTGCCAGTTTATGATAACAGACATGGTGTGAACTTAGAACATCCACTAACTCTGTTAACAATAAAACTAAGACACATTCTAGTTCAACATCAGATTATGTAATTACGGTTGTAAAACTTAGCAAAGTTATCAGAATCTTCAGTAATTTCGGTAATTAATCTATCATAACTTGGCTTTAAAAAATATATATATTATTCATATATAGTATAATTTTTTTTTATATCTGTGTCCATATTGTCCATGAGTTTAACCATATGGTTCAAGAGAAAATAGCCTAATATATATATATATTTGTTACTTTTATTTAACTAGGCAAGTTAGTTAAGAACAAATTCTTATTTACAATGACGGCCTACACCGGCCAAACCCGGACGACGTAGGGCCAAATGTGCGCCGCCCTATGGGGACTCCCAATCACGGCCGGTTGTGATACAGCCTGGATTCGAAGCCCAATAAGGAAAAAGTATCTAATCAACAATGGCATTATATTCAATTACCTCTGCAACTCATTACCTTTGCACATCATAATTTGCACATCCTTCATTCCTGTGTTAATGATAATCTGTAATTTATTTCACCACTATGGTCTATTTATTGTACTACCTCCTAACCTTACTGCATTTTGCACTCTGTATATAGATTTTCTATTGTGTTTTTGACTATGTTTGTTTACTGTGTAACTCTGTTGTTTTTGTCGCACTGCTTTGCTTTGTCTTGGCCAGGTCGCAGTTGCAAATGAGAACTTATTCTCAACTGACCTACCTGGTTAAATAAAGGTGAAATAAAAAAAATAAAAAAAAATCCAACTATTGACTTTTTTCAGAACTGCCACCAGTTTGATGCCAAAACATTGACAACAAATACATATTGACTTAGTAAAATGAATTAAAGTGTTTAAAAAATATACAAAGGATATTTCATGCTGAAACCTTCATATTAAACACCGACGGTATTCACTGAGTTGATGGTTTATTTTTAGGATCATGTTTTACAGCTTTCTCATTATATATATATTTTATTATTTTTTAAATAATCTTGTTTAATTATTTCATATATTTTGCAAGTAATAAGGCTACAAAGAGGGCTAGAGATAATTACAGACACCTGTGATAGTCTGAAGTACCCAAAAGGGCCACTAGATGTCTTATGATAGATTACATAAAATCCTTGAAAGATACCAAAATTCTTGCAGTTAACTCGTAAACTTCAAACGTTTCAAGTAATATACCCTCCCTTTGCAGCCCTAAATGTAATACACGCATATTCTCAACAATACCATATGAACACATTTGGTAGGCCTATACCTTGCTCTGTTATGTAGGGAGGGTGTTACATTAAGCGGAGAGATTACGGGAAAATACCTTGGGTGGAAATACAAAAGTCACATCTTTGGAATGTGAATGCAACGGAGATTCCATTATTATTACTAGTTAATCATAAAAGATCCCTGAGCATCGACTCTGAGCAGAGTAGAGAGCCTGGAGCACAGCACAACCCAGTGAGAGACCAAGCAACATCCAAGTATGAGCGCAGACTGAGGCAAACCCTGCATTTTGTCTCCAGAGAGAGACGGCGGTGCGGCGCATAAACACAAACACTTCTTGCTCGTTCTCTCTCTCAGTAGAAGCAGGTTTACTGTGAAGGCAGGTAAAGAACGCAAAGAGTATATACTGTATGTTACATTTGAGCTGTGAAAAAAAATACACTAAATCTCTTTAACGTGGGGAAGAAAAAAATTATGTATCTCAGCAGTGCACTTTTTCCCATAACTTGGCATTTCATGTCGTCAAGATAGAGTGCTGTGCTCTCTTGAAGAAATGACTACACTTGAGTAAATGATTGCGTCATTTGCATATTTTTCTGACTGACGTCTCAAAGAAATGAGGAACTGACGCCATAAATGTCTCTCTCTCTGTTTTCCCCCATCAACCATTTAGAGACACTAGAATTCACCCTTTGTCTTCTCTCCTCTCTCCCCCCAAAGTAAAGTGACACATATGGCATCCATTTGCACATCATCCTCTCCTGCCAGCGCAGCAGACAGAGACAGCACAACTCATTCTGGCCCACCGGCTCTTGGAACATTAATTAAAAGAAAAAAAAACACTAATACCAACAGCAGAAAGAAAGCCTGGTGAATTATAGGTTAATCAAAACAGTAATGAATGATCCTAGACCAGCAGATGCAAGAGTCTCTGCAAAGGTATAAATAAGAGCAGAAATTACATTTGCATGCTTTCAGGGGTCTTAGGTTACCTGAAAGAAAACAAGCACATTCCACAGCTTTAGCGGTTAAATTACTTTTTAAATAGCTTGGAACTGTATACCATATCCTTTTATCACTGTAACGGGACAGTGTTCTTTTAACAAAGCACATAAGATCACAACACTTTGGGCACAGTCAACAAACACTGACTATCCTGACTGTGCCATTTACAACCCTAGCTAGCTATCATAGTAGTCACATCACTGTCCAAGTCTGGTGAGATTGTAGGCCTGTCTGTATGAGGGACACACAATGCTTGGCACATCTCTACCCCAAACCAGCTCTTGTTGCTCTCTGTCCCTGCTGCCCAATATCAAGGCCCATGGCACCAGGAGCCCATAACCACAGAACCTCTGCTGGATCCTCTGACAGAGCAGCAGCAGCACAGGAGTGCCAGGCCACAGAAAGACACACAAACCAGCTGTTGCTATCATTCTGCACACAGCAGAAAGCAGCCAACCCCAACAGATTGTACTCACAATCTCACTTCACACACACAAGGAACCACAACCCACTGCACAGAACCAGTGAGCCAATTGCAATGTCAAGAGAAAGGAACAAATCTACTTCTGAAGTGAGAAATCAATTATTCCCAATTTCAATATTATTAGCCAAGGACTTTGCTACAATTATCTGTATTAGGCTGCTATACCTAGGTTCATAGTAGGGCTGCACAATTAATCAAATTCACAACAAAATCTCAATATTGGCATGTGCAAGAGATATCCATATCGTAGATATCCATATCTTAGGAGATATCCATATCGCAAGAGATATTAATATCACAATATTCTGAAAGGCCTGGTTAAATAAAGGTTAAATAAACAATTTTATTTCTTTAAAAGGCCACTCAGTGTAATGCCATTTTTATAGTTTACTTTGTTTGTCAACGCTCTCCCTCTATCCTCTTGCGGCTGCTTCCCACACACACAAAGCCTCACCCCCTGTCAGACAAGCAGTGCTGGTCCTCCTCCCGCTGTTAGATTCACTAGAAGTTTGCAGGTTAGGTGAAATGCAGTCAACAGATTGTTCCAAACATGAACTGATTCGGCCATACGCTTTCGATAAAAGAAAGAATCTGTCCACAATTCGCAGATTTCTCAATTGCTCTTTGACTGACAACGGAGCAGAGCTAGCAGTGCACAAAAACGTCATTTTTTGTCATGCGACCCGTTTTAGCTGCTTTCCAGTTCTAGGCTGTATGGAGAGAGGGGGAGAACTCCCCTTAACTAGTTTCAATGTATGGAATCACTTGCGACATTTTGGATTTTAGGTCAGCTTCCCCTTTAATATAAATCATTATATTTCTATGATTCAAACAGTTCACCCAAGGGTTTTGATCTGAGTGTATGTGTGTATGTGTGATATCAATTAATAAGGGTGTATGCCTACTGTCAAATGTAAAATAGCCTACCTGTTCCCAAACAATTTAATAAATGAATGTCCTAGAGATCCATGTAGTCTATTATTTCTGGGCTGGCTCTTACTGGGAGATCTGTGGGGGGCAGGAGTGTGATATTCGGGACAGTTTGGGTGGGCCACAGCTCTGATTTGATCTACTAGCGCACATTGGGCACAGCTGGAGTGTTCAGTTAAGAGCTCACCCAAGTATCACAAGTATCAGTATCTCCTCTGTGACGTGTTCAGGACATAGGGCTGGGCGATATGGTCAAAAAATCGTATCTACATTTTTTCAAACTTATGGATGATACACAATATATCCGTTTTCTCTAAATAAGCGTTGTTGTACAATTAAAGGTAAAATACACTGGCCTCCCGAGTGGCACAGTGGTCTAAGGCACTGCATCGCAGTGCAAGCTGCGTTGCTACAGATGCAGGTTTGATCCCCGTCTGTGTCGCGGGAGACCCATGAGGCGACGCACAATTGGCCCAGCGTCGTCCGGGTTAGGGGAGGGTTTGGCCAGCCGGGATGTCCTTGTCCCATCGCGCTGTAGCGACTCCTGTGGCGGGCCGGGTGCATTCACGCTGACACGGTCGCTATCTGTACAGTGTTTCCTCCGACACATTGGTCCGGCTTGGTTAAGCGTTGTGCCAAGAAGCAGTGCGGCTTGGAGGGTTGTGTTTCGGAGGACCCACGGCTCTCGACCTTCGCATCTCCCGAGTCCGTACGGGAGTTACAGCGATGGGACAAGACTTTAACTACCAATTGGATATGACGAAATTAGGGAGAAAAAGGGCAAAAAAAAATACACTGCATTTCAAACAATAATCTAATGAATTCAGGGCTTAAGTTACCTAGGCTAAATATAACATTGTATTATATTATCTTAATAGTATGTGGTACCCCAAAGCCGAGTGTGACAAGCATTCATTTTCCAGAATCAATGTTCATTGATACTCTCATTTTAGTAGTGTCTGCTCTGCGCACAATTTGAGTAGTTGAGACATAAAAAAGGGTATCGTTAGAAAAGTTAACTTCCCCTCTATTACAGTAAAATAATGTCTCAATGTGTTTTGGTGTCCATATGACCGAATCTTAAATGCAAATACCGAGTTGAAACTGCTGGTCAGAGAGGAAGATGAGATCTCTGAACTTCGTTGGAGTGATGTGTGTGTAACCATAGAGGCGAAGCAAGAGGTTTCACTCTCGCTAAAATCTGTCCAAAATAAGGCCTCTGCGTTTCTATGGGCTTATTTTGGACCTAAGCCAGTCACATAACTTTCCGCCTTTGGGACAACGACTCCCATTGTTAGGGCTGAGAAGTGCATCTCTTCATTATATACAGATCTCTGGTATAAATGGGATGGTGCACACAGCACAGAGGAGCGAAAAAGATGAGACCAAAAATACAACATGAGAACAAGCAGACAAACGCAAAAAACTAGATTCTTGCGATAGAGTCATTTGGAATAGTGCGCAAAAACATACTTTCTAATTAATCAAATTAATTTGATATATCGCCCAGCCCTACCAAGCCACGTGACGTGTCCTGTGGATAGTACACAATCCACCTATATCTCTGCCCACTCCTTACAGCAGGCATAGCCCACAGTGGCTTGTTTATCTCTAGTGGCAGCACGTCATTCATAACTGACACACCAAAGACAGGCGGCTTTACGCACTTCTTCAGGCAGAGCAGAGCAGAACACACACACACACTTGTGGCTTTTGTGTTTTGCTACTGACGTCTTCATAAGTGCTTTCTTTCTCTTTACTTTTCAAGTGTTGACATAGTTTTCATCTAGGCCCATCGCTATCTCCGCTGTGTAGTTTAGTGTGTAACAGTGAGTCTGATTGAAAGGCAGAGAGTGAAGAAACCCAGGACTGACTGAGGATAGAGAAAGACACCTGGGAGAGAACAATCTTAAACAGAGACTACTGAATGATCAGTGGCTGTTTCGCTTCTTTCTCAGAAACACAAAACCCTCTGTTCCTTTCCAAGCATGTACAAGATCTATAAGAATAAAGAGCTATGAGAATATAGAATATAGAGCTATGAGAATATAGAGCTATGACAATATAGAGCTAAGAGAATATAGAGCTATGAGAATATAGAGCGATGAGAATATAAAGCTGGGAATAGAGCTGTGAATATAGAGAATATAGAGCTATGAGAATGTAGAGCTATGAGAATAGAGAATATAGAGCAACGAGAATATAGAGCTATGAGAATATAGAGCTATGAGAATATAGAGCTATGAGAAAATAGCGCTATGACAATATAGAGCTATGAAAATATAGAGAATATAGAGCTATGAGAATATAGAGCTATGAGAATATAGAGCTATGAGAATATAACACTATGAGAATAGAGAATATAGAGCTATAAGAATATAGAGCTATGAGAATATAGAGCTATGGAAATATAGAGCTATGAGAATATAGAGCTATGAGAATATAGAGCTATGAGAATATAGAGCTATGATAATATAGAGCTATGAGAATATAGAGCTATGAGAATATAGAGCTATGGGAATATAGTGCTATGAGAATATAGAGCTATGATAATATAGAGCTATGGGAATATAGTGCTATGAGAATATAGCGCTATCATAAAATAGAGCTATGAGAATATAGAGCTATGAGAATATAGGTTGAACAAAAACAAAAATAAAGCCATAGTCAAATGTTTTTCACATTTAATGTGTGAACAGCACTACATAAATCCCTCAGTAGAGTAGGAACACTATAACATGGTGTTAAAAAGTCTGTTTTATTGCCAGACCTTCAGACAGTGTGACAGGACAGGGGTGAGATGTTAATTCTACCACTGGAGGGCTGGAACATAATGAGACAGACAGGCAGGGCTGGGATGTGTTAACCCCCAGGGGAGGGAGTCAGGCAGCAAGACACCCCAGAGGAAGGGTCTAGGATGGATGGTTGGTTATACCCGTCTGCAGGTAGGGGAAGGGGAGTGACTTCTGGTAGCTCGAGGCTCTTCAACAAAATGTTTTGTCTGACTCTCCTTGGTAGGGGAGAACTGTTGAGAACTTTAACTGGGGCCAACAGCAGTAGCAGCAACAGCGAAAACAACCACAGCGACAACAATACAAGCAATGCAATTGTGCAAAAACATCATCAATAACCAGAGGATTCCCATCAAAGTATTGCTGAGGGTAAGATATATACATGGTCTATAGAAAGTATTTATTAGTGTATTAGTTTTTTTAATGTTCCCTCCCGAGAATAAGTCCCTTTTCTCCCGCGTAACCCAGTATTTCCCGCCAAAACCGGAAGTGTGATTCTTAAGCATATAAATATGAATGCAACATGTAAAGTGTTGGTCCCATGTTTCATGAGCTGAAATAAAAGATCCCAGAAATGTTACACACAAAAAGCTTATTTCTCTCAAATGTTGTGCACAAAATTGTTTACATTCTTGATAGTGAGGATTTATCCTTTGCCAAGATAATCCATCAACCTGAAAGGTGTGGCATATCAAGAAGCTGATTAAACAGCATGATCATTACACAGGTGCACCTTGTGATGGGGACAATAAAAAGGCCACTCTAAAATGTGCAGGTGTGTCATAGAACACAATGCCACAGATGTCTCAAGTTGAGGGCGCGTGCAATTGACATGCTAACTGCAGGAATGTTCACCAGAGCTGTTGCAAGAGAATTGAATGTTAATTTCTATACCATCGCCCACATGACACCATACACTGCCATCTGCCTGTTACAGTTGAAACCGGGGTTCTTCCGTGAAGAGCACACTTCTCCATCGTGCCAGTGGCCATCGAAGGTAAGCATTTGCCCACTGAAGTCGGTTACGACGCCAAATTGCAGTCTGGTCAAGATCCTTAGTGAGGACTGCAATTTGGCGTCGTAACCAACTTCAGTGGGCAAATGCTCACCTTCGATGGCCACTGGCACGATGGAGAAGTGTGCTCTTCACGGAAGAACCCCGGTTTCAACTGTAACGTGGCATTTATCCATTTGACATTTTAGTCATTTAGCAGACACTCTTATCCAGAGCGACAGTTATATTAGTTAGAGCATAAATGTTTATAAATGTACTGGTCCCCCGTGGGAATCGAACTCACAACACTGGTGTTGCAAGTGCCATGCTCTACCATCTGAGCTACATGGGACTATATGTAGTTCCGCCACCATCACCTCAGTGAATTTAATAAAAATTGCAAAACATTAAAAAGTTATCCTTTTTAGATAAAACTATACAAAATATATTCACATCACCAAAAATATATTAAAATGAAGGTATACAGTAGCCTCAGCAGCACTCTGTAGGTTAGCACCATGGTGTAGCTGAAGGACAGATAGCTTCTGTCCTCCTCTGGGTACATTGACTTCAATACAAAACCTAGGAGGCTCATGGTTCTCAATCTCTTCCATAGACTTACACAGTAATTATGACAACTTCTGGAGGATGTCCTCCAACCAATCAGAGCTCTTGCAGCATGATCTGATATGTTGTCCACCCAATCAAAGAATCAGAGAATTAATCTAGTACTGAAAGCATAAGCTACAGCTAGATATCACTGCAGTGCATAAAATGTGGTGAGTAGTTTACTCAAAAAGAGAGAAAGACAATGATTGAACAGTTTAACAAATTAATTTATTCCAAAATTAAGGAGAAGCGAGAGAGAGCTACCTATAAATATGTACACACAGTTGAAGTCAGAAGTTTACATACACCTTAGCAAAATACATTTAAACTCAGTTTTTCACAATTCCTGACAGTTAATCCTAGTGTCTTAGGTCAGTAAGGATCACCACTATTTTAAGAATGTGAAATGTCAGAATAATAGTAGAGAAAATGATTTATTTCTGCTTTTATTTCTATCATCACATTCCCAGTGGGTCAGAAGTTTACATACACTCAATACGTATTTGGTAGCATTGCCGTGTATTCATTCCACCAATAATGTTGAAAACTGAAGCAAATGTAACGAAAAGGGGATAAACACACCTGAATTTGACCAATAAAAACTCTAATTTGCGACTGTTGGACTAATGATTACAGCTAGATGATCTAGATGCAGGCAAGAGTATGCAAAGGCGGTACTGAATGTTACTCAAAATTGTCTCGACCAGTGCACCTGCGCACCTAAACCTATCGATGTTACATTGAGCTGGGTGAATCGAATAGGAATATGAATGACAGTCATCCAATATGTTGTAATAGAAATAAGGCCATGCTCATTAAAAAAAAAATCATCCTCCCTCATCTCAGCTCTATGTATCATGCACCGTGTATCTGTATTTTATGTACTTTCGTTGTGGCATTTTGCACCTTCCCTGTGTTTTGTTGTAGCTGCTTGACAATGAAATTTCCCCCTCGGGGATCAGTAAAGTACCTATCTATCTACAGTGGGGAGAACAAGTATTTGATACACTGCTGATTTTGCAGGTTTTCCCACTTACAAAGCATGTAGAAGTCTGTAATTTTTATCATAGGTACTCTTCAACTGTGAGTGACGGAATCGAAAACAAAAATCCAGAAAATCACATTGTATGATTTTTAACTAATTAATTTGCATTTTATTGCATGACATAAGTATTTGATACATCAGAAAAGCAGAACTTAATATGTGGTACAGAAACCTGTGTTTGCAATTACAGAGATCATACGTTTCCTGTAGTTCTTGACCAGGTTTTCACACACTGCAGCAGGGATTTTGGCCCACTCCTCCATACTGACCTTCTCCAGATCCTTCAGGTTTCGGGGCTGTCGCTGGGCAATACGGACTTTCAGCTCCCTCCAAAGATTTTCTATTGGGTTCAGGTCTGGAGACTGGCTAGGCCACTCCAGGACCTTGAGATGCTTCTTACGGAACCACTCCTTAGTTGCCCTGGCTGTGTGTTTCGGGTCGTTGTCATGCTGGAAGACCCAGCCACGACCCATCTTCAATGCTCTTACTGAGGGAAGGAGGTTGTTGGCCAAGATCTCGCGATACATGGCCCCATCCATCCTCCCCTCAATACGGTGCAGTCATCCTGTCCCCTTTGCAGAAAAGCATCCCCAAAGAATGATGTTTCCACCTCCATGCTTCACGGTTGGGATGGTGTTCTTGGGGTTGTACTCATCCTTCTTCTTCCTCCAAACACGGTGAGTGGAGTTTAGACCAAAAAGCTCTATTTTTGTCTCATCAGACCACATGACCTTCTCCCATTCCTCCTCTGGATTATCCAGATGGTCATTGGCAAACTTCAGACGGGCCTGGACATGCGCTGGCTTGAGCAGGGGGACCTTGCGTGCGCTGCAGGATTTTAATCCATGACGGCGTAGTGTGTAACTAATGGTTTTCTTTGAGACTGTGGTCCCAGCTCTCTTCAGGTCATTGACAAGGTCCTGCCGTGTAGTTCTGGGCTGATCCCTCACCTTCCTCATGATCATTGATGCCCCACGAGGTGAGATCTTGCATGGTGCCCCAGACCGAGGGAGATTGAACTTCTTCCATTTTCTAATAATTGCGCCAACAGTTGTTGCCTTCTCACCAAGCTGCTTGCCTATTGTCCTGTAGCCCATCCCAGCCTTGTGCAGGTCTACAATTTTATCCCTGATGTCCTTACACAGCTCTCTGGTCTTGTCCATTGTGGAGAGGTTGGAGTCTGTTTGATTGAGTGTGTGGACAGGTGTCTTTTATATAGGTAACGAGTTCAAACAGGTGCAGTTAATACAGGTAATGAGTGGAGAACAGGAGGGCTTCTTAAAGAAAAACTAACAGGTCTGTGAGAGACGGAATTCTTACTGGTTGGTAGGTGATCATGCAATAAAATGCAAATTAATTATTTAAAAATAATACAATGTGATTTTCTGGATTTTTGTTTTAGATTCCGTCTCTCACAGTTGAAGTGTACCTATGATAAAAATTACAGACCTCTACATGATTTGTAAGTAGGAAAACCTGCAAAATCGGCAGTGTATCAAATACTTGTTCTCCCCACTGTATCTATCTTAAATGGCACTGACCACCACTTACTCCTAGTCATTTGAAATCCATCGCTTAGGGACTAATTGACTGATTACCTTACATGAACTGTAAAATCTTTTAAATTGTTGCATATTGTGTTCATATTTTTGTTCAGTGTATTATATTAATCTGACTATCCACAATAATCACAACATTATTGTGTGCATGTAACCACAGTCATTGACTCAAGAAAGTTTAGCTTTTCATCTTTTATTAATTTGTAAAAAATGTCAAAAAAAAGTAATTCCACTTTGACATAATGGTGTGTAGGCCAGTGACCAAAAAATCTGAATGTAATCCATTTTAAATGCAAACTGTAACACAACAAAATGTGGAAAAAGTTAAGCGGTGTGAATTAGGGTTGGAAGGTATCCAGATTTTCATATCCTCATACAGTCCTTCTCTCACATTGGGATTTACAGTATTACACAAGAAGACCACTGGGTGTCTATTACCAGAATGCTAACAAAAGTAGCACATGTAATAGCGAATTTCCATGGACGCTGCTAGTTAAATATGCTAACGAGCACAAACAAAAATAAACTAATTGCAAAGACAGGCAATCCAGCTCAGAAAGTTATACATACATTGCATTCGGAAAGTATTCAGACCGCTTCACTTGTTCCATATTTTGTTACGTTACAGCCATATTCTAAAATTAGTTTACTTTTTTTTTTTTTTATCTCATCAACACAATACCCCATAATGACAAAGCGTAAACAAGTTTTTAGAAATGTTTGCAAATGTATTAAAAACATTTTAAAACAGAAATACCTTATTTACATACGTATTCAGACCCTTTGCTATGAGACTCGAAATTGAGCTCAGGTGCATCCTGTTTCCATTGATCATCCTTGAGATGTTTCTACAACTTGATTGGAGTCCACTTGTGGTAAATTCAATTAATTGGATATGATTTGGAAAGGCACACACCTGTCTATATAAGGTCCCACAGTTGACAGTGCATGTCAGAGCAAAAACCAAGCCATGAGAACGAAGGAATTGTCCGTAGAGCTCCATGACAGGATTGTATCGAGGCACAGGTCTGGGTAAAGGTACTAAAACATGTTTGCAGCATTGAAGGTCCCCAAGAACACAGTGGCCCCCATCATTCTTAAATGGAAGAAGTTTGAAACCACCAAAACTCTTCCTTGAGCTGGCCGCACGGGCCAAACTGAGCAATCGGGGTAGAAGGGCCTTGGTCAGGGAGGTGACCAAGAACCTGATGGTCACTCTGCCAGATCTCCAGAGTTCCTCTGTGGAGATGGGAGAAGGACTCTGCAGCACTCCACCAGCACTCCACCAATCAGGCCTTTATGGTAGAGTGGCCAGATGGATTCCACTCCTCAGTAAAAGGCACATGACAGACTGCTTGGAGTTTGCCAAAAGGCATCTAAAGACTCTCCACCATGTGTGTAGATTGATGAGGGGAAAAAACGATGTAATCCATTTTAGAATAAGGCTGTAACGTAACAAAATGTGGAAAAAGTCAAGCGGTCATTCGGTGCAACCGAATGTCATTTTTGTGGAGTTTGGACATTTACAAGTGAATGTGAATGAGAGACATTGTGCACATTTTTTGACAAATGCTTGTCTGAAGGAAGAACAGTACTGTGTACTTGCAGTGTCTGTGTGGAGTCTGGGAGTCGATAGGGCAACGGGCCTGCCTGCTCTGCTTAGAGAAGATAGGTGAAGAGCAGACGGGCCCAGAACAGAAAGGAGAAAAAAACGCAAGTAAATCAAGCTGCAGTGGAAAACTCATCCAGAGGGCTATGACTTCTCAAACAAGGCAGAAAGCTAACACAATATGATGCCCCATGACCTTATTAATTCAGCCACTTACTTAGATAACTAGCAAGTTAAACTTAGGGGTCGCCCTAATACAGAATTCTTTGTTTTTCACACAAAAATAGACCTTGCTTTTTCATTGTGAGCTCATTTACTTGTGGATACCTAGTAATTTGTACAACTGAATGCATTCAACTGAAATGTGTCTTCCACAGAGAGGTGCGGAGGGCTGCCTTAATCGACATGCACGTCTTCGGCGCCCGGGGAACAGTGGGTTAACTACCTTGCTCAGGGGCAGAACGACAATGGGTTTGGGCAGTAAATCTTTGTAACCTGGTTCCCGCTATTCAACCCAGTTATCACATTGTTGCCTTACAGACAGAACTTTCAATGCATTACATTATTGTATTTTTCACTGGTCTAAACAACCTAATCTACAATTTCTAAGTGAAACAAAGTGTGAATTAGTCATTTATTTTGCTTACATTCAGCAGAACAGTTAATTCATTTTAGGAAAAAAAGTTAACATGCCAAGCCTAACTTTTGTGTAATATGTTTAGGCTATGCACAGTGCGGTGCTGACCCATGTTGTCCAATAGGGCAGGTCAGATTCTAGTCCAGAGAAAGAGGGTTTGAAGGAGAGAGATACGGGTTCCCGGGAATTGGTTATACTAAACAATGGAAAGCAGGCTCCAGAGCAACCTTGGCAACCTTGATTTCCCCCCCCTCAACAAAATCTTGCTGACGTCATGTGCTCTGAAAACGGAGGGGGTTCCTGGACTGCTATTTGATCCTGTGTGTGTGTGTGTGTGTGGGGGGGGGGGGGGGGGTATTGGTAGGGTTGACAGAGGAGCATTTCTTCTTGTTCTGCCACGTAATTCCTGATCACAGGTTTACAGAAGGTGTCTGCATGAAATTCTCACAATTATTTAGAGTGGCTATCCTTGGACACTGAAGTTTAGGTTTTCATTGCAATGACTAATAGCGCTTCATAGTTTTGCCCTTTTCAGTGGGGTCTGCCCTCAGCAGCAAAACACACAAGACCTCCTCTGTAGCTGCCACTGACGTCAGCCGTCACCTAGCAACAGCCTTTTGGTGTAAAAGCGGCAGTGCTAACACTGTTTTCAATTGAGAGAGGGAGCAAACGTTTCAACAGTGAACAGTTCAGTTCCCATCTTGAATTTGACAGACAGGATTATTGGTGATATTCAGTCACAAAGAAGCTGTAATTGCCAAAACAGATAAACAGCAATAAGGCTTGTATGGAGGTGTGTTGGAGATAGCCCCTAGCTATCTGTACATAAAAAAATAAAAAATGAAAATAGTGCTGTCTGGTTTGCTTAATATAAGGAATTTTGATACTTAAATATATTTAAAACCAAATACTTTTAGACTTTTACTCAAGTAGTATTTTACTGGGTGACTTTCACTTTTACTTGAGTCATTTTCTATTAAGGTATATTTACTTTTACTCAAGTATGACAATTGGGTACAAACTAATCATCCTCGCAGTCATATTCCTCCAACATTCTTCACAACCCCCAACGAGCCAAGTAACTCAACCGAGATCTTTCACGGACATCACCAGATCGCTGATCTCACCTAACTACCCCTCCTCCAAACCCCGCTATGGGCTCCCCTGCTCTCCCCCCCCTCCTATCTTACCCAGCCACTTGGCTGAACAAACAGCTTCTTTTTTTTTTCTTTTTTTTACTGGACGCATGCAAGGTTCAACAACCTCCTTGTCGACTTAAAAGCTACTAGGCCACCTTAAATGTTTGAACTGTCGGGAACCTTATGGTGCAATAATCCTTTCAAGATGAGCCATGCAGAAAATCCCTGCTCCTCTTGAAACAAATGAGAGGTGCCAAGTATATGGCTAATGCAATATTCTGCAATATTCTGCCCCTGTGATCAGTGGAGGTATAAATATGGCGGTTTGTTGGTGTGTCCACAGATAAGACTCAACACAGTCCCAGAGAGAGAAGCCTCTTTACTCTCAAATAGAACCATTAAATACCACTACTCATCACCGACCGACCGCTATCAAACTTTATGCACTGTTCCATGTGCTTCGACCACATACAGCTGAAGTCGGAAATGTACATACACCTTAGCCAAATACATTTAAACTCAGTTTTTCACAATTCCTGACATTTAATCCTAGTAAAAATTCCCTGTCTTAGGTCAGTTAGGATCACCACTTTATTTTAAGAATGTGAAATGTCAGAATAATAGTAGAGAGAATGATTTATTTCAGCTTTTATTTCTTTCATCACATTCCCAGTGGGTCAAAAGTTTACATACACTCAATTAGTATTTGGTAGCATTGCCTTTAAATTGTTTAACTTGGGTCAAACGTTTCAGGTAGCCTTCCACAAGCTTCCCACAACAAGCTTCCCACAATACATTTTGGCCCATTCCTCCTGACAGAATTGGTGTAACTGAGTCAGGTTTGTAGGCCTCCTTTCTCGCACACGCTTTTTCAGTTCTGCCCACAACCTTTCTATAGGATTGAGGTCAGGGCTTTGTGATGGCCACTCCAATACCTTGACTTCGTTGTCCTTAAGCCATTTTGCCACAACTTTGGAAGTATACTTGGGGTCATTTTCCATTTGAAAGACCCATTTGCAACCAAGCTTTAACTTCCTGACTGATGTCTTGAGATGTTGCTTCAATATATCCACATAATTTTCCTTCCTCATGATGCCATCTATTTTGTGAAGTGAAGCACCCCCACAACATGATACTGCCACTCCCGTGCTTCACTGTTGGGATGGTGTTCTTCGGCTTGCAAGACTCCCCCTTTTTCCTCCAAACATAACGATGGTCATTATGGCCAAACAGTTCTATTTTTGTTTCATCAGACCAGAGGACATTTCTCTAAAAAGTACAATCTTTGTCCCCACGTGCAGTTGCAAACCATAGTCTGGCTTTTTTATGGCGGTTTTGGAGGAGTGGCTTCTTCCTTGCTGAGCAGCCTTTCAGGTTATGTCGATATAGGACTTATTTTACTGTGGCTATAGATACTTGTCTACCTGTTTCATCCAGCATCTTCACAAGGTATTTTGCTGTTGTTCTGGGATTGATTTGTACTTATCGCACCAAAGTACATTCATCTCTAGGAGACAGAACACGTCTCCTTCCTGAGCGGTATGATGGCTGTGTGGTCCCATGGTGTTTATACTTGCGTACTATTGTTTGTACAGATGAACGTGGTACCTTCTGGCGTTTGGAAATTTCTCCCAAGGATGAACCAGACTTGTAGAGGTCTACAAATTATGTCAATTAGCCGATCAGAAGCTTCTAAAGCCATGACATTATTTTCTGGAATTTTCCAAGCTGTTTAAAAGCACAGTCAACTTAGTGTATGTAAACTTCTCACCCACTGGAATTGTGATATAGTGAAATCATCTGTCTGTAAACAATTGTTGGAAGAATTACTTGTGTCATGCACAAAGTAGATGTCCTAACTGACTTGCCAAAACTATATTTTGTTAACATGAAATCTGTGGAATGGTTGATTTTTTTTTTTAAATGGCTTCAACTGTACATCACACACACACACACACACACACACACACACACACACACACACACACACACACACACACACACACACACACACACACACACACACACACACACACACACACACACAGACAACAGACAACCTGGTACGAATCCAGACTGTATCAGACTGAGTCCCATAGGGCGGCGCACAATTGGCCCAGCTTTGTCCGAGTTTGGCCGGTGTAGGCCGTCATAGTAAATAAGAATTTATTCTTAACTGACTTGCCTAGTTAAATACAAAAAAATTGAATTACATTTAATGGGAACTTTGTCTGCCTCGTCATCTCACTTCTATAATAAAACGCCACTTTCCCTGCCTTTTTTATACACACAAAAAATATATATACATTCTGTGAAAAAAAGTAACATATGAAACAAGATACATTTTAATTATCTTTAAAAACAAAAAAAAAAAAAAGAAAATGACAAAATATAGGTAAAAAGCATAAATTATTTCCTAGCGTCCTTTCGCTGTTAGCAACAGCCATTGGACTAAGCCCTGACAGACCTATCTTGAAAACTAAAGAGCTGCAAGCTAATTGCTTATCATGACGCAAACAGTTTCCAAGGTAACCCAAGTTTTGGAGTACCCGCTCCAGCATTTCCTCATCTGTTTGCACTCACACCAGCAGGCTGACAATGCAGTCACTGCATCCTGTTTCACTCTCTCCCTTGCTGCTGCTGTTAACCCTTTCATTCAACTAGTCCTGATGTCAGCTGCCAAGTAGAAAATGAACACCAAACCACTGAAAGAGATCATTGAATTTAACTAGCAAAGAAATTATATTTTCAAGAATACCTGATACCTGTGTATGTTTTATCTACCTAATATATAAATGAGGAGTTGTCTTAATTTGAGCTGAGATACAAGATAATAACCAAATTTTAGACTAATAAAAATAGTTTTGTATTAAAACATGACACCGATAATTTTTGAGTATTATTAATATAAAATTAAAAAAATAAAACAAAGACAGCAACGATAGCTGGGCTGCACCCTATGTATCAGTAAATTAAAATAGCAGTGCAAACTAATTCAAGCTCACACACCGAGATCTGAATATTCTGGTTAAGAGTCACACTGAACTGATATACAGGTAGCCGAGTGGTTAGAGCGTTGGGCCCGTAACCGAAAGGTTGCTGGATCGAATCTGTCGTTCTGTCGTTCTGCCCCTGAACAAGGCAGTTAACCCCCTGTTCCTAGGCTGTCATCGTAAATAAGAATTTGTTCTTAACTGACTTGCCTAGTTAAATAAAAGTGAAATAAATAATAATGTAATTTTTAAAAAAAAGTGTCAAGAACTGTGAATATTGGATAGATCTGTTCACGCATAGCCGCTGGAAGAGATGTGCAACCTTTATTACCTATCCTTTTCCTTTTCCTATCTAGTTAAAATATTTTACATTTCAAAAGGGTAAAATCTGTTTATTTGACTATGTATTGCATAAGTCAGTAATGTACATTTCAAAATTGACTATAGGAAGCTTTGAGGACTTTTCTGGCAGGCCTACGTATGTCTACTGCCCTTATTGGAGAGGCCCTGCCTGCTCTGTATGTGTGTGTGTATGTGTGTGTGTGTGTGTGTGTGTGTGTGTGTGTGTGTGTGTGTGTGTGTGTGTGTGTGTGTGTTCGCGTGCAGCGTCTTGACCATGTGTGATGTGAAAAGGCCTGAGTGGTGTCGTGGCCTTAATTTAAGGTCTAATTTGATTACCGCTCATGCGTTTACTTGTGCAAGGCAGGAGGACTGACTCACTTCCTTAGTAAAAAAAAAAAAAAAACATTTACTTATCCAAAAAAAGAGATCATGCTACTGCTACATTGAGGGAACCATGTTACATTGTTATCAAGCAAATGTTAGGCTACAATATTTATTTGTCTTTGTGGATTTCTGTTCACAATGTGTCTTGCTAGTATTGCCAGTGAAAGTTTAAAGGTGTATTTGGTATTATAGAAAATCTAATTCAACACCATAAGCAATATACTGTAGCTAGCTCCAGCAGACTGTTGTAGCTTTGACCCTGTCAGTGCTTTCTAGGACATGTTTCCCTAAATGTAATTCAGGAGCCCCTTATCTCTGGGCCCACTACAACTGAGCACAAGAGGAGCTAATGTACTGAGACTACGCAGAAATAAATGAGTTCAGGAGATAATAAGTTGGATGGACCACAGACAACAACAAGTAGGTCTATATATTTTTCCCTCAGTCAAGAATGACAGAATTGCTAGAAATTATCAAAAGAACGACTAAAGACATAGTCTACCCTTATTTTAATATATATTAAAACAACTATGTTACATATTCCAGAAACATCCATGCAAATTACATATTATCTTACTATATATATATAAAAAAACAAATCTGTCTCAATATATACAGTAATTAAGATATTACACACATCATCCATCATCTGTGTTGAATCAAAGCACTCATTTGTTAAATTCACTCAAGCACTTTCACAATCAGTTTAGGCTGAATATAATGACCATCAATTACCAACACTTTACCTCTATTTAATTAAATGTTCATCTTCATAAGATTTCAATGTGAGAAAAAAATAAAATCACCTTGGTTTCTCAAGAATATTACATGTCAAAAACAAAAAATAAAGATGTATAAATTATACATTTTATTTGACTAATTTAAACAATTCTACATATAACATTTAGTAGTATTTACATTTCTCCGTGTATTCTCTCCCCTTCTCATCACAGCTAGAGGCAGTCACTAAATTCTACAGGGCGATTAGTAAAACTTGCCTTTTTTTTTTTGCAGTCACACTCGTACGTCACTGGGTAGTGACGTCAATGTTATATCATTCCACATGGCTTTACAGCAAGAGAACGTGACAGCTGAGAGGCGCTCTGCTTTTCCGCCACCTTGCTCTCTCTCCCTCCCACTCTCTCCCTCTCTCTCTCTCTCTCTCTTTATACAGCTTGCTGCACTGTACTCATGTGTATAGTTAAGAGTTAGTTAAGAGCATTATTTACCCCTGCCTGGCTCCCAAAACACCCAGGAGCACTAACACAAACAGGGGTCCATCTATGGTTCACCCTCGCCTGACCAGGTTTAACTCACCCTTCCCTCTCTCCATACGACCAAGGAACATCGCAACTGTTCTTATAAGATATTTTTGAATGTTACATTGAAACGCCATACTTCAGTCATACTTAATCAAACAATACTCTACTCGTACTATGCTCTTTTAAATAATGGTGGTTAATTAGATTATTATACAAACAGTAACTTTGACATCTGGCCCTGAATTGCAGAGGACCTGGTCAACACGAGTTGGACTCATAAAGTAGGGTGTGGAAAACAGAAGCATTATGTCGACAGCATAATTACAGGTCTGTCCATCAGAGTTGAGTATAAATGGTTCTGTAATAACACAAAGCGGAACATCATAATTTGACAGTTTTTGTGACTGAAGTTATATTGCAGGATATTGTAGAGATCATATTTCGAACAGCTCACTATAAGACAAAACAAATCCATAGTGCAGGGACCATCAAGTAGATTCAGCCGAGAGCAAATGGTCAGGGGGCCGGAGCATAATTAAAAATAATTTGTAGACTGCAAATTGACGGCAAGAAGCCCAAACAGATATACACACATTTTTTACTAAAACATAACCATTTCAAACCTTGCTTGCATACAGTACCAGTCAAAAGTTTGGACACCTACTCATTAAAGGGTTTTTCTTTATTTTTACTATTTTCTACATTGTTTCACAAATTAACTTTTAACAAGGCACACCTGTTAATTGAAATGTCACCGCAGGAGTCCTTTTGCCTTTTGGTAGGCCGTCATTGTAAACAAGAATGTGTTCTTAACTGACTTGCCTAGTTAAATAAATGTTAAATAACTAAATAAATAAAAATGCATTCCAGGTGACTACCTCATGAGGCTGGTTGAGAGAATGCCAAGAGTGTGCAAAGCTGTCAACGAGTCAAAGGGTGGCTACTTTGAAGAATCTCAAATAGAAAATATATTTTGACTTGTTTAAAACATTTTTTGTTAGTACATGATTCCATATGTGTTATTTCATAGTTTTGATGTCTTCACTATGATTCTACAATGTAGAAAAATAAAAACCCTTAAATGAGTAGGTGTCCAAACTTTTGACTGGTACTGTATATTTCACCCCTCATTCCTAGGGACCAGATGAAGAAAAAATGAGTGCAACAGCATTGAAATACATTTGGGGGTTACACACTAATACCAATGACTGACATTTTAATAATTAGACAATTTATCAATTATTAAGGTCTTTTAAAAAGTGCATTTCTACAATTATATATTTGGAGAACTGACTATGAGCAGCTAGCAGAGTGGAAAGGAGGATGGCCGGTTCAGATATCAATAAAAGTACTCAATACCAATTAAGACTTTTTATTATCAGGTCGGCCCAGAATTTCAATATTAGCGCATCCCTACTATAGCTAGACTGTTTGGGGGTTGTTTTCGGGATTTTAATTGGCGTGGAAAAGAGTTCCAGAGGATTTCTGATATAAACTATTTTGGAAAAAGGAGCACATTTTGGGGACATTTGTGGGAAATCATATGACTTTGTAACTTGGGGCTAATTTATTCACTTTCTTCCACTGATGCTTCATATTTAATCATACGAACACCTTTGCTGAGACAAAAACACAAATCCTTCCCATCCTGCTCCATGAATTATGAATCTGTAGTCTAGCCATCACTTCATTAATACATTATGTACACAGTGAGATCTCTAAAATGGCAGCAGCAGCATCCGTGTTGCGTAGGGAATTCCCTCCCAGTCTGCCTGACACATTAAAGGATCTCACCAACAACAAACAGATGTGTTCACTCACACAGAGGTCGTCAGTATACAGCCGCACTACAGTACATACCGATCGGTAGGTAACATGAACACAGGGCCATGGCTTATTATTTTGAAAACTTTGAGATCAGTTTTCTAGTAAACACAAAAGGCTATTTTGACACATTCAGAGACATGTACATCAGACTACGGAAAGCAGCATAGGAATGCTGCCCATTCATTGACATGTTTTTTAACTTGTTGTACACCTTGCTGTGTTAATGTGGGGCAGAAATTGCATAGGACAACATATGCATTAACAGTATATATCTTAATTCAACAACTGCTGAACTGAAAGGTTCCTGTTTGATATGCAGAAAGAACAGATTTTCTACCTAAATAGTAAAGTACACGATGACAATATACAGTTGAAGTCAGACGTTTACATACACTTAGGTTGATGTCAGTAAAACTCATTTTTCAACCACTCCACAGATTTCATGTTAACAAACTATAGTTTTGGCAAGTCGTTTAAGACATCATTTACTTTGTGCATGACACAAATAATTATTACAACAATTGTTTACAGACAGATTATTTCACTTATAATTTCCTATATCACAATTCCATTGGGTCAGAAGTTTACATACACTAAATTGACTGTGCCTTTAAACAGCTTGGAAAATTCCAGAAAATGATGTCATGGCTTTATAAGCTTCTGATAGGCTAATTGACATCATTTGAGTAAATTGCTCGACATCATGGGGAAAATCAAAAGAAATCAGCCAAGACCTCAGGAAAAAACATTGTAGACCTCCACAAGTCTGGTTCATCCTTGGGAGCAATTTCCAAACGCCTGAAGGTACCACGTTCATCTGTACAAACAATAGTACGCAAGTATAAACACCATAGGACCACACAGCCGTCATACCGCTCAGGAAGGAGTCGCATTCAGTCTCCTAGAGATGAACGTATTTTGGTGCGAAAAGTGCAGCTCAATCCCAGAACAACAGCAAAGGACCTTGTGAAGATGCTGGAGGAAACAGGTAGAAAAATATAAATATCCACAGTAAAACGACATAACCTGAAAGGCCGCTCAGCAAGGAAGAAGCTACTGCTCCAAAACCGCCATAAAAAAGCCAGACTATGGTTTGCAACTGCACATGGGGATCGTACTTTTTGGAGAAAAAAAGAGAAATGTCCTCTGGTCTGATGAAACCAAAATAGAACTGTTTGGGCATAATGACCATTGTTATGTTTGGAGGAAAAGGGGGAGGCTTGCAAGCCGAAGAACACCATCCCAACCGTGAAGCACGGGGGTGGCAGCATCATGTTGTGGGGGTGCTTTGCTGCAGGAGGACTTGCTGCACAAAATAGATGGCATCATGAGGAAGGACAATTATGTGGATATATTGAAGCAACATCTCAAGACATCAATCAGGAAGTTAAAGCTTGGTTGCAAATTAGTCTTCCAAATGGACAATGACCCCAAGCATACTTCCAAAGTTGTGGCAAAATGGCTTAAGGACAACAAAGTCAAGGTATTGGAGTGGCCATCACAAAGCCCTGACCTCAATCCTAATAACATCTGTGAGCAGAACTGAAAAAGTGTGTGCAAGCAAGAAGGCCAACAAACCTGCCTCAGATACACCAGTTCTGTCAGGAGGAATGCGCCAAAATTCACCCAACTTATTGGTGGAAGCTTGTGGAAGGCTACTTGAAATGTTTGACCCAAGTTAAACAATTTAAAGACAATGCTACCAAATACTAATTGAGTGTATGTAAACTTCTGACCCACTGGGAATGTGATGAAAGAAATAAAAGCTGAAATAAATCATTCTCTCTACTATTATTCTCACATTTCACATTCTTAAAATAAAGTAGTGATCCTAACTGACCTAATACAGGGAATTTTTACTAGGATTAAATGTCAGGAATTGTGAAAAACTTAATTTAAATGTATTTGGCTAAGGTGTATGTAAACTTCTGACTTCAACTGTATACGTTTTGTTTCCAAAGCTATAATATTCCCAATCAATGGTTCAAATCAGAGCTAGAGAGTACAAATTGAAACATCTAATAATCAATTTGGAGAGGTGATAGGACTGAATGAGCATTAGGGAAGTGACTGAGGGGCATTGGAGCCCATGCAGCCATGTCCTTTTCAGAGAGCAAAAGCAGTCATGCACTGAGAAGCCAAACACCTGCGATAACAGGCCCTCAGCAAGCGTCAGAGCCCGCCCACCACACTGACCCCAGCTGCACAATGCCAAACCCACAGACAAACTTCCTCATGAATTCAAGATCAACCGATAAAGCCACAACTGCCAATAGACTCACACCAGGAGAAACAGAGCATACAGCTCAGTTACCAAAAGACAGCAAAACAGTTTCCCTAGACAAAGGAACACATGGTGGTGTGTGTGTGTGTATGTATGAAGGACACAAGTTATTTAAGTCACTCATTAACCTTGGATCACTTTATCTTTAAATACTTTATCCTTATATCTAGCCTACCAATATGCCACTAAGCGTAGTGATGTGACACAGGATGTCAGTACGCTACACAGGATGTCCAACCCGTCCCTTTTGCAGGAATGACACGCATGTAAAACAATAGACAAAACAAATCAGATTTTGTAATGATAGCCCAAACACCACCCAAAAAATGAGAATTGGTCTGCTTTCAAATCATGAATTTCATTTCCCACGAGACATGAAACGACTTTGGTCTATGCCTAGATGAAGTGACTGTTATTTATTTTTGTGAACTCTTTAGGAAGTGTTGGGGCCAACACGTCTGTTTCCATGAAAACATTTCTACAAATTTAGGACTTTTTTTTTTATTCTGTGAGAAATGTAACCTATACAGGTAAGAGTACTGTACCGTCGTTCTACCGTTCTCATGAGTGCAGTATTTTACCATTATTCTATCACTGGAAAAATAACAACAGTGTAATCCTGCAGGAATAATCCTAGCCTATCGAATACTGCCTAATCATGTAGGCTATACATTTTACTACAGAAATCAAGCCTTTAATACAATTACAAGTTCAAAACCTCAAACCCTGAATCACTGTGTGAACTAAATTGTTTAAATGTTCTATTGAATGCTGCCATAGTATAATGTGGAATATTTATGAGATGGCACACTGTTCCTATTTTTCAAAGGACCATGCACTGAAAATTGTGTGTTTCTCGTGTTTTCTGTTACCAAAATTGCATTTCAGGTAGAGAAAGCTCCACCACTGGGGCCAAGATTTTACACCTGTTTTACTGTAGGCCCTTGTTCACAGTTTCAGGTTTTGCTTTCTTTTGATTTCTTGCAACGCAAACTAATAATTCAATATCAGAACAGACGATGCACAAGACGTCAAACAGATATCAAGCAGCACTAGACGCACCTTCTGGTCAAAGCCACTGTAGTTGGGTTTAACGACGTAGTAGGCTGTGCTGATGACGAGCACAGAGCCATTACGCTGTGGGAAGGAAGGCTATGACTCACAGGCAGGGGCCAGGGAGAGTGCCTGTTAGCTGGGCTCATCAGGTGGAGAAGCCATGAGGCCACACATGACGTGAGACAGCGCATCAATTAGATATTTTGATACTTTGCATCGATTATCACTATAGCTGGCCAGTACATCAGTTTAGGAACCACAACGGGGCGTAATGTATGATGACTAAGTTTCCAAAGAGAATCAGGAAGTGCAGGAGAGGCTGAGGTGTTGCGGTGTAGTAGCTAGGTCATAAGATCACAGCACAGACTGTGGCACCTTTATCTCAACCAAGTAAGACGGTCATAAGCTTAATGTCGCTCTCCATACACAACACATGCATAGCCATTTGCTAGTCAGCAAATAATAAAGATTCAATGTACCTTTCCCCAGCAACATCCCCTGAAAGTATAACAATTGTACTATCTATATGAGGAAGGCTACTGCGAATGTGAGTATTATGGTCTAGTCCTATTTGCGCTCTGCAAGGATGGTTTTGCGGACAGATGATGCCACCTTTAATATAAAACTGGAATACATTTCAAAGAATATCAAGTAATCTTGAAAACAACACAAAAAAATAAGATAACACGCTGATGATTATGTAATGATTTGAAACGTAACCCTTTGTGTCCAATACTTGCTTTTTAGCATGAACTATTAAGCTGAAATCCAAACTGCAGTATCTTTAAGAAAAACATGACTGATGTGCCAATGTAAACCCAACTTTAAAAATGTAAGATATCAGAGACCAAATTAAGAAATATGGTATCAGTGCTTATGGCCTATCACTGATCATTCATCATCGGGACACAGTCAGAATGTCTAACCTAATCCCAGAGAAGGTTTCAGAATGACATGAGACAAAGTGAGGTGATAGACATGTAAATGAGATGTAAAACATTCTCTTATTTGTATTATGGTCCTCCTTAGTCATGCCTTTGTTGACCTATATAATTAATAATGGAGTAGGCCTATATCATAGGTATTTTAACTGTATTAGTAGGTGTACAAAGGAGTGTCAAGCACAGTATGTAGGACTACATACAAAAATACCATTGTCTTTCTTTGTGTTACACTTTTTTTTTTAAACTTCATAGCGAATTGTAGCATCAGGGCTCTACAGTGCCACCATTTTACTTGCATATGCGCCTAATATTTTGTTGTCCAACCTGGAATTTTAATTTAGGAGCAGCTGTGCGTCCAAAAAAAAAAAAGAATCACCCAGATAATAGTTGTTGCAATGATTACTTCACTATACCGCAGCACACCGAGCACAGATTCATGACCGTCATGCTTGCACCATTACTACAAAGAACCCGGCTTGTTACATCAAATACTTGTTATCGACTCCTACATTTCTTTGTGTGCTCCTACAGCTTAGAGTCCTGAGCAGATTGTGATAGTGCTCCAAAACTAGGCCCTTTTTTCTCTATTTTTTATTTTATTGTACATTTATTTAACAAACAACAATTCTTATTTACAATGACGGCCTACATGGTTTCATGTGAGAGTTCCTGATAGGTCTACTAAAACAGAGTTGTCTTTCAAAGACTTGATTTCAGCTGCACATGGTCTCATATCAAAAGGTGGTGGTGTTGATGTGTCTGGCTGCTAACACTGAACTTTTGCTAGAAACAATTAACAAACAAGGCCTAAATGCATCACTGTCTGGCAACAATGGATCTAATGCAGAACAGGACACACAGCATACCATCAAATCAATATCAACAGAGCTTCAGGACAAAAGCAAGGATCGTCTCTAAACTTTGTATGCCAACCCAAAAGTGGTTGACCACTGATCATATATGGTGTGTTTTTAAAATATATAAATATATATATATATATATATATATATATATATATATATATATATATATATATATATATATATATATATATATATATATTAGTGGAAAATGCTCTTATGTAAATTGTGTATTTTTCCACATTGCCAATGTTGAGACACATTTTCTTTTAAGGTCAAAATCATTATTCTTTACTAGTGACATGAGTTAGCCTTTTCCACATTCCACACAGCATTTCATAAGCATCATGTGCTGACAAAAAAATATATAACTGATTTTACAATACATTTTTTGATGAATCAATGACCAACAAATCATATAGTGTCATGATATATGACCAAATAAGTCCAGGAATCTATGTATGTGTGGATGACAAGTATGATCTATGGTTAGTATTACATTTGAGTTCGTCATTGCAGTTCCAAACTAAATGTGTCTCCAAAGACCACATTTGAGCTAATCTTAATTACTATTAGTCCACACTACATCCTGAAAAAAAGTGTCACATATAGGACTTGACTGTGGACACTGAACCTGACGTGCATATAATCACTCTCTTAAAGTCCTTGACTGTGATATTCAAACATGGTCCTTCGGATAGATAGATGGATAGATGGATGGATAGATGGATGGATAGATGGATGGATAGATGGATAGATGGATAGATGGATAGATACTTCATTGATCACCGTGGGGAAATTACTTTGTCAAGCACCTACATAAAAAAACACAGGGCAGGTGCAAAATGCCAGAACGAAATACACAAAAGACAGATACACGACACATGATACATAGTGCGGCAGTATGAAAAAGTATAAAAATACACAAAGTCTGGAGTGCAAAAAGCTATACAAACGCATTGCATAGTATGAGTGAATGACTGAATATGTAGACTATACATTCAGCTAGGGCCGTACTGCGTTTTGGGTGATGTTGGCACTCCTGTCCCCTCTTGTTAAGTCAATAAAGTTGGACAACAGGCAGTGATCAATACTGGTCTACACCAATGCCCCTCACTGCCTGACAACATTAACGCTAGACCAGACCTGCATGGTAGTATCCAGACTGGAGTCTGCAATCTATTCCTGACACAAAATCCACTGCAGGACAATGAGTCAAATGAACAAACAATAAATTCAATGTTGTGTTGTATGAGTCAAGTGTGCTATTACAACACTGTAATAAAACATCCTTTATACAGCTTCTGTGTCTTATCTTTTCATAATAATCTTCATCTTTAAAGGTAGTCCAGTTTACAACAAAGGCTATTGCTAAAACAATATTTGGCAGGTCACTTTTATAAAATGTCACAGGTTCATAGAATCAGAGAGGCAAAACTACATTTGGATAAATCTAATTGACAATGAACATTATGATAGGCTAATCTAATATGGTCAGAGAGGGCAGGGCACAGACTCAAATGTCAGCTGAACATATTTTCCTTGTTGGATTTGAAAACGCTTATTGTTAATGTGTGGCACTAGGCCTAAATATTTCACAAATAACAAATAAACTAGAATGAGCTAGCATCACTGATAATAAAATATAGGCGGACTGCAGTCCATAAAGTTTCTACACACAAATAGCCTGTTATTATACATCTTTAAAGGAATTACATTCCTTGAGGTTTTTTTAAAATATGGAACATTATTTGATGGTAAAGCCTGATGCCTATTTACTGTCAGAGTGGACAGCCGGTCCTTCCAAAAACAGCTTCTTTCTGATACACGATTGGTTCTTGAGCTCAGATGTTGAAAACGTATGCAAGCTAGCACAATTTCACATCCATGCAAAGAATGTTATGATTGGACCTGTGCAAGAAAGTAATAATAAGCTATTTAATCAAGTTGTCTCTTCAAAAAAATCAAGGGGTACATTTTTTGTAGATATTGTAGGCTAAAACATTTGATGAAATGTCAGCTGGGCCACAGTGATGTTGTTTGTTACAATGAACTGTAAGTGTGAACAGGATGTTTGACTATTGGGGTGTCTTGGATGAATATATTCCATCTTTAACTACTGGGGAATGAATATGTTCCATGGTCACAATACATTGCCTGGAATACAGTGAGTGTTGAAGCCAAATAAATACACTTGATGTTACTCACACTTTCCATTGCAGTGGCCTCGCACCAGAGTATCCTAACTACAGTGAAATAATAACCTCATAGGGCATTTTAGAGATGAGTGAATATGTAGTACTATTTTCTTTCTTATTTTCTTAATAGCTAGGCCTATATGAAAATAATGCCTTTGAGTGAATCACTAATTAATGATCATTGCATTGATTATTCTACCATAAGTGATCGTGCTTGAATATGGATTGAACTTGTTTGACATGCTTCCTGTCATCAACACAATTATCTCAACAAACAAGAATATGATAGGACGTCTGAGTAAATGTCACTTAGGTAAATTAACTTTCTGGTGCAAATTAACTTTCTGGTGCATGTGTGCTGCATGTTATAGTCATATGACTTTAATTGTTGCAGGACTATCAGACTAGTTTATTTCAAGAGACGATTATTTGGTGTGAGTAGAGGTTAATGACCTGAATGGTGAATAGTTCGGCAGTGTAGGGGGGATTGTATGTCTGTACTACTGTAGGCCTATGCATTATAGATATGGAGTTTAATTGCCTCCTTGCTGGAGACCACAGGTTCAAGGTTGTGTACTCTTGCGCACTCTGAGCAGTCAGTGATACTTTTTGCACAACTGAGTGAAGGCAATGATAAACATGATGCCAGACCATGACCTACCTGTTCTCTGGATATGCACGGTAATGAAGGTCTGCGAGGCATTTTACAGCTGCCATAATAGCTGGTCGACGTTTCCCCCAAAGAAACACAGCTGGACCTTCTCCTGGGTCTGATCACTGGGACTTTCTCCTCGGTGCTGGAGATCCTGTTCGGCGCTTCCCTCGACGGGTAATAATGGTCAAAACAGAGCGACAAGAGCGAGCCTGAGACACCCGCCAAACACGCAAACACTGGTCTCAGGAGTGCAGGTAGACAGCTCAGACTGGTGAAAGACACCAACCACACAACACTAGCAAACACCAGGATCAGAACACTGTGTTTGAGTTTCAAAGTGGGGATCAGTGTTAGGAGACCCACACAACCCAACACGAATAACAACCTGCCCACCATTTGCATCTGATGTTGGTCCTCTCCCCACTGCAAAAACCGCAAAACCAAAAAATCCCCTAAGTAACATGATGCTGGCAATGACACGAGCCAACATTTATTACTTTCCCTCTTTTTCCTCCTTAGATAAAAGGTCAAAAAGAAGAATGCACAGCCTATGCTAAAGAGAGGGCTGATGGACTGAGAGAAGCCCGACAGAAAAGTCCGCAAATCCCAAAAGCTGAAGTCACTTTGCAAGCTCCTGGAAATAACCAACGAAACTGCAAAAATTGCGAATGCACCCAGGTATAGGCCAGAAATTCGAAATATTTTTGAATTCAGAATGTCCTCATTGCAAAACCTACAGACGTTAAACAAAAATCCCCTTTGATGGTCTTGTTTTAAAGGGGTGACGCAGCTCTTCACATAGCCGTTCCTAAAGCTCTCTGTGCTGTTTGCATTGGCAACCCCATCGTGGTGCCTGATTTTACTGTGCAAAACCTCTCCTTCTTCGCGAACAGCCATCTTTTCAACTGTAGCTCCTTGGATTCCTTCAAGAGTTTCCTTCTCCCAATATTTTCGCCGTATTAACGCTCCACTATATGACGGCAAACGCACTCCATGGTCACTCAAACGTGCTCAAGCATTTTGACTAAAAGAAAGAGAAGGTGAAATGTTGTTGTTTTTAGAGAAAAGGGACTCTGTGTCGCCGCCTAGATGTGACAATCCGCTACAAAAACTACAGCTCGACACAGGCACGCGCTCTGCAGCACTGGAAACAAACCGTGCACTCTCATGGTCGTTCAGAAGAAGGAAGAAGAGTGCTGATTTATACAAATTAAGGCTGTCATAGTTAATCAGCTCGAGTTAACTTTTTGTAATTTTAGTGCACATGTTTTAAATCGCAATTAATGGCATTGTCTGAAAGCGTTCAAAATAGACTTGAAACATCTAAAATCGATAATCTAAACAGCTAAAAACCACCATACAATGTCAACATGTTGACAGTGAGGTTAAATAAAGTGTGCTTTATCAATTTACTTGATTTTGATAATCGTTACTTCAGACAAAATCCAAACGTCAAATGATCTTGCAGATGTGCAACTGGATCTGTTTCATTAGGAGTTTAGGATTGGTAAAGTACATTTTTGCCAGAAATAAGGTCCATTATTTCAAGGTTTATCCATTATTATTATTATTATTATTAGTAGTAGTAGTAGTAGTAGTAGTAGTAGTAGTAGTAGAAGTAGTAATATTAGTAGTAGTATTACTATTATTACTACTATTATTAGTATTATTAATAGTAGTAGTAGTACTGTATACTATTGCACCCTTTTCTAGTGTAATTACATAGCCAGGCTATTCTACCACTATTTAGGCCTAGTTACTCTGGCAGGCCTGTGATATTGAAAGATTTCCAGATCTGTTCAACTAATGAAATCTACCACTTAATTCGTGAAAATATGATTAATCTTAGAATACCTATATTTGGATGTGTTATCATGAGACTTTGTAAATAAAAACATTGTTTCTCTATGGAATGGAATCTCTTGAGCAGTACAGATAAGATGTAACTCTATTTGGATATACTATAGAAAGCAAGCGATATTTATGTAAGAATACGGAATGCACCTTCAAAATCTAAATTTTCATGGGGAAATAGTTGAATTCGACGAGATTGTAAATTGTGTTTAACATTACCTGTATTGAATAATTGCATGCTTTTAGTTTTGGGGGTTTCTGAATTCTTCAGCAGTGTCTGGTGAATAATTTCACATCACATCAGTCAGAGAGAGAAAAATACAGAACGCGGATCCCTCTCTGTGATCTACTTGTTTGACTTTGCGCAGACATCAGTAGGAAAAGTAGTCGATCACTCATCGGAGGCGCTTGTTGGTGGAAAGCTCAATCATCATGGTAAGAATGGAAGAAGTAATATAATATCTACCATATATCAAAAGTGAATGCAAACGTAATTATTAAATGCACCAGAAATCTATGTTATCTGTAGTCGGATGGAAAGGCTACCTAGCTAGCTATCCATTGCAATGAGTAAGCATTTAGTTAAGCTAACTAGCTACGCTACCATACCGGTAAAAAATATTATGAAATAGAATGTGTAGCTAGTTAGGCCAACAACAACAAATGATACTATGGCTGCATCCCTAACCTGTGCCTGTCCCATATTTTGTGTAGAATATGATAGTAGTGGCTAACTTCTTGCTTAATGTTATTGGACATAGCTAATGTTAATCAATGGTAGTAGCTAGCTAACTAATGTTAGCCATTCAGCTAGCTAGCTACCTAGATTACTTGTTCACAACTTGAAGTCAAACTTCTGTGTGTGAGGACCAAGCTGTGTTACAGCGCTGCTTTTACTGAGTCATTGCCTTGGTAAAGCCACTTTAAGTTGTAACTGTTACCATCCAAGACTGGGCATTGGGCAACCAACACAAATATAAATAATGACGCAATAATGCATCCCATGGTAACGGTTTCTCATGCAAATGGAACTTGATTTCTATTATGTAATCAATGATGACATACTGTACTCTGACGACAGCAACATGTAGGTTTCTAGATTGTGGACTAATTTTTGTATTCCTCTTAGTTCCGCAACCAGTATGACAACGATGTCACAGTTTGGAGTCCACAGGTAAGAGTCTGCAAATACAGGTGACATAACCGTTAGCAATTTCAGCTGCAATATTTGTGACTGTTATAACAGGTCACTGTCTTGTTTCAGGGGCGTATTCATCAGATTGAATATGCTATGGAAGCAGTGAAACAAGGTTCTGCCACAGTGGGTCTGAAATCTCGCAGTCATGCTGTACTTGTGGCTCTGAAGGTACAATTTACATAGATTTTACATTTGCATTCAACAACAAATGATTGTATGAAAAGTTGTGTAAAAGTTGTCTTTTTAATCATGATTTTGTGTTCTTGTCCAGAGAGCTCAGTCAGAGTTGGCTGCCCATCAGAAGAAAATTCTACATGTTGACAGCCATATTGGCATCTCCATCGCTGGCCTCACTGCTGATGCAAGGCTACTCTGGTGAGAGGATCTGTTGTGCATGGTTTTTCATATTCTTGAAGAGAATAAGAAATGTTTTTTCTGACTGGTTAACACTTCTCTCTTCCTTCATATTCCTTAAGCAACTTTATGCGTCAGGAATGCTTGGACTCCAGGTTCGTGTTTGATAGGCCTCTCCCTGTGTCCCGCTTGGTCACACTGATTGGAAGCAGTATCCTTTTACCACAAATGTTTTAGTTTTTATGATGCTGAATGTTTGTGTGTAACATGAATTGTGTCTGTACTGGTCATTTGAAAGTTATTACACTGTTGCAACTCAGACAATCCACCTTGACCTAGCACTCAGAAACCCAGATCCCTACACAGAGATATGGAAGACGGCCTTATGGTGTGGGACTGCTCATCGCAGGATATGATGTAAGAAATGTTTTGGTTGGTTTGTCCCGCTATAAATATTAGTGGAATAGTATGTCATATCTAATATTGTCTGTCTCGTCTAGGATATGGGGCCACACATTTTCCAGACCTGCCCCTCTGCCAACTACTTTGATTGCAAGGCCATGTCCATAGGGGCCCGCTCCCAGTCTGCACGTACCTACCTGGAAAGACACATGGACACTTTTCTCAACTGTGAGTATTTTATGCCTTTTCTTCTCTGCCTCTCAGGAACTGATGTAAGCACGTTGTAAAGCTTTCGTTGTCTTGTAGGTGACCTGAATGACCTGGTTCAACATGGCCTCCGGGGACTGAGAGAAACTCTACCTGCAGAACAAGATCTTACCACAAAGGTAAACCTTAAGCTTACTGCAAGCTCTATGGAGATGCAAGATTCATCACAAAAAGGGGCGTCTCCTTGTAATACGCTCCGGAATTCGACATACTTTTCTTCTACCTGAAAATTGAGACATGCCATATCATTCTTTCAGCAGCCGTGGGAGCAGTGTTGTCGCTTGGTTCCTTGATCCGATCTATAGGCTATATAGGCTATTCATCAAAGTAGCCTATTTTGCATTGATAGCCAAACAACAAGAATCCACCCAAAAAGGTATTTTGTTTAGAAGTTATAACTATCAGGCTGTTGTGAAATGGTAGAACCTGCTGTAGCCAACTAGCTAGCCATGTGCTTTTTTCTCTGTGACCAAAACACAATTGCGTTCTGTTTTTAGCTGATATGGGAATTAATACATAAGCAGCATATTAAACTGGGATAATGTTTTGGGTTACACTTAGTGATGTTACGTTTGATGCCTGAACTCCAAGGCATGCGTCAAAATCGCTAAGCAGTGTACTTCGAAGCAGTGTGCCGATGCCAGTATCACTTTATCCGAAGCATGTGATCAATAATGGTCAAAGCTTCGTTTCGTTGAACAACCACCTGATTGGCCAAAAGTTTGGAATATTGCTCATTCAAGGGTTTTTCTTCATTTGCACAATTTTCTACATTGTAGAATAAAAGTGAAGACATCAAAGCTATGACATAACACATATGGAATCATGCAGTAACCAAAAGAAGTGTTAAAAAAACAAAATATATTTTTATATGATTCCAAATGTGTTATGTCATAGTTTGATGTCTTCACTTTTATTCTACAATGTAGAAAATTGTGCAAATGAAGAAAAACCCTTGAATGAGTCATATTCCAAACTTGTGGTTCCCAGTGTATGTTTTAATTATAAATTATGGAGTGGGAAGTTAAAAGGCTAGCTAGCTTACTATGTTTAAAGCCAACTAGCCAGGCTGTTAGCAAGCTACTAATGAAAAAACACATAATAAATGGCGCTATCGCTCCCTTGTGAATGGGAGGGGAACCAGCGAGGATATCATGTTACCAAAAGGTGTCCACTGCACCAAAAATCCCAATCCGTCCATATGCAAGTAGATCAACGGAATGAAGCTTGTAGTAATCTGAAGACTTTTACATCAGGCTACTGTCCAATTATCAACTCCTCACCCTGAAGTGTGCTCTCATTCGCTCCCCCTGATGGGATGGACTGGTATAACTACTATGTGAAAACACCTTCTAGCCATGCTTACACTTATCCAGTGTTTTAAAATTCATGAGGGGTTCAGAGAGAATGGTAGGGGATCAGAACACAATTTAAGTCACAGATTGGCAACTTACTGTCTGCCCTTTTAGAATGTATCCATCGGGATTGTTGGCAAGGACATGGAGTTCACCATCTACGATGATGGCGATGTGGCATCATTCCTTGAAGGCCTTGAGGAGAGGCCACAGAGAAGGGTAAAGAACAACTTGGCAAATTTTGAATTAAAATATTTTCTCTCAGAGGAAACTTGTCAAGAGGAACAGTTATTGCCTTAATAATATTCTTGACTGTACATTATTCAGTTATCTCCAAACCTGACAATGCCCATGCCAAGTCCTCTTGTTGTGCTGCAGGTTGCCCAGCCAGACGACGAGCCGGCAGCAGAGAAGCCAGATGAGCCCATGGAGCTCTGAGATTGAAGTGTGTCCCAGACGTGTGAAGATGACACAGCTCTTATCCCTGATTCTTTCAGTCGTTGGATGGCACCCTGTCCACAACCAATATTCCACCCACACTCACTTGTAACTGTATCAACATGGAAAACAATTACCATTATACTTATGTATGTTCTAGTCGAATATCTATGATTTTTGTTAACCGTTCAATGTTTGCATTCATTTTTTGTCATTAAAGACAAACTTTTTCTCAACTTTTCTGGTCCATAAAAAATATCTAAATGTGATGTTAGCTTTTCTCATTACTGCATTGTCAGTACAGGGTGTTTTCAAAAAGGAGGTAGGAGCCAGTGGTGGTTTATTTATACTTAAGCACCAACTGAACTTTGAACAGAAAAAATAAAAATGTAGTAGATGTTCAAACATCATGGACTAACCCGAAACTACTATGGACTTTCTTAAATCATAATTGCTGGTAATACTACCTACTGACAAACTCAACTGAAATGGCAGCATTATATTCTGTGGAATGGTCAACACTCTGGAATGTACTATACCACGGGATGGGGGGCAATTATAAACTAAAATATACAATTTAATAAATACCAAATGTAGTGTAAGTTACTTGTAGCAAAAACATGTCAAGGATAAGTTCTGAGTACATAAATGGAGGCAATATAGAGTATTGTAACATTGGGCAACACTCATAATTAGAATTTCGTCTTCGCGTCTAGGTTATTTGTCCCTTTTCACTTGCTGTAGTAGTGATGTGGCTCAGAAAGTAGCTGATCTTCCACGTCACAGGGAACGGACAGCTCGAGAAGATCTCTGAGCAATTTTACAGATGCCCAAGTAAATAACAGACGCGACATCTGAGGCTATTTGGAAATATAATAAACGTACACTAAGGTAGCTAGATGTTTATTTCTCTATCGTGACCAAGTGCGGGAAGATTTGTTTGGGTAATTGTATTCCGAAGAGGTTTTACTATCCATCCTCCATTTGCAAGCTAACGCTAACTGTATAATGGACGACAAGCGTTTGAGTTTGCTCAATTTGTAATATCAAAACGTCTAACTAGTTTACTAGGCTATGTGAAGTGTTACTGGCATTTTGCATTTCAGTTTTGTTTGGGCATGTCACTGATTGAGCTGCGTAATTCTTTAGGCCATTGACTTGTCAATAGCTAACATACTAGGTAACTAACAGGCGAGGCGGCCTGTGTGAATGAATAACATTAACTAGCTAGTACAAGCTAGCCAACTGACGTGTCTACGTGGATTTGTGGACTAGCTTCCACATATTTCTTAGCTACAGGTGTGCAGTATTAGAAAGCACGAATCGTGTTAAATAACTTGAATATGTGAAATATGCGTGTAATAGCAGCTATGTTTACGTTTGTCGGATAATGCATGAACATTACTTGATGGGTACTTTATAGGAATCATCTTAACAGTTCTGTTGATTGGGGTGCTGCAAGAGGAAAGACTATCCATCCGGCAAAATGACAGCCGCAGAGAATGTTTGTTACACTTTGATCAATGTTCCAAATGACTCTGAACCTCCATCGGAAGTCAGTCTCAAAGCAGACTTGGGTAAGTATCCTCTGTTGACACTATCTGTTTTGTAAATAAGCACCTAACCCCCCCAAAACAACTATCCGTGTGAATAATCTGTGATCAATGTGACTTTAAGAATAATACAATGTTTTTCCTGGTATCAGAAAAAGGAGAGATCAAGGCAAAGACAGAGGCCCTGAAGAAGGTAATCATCATGATACTGAATGGAGAGAAGCTGCCAGGCCTACTGATGACCATCATCCGATTTGTCCTCCCACTTCAAGACCACACCATCAAAAAGCTTCTGCTAGTCTTCTGGGAGATTGTCCCCAAGACGACTCCAGATGGCAAACTGCTTCAGGAGATGATCCTGGTCTGTGATGCCTACAGAAAGGTATGGTAGCATACTACACAAGTGTTTTGTCACTGTCAGTCTGAATGTTAGATCAATTATCTAATTAGCAAAGTATGACTTGGGACTATTACCCTTGAATAAGACCTATTTAAATGTCTGTTTCAGGACCTGCAGCACCCCAACGAGTTCATCCGTGGATCCACCCTGCGCTTCCTGTGCAAGCTGAAGGAGTCTGAGTTGCTGGAGCCCCTCATGCCCGCCATCCGCGCCTGCTTGGAGCACCGCCACAGCTATGTTCGCCGCAATGCTGTCCTGGCCATCTACACCATCTACAGGTACACTTACTGTACTGATACAGTACAAAAGTCCCATATGACTGTATATGACCCTTAATGGAGAACATGGCATTTACTTGAGCAATTTTCTTTCCATCTCAGGAACTTTGAAAATCTCATCCCAGATGCCCCTGAGTTGATCCATGATTTCCTTGTGAATGAAAAAGATGCCAGCTGCAAGAGAAATGCTTTCATGATGCTCATTCATGCAGACCAGGTCAATTGAATCTTCACTTTTTTTTTTATTAGAGACCGCTCACCAACATTTTTCTGTGTCTGGGACTAATACTGGTCATTTTCATTGTGCAGGACAGAGCTCTGGATTACCTCAGCACCTGCATTGATCAAGTACATACATTTGGAGATATTCTCCAGTTGGTCATTGTGGAGCTGATTTACAAGGTGAGTCCTTCAGGCATTTTCCCACCAGAAAGTACCATGAGAAACCTCCAGATATCTGGCGTCCCGAGTGGCGCAGTGGTCTAAGGCACGGCATCGCAGTGCTTGAGGTGTCACTACAGACCTGGGTTCGATCCCAGGCTGTGTCACAACCGACCTGGACCGGCAGTCCCATAGGCCGGTGCACAATTGGCCCAGCGTCGTCCGGGATAGGGGAGGGTTTGGCCGGGGGGGCTTTACTTGCCTCATCTCGCTCTAGCGACTCCTTGTGGTGTGCAGGGCATCTGCAGGCTGTCATCATTCATCAGTTGAACACTGTTTCCTCCGACACATTGGTGCAGCTGGTTTCTGGGTTAAGCGGGCGTATGTTAATGAGCACGGTTTGGCGGTCACAGTACAGCCATTGCAATTTATTGCCCTGGCCACATCTGCAGTCCTCATACCTCCTAAGGCACATTCAGGCAGATGAGCAGGGACCCTGGGCATCTTTCTTTTGGTGTTTTTCAGAGTCAGTAGAAAGGCCTCTTTAGTGTCCTAAGTTTTCATAACTGTGACCTTTGCCTACCGTCTGTAAGCGTCTTAATGACCGTTCCAGGTGTGCATGTTCATTAATTGTTTATGGTTCAGTAAAACAAGCATGGGAAACAGTGTTTAACCCCTTTACAATGAAGATCTGTGAAGTTATTTGGATTTTTACGAATTATCTTTGAAAGACAGGGTCCTGAAAAGGGGACGTTTCTTTTTTTGCTGAATTTATTTTATTATAAAGACACAGGATGTCACTGAGGAAGGAGCTGAAACGTATGCCAGTGTGTGGTCTATTAAGACATTATGCTATTATTTTTTTTATTTAACCTTTATTTAACTAGGCAAGTCAGTTAAGAACAAATTCTTATTTACAATGACAGCCTAGGAACAGTGGGTTAACTGCCTTGTTCAGGGGCAGAACGACAGATTTATACCTTGTCAGCTCGATCCGGCAACCTTTCAGTTACGGGCCCAACACTCTAACCACTAGGCTACCTGCCGCCCCTGTGTTAAAGAAAATAAATACAAAGCTTCAATTTCAAATGACATCCATGTAAGTACTGGCCTTTTTTTTTCATTTATCATCTCTTCTTTCCTCCATGTTTAGGTGTGCCATGCTAACCCGTCTGAGCGTGCCCGCTTCATCCGCTGCATCTACAACCTGTTGCAATCCTCCAGCCCAGCCGTCAAGTACGAGGCAGCTGGCACTCTTGTCACGCTGTCCAGTGCACCCACTGCCATCAAGGTACCCACTCTCACTTATCTACATCCCAACATGGCACTGCTGTGGATTTTAGTCTGGTATTGTGTGTTTTTCAATGCCGTTTGTGTGTTTATTCTAGGCTGCTGCCCAGTGCTACATTGACCTGATCATCAAGGAGAGTGACAACAACGTGAAGCTGATCGTCCTGGATCGTCTGATAGAGCTAAAGGAGCATCCCACTCATGAACGTGTTCTCCAGGTACTTAGACTTCACTGTCATAAATGTCGCTTTTGGTGAACAGATCCCGTGTTGGGTACCAGCAAGTCTTTGAAGTGTAATAATAATCTGCTTAACATGTCTGTTCCTTGCCCTCCCAGGACCTGGTGATGGACATTCTGCGTGTTCTGAGCACACCTGACCTGGAAGTCCGGAAGAAGACCCTGCAGCTGGCCCTGGACCTAGTCTCATCCCGTAACGTAGAGGAGGTGAGTGTGTCATCCTCAGGACTCTCCTCTCCTGTCTCTGTGGACTCTCCTCTCCTGTCTCTGTGGACTCTCCTCTCCTGTCTCTGTGGACTCTCCTCTTCTGTCTCTGTGGACTCTCCTCTCCTGTCTCTGTGGACTCTCCTCTCCTGTCTCTGTGGACTCTCCTCTCCTGTCTCTGTGGACTCTCCTCTCCTGTCTCTGTGGACTCTCCTCTCCTGTCTCTGTGGACTCTCCTCTCCTGTCTCTGTGGACTCTCCTCTCCTGTCTCTGTGGACTCCCCTCTCCTGTCTCTGTGGACTCTCCTCTCCTGTCTCTGTGGACTCTCTTCTCCTGTCTCTGTGGACTCTCTTCTCCTGTCTCTGTGGACTCTCTTCTCCTGTCTCTGTGGACTCTCTTCTCCTGTCTCTGTGGACTCTCCTCTCCTGTGTCTGTGGACTCTCCTCTCCTGTCTCTTCGTAAAAGGATGATGATTATTCTAACTAAGGTGTTCATGTGTTTGTGTTCCAGTTGGTGATAGTTCTGAAGAAAGAGGTGATTAAGACCAACAACGTGACAGAGCATGAGGATACTGATAAATTCAGGCAGCTGCTGGTGCGCACCCTCCACTCCTGCAGTGTTCGCTTCCCTGACATGGCGGCCAATGTCATTCCTGTGGTGAGTCTACCTATCTACCCTGTTCGCCCACACTAACTCTAAAATATAACACAGCTAGGGTCATTCGGTCATCTGTGATTGTAATCTAAATTACATACGTGTGTGTCACTCAGCTGATGGAGTTCCTGAGTGACACTAACGAGGCAGCGGCGGCTGATGTGCTGGAGTTTGTGAGGGAGGCCATTCAGAGGTTCGACAACCTGAGGCCCCTCATCATCGAGAAGATGCTGGAAGTCTTCCATGCCATCAAGACTGTCAAGTAAGACCAAGACTGTCAAGTAAGACCAAGACTGTCAAGTAAGACCAAGACTGTCAAGTAAGACCAAGACTGTCAAGTAAGACCAAGACTGTCAAGCTTACATGTAAATAGGGAATCACAGGATGCTTTAGGAGAATTACACTTTTTTTTGATGCTGACATCCGATCTTTTAAACTGTGTTAGGATCTACAGAGGAGCGCTTTGGATCCTGGGAGAATACTGCAGCACTAAAGAGGACATTCAGAGTGTGATGACAGAAGTGCGCAGGTCGCTTGGAGAGGTATGCGTGTGCTTATGGATTATTCATTCACTTTTAGTGCTCAATACCAGTGATACTTGAGGCCAGTGGCTCATGTCTGTCCCTCTGTGTTCAGATCCCCATAGTAGAGAACGAGATCAAGAAAGAGTCTGGGGAGGGGAAGCCTGAAGAAGAGGTGACTGCAGCGCCAGCAGCCAAACTGGTGACAGAGATGGGCACCTACGTCACACAGAGCGCCCTAAGCTCCTCCAGACCCTCGAAGAAGGAAGAGGACAGGTAAAAGAAAAATCACTTTTTGTTTCTCAAATAAATTGTTTCATAGCTTGCAGTGATTGTCTTTCAGAACTGAATGATATGATACTCAAGGAAACTGTTGTCCCTTTCCCCATAGGCCTCCTCTCAGGGGCTTCTTGATGGACGGAGACTTCTATGTGGCAGCCTCGTTGGCCACAACCCTGACCAAAGTGGCCCTGCGATATGTCGCCATCGTTCAAGACAAAAAGAGACAAAATGTAAGTATAGAATCTCTCTATTTTCTGAAACAGTTGTGATTTAGGTGTTCCATGTTCACCAAGTCTAATGCTCTCGGTCCCTGTGTCCTCTTCAGTCCTTTGTAGCTGAGTCTATGCTGATCATGGCCACCATCCTCCACTTGGGCAAGTCCTCTCTGCCCAAGAAGCCTGTCACAGATGACGATGTGGACCGCATCTCGCTGTGCCTCAAGGTGCTGTCCGAGTGCTCGCCCCTCATGAACGATATCTTCAACAAGGAGTGCCGCAAGTCCCTGTCTCACATGCTCACTGTCAGGCTGGAGGAGGAGAAGCTATCTCAGAAGGTAAGGAGGAGTGCTGGTTCGTAGTTTAGTAGGCCATAGCTTCCAGTCAACCCTTCTCACTAAACCACTGCCTTCTCCCAGTTCACTCAGCTATACTCTAGTTCTCCCTTCACCGGGCTGCTTATCCATTTGGACACTGCTGGATTGTATTTCTGATGGTGTTCTGTGCTCTTTTATCCACAGAAAGAGTCAGAGAAGCGGAACGTGCTGGTGCAGGCAGACGACCCCATTTCCTTTATGCAGCTGACGGCCAAGAACGAGACGACCTCCAAGGAGGACCAATTCCAGCTCAGTCTACTGGCTGCCATGGGAACCACTCTTAAGAAGGAGGCTAATGACCCCCTGGCCTCCAAACTCAACAAGGTACACCTACAGGGATCCCGTAGACACACACACACCATTCTGGTACAGAATTACAATATTGTGTGCTTGCGAATCCCACGGTCATGTGCCTTTTTGGATAGTAGATGTGTGTGATATACCTCGTTGCCAGCAGGTGGCATTGTGTGTCAAATGTGAGTGAGCCATAGCAACAGAGAAATCAGTGTTTTCTAGGGCTGTTCCACAGGAACAACTATGAAAGAGGGAATTAATATAATATTTCTAGGTTTAGGCTATGGCGTGGATTGGATTGGAGCTCAGGATCCTATTCAGAAATGTATATTTTCATCATAGCTATTAGTGTTGTTGAGGTAGTTATTGACGGGTACTCCATTGTGTAACAACATGTTGGTGGGGACTATGTCATTCTGAGTATATGTTGTATTGCAGGTTACCCAGCTGACTGGTTTCTCAGACCCAGTCTATGCGGAGGCCTATGTCCATGTCAACCAGTATGACATTGTGCTGGACGTGTTGGTCGTCAACCAAACCAACGACACCCTACAGAATTGCACCTTGGAGCTGGCTACATTGGGTGAGGTTCTAGTCTATAGTTCATATGACTATATGCAGAGTCATACAACCTTACTAAGGGTTGTTGCAGGGCCATATCTTTTGGTTACCATAGGTAATGTACAGTTGACGTCGGAAGTTTACATATACTGTCATTCATATTCCTGTTCGATTCACTTAGCTCAATGTAACATCGATAGGTTTAGGTGCACAGGTCGAGACAATTTTGAGTAACATTCAGTACCGCCTTTGCATACTCTTGCCTGCATCTAGATCATCTAGCTGTAATCATTAGTCCAACAGTTGCAAATTAGAGTTTTTATTGGTCAAATTCAGGTGTGTTTATCCTCGTTTCGTTACATTTGCTTCCGTTTTCAACAGAATTTGTGGAATGAATACACCCCTTATCACATGCAAACACAGTTTCATAGCAGCCACATAAAAACACCATGATAAGCTGTCTGTGACCAGGCAAAAAAAAAAGTTCCAAGCCAAACCTTCATATCATGACCACTAAACACTACACACAGCCTACATCGTTGTCACCATATTAGATAATGTCATAGTCAACATAGCTATTAGAACTAAAAGTTAGTAAACCTGCTACAATCATGCAGTACAGTGTACAATCAGAAAGCAGTTTAGCAGTTACAAGCTCAGAAGCCACTCCTCCAAAACCGCCATATAAAAGCCAGACTACGGTTTGCAACTGCACATGGGGACAAAGATCGTACTTTTTGGAGAAATGTCCTCTGGTCTGATGAAACAGAAATAGAACTGTTTGGCCATAATGACCGTCGTTATGTTTGGAGGAAAAAGGGGGAGGCTTGCAAGCCGAAGAACACCATCCCAACCGTGAAGCACGGGGGTGGCAACATCATGTTGTGGGGGTGTTTTCGCTGCAGGAGGGACTGGTGCACTTCACAAAATAGATGGCATCATGAGGAAGGAAAATTATGTGGATATATTGAAGCAACATTTCAAGTTAAAACTTGGTCGCAAATGGGTCTTCTAAATGGACAATGACCCCAAGCATACTTCCAAAGTTGTGGCAAAATGGCTTAAGGACAACAAAGTAAAGATTTTGGAGTGGCCATCACAAAGCCCTGACCTCAATGCTATAGAAAATTTGTGAAAGCGTGTGCGGGAAGCTTGTGGAAGGCTATCTGAAACGTTTGACCCAAGTTGCCATTTGGCAATGCTACCAAATACTAATTGAGTGTATGTAAACTTCTGACCCACTGGGAATGTGATGAAAGAAATATTCTGATATTTCACATTCGTAAAATAAAGTGGTGATCCTAACTGACCTAAGACAGGGAATGTTTACTAGGATTAAATTTTGCAAACTGAGTTTAAATGTATTTGGCTAAGGTGTATGTAAACTTCTGACTTCAACTGTATGTCTAATGCTGGTTTCAACCTTTTAATCCAACAGGTGACCTTAAACTGGTTGAGAAGCCTTCTCCTCTCACTCTGGCACCTCACGACTTTGCCAACATCAAGGCTAACGTCAAAGTGGCGTCCACTGAGAATGGCATCATATTTGGCAACATAGGTAAGAGGATCACTTCTAACTTCTGTCAGAATACTTGTCATGAAGGTGATCTGATGCCAGCTTCCACTCCATGTGTACGACATCAGTTCTAACGTACATTTGTCTGTCTGTCTCAGTGTATGACGTATCAGGAGCTGCCAGCGACAGGAACTGCGTGGTCCTCAGTGACATCCACATTGACATCATGGATTACATCCAGCCAGCCTCGTGCACAGACGCAGAGTTCAGACAGATGTGGGCGGAGTTTGAGTGGGAGAATAAGGTACTACCACTAGATGAATGTCCATATTTTTTTTTTTTTTTGTGTGTGTTCTATGGATGATCGTAATAACACTATTTATTCTAGGTGACAGTGAACACCAACATTGCAGACCTGAACGAGTACCTCCACCACATCCTCAGCTCCACCAACATGAAGTGCCTGACCCCAGAGAAGGTACAGTAGAATATGGAATATGTGTACTGTGGAATATGGCACTTTGAACTACATCAATAGGAAGATGATGACGATGTATAGAACAGAATTGAGGTTTTAAACCTGGCAGACAGGAAGGTGTCTAACTTTTCTGCTGCTGCTATCTTTTTTACAGTGTTGGGATTTGGATTTATAAATGGCTTTTTATAATTATCTAATTGAAGCAATCCATTTGAAAAGAAGGGTACCCTGCGAGAAACAGGCAACATTTTTTTACAATTCTTCATCAATCCACTGATGGGTTTAGACAATTAAGATGACAATGACTTTCTGTTGTAATAGCCCTATCTTCAACAAACTCATCACATTCCTAGAGGACCAATCGGACTCCCAATACTGTGTCAAAAAGGTAGTAATGCATGTGATGCTCACTCATTCCCCCTTGTCTGTCCTTACAACCAGGCACTTTCTGGCTTCTGTGGCTTCATGGCTGCCAACCTGTATGCCCGCTCTATCTTCGGTGAAGACGCCCTGGCCAACGTCAGCATCGAGAAGCCCATCCACCTGGGTCCTGATGCCCCTGTCAACGGACACATCCGCATCCGGGCCAAGAGCCAGGTGAGAAACTCACTCCCCACTCATAGGTTGCATCCCAAAATGCACCCTATTCCCTATATAGTGCACTACTTTTGGAAATAGGTTGCCATTTGGGATGCAGAGGTAGTGCAAGTAGTAGTTATAGAATAATGCAAACATCAGGGTGGAATTGTTTATTAAGGATTATACATTGCAAGTAACACTTCCTCTCTCTCCACAGGGTATGGCGTTGAGTCTGGGTGACAAGATCAACCTTTCCCAGAAAAAAACATCTGCATGAAGTGAACTGAAAACCATTAATCCAACTGAGAACTACACATCACTGGACAAGATTAATATGCTAAGAAATGTGTCCTTTCTGTTAGTCATCTTGTCTCTTCTATCTGTCTCTGGCCATAAAGCACTAAAAAAAGAGTTATGGCCATTTGCTTAAGTACTGTTCTATGTATGTATGAGAGATGGTTTTACACCTCCTGTGTCAGGAAGAAACTCTCTCACTGTTCTCCAAGTGATATCCCTGGCCTTTCTTTCATTTTCAATAAACATGACATAACAAAACATACTCCCAACTCTTGTCAGTCTTTCTTTACTTGCGCTAAGGGAATGCGAGGAATGAAAAACAGCCGAATGCGAGGTATGAAAAACAGCCGATCAACCACCTCTTAATTAAGCTGTTGCCAAAAGTTATGACAGTAAAGTTAAAAGCAATGTCATAGACTTTAAACCATGAAATATGGATGCAGTTTGAATGCACATTCCATCCACTATGGCTGTGTTTACACAGGCAGCCCAATTCTGATATTTTAGCCACTGATCTTTTGACCAATAAGATTGATATTTTACCAATTGGGCCAAAGATCAGAATTGGACTGCCTGTGTATAAGCAGGCTACTTGAGCTCATGTCCAATGATTGTCTTTACACTACAGATAATGAGTCATCAAAGTGGTTATTGTATCAGATGCACACAAATTCCTTGAAAGTAAAACTAATTTACAAAGGTTTGTAGAAAAAAAGTTATTGCATCAATGAAGTGAATATTCATGTTTATGCTAGGTCCCAAATGTCCAGTCATACAAATGTTGAGTGAATACAGTCAACATGATATGAGATCAGTATTTGCCAAGTATTGAAATGGTGTAATGATGAATGATCAGCATCAAATCAAAATTCTGTATCAATTTCTAGTCACATACATTCCCATTGCTTTGTCTGCCTTCACCTCACCATTATATAAAAGTTCCCCAGGAATAGACACTCAAAAGTTGCCTCTTCTTGGAAAGGAAATTACATCACATTTTGCCTTTAGAATGTGAGCACTTCACGCACGTCTTCTGAATTTGATGCCCACATTTCCATTCGATTCTCATATTGCAAGACAGGCATGTTTAAAGGCCACATTACTGTGAAATGATGATTGATTGTATGAAAATAGTTTTTTTTTTTTTAGACTGTAACAAACAAAATCCATGATGAATCATTTGGTCCTTTTCCTCTTAAATCCTCATCTCACCCTAAAAGTTGCATACATTAAACACTACACAGAATAGTTATCAGGGAGAACTTTCAGTGATTCACATATTTCTTAAACTTTCTTCTTTATGGTTGCTACCCCTATCATCGCCAAGCCTATCTCCAAACGTTTTAACCTGTCTCTCCGTTCTGGGGAGGTTCCCATTGCTTGGAAGGCAGCCACGGTTAGTCCTTTATTTAAAGGTGGAGATCAAGCTGATCCTAACTGTTATAGGCCTATTTCCATGTTGCCCTGTTTATCAAAAGTGTTGGAAAAACTTGTCAATAATCAACTGACTGGCTTTCTTGATGTCTATAGTATTCTCTCTCTTATGCAATCTGGTTTACGCTCAGGTTATGGATGTGCCACTGCAACCTTAAAGGTCCTCAATGATGTCACCACTGCCCTTGATTCTAAGCAATGTTGTGTTGCTATTTTTTTTTACTTGGCCAAAGCTTTTGATACGGTAGACCAATCCATTCTTGTGGGCCGGCTAAGGAGTATTGGTGTCTCTGAGGGGTCTTTGGTCTGGTTTGCTAACTACCTCTCTCAATAAGTGCAGTGTATAAAGTCTGAAAATCTGCTGTCTCAGCCACTCCCTGTCACCAAGGGAGTACCCCAAGGCTCAATCCTAGGCCCCACGCTCTTCTCAATTTACATCAACAACATAGCTCAGGCAGCAGGAAGCTCTCATCCTTTTATATGCAGATGATACAATCTTATACTCAGCTGGCACCTCCCTGGATTTTGTGTTAAATGCTCTACAACAAAGCTTTCTTAGTGTCCTACAAGCTTTCTCTACCCTTAACCTTGTTCTGAACACCTCCAAAACAAAGGACATGTGTTTTGGTAAGAAGAATGCCCCTCTCCCCACAGGTGTGATTACGACCTCTGAGGGTTTAGAGCTTGAGGTAGTGACCTCATACAAGTACTTGGGAGCATGGCTGGATGGTACACTGTCCTTCTCTCAGCACATATCAAAGCTGCAAGCTAAAGTTAAATCTAGATGTGGTTTCCTCTATTGTAATCGCTCCTCTTTCCCCCCAGCTGCCAAACTAACACAGATTCAGATGCCCATCCTACCCATGCTAGATTACGGAGACATCATTTATAGATCGGCGGGTAAGGGTGTTCTTGAGCGGCTAGATGTTCTTTACCATTCGGCCATCAGATCTGCCACCAATGCGCCTTATAGGACACATCACTGCACTCTATACTCCTCTGTAAACTGGTAATCTCTCTATACCCGTTAGAAGACCCATTGGTTGATGCTTATTTATAAAAACCTCTTAGGCCTCACTCCCCGCTATCTGAGATATCTCCTGCAGCCCTCATCCTCCACATACAACACTCGTTCTGCCAGACACATTCTGTTAAAGGTCCCCAAAGCACACACATCCCTGGGTCGCTGCCTTGCTATGTTGTTGTCTTAGGTATCTCGTTTGGTAGTGTTGTTTTGTCTCTCTTGTCATGATGTGTGTTTGGTCCTATATAATTAATCCCAGCCCCCGTCCCCGCAGGAGGTCTTTTGCCTTTTGGTAGGCTGTCATTGTAAATAAGAATTTGTTCTTAACTTACTTGCCTAGTTAAATAAAGGTTTAATAAAATTTAAAAAAATTAAAATGTCCTTTTCTTGTGTGGTATCACAATGACTGAGTGGAAAAAAGAGACCCAAACAACCCAGTAAATCAACAAGATTTCTTCCATTTCAAATATATCTACCCTTTTGCAAACCCAGAACCGTTTTAGCTTTTACGACATAAGGATTTCAGGGCTGTAAATATCACATTGGTACAGTGCAGAGCCATTAGGTGACATAACATAGTTAACAGGACATATTTCCTGTGGAGCGGAGGGACTCCTGCACCGCCCCTGTTGTTCCTCTCCTACCCACAGGCTGTGTGGACTGTGATTTCAGCAGTTAATTGAAATTCCTCAAATGCCACTGGCGCTACGTTGCAGAGTGGGAGTCAATTGGAATTTGTTCATTCAGGAGTATAACATCTTGCTGAATGGCCCTCTTGGGAGGAGACAGAGAAAATGAAGGAAAATCCTATTATCTACTGTTGAATAGAAAAACAAATATACTGAACAAAGATATAGCAACATGCAACAATTTCAAAGATTTTTCTGAGTTACAGTTAATTTCAGTCAACTGAAATAAATAAATTAGGCCCTAATCTATGGATTTCACATGACTGGGCAGGGGTGCAGTAAGGGGTAGGCCTGGGAGGGCATAGGCCCACCCTCTTGGGAGCCAAGCCCACCCACTAGGGTGCTAGGCCCAGCCAATCAGAATGAGTTTTTCACTACAAAAGGTATTTTTTACAGACAGAAATACTCTTCAGCAACCCCCCCTCCTCTCCTCTCCTCTCCTCTCCTCTGACGATCCCGGATGTAGAGGTCCTGTGTTGGTGTGGTTACACGTGGTCTGTGGTTGTGATGCTGGTTGGACGTACTGCCAAATTCTCTAAAACGATGTTGGAGGTGGCTTATGGTAGAGAAGTGAACATTAAATTCTCTGCCAACAGCTCACGTGGACATTCCTGCAGTCAGCATACCAATTGCACGCTCCTTCAAAACTTGTGGCATTGTGGAGTGGCCTTTTATTCTCCCCAGGACAAGATGCACCTGTGTAATGATCATGCTGTTAATCAGCTTCTTGATATGCTACACCTGTCAGGTGGATGGATTATCTTGGCAAATGATAAAATGCTCACTAACAAATTTGTGCATAAAATCTGGGTTAAATAAGCTTTTTGTGTGTATGGAACATTTCTGTGATGTTTTATTTCAGCTCATGAAAGATGGGACCAACACCTTGTTGCGTTTATATTTTTGTTCAGTGTGCATATATAAACACATGCATCAGTATTCCATAAAGTATTTCTACACACTGGCTGGGGGCTATAAAACATTTAGGTCCTTCCAGAAGCTCAGATATAGACACACTTGTGTGCATCACCAAGATCACTGTGGTCACGCATGCATACCAATGGTACAGAATAGCAGAACTCAGTCAGCCCTGACGGCTCTAACAAACACACACACACACACACACACACACACACACACACACACACACACACACACACACGCACGCACGCACGCACGCACGCACGCACGCACGCACGCACGCACACACACACACGCACACACACACACACACACACACACACACACTTTAATTGCATTTGTGTGAAAGCTCTCACTCTGGGGGCCTGGCCTTGATAATGGCCAAAGGTGTCTGTGAGGTCAACACTCCACACCTGGGAAAACAGACAGTGCCAAGCAGCAGCATATCTTCAAATCTTTTAAGGTATTGAATGGAAATTAGCCAAAAGCAATCCCTCCAGGCCAGACTAAACTTGTCATTCCCACGAAAATGATGTGCTACTTGGAAGATAGGCTTATTGATCATCCAGACCATCAGAGATTAACGATAGCTGAAAGTATGAAATCCATTACAATCACCATCCATCCATGTGTGGGCTGGATGGTGGATACTGTTAATTACATTAACATGGACATTAATACTACATGTCCTCATTGTAGCCTACTGAGGACAGTCTGTGCAAGGCCAAAATGAATCCTTATAAATTACAATTTTGTTGAATAATCTCAACCTTATTATGTTGTAAATAGCACAGCACTTAACGAAAGCAATGTTAAGCCCTGCCTGAAAGAAACATAGATCATAAAATGAGTATTCTACAATTGTAATATTTAAATGTCCCTTTAGTCCATGCTACTCTATAGAAGTAAAGTGCCCCTAGCGACGGACATTTGTATTGGAATAACTCCTTTCTGTTTCACATCTTAAAAACGCAGTGGTTAGCAACGCTGTTGAGGGCGTGTGGACTCGGTCGCCCGTAGCTCAGTGAGCATAACGGTTAATTCCTCTAGTCTGGAACGGATTGTAGACGCGGTTATCATTTCAGTCTATTTAGGCTCCTATTTTTCCTTCGTTACATTTTTCAACTGAAGGCCTTTCACTGAAAAGTGGGTGTCTCCTCACTACTGGTGTTCAGACAGCGGCGAGTGCAGAAGTGTGTCCTCGATGGCAGGGTGGAAGGACGGCTCGGTGCAGGAGAAGTATCGACTGGTTGTGGTTGGAGGTGGTGGTGTCGGGAAATCAGCCCTTACTATACAATTTATCCAGGTTAGTAAATAGTCGGCCGTTTCTCCAGCCACTTTGTACGGAATGTTTGGGAATCTGGAGGGAGGTTGGCTGAGCTGTTGCGAAAGGGGACCCCACAAACGTATGATGGGGTTTAGTTCATTTTCTTCTCGCAATAGTGGACTACATTCGCCGAGGCCTGTTTAGCACATAACATATTCTGTAAAAAAAACTTGAAATTGTGTTAGATTAAGAAATAACTTGGTCTATTTGTCAATATAATGAATAACAGGCCAATTGGCAATGCAATCTCGCTGGGCTATGGAAAGTAATAGTTTCACCATTGTAATTTAGGCTGAACTCTGATTTAAGACGGTATAATCTAAGTATTATAACATTGGGCTACTTGTACAGCCTACCCTACTGCTGTTATTTGAGTGCTGTAAATACTTCGAGTGGTTTGACTTGATCTTGCTTTAGGCCTATTGCTTTTTTATTATATTTAGTCTTTACTACATCATATGTCTCAAAATGTTACGTCGAGTAATTCAATGTTCATAAAACAATTTGGTGAAACAGGACTTCATCTAACCTATTTCGTGTTTTTTAGCTATTCAAAAATACTTATTTTCAAAGTTGAGTTGTCTACATCTCTGTTGTTTTGTAGCTATATTTGGGTGGATCGTCCTGCCCGGTGCGGCGCTACATCAGTCTACAATTCTTGACTACAGTGTAACGCGTCGTTCAGAACTTCTGGGCCTGCTCTGCTTGAAAGCATAAATCCCTAGATGTATGCCTTTCTTTGACATTGATATCATGTGTGAATCTTATCAGTTTTCATAATCAATCCCTTTTGTTGCTCAAACAGTTGCAGACCAATGACAGCTGCTGCTAAAGACAGTTGTTCTCCAAACCAATGGCCCAAGCAGCCATTGCCCAGCCACAGTTGTCCTTTATAGCCTTGTCAATGGCATTCCAACACACACCGTGTTTTGTCCATAGGTACACACACTTTTAACTCTTTGTCTTTCCCTTTTCACTATCAAACCTTTATATTCCCAGTTAGTTTCTTTGTGAAGGTGCTCATAAAGATGTAACTGAGAATGAGTGGACAAGCTTTGGAATCCTCTTTGTGTTTTCAGGAGTCTGTAATGCCAGGTCCTAATTCAAGGAGACTAGACTGCGGGCGGGCAATTGCATGTCTAAAGTGACCGAGACAATAGTGGGGCAGTCAGCAGCATGTGCTGCTTGGGGCTTTTGTTGTGATCTGAAGGTCTAATAAAGGTTTCAGAAAGCTCATTAAATGTATACGATGGATATTGGTCAGATCAGATTACTGTGCCACGGTTCAGTCATTCGGACCCTATTCTTCTTTGGGATGGAGCAGTATGCTAAGTATTGTATACCCACTTTATTATTTTTAGCTAATACTTGAGTTTAGGTCCAAACAAGGAAACATGCACCGTTGACTTGTTCCAATAGGGTTAAGGAACGCTAGAGCGTTACACTAGAGCGTTACACTCATTATTACAGTGTAATGAGACATTAATGTGATTAATTACCATGTGATATGAAAATAATAATACTGATAGGACAGTAACACCAAGGTAATAATATACTGGTTATTACATTTTGTTTAATCAACAAGATTGTTGTTTGTCAACAAGATGAGTAGAACATAGGGTAGAAGAAGAAGACTGTACGCAGCTCAGCGATCAGCAGTTCACAGATCTGTTCTGGATGATTGCTTTGTCATGGCAACGGTGCCTTTGGAGCCTTTAGATGAAACTTGCAGGTCAGTCTGCACTCACTAAAGAACATTCATTTGGGAAATAAGAGTATTTTTTTTATGCACTTAGCATTTCAGAATGTGTCCAATCCAGTGTTGATCAACACTCTCTATTCCTCTTTATAATAACTGTACCACAACTGTGTTCATTGTGAATAGCAGTATCTTATCTGTCCCTTGACATATCCAAAATGCAAAGGAATCCCCCATATATACAGTATGTCAAATCTGGGAGAAATGAGTGCAGTATTAACGGCCTATATGCTCTGCATGCATAGTCTATAGCAGGGTTTCCCAACTGGTGGCCCGCTTGTTGGACAAATATTTCCCAAAGTATTCTCACACATAATAGAGAGATATATATGTGATTGTATACAAATGTACGCAAGGCTTGAAATGATTATGTTTTAATCAAATATTCTATCTGTTTGGGCTTCTTGGGGGTCAATTTGCAGTCTACAAATTATTTGGAAGTATGTTCCAGCCCCCTGAACATCTGTTCAAGAAAAAAATCAACCCATGGCTGAATCTAGTTGATGATCCCTGGCCATAGGCTCTGCATCCTCACCCAGCCCAAGCAATCTGATCCAAGATATATAAACCACAGCACTTGGAGGGTGGGATGGGATGGCACTCACCCTGTGCCTGCCTGCCCATGGCCCAGCCAGAGCCCCGAGCTGAGAGAGAGAGGGCCAGGGGTCTTTCAGACAGTGCTGTGGGAGAAACCACATACTTTAGCAGCATGTTACAGCAGGACAATATCATGGGCAGTGTGTGTGGGGGACGCAGTGACACACTGCCTGGCCCTGCAGCGTTTAGGTTGCTTATGTTTTATTTGTGCACCATTGCAGCTGGCCAAACAAGAGCTTGAGTTTAGTAACCAATATCATTAATCTGTTACTGGGTGATTCATAGCCCCTATAAAGGAAAAGGAAGTTCTATACTTGGCTGAGCACCATTACAGTGTTTTATGCCTACCCTTTGGCTGTCATTTGCTATTCACCTTGTAGGCAAGATCTAGTCAAAATTGTAATTGTTGTAGATGGTGTGTTGACTGCATTCCGTTTCTTGTTTCTTTTGTATATGTCTGTGGATGTAAAGGGGGAAAAAAGGAATTTGGTAATGTGTAGGATGTTGACAACATGGAAAGTGCCTACATCCCATTAGTGTTTTCTAGAAGTCGGCTGCCAGGGGAAAAGCCTCACAGCTGGCTGTTGAGTCCAGGCTTTCCCATCCAGATCTGTGTTAGGGTGGAGGGTCGGTTGGGGTGGGGGACGGAGGGTTGTCTGAGTCATGTTGGGTTAATGACCATGGAACAGCCAGAATCAGTGCCTTTAGAAAAGGAAGTCCCTCCACTCCTGTTCATTTTCTATGGACCTCCTAGAGTTGTATGGGAAAACATGAGCCGCAACCTGCATAACTGGCTGGGCTTGTGGGTGTGATTATGTGTGGTAGTGTGCACTTGATGGAAACTGATTTACTGGTGAAAAAAAACCTGCCGCCCTTTTTACAGTAAAGGGATTACAGAGATACATTTTAATCTATAGAGAAATGTAAAGCTTCTGTCCTATTAAGCATACTTGGCCTTATTTGAGTGGGATGAAAAAAACAACTTTCTTGGCTCAGTAACCACGTTTCCATCCACAGTTTTTATGTAAGTAAAGTCATACCGTATATAAATTTTTTTTTATGACAGCTGTGATGGAAATAGGAAGTTTCGGTACAATTTTATAGATGTCGACAGATCATTTGTTCGTTCGACATGGTGGGATCTTTTTGTGCCGGTAAAATGGATTATGCGAGAAATGGCGGTGAAAACGCCATTAGGCACAAATATGCAGTTTATTAGGTTACAGAGGAAATAAGTTATGAACTTCACAGGGTGATGAAAGTACACAATGATCTTGATGCTCCTTTCATATATATATCGAGGGTCTTATTCTGGTGACATGATGATCGACGTTTGACTGCCTTTTGACAAATACAAATATTCTCGCTCTTATCCATAATAATCTCATCATGTAGACTAGCCAACTGCACAGCCTACCCACACTGTATCTGTGAGCTGTTGGCTAGAGCGCATGTGCCAAGACCAGAGTAGGCACATTTGCTATTTAACACAAATGTTTTTGTGACAAAACTGTCGGTAGAGTTGAAAATGCGATGGAAACATTACACTTTGTTATTTTTATTCGGTATATGAAAACTTAAGCGTGCACTACTGTCAGGCTCTGGCCATAGAGAAGCCTATTTGCTTCTCTGTGTAACCATGGTCAGAGTCTGACAGGTCTATTCTTTCTGTTTCTGGTGGTGGTTTGTGTGGGATCCCTAATTAGAGGCAGCTGTAGCGCATCGTCTCTAATTAGGGATCCTACATAGGTTTGTAGATTTTCACACTGGGTTGTGGGTCGTTATCGAGTATAGTTCGCAAGTCACTGTGACAGTAAGTGTGCTTTGTTTATCACGTTTGTTATTTTCGTGTTTGTTTGTTTCGTAGTTCGAGTTTTGTTTGTTATACTTAGTATAATTTCTTAGTTATATATAGTACTAATAAAGAAAAGATGTCAAACTACTATCCCTGCGCTGCGCATTGGTCTCTCCATGCACCCTCTCGTGACAACTACATCATCACGCACTGATTTATTTTCATCAGTTTGATGTAAATTTACCACTGGTGGGAAAATGAGCACATTTTCTTTATGCAGATTTTAAAAAATTCTCATAAAAATCTGTCTCCAATTGTATTGAAACCTAGCTAGTGAAACCGTTGGGGTGTATACTAGACTAGTCACACAATGGCTGAAATGAGGGTCCCTCATCTGTTTGGCCGATGGTATGAACAACATGTCTGCTATGGTTCCTTTGTGGAAGTTATCATTAGCAACCATGGCACCTGTGGGAGTCAAATGCTATTTTCTTGCCAGACTGGATGACAGAGTAGTAAAGCATGGTGTTGCACGAACACACAGCTGCTAATATTAGCCCTGATATTATTATCACTGGCTCTCTTTCATTTCTGCTGGAGTTGACTCCCTGCTGTGTGATTCAGAGGGAGAGCACAGTATCCAGCCTGATAGTCATGAAGGATTAGATACAGACCAGTATGATCACAGGTTAAAGACACCTAAACAGTGAGAACTTAAGTGCTCTCTTGCTTTCTCTCACTCTCTCTACCCACTCTCTCTCCCTCTCACTCTCTCTACCCCCCTCTCTCTCACTCTCTACTCCCTCTCTCTCCCTCTCACTCTCTCTACCCCCTCTCTCTCACTCTCTACCCACTCTCTCTCCCTCTCACCCTCTCTCTCCCTCTCACTCTCTCTACCCACTCTCTCTCCCTCTCACTCTCTCTACCCACTCTCTCTCTCACTCTCTCTACCCCCTCTCTCTCCCTCTCACTCTCTCTACCCCCTCTCTCTCCTCTCTCATTCTGAGCATGGTTTTGATTACTGAGATGAGGTCATTTAGGAGGAATTTTGCTGCTCTGGGTTCTAAATGAATAAATACAGATTAAGCAAGTGGGCGGTCCTTCCTGGGCATTTGCAGGCAAGGTGAGTGTGTGTGAGTGAGTGTGTGAGTAGTAGGGGTTTGGGGATTGCTTCATGCATGTTTCTCTGAACTAGACACAGCGGGCTAAGTAAAGTGTTTGCAGCAGTGGTGATGCGGGTTCCAATCACCACTGCATTCCCACACACCCAGGACAAGGTGGCTGAATACCAGGCGGTGTGGAAACTGCCACGACCAGCACACTTTAAACCTATTTTTGGACATAGAATGCTACAACACTGCCTATCTAGCTTGGTGATGCGTCACATACCATATACCACTGACAAATCAATTTTGTTTTTAGCTGGTTTTTCATTTCCTTTGAGGGAGTCGGTAACCCCACCCGTGTGTGTGTGTGTGGGGTAGTGCTGCCAAGGTGGGTGATGAGGGAACATTGTTGGTTTTGTTTTTCAGGAGGGTCACCTGTTGATTTCTCACAGAGCTGGCTAGTTGACTGAGCGTTCCTGTGAAGTGAACCGCTCTCAGAGCTCAGGGAAGTAGTTTTCACAGCTCTTCATTCTGAGCCACTAAAACAACAACTCTCCTGCTTACAGACTAAGTCCTGTACAAGTTTTTTTTCCAATGCCGTATGGGTGTTGTCAGAGGGAGACAGAGGGAAATGTATTAATTTTCTAACTGAAATGTTATGATTTGATGGCCATGTTATAATGACTATACACATTCCTATGAATGTATTCGTATGCTAGTTTTAAGTGCATGCTGCAGCACAATGTTTGCGCAACATTCTAACTATGTTTAGTTCTTAAAGGCTCGAGGGTTAAGAGATAACATTGAAAGTATTTTGGTTTATTAATGACACAAGTCTGTGATGGTCTCTTACTCTAAAGCATGGGTCCCCAATTAGATTCAGCCGTGCGCCTATTGTTTTTCTTGAGTGGAGGGTCGGGGGGCCAGAACATCATTATAAATAATTTAAAATCACTTTGAGATGATTTCCAGGTGATTTTACAGTATTTAATGTCCAACAGCAAAATGTATTTATTCCTTGCTCAGAACTAGGGGCGGGGGGAAGGGGGGGCAAATAAAATTGGCGGAATTTGGCCTGCGGTGCGCCTATTGGGTAACCCTGCCCTAAAGAATAAGGAATGTAATACCAGCCTGTAACTTGATATTAGATTGAGTTTGAATTAAAACCCTATGGGCATCTAAAACCCTATGGGGCGGCAGGTAGCCTAGTGGTTAGGGAGTTGGGCCAGTAACTGAAAGGTCGCTGGTTCGAATACCTGAGCCGACAAGGTGAAACAAATAAACAAATAAATAATAAACAAATGTCATTGTAAATAAGAATTTGTTCTTAACTGACTTGCCTAGTTAAATAAATACAATAAAAAAGAATAAGGCAGGAGACCAACTCTGACTATGCTATTTTAAAAAGTTTATGGAGGACCACTTCCTTGTTGCCTGGGTAACAGACCAGAACCTGGCACAGTGCCATAGGTCAGCCCGAAAACATGTTTCGCTCCCTGAGCAGGGGGGTCTACTAGCTCACCCATGTGGTTGTCTCACCTAGCTCACCCTAAAAGCACCAACATTCTGTATTTCGACCCCTAAAAGCACCAAAAGGGGTATTGTTTTTACCCTAAATTGGAAATGATGGCAAAATGACACTTTCTGTTAAACAATAACACTTTTTATTTTGTTAACCTTTTGTAAATAGTTAAAACTCCCCAAAATAAGCATATATTTTAACATTTTCACACATTTATAGTAAAGTTATTCATTCAAAGTGTTTCTGTGATACTCAGAGGCTGAGAAATTGGCAAGTGAGCTAATCTGACATACCGATGTGACCTAAGATAGCCAGCGATATAGGTGATATGGGCACCGGTGTCATCAGACTTTAAGTTCTAACTTTGGAACGCTATGGGCTATAAACTCGTTTCCAATTGCATCTGAAAGATGACTCTCACTTGGTATAGAGACCATTGACTGGAATCTAAATATATTTAAATGTTTCAGTTATTTATTAGTTATACTGGCTGCCACACCCCCCAGGGATCATATCTAGGGTGGCCTCATATCTATATTTTCAGGGCACATACATCTACATATGTGCCAAAATGTGTTCTTTTATCACAAAGTTTACTAATGAGTCCACATTTTCATCTTAGCCGCACACCACTAGTATACGAAAGAGATTATGTTTTTGACCCCTGTTGGTGATTTTAGGGTTAAGATTAATGTATTAATTGTAAGTCTGTAAGTCTGCTAAATGACAAAAATATCAAGATAAATACAAATAATATTGTGTCTGGGATCTGAATTGACAGGACACCCCGCCCATCTGCATGCAGTGGGTAGAAGAGATCTTCTTGGGTCCATAAAGTTGGACCCGGTGTAAGGATCGACGCTGGAGATGAGAAGCAGGTAGAACAGGAACGGAACAGCGTCAGACCAAGGGAAACACAATGACATGGCGACAAACAATGCTGAGGCAGGGAATGGAGCTGGGGAACAGACAGATATAGGAAAGGTAATAAACAATGCTGAGGCAGGGAATGGAGCTGGGGAACAGACAGATATAGGAAAGGTAATAAACAATGCTGAGGCAGGGAATGGAGCTGGGGAACAGACAGATATAGGAAAGGTAATAAACAATGCTGAGGCAGGCAATGGAGCTGGGGAACAGACAGATATAGGAAAGGTAATAAACAATGCTGAGGCAGGCAATGGAGCTGGGGAACAGACAGATATAGGAAAGGTAATAACAGGTGATTGAGTCCAGGTGAGTCCAATATCGCTGATGTGTGTGACGATGGAAGAAGGTGTGTGTAATGATGGTGGCAGGAGTGCGTAGTGCCGGGCAGCCTGGCGCCCTCGAGTGCCAGGAGAGGAAAGTGGGAGCAGGCGTGACACCCGGACCAGAACAGACCCGAGAACAAGGAGACCTGGACCAGTGGGAATAAAAAAAAAAGGAGACTAGGACCCGATTGGACCATCAGACCCAAACCCAAATGGACCCGATGACAACCAGACCTAGACCCAATTTCTACCCTAACAGGTCCGGGTCTAGACCACACCCGATTGGACCGGAGTGACAAAAAAATCTGCCAAATCTTCTGGTTAACAAATAAGTCTTTATATGTTAGGCCTTCTATAAGTCAATACATTTTATTATTTATTTAACTAGGAAAGTCAGTTAAGAACAAATTTTTATTTACAATGACGGCCTACCTACAGGGTTAGCCATAGTAGTATGGCGCCCCTGGAGCAACTTAGGGTTAAGTGCCTTGCTCAAGGGCACATCTGCAGGTTTTTCACCTTAGAACTTTCGACCGGGTATCGGGTATTCGGGTTTGGGTCTCTGTATTCAGGTTGGGATGTACCCGTGAAGACCTCTAGTGGGTGGTGTGGTCCAGGTTCACTGAGGGCAGGCGTTCCCATTGGCTCCTAGTGAATTAATTGCATTACAGAAGGCTTCCACTGAAGGCAAGTCTTCCTATCATTACTATTATCAGTGCCTAATTGACCCTGAGTCTTAGACAGAGACTAGAGACAGTGACAATGATTGCCCCCCATGTAGAAGTGCTACCACCAATCAGAGAGCTTTTGTTGTTGCTCTAACATGATCATGGCTATTCATAGAGGAGAGGAGATGATAGACTGGTGTTGAGGGAGACAAGTGATGGTTAGTGAAAAGCAGTGGGTATGCATTTACCCCTCCCCCTCTCGATTCACCGCAGGGCCTCCTCTCTCTCTCTCTCTCTCTCTCTCTCTCTCTCTCTCTCTCTCTCTCTCTCTCTCTCTCTCTCTCCCCCCCCCCTTTGGTCTCACATCATGGCATATGTTTACTCCTGTAGCTTTTCAAAGGCACAACTGCTAGTAGAAACCATGTCTGGCAGGGCTAGAAACACACACGCACACACACACACACACACACACGAAAACGAGACTGGGCTGACAGTTAGTCAAAAAAACCACCGCAATGGATGCTACCTCTCACCTTGCAGAGGATAAGAGTTGTTGTTTCCACGAAGCCACTGCATTTCTTTGGGTAGAATTCAGGTTCTATTTCTATCCCCTTCCTCATGCAGTCAAACTATTTCCAGTTCATCTGTGAGTTTAGCAAACAGTGACTGTGATTCTCTGTGTTCCCAGGGACAGCAGGAGAGAGGATCCAGAGAGTGCATGTGTTTCTGTTCAGATAATCACTTCCTACCATGAACAGGAACAGATTAGAATACGTCTGTCTGGCCTGGGGCTGTGTAAATGGTCATGGTCTGCACGGACACAAGGAACATATGCCTCCCATCTCCAAGCTCACACAAATTACATCTGCTAGAGGATCTGTCGCTTATGCTAACCAGCCTTTCCTCATTTGGCCCAATTCATAGAGGCACGTTGAAACAGGGAATATCAAAGTGTGACAAGAGGAAAAGTAACGTGTGTCACATCATCTTTAACACAATCGTCTTTGTGTGAACTCTGTGCACTCTGGTCCTGTGGGAACTCTGTAACTTTCTGTTCACATAAGATATGGAGGCATGGGCACCACTCAGACCTCTATCATCTATGACAGGGGTAGACAACCCTGTTCCTGGAGTCCCGCAAGTACGGCAGGATGTTGTTCCAACTAGGCACCACACCTGACCAACTGAGCTAATTGATAAGTTCAGTGATTGCCTAAATTTAACACACCTGTTCTTATAGGTCCGTTAAATCAAAAACATTAAGCTCCTGTGTTACTCCAGGTTGTCTACCCCTGATATATACTGAACAAAAATAGAAACGCAACATGTAAAGTGTTGGTTTCCTGAGTTTAAATAAAAGATCACAGAAATATTCCATACGCACAAAAAGCTTATTTCTCTCAGATCTTGTGCACAAATTTTACATCCCTGTAAGTGAGCATTTTGTCCTTTGCGAAGATAATCCATCCACCTGATAGGTGTGGCATATCAAGAAGCTGATTAAACAGCATGATCATTACACAGGTGCATGGTATGGTGTGGATGGCTGTCAGTCGACCTCGGGACTCCAAGAGCCCATGGCTTCTGCCTCATCCAGAGAGACAGGCAATTGATCTTCACCCCCCCCCTCCTAACAGACCCTTGATCTGTTAGAACATAAAAATATGTCTGTCTGTCTCCCTGTATGTCTCTCCCTTTTATTTACACTCAACTAATATTTTGTGTCAGACCTGCCAGGCTGTGTAGTAGGCTGTACTGCAGCCCATTCATTTAGTCATAGGTCTATGATATATTGATGTGTTTAATTTGCACTCAGTGGGGATGCCCTGAGTGGTTTGGTTTTGAGAGACATTAAACTGGACATGGCTTTTGTTTTCTTCTCAAATCTGTCAATAGAGGCCATAGTTGTCCACACTAGCCACACGCTATTGTTTCCATAACATTTGACTATCATCTTGCAAAAGCATTATCAGATCTGATATGGCTAAAATGCCTTGTGTCAACAGTACCACAGCATTCCAGCCAGTCTGGTTCCTGATCTCATCTCATCACGTTATACTGGTTCAGTTTGTTTGATTTGGGTAGATCTGATCTGTGTCCCAAGTGGCACCCTATTCATGACTGACTGTGTTACTGAGTGTCTGAGACAACAGTGTGTAATGGACGGCTCCAACAACAAACAGAGAGTATGGAGAAGAACCAACAGCTTCTATTATCCCTCCTGTTTGTTTTGACTTCATTTTCTCTCCTCAACCTCTGCTATACTCTGTCTCTCTGGGACAATGTCACTGTGGCTTAGGCATAATGACTGTTTTGGGAATTCACTGGAGCAATTTCTCTTTGTTGTTTAAAAAAAGAAGATGTTAGAGCCTTGATGTACAGTGAGTAGGGTTGGTCAGTTTGGTACCTTAGTACAGTAATGGTTTGCATTACTGAAAGATATAATCCCAAATGGGCATTCAAATGGCACAATAATTGGATCAGTCCCTGTCCAAACAAATGTGGACAGGGCTAATCATGATACGCATTGATCACAATAGGAGGAATTCCTAGCATTCCTTCTGATGTTTGCTTGCATTATGTGTGCTGTTGCGAACTAATGTAATGTATGCTGCAGTGTCAGAGGCAATACTGCAGAGCATGCTGAAACAGACACTCCACACTCTAATCTACTCCCTCCAGCCCAACACTGCAATTTGACTCAAATCTAAAGTGTTTACTCACATCACTCTTCACTCCCGACTCTTGTGCAGTCAGAGGATCTGTTAATTGAATGATTAATAGTTTGCTTATCACATCGAGTTAGGCTTGTCAAATGCACCTCCTGTCTGAATCACAGATCATCTCAGGCTGTTGGTCCCTGCTGGCTGCCTGTCACCCAGGCGACAGAGAGACTGACAAAGAAAAGAGAAGTATGGGTACTTAGGAAGCTGTGTGTGTTGTCTTTGATAATCCCCTTCTCTATTCATTCCACTGCTGAGGCCTGTTTCACTGTGACAGTATCATTCCTTGCATCATATAACAGATTCATATAACAACAAGATGACTATGGGAAAATGCCATGCTGTGAAGCTCATGTATCCAACTGAACCCAATGCCCCCAAACCTCTCAACCCCATGCAGCCAATCTGACTAATAGGCTTTTATACTAGGCACAGGGGATACTCTTTAGTCAATGTGTTTAGGTATTGTTTCTCACAATCCATGTGCCATTTGTCCCTCATTATCTTTTCTCAATAGTATTTTTCACTGTGGGTATTGTAGAGAGAGTGCGATGTCGCTCCTGCATCACTGTTATTTCCCATCTAGACATTGTAGAGAAAGTGATTTCACCATGCCTCACTGTTATTTCCTATCTCAACAGCCCATTTCCCATGTGGGTGTTAGAAAATCGATGTCTGTATAGATCTAGAGACGTGATGGAGCTGTGTCAGACAGAATGCAGCTAGCTGACCAAACCAAAGGCTAGTCTGTTCCTCTGGGGGATGGGGGTGGCCAGGCAAACTGTTGGTGTGTCACTGAGAGCCTGGTTCTGGGATGTCCCGTCACTGGCTGCCCTACCCTTGGGCCTTGGCTAGGCTTAGGCTGGCTCTGGGCTGGCTGACAGTTGGCACTGTCTGGGCAGGCTGCTGGCTGCAGACAGCTGAGGCTGAGCTGAGCTGAGCTGAGCTGAGACTGACTCATTACCGCTGGGCACCTGCTGTCCAACAGGGGAAGAGAGGAGAGGGGGAGGAGTGAGGAGGAGTAGGGAGGAGATGAGAGTGGAGGGAAGGGGAGAGGAATGGAACAACCCCTCTCAACAGGTGAGGAGTGCAGCATGAATGACTCCCCATCTGTGCTGATGACAGTGGGTGAGCAGGCGTGTGGCCTCCTTATGCCCGTAACAACTGGTCCTGGGCCTGTCTTGTGGTTTGGCTCTTAATGATTAAGGTTCCGGATGGGATATAGAGAGCTGATCTGTAATCGGTTTTCATGGGGTAGATAGAATGAAATGGCAGTGGGGGCTAGTGGGAGGCTCAGCTGCTGTTCTGTGGCTGCTAAGAGAGACAGAGTCACTGGTTGTGGCTCCTAATATGTACTCAGCACCAGTTGCTCTCAAAAAACACAAATGAACGAGAATGTTTAGTTGGCACAAGCAAGTTAACAGCTGCCTAACAAGTGTGTTTCATAAATGTTTGGTATGTCTAACCAAAACATTTTCCTTTATCCTCCCCTCAACCTGACTCGAGACGCCATTTAATTTGGCCTAGTTGAAGACCTGAGAGAGCCTTCACTGTCCTACTACCAAAAACAGCCCTGATGCCAATCAAGCTAATTGTTTCTGTATTTAAACATGACTAAAGGGGACTTGAGGCCCTAAGTTCTTCATTTGATTTAGCTCAAGCCATATCCACTTCCCTCACCGGCAACGGTTTGTATCATGTTACGTAAGGGCTTGTGAGGCTGTTGCCGGTGGGCGGCTGGGCTAGGTCTATGCGGGGAGGCCTGCCTGCCTGCCTGCCTGCCTGCCTGCCTGCCTGCCTGCCTGCCTGCCTGCCTGCCTGCCTGCCTGCCTGCCTGCCTGCCTGCCTGCCTGCCTGCCTGCCTGCCTGCCTGCCTGCCTGCCTGCCTGCCTGCCTGTCTGCCTACCTGTCTGCCTGTCTGCTCTGGGCCTTGGAGGCTAGGAGCAGGAGGGTGACGTCCATTAGCTCTTATTTATGAGGAGCTGCCTGCTGAGGTAATAACATTTCCTCTGTCTGTGTTGTGTGACTGCTGGCCTAAAACGGTAATGGTGCTGCGTTTCTGACACGCCGCCAAGGAGAAACCTTATTCCCTCTGACATATCACCCTCTGCAAAGCTTACCATCTGGAGAAACACCACTAATGCAAATACATGGAGTGCTACTACAGGAGACGGAGGGAGATGAATCTGTAACAGGAGGTGTACTGTAAAGTAGGATACATGTCATACCTGCTATTACTACTATTAAATGAAAGCCAGGTCGCAGTTGCAAATGAGAACTTGTTCTCAACTGACCTACCTGGTTAAATAAAGGTGAAATAAAAAAAAATAAAAAAAAGTGGAATTAGAACAAAGTGGGTGGTTGGGTGCTAGGTGGAGTGGCGGACACTAACCACACAGGAGGCGGTGTGTGTGTTTGATCTGGGGTGGTCAGGCGAGGCCCTGTCATGGGTCCTAGTCTTTTCATCCATATCAGGTGAACCGTTTAGAAATTACAGCACTTTTTGTACATAGGACACCAAAAAGTCCCATATTCCTAGAACACAATGACTACATCAAGCTTGTGACTCTACACATTTGTTGGATGCATTTGCTGTTTGTTTTGGTTCGGTTTCAGATTATTTTGTGCCCAATAGAAATTAATGGTAAATAATGTATTGTCATTTTGGAGTCACTTTCATTGTAAATAAGAATATAATATGTTTCTAAACACTTCTACATTAATCTGGATGCTACCATGATTCCGGATTATCCTGAATGAATAAGTGAGAAAGTTACAGATGCACAAATACACATTTGTTTTTTCTGCCCCTCAGCAAAACTACAGAGGTCACAAAGAAGGCTACATCAACACGACCACAATGGTTGAGCTTAAGGCTGCTTAATGGGGGGGAGGGGACATTGGTAACATCACATGACCTGCTAGAACAGCAACCAGGCTCGTTCACACAGTTTTTTTTACTATACTGTCTGCTCGAATAACTCTGTGGCTTTCTACTGTATCTAAAATGCTTCCGTGTGATGAGAAGACATGACCAGAAACTGGGGTTAAGAAAGAGATGAGGTAGTGGTGGGTTAAGGTCCCAGTGAGCCTTAGCATGTTAAGATGGCTGCTAGTGCTGGATGCTTTGAGCTCTGGTGGCCAGCCGGGGAAGAAAGGCCTTTTACTGGCTCCTCTTTGATGGCGCCCTTTGAGTGGGTTCAAAAGCAGTCAAAGTCCAGCACACAGTGATATTTAGCCGGACGATTGAAGTTCTAATGCCACGGAGGGCAGGGGAGCGCCTGGTTGGCTCAGCGGACTTGATCAACATTTCCCTCGATGCTTTAGACTCAGCAGGAACACTCGTTGTTGCTACACTGTACAGTATCAGGACCTAAACAGGAGTATTAGACCAAGGCCAGAACATATGATTTTGTTACCCATGTAATTTCATGCCATAAAGCTACTCTGTCTCGTGTTTGAGGTGAAACGTTGCTACTGCTGTGGTGTGTGTGTCTCTGTGTGTCTGTGTTCTTTTCCGTTTGGTGAAAAGTCATGACTCCAGTTCCAGAGAGCCCCCAGGCAACCTGACCTAGTCCTGACACAGAGGAGGCAATTCAGTCTCTCAAACTCTAAATGATGATAATCTAAGATGTTGCTCTAATTGATGGTAACCTCACTATTATCCAGTCCAGAGCTGTTTGCGGGGTGAGACCAGAGCAGAGGCCTCAGTAGACTGAAAGAGGGCTGCTGTGTAAGTGTTTATGTACACCGTATGAGACCTGAGCAGAGGGGTAAAGAAGCCTCTAACTATGGAGAACTAGCTAGCTAGTAGTGATGTTTTGCTCCAGTGCAGTGATAACATCTTTTTGGGAGCTAAATAGATTTTGGTATCTGAGGTGAAGGGCTCCTCTGCTGAGGTGGGGCTGGGTTGTGGGCGGCTGAATGAGAGGCTTTGGCAGGGTCCAGGGGATCTGTTCTATATGGCCATTGGGAGGATGACAGGCTGGGGGTGTTGTGGACGCTACATTTCATCAGGTCTCAACCCTTAGTTCAAAATCATTCTGGACCTTTCCTCTCTTCTCTGTCGGGTTAGATATGAGTGTTGAGGAATGATAAAACAACAGGTAATGCTGGACATCGGCACTAGTTTCTGGAAGGATTCAATCAGAGACCAAGGAAGAATTCAATCAGATGAAATAACTCCAGATGCTAGAGCCCTAGCTACCACCTCAAATGTGGTTAGATCAGATGTGATGTGATGATTATTTATGAGGAATAGTAGAACTGTTTTCACTACACCAGAAAGATTACCAACGTAGTGCTGTTTTCTATTGAAGCAGTGTAATAGCATTTACAGTAGAGTGATAGGCGCTTCCTTCAGCCTGAGGGGAGAGGTCCCTGGCGCCCTTTTAAGGCGGTGGACCCATTGTGTGCTGCTGTGCTCTCCCTCTTCATGTGTATTAGTTATTGAATAATTGACCTTTCTGGTTTGTATGAGCTCATGGGACAAGTGGGATTTTCCCCAGGAAGTGGAGGCCTTTCACTCACTCTCTCTCCCGCTCTCTCTCTTTCTCTCTCCCTCTCCCTCTCTTTATCTTCCTCTCTTTCTCTCTCCCCCTCCCTCTCTCCCCCTCTTTCTCTCTCTTACTCACACACACAACAAATTGTAATTCTGTTCTTGGCTGGAACTCTCCAGTGGGATGAAGTCACACATGGAGGTGAGGAGAGGGACGGAGAAGATCAGACTGTGGTATTGGACAAGCAGAACCCCTACGCTCCCATCTGCTTCATGTTAACCCTTAATGGTGGCTATTTGTGCTGGTTGATGGTTGATTACTGACGGCTGCTGGAGGCCATGCGGCCGCTGGACATTCCCCCAGGTTCAGCAGAGGTTAACCCTGTAGGCCTGGGGAAGGGAGGAACAGGAAGGGGACGGCTAGGGGAGTGGTGTAAGTCTACAGCTGCCTGACTGACACAAATGAAACTCAATGTTCACAGGTGTTTATTTACTCTGAGGAGTGAGGCTGTTTTAGAGGACGGCTCAGTGTAAAAAGTCTGGGTGTGGACAGAGATAAGATGAACTCCGATGGACTATATTCTGAAAAGTACACCATGTGCTTTACACACACAACCTTATCAATGGACTATTGACACTGAAGAGACAACAAAGCTGGATGTTTGGGGGCCCATTTTTTGAATGGCCAACTGTGGCTAGTGGCTCTCAGCCTAGTGAACTCTCAGCATGACTGTACCTAACACCCAGAATGGAAGCAGTGACCACTCCCCCAGTATGATCGTGTAGACTACATCTATAACAGCCAGTATAATGGGCCAGTCCATTCACATTCATGATAAGCTTAGTTAGCCATGAAGGGGAATCTAGGGAAAGCCTGACTATGCAAATCCCCGGAACAGTGGAACACTTCAAGGGTGGAGTTCTGTTGCTGCACTTATAGAAACATCTGAGAGGACTTAAGCAGGTCTGTAGTTAAAGCACCAAGCCTCACTGGGGTCTGCTTTGAGCTGGCACTGGTTCAACCCTACCATAAATCAATGCACATGAAAAGGCAGTTCAGTTCATCACCTGTATTTGTATGCAGTCATCAAGTCCTGCATACTTCCTAAAAATGTTGGTTAGCAGTTATTTGTGTTATAACTGACTGGTGATGTGCAGGTACTGTAAATGAAGGTAAAGTTGTGGTGGTGGCTGGTACATCTTCATCAAGGGTTGGCAGGCAGGACTGGGGTGTTGACCACTGACAGGGTGGTACTTGGTTATTTCTAGAGTCTATACTAGGCGTTCTGGCCTGAGTTTAATTGTATTGTTAATTGAAATGGCTGCACTTGGACCTGGGACCCTACTACCCCCCTACCTTGTCCCGTACTCCTTACTGGACCTCTCCTCCACAGTGTCCCGGTCCTACCCTGCCCTGGGCCCAGCCATAGTGTGTGCCTCTCTAACGCTGTGTCAGCGCAACCAGGGGCTGGAATTGGACAGGCTTGGCTGAGAGGGGAGCTGTATTGGGATTGGGGGATATTATTGCAGCTGTTTGCAGAATTTTTCTATGGGATAATACCATTTTTCCTACCATTTAATCTACATTTTCTCATTAGAGAAGCTCAAGCTCTTGATTTGGAAGTCAAGGTCTCTGAATCCTCACAGGGCATTGAGGGCACGTATGGAAAGCAATTAACTCCTAACTGTGTTGCTGCCGTTTCCTCTTAGTCTGCTGTGTTCACGCTTATTATGATCCAGTAGGCAGGTATACCATTTTCCTCAAATATGTGTGTTTTTGTTAATTAATCGCCTAGGGTATTTTGGGGAGAAAATACCCTCCCTCCAAAGAACTGGTTGGTGAATCCATGTCTGTGCTCTACTCTGGCTGTTTACCTTCTGCTGGATCAGCTATAACGGTAATCTACTACTGCTACTCAAACGAGTGGGATGGCTGTCTCAGATAGAAAGGAGTGAGTCTATATATAGCCCGGGTAAGCTGTTTGTGTGGTGAGGAAGTGGTTGCATCGTGGGTGCATGGCGTTTTATTGCACGCCTACACGTATCCTTGCTTTCCCGTTGGTGGAGATTAAGCTGGCAGCCAGCAGTCATAACACAGGATCTGTTAGATTGTCAATCAGAGAGAGTCAGAGACAGACAGGGTTAGTATTGCAGCTGTGGACTAGGGAGACGACTCCTCAGTGCTACAGCACAATGTAGGCTAACTAAATCAGCACAGAGGCTGCAGCTGATAGAGAGACTGGATCCACTGACCCTCTTTTCATGGTGAAGAGACAGCTAATGTTTTCATGGTTTGTAGTGGGTGGTGGGTGGCAGTGGAAATGAGTGATTTGGGTGAGTGGGTAGGTGGGTGGGGAGTTAGGTGGGTTGGGGGGTGGAGCTGGAAGGCAGCAGTGGAAATTAGAGGTTGTGGGTGGGTGAGGTGGGTGTGGATTGGGGAATATCCCGTCTGTGACATCAGAGGGCTTTGCTGTCCTCGTGTGTAGGTTTAGTTTCTTTACCTATGGCTGAGTGGCTGGGGCTGAGTGGAGCAGAGGGCTTGTAGGGGTGACTGCCGTCAGCCAAAAGCCGCTCTACTCTGTACTCCGCTTTGCTCTACTCTATGCTCTACTCTGCTCTCCTCTACTCTATGCTCTGCTTTACTCTGCTCCACTCTATACTCTACTCTGTACTCTGCTCTACTCTACTCTATACTCTACTATGCTCTGCTCTACTCTATACTCTTCTCTACACTACACTATACTCTGCTCTATACTCTGCTCTATACTCCGCTCTACTCTATACTCTGCTCTATACTCTATACTCTGCTCTATACTCTACTCTAGACTCTACTCTATACTCTGCTCTATACTCTACTCTAGACTCTACTCTAGACTCTACTCTATACTCTACTCTAGACTCTACTCTATACTCTGCTCTATACTCTATACTCTACTCTATACTCTTCTCTATACTCTATACTCTGCTATACTCTTTACTCTGCTCTATACTCTACTCTACTCTATACTCTACTCTATACTCTGCTCTATACTCTATACTCTGCTCTACACTACTCTATACTCTACTCTACTCTATACTCTACTCTATACTCTACTCTACTCTATACACCACTCTGCTCTATACTCTGCTCTACTTTATACTTTGCTCTACTCTATACTCTACTCTATACTCTGCTCTACTCTATACACCACTCTACTATATACTCTACTCTATACTCTGCTCTACTCTACACACCACTCTGCTCTATACATTGCACTATACTATTCTCTATAATCTGCATTAACTCTATACACCACTCTGCTCTATACTCTGTGCTACTCTAAACACCACTCTGCTCTATACTCTGTGCTACTCTAAACACCACTCTACTCTATACTCTACTCTATACTCTGCTCTACTCTATACACCACTCTGCTCTATACTCTGCTCTATACTCTGCTCTACTCTATACACTGCTCTATTCTATACACCACTCTGCTCTATACTCTGCTCTATACTCTGCTCTCCTCTAAACACCACTCTACTCTATACTCTGCTCTAAACTCTGCTCTATACTCTGCTCTACTCTATACTCTGCGCTTCTCTATACACCACTATATCCTATACTCTACTCTCCTCTACGCTACGCTCTACTCTACACTCTGCTCTACTCTATACTCTACTCTATACTCTGCTCTACTCTATACACCACTCTACTATATACTCTACTCTATACTCTGCTCTACTCTACACACCACTCTGCTCTATACATTGCACTATACTCTTCTCTATAATCTGCATTAACTCTATACATCCCTCTGCTCTATACTCTGCTCTATACTCTGCTCTACTTTATACTCTACTCTACACTCTTCTCTATACTCTGCTCTCCTCTAAACACCACTCTGCTCTAAACTCTGCTCTATACTCTGCTCTACTCTATACTCTGCGCTTTAATCTGCATTAACTCTATACACCACTCTACTCTACTCTATACTCTGTGCTACTCTAAACACCACTCAACTCTATACTCTGCTCTATACTCTGCTGTATACTCTGCTCTACTCTATACACCACTCTGCTCTATACTTTTCTCTATACTCTGCTCTACTCTATACTCTACTCTATACTCTGCTCTACTCTGTACACCACTCTACTATATACTCTACTCTATACTCTGCTGTATACTCTTCTCTACTCTATACTCTTCTCTACTTTATACTCTACTCTATACTCTGCTCTACTCTATACACCACTCCACTATATTATCTACTCTGCTCTACTCTACACACCACTCTGCTCTATACATTGCACTATAATCTTCTCTATAATCTGCATTAACTCTATACACCACTCTGCTCTATACTCTGCTCTATACTCTGTGCTACTCTAAACACCACTCTACTCTATACTCTACTCTATACGCTGCTCTACTCTATACACAACTCTGCTCTATACTCTGCTCTTTACTCTGCTCTACTCTATACACCACTCTGCTCTATACTCTGCTCTATACTCTGCTCTATACTCTGCTCTCCTCTAAACACCACTCTACTCTATACTCTGCTCTATACTCTGCTCTACTCTATACTCTGCGCTTCTCTATACACCACTATATCCTCTCCTCTACGCTACGCTGTACTCTACTCTACACTCTGCTCTACTCTATACTCTACTCTATACTCTGCTCTACTCTACACACCACTCTGCTCTATACATTGCACTGTACTCTTCTCTATAATCTGCATTAACTCTATACACCACTCTACTCTATACTCTACTCTATACTCTGCTCTACTCTATACTCCACTCTATATTCTGCTCTACTCTATACTCTACTCTACTCTATACACCACTCTACTATATACTCTGCTCTATACTCTGCGCTATATTCTGCTGTACTCTATACTCTACTCTATACGCTGCTCTACTCTATACACCACTCTGCTCTATGCTCTACTCTATACTCTGCTCTACTCTATACTCTACTCTGCTCTACTCTGTACACCACTCTACTATATACTCTACTCTATACTCTGCTCTACTCTACACACCACTCTGCTCTATACATTGCACTGTACTCTTCTCTATAATCTGCATGAACTCTATACACCACTCTACTCTATACTCTACTCTATACTCTGCTCTACTCTAAACACCACTCTACTCTATACTCCACTCTATACTCTGCTCTACTCTAAACACCACTCTACTCTATAATCTACTCTATACGCTGCTCTACTCTATACACCACTCTGCTCTATACTCTGCTCTACTCTATACACCACTCTGCTCTATTCTCTGCTCTATACCCTGCTCTACTCTATACACCACTCTACTCTATACTCTGTTCAACTCTACTATATACTCTACACTCTATTCAACTCTACCCTGTGCGTTACTCTATACTCTGCTCTATACTCTGGTCTACTCTATACTCTGCTCTATACTCTGGTCTACCCTATACTCTGCTCTATACTCTGGTCTACTCTATACTCTGTTCAATTCTACTCTATACTCTATATTCTATACTCTGTTCAACTCTACTCTAGACTATGCTCTATACTATGCTTCTACATTCTATTCTATATTCTGCTCTACTCTACTATATATACTCTGTTAAACTTTACTCAATACCCTGCTCTGCTCTATACTCTGCTCTGCTCTATACTGTGCTCTATACTCTGCTCTGTTAAACTTTACTCAATACCCTGCTCTGCTCTATACTCTGCTCTGCTCTATACTGTGCTCTATACTCTGCTCTACTCTATACTCTGCTCTACTCTATACTCAGTTCAACTCTATACTCTGTTCAACTCTATACTCTGCTCTGCTCTATACTCTGCTCTACTCTATACTCTATACTCTGTTCAACTCTATACAATGCTCTACTCTCTACTCTATACTCAGCTCTACTCTATACTCTGCTCTACTCTATACTCTGTTCAACTCTATACTCTGTTCAACTCTATACTCTGCTCTACTCTATACTCTATACTCTGTTCAACTCTATACTCTGCTCTACTCTATACTCTATACTCTGCTCTACTCTATACTCTGCTCTGCTCTATACTCACACTCACACTCACACTCACACACACACACACACACACACACTGGTGCTCATATGGAAAATGTGTGTAAGGCTGTCTAATTGGTGCACACAGGAACAGAGTTAATTTCTGGAAGGGTTGGCTGAACTCTGTCAGACTACAGGAGCACTCTGTTTAGTTAAAGATGGATTTAACCTCAGCCGCTCTCCAAGTTACTGCTGCAGAGCTGCTTTTAATTCAAATTAAACGTAATTCTATGAAAAAGGCTCAGATACCATTGCAGCAATTGGTTAATTCACTCGAGAGGGGAATATTAGCATTTCTGGAGTGTTTGAACAGGGAGCTTTTTTCACTTCCCACTGGCATTTGTGTTACGGTGCGACTGAAGGTGAGGACACTGTTCACCGTGCAAAGAGAGGAGGGGGGTGTATGGTCGGTGGCTAGGTGTGTGTGTGGGGTGCGTGCACGTGTGTGTCCAAGCAGACCAGACCTCAGGCCCCTTTCAGATTGAGCGACTGGCCAGTCAGTCTGGACTCTGGACAGGATCAGCTGCCTGTGCAGTGATGGCTGTCCAGTGTTGTCATGGAGACGGTGGTGTGAGGCAACACAATAGAAGTTCAGTAGCCTGGTCCCAGATCTGTTTGTGTTCTTGCCAATTGCTGTCCTTGTTAAGCCAAGCATGACAAGGACTGACAAGGAGTTGGCGTTATAGCACAAACACAATTGTAAATATCTTCAAATTGTACATACAGTAAAGGCTGAATGGTGCTGGTAAGAACAGTGAGCTAAGCTCCTTCCCACCCTGGGAGGCTGTTGTGGTTGTGTTGTCCCAGTTAGTCACCCACCCCACAGTGGGAGTCATCCGGTGTTGAATATGGAGCTAATGGTGATGTACCCAATGAGCCATATGATGATCCATCACATATATTACTGGACACAGCCAGCACTGTTTCTGGATATACTCTCTCTCTCTCTCTCTCTCTCTCTCTCTCTCTCTCTCTCTCTCTCTCTCTCTCTCTCTCTCTCTCTCTCTCTCTCTCTCTCTCTCTCTCTCTCTCTCTCTCTCTCTCTCTCTCTCTCTCTCTCTCTCTCTCTCTCTCTCTCTCTCTCTCAGACATATGCAGAACGCTGATTAATTATTGAACAGTGCCAAGTGGACGTGATGGCAGCCGGCATGCATGCAGCGCATACAGAGAGGACAAGGGAGAGATGGAGAGGCATGGGGAGAGAGGAAGAGGCATGGGGAGAAAGGGAGAGGCATGTGTGGAGAGGGAGAGGCATGGGTGGAGAGGGAGAGGCATGGGAGAGAGGGAGAGGCACATGGTGAGAGGCACATGGTGAGAGGGATGGGGGAGAGGCATGGGGGAGAGGGAGAGGCATGTGGGGAGATGGAGAGGCATGGGGGAGAGGGAGAGGCATGGAGGGAGAGGCATGGGGGAGAGGAAGAGGCATATGGAGAGAAAAGGAAGGTAGTAAGAAAGAGGGGTACATTGAGGGAGAGAAAGAGGGGTATATTGAGGGAGAGAAAGAGGGGTACATTGAGGGAGAGAAAGAGGGGTACATTGAGGGAGAGAAAGAGGGGTACATTGAGGGAGAGAAAGAGGGGTATATTGAGGGAGAGAAAGAGGGGTACATTGAGGGAGAGAAAGAGGGGTATATTGAGGGAGAGAAAGAGGCAGGGGGAGAAGGCAGTATATTTCTATCTGCGTCGGTGGATTAACTGAAAAAGACAATGCATATTTTTCACAGTCAAGTAGGTGGCCATGTGCCATGAATCAATACACATACACTGATTTAATCCACTACCAGATTAGATCCACCCCTGTCACAATAGTTTGTTTAAAAGGAAAATGGAAAGATGCTTCATGCATTTGAACAAACTTATACTGTTCGAATCCCTGAACCTACTAGGTGAAAAATCTGTTGATGTGCAATTGAGCAAGGCACTTAACCCTAATTGCTCCTGTAAATCGCTCTGGATAAGAGTGTCTGCTAAATTACTAAAATGTAAATGTATTTTTTTCCTGTAGTGACATAATGTTGTGCTCAGCAGTGAGTCCACCCCTCCTACCCACATGTAGCCAGTGCAGTGTTCCACTCTGATATAAGACATACTTTGAATGTCGCTGTCAGCTGTCACTTAACTAGTCCCACAGGAGAGGCCTACAAAACATGCAGAGAAAATGTAATAAAATACATAGCTTCAAGGCCCGTCTCTACTTGCTCCGAGCATCCTGGTCACATTGGAGACAGACAGGCAGTCCCAGTCACTGCTCCATTACCAGCCTCTGGAAGACTGCTAATTAGTGTCATTGTTGAAACAGCGGCGACAGATGTGTCATTGACATTAGCAGTGTTTTGGTCATGAACAATCCAGATTACCTCTTTTTCCTGTGGCCCTCAGAAACAGTGGAGTGGTTATGTTATGAGAGTCCGTATTTACCCTGGCTTTCACAACACACGGGCCAGGATTATGTGTTTACCTCCTGCATGCTGTATAGTAGTGTAGAGGTCAACGAGTTACTCAACAACACAAGTGGATGGAGTGTTTACTCTCTAGGAGACCAAGCCAAAGCCTTCTGCCTTCTCTGCTGACGTCTCCTTAGTCCTTATTGTACACCATGTTCACTCTCCCTCGTTCTCTCTCCCTCTTTCTCTCTCCCTCTCTCCCTCTTTCTCTCCCCAGTCCTACTTTGTCACTGACTATGATCCCACAATTGAAGACTCGTATACGAAACAGTGCGTCATTGACGAGAGGGCGGCCCGGCTTGACAGTAAGTATAGACCCTCAACCTGTAAACAAACAGGAGAAATATGACCACAACACTGTTCATTGAGAAATACCAGCCTTCACAGGAGATTACTGTTCTCATCATGGAGGGTTTAGTTTTGTACAGCACCTTTTTCAGGAGAGGTGCTACTGTGTGTGTGTGTGTTTGTGCGTGTGACTAACTTGTCTGTCCCTGTGTTTGTTAGTCCTGGACACGGCCGGACAGGAAGAGTTTGGAGCCATGAGAGAACAATACATGAGGACAGGGGAGGGCTTCCTGCTTGTCTTCTCAGTCACTGACAGAGGAAGGTGAGTGACAACCCAGTCACGTGCCGCCCCCACGCTGCCTTTCTCTGTCTGCACCTATCTCTGTCTGCGCTTCTCTCTCTCTCACTCACTCTCTCTCTCTGTCTGCGCGTCTCTCTATCTGCACCTCTCTTGGTGCGTGCTTCTCTCTCTCTCTCGTTCTCTCTCTCCCCCTCTCACGCTAAACACACACATCTCTCTCTCTCTCTCTCACTCACTCACTCACTCACTCACTCACTCACTCTCTCTTGTTCTCTCACACTTCTGTTCTCACCAACATGTCATCAATTTCTTTTGTTTTCCTCTTCTTCCTCTCTCATATACCTCTCTTTGAACATCCACCTTTTTACAAAGGCTTTGTATTGCTGTGTAAAAACCCTGCATTAAAGCACCCGCATGAGAATTAATGGATCCCCTCTATATGTGCTGTCCTGTACTGTTGTGGTCCCTGTACAGCAATGTCATGGTGGTGTGTCTCAACACACCCCTCAGAGTCCTCTCTCTCCCTATGTTTAGGTTGTAAACAGTCTTTCCTTCCTCTGTTTAAATTAGTAAAGTCTCTCCAGATTTACTATGTGCTAGCTGCCGGCCGGCGGCCATTCACTAGAATGCACTCCTGGGTTTGTGGTTACATTCTGTTTCCCTTTCTGTCTGGGGGATATTTTTATGTATACCATTTAAACAGTTAGCATGCTATTTGTATTACACTCAAACCCTTTCAAATCAACGGGGAGCAAAGCTCTGCTTAAAGGGACAGACCTGCTTAGGGCTACCCCTCCCTGGTCAATGGAAGGCAGACAAGCCTGTACTGAGGCTGCTCAACAGGGCTTTACTACAATGCTCATGCAAACATTTCTGGAATATTGAGGCATGCAGCACCACAGGAGTTAATTGACTTCTCTCTCTGTGCTGTGGTGTACCCCCCTTCACCCTTCACCCACCCTGTCTGATGCACAGAGATGTTGACCCTATCTGCCTGGGTGCCGTGGAGGGAGGGGAGGACAGGGGTGTTCATTTGTGGGCTGCGAGGCAACATTCCTGGGAGGTCCACAGAGGCACCAGCTTTATCTTCATCTCTGAGCTCTATGTAACAGTTTGAAGTTGTGATCAAGCTCCCTTCTGGATGGGTAATGTGTACAGTTTACTGGGGGCATCGAGTGATGCTGTGTGCTTTATAATTCACAGCTTTGAAGAAATCTACAAATTCCAAAGACAGATCCTCAGAGTCAAAGACCGTGATGAATTTCCCATGATCCTTGTTGGCAATAAAGCAGATCTGGAGCTCCAGAGACAGGTGAGTAGCAGTCCTCCTAATGGCCCAGAGGCCTACAGCGTAAATACACATAGATGTTAGGGTGATGTGAGGAAAGTAAGTATAAAGCAACAAGATTTCTGAAATTTGAAAATGGATAGTGGTGGTGGTGGCTGGAGCTATTTGGGTAGACAAAGAGAAGGAGACTAACAAAAACATTGTGGAATGGAGGAAGGAGGGGGGCATGAAAAAGAGAGGGCTCATTCCGTGACCTTTATTGGCATTCAGCTGCAGTTCACTTTCCCGCATGACTCCACACTGTCACCTGCTGGAATAAAACACATGCACCGAATACAACAGGTGCAGACCTTACAGTGAAATGCTTACTTACAAGCCCTTAACCAACAATGCAGTTCAAGAAAGAGTAAAAAAAATAAAATAATTAAATGTAACACTATAAAATAACAGTAAGGAGGCTATAAACAGGGGCTACCGGTACCGAGTCAATGTGCAGGGGTACAAGGTAGTTGAGGTAATTGAGGTAATATGTACATAGGTAGTGGTAAAGTGACTAGGCAATCAGCATATATATAGTGACTAGGCAAGCAGCAGCTTGTAGGAGAGAGTGTCTATGTCTATGTGGGAGTGTGTGTGTGTGTGAGCGTATGTTGTGTGTGTATATGTGTGTTGGAGTGTCAGTGTAGTATGTGTGAGTGTGTGGGTAGAGTCCAGTGAGTGTGTGGGAGAGTCCAGTGAGTGATTATGTATAGATAATCAGGCCTACCACTGTGTCGTCAGCAAACTTTATGATGGTGTTGGAGTCGTGTTTGGCCACGCAGCTGTGGGTGAACAGGAAGTACAGGAGGGGACAAAGCATGCACCCCTGATGGGCCCCAGTGTTGAGGATCAGCGCGGCAGGTGTGTTGTTGCCTACCCGTCAGGAAGTCCAGGATCCAGTTGCAGAGGGCGGTGTTTAGTCCCAGGGTCCTTAGCTTAGTGATGAGCTTTGAGGGCACTATGGTGTTGAACACTGAGCTGTAGTCAATGAATAGCATTCTCACATAGGTGTTCCTTTTGTCGAGGTGGGAAAGGGCAGTGTGGAGTGCGATTGAGATTGCGGCATCTGTGGATCTGTTGGGGCGGTATGCAAATTGGAGTGGGTCTAGGGAATCCGGGATGATGCTTTTGATGTGAGCCATGACCAGCCTTTCAAAGCACTTCATGGCTACCGACGTGAGTGCTACGGGGCGGTAATCATTTAGGCAGGTTACCTTCGATTCATTGGGAACAGGGACTATGGTGGTCTTCTTGAAACATGTAGGTATTACAGACTCGGTCAGGGAGAGGTTGTAAATGTCAGTGAAGACACTTGCCAGTTGGTCCGTGCATGCTTTGAGTACACGTCCTGGCAATCCGTCTGGCCCTGTGGCTTTGTGAATGTTGACCTGTTTAAAGGTCTTACTCACATCGGCTACCAAGAGCGTTTGTCACACAGTCATCTGGAACAGCAGATGCTCTCATGCATGCTTCAGTGTTGCTTGCCTCGAAGTGTGCATAAAAGGCATTTAGCTAGTCTGGTAGGCTCGCATCACTGGGCAGTTCGCGGCTGTGGGGACGGTCACTGTGGGGACGACTTTGTTGATGCATTCATTGATGAAGCCGATGACTGAGGTGGTATACTCAATGCTATTGGATGAATCCCGGAACATATTCCAGACTGTTCTAGCAAAAAAGTCCTGTAGCATAGCATTTGCGTCATCTGACCACTTCCGTATAGAGCGAGTCACTGGTACTTCCTGCTTTAGTTTTTGCTTGTAAGCAGGAATCAGGAGGATAGAATTATGATTTGCCATTCTCTCATCTGATTAAATGTAAATGCATTGATCACACCAATTACTGTCATAATTGTTTTGTTAGAATTGATAACTCAATATGATTAATCCAAATAAATGAGTCTAAATGTGGGCTTCAACATATTGGTTGAGGAGTATGATTAAATTCTTCCCATTAGTGGCAACTCAATGGGTTCAGCTGTTTTAGGACAGTAGAAAAAAATATTTTACAATGAGTTCTGGGCCCGTATCCACAAAGTGTAGGAGTGCTGATCTAGGATCTGTCCATACAATCTTATTTATTATGAACTAAAATGGTAAACTGATCCTAGATCAGCACTCATACACTGAGACGCTTACTGGTCTCTAATCTTGTCATAATAGTGTAGGACGGACTAGAAGCAACAATATTCTAGCTAAGCACATAGAAATCAGGTGCTATTTGCATGTGAAAATGTAATGTGATACATTTGCTGTATTGTTTACATATTTCTAACAAACTCTTGGCTGGTATACAATAAGAGTTGAATGCGAACCCTCTGACCCATGTGTTTCTCAACCTCACCAGCAGATGTCACTAGTTTCCTGATTCTTGGGTTTTGTCAATGGTCATGTGTTACACATTGAACACACTGACTGCGTCATTGCGTTTTGGTACACCAGAAGTACATTCATTTGCAATGGAACGCTGCGTTTGCCTTGCAGCATTGTGTTGCAGAGACAGTTGCAGTGCTTTCTGTGTGGTGCATACGTTGGATTTAAACTGTATGCGTAAACGGGTTGACAGAAATGGTAGCAGAAGGTGAATGTTGATCTTTTGTTGCACACATATCTAGATGACTGCTGCATACTATTTTGCGCAATGACGCAGTAGGTGTGTTCAAAGCATTAGGGGGGGTTCTCACTCTCTCTGCTGCTGTGATAAAATGTATGGTCGTGTTTGTTTTGCATCGCCTGGCAGAGTTTGATCATTTGAAACCATTCAATTGGTCCTAAAGCGAAATCTTCACCCAGCTGCGGCACAGTGTGATGCAAAAGAGCACATGCTATTTATCTAAGATGTATCCCTGTACCTGTTTCGTCCCACAGGTGACCCAGGAGGAGGGCCAGCAGCTGGCCAGACAGCTCAAGGTGACATATATGGAGGCCTCAGCCAAAATCCGTATGAATGTAGACCAGGCTTTCCACGAGCTGGTTAGAGTAATCAGGTGGGTGGATTCATTACTGACTGTAGATGGCAGCACAACCCCACTATAACTTCCTTAATTCAGTGGCAATGGGTTGAGGGAAATAAGTAGTTTCAGCTTTTGTTCCTTTATTGGCACTAGTCTGTCTTTCTCAAGTACATTTGAAAGGTGCTTTATGCAATACTTCCACATGGAATGTCTCTATGGACACTTTCACATATCCCCTTATGATCCAAACCCTGGAACGTTTGGTACCCTGATCTGAACTATAAAGCATGTTTGAAACAGAAACTAAACCTAGCTGAAACGAATCCTGGTCCTGCGTGAGTGGCAGGTCCAAGATCCAGGACTAGAGTACCAGGTATTGACGCGGCAGTGCGAGACGCATGGAACTTTTTGCCCGTTGTAAACAAGCTAGCTTGCTAACATCATGTTGAACAGTGTTTCCCAACCCTGGTCCTCCAGTACCCCCAACAGTACACATTTGTATTGTAACCCTGGACAAACACACCTCATTCAACTCATTGAGGGCTTGATGATTAGTTAACAAGTTGAATCAGGTGTGCTTGTCCAGGGTTACAATACAAATGTGTACTGTTGGGGGTACTGGAGGACCAGGGTTGGAAAACCCTGATGTAGAATGTGCGTCTTGATAATTGCATCCTGGTCTAGTGAAATAAAAACGTATTCTGTAGAATTCTCATAAACGCTCCAGAAACTTCCTAATGTCAATGATATATCTGTAGAAGTAATGGAATACCAATTATACACTGAATGCAATGAATTATAGTTTTTTCAAAGCCATATCAAAACAATTGTTGCTTTATGATGGAATGAGTCATATTATTTTGTTAGAATCCTTCTATCTCTGCTTACTCATAATGTAATAATGCACTTTCTCCTCACAGGAAATTCCAGGAACAGGAATGCCCACCCTCGCCTGAACCCACGCGGAAAGAAAAGGACAAGAGTGGCTGCCATTGTGTGATCGTCTGAGAGGACCTTATCACTGTCACTCACCCAGCTACTGTCACCAGTCCCCGCCCCCTGCCTGACATGACATCCTGTATGGATGACTGAGCGCTGCCTTCTCCACGTGCATGACTTCAACAGAGGTTCCTGTGGTAGCTACCAGGAAATGCTACACCCCCACCCCTGCCCCCGGACTTCACTTCTAGAAGAAACTGACAACGCCAAATGTTAAAAAACACCACTTGACCTTCGACAATAATCCAATTCATATGAGAAAGTCCTAACACTAAACATTGCCTCTTATATCAGCTAAACAATATAATTTGTTGTATTCTGAAGGACTTTTTCTTGCCTTGTAGTGACATTTGTACTTTTTGCAGAGATTGAATGAGAAATATATATATATATATACAGTGGGAAGAACAAGTATTTGATACACTGCCGATTTTGCAGGTTTTCCCACTTACAAAGCATGTAGAGGTCTGTAATTTTTGCATTTTGCATTTTATTGCATGACATAAGTATTTGATACATCAGAAAAGCATAACTTAATATTTGGTACAGAAACCTTTGTTTGCAATTACAGAGATCATACGTTTCCTGTAGTTTTCGACCAGGTTTGCACACACTGCAGCAGGGATTTCGGCCCACTCCTCCATACAACCTTCTCCAGATCCTTCAGGTTTCGGGGCTGTCGCTGGGCAATACGGACTTTCAGCTCCCTCCAAAGATTTTCTATTGGGTTCAGGTCTGGAGACTGGCTAGGCCACTCCAGGACCTTGAGATGCTTCTTACGGAGCCACTCCTTAGTTGCCCTGGCTGTGTGTTTCGGGTCGTTGTCATGCTGGAAGACCCAGCCACGACCCATCTTCAATGCTCTTACTGAGGGAAGGAGGTTGTTGGCCAAGATCTTGCGATACATGGCCCCATCCATCCTCCCCTCCATACGGTGCAGTCGTCCTGTCCCCTTTGCAGAAAAGCATCCCCAAAGAATGATGTTTCCACCTCCATGCGTCACGGTTGGGATGGTATTCTTGGGGTTGTACTCATCCTTCTTCTTGCTCCAAACACGGCGAGTGGAGTTTAGACCAAAAAGTTATATTTTTGTCTGATCAGACCACATGACCTTCTCCCATTCCTCCTCTGGATCATCCAGATGGTCATTGGCAAACTTCAGACGGGCCTGGACATGCGCTGGCTTGAGCAGGGGGACCATGGATTTTAATCCATGACGGCGTAGTGTGTTACTAATGGTTTTCTTTGAGACTGTGGTCCCAGCTCTCTTCAGGTCATTGACCAGGTCCTGCCGTGTAGTTCTGGGCTGATCCCTCACCTTCCTCATGATTATTGATGCCCCACGAGGTGAGATCTTGCATGGTGCCCCAGACCGAGGGAGATTGACCGTCATCTAGAACTTCTTCCATTTTCTAATAATTGCGCCAACAGTTGTTGCCTTCTCACCAAGCTGCTTGCCTATTGTCCTGTAGCCCATCCCAGCCTTGTGCAGGTCTACAATTTTATCCCTGATGTCCTTACACAGCTCTCTGGTCTTGGCCATTGTGGAGAGGTTGGAGTCTGTTTGATTGAGTGTGTGGACAGGTGTCTTTTATACAGGTAACGAGTTCAAACAGGTGCAGTTAATACAGGTAATGAGTGGAGAACAGGAGGGCTTCTTAAAGAAAAAATAACAGGTCTGTGAGAGCCGGAATTCTTACTGGTTGGTAGGTGATCAAATCTTATGTCATGCAATAAAATGCAAATTAATTATTTAAAAATCATACAATGTGATTTTCTGGATTTTTGTTTTAGATTCCGTCTCTCTCAGTTGAAGTGTACCTATGATAAAAATTACAGACCTCTACATGCTTTGTAAGTAGGAAAACCTGCAAAATCGGCAGTGTATCAAATACCTGTTCTCCCCACTGTATATATATATATATATATATATATCCAGAATGTCAATGAGAGGCTTATTAGGTACCAGTTTCTCATCAGAATAGAGAGAGATATGATCTTTTGAAGCTTTGTGTATGTCATGCCATATCTGTTTTTACTTCCATGTGCTAATCCGCTACTGTACATAAGTGAAATTTGTTGTGATTTTGAAAGCGCATTTCTAATGACTTATTAAATCGCCACAGTACAGCGTGTAAGGTTGATGAGTTTGGTTTGACTTATATGAACATAACATGTATACAAGTATGTACAGTATATACTTAGATAGCCCTAAAGTTATGTCTATGGATTCTGCACTCATCTCAGTGGCCAAATATGGAAGGTTCACTGTATTTGCATTGTAAGGTTTATAGACTTTAGGCTTCTAATTCCATGATATCAAACCTGATTTATTTATTTAGTTGTTCAACTCTTCTCTGACTCTTACCTGTTGTTGACTATCTCAGAGTCAGGTTGGCCTAATCAGAATTAAACATTTTAAACTCTTCATATTATAAGTATTTGACAAGAAGTGCACAAGAGACCATGGGTAGTATTTATGTACCTCACTGATGATTATGTTATTAGCAAACTAGTTTTAAAAATGCTCCTCTCTGACATATCTTTTAAAATCAATCCCTTTCAGTTTGAACATTGATTTTTCTTTAATCTATTTGGCTCTCTTTTGGAACATAGTTATTACTTGAAGTAGACAGAGGTATTGAGCTGTTGAAGCTCACTCATAAATAAACTGTAACTTCATTCCAATGACATGGTTGTTTGTTGCACACTGCCTTCAATGATTCTTGGAGATGTGTTCATGTTCTCTCCAAGGTTATTGGTCTGACTCTGGGCCAGTTTGGAGCTGTTTCCATGACTCCTACAGTCACATGGAGGTTACATCATTGCCATTACATCAACTGACCTCTCACCTTTAAAGTTAACGTCAAGACAATTCACACATGCTGTTGTTTTGTCGTCCTTTTCCATATGATCTGTATTTCTGCTCTATAGAAACCAACTATTGTAGTTTTTGTTATATCATCATGTAATATAAGACTAAATGAAAAATATGAAAGTGATTATTTGATGGACTTGATTAAATGTTTTTACTTTATACTTTTATACATTATTTTCTTATCAAACTAGTTGACAAGTATTTTTATATGTTTGTAAGTGAATATGCTCTCACAGCACAGCTGTGTGTATATGTAAAGAGGAATGTATAATTCCCTTAGCTGGTTTTGAACTGCAGAAGACTGTAGGCTTACATTTGCTACATTGGTTCCTGACCAGCCTGTGGTCCAGAACCTGGTTTTGATTTGATTTGATTAGGATCTAATTTAGTCCTCATTTGGACTAATCTTCCAAGAGACCTTGGTGTTGGTGACACATTTTCCTTGACCATTCCCCACTGTCTTGCCCAATGCCCGTACTGCAAAATGTCAACCACTGTGTTTGTTGAGCGCCTCCACTCAATCCACCTGACCTACTAGCAGGGTGGATTGTGGGTAGGCCGTTCACTCTTCTCTTCACTGTTCTCTAGGTCAAGGTTTGGGTCACAGAATCATGTGTTCTGCTCACTGGTGGGCTCTGAAAGTACCACATCCCCTTTTTTGGCAGACTTTATGTACAGTACATTCAATTCATACTATTGAATGTTTTGTTTTTCTTTTCACGTCCATGCCCCTTGCCCCATGTATAGCTTCTGGTGCTATAATAAAATCTGTAATTCAGCTAACTATAATAGAGAATATTCCTTTTGTTTTTTGTGAAGTCCTGTATTTGGTGAACTTCATATTTTGTTGACCTTGTTTTGTGAAGCGAGGTGGAACAATAACAGTTGTGTTGGCAGATATTGCTTTGAGATTTTTGCTTTGAGAAATTGATTTATCCAATCTAAGAGGAATAACATGAGAGGACACCATTATTTTATACCCACTGAACACCCATAATGAGGATGGGCCACTAATATCTTCACTAATAATATTCCAACATTAACACCACCTCTAAACTGTCTGTGTGAAAACGTCTATATCTTATTAGTGGTTGAACTCATTCTGCTATAGCTTATTGTCGCCCAGCTGGGTAAATCTGTCTTACAGGTAGAAATGTATTCTTGTCTGGAGTGTAACTGGACCTGTGGCTCACCTCTGGCTAATGGTCATGTTATTCTGGTCACCTCCATCATCATGGCAGGAATATGGGGTCAGACGCCAGGCAACTTAAATTCTTCACCTCTGATTGGTCGGTTCCAGAATGTAGCACACAACTCTGGAGGGGAGATAGCAGGACAGGGCCATGGTTGTCATAGCACCCTGCACAAATGTCTCATAAATCTACAGAGGATCACTGTGAGATTTGGTTTTAAAAGAACCCTTTAAGATAATTCCTACTTTTGTCTGTGTGTTCTTGGTGCCCTTGACTCTGAGTCATCTGCATGGTGTTGCTGGGCTGGGAACAATACCGTGTGTAGTGCACTCAAGTCAAGCACAGTCATTGAAATCCTATTACCATTCTACCTGGCTTTGTCACCACATTATCATACAATGTATAATTCTGACTGCTACGGCTGTATACTGGACAAATCCTTATGTGATGTGGTGCATGAGTCTGAGTAAATAGCCTTTGAACATCTACTGTGTAGGCTACTGGAAGTCAAGATGAGCTGTAGTAGTAAGTCTTTTGACTAAATGATTGTATTGACTGGGGAACAGATGGCTATAGCAATCCACTCACATTATGCTTGGACTCATTCATAGCAGCTGTAGCAATCTACTGTCACAACACAATTTAGAGACAGTTTAGAGACTGGGCCACAGCTGTCAAATAATTTCTCAGATATAAGCTCCGGTGATATTTGTGGAGTTAGGTTTGATCTGTAATGGCTCCTAAAAAGTAATGCAGAGAACATTATTTTCATCAACTGGATCTCATGAATTTCTATCTGCTGGCAGAAATGAAAGCAAGGCTTTGACCAGGCGCCATGGCAGAAGTTGGGCTCAGGAGACATTTCCCCCTTAATTCTCAGATAAATAATGCATGAAAAGCTGTGTCTGGAGATATGTCTCAGTTGGCTGTAGACCTCTCAACTCCAGGCCTTTGATCAAATACACAGAGGGAAGGAGGGAGGGAGACCACAGGATGTCCTTAATTTTCTGTGCCATACTGGTAGCACAACAATATCCTTGTGACTTTGATACAGAGCAGCTATGGATGCACTGAGAGATGGATCCTCCTGATGCATACTACTGTACAGTATACTACGTCCACCTTGCTGCTCTCTCAACCACATTTATACTCCAGTCAGAGGCACTCAGGTACTGTACTCAGAGAAGAGGATGTGCAGGGCTCTGAAGGTGCAAGACTGAAGCAGGGAGAGTAGAGATCTCAGACAATGCAGCAATTCTGGGTGAATAACTCCAGTTCTTCTCACCGAAGTATCACGGAACATTACAGTCTGTTTTGCCCTCAGGGGTTCCATTGTGGAGATGAACAAACAGTGACATATACTGCATCTCTCCCACATGTACACACAACTGCAAACACTGGTTACGCACCCACATTCATGTGGCTCATCCACAGTTGTGTGTGTGCTCAGTGGTGTCCAGCTACAGTGTTTATCAGCTCCATCACAAATGATAGGCGAGAGGGTCGGAGCATAGCTATACTACAGGTTCTCATTTCAGATGAAGGGAATGGGATACAGAGAAAATAACTGTTGGGAGATCACAATTCCCTCACTCGCTGTAGTGCATTTGTACCTTATTGCGTACTCTCTCCCTCTCTCTCTCCTGTTCCTTTATTTGTTCTCTGTCATTGTCTACACTAGAGGGAGACGAGATAGGATATATTTTGGGAAGTGCGGTGCTTCTTAAAGTCGTAAAAATGTAGATTGGACGTATCAGTGATGATGGTGGATGATATTCCTTGTCTTTCAAAATGGTTCAAACTAGAACCCTGTCTTGAAAACTCAGAATTGAATAGTAATGAAAGCCCACACATCAACTGGAGTCAAAATACATAAATATCATGTTGTTGTAGGCATTTTATGTTTGAGTGACTCTCTTAATGGATTTCTGCATCCCCTTGGTTACCACTTGGTTTCATACCCTCTACCTGTGTTTTGCTGACTCACTGTACTGTATTCAAAAGCCTAAATAGTCGACACGAATAAGGACATGGATTTCAATGGTACCCATTATTACTGCAAAATACCTAATTAAATCAAAGAGAATTCTGTTCCTCGTTCACCAGCACCGTCATCAATCAGCAGTCATGCTGAGTTTCTTTGGAGGAAGTGGGAGATTTCTTTGGAAAGGTTACAAGACATTGTATAATTGTTACATGGCATTGTATAATCTCAACCGTTCACTGGGACATAATTTCCCAGCTGCCTTGTGTTTTTTCATAATCATGACTCAGTGGGCTACTGCACATCCCTAAAATCTCACGGTTTGTCTGAGCTGCCTGTCCCAGTTGTCAGGGAGTCAACCCCTTTGTCTATTGAGCTTGGGTCTGATTCACCATGCCTCTGAGGGACCCCTATTGAGACTGCCAAGGTCCACCGCCACCCCCTCATAGCGTCTATCCATTGACACTGGGGTTTGGCAGGAGAAAGGGAGGGAGGTTGCCCACTCATCCACACTTCCTAGGCGAATCCCAATCCCTCTCAATGTCCCAATGAAAGATCTCACTTTGCATTTGGCTCAAAGTCACAGTCAGGAAGGCAGGCATCCAAACCAGCTGCTTTAGAAAATCTGATGGCCATTATAGGTATTTACCTCATTCTTGTCACTGACACAGCTTTTTGTGTGAACTTTCAATGTACCTCATAATGAGGGACCCCTATATTCATCCGCACACTCTCTTTCAATCCTGCTGTGCTGTTAGAAATGTTGTAAAATCTTATGAGTTGGGCTTGGCCTCGGCAGGAGTGGGCTATATACACTGAACCAAAATATAAACGCAACATGCAAAGTGTTGGTCCCATGTTTCATGAGCTGAAGTAAAAACAATCCCAGACATTTTCCATACAATCAAAAAGCTTATTTGTCTCACATTTTATGCACAAATTTGTTTATATCCCTGTTAGTGAGCATTTCTCCTTCGCCAAGATAATCCATCCACCTGACAGGTGTGGCATGTCAAGAAGCTGATTAAACAGCATGATCATTACACAGGTGCACCTTGTCCTAGGGACAATAAAAGATCAATCTAAAATGTGCAGTTTTGTTACACAACACAATTACACAGATGTGCAATTGGCATGCTGACTGCAGGAATGTCCACCAGAGCTGTTGCCAGAGAATTTAATGTTTATTTCTCTACCATGAGCTGCCGCAGACCATGTGTAACCATGCCAGCCCAGGACCACCACATCCGGCTTCTTCAACTGTGGGATTGTTTGGGGGAAAATACAGACAGGAGTATTTCTGTCTGTAATAAAGCCCTTATGTGGGGAAAAACTCATTCTGATTGGCTGGGCCTGGCTCCCCAGTGGGTGGGCCTGGCTGCCAAGTCGGTGGGCCTATACTCATGGCTGCACCCCTGCCCAGTCATGTGAAATCCATAGATTAGGGCCTAATGAATATATTTCAATTGAGGGATTTCCTTATATGAACTGTAACTCAGTAAAATCTTTTAAATTGTTGCATGATGCATTTATATATATTTTTTGTATAATTATGTTCTAGTTTGAACGATATGACTGCTCTTAATTGGCAACTGTCACTCTGCTTTTTCAATGCCTTAGTGACCCTCAAGGCCAATCCTAAGGGACATTGGCTGTCAGGCATTCATCGCATCTCTCTCTTTCCTCTCTGAGCCGTCAAGGAGAGTTCAAGGGATTCTGGGTCAACAGGTTGTATTAATGGAAATAATTAGCCTATGTGCCAAACACCTCCAGACGCAACCCAAAATGATTAAACCCATGCTTTATGTAACTGGCTTATGTTGTCAATCAGTGTTAATAAATATATTTGTTTTTGCTAGAAAACTGTGTGTGTGTACGCGCATGTGTGCATGAGTATGTGTGTGTGTGTGTCTCTGTGTGTACAGAAGCAGTGATTTGTCTGTGTTATTAACGTATTGCTTTCGGTCAATGTTGATTTTATGAAGCAAAGACAGTTTTACATAAGGTATGTCTCCCCAGAGTACATAGGTATACATGGCCAAGAAATATCAACAGATAGCTCTGACCACTATATTCCTGAAAATTATCTTTCATTCTCAGTGCAACCAGAAAAAATACATTAATATGTAAGCATGTGTAGGCTATCAATCATGCCCAAGGAGATAGAGTTCAATACTGTCCGTTAATAATTAAATAATGATGGTATGAATGGCAGGCCAACAAATGGAGATAATAATTCAAATCACAATGCTGCACCTTTCAACATCATCACCAGATGAGACCAACGGGCGTTACAATCTGGGGGACACTGTTACAGAGGATGGAGATTATACATATCTGAATGAAATACAAGTGAAATTTGATGTTTTGCTCGAAGTGAAAATTACGCGATGATGTATTTAATCGAAATACATGGGGAGATGGTTGCGTGCGCGCAAACAATGGAGCAACCCATGCATTCATCAAATTATTGACAAGCTTGTCAATTTGCGCGCACTGATTTTTTCCCTTCTCATTCCAAATGGTATAGCCTATAGAAAGTCAATCCCTGAATCGGTGTGTACCACATCTCAACTCCCATTCGTTCGAGGAAGAAAACGTTATAACCGGTGGGAAATCTCGACGTGGTATCTAAACACAGGTTTTATTTTTCTGTCACGTTGAACCCTATTTAGCAACACCTCGTAGAAGTCATGGAAGGAGTCAGCAGCAACAGAAGCATGTCATACAGTCGATGGAGTTATGACAGGTAAGGGCTTATCCTTTGTCAACATTTGCCTTGTTATGCGAGCTGATATCACTAACTTGCCACCAGAACCTCACCTTTATCTTTGTTTAGTAGGCTACCAATGTCATATATAATCATCAGGTTGTGATTGATAAATTGGGTGCAATCCTGATATTGATAGAATATGCACTCTACACTGTAAATCAGTTGTCATCATGATGCATTTTTGACATTGGCATGATAAATTGATATGACCTAGATAAGTTAGTTGTCTGTGTGTGTGTGTGTGTGTGTGTGTCGAAGCAGTAATTTGTCTGTGATACTATGTTGATTTCCTGAAACAAATACAGTGTGAAGGATCCTAGGAGGCTGTACGTTCTGTAACTTACATTTTCACAAGACAAGTGTTAAGGTATGCTGGCTTTTCTTTTCTTTTTAACTCACGGGCAGATGAAACACACACCTTTCAGTATATTTGAGTTGTGATAAGCTTTGTAAGCACTTGTACAGTAAGTGGGGAAATAGCTTCTCGTTCCATTTCTGCATCAAACAGCTACAGTACAGAGCCTTGCTTGCTAGACTTTATGTTCTGACTATAAGGTACTTCCTTATAGACATTGAATTGAAGTCTGTGCAAAGTGGGATGCTTGTGGCCAGGTTATCTTATGCTCTTACAGTGTGATTGGTATTCTAGACACTGTAACTGTGCTGCTTGCGCATCCCAAGAGATTGCAGCGAGAGCTTCTGGGTCTCCTACAGCTTCATGATTTCTCTCAAGGCTGGAGAGAGAGAGAGAGAGAGAGAGAGAGAGAGAGAGATTTAGCTGAATCCGAACACAAACCTCTCAGCACGTCTCCTAGGCAGTAACACATTCTTGATGTTTTCGTGTTCATGATATATATGAGATGCAAATGAGTAGAGGCAGGTTGCTCTGCTCTTAAAGATGTAATGGTCTGTTGTGTGGAGAGATGCCAGAACCATATGCCTGTGTAGTGTGTACTACCAGGAAGCTATTCATTACTGCAGTGCTTGATCCATGTTTGACACCCTAGTGATGTCTGCATGCAGCACACATGAAGTGGAACTCGATACAGACGTCACACAAGTTTGACACTTGCAATACAGTCATAAAAAGGCAGCTGACACAAACAACAAACATCCACAGTTAATAACCCACTTACAAACTTAACAGCAGCTCTTGTATGTAGATTGAATGTTAATTTATTCTGGCCTAGCTGATACTATGGATATGGTATGGTATATATAAGTAATGATTGTTCCACCTTCTATGCAGTACATCTCTCACTGTTAGAGGAGGATTTGATCCTGATTTAAAATGCTTACATTTTTCATTCCAATTAATGAGTTCCCTCTGGCTGGTCTCAGGTTCTTTAGAAAATGTTTCTGGACTGAATGCAGACTCAAAGGTGCTGCTATGGTTTGAATATGCTCTGCTCATGGAGCAGGTGTGTGTTTGTGCAGGAGTCTTAGTTCAACAGGCCTAGCACCCGGGTAAACACAGCAACCACAGAGAGATGGAGAGCCGAAGGTGGTGAGGGGAGATACTATTCAACGAGAGGAGGGGATCACATTCTCACAGATTGGGTTTTCATAATTATTTTGTGTCTGCTGAAATTATCTACATAAATGCCAGGAGATCTCATTAGTCTCTGATTTGGAATCTCCTCACATGGTACATTGCAGTTTTACAGCGTCTAACAATTTATTATTTACAGAAGGAACCCATTACATATAAATTATTTGATGCAATAATGAAGCCAGGACTGCAATCAATTGCATTACTGCAGGAGCAAACTTTATGAATAATGCTGCTACTGGCTTAGAAATATAAAATGTGAAAATGTAACCTATGTGTCCTTAGCCAGACAATGAATAATGGTTCAATAACTTGAGAATGGAAACTGCATAGTAATCATTTGATGTTTCTTGGGTTAGTGAGTGGGCCATTTTCTGTGTGTGCTGCCATTGTAATTCTGAGAACATCTCTGGGGGTTTTAATACACTATTGGAGTATGGATGGTCCACACTGCACACCTGCTCCTGCGTCACAGATGAATGGGTGATGACACAGGGTACCAATATGTGAGATCTCACATCCATAGGCTGTGTAGTGGAGGGGAATGACACACACACACACACACACACACACACACACACACACACTCATACACAGTCCTGTGTGTGTATTACTGTGTGTACTAATGTATAAACTTTGGTACGAGTTCATATGCTATGTAGAGACTGCTCTAAAGACTGGAAGCACTTTTTACTTGAATCTTCCACCTAGATAGAGTAGAAAGATTCAATGTTTCCCAGATCGTAACCTGTCTGTCTTACTGTAATTGATCAATGTTTTGATCAGTAACACAGGGTCCTTTCCATGTAAAAAGACCCTGTTCATAGGAGCATGTCAAATTGGCTGTCAAATGAAAGCTAAGAGTCTATATGTTTTAAGAAATTAAGGTTTATACATTTTTCAAGCCTTTTCCATCCTAAAAATGTGTAATAAGGAAAGGCTTTGATTTCTGGTCAAACAGATGGAAAAGGGGTCTTAGATAAAAGGTAAAAGGTATTAAATAAATCAAAAGACCCCTGCCAACTAGTATCAACACTTACATTTAGTTTTAGACCTTCTGTAGGTTTAAGAAACATTGCCTTGTGGCTTGAAATTCCGTTACCAAAAACCGACAGGCTGTATCTTTAAGATATTTTCTAATTTCACAGAAGTAACAAGTAAAGGTTGACCTATCAATTAGTAAGAGTTTTTACTGATATACATTTAGTTTATTAATTATTAAGTGATTCAAACTCTTCCATTACCAAATCTGTAATGGAATTTCCCAAAAATCGGTAACGGGATTTCTGCAATTGAATTGACTACAATGGGAAATCATAGTAGTCATGAACCACAGTTGGGTTCACAAGTTTGGACAGCACAGTAAAGTACAGTAAATAAAAGTAGAGTCTAGTACAGTACAGTACTGTACAGCCCCGTAGAGTACAGTAAAGAAAAGTTAGATTATAGTACAGCGAAGAGTAGAGTTCAGTACAGTACACAGTAGATTAACTATACTGTACTGTACTCTACTGTACTGAACTCTACTGTACTGTACTGAATTATGCTGTACTGTACAGAACTATATCTACTTTACTGTACTCTACTGTGCTGAACTCTACTCTACACTACTGTACTAAACTTTACTCTACTCTTCTCTTCTGCGCTGTGTTGTACTGTACTCTACTGAGCTGTACTTTGATGTCCAAACTTGTGAAACATAGATGTCTAGGATTGGTTCAGATTTGGTCTGAATAGGTACCTTTGTTTACCTATTCAGGATACATCACCATGAAGAGAACAACATTCATATCAATAATTATGCATTTCTGTGCAGTACAGATCAGGGACACATGTTGCAATTCCATTACTGCAATTTCAATAACATGTAAATCCACTTCACTTACTGTAGTTCAATAACCAAAATAGATTTTTTCTAAGTCAATGTGTCATGTCATACAGTAGCTGACAGCCCATTCTATCTGCACACATTGTTGAATCAAACGTGGACACAAACGTTTCAAGATTTTACCGAAACTTTGCACAGTTCTTCCACTAAAGGTGTTTTTGTAAATTGGTCAAAGTAGTCATTGTGTATAAAGTTGTATTGTTTGTTAAAATTTTAAATCAATGGTTGTGAAAAATTATGTTACTGTGGAATGAGAGGCCTCTGCTGTATCAGAGGTGAGTTTTAACAGTATGGTCTTTTATCAGTCCATCTCTCATTATGGATTGCATGCTAAGGTCAACAGTTTATCTTCCACTTCCACGTCCTTCTCCCCATCGCTGAATTTATGTGTGTCTCAGTAAATAATAGTGTCTGTCTGCCTCTTATCGACTCAGAGTGGAACAGAGGGGGAGAGAGAGGCCTGGGTTGGAGAGAGAGAGGCCTGGGTTAGGGAGAGAGAGAGGCCTGGGTTAGGGAGAGAGAGAGGCCTGGGTTGGAGAGAGAGAGGCCTGGGTTAGGGAGAGGGGGGGCCTGGGTTAGGGAGAGAGGGGGCCTGGGTTAGGGAGAGAGGGGGCCTGGGTTAGGGAGAGAGGGGGCCTGGGTTAGGGAGAGAGCGGGAGAGAGGGAGAGAGAACCAAGGGGCTTGGTTTGGATACACAGGTAGATTTACAGGGGTTACATATTAGAGTGGTGATACTAACTGACCTAAAACAGGACATTTTTACTAGGATTAAATGTCAGGAATTGTGAAAAACTGAGTTTAAATATATTTGGCTAAGGTGTATGTAAACGTCTGACTTTAACTGTATATTTACAGCGGGTGAAATAAGTATTGAACACGTCACCATTTTTTTCAGTAAATATATTTCCAAAGGTGCTATTGACATGACATTTTCAAAGAAACCAACACAAATAAGTTCAGAAATAAAGTTATGTGTAATAATGTGAAATGACACAGGGAAAAAGTATTGAACACACTTACTGATATTTATTTAATACTTTGTACAAAAGCCTTTTTTGGTAATGACAGCTTCAAGACGCCTCCTGTATGGAGAAACTAGTCGCATGCATTGCTCTGGTGTGATTTTGGCCCATTCTTCCACACAAACAGTCTTCAAATCTTGAAGGTTACGTGGGCCTCTTCTATGAATCTTGATCTTCAGTTCTTTCCATAGATTTTTAATGGGATTTAAGTCAGGTGATTGGCTGGGCCATTCTAGCAGCTTTATTTTCTTTCTTTGAAACCAATTGAGAGTTTCCTTGGCTGTGTGTTTGGGATCATTGTCTTGCTGAAATATCCACCCTCGTTTCATCTTCATCATCCTGGTAGATGGCAGCAGATTGTTGTCAAGAATGTCTCGGTAAATTTGCCCATTCATCCTTCCTTCAATTATGTGATGTTTGCCAGTACCATTTGCTGAAAAGCAGCCCCACACCATGATGTTCCCACCTCCAAACCTCACTGTTGGTATGGTGTTTTTAGGGTGATGTGCAGTGCCATTTCTCCTCCAAACATGGTGTGTATTATGACATCCAAACAGTTCAATCTGACCACACTATATTCTCCCAGTATTTCACTGGCTTTTCAAAATGTTGTGCAGCAAACTTTAAACGAGCTTCAACATGCTTTTTTTTCAGCAATGGAGTCTTGCGTGGTGAGCGTGCATACAGGCCATGGCGGTGGAGTGCATTACTTACTGTTTTCTTTTTACATTTTGGATAATGTATTGTTATTGTATTGCTAGATATTACTGCACTGTTGGAGCTACAGTCGTATGCAAAAGTTTGGGCACCCCTGACAATTTCCATGATTTCCATTTATAAATAATTGGGTGTTTGGATCAGCAATTTCATTTTGATCTATCAAATTACTGATGGACACAGTAATATTTCAGTAGTGAAATTAGGTTTATTGTATTAACAGAAAATGTGCAATATGCATCAAAATGAAATTAGACAGGTGCATAAATTTGGGCACCCCAACAGAAAAATCACATCAATATTTAGTAGAGCCTCCTTTTGCTAAAATAACAGCCTCTAGACACTTCCTATAGCCTCTAATGAGTGTCTGGATTCTGGATGAAGGTATTTTGGACCATTCCTCCTTACAAAACATATCCAGTTCAGTTAGGTTTGACGGTTGCCGAGCATGGACAGCCCGCTTCAAATCATCCCACAGATTCTCAATGATATTCAGGTCTGGGGACTGGGATGGCCATTCCAGAACATTGTACTTGTTCCTCTGCATAAATGCCCGGGTAGATTTTGAGCAGTGTTTTGGGTCGTTGTCTTGTTGAAATATCCAGCCCCGGCGTAACTTCAACTTTGTGACTGATTCTTCAACATTATTCCCAAGAATCTGCTGATATTGAGTGGAATCCATGTCACCCTCAACTTTAACAAGATTCCCAGTACCGGCACTGGCCACACAGCCCCACAGCATGATGGAACCCTCTCCAATTTCTACTGTGGGTAGCAAGTGTTTTTCTTGGAATGCTGTGTTCTTTTGCCGCCATGCATAACGCCCCTTGTTATGACCAAATAACTCAATCTTTGTTTCATCAGTCCACAGCACCTTATTCCAAAATGAAGCTGGCTTGTCCAAATGTGCGTTTGTGGCGTGTGTGCAGAAAAGGCTTCTTCCGCATCACTCTCCCATACATCTTCTCCTTGTGCAAAGTGCGCTGAATTGTTGAACGATGCACAGTGACACCATCTGCAGAAAGATGATGTTGTAGGTCTTTGGAGGTGGTCTGTGGGCTCTTTTTGACCGTTCTCACCATCCTTCGCCTTTGCCTCTCCGATATTTTACATGGCTTGCCACCATTTCCTCACTATGTTCCTCACAGTGGACACTGACAGCTTACATCTCTGCGATAGCTTTTTGTAGCCTTCCCCTACACCATAATGTTGAACAATCTTTGTTTTCAGGTCATTTGAGAGTTGTTTTGAGGCCCCCATGTTGCCACTCTTCAGAGGAGAGTCAAAGAGAACAACAACTTGCAATTGGCCACCTTAAATACCTTTTCTCATGATTGGATGCACTTGAAGTTCAAGGCTTAATGAGCTCACCAAACCAATTGTGTGTTCCAATTAATCAGTGCTAAGTAGTTACAGGTATTCAAATCAACAGAATGACAAGGGTGCCCAAATTTTGCATAGCCTATTTTTCACATCTGATTTAATTTCATACAACTTAATATTGCTACACTAAAATCTTTGTCTGGACAATACCCCAGTACTCAGCTTTTATTAGAAAATGAATGGCATGCCACTGTGATCATTTTCTGTGACGACAGAGTAAATTATTATGCAGCCTCAGAGGGGTGCCCATACTTTTGCATACGACTGTAGAAACATGAGCATTTTGCTGCACCTGTAAATCTGTGTATTTGAAAGCCTAATCTGGATTCATTTGCACTTGTTCCTTGTGATCTGTAGGTTTTGATGCTGTGCTATGCTGAGCTGTGTCAGGTCCACAAGTCTCTCCATGTGAAAATATCACATTGGCGGGGCAGTCCACCTGCGGCTTTTGAGCACTTGAGTGTGTGTCTTCTTAGGATTAAGGCAGGATGTATAGACTTACTGTATCCTACCCCTTGGCTGTGACTGGGCTGGTATACAGTATATAGGACATTGGAGGTGTTATTACAGTGTTCACATCCACTTCCAGACAGGCTGATATTTAATGATCAGAAGTTTAATTGGTAACCAATCTTCTTTTCAAAGCATAATTGTGCAATATGTAACTAGTTTAAGTTAGAAAATAAAAGTTAATTTTCCAATTAAAATACCATGAAATTAAAATCGGCTACTTTTGTCATTTGACATGGAATGTTTCTTTAACTGAAAGGGAGTTTCAATATCAACAAAGAAGATGAGAAACAATCTCTATTCTGGCCTGCATTTAGACAGAAATGTACACTCAGGTGTGTGTCCCAAATGCATCCTAAATGACACCCTATTGTTCCTGGTCAAAAGAAGTGCACTACATAGGGAATAGAGTGCCGTTTGGGATGCCATCTATTCTGGCCTGCGCCAGAGACATAGACTGGGCCCTCCGTCTACTGTATGCTAAACCTCTCTTTTCAATAATTGATCTTAGCGTGGAGAAGTTTGACCTCTGGTATGCTGTGTGGAATGCTAATCATGTTTTAAAATAATAGTCAGTGCTTGACTTGGGCAGGAGCTCACAAGAGCTGAATACCTGCACCTCAAATGTTCTACTGCTTGAGCTCCTTTTCCTAGCTCAAAAGTACTGTGGAGCTCCTGCACCTAAATGTAAACAGTACCGGCACTCAGAATGAGTACCAGACCCTATTTCAGTCCAAGTCAAGCACTGGTAATAGTGGGTACTATGGAGACAGTCAGAGAATCTTTTTCCGTAATGATAGAGGGTTTCTTACTGTAGGAATACATTGGACTATTATTATAAGCCTCAGCACACTGACTGTCTGTTGGAAACTACCATCTCTATAACTCATGGCCTGAATAATGCATGAGATGTCTGTACTGGCTCTACAGCAGGTTTCATTGTCAATTTCATTTGGTTCATTATTGGGTGAGATTCTGGTCCAAGTTTAAAATTATGATGAGATATGTTGGTTTAACTGTCTGGGAGTTTTGCGGACCACTGGCTGTGAGAATGGCAGTGACTGAGTCTAACTCACTCCTACACTGCTATACTCAGTGTTTATATGTTGTGATGCCAAGATAGTGTCACAGTCCACCTCCTCGTCCCTTACTTTCCCAAGGACACAAAGTGTTCTGAGAAGAGAAACAAATCTCAAAGTGAGTTAATAGTGGAGGACTGCAGCACTTGCACTGCCTGTGGTGTAGAGATCATTAAGAGAAGTGTGGATCACCTCTTGTCAAAGCCAAAGTGTGCTGGGCCAACTGCAAAGGCAGCAATTAGAGCTGGTCGCTGCCTGCCTGCGACTGACGATCACAGTGAATGCTACATATAATTATATAGCTAGACTCTAAAGGATACCAGAGCTGGAAAAGTAATTGGCCTATCTCACTGCTTGTGTTTTGTAGGTATGGAAGGGGCTTGTGTTTGTGTAAAGAGGCCTTATGTTGTGATGAATAGACATTTCCGCTGTGAAGGGAAAATGGGCAATTACCAGTAGTTATGGTTAGGCCTTTATACACTGAGTATACATAACATTGACATATACTGACCAGGTGAATCCAGGTAAAAGCTATGATCCCTTATTGATTATTATGATTATTAAATCTACTTCAATGAGTGTAGATGAAGGGGAGGAGATTTTTAAGCCTTGGGAATATTGAAACATGGATTATGTATGTGCGCCATTCAGAGGGTGAATGGGCAAGACAAAATATTTAAGTGCCTTTTGAACAGGGTAGGTGCCAGGCGCACAAGTTTGAGTGTGTCAACATTTGTAACGCTGCTGGGTTTTTCACACTCAACAGTTTCCCATGTTTATCAAGAATGGTCCACCACCTAAAGGACATCTATGCAACTCAATATTAAGAAGGTGTTCCTAATGTTTTGTGCACTCGGTGTATGATTCTACAGTGTATCAGTATTATACATCATGTTGGGGTTGGATGTTTTTTTCTGCCCCTCTAACCATGAAATCGAGTGCTTAGTGTCTCTAGGAGTATACAGTAGACAGGTAGACTGGGCATGCAGTGAACACACAGAGTATTCTTTTGTCTTATAATTTCAGTAATCAGTCCTCATGCTCCACTCTGTGAATGAGCAGTACAACAGAACACAACCAGTAAATTCTCTGATAATTACTGTGGTCTCTGGAGGCGTTATGAACATGTCTGATATGTAATGAAAGACCCCAACCATCCCACTCTTGTCACTGTGCGAGGCCTCTTTGTTCTAGTACGCTGGCCAATTGCCAGAGTAAGCGGTCAGTGGCAATTTCACACATCATAGACAGGGGAACTGTCCAAGGTCCTTACCAATGATGTATATAAACCCTGCATAGCTGACGCTATGTTTTGGTCATGGAGAGGCTTTGAAGCCACCGGCCGGCCATATTGGCACTCCTCAGGAAAGCAGTCCTACATAGGAATGAATGGAATTCTACAATATTGAATTTAAATGTTTTAAGGACAAAACAACATGTATTTATGTATTGTTTTTGTTGTACTGGGGACAGTAACATTAGTACTTTCCAAAAAGTATACTTTAAGGGTTTGTTTATATATATATATGTTTTCATGTTTTATTTCTGTTCAGCTCACATCTAATTTAAAAGTATGGATTAAGGTGACTGTAATAAACATAGCAAAAACAAATGTTCACATTAGTAAATTAATTTCTATAGCTTCCAAAATATTGTTTACAATGGTGGGCGAGTGCCAAGATGGCGGCGTGATGGCTTCAAAACAGCGCCCCCTGTTAGTCATCTAGTGTATATATAAATTATTGGTCCTTACATTGATCGCACACTGATTAACTTCTTAATTCTTGTTTCCTCGTGGACGTTCTTGGAAGTGTTCACAGCAATTAAAAAACGTGCTTCTGCTCCTCGCTCTGCACAGCTGAATGCAGTGTTGAGTCAATGAGGCACTCCAACTCCTCTACTCTGGAGGTGGGAGAGTTTGGAAAGGTTGGAGAGAGCAAAGCCCTATGGATTGGATTAGTCATATAGCTGTAGATGAGCTCAACGTCCACAGACAAGGGAGGCCATGGGAAATCATTTATTAAACTGGCTGGTTGATTGCAGGCTCCTAGTTGACTCTGAGTAGGCCACTGTGTGGGATCCTCTTTTTCTCTCTCTGTCTCTCTGTCTCTCTCTCCTCCTCTCTCCTCTCTCTCTCTGGGGCATTGTTCCTGGATGCAATGAATCCCTCAGGAATTTATCAACTGCCTTGGCTGATGTCTCAAGGTGAGCATGGCCATCGTGATACTGGCTTACCAATAATGATAAATTACTCCTCAATGGCGCAAACAGATCGTTAAAGCCGTCCTCATACACACTTGTAGTTATCTTTGAACTTTGTTTTTTCCTTTCAAGATATCATCAAATTATTCCCATGCACCTGCAACAAGCAACCTCAGATGTGCAAGTGCTTTTCCAAGATGTTGCAAAATTTAAGGTATTCTTCCTCCCCCTGTTTGGTAACATTATCTCAAGGTATAATATGCACTTAGTCCTACTAAACTGTGATTTACAGTAGATTTGTCTTATCTCAGTGACACACAGTATATTGAGTAACAAAGCTTGAATCAGCAATGAATCACTCAGGACCACAGCAGATTGCAATCAATGTGCCATCGCATCGTGGTATAAGTATTGAATGTGTAGCTATTATCACGACCGTTGAGAGAAGTGGACAGAAATGGGACGGAAGGAGGAGTATTGGAGTATCGTGGAGGACGTCCTAGAGGCCCTATTTGAAAGCCTGAGCTGCACATGCCTGTCTTAAACCAGGTAAGGCTGTAGGTTAGCCACCACGTCAAAGCATATTACTGTCAGATAGCCCACTCAGCAGTGTACTGCCAGGTGTAGGAGGACTTTGATGCAGTGGTGCAACCATGGTAAACCAGCTATGCCCGGATGATCCTGTGTGCTATCCCCTGGTCCAATAGAACATTCTCTGAGGGTGTGTTTCCTGTTGGTCCACTCCCTGAGGGCGTGTTGTTTCCTGTTGGTCTCCTCCCTGAGGGCGTGTTGTTTCCTGTTGGTCTCCTCCCTGAGGGCGTGTTGTTTCCTGTTAGTCTCCTCCCTGAGGGCGTGTTGTTTCCTGTTGGTCCCCTCCCTGAAGGCGTGTTGTTTCCTGTTGGTCTCCTCCCTGAGGGTGTGTTGTTTCCTGTTGGTCTACTCCCTGAGGGTGTGTTGTTTCCTGTTGGTCTCCTCCCTGAGGGCGTGTTGTTTCCTGTTGGTCTCCTCCCTGAGGGCGTGTTGTTTCCTGTTGGTCCCCTCCCTGAAGGCGTGTTGTTTCCTGTTTGTCTACTCCCTGAGGGCGTGTTGTTTCCTGTTGGTCTCCTCCCTGAGGGCGTGTTGTTTCCTGTTGGTCTCCTCCCTGAGGGAGTGTTGTTTCCTCTTGGTCTCCTCCCTGAGGGCGTGTTGTTTCCTGTTGGTCTCCTGCCTGAGGGCGTGTTGTTCCCTGTTGGTCTCCTCCCTGAGGGCGTGTTGTTCCCTGTTGGTCTTCTCCCTGAGGGCGTGTTGTTTCCTGTTGGTCTCCTCCCCGAGGGCGTGTTTCCTGTTGGTCCCCTCCCTGAGGGCATGTTGTTTCCTGTTCGTCCCCTCCCTGAGGGCGTGTTGTTTCCTGTTGGTCTCCTCCCTGAGGGTGTGTTGTGTCCTGTTGGTCCCCTCCCTGAGGGCATGTTGTTTCCTGTTGGTCTCCTCCCTGAGGGCATGTTGTTTCCTGTTCGTCCCCTCCCTGAGGGTGTGTTGTTTCCTGTTGGTCTCCTCCCTGAGGGCGTGTTGTTTCCTGTTGGTCTCCTCCCTGAGGGCATGTTGTTTCCTGTATTCACCTTCTGTCTTGTTTTCTTCCTTTTCTAGAATAGGAACTTGTCTTAGACACACAGTCCTCGCACAACGTACATAAGTTTATATGGAGGTATTTAAATGTGGATGAAGCTAACTGTGGTGGTGCAACCTTATCAAATATTATCTCCTTATTGAATAGAATATTTCCTCATATCCTCTATAACAACATTAGTGGTAGACTTCACTGTCTGGCATGAGGAATTTTAGGAAATGGCGTGAAGCTGAGAAGCAGATTTCTCAGTGGACATAGTATATTTTCTTCAGTGTTGTCTGTCATTAATGTGAGTGTGCGTGTGAGTGAGCGAGCGTGTTTGTGTAAAAGGTTTTCTTTCCCCACTGTGACAACACTACATGCTATCTTTTGACAGAGATGTGCAGCCAGTGTAGATAAATAGAGAACAACAGAACTGTCACCTCAGTAAAGGTGGGAAGTTAATTACTGTAAGGGGTGCTCAAGCCTAGAACACTCCACACTTTCACAAGGTACTGTGAAAGACAAACCTTTTCACCTGCTCAATACACTCAATACATGGCGTTCTCTAATGAAAGAGCTTGTGTTTCAAAGGTCAATTTGTGTGGTTGACACGTCTCTCTGCCCCCTGTAGTCTGAGGCTCTGAGCTGAGACCCAATCCTCTCTTCTTCTGCCTCTGAAGCATCACAAAGTAGCCATATGTTGCTCTCCCTTATTCTCCCAACAACACAGGGTAAATAGAGCACATCACATGCTATCTGTCTGAAGATGAGTGAGAGAGAGGGTGAGTTAGTGGTACTGGCTACACACACACACACACACACACACACACACACACACACACACACACACACACACACACACACACACACACACACACACACACACACACACACACACACACACACACACACTGCTACGTGCTACCGGCCTACCACACATAATCAGTCATTAGGTACTCCTCATGAGAGGCTTCAGGGGGGAAGGAGCAGACATATACCAATTCAGACCCTGTTGCTGAACTGTATGCCTCTCTAACCCTGGGTGGTAGGCTTCTAAACCTAACCCTGGGTGGTAGGCCTCCCCAAACCAACCCTGGGTGGTAGGCCTCTCTAACCCTAACCCTGGGTGGTAGGTCTATCTAACCATAACTCTGGGTGGTAGGTCTATCTAACCATAACCCTGGGTGGTAGGCCTCTAACCCTAACCCTGGTTGGCAGGCGTCTCTAACCCTAACCCTGGGTGGTAGGCGTCTCTAACCCTAACCCTGGGTGGTAGGTCTATCTAACCATAACTCTGGGTGGTAGGTCTATCTAACCATAACTCTGGGTGGTAGGTCTATCTAACCATAACCTTGGGTGGTAGGCCTCTAACCCTAACCCTGGTTGGCAGGCGTCTCTAACCCTAACCCTGGGTGGTAGGCGTCTCTAACCTTAACCCTGGGTGGTAGGCGTCTCTAACCCTAACCCTGGGTAGTAGGCCTCTCTAACCCTAACCCTGGGTGGTAGGCGTCTCTAACCCTAACCCTGGGTGGTAGGCGTCTCTAACCCTAACCCTGGGTAGTAGGCCTCTCTAACCCTAACCCTGGGTGGTAGGCGTCTCTAACCCTAACTCGACAGACCAGACTGTGTTTTGGTGTTTGGGAAGTCAAAGGGAGAAGTTACACGCTGACCACACTGCTCGCGCACGCCAACGAGCATCTGCGTTGCAAGGCACTAAAATAGAAGTTGGTTCTATTTGTGACGCCCGATTGCGCTGCAAGTCCTGCCTCTCCCATCTCCTCATTGGTTTTTAGGAGCATATCCCCACGTGCCATCTTCTCATTGGTCTTTATAAGCATATACCCACGTGGGTGAAAGGTGAACTGGTCAACTGTGGTAATGCACGTTATTATGAAAGTAGTTGCCAATCGCCATATAAAGTACCAAAGAAGAAAAAGAAGCCTGAAGGAAGGAGAGATGACTAGAAACGATTTGGTTCACCGTTTTATCTGTGGATTAATTGGGAGTAGAGGACCTTGTGCATTTCAGGTAAAATAACAAACCAATGTTAATATCCCAGGACAAATTTGCTAGCAACAGCAAGTTAAAAAGGACAAATTAGCTAGCAACAGCAAGCTAGCTAGCTAAATTGCCATAAAGGTTTAATGCTTTCGACCTGTCCCCTAATTAATATAATTGGTTCAGAGTTTGCTTTGATATTTCAACCTACGTGTCATGATCTCTTTTGGTGTGGGGGGATAAAATCAACTTGTGGCGATGGTGGGCACAGTGTTAGTCATACATTTTCTTGAATTCTAAAGGCAAAACCTAGATGTCTTAGTAGCTGAACCTGTCATTACTACAACTTAGTGAAAACGACAAACTGACAAGTTTTCATTTTTGTCCAAAACAACTATATGTTGGAGTGCCTTTCATTTGATTGCCTGCACATGTGCAGTTCGGCGTGACACGACCGTTAGACCCAATGACTGTTTCTGTGAGCTTAGCTAGCCAACGTCGCCATGACAGCGCATGGAGTCAGTCTTCATACTGTTTTCTTCTTCCTACTTCCCTCCTTCTCTACTTTCTACCTCCTCCATGCCTTCATCTGGATCCTCCTTCCCACCATCACACCTGTGTGTGTGTGTGTGGTAGGCCTATTGGTACATATGGAACCTGTTGCTATGGTGAACAGTGATGGTGGAATAGGGGCAGCTGACAGGAGGATCCACTCATATCAGATTGTGTGTGCTGCATAATTACCTCCCCTTCTTCTTTTTCAAGAGGAGAGCTAAGCCCTCTCATCTCTCCTTCTCACTCTCTGTCTCTCTCTTTCAGCACCCCCTCTCTCTCTATCACATGAAAAGAATGAGATGGATACTCTATATACTGACTCTCCCCCTTTACCTCTGTCTGCATGCTGTGTCTGGAATCTATAGCAGCAGGATGTCATGGTGCATTTACTATTAATAATTCATATGGCAGTGTGAGAGAGCCAAAGATCTTAAGAGACGACCAGTACTACTCAAAATCACCTATTTTGAGAATGGCCATGATTACTTATCACAGAGGATATCTTCATCTGAAATGGCTGTGTGGAATATATTGTGATAGCTGCTGTTTTTGAGGAAGGTTTTACTTGAAATGGTTGTGATATGTGTTTGCCATACCTACTACCTCAGTTGAATGTGATGACTGTAAGTCTCTCTGGATAAGAACATCTACTAAATGACCAAAATGTAATCAGTCCAAGCATGCCCATGAATACAGAAGCTGGTATGTTATGTACCAGAAGACAGTGATTACATTGAAAGGAACTGATTAACTTAGAGGGTAGAGGGAGGGAATTCTTAAGAGTACAGTCGTGGCTAAAAGTTTTGAGAACACAAGTATTGGTCTCCACAAAGTTTGCTGCTTCAGTGTTCTTAGATCTTTATGTCAGTAGTTACTTGGTACACTGAAGTATAATTACAAGTATTCCATAAGTGTCAAAGGCTTTCATTGACAATGACATTCAGTTTATGCAAAGAGTCAATATTTGCAGTGTTGACCCTTCTTTTTCAAGACCTCTGCAATCCGCCCTGGCATGCTGTCAATTAACTTCTGGGCCATTTCCTGACTGATGGCAGGCCATTGTTGCATAATCAATGCTTGGAGTTTGTCAGAAGTTGTGGGTTTTTGTTTGTCCACCCGCCTCTTGAGGATCGACCACAAGTTCTCAATGGGATTAAGGTCTGTGGAGTTTCCTGGCCATGGACCCAAAATGTTGATGTTTTGTTCCACTTAGCCACTTAGTTATCACTTTTGCCTTATGGCAAGGTGCTCCATCATGCTGGAAAAGGCATTGGTCATCACCAAACTGTTCTTGGATGGTTGGGAGAAGTTGCTCTCGGAGGATGTGTTGGTACCATTTTTTATTCATGGCTGTGTTCTTAGGCAAAATTGTGAGTGAGCCCACTCCCTTGGCTGAGAAGCAACCCCACACATGAATGGTCTGAGGATGCTTTACTGTTGGCATGACACAGGACTGATGATAGCGCTCACCTTGTCTTCTCCGGACAAGGTGCTTTCGGGTTGGCCCAAAAAATCTGAAAGGGGATTCATCAGAGAAAATGACTCTACCCCAGTCCTCAGCAGTCCAATCCCTGTACCTTTTGCAGAATATCAGTCTGTCCCTGATGTTTTTCCTGGAGAGAAGTGGCTTCTTTGCTGCCCTTCTTGACACCAGGCCATCCTCCAAAAGTCTTCACCTCACTGTGCGTGCAGATGCATTCACACCTGCCTGCTGCCATTCCTGAGCAAGCTCTGCACTGGTGGTGCCCCGATCCCGCAGCTGAATCAACTTTAGGAGACGGTCCTGGCGCTTGCTGGACTTTCTTGGGCACCTTGACACCTTCTTCACAACAATTTAACCTCTCTCCTTGAAGTTCTTGATGAGCAAACTTTGTGGAGACCAATACTTGTGTCATTCTCAAAACTTTTGGCCACGACTGTACAATGATAGACTCATGATGTTGAATAAAGACATCATCCTTCACCATACAGTATATGTTATGTCATCCTGATCAGAGCATGCTAATGAGCTTTTGTACAGAACACTTCTAGGAGACAGCGACCGTATGTATCAAGTGTCTCAGAGTGTGAGTGCAGCACTCCTATTCTGAGATGCTTAATACATGCATCCCCTGAAATGGTGGTGAAAGTCTCCCAGATTCTAGTGAAAGATACCACATGTGGTTGTTCAAAACTCACTGTTATTTCTAAAGCATCATATTTTCAAGATGTTGAAGGGACCTAAATCAGAATAGTCCATACCAAGTGATTGAGGGAGTACTACTGTACATCTCTGGTCATATCTGATGCTGAACAGCACCACCATGTGATGACGTAACAATGTCTGGAGTGGATCACATGATTCTCTTACTTCCTGGTGTTTGTGTGCCCTCCTGTGGTCGAAGGGAAGAAGCACATGTTCCAGTTGAATTTGGTAGTGTAGCAGTCATAGATGTTGTGTTTCTGGACTACCACTAGGTGTCAGGGTAGGATGCTAAGTAAGACTGTTAGCTACAATATCATGGGTAGGAGGATATTCTTACCATAGATACTGTATGTCCATAATGATAGACCTCATAGACTACTGTGTGAACGTGAGTGAGTTTAGTTTATGATCACCTGCCAGTAGCCAAGAAAATAAATAATCTTACCCTAATCTTTCCCTCTGTTCATCATAAATTGTAGCAAGTAGCCTACGAGATATTGCTTGTATGTCAGTCTATCACAGGTGGCTAGTGGCACCGTAATAGGGGAGGACAGAACAGAATTAATGGAATGATGTCAACATCAAACACATGGTTTCACGTTCACTTAATTCCAGTCATTACTATGAGCCGTCTTCCCATCACCAGCCTCCTTTGCATTATATTACAGTCTTAAACATCATAACATGAATAAGATGTAATGAATCACTTAGGTCATGGTATTATATGTTGTGTACAGTATTGAGGTTGACATATTGCTTGGCGCAGTATCTGTTTTGGGCGGTGATAATAAGTCTGTGGTTGCCATGGTCACAAGAGCAACCCAGCGCAGCTATGACGTCAATTAATTTACTGCCTTTTAAATTAAATGATGTATGGGATGATTGCATGCACGCATAAACACAAGCACATAGATGGTTTCCTTTATTTTGCTTCCTGTCATGTCCTGCCAGATCACTGATGATCATGGAGCGAAGGACAGAGACACAGCCCGGGGCTCTCTTTGCCTCCTCCATCCTCTCCCCTCCATGCACAAGCGTATCCTCATGGCAGGTAGCGCTGAAGTGTCCTCATGGCAGGTAGCGCGGAAGTGTCCTCATGGCAGGTAGCACGGAAGTGTCCTCATGCAGGTAGCGCGGAAGTGTCCTCTTGGCAGGTGGCGCGGAAGTGTCCTCATGGCAGGTAGCGCGGAAGTGTCCTCATGGCAGGTAGCGCGGAAGTGTCCTCATGGCAAGTAGCGCGGAAGTGTCCTCATGCAGGTGGCGCGGAAGTGTCCTCATGGCAGGTAGCGCGGAAGTGTCCTCATTGCAGGTAGCATGAAAGTGTCCTCATGGCAGGTAGCGCGGAAGTGTCCTCATGGCAGGTAGCGCGGAAGTGTCCTCATGGCAGGTAGCGCGGAGTGTCCTCATGGCAGGTAGCATGAAAGTGTCCTCATGGCAGGTAGCGCGGAAGTGTCCTCATGGCAGGTAGCGCGGAGTGTCCTCATGGCAGGTAGCATGAAAGTGTCCTCATGGCAGGTAGCGCGGAGTGTCCTCATGGCAGGTAGCGCGGTATTGTTTTATAATCCACCACATCCCTAAAATCGTTATACTACTTATCCTTTTATCTATAAAATGTCTTGCACAACTAGCATTTTGTTTTTAAATGACACATTTATTGTGGCATTCCACCGCTTTAAACGTAATTTGCATGACTATGCGCGAGTGGAGGAGTCTAATTTCCTACACGCGCATTTGTTTCCACATTTCTTCTCCTCCTCCCCTCGATTACCTTTGACCTTTTTCAAAAAAAGCAGAGGAGAGGATGGAGGACAGATGACTTAGCCAACCCAAATTGAGAATCTCCCAAGGTCTATCCTTTTCTGTTGGAGTTGCTACTGTAGTTTATCACTAGATGGTGCTAGAGGTGTTATCAGGGGAGAGGTTTTGCTGCAGGTAGGTTTTCTGAACTGATGTTACCTTAATGGAAATATACCTCACATTTTTATAATTTCTACATTTCTAACAGCACTGGAATTCATAATGATGAAAAGAAGAACATTATGACGAACAACCTATATTTCTTAATAAATACATTTGGCCTAATGCAAGACTGTCACAATTTGATAATCTATGAGGGAGTAGAATTAAGTATTTATCTTCATATTATCTATGGGTGTCTCATATTTAATGACATTCTTAACCACCATGCAACTTTGTTTGCTACCATGGAAACTGTTGCCACATAACTAGGAAAAAGCTGCTTGTGCATAATGTTCTCCAATGGGAAGTTAGGACTTTATAAACAATTAATGTTTTATTGACATAAATATTTGAATAAATGTTCAGAAAGGGTGTGTTGACATGTGATAAAACAAATGAACTGTTACAACAGAAATAAATGCTTCAAAAACACAGTTTTATAGGCTTTATTCACCAAGTTGAAGATGTACTGTTCACTCCTTTGTAGACTTAATACAAAAATATTGATCATTACAAAATAAGTAAAGTAAACTACTCTGGCATATACTCTACTCTGCCATTTATGTTTCTCTCCCATCTGAGAAACAAGATGGTGATCAAAGTTGACATCCATGTCATTTGTGGTGTTTTTTTGCTGTTGGTTCCCCAGACTTGAATAGATTGCCCATTTAGAATGTGATGTAGACAGGTCCATTTTTGGAGAAAGATTGGAGGGGAATTGGAAACCAAGATGATGAAACAGTGGGAATGGAATTTGTAACATAAAAAAAAGAGGGTTAAGTGCCTTGCTCAAGGCACTTTTTTTTTTTTTTTTTTTTACTTTGTCGGCTCGGGTATTCGAACCAGCGACCTTTCGGTTACTGGCCCAACCCTCTAACCGCTAGGCTACCTACCGCCCAAATTGTCTGCATCAGCTGAGAAAGTGTGAGACGTGTGCGCAATGCCCTCTAAAGATAAACATAGGGCAGAGATACTGTACAGCACTTGTCAAAATGGCACCCTCGTTTTTACACACCTCCCCCTCGTCTGTCTGTCTGTCTGTCTGTCTGTCTGTCTGCAGGGCGAGAGGTGTCAGTGTGATCTGGAGGAGCAATCAGTCTGTCTGAGATTGAGATACAACACCTGAGTAGCTGAGGTGTTGGCTGGTGATAATAGATAGCTAGCTGCACCTTGTCTCCAAAAACAACAGACGTCTCAATCTAGTCATAAAATTGTGTCAGTGAGAATCCACCTTTTGTACCTGTTTCAGCTAAGCTGCACAACCCAACAAATTGAGGAATCAACCGTTTGCACCTGTTTCAGCTAAGCAGCACAACCCAACAAATTGAGGAATCAACCGTTTGCACCTGTTTCAGCTAAGCTGCACAACCCAACAAAATGAGGAATCAACCGTTTGCACCTGTTTCAGCTAAGCTGCACAACCCAACAAAATGAGGAATAAACCGTTTGCACCTACCATCCTTAGCAAGCCGTAGCAACAATACTTGTAGCTTGGTGGTTTCTCCACATCCTTGGTTTTCCCTGTTTATCCCTGTTATTATTTATCCTGTTGAAGTAAATATCCCTGGAAGGATCCAGGGGACCGTTGGAATAGAGTGGCAGTCCATCTCCAGCCTGGGCCGTGGGGACACCGTTTCATCCAGCCTGACATTTCCTAATCCAAATCATGTTTTATGCATGTTCCTGTTTGGCACTGAGAGATGAGATAGGGGGGCTGTGTTGATATATGGTGTCCAGTGGGGGTGGCCGTTTTGTGTGTGTGTGTGTGTGTGTGTGTGTAGTCAGCGGGCCCAGGTTCTGACTGGTGAACATGACTGCAGCACTAGATAAACTTCCTCTAATAAGAGTGAGCCTCTCTCCTCTCCATGTCTCCACTCTGCCCACGCAGGCCTGCTAAACACACTGTTGTCCAGGCATAGCCTGCTGGTTGTGCTCCCTGCTCCCATGCTGCTTAGTGGCTGAGAGAGCACAGAGGCCTTCCTGGCCAACACACTCACACCACATGCTGCAACATGCGTATCAGTGCTGTTAGTATAGGGAGATGTGGTTGGCGACAGTAATTGATAGATTTTCTACATGTATTCCGCAGGTGATGGGGTCGTATTGGCATTACTTTGATGATGGAGAGACATTCCCTCTTTCCCTCTTTGTCTCTCTCTCTCTCTCCTGCTGTGTGTTCCTGGGGAGGACCTGGCAGGCAGAGGTCCAGCTGGCATGGTACCACCCGGCTGCCCTACACCTCGGCAGGCTGGCCGGCTGGCAGCCATTACTGGGGATCTCTGTGACCTTCACAGGTGTCCTGTTACACTCCACTGATGCAGACCTGCCTTACCACACACACACACCTGCTCTGGGCAGGCTGATCCTCCTTCCCCTGGCCTGCAGTATTCCCCATAGGGGACTGGGAGAAGGGACAGTGAGACCCAAACAGTGACAGAACCTAACCTACCCTACGCCTGGGCTGGGCTGGTTCCCCAAACACACAAGTCTGTTTATCCCAGGCAGCACACAGTGTAAACACCCAGAGAGGGAGATAGGGGGAAGTTGTCCAGCGATAACAACCATGGAACACATTGCTATTTTCAGATGCATTATCCTGAAGCATTTTATGCACATGAATAGAAGGGAGGTTGTGCATTTGAGCTGCTGCGACACACACAGCCCCAGCCTAGTTCTATCTAGGGGAGAGGGAGATAGGAAGGATGTTATTAGTGTTACCATTGATCTGTGTTGTAGAGTAAAAAACAGTCTATAAAAAGCAATAGCCATACATCACAATGGGGTGGGATTGACTGACCAAGCTGATCCTATATTGTAGAAGCGGTTGCTTAGTTCCTACATGACTCCTCCATTCAAAAATAGACAAACAGATTCAGCTTTTCCTAGTGTGCTCATTTGTGCTCATCAATTCTGATGGATTAATGGTTCCATGAAACATACTACAGACCACAGTACAGTAGTACATCATTATAAAGCTGTATAGTTTGTGGCCATTGTGTAGTGATGGGAGGCAGTAATGCTAGCCTTGACATTTTGGTGCAGCGACTTCATATGAGTTTTATTTGTCACATGCGCCGAATGCAACAGGTGTAGACTTTACTGTAAAATGCTTACTTCCCAACAATGTGGAGTTACATTTTGCAAAAAATGTAAAAGGAAATAGTAACACAATAAAATAACAATAACAAGACTATATACAAGGAGTACCGGTACCGAGTCAATGTGCAGGGGTACGAGGTAGTTGAGGTAATTGAGGTAATATGTAGGTAGAGGTGTTTAGTCCCAGGGTCCTTAGTTTAGTTTAGTGATGAGCTTTGAGGGCACTATGGTGTTCAACGCTGAGCTGTAATCAATGAATAGCATTCACACGTAGGTGTTCGTTTTGTCCAGGTGGCAAATGGCAGTGTGGAGTGCAATAGAGATTGCATCATCTGTGGATCTGTTTGAGCTGTATGCAAATTGGTGTGGGTCTAGGTTGTCTGGGATGATGGTGTTGATGTGAGCCATGACCAGCCTTTCAAAGCACTTCATGGCTACAGACATGAGTGCTACGGGTCTGTAGTCATTTAGGCAGGTTACCTTAGTGTTCTTGGGCACAGGGACTATGGTGGTCTGCTTGAAACATGTTGGTATTACAGACTCAATCAGGGACTTGTTGAAAATGTCAGTGAAGACACTTGGCAGTTGGTCAGCGCATGCTCGGAGTACACGTCCTGGTTATCTGGCCTTGCGAATGTTGACCTGTTTAAAGCTCTTACACACATAGGCTATGGAGAGCGTGATCACACAGTCATCCGGAACAGCTGGTTCTCTCATGCATGCCTCAGTGTTGCTTCCCTCGAAGCAAGCATAGAAGTAGTTTAGCTCGTCTGGTAGGCTTGTGTCACTGGGCAGCTCTCGGCTGTGCATCCCTTTGTAGTCTGTAATGGTTTGCAAGCCCTGCCACAACCGACGAGCGTCAGAGCCGGTGTAGTACGATTCGATCTTAGTCCTGTATTGACACTTTGCCTGTTTGATGGTTCGTCGTAGGGCTTAGCGGGATTTCTTATAAGCTTCCGGGTTAGAGTCCCGCTCCTTGAAAGCGGCAGCTCTGGCCTTTAGCTTAGTGCGGATGTTGCCTGTAATCCATGGCTTCTGGTTGGGGTATGTACGTACAGTCACTGTGGGGACGACATCATCGATGCACTTATTGATGGATGTGGTGTACTCCTCAATGCCATCGGAAGAATCCCTGAACATATTCCAGTCTGTGCTAGCAAAACAGTCCTGTAGCTTAGCATCTGCTTCATCTGACCACTTTTTTATTGATCGAGTCACTGGTGCTTCCTGCTTTAATTTTAGTTTATAAGCAGGAATAACAAGTATACAATTAAGTCAGATTTTCCAAATGCAGTGCGAGGGAGAGCATGGTACGAGTCTCTGTGTGTGTAGTAAAGATGGTCTAGAGTTTTTTTCCCTCTGGTTGCACATTTAACATGCTGGTAGAAGTGAGGTAAAACAGATTTAAGTTTCCCTGCATTAAAGTTCCCTCCCGGCCACTAGGAGCACTGGGAAGCATATAAAGAGGTCTATGTCTGGATTTGATTAGAGCTTTGATCGAAAATTCAGATTCTACCTGAGCCTGATGTGCCATACATTAAATACATTTTATGAGCCCTATATTAAAGACCAAGCCCAGAAAAGCCCAAATTATTGTGCCGTTATCCAATTCATACAGTGCATTTGGAAAGTATTCAGACCCTTTGACTTTTCCAACATTTTGTTACAGTGGGAATAACAAGTATTTGATACACTGCCGATTTTGCAGGTTTTTCCACTTACAAAGCATGTAGAAGTCTGTAATTTGTATCATAGGTACTCTTCAACTGTGATCCAGAAAATCACATTGTATAATTTTTAAGTAATTAATTTGCATTTTATTGCATGACATAAGTATTTGATACATCAGAAAAGCAGAACTTAATATTTGGCAAAGAATCCTTTTTTTGCAATTACAGAGATCATACGTTTCCTGTAGTTCTTGACCAGGTTTGCACACACTGCAGCAGGGAATTTGGCCCACTCCTCCATACAGACCTTCTTCAGATCCTTCAGGTTTCGGGGCTGTCGCTGGGCAATACAGACTTTCAGCTCCCTCCAAAGATTTTCTATTGGGTTCAGGTCTGGAGACTGGCTAGGCCACTCCAGGACCTTGAGATGCTTCTTATGGAGCCACTCCTTAGTTGCCCTGGCTGTGTGTTTTGGGTCGTTGTCATGCTGGAAGACCCAGCCACGACCCATCTTCAATGCTCTTACTGAGGGAAGGAGGTTGTTGGCCAATATCTCGAAATACATGGCCCCATCCATCCTCCCCTCAATACGGTGCAGTCGTCCTGTCCCCTTTGCAGAAAAGCATCCCCAAAGAATGATGTTTCCACCTCCATGCTTCACGGTTGGGATGGTGTTCTTGGGGTTGTACTCATCCTTCTTCTTCCTCCAAACACGGCGAGTGGAGTTTAGACCAAAAAGCTCTATTTTTGTCTCATCAGACCACATGACCTTCTCCCATTCCTCCTCTGGATCATCCAGATGGTCATTGGCAAACTTCAGACGGGCCTGGACATTTGTGGCTTGAGCAGGGGGACCTTGCGTGCGCTGCAGGATTTTAATCCATGACGGCGTAGTGTGTTACTAATGGTTTTCATTGAGACTGTGGTCCCAGCTCTCTTCAGGTCATTGACCAGGTCCTGCCGTGTAGTTCTGGGCTGATCCCTCACCTTCCTCATGATCATTGATGCCCCACGAGGTGAGATCTTGCATGGTGCCCCAGACCGAGGGAGATTGACCGTAATCTTGAACTTCTTCCATTTTCTAATAATTGCGCCAACAGTTGTTGCCTTCTCACCAAGCTGCTTGCCTATTGTCCTGTAGCCCATCCCAGCCTTGTGCAGGTCTACAATTGTATCCCTGATGTCCTTACACAGCTCTCTGGTCTTGGCCATTGTGGAGAGGTTGGAGTCTGTTTGATTGAGTGTGTGGACAGGTGTCTTTTATACAGGTAACAAGGTCAAACAGGTGCAGTTAATACAGGTAATGAGTGGAGAACAGGAGGGCTTCTTAAAGAAAAACTAACAGGTCTGTGAGAGCCGGAATTCTTACTGGTTGGAAGGTGATCAAATGCAAATTAATTATTTAAAAATCATACAATGTGATTTTCTGGATTTTTAAGTGTACCTATGATAAAAATAAAAATTACAGACCTCTACATGCTTTGTAAGTAGGAAAACCTGCAAAATCGGCAGTGTATCAAATACTTGTTCTCCCCACTGTACATTACAGCACTCATCAATCTACACAAAATACCCCATAATGACAAAGCAAAAACAGGTTTTTAGAAATTTTAGCAAATGTATTACAAATAAAAAAACTATTCAGACCCTTTACTCAGCACTTTGTTGAAGCACCTTTGGCAGCGAATAAAGCTTTGAGTCTTCTTGGGTATGACGCTACAAGCTTGGCACACCTGTATTTGGGAAGTTTCTCCCATTCATCTCGGCAAATCCTCTCAAGCTCTGTAAGGTTGGATGGGGAGCATCGCTGCACAGCTGTTTTCAGGACTCTCCAGAGATGTTTGATCGGATTCGGGCTCTGGTTGGGCCACTCAAGGACATTCAGAGACTTGTCCCAAAGTCACTCCTACGTTGTCTTGGCTGTGTGCTTAGGATCGTTGTCCTGTTGGAAGTTTAACCTTCTCCCCAATCTGAGGTTCTGAGTGCTCTGGAGCAGGTTTTCATCAAGGATCTCTCTGTACTTAGTGATTTATGTTGATGACCAGCACAGCCAACAGTAATATTTAGATTGGGTTTGTCTGAAGCTTCAGACAGAGATCAAGACATGTGACAGACCAGTGTCATTCAGCAATATAAGTAACTAATCCGGACGCTTATAAGAAATCCTTTCGACAAACCATCAAACAGGCAAAGTATCAATACAGGACTAAGATCGAATCCTACTACACCGGCTCTGATGCTCGTCGGATGTGGCAGGGCTTGCAAACTATCAACGACAGACAATACCACAGTCTCCTTGACCTCGTGTTCCATTTGGTAGACAAATGCTCTCTGATGAGAAGTGGAGGACAGGGCTTGTTCCAAATAGACTATAGATGTACAAGTCAAGACGTAACAGTCATTTTCAGTAAAAAGCACAAAGACATTTGTGTCACACAGTAGAAGCTTTGTGGACTTTTCATGCATGTGCCTGCCTGTGTGCCCCCCCCCACCCCCAGTCACATCAGTCACAATCAATACGCGGTAGCAGCCAACACTCCCATTGTCTTCCTGTTGAAAGTGACACACACACACACGCACACGCACACGCACACGCACACACACACACACACACACACACACACACACACACACACACACACACACACACACACACACACACACACACACACACTGTAGTAAAGCTGGGAGATGTACCTTTGTTTGTACAAATCCCTTACAGGCACCCTCTGAAACTGCCTCTTGGGTCTCCGCCACCACCCCATCACTGCCAATTAGGTTTCTGCTGGCTAATATTTGCATATACAATTCATGCACTAATGAAAGTGCATGCAGAATACAGCAGAATCCTCCTCCGGCTGCTGTTCTTGGTGGTAATTAGCGGCACATGACATCTAACTACAGTGCCTAGTGAAAGTCTACACACCCCTTGCACAGTTTTCACATGTTTCTGCCTTCAAATTAAATTTCAAAAGGGATTACATTTGATTCTGTATTGTAGAGTAAAAACCAGTCTATACAAAGCAAAAGCCATCCATCACCATGGGGTGGGATTGACTAACCAAGCTGATCTTATATTGCAGAAGCTTTTGCTTAGTTCCTACATGACTCCTCCATTCAAAAATAGACAAACAGATTTAGCTTTTCCCAGTGTGCTCATTTAACCCATGTGGTTGAAAACACCATTGATTCTGATGGATTAAGGCCATTAATGCCAGCATTAAAAAAACATACAGTAGCGTAGACCACAGAACATCACTATGGAGCAGTATGCTTTGTGGCCATAGTGTCGTGGTAGAAAGCAATAATACTAGCCTTGACGTTTGGTGCAGCACCTTATGTTGCTGAATGACACTGGTCTGTCAGATGTCTTGATCTATGAAGCGCCACACAAACCCAAACTAAATCCTACTGTTGGCTGTGATGACAAGCACCTTGTGTTTTTGGACAGGCATTACCACAGTTTCCTTGACCTCGTGTATTCCTTTTGGCAGATAGATGCTATCTGATGAGAAGTGGAGGACAGAGCTTGGTGCAAATAGACTGCAGATGTACAAGTCAAGATGAAACAGTAATTTTCACTAAAAAGCACACAGACATTTGTGTCACACAGTAGAAGCTTTGTGGACTTTTCATGATTGTGTCTGCCTGTGTGCCCCCCTTTGAGGAGTGTACCATAAAAGTGTGAATGAGATTTGAATGTCAGTCAGGGTGTGCTGCTCCTCGAACTGAACACAGTCACAATCAATACTGGGAAGCAGCCAATACCCCCATTCACTTCCTGTTGAATACACACACACGCACATACATGCACACACGCACGCACGCACACACACACACACACACACACACACACACACACACACACTGTAGTAAAGCTGAGAGATGTACTACTCAGCTTGAAATAAGGATGCCTCTGTTTGTACAAATCCCTTACAGGCACCCTCTGAAACTGCCTCTTGGGTCTCCGCCACCACCCCATCACTGCCAATTAGGTTTCTGCTGGCTAATATTTGCATGTACAATTTATGCACTAATGAAAGCGTATGCAGAATACAGCAGAATCCTCCTCCGGCTGCTCTACTTGGTGTTAATTAGAGGCACATGACATCTAACTACAGTGCCTAGTGAAAGTGTTCCTACTGATCTATATAACCTGCTCCACATTTTGAAAGAAAAAAATAGAAACGAAGATGTCTTGATTGCGTTAATAATTTGTGGAAGCACCTTTGGCAGTGATTACAGCTGTGAATAATTTCGAATAAGAATACCAACTTTGCACAACTCTTAGGGCAACATACAGTATATCGATTGTTTTGGTCAAAATTGCTCAAGCTCAGTAAATTTGGTTGGAAATCATTGATGGACAGCAATATTCAAAACTTGTCTCTAATTTTCAAGCAGGACTGAGACTGGACCCCTCAGAACACTTAACACTGCTTGGAAAGCCATTCTGGTGTCGTTGGCATAAAAATCGGTGTAATTGTCTGGTTGAAAAATAAAACTCTATCCGTTTAGGTATTCAGAAGACTACAGCAGGTTTTCCTCTAACTTTTTACCTGGGCTTTGCTACTTTCATATTTCTTTTGATCCTGACAAACTGCCAGTGACCAAGGGTTGGAACCGGTTCAGCGAAACAAACCGGAAAATAACTACATTATTTGAGGAACAGAACGCAAACCGGAAACGAAAGTAATCTATTCTGTTCCGGACAGAACCGTTATTTTAAAAGCATGGGAACCGGTTATTTTACGTTCTAGGCATTTTTTTCCACAAAAATCGTAACAAAGCGCCTATTCAAAGCCTTCACTCTGTCACTCAGAAACTTATTCCAGCTGGAAATCTTTACCAGTGGGTGTGCGTGTGTGTAGGCTACCTGCCCCTCCTCTCTGAAGCATAGGTTACTGTAGCCTACTGACAACGTTACAAGCATGATTCAGAAATTAGAGATGTTTAATGGATTCACTTTTTCAATGCTAGTTAAGGATACTATAATTATCACATTTCACATTGTATCTATTAACTACAAAAAGGCAAGACGTGTTTTTAATTATAGTGCTGCTTTGCACCAGAGTATGTGAGCAGAGCTGGCGCAGAGCGAGATTCCCAAAGGCTGGAGCGTCTGCCTTCTTGCCCTGCTCCAATTTCGCTCCAATAGCATCCAGTAGTGCTCGCTTCACCAGCTCAGGGTATGTTCGGCCCAGCATGCATTTATAGTCTACTTGTGTGCTGCTATACTCCTTTGCTTTAGCTACTGTCATAGAGGTCGCTAAATATTTGTATAAAAAAACTGATAAAACACACAGGCGCAAAATCAAGGTGACTTACAAAGATGAGGACAAAGAGAATGTCCACAACTAAATAATCATTGTGGAATCTGAAAAAACACATATCCCGAAAGCATGATGGTGTACTTATTACTAAGTGCACATGCTAAAAGATTTTCCTTCATTTTAGTTCTATTATCTATACAATAGGCCATAATTGATTTTGGCCCAATAGGCCTGGCATATTCCAACTTTCAAGGAGCTTTCTGTTTTGATTGGGTTATTTTGCCAAAAAATCACACACAAAAAAACACTGCATTCCTGCCCAGCCTGACAGGAGTGGTCAAAAGGGTGTTTAGCATCCCCAGTGGCTATGCAAGTGCAGAGAGGATATTCTCCGGTGCTGGCCTGCTCTCCAGGCACCATCACATGAGCCTGAAGCCAAAGACTCCAAAGACAAACTTGTTTCTAAAAATGAATTCAAAGGCACAGTAGACTGAGCCTAATAAGGCATTTTTTCATTTAATTTGTATTTAATTGTAAGTAAGTCACAGCCTATATGCGCAATTTATAGACTACAATGATTTAATACATCGGAATGTTGTTTAAATGCTGAGCACTTAATGTCCCTCACTCCCTACCAGCCTTGAATGTTGCACTTGCAAATGCTTCACAATGTATTTCTTTGTAGGCTATAGCCTTGAAATAATTGAAATAATATAGCCTTAATAATTCATTTTCGTTCTTAGGCTCTCTGTCTGGCTCCTGACCTATTTAGAGTGTTTATATGCTGTTATGACATGTAGCCTATTTTAAATTATGAGCGCTTAATAGAGGAGATGGCTGCTGTTTTACGGGTCCCTAACCAATTGTGTTATTGTGTGTGTTTTTTCACGTTATTTGTAACTTATTTTGTACATAATGTTTCTGCCATTGTCTCTTATGACCGACAATAGCTTCTGGATATCAGGACAGCGATTATTTTTGATGTGAAGGATATTCTTCCGTCATTCGCATGAGAAAGAGACAGAGATATTGTGGACGTAGGTTGGGATGCCTTGTACGGACTGGCAGCACAGTGTGTGTGTTTGTCTTTACGATTAAACCATGCTGTTAGTGAAAAATTAACAACTTTCCTGTACACATTAAATAGCTTACCCACTCCATAGCAAGCTGCTTTATCCGCACTGATTGGTTAACTAATTTCACGTCGAGCTGAATCCCCAGAGGTTTAAAAAGGAACAGAAAGGAACAATATAAATCTGTACTATTTTTTTATTCATACCTGTTCAGAACTTTATTTTGCTGGTCGCAACAGTGGAGCAGAACGAAAAGAATAATGGTTCTGTTCAGAACAAAGCGATTTTAAAATAATTTTGGTTCCAACCCCAGCCAGTGACGAACATTTCCATAACATGATGCTGTTAACCAAAAATAGATACCCATAACATGATGCTGCCACCAAAATACTTGAAAATACAGAGGGTTTCATTCTGCGATGTGTTGTATTGGTTTTGACCCAAAAGTTTTTAATTTAATCAAAAAGTACATTTCTTTACCATGTTGTATTGCAGTATTAATTAAGGGCCTTTCTGCAAACATAATGGATGATTTGAAATAGATTTTTTTAACACAAGTTTTCTTCCTTTCACTTTGTCACACAGGCCAGTAATGTGGAGCCAATATATGGGGGCAGCATCATGTTATGGGAATGCTTGTCACCGGCAGGGACTGGGGTGTTTGTCAAGATCAAAATAAATATGAAAAGAGCAAAGTCCAGGTAAAAAGTTTGAGAAAAACCTGCCATACTGTAGTCTTCTGAGTACTTAACCCTGGGATAGTTAATTTTCTTCAGGGAGACAATTACGCACATTTTAATGGCAGACACACCAGAATGGCTTGCCAAAAGGTGTTGAGTGTTCCTGAATGGTTCAGTCACAGTCCTGACTTAAATCTTCTTGAAAATCAGACACGTTTTGAATATTGCTGTCCATCAATGATTCCCAACCAAATTTACTGAGCTTGAGCAATTTTGACGAAAACAGTGGATGTTTGTTGCTCTAAGAGTTTTGCAAGGTTGGTAGAATCTTATAAAAAATTATTCACAGCTGTAATGGCTGCCAAAGGTGCTTCCACCAAGTATTAACTGGAGTGTGAATACATACACAATCAATACATCTTAATTTTCTTTAAACGGTGGCTGGTCGACAGCTCTGGTTAGAATATGTAATGTAATCAGTGGGATTTTAAGAGGCTGTGTCTTCAGAAACATAATGCTATTGTGTTTTCCAGGTGTGAAGAGGTATTATTAACACATTTTGTGTCTAATTCCTTTCAGATTAGTGTAATACTAGTGTAATTAGTTAGATATTTAAATGTCTTATGTCTTCAATCAGTTGGATAAGCAGGTTGGCCACATGTTGTTTTCCAATTACACAACAAAACACACACACTCACTCACTCACACACACATGCGTGTGAACACGCACACACAGACACATTGACAATGGTAAAAGCGCTTAATCAGAGAGCGTGCATGGCGTGTCCTGCATGCCTGATCAGACTGATGTATTATTAACAGTCTGGCTCCTCTCCTCCAGCACTAAGCTCTGTAGCTGTGCATCACACTGACTGTCATTTTACCCAGAGCAGCATTTTCAAAGGAAATCACATCAGCAAGGGTCCAGTGCACAGGACCATTATCACAATCACTGATCCTGCCATCCTCCAGTTCCCACCAATGCCTCTGGACAAGCCTCTCACAAAGGTCTGTTTTGGAACAATCTAATTGCTCTGGGCAGTTTATAGTGTTAGTGCTTTAATGATATAACCATGATATGAGACAGTGCCTGAAACTTTTCTCATTGAGTTGATGCTGTCCAGGGCTTGTTGGACATTTACTACAGCATATTACATTTCTGTTCTTGGTCATGTGAAAGTGTAGTTGAGGGTAAACAGGGAGGGAGGGCAAGTCTGGTAGCAGAGGCACAGTGAGAATGATGATGGAACTGAAGGGGCCCCCTGCTGTCTATCTTCTACCTGACTAGTTAAGCCCCAACTTCAAAGGGCTCCCCCTCTGGCATCAAATATTTACCAGCCTGCTGTGCATACACCTGCTCTGAGGAGACGAGAGGAGAGTAACTCGTCTGTCTGTCTGTGCCCTCAGACACCACAGACTAATAAAGTACAGCACTCACTCTGGTGGACTGATGTTTCTAATGTCAAGTCCCACTTTACTGTCATGCATTTAGAAATGTCTTCACAGTGTGTGTTGAAGTACAGTCCAGTGGTGCAGACAGACTATCATGGTTGAGCTTGATGATGATAATGATGATAACTTTGAGGATGGTGATGGTAGTGGTGATTTAGCTTATTTTCAATGAGCCAATAGTCAGAGGTACCTTTTTATTAGCGCCTTGCCTAGCGAGAGTTGTCATATGATCAGAAGATCAGTATGTGGATCTCACACTACAGTATAGGAGGGACAGAAAATGTTGAACTTACTTAGTATCCCTGCACATTGTAAATATGATTCTGGAACTGACCGTGTATAGTATGCTTACTTACTGTGCTTCTTTTGTTTTTTTTGTTCTTGTGTTTTTGTACCTTGATATTTTTTGTATTATGTTGTTATTGATTACTGCATTTTTGGGGTTAGAGCTTGGAAGAAAGGCATTTCACTGTACTTGTGCATGTGACATATACAAAAGTGGTATGTTATAATGCTGGTCCTAACTCCCCCAGGGCCCAGGCTTTCTCTGGATTGGCTTATTTCACTGAATGTGTTTTACCGTGACTGTAATTTACCTCCATGTATATTTCTTTCTGAAGCCTGGGTGTGTTGCCAGTCAGTTCTGTGTTTCCAAATACAGCATCGTACCAATGAACAGTAGCCTACGGATCAGTGATGCCTGTCATTGAGGCATACCGTAAATAATTGAGAGAAAATGCTGAAGCGCCCTTAATACTGCCTGCACTGCCTCTGACATGTTAATCTGTCACATGACTCCAATGACATTTATTTGACTAACATTGTGTGCTATCGTGAATAATGCAGTGAAAAGAAAGCAGATGACAGTATATCGTGCCATAACTTGTGTACACAGTATCTGTATCAAACAAACAGTCTCATCAGCACCGCTCTGACCTTGTTGGATAAAATACATGCATGTTCCCTCAAGCATCACACATGCCTCAGCATAGCACATCCCTAAGATGATGTGTTCTGTCCAGTGTGTGTTTGCGTGTTTGCATATTTGCGTGTGCGTGTGTGTGTTGAGTGGTTTATCAAAAGCTCTGTCAGCAGTGCTGAATATCAGTATCAATGGCCAGGTTCACTGAACGCACACTAAATCAAAGTCACTGAATGTGGCCGTGATAGAGATGAGCAGGAAAGAGCACAACATCCCCATGATGAAATACAGTTAAAACACTTTGTGCCTTGGGATGTTGTGGTGGAAATACACTATATGGAAGGCAATTTTTTTAACCATATTGTCAGGCTCTGGCCATAGAGAAGCCTATTGCTGGTTTGTGTAGGATCTCTAATTAGAGGCAGCTGCAGTGCATCGTCTCTAATTAGGGATCCTACATATGCATGTATGTTTCCACACCGGGGCTGTGGGTCATAATATATATATCGATGTATGTCGCCGGTCACAAGTAGGTGTGTTACGTTGTTTTGTGTACCCGTGGTTTTGTTTGTATAGTTCGTCATTTGGAGTGTGTAAATAAATGTCGAACTATGAATGCGCTGCGCCTTGGTCTCGCTCACTACCGACTCGTGACACATATAAAACTGGACGTTGGTCCTTATATCCCAGGCTCAATTGCTACTGCATGCATTTAAATATACACAGAGTGCCCATTCACCCTCTGAATGGCACACATACACAATCCATGTCTCAATTGTCTCAAGGCATAAAAAAAATTGTCAGTCTGTCATCATGGAAATAGCAGGTATTCTTAATGTTTTGTACACTCAGAATAGGTTTGACAGAGAGAACAGGCTGGTGGACCAGATTATAATTTTATATATTGAAATAGAATGTTTATTAAACACTTCTGATTTGCATTTTATTTAATAGATTGTTGAATATATTTGATTGATTTAATGTTTAACAATGACCATCGGAACACACAATTGGTGGGTGGGGTTATGGGGGGCAGCAGGTGTGTGTGTGTGTGTGAGATGGAGAGAGGGAGACTGAGGCAGTCACTATCACAGTCAGACAGTGTGTCTTTGTCCGGAGAATGTTAAATTACTATTACCATTACTCTGTACAGTCATATGTTAATGACCTTCACTCTCAGAGAATGAATAAGTAATGTCTGAGAAAACACATCTGAATCCATGCTTTAGACGCATCTAGCAACTAGGTGTGTGTGTGTGTGTGTGTGTGCATGCATGTGTGTGTGCATGTGTGTGTGGGGGAGGTAAGACCGGACGGGAACGCTACGGCTGAAACATTAAATCATCAAGACAAAAGAGAATCTCTGGTACCTGTTTCCTCCGCCTCGAGGCTTGGTGCTCGACCCCGCTCTAACTGATGCTCACAGAGAGATGGTGTGAGAGAGCCAGAGTGCAAGGGATAGAGAGAGCGGTTGAGAGGTGGAGGAGAGAAGTGAGAGAGCGCTGAGAGCGGGAGTGGGAGCAGAGCAGGGTGTGAGCGAGATAGAGAGAGCACGAGAACCAGAGAGAACGCGCACATGAAGGACAGGAGGCTGAGAGAAGGAGGTTGTTTCATGTGTGCTGCTCGTGTGCATGACTGAGGAGTCCTCCTGCCTGGATCGTTAGTCATCTCCAGCCCCAGAGCTGGACTTTGTGCTCCATAGGCTGTACTGACTGAGGAACACCGGGACAGACAGGGAGAGGCTGGGGGACTTGGAGAGGGCTGTGCAGAGGATGTGCTGGCTGAGTGGGCTCTGTTGCTGTGATCGCTGTCGCCAGACCCCTCAGCTGCCTCTGCCTCGCTCGGCTGCTTTCGCAGGCCCCCCTTTAGCCCAGTATTCGGAGGACAGCAGCAGTCAGTGGTAGAGAGATGAGCTCCAAGCACTCTTCCGACTGGATCCCCTACAGGTACAGTACAGTACAGTCCTCTGAGTGCTAGTCAAGGCTACACAGACCACAAGAGAAGGGAGTGTGCATGTTTATGTGTGAATAGATATGCATGTTCCAGCACTATTAAGGATAGAGAGAATGAAGGATAACACCTGGGCACATGCTTGGAAGTATAGATGGTTGACATCAATTGACCCTTCGCTAAGCCCCGCCTCAGAATTTTGGCCAACCAATCGCAGTGCTCCAATGGATAGCAACTCTCCACGAGTCCGACACCTCAGTCAAGCTCACGTTTACTTTGAAACACATGCCCAGTGAGGGCAGTAGGAAAGCGTTTTCTTTAAAATATAAATTGTTTAAATGATTAGATAATTGAACAGTGAACCAGGGGTAGTAGTTGCTACTGTGATTGCTCAAATGCAGAGTCTCTTGATGGAGTATTTTTCTAATTTGAAATGATTTGTTACTAACGCTAACTAGCTAGCCTCTTAATATAACTTGTTTTCTCTAAATGTATGTTAGCTAGCTAAGTTAGCCATGTTGTTAATACAACTCCCATCTGCTGTCGACATTAGGATACGATTTGAAATGACTAGCAAATTTAACTCCAAAAGTGAGCTGCATCCCAATATGGCGACCGGAGTACGGGCAAGTAGGTGTGTCGAAAGGGAAGTAGTGGGCATGTGGAAAGGAGTGGGTGTGTCGAAAGCGCTCTGCTATAGGTTTGATTGAGTGGTGTTTTTATTTATTATTATTATTATTTTTACACCACGCAACTACCGCACATTGAGCTACCGTTCCGCGAGAGTTTGGACTTTTGTTTTTAAGGCAGAGGATGAGCCTGAGTCATAATTCACTGTTAGTTTTACACTAATAATTTAACATTTTCACTTATAAAACTAATGATGGGTTTACTCTTGCTTCATGTGTTGTACAGCCGTGGTCAAATGTTTTGAGAATGGCTCAAGTATTGGTCTCCACAAAGTTTTCTGCTTCAGTGTTCTTAGATCTTTATGTCAGTAGTTACTATGGTACACTGAAGTATAATTACAAGTATTCCATAAGTGTCAAAGGCTTTCATTGACAATGACATTCAGTTTATGCAAAGAGTCAATATTTGCAGTGTTGACCCTTCTTTTTCAAGACCTCTGCAATCCGCCCTGGCATGCTGTCAATTAACTTCTGGGCCACATCCTGACTGATGGCAAGCCATTCTTGCATAATCAATGCTTGGAGTTTGTCGGAAGTTGTGGGTTTTTGTTTGTCCACCCACCTCTTGAGGATCAACCACAAGTTCTCAATGGTTTGGGGAGTTTCCTGGCCATGGACCCAAAATGTTGATGTTTTGTTCTCCGAGCCACTTAGTTATCACTTATGGCAAGGTGCTCCATCATGCTGGAAAAGGCATTGGTCGTCACCAAACTGTTCTTGGATGGTTGGGAGAAGTTGCTCTCGGAGGATGTGTTGGTACCATTCTTTATTCATGGCTGTGTTCTTAGGCAAAATTCTGAGTGAGCCCACTCCCTTGGCTGAGAAGCAACATGAATGGTCTGAGGATGCTTTACTCTTGGCATGACAGGTGGTGAACGGGGTATGGTAGTAGGTGCCAGGTGCACCGGTATGAGGTATTTGAGGTAAATAGGTAAGTACAGTTGAAGACAGGGTAAAGTGACTAGGCATCAGGATAGATAATAATAAGAGTAAAAGAACAGTGTAGCAGCAGCAAATGATGAGTGTTAAAGTAGTGTGTGTGTGTGTGTGTGTGTAATGTGTTTGTATCAGTAGAGGCTGCTGGCCGTAATGGAGTGAATAGAATGGTATCAAACTCCTGGTTTTCCATCCACTCCATACCAGCCATTATTATGATCCGTCCTTCCCTCAGCAGCCTCCACTGGTATGTATGTGTGTTTGTGTTGTGTCGGTATGTGTGTGTGTTGTTTGTGCGTATGTAGTGTATGTGAATGTGTGTGGGTTTTGTGTTGGAATTTTTCTATGTAATGTGTGTGAGTGAGTGTGTATATGGTCTAGTGAGTGTGCGTAGGGTCAGTGCCAGATGGAGTCAGTGCAGTTTGGGTGCCATTGATTGACTATTTAGCAGTCTTATGGTTTGGTCACGCAGTCGTGAATGAACAGGGAGTACCAAGCACACATCAATGAAGTGGGTGATTATGAAGGGACTAAGCACACAGCCCTGAGAGGCCTCCGTGTTGAGGGTCACCGTGGTGGAGGTGTTGTTGCCTACCCTCACCACCTGGGGCCGGCCTGTCAGGAAGTCCAGAATCCAGTTGCAGAGGGAGGGGTTCAGTCCCAGAGTCCCTAGCTTGGTGATGAGCTTGGAGGGGACTATGGTGTTGAACGCTGAGCTGTAGTCTATGAACAGCATGCATTCTCACATAGAGTGCTACAGGGTGCTAGTCATTTAGGCATGTTACCTTCGAGCTCTTGGGAACAGGGACAATAGTTGTCAGTTTGAAACATGTTGTGATTCCAGACTGGTACAAGGAGAGATTGAAAATGTCTGTGAAGCACTTGCTCAGCTGGTCTGCGCGTGCTTTGAGAATGTGCCCTGGTATTCCGTGATTGTTAACGTGTTTAAATGTTTTGCTCAGATTGGCCAGGGAGAACAAGATCGCACAGTCATCTGGAAAAACAGGGGGTTTCATGCAAGGTACAGTGTTACATTCCTCAAAGCAAGCATAAAAGGCATTTAGCTCACATGGGAGTTCTGCATTGCTGGGCAACTCATGGCTGGGTTTCCATTTGTAATCTGTTATCATCTGCAAGCATGGTTGATGTCTCGTTGGAGGTCATTGTGAGGGCTTGGTTGTGGTAAGGCCTCTTACTCCCACCAGGGGGAGTGGAAGGCACACAATCAAGTCCTCACACCCTAACTGGGGAAATTAATGATCCCCAATCAGAGAAAGCTGTCTAGAGTTGTCTCTGATTGGGGATAGTATTTAGGACCCACACACATCCACCTGTGTGTGGATCATTGCTTGTGCTTGTCTGAGTAAGTACTCACGCCACAGTGTTAAATAGGTTTCTTGTTTTTGTTTGTGTTTTATTTATTAATAAAACATGTTCGCACAGTCCTCTCGCTCTGCGCCTCGTTTCCTGCACACTCACCATGACAGTTTGATCCACCCTCCAGGGAACCTGCAGCAAGAGGAAGAGGAGGAGGATTATCGGTGTTTCGACACTACGGGCGTTGCGGAGGAGCGTAGACAGCATTGGCGTCGGCGGAGCGAGGACTGTGGAGGTAACACAGCCACTGGTGGTGGGGAGCATCTGGGGCTCATCTCTTTCTACGGGAGAAGATGAGCTTGTGACTGGACCAGCGTGGGGGCTTGGGACAGAGCCCTTACCAATGGAGCATGAGGAGAGGAAGGACCGACCGACAGTGGACAGCCCCGAAGGTCCCCCATATTAACGGTGGGGGGGAGTTGTGGGGTCCTTGGGACGCGAGGGACACGGAGGAGGAGAAGCGGCTGAGGAGGTATTTCGGGTGGGCTGAGGAGAACGACGAGATGATGCGTTCGGTCTCCGGTCCCAGTACCAGATCTCCAGCGCGCTCCCGGCCTGCCCTACCCACGTGCCTCCTCAGCCCGGTACATCCAGCGACAGCTCCCAGCACCGGAGATCCAGTGTGCGTTCCTAGCCCATGGACCTCAGTACCAGCGCCACGCAATCCACCGTCGGTCAGCCACCCAAGTTTGAAAGAACAGCTCCCACCACTTCCGCCTCCGACGGCCGAAAACAGGAAGACGCCGGAGGGTTTCTTCGATCGGTCGAAGGAGGAACAAGTGAAGTGGTGGAGACTCTGGGTGGCCCTTCCTCCCGATACCAAGCCCAACCCTCACGTTCGGGAGATCGAGGAGGCGGATAGTTTTGAGGCTAGATTGGCGATCTGGAGGAAGCGTCTGGCTCACCTCTTTCCTCGCCAGGCCGGTGTCCAGTTCAGGACAGGCAGGCAGGTCGATTAAACACCCGGAGCTGTCATCTACATTGCTGCCTGGGCTGGGCACGGCAGCCGATCTAGCCTCAAAACTCGATTTGTCTCCCGGTCGAGGGCCCAGCCCTATCTCCCGTGCCTGCTCCTCACCTCAGATCACCGGTTCACCGCCACAGTCAGGTACAGCTGGTGCATACTCCTCACCCCAGACCACCGGTTCACCTCCCTAGTCAGGTACAGCCGGTGCCTGCTCCTCGCACCAGCCCAGTGGTGCGTTCCCCCAGCCCGGTACGGCCCGTGCCTGCTCCTCGCACCAGCCCAGTGGTGCGTTCCCCCAGCCCGGCACGGCATGTGCCAGCTTCTCGCATCAGCCCAATGGTGCGTTCCCACAGTCCGGAACGGCCCGTGCCTGCTCCACGCACTCGACCTCTAATGAAGGGTCGAGGCCTGGAGGCTCCAGTAACGGTTCGAAGCCTGGAGTCTCCAGTAACGGCTCAAAGCCTGGAGCCTCCCACGACGGTTCAAAGCCCGGAGCCTCCAGTGACGGTCGACAGCCCGGAGCCTCCAGCGACGGCCGACAGCACGGAGCCTCCAGTGACAGCCCAGAGCCGGGAGCCTCCAGTTACGGCCCACAACCCGGAGCCTCCAGTGACGGCCCACAGCCCGGAGCCTCCAGTGACGGCCCACAGCCAGGAACCTCCAGTGATGGCCCACAGCCCGGAGCCTCCAGCTACGGCCCACAGCCCGGAGCCTCCAACGACGGACCACAGCCTGGAACCTCCAGAGGCCAGCACAGCTCTGTTGCTGGAACCCTTCTCTGCGTCGGTGCCCAGGCTGTATTAACTGCACCTGTTTGAACTCGTTACCTGTATAAAAGACACCTGTCCACACACTCAATCAAACAGACTCCAACCTCTCCACAATGGCCAAGACCAGAGAGCTGTGTAAGGACATCAGGGATAAAATTGTAGACCTGCACAAGGCTGGGATGAGCTACAGGACAATAGGCAAGCAGCTTGGTGAGAAGGCAACAACTGTTGGCGCAATTATTAGAAAATGGAAGAAGTTCAAGATGACGGTCAATCTCCCTCGGTCTGGGGCACCATGCAAGATCTCACCTCGTGGGGCATCAATGATCATGAGGAAGGTGAGGGATCAGCCCAGAACTACACAGCAGGACCTGGTCAATGACCTGAAGAGAGCTGGGACCACAGTCTCAAAGAAAACCATTAGTAACACACTACGCCGTCATGTATTAAAATCCTGCAGCGCACGCAAGGTCCCCCTGCTCAAGCCAGCGCATGTCCAGGCCCGTCTGAAGTTTGCCAATGACCATCTGGATGATCCAGAGGAGGAATGGGAGAAGGTCATGTGGTCTGATGAGACAAAAATAGAGCTTTTTGGTCTAAACTCCACTCGCCGTGTTTGGAGGAAGAAGAAGGATGAGTACAACCCCAAGAACACCATCCCAACCGTGAAGCATGGAGGTGGAAACATCATTCTTTGCACCGTATTGAGGGGAGGATGGATGGGGCAATGTATGGCGAGATCTTGGCCAACAACCTCCTTCCCTCAGTAAGAGCATTGAAGATGGGTCGTGGCTGGGTCTTCCAGCATGACAACGACCCGAAACACACAGCCAGGGCAACTAAGGAGTGGCTCTGTAAGAAGCATCTCAAGGTCCTGGAGTGGCCTAGCCAGTCTCCAGACCTGAACCCAATAGAAAATCTCTGGAGGGAGCTGAAAGTCCGTATTGCCCAGCGACAGCCCCGAAACCTGAAGGATCTGGGGAAGGTCTGTATGGAGGAGTGGGCCAAAATCCCTGCTGCAGTGTGTGCAAACCTGGTCAAGAACTACAGGAAACGTATGATCTCTGTAATTGCAAACAAAGGTTTCTGTACCAAATATTAAGTTCTGCTTTTCTGATGTATCAAATACTTATGTCATGCAATAAAATGCAAATTAATTACTTAAAAATCATACAATGTGATTTTCTGCATTTTTGTTTTAGATTCCATCACTCACAGTTGAAGAGTACCTATGATAAAAATGACAGACTTCTACATGCTTTATAAGTGGGAAAACCTGCAAAATTGGCAGTGTATCAAATACTTGTTCTCCCCACTGTACATGTTTTATCCAATAAGCTTCACCCCCATCGCCATTTGAGTGACCTCCAGCAAGTCGCACATTTGAGCGCCCCCAGGACAGTCCATTTACTTTGTGCTGTTATAATTTATGCTATGAAATCCTGCAATTTCATTAGGGCAGTTCCCCCTCATAGCAAATAGCTAGCAAAACAATCCAAGCAATGTTCACACGGCATATGCACCCATGGAGCTGCTGGCAGTAACTGAGGGGCAGAGTAGTAAGTAGCTGAACAATATGTTTTTGAAACAGGAAAATATACACATTTACTCCACTTTTATGAGCATTTAAAACAATCCATGAATGAAGCCATGGGGGACCAATCACAAGTGGGGCGTCGCACCTAACGCCGTAATGGACGGGCCACCACTGCTTGTAAGGGCTACTTTCAGAACTACTGGCTAAAAGTATACAAGTGTACCGAATAATATTTTTCATTCAGAACAAAGGGTAGTAGTCTATGTTGACAGTTTGAGATCATTGTAAGGGGATTTCGCCAGTGTTTAGAAAGGGGAATTGGACTTCCCTCGAAAATGTTGTCTGAGTTTACAACAGTAGGCAAGGGGGGCGGGGCTTAGTGAAGGGTCAATTCTGGTAATTGTTGTGTGGTAGTGTCTAATTGATTGAATGATTTGGTTTGGTATTTCAAGAATGATGAAAGTCTCACTGTATCTCTTAGTGCTTTATAATAACTGTAGTAGTTATGCCTGGTTATTCATGTGAGATGATTTTGGATGTTTCTTTATAGTGTATTTATTGACCCACATCTAATTCCAATGTTGTGTAGGCTACTGTATTATTGCTGAGTCGTAAAGTTTAACAGTCTTCTGCTGATATGCAAATCTATTTAGGACATATATGGCACCATTTTACTGTAATCCAATTACATAGACATTTTCTCATGTAGAATCTGGTGTAATATAATCTATAAAAAGCTCTGCTCATTTCCCCCCAAAGTGTATTTTCTCCCATACTAGATAGATAGATAGGTACTTTACTACCACCTTGGGAAGCAGCAGCCTTTGTTTTGCTCTGTGTGACCCCATGCATGTCTCTCCCCATACATTGGTAATGCATTCTGCTGATTATAGGCATTCTCGAGTCACAATCTGCCCTGAATGGTTAATGATGTCAGTATTATTTATCAGTTAGTTTCTTTCTGGGTGAAATAAAGACTAATGTATGCTCTCAACGGCATTACTACTGCTGCTGTTGCTACTGCTGCTGCTCCCTCCAAGAGAAGCCCCATTGCCATGGTTGCACTGCTTCCTCTGCTCCCATTGGCTCCTCGTTGCTATAAGTTACGGAGCTGGCTTGCCATGAATCTCATTGAGAGATTGCGTCAGGAGAGCTGGCCTCCTATGATGGAGCAATAAAGGTAGTGATAGATCTGTGTGTACGTACACATAGTCATGTTGCTTCTTCTATGAATCAGGTAATGCACGCATGCATGCACGCACGCACGCACGCACGCACACACACACACACACACACACACACACACACACACACACACACACACACACACACACACACACACACACACACCAACATCAAACACACACGCTTGAGTTTCCTGGATTTGGATTTGGCAGGGTCTATGCGGCTTTATTTATCTGAGAGGAAGAGTGACCATAGGGATTGTTTCAATATGAGCCTACCAGGAACAGTAGTTCAAAATATCTCTTCTTATTTCAGTCAATCTAGGGAACTAATAAGTTCCTTTCATGAAATAATAATTGAAAATGAAATTTAATTTGCTTTTGTGTCCTTGGGCGTGCTCTTTTTGCAGTATAGTTTCTTGTTAAGCGTGTTCATTGTTAAGTGCTCTATGACAAATTACTTTGTGAAGAGAACACTTCAAAAAATATGTTTTTTTATATGTTTGCTATATTTAAGATGTGATTGTGATGATAAGAGTGATATAGCAGTAGTGACATTAGTAGTGTAGATAATAAAGGTGATGTTGATGTTGTAGGCCTAGATGTTAAAGGTGATAGACAGGATGACGTACAGTATTAGGTGATGCAGTGTCGTCTTTAATAACTGTCCTCAGGGACAAGAGCCCTTAAACAGCACAGTACACTGACTTGCTCAGGCTCAGGCTCTGCCACGGAGACGCATTGCTTACCTGTGGGAGGTTGATGGGGGATGAGAGGGGAGCTGAGAGGGGAGAAGAGGGGAGGGCGGAACAGACGGAGAGCGGGTGTTCCTCTCGACTTGAAGGGCTGGCCAGCCCGTCATGGATGGTTTCTCAGAGCGATAAGCAGTCCCTCCCATCAGATGGAGCCTGTCTGGTGCCTTCCATGAAAAATGTATGGGGCCTACTGGCGAGGCCGGTCGAGGCAAGGGGAGGTGAGCTGGGGGCAGCTGCACCTCTGTGGCCTCTCATTAATCCCCTGTGAGCCAGGCCTGAGCCAGCCCAGTCTGTCAGACTCACTTTGGTGCCAGCAGGTCACAGCCAAACACACACAGCACTACACACTGCCAGGGAGGGACGCCAGGCTACCTATACTGTTCCTACTGTACACAGTAGCTAACAATTATATATATACCTACTGTAAAAAAAACTTTAAAGTATACAAACTTTAAATGTGGACCACGTACTGTATTGTACATTCTAAGAGACACATGTATAGGCATGCACGCGTACTGTACATACACAGGATTTTTGAATATAGTGCGAGTGCTTGCACAACAATCATACAACACCAATTTCTATGAAAATGTTTGATATTTAAACCGCAGAAAAACTGGACTTGGCAACAGAAATTGTGGAATTGGCATGATTTCAGAGAAATCCCACTGAAAACCTATACTATTTTGAGTGTATTAGAGGAGTGTATCAGGGAAAAAGATGTCCCTGTTTTATTATATAAAACGTAATGTAAGGCATTTGATCTAATAGTTTTCTTTACAACTACAACATAGATTTTTCATGTGATGCTGGCAGACAGCACAACATTCTAACTGTATTCTGTGGAGGGAACATCAAAATAGAATACCTGCTAAGACATCCCTCTGCACTGCAGGTAAAACACATAAAACACTTACTAGGAACTTCACCAGCACTGCATTCCCAATAGGGACAGCATTCATGCATCCCTGTTGGTGGGGGTCAATGGGTACTATTCAGACTACGTTGTTATTGACATCAATGGTGGTGGACGGGGGTGGGTGGGTGTGGGAGACAAGGGAGGAGGGGTCTAATGCACATTTTAGCTTACCACTGATGCATATCAATTAACATATCTTCTCTACCGTAATGCGGTAGTTGACCCTCATTGTAACAGCTCTGTTTATATCATTATCTGCCTGTCTGAAACACATTCACATACTTGATTGCTGACTGTCACTAGTGAGTGTTTTTCTGTGTGTGTTTCAGAAAGGGAGATGTACTGTGTGGCACACACACACACACACACACACACACACACACACACACACACACACACACACACACACACACACACACACACACACACACACTAACCACAAACACATCCAGTTGAAGTCGGAAGATTACATACACCTTGGCCAAATACATTTAAACTCAGTTTTCACAATTCCTGACATTTAATCCTAGTAAAAATTCCCTTAGGTCAGTTAGTATCACCACTGTATTTTAAGAATGTGAAATGTCAGAATAATAGTAGAGATAATTATTTATTTCAGCCTTTATTTCTTTCATCACATTCCCAGTGGGTCAGAAGTTTACATACACTCAATTAGTATTTTGTAGCATTGCCTTTAAATTGTTTAACTTGGGTCAAACGTTTCAGGTAGCCTTCCACAAGCTTCCTACAATGAGTTGAGTTGGGTGAATTTTGGCCCATTCCTCCTGACAGAATTAGTGTAACTGAGTCAGGTTTGTTGGCCTCCTTGCTCGCACATGCTTTTTCAGTTCTGCCCACAAATGTTCTATAGGATTGAGGTCAGGGCTTTGTGATGGCCACTCCAATACCTTGACTTTGTTGTCCTTAAGCCATTTTGCCACAACTTTGGAAGTATGCTTGGGGTCATTGTCCATTTGGAAGACCCATTTGCGACCAAGCTTTAACTTCCTGACTGATGTCTTGAGATGTTGCTTCAATATATCCACATAATTTTCCTCCCTCATCATGCCATCTATTTTGGGAAGTGCACCAGTCCCTCCTGCAGCAAAGCACCCCCATAACATGATACTGCCACCCCGTGCTTCACGGTTGGGATGGTGTTCTTCGGCTTGCAAGCCTCCCCGTTTTTCCTCCAAACATAACGATGGTCATTATGGCCAAACAGTTCTATTTTTGTTTCATCAGACCAGAGGGCATTTCTCCAAAAAGTATGATCTTTGTCCCCATGTGCAGTTGCAAACCGTAGTCTGGCTTTTTTATGGCGGTTTTGGAGCAGTGGCTTCTTCCTTGCTGAGCGGCCTTTCAGGTTATGTCGATATAGGACTCCAGCATCTGTTTCATCCAGCATCTTCACAAGGTCCTTTGCTGTTGTTCTGGGATTGATTTGCATTGATTCGCACTTGATTTGCATCTCCTTCCTGAGCGGTATGACGGCTGCATGGTCCATTTCCAAGTGGTTCTCGTTAGTTTTCTCCTGTTTGATACACTATCAAACAGGAGAGAAAACGAATGTTTTTCCTATCTGGAGTGTATATGTCTGTTCTGTATAATGTCAATGAAACAGAAAGCGCTTTATTTTAATCATCTCTCTCTCTCTTTGTTTCTCTCTCTCTGCAGTACCTTGGACGATGAGGGCAGCAACCTCCACCAACAGAAGCTAGACAGACAGGTAGGTATCCCATGTCCCTGTAAAGTACCAGAGAAGCTTAGCCACTTACTGATATGAACCTCCTCTGTTGTTCCTTGGCTGGTAGAGGAGACTGTAGTGAGGAAAAGAGAGGACAAATATACTCTACAGCAGGGTTGCACAATAATTGATAAATTACTGTAAACTAGAAAGTTCACACACCTGGTTTTCCTGGTAGAAAAATATTAGGCAGGGATGAACACCAGCATAAATTGCACCCATCAACGACTCACCCACCCTGATGAAGCCAGCTAAAGCTAATCTGGCTAATTGATTTTAGGTGATGTCATCAGTGTTATACTTAAGCAAGGAGATGCTTTTCTTATGCACAATGCAACGCAGAGTGCCTGGATACAGACATTGGCCATATACCACAAACCACAAACCCCGAAGTGCCTTATTGCTATTATAAGCTTGTTACCAACGTAATTAGAACAGCATTCAGGACTCAAACCACCCAGTTTATAATGTGTAATAATGAGCTATCAGAAGTGTATTATGCCAATCAGCCTTTTGTGTCACTTCTGCAACCGACAGTTATGGATGAAGACCATCATGAAAATAAAATAATAACCGTCAAATATTTTTTGGGGGGTAGAATGAACAGCTGACTGAAGACAGGAAGGCCAGGCATTTGTAGCTCGCAAGCTTACATGAGCTTGCGAGATCAGGATGGTTCGTAAGAGGCTAACAAGCAAACAAGTCATTGGTTGCCTAGGCAACACCCCCCAACAATACAGCAGAAGCACACATAGAAATAGCATGAATAGAACGGTCTTGGAACCTCTGACCCTGATAAACTCATTTGTATACTCGCAATTCAAACGGTTGTTACGGTGCCCGTGGCCATTTGGCTGGCCAATTACCGTCATCCGAAATTCATGACTGTCACAGCCCTAATTGTGCTTCTGTTTTATCTGAGTATATTTGTCTGATTCTGTTGGATGTTAACAGAAGTGTCTGGTCATGAGCCTGTGAAGTACATTAGCAGGTTGACTTGTTCAGACGAGTGTGTAAAGAGTACTGTCAGACTGTCGGTGTGTAATCCTGCTGTTTGGACAGTGACTGTTGTGTTGGGGTCAGATTGAGGGCAGAGCAGCGCTGCAGTGGCCTGCTGGTATTCGCTCAGGGAGTTCTTGTTGGGTTCACACAGTGAGATGTTAGTGACAGGTCTGGTGTGTTGCAGACTGTTCTGTTTGTCTGTGTAGCTCTCTGTAGATTCGCTGCAGAATTGACCAGGTCCCTCTTGCAAAACCATTGCTCATGTTACAGTAATGGAATATACTGGTCAAGTAGATTTTGGTTGCATTGGTTTGAAGCTTGAGTTTGAAGGTTTTGGTTATGTGGTTGTCATTACTATGAGTCTATTATCCATGAAACTCCCATGGCTTGGTCACACAATAACTGAGGACAGAATTACCATTATTGCTCAGCTGCTTTGCATATGAAGACAGAAGGATCAGAGGCTAAGAGGGGATTTCCACATAACACAATCATATGGATATCCACTCTAGCTTCTCCCTCATGTGGGTTCTAGCAAGCAGGCTAGGTAGTACTAGGTACGTATCACCAGCCAATCCAGAAGAGGCTGGAAGCTATTGTGAGCTTTGATTGGTCCATAGCGTCTCGATATCGCAAAGTATTTGCATGAAGTTCAGCTTTCCCCAACTTTGGTCACACCCTATTTGCGCTTTTTCGCCCATGCTCGCATCGCCCAACGTTCCCCCCGTCCACTTCACCTCCCTCCATTGAAAATGAATGGGGATCTGTTGTTTCATTGCCCCCAATGTGTTGTGTGGAAATGCATTGTAAGGTTGTTCAGCATGACATGTACAGTATGACCTCCATCATGTGTTCTTGCTATAGTACTTAAGGAGCCTGTGATTGCATCAATTTGACAAACACTGCAGACTGAAGGATAGTTCAAACCAACTATCCATCTGCTGTGACCATACCACTTTTGCATCGTATTCTCAGAGTAGATCTGTTTTTAAAGGAATTGTTTGTTAAAGAACGTATTATTAAATGTACTGCTTTTCCACAAAAGTGGAACATAAACATAAACATTTTTTTTTATAGATATTCTGTGCAAAAGAAAGATAGACCCTTTCTCTGTTTTCTTCACCTAGTGTGGTGTCCATGCTGAACAAGCCATTATTTGAACATCAAAGTGGGTAAGGATATTCATACTGCATTACTGAGACAGGTACCCAAGTAACAGTGTTCCTTAAGCAGCATCCACATCCAGCTTCAATGCTGTAAAGTATGTTCATGGAAATGTCTGAAGTTACTGTTTAAGTTGCATAACCAGTCCTGATGCTGTAACGATTTTGTTTTAGGTCCAAAAGGTGGCACATGCTTTTCAAATTGTGAATTTCTTGGTAACCTCCTGACTGTACATGTACTGTCAGGCATTGTGCATGAGAGAAGGACATCTTGTTAGCGGAGAGAGAGGAGGGAGAGGAGATAACTTATTGGTTTGTTATTTGACTGTACACTGACTGGTGATGTTTTGGACAGCCATGGAGCTGGTGTGTTCCTCCATGGTTCCTTTAACTAGGCAAGTCAGTTAACCAAACCCTCCCCTAAACCGAACAACGCTGGGCCAATTGTGCGCCGCCCTATGGGACTCCTGATCACGGCCGGGTGTGATACAGCCCGGGATCAAACCTGGGTCTGTAGTGACGCCTCTAGTACTGTGATGCAGTGCCTTAGACCGCTGCGCCACTCAGGATCCCAAATATTAGTCATAGCTGAGAGATGACACAATCCCAATTCTCCACCCTTTTCCCAAGGTGTGCACTTGCACACTTCCTGTCATGGAAACTCCCTCTAGCCAACGATAACACCAATCAAATGCTTTTAGATTCAGGACAGAAAGTGTGCAAGTCCCTACTTAGGGAAAAGGGTGGAGAACTGGGACACAGCCATGGGTTTAGATTAAGGGCTCTCTGTACTGGTACAGCAGACAACATTACAGCAGAGTACAGTCCAGCAGAGTACAGTCCAGCAGACAACAGTACAGCAGAGTATAGTCCAGTGGTGTTCCTGCTTCTGCTTAATCAGGGATTCCCTCAATATTTGATGAGTTTCCAGCCTTGGGATCTCCCTATGTTTGTAAACTTGCATAATCCCAGATGACTGCTGACTGCAGCAGAATGGAAGGGATACCCAAGCTACTAGTAATACTTAATGTAGATTTCCACATTGCCAGAGAGGGGGATAGAGCTGAGGAGAAACGGATTAGGGTAGTGGTCCTGAAACATTAATTGCAGAAGCAGAAGACGTTCTATTTTTCTGTCTCTGGGGAGGTGTTTCTGAGACTGTGCTATTCAGAAGTTTGAAGCAACTCTTCTTGCTCTAGCTTTTGCTGTTTTTGAACTCTAAGGGTGTGGAGCTCTAACAATCTGTGCCCTCAGTAGAGTTGGCTTTTACAGGATGTTTAAAAGTTTGTGACTGCTCAAAAGGATTATGACGTAAATTGAATTGGCTCATGTGGGAAAAGGAAAGTAATTATTTAGTGTGAAAGTAGGATAATGAATCTGTGCAATGACACAGATTCTACTGAGCTACCGGATAAAGGATTTGTGTGAGAAAAGAAGAGGTGTTATTATTATGAATTTTTGGTTTGTGTGTGCCAGTGTGTGAATCATGTTAGAGTTCATATACTGGTCACTTCCGCAGCTGAAGGTTCAGACTTATCTTTGGTCAGTAGTGTGATTAAAGGCCTTCCCATACTGAATGTAGGAGTCAGTCTTTTACGATTATTACATGACACACTGTGCGATGTTACCAAATAAAAGAATCTTGATATCCACCAGTGATGTAAAAATATTTTAAAGTACTTAAGTCTTTTTTTTAGGTATCTGTACTCCACAACATTCCTAAAGAAAATAATATACTTTTTACTCCATACATTTTCCCTGACACCCAAAACTACTAGTTACATTTTAAATACTTTTAGCAGGACAGGAAAATGGTCCCATTCACACACAAGAGAACATCCCTGGTCATCCCTACTGTACTTCCTCTGATCTGGCGGACTCACTAAACACAAATTTGTGAATTATGTCTGAGTGTTGGAATGTGCCCCTGTAAATCTGTAAATTCAAAATTGTGCCATCTGTTTACTTAATATAAGGAATTTTAAATGATTTATACTTTTACTTTTTGATACTTAAGTATTGTAATGAAACAGGCAGGGAGCAGGTCTCGAACCCTCAACCTTCTGGCCCGAAGTCCAGCGCGCCATCGACCGTGCCCCAAAAGCATGCTCGAGTGGCAGAATCGATATCCGTGCTTATAAACCCAGGGTCGATACAGTATACAGTATTTTAGCAATTACATTTACTTTTGATACTTAAGTATATTTAAAACCAAATACTTTTAGACTTTTACTCAAGTAGTATTTTACTGGGTGACCTTTACTTTTGAATGAGCAATTTTCTATTAAGGTATCTTTACTTTTACTCAAGTATGACAATGGGGTACTTTTCCACAATTTATATCCACCTGGCCAGATTGTACGATTTACTTCAGTTTTGTTGTCACATTCTGTGATTGGCTTGCGATGCTATGTCAGTTGCAGTGGTGTATTGGATCTGCACATGTTTCAGCAGAGCTAGCCTCCCTCTATGCTTCTTATGATGCATCTTATGAATAGTTTTCACATACAAACTTTATATGTCCGAACTCAGAATCAAATAGGCTTCCCACAATAACATGGTCGCTGTGGTAGAATGTTGATTTTGTGCGTTTATCAAAATCCTATCAGGTATCCTGATTTTCAGATGTGTCATGTAAACAGTATTATTAGGGAAATAATGTATTCTTGCAAAGCATGTAAATGTTTTAATCAAACTGTTACAGTATATTAATCTGACTATTCACAATAATCCCATTATTGTGTGCATACTCATTGCCAGCCGTGTTCCTATTGGTCAGTCACCGGGATCGGCTTGTAACACCTCATGTCCCAATGATCTTGTCCTTGATACAGTGTTCTGTAGCTCATCATATGAAGACAAGCAGAAATGTAATTTATGTTGGACTGTGGCCTGATTGCAGGCTAGGCAGGTGCACTTGTTTGTCCAGTAATCAATATTTAATCTAGCTCAGGTGGTTGGAGGGCCAGAGCTCACAGACACAGTTGTTCTCTGAAGGACACAGTATTGTGCACTGTACATGTGCGACAGCATAGTGTGTGTGTGTGTGTGTGTGTGTGTGTGTGTGTGTGTGTGTGTGTGTGTGTGTGTGTGTGTGTGTGTGTGGACTAGAAGAATAGTAAATAAACATTTTGTTAGTCCCCAGATGGTCAAATGCTATTTCTAGGGGGTTTAGGGTTAAGGTTAGAATTGGTGTTAGGGTTAGGAGCTAGGGTTGAATTTAGGGTTATGGTTAAGGTTAGGTTTTGGGGTTAAGGTCAGGGTTAGGGTTAGTGGTGAGGGAAAATAGGATTTTGAATTGGACTGAATTTTGTGTCCCCGTAAGGTTAATTGTAAAATACTGTGTCTGTGTGTGTGAAGGTAAAACATTAGTGTTAGAAAATATCTATCCATGTTCATGTATTATATATCAGACAAGATTAGAAGATATTTGTGTGTGTGTGTGTGTGTGTGTGTGTGTGTGTGTGTGTGTGTGTGTGCTTGTGTCAATAATACCAGAAGAATTGAACACTATTGAAGAATGTGTGTGTGTTTCAGCGAGCTCTCCTAGAGCAGAAGCAGAAGAAGAAGAGGCAGGAGCCTTTGATGGTGCAGTCCAATGTGGACGGGCGGTCTCGCGCCCGCAGGACCAAGCAGTGTGAGGAGCAGGCTCCCCTAGTAGAGTCTTACCTCAGCAGCAACAGGAGCACCATCTACCACGGTAAGAGAGCCAGCCAGGATCCTTTCACCACCAGGATCCTATTACCAGGGCTGTGTCTCAAATGGCACCCTATTCTCTATATAGTGCACTACTTTTGGCTAGGCTCTGTACACTACTACTATATAGGCTCTGTCTAAAAATAGTGCACTATATAGGGAATAGGATGCCATTTTGGAAACAACCCAGCCCGTCTCATCTCTGATGAAGCTGCTCCAGTGTCGCCGGGCAATTACAGAGATGTTCAGTAACACTCCGGCATGGGACCCTTTCAAGGGCAATGTCACTATTCACAGCCATGGCAGGGTGACATTGATCCAGGTTACTCACATAGAGTGCTTGTGAAAGATGGCTGATTGAAATACTGAATACATTTTCTTATCCTGATGCACCGCTCACTGTTTGATCAAGTGAATCTATTGATTCTTTGCCCCTGGGCCAAAGGAAAACATTTCTACTATAGTGAATTTTTTTAAAGATTTTTTTTGTTACATTGTGCTCTTCATATGTAAATACTGATATATCTATCAATGCTATGTCAAGGTCGGCAAAATATACATTTAATACTTTCTTAATGAAATACCTTTGTATCTTTGTGTGAGAGAGAGACACCAGGATTTACCAGTACATGCCTTTCAACTATAAAACTCTAGTGGTCAGAGCTCTGCAGTAGTCCTTCCAGATATGGTGTTAGTGCTGTGGCGATTGGGCCACTTATCTCCACAGAGGGACTTTAGCTGCAGTCTTAATCCCCAGCTCAGAGTGACTGAGGCTGGGCTCCAGGCCATGCATCCACACAGCACAACCTGGATGGCTGGCTGCTGGAGAGGAATGCAATGCCCAACACAACATAAATCAGGCAATGGGAACAAAACAATTACTGAAAAACAAATACAGCGGGTGAAATAAGTATTGAACATGCACCATTTTTCTCAGTAAATATATTTCCAAAGGTGCTATTGACATGACATTTTCACCAGATGTTGGTGACAACCCAAGTAATCCATACATACAAAGAAACCAAAACAAATAAGTTCAGAAATTAAGTTATGTGTAATAATGTGAAATGACACAGGGAAAAAGTATTGAACACATGAAGAAAGGGAGGTGCAAAAAGGCATGGAAAGCCAAGACAACAGCTGAAAACTATCAGTAATTAAAAAGCAATCCAGCCCCCTGTCAGTGCAAATTAATATCAGCTGGTTCAGTCCCAACTGATGGCCTACAAAAAGGTCTCATTGCCAAGGTGTCACACAAGACACATCTCATGATGGGTAAAAGCAAAGAGCTGTCTCAAGACCTTTGCAACCTAATTGTTGCAAAACATAATGATGGCATTGGTTATAGGCGCATTTCTAAGCTTCTGAATGTTCCAGTGAGCACTGTTGGGGCCATAATACGGAAGTGTAAAGACAATCATTTCACCATAAATTTGCCTCGAACAGGTGCTCCTCGCAAGATTTCTGACAGAGGAGTGAAAAGAATAATCAGAAGAGTTGTCCAAGAGCCAAGGACCACTTGTGGAGAGCTTCAATTAGCAGGTACTGTTGTCTCAAAGAAAACAGTAAGTAATGCACTCCACCGTCATGGCCTGTATGCACGCTCACCACGCAAGACTCCATTGCTGAAAAAAAAGCATGTTGAAGCTTGTTTAAAGTTTGCTGCACAACATTTGGAAAAGCCAGTGAAATACTGGGAGAATATAGTGTGGTCAGATGAGAGCAAAATTGAACTGTTTGGATGTCATAATACACACCATGTTTGGAGGAGAAATGGCACTGCACATCACCCTAAAAACACCATACCAACAGTGAAGTTTGGAGGTGGGAACATCATGGTGTGGGGCTGCTTTTCAGCAAATGGTACTGGCAAACTTCACATAATTGAAGGAAGGATGAATGGGCAAATTTACAGAGACATTCTTGACAAAAATCTGCTGCCATCTACCAGGATGATGAAGATGAAACGAGGGTGAACATTTCAGCAAGACAATGATCCCAAACACACAGCCAAGGAAACTCTCAATTTTTTCAAAGAAAGAAAATAAAGCTGCTAGAATGGCCCAGCCAATCACCTGACTTAAATCCCATTGAAAATCTATGGAAAGAACTGAAGATCAAGATTCATAGAAGAGGCCCACAGAAGAATGGGCCAAAATCACACCAGAGCAATGCATGCGACTAGTTTCTCCATACAGGAGGCGTCTTGAAGCTGTCATTACCAACAAAGGCTTTTGTACAAAGTATTAAATAAATATCAGTAAGTGTGTTCAATACTTTTTCCCTGTGTCATTTCACATTATTACACATAACTTAATTTCTGAACTTATTTGTTTTGGTTTCTTTGTATGTATGGTTTTGGTTTCTTTATATGTTACTTGGGTTGTTACCAACATCTGGTGAAAATTTCATGTCAATAGCACCTTTGGAAATATATTTACTGAGAAAAATGGTGACGTGTTCAATACTTATTTCACCCGCTGTATACCACTAACCACTATTAGGGCAACAATTAAGAAGTTTAAAACCATTGGAACCGTGGTAAAATTGCCTGGTAGAGGACATTTGTAGCTTGTCCCCAAGCCCAGTGAAGAAGATGGTTCGGAAGGCAAAGGAAAGTTGAAGGGTCACAGTTGTAGAATTACAGAACTTTGTTGCATATTGGCGTCTCCAAATCTACAATTAGATGCCAACTCCATGCCAATAGGCCATTTGGAACGGTTGCCATAAAAAGCTTTTATTGAGAGCAACCAACAAATGCAAATGCCTGGAGTTTGCTTAACGGCATTGACACTTGGATTGGAACCAGGTTCTATGGTCAGATGAGACGAAGATAGAGCTCTTTGGCCACAAACACTAGAGAATGCAGAAAAGAACCTCATACTTATTGTAAAATATGGTGGTGGATCTTTGATGTTATGGGGCTGTGACTTGAACCCCATTGAAAACCTGTGGTTTGAATTGAAGAGGGCAGTCCATAAGCACAGACCGAAGGATCTGAAAACATTCTGTATGGAGGAATGGTCTAAGATCCCTCCCAATGTGTTCTCCAATCTCATAAAACATTAAAGAAAAAAGCTCAGTGCCATTATCTTCGCAAAGTATTGAAAACACATGGTGCCAATAATTTTGACACCTATCTTTTTGCGATTTTTAAAATGTTTATTACTTGTTAAACTATTTTTTTTATTGTATTATTATAAAATTATATACTTAAAAAATAGATATAATTTTGTGTACAATATAGCTCAGTATTTGTATTATTTATTTTATACAGTCTTTTTTGCTCATCTTTATCAAGGGTGCCAATCATTTTGGAGGTGATATATGTATATGTTTCATCTTCCTTCAGTGACTGTACATCCTAATGAAAATAGTCAAACAGCCCCTGCTATACGCAGAAGACACGGAGGCTTTGTGGCTTTGAACTTCTCAGAATATTCCCTGTTACAATCTCAGCCCCATCCTTCCAAATATGTAAAAAAAGATGCCTTTGAGCTCATTCAGGAACACAGCAGCAAACATATGGAGAGAGTCCCTTGATTCATACCTTATGCTTAACAACACACAGATGGTTCTACAGTGTTAGTGAAGGAAACATACGCACTGTTTGGTCTTGATAAAAATAGAATCCCTCTCTCTCTCTCCTGTCCTTATTTTTCACAGTCTTTAGATTAACCCCTGTCTTTTCTCTCTTTAGAACTTGGCTCTATTTTAAGAATCAATTCAGAACTCACTAAGAGGGAATAAGTGTTCTCTGTACCTTACGTATTTCCTGCTGATTAACCCTAAACCTGTATGCATTTTCACATCTACAGTATATCCTTCAGATAATATCTCCTTGATATGTATTCTCAATTTAAATGTAGTATCCATGAAAGGTTAAGTTCAGTATTAAGTGTAAATGCTGTTTCATACAGTCTTTCATTTACGTAGCCTATCTGGTTTCATTGAAAAATCATATGGCACTTATCCTATACCCTCTGGAATTTTCAAAAAAGTAGTATGTAGTATACCATGTAAATAGCTATAAATAATATTAGTATCCAGTAGATATATCATAAAGCAGAAAAGCAGGTCTCTCCATCCCTCTCTGCTCTGAGCTTTTGACGTGTTTGCTCTGTTATTCCCCTTGAAGCCGTTTGGAATAATTTCAAGAGAAATGGGTTCCCACGATGAGACACCACTGGATATTCACTGACTCTGCAAAACAGAGGAGGCTGTAGGGGAAATATTAAGGCAACCAAGCAGTTGAAAGGATTAAGATAAACATATTAGAATCAAAGTGCCAATTTCAAGGGACTGTAGCTACAGTTCGCATTTTTTATCATCTAATCCTGGAACATGTTGTTGCTGGGAGGAGTGTACACTGTGCATTTGCAATTTTCACAGAGCTAGCACATTCATGACCTGTTTGACATCAGGTGATGAACAGTGTTCTCTCCCAGGCAAGAAAAATGCCTCTCCTGTGTCTGCTTCCTATAACCTTGCATAGTGTCCTCTGCTAACTCTGTCTTTACCTGTTCTTTCTCTCTCACTATAGGCTAACCTTAACTGACAGTAGCCTTGTATTTAGTCTCTTACTTCATTTCTATCTTTATCTGCCTGCTAACTCCCTCTGTCCGCTGGGTCCTGCCGTGCCGTGCATAGTGCAAGAAGCTGAACAGGAAGAGGTGAAGGTGGTAGCGGATGCCCAGGCTCCTCGCTCAGCCAAAAAGGGCAAGGCATCGACCAGCTCCACCCCGCAGACAGGCAGCGGCAAGAAGGAGAGGAAGGGGAAGCACAAAGGTCAGGCTTGCTGCTGCTGCCTCCAGACAGACAGACAGACAGACAGACAGACAGACAGACAGACAGACAGACAGACAGACAGACAGACAGACAGACAGACAGACAGACAGACAGACAGACAGACAGACAGACAGACAGACAGACAGACAGACAGACAGACAGACAGACAGACAGCAGCAGCAGCAGCAGCAGCAGCATGCATTGTCCTCTCTCTCTGTCTGTTGGCCAACTGTACAGCATGTCTCCATCTGGCTCAGCTCTGTCTCCTACCGGAATGGAAATGAAACGATCCAATTGAAATCCTCAGGTTTTCAATGAGGAGGAAGTTTCATCTCTTGTGCCAGAATGAAATGTGAGAGTGTTGTGCAGAGCAAGAGATACCACTGGTATCATGTAGAGTAAAACAGATTGCATGTGAAATTAATTGCATGGCCACCAGACTACATATTTGTCACACAATTGATCTCCTTTGATAGCTGTGTTGTATTGCTGTATTGTCTTGAGTTGAGGTCTAAAAAGTAAATGTTAAGATGCCTCTTCCCCATGCTCCATCACTTACCTGGCTGTATGCTTCTCTCTCATTCACATTCACATCCTTTCAAACCTCCTCAAGCTGGATTGGACTCGGTTCTGTTTGTTTCCGTCTCTGGTGGCACATAGTGGCATTCTAAAGCTAATCAAGCTGCCCTTACAGAGAAGCGAAGTGTGCACTCTGTTGCTAAGTCAGTCCAAAATCTAATTTGAGTAATGATGTTAGAGGAGTCGGTCCTGTCTGCCTGCCAAATAAACACCTCAGTGGCTGCTGAAACGCTCCTTGGCCTTGATACAGACTTCATACGTAAGCAGCATGAATTGAAATGGAAGTGAGAAATTGTGGTGGTGTGCTGGGTAGCAAACATCAAAGCCGGTGATTCTTCTCGGGTAAATAAGCTGATCAGGAAGGCTAGCTCTGTCCTGGGGATGAGCCTTGACACTCTAGAGGAGGTGGCGGAGAGACGGATCCTGGCCAAACTGCTGGCCATCATGGACAACGTCACCCACCTTCTGCACGCTATGGTTATGACGCAGAGGAGCACTTTCAGTCACAGACTGATCCCACCACGGTGTGCCAGAGAGCGCTACAGGAGGTCCTTCCTGCCGGCGGCTATTAGACTATATAATGCCTCACCGGGGTGCCGTGCCGTCGGCAACATAGATCTGGAACTGTTGGGGTGCTAGGACCTAGTTTAACAATTATGCATCCATCCGTGAGTAACTCTGGTCCGTCAGCACTCATTCACTCAGGACCTATTTATTCATACAGGTCTGTATATACATACTCATGTACAGTTGTTATATCATATCACATGCAATATTGCTAGTAATTATTGGACCTAACTTACGTAGGCATTCACTCAGGAATGCATATTAGTATCCTGTCAATTGCACCTTTTCTCATTGCTTTTAGTATATCGAATGTGCAATACGTGCAGTTGTCTGTAATTAAACCCTGCGCACTAAGGACTGTATTTTAAGGGAATTACTATTATTACCCCAAATGATATCATACACACATTTAGCTATTAAAGTATCTCTTCCTGTCATTTACCTGTACAGTTTGTGTAACCTTGCAAGTATTCACTTATCTGTAAATATAACTGTATACTTAACTGTACAGCTAATTTAACCATGCAAAATTTTCACTTACCTGTTCATTTACCCAGTCTGTCTATTAAGTAAACTATTATTACCCTCGCTCATATCATACGCATTTTTAGCTACTGAAGTATTTCTCTGCCATCGACCTGTATAGTATAGTTAACCATCCAACATCCACCAATGTATAGTGTACATATTCAGCCAACCACCCATACTATGCTATGTCTTTTTTATAGCTTTAATTTTTTTGCACTCCAGATATCTTGTATTTCTATACTTTTTCATACTGCCGCTCTATGTATCATGTACCGTGTATCTGTCTTTTGTGTACTTTCGTTGTGGCATTTTGCACCTGCCCTGTGTTTTGTTGTAGCTGCTTGACAATGAAATTTCCCCCCCAGGGGATCAATAAAGTATCTATCTATCTATCTATCTATCTATCTATCTATCTATCTATCTATCTATCTATCTATCTATCTATCTATCTATCTATCTATCTATCTATCTATCTATCTATCTATCTATCTATCTATCTATCTATCTATCTATCTATCTATCTATCTATCTATCTATCTATCTATCTATCTATCATCTCTCTCTCACTTTGATGTTTCTCAGCTTCTGAGTTTCAATAATCAGTCCTGGTATATACTGTATAGCTAGTGTCTGTCTGAAATGCTTGCTTATGAGTCTTTGCCAATGATGCAGATTTAATAATACAAATAAAAATAGTAACACAAGAGAAATAAGTTTACACATGAATGGAGCTAATATACAGGGAGTATCAGTACCAGATCAATGTGCAGAGGTATGAGGTATTTGAGGTAGATATGTACCTGAAGGCAGGGTAAAGTGACTTATTAAAAAATAAAAAATGTGGGTTTTGTGGGTTTTTGTGAGTGTCAGTGTAGTGTGTGTGAGTGTGTGGGGGTTTTGTGTGAAAGTGTCAGTGTACTGTGTGTGTGTGAGTGAGTGTGTGGGGGTTTTGTGTGAGAGTGTCAGTTTAGTGTGTGTCAGTATATATAGTGTATATACAGTATATAGTCTTGTGAGTGTGCATAGAGTCAGTGCAAGATGGGGTCAGTGCAGATATTCCGGGTAACCATTTAATTAACTATTTAGCAGTACTATGGCTATTTAGCAGTCTTATGGCTCAGGGGTAAAGGTTGTCTCGGAGCCTGTTGGTCTGAGAGCTGATGCTTCGGTACCGTTTGCCAGACGGTAGCAGAGTGAACAGTCTATGGCTATGGTGGCAAGAGTGTTTGGCAATTTTTCGGGCTTTCCTCTGTAGAGGTCCTGGATGGCAGGGAACTCGGCCCAGTGATGCACTGGGGTGTCCGCATCACCCTCTGTAGCGCTTTGTGGTCGAGGTGGTGATGCAGCCAGTCAAGATGCTCTCAATGGTGCAGCTGTAGAACCTTTGGAGGATCCGAGGGCCCATGCCAAAACTTTTCAGCCTCCTGAGGGGGAAGAGACACTGTCATTCCCTCTTCACGACTGTGCCGGTGTGTGGGATCATGTTGTCTTTAGTGATTTGGACGCCATGAAGAACATGAAGCTCAACCTGCTACACTACAGCCTTGTTGATGTGGTTGGGGGCATGCTCTCCCCTGTCTCCTGTAGTCCACGATCAGCTCCTTGGTCTTACTGACGTTGAAGGAAAGTTTGTTGTCCTGGAACCATACTGCTAAGTCTGTCCTCACTGTATGCTGTCTCATCGCCGTTGGTGATCAGGCCTACCACCGTCGTGTTGTCAGCAAACTTGATGATGGTGTTGGAGTCGTGAGTGGCCACACAGTCAGGGGTGAACAGGGAGTATAGGAGGGGACTAAGCGCACACCCCTGAGGGGCCCCCCACACCACCTGGGGGCGGCCCGCCAGAAAGTTCAGGATCCAGTTGCAGATGGAGGTGTTCTTGGAGGGGCTATGATGTTGAACGCTGAGCTGTAGTCTATGAACAGCATTCTCACATAGTTATTTTCTCTTTTGTCCAGGTAGGATAGGGCAGTGTGAAGTGCAATTGAAATTGCGTCATCTGTGTATCTGTTGGGGTGGTATGATGATGGTGTTGGTGGGTGTCATGACCAGCCTTTCAAAGCACTTCACCTAGTGGCTCAGGAGACGTGTTGATAAAAGTGACGTAGAACTAGGTCGCACAATTCCGGGAACGTTCAATACATTCCCTGGTTTTCTTAAAATCCCGGTCGGAGGATTCCCGGAATCAGGAGGGAATAAGCAGGAAATCATGAATCCTCCAAACAGGATTTCTGGAATTTATTGAACATTTTCAGAATTTTGCAACCCTAGGTAGAACGGTTTTGTCTCCCTGCGTTAAAGTCTCCGCCCACGAGAAACACTGCCTCTGGGTGAGCGGTTTCTTGTTTGTTTATGGCACCATACATTTTGTTGAGTGCCAAAGTGGTGTTGGTTTGTGGAGGGATGTAACAACCGTGATAATTATGGATGAGAATTATCTTGGTAGGTAAAAGGGTCTGCAGCTTACCATGAGGTATTCTATATCAGATGAGCAAAAGCTAGAGATTTCCTTCACACTGTAAGCAGTGCACCAGTTGATGTTTGTGAATAGGCACACCCCTCCCCCTTGGACTTGCCCAAGTCCGCCTTTGTCCGATCGTGCCGCTGAGTTCTACATACATATTCATCCAGCCACGTCTTTGCAAGCCATATAATATTGCAGCTTTCCAAGTCTCTCTGATAGGAGACTCTCGAAAGAAGCTCATCCATATTATTCTCGAGTGACTGGACATTTGTCAATAGAACGGAGGGGAGTGCCGGTCGATATTCTATTCATCTCAGTCTCAAAAGGATGCTGGCTCGTCTGCCGCGTCTACGCCTGCAGCGTTTTGGAACAAAGGAATGGGGTCTGGTATGAACAGGGGAACAGCTAAGTTGGAGTTGAAGTCGGATATGAAGGTCGAAATCGAGTTTAGTCCAGAAGTGCGAGGTCATATGTGAAAATAGTATGTACTTTCTCTACAAAGTAAAGATAAATACCAAAAAGTCAGTAAATAGCAAAGTCGGATTGGAACTCGTAAGATGTCGCTCTTATCCGTCCGCGCCATCTTTGTTGTCTGCACAATAATGCAGGAAACCGCTCCTGAAAAACTATTATTGATATAATAAAGAATAGTACATGTTTTAATTGTCTCATACACCAGATGGGTGCAGTGAAATGCGTTAATTTCCAGTGATGGATATGTTTTATATCACTCTGATTGAGTGATACCTATCCCTGACATACAGAGTGAGCCCTCCAGGCTGGTTTATGGGAAGCCCAGTACCTTCCAAGGATGATGTAGGTAACAGGGCTGTAGGTAACATCTGTTCATTGTTATTATTTTTTCCTCCATTGGGATTCACTCAGGGCTAGGGATTAATCAGACCAGGGTCACGACGTTGATCAACACCGATATGGCCACTTTCTTCTTACGGAATGATGGCTTACCTTGTCACACACACACAGACATGCACACACACAGCTGCTCTCTGAAACGAGGCTTGGCTGCGTCGCTAACGCCACACTAACGCCACACTAACTAAGGTCTGCAATCTCCCTCTGAAAGCAGCAGTAATTGTTGTGTAATCACAGTGTTAAAAAGACAGTCACTAATTCAGTTGGAGCAATAAAACACTCTTTCAGAATGTGCATTTTACCGGCCGTGATTTCATCTGGCTCATCTCATTTAATTGCTTGTTGCACTGCTATGGTGGTCAGACAGAAGAGGATGAGGAAAAACAGTATGTCAATGGCTCTGAAGCAGTAATGACCAGGGGGCCTCATTTCTAACCGTTGTGTAAATTTGACACTAAATATCTGTGCGTCATTTCTGAAAAGACTACCCTAATCAAAAAATGTCCAGTCCTATAGGATTCTATAAGATAAAATCCTATAGGATAGAATCCCATAGGAGTCCAATAGGAATGGTTCCAAAATCTGATAGGATTGAACCACTCCCAGTTTACTGGTCTTTAATCTTGATTGCAGTTTAACATAAATGTTCAGGTTTCTGTGACATATTTAGCTATGAGATTGTCCAATAAATCTACGTATTTGATTTTAGATGATTTGCGCACATTTCCTGTACTTGGACAGTATGTGTTACTACATTACACAACCTCACTTTTCGACCACATCGAATTGAGGGTAATTACACATCCTTTTTTACCTCAGATTAGACCAAGTACAGGAAGTCTTGGGACTTCGAATTCTACTATCATTTTCAAACTCAAATGGCAGGGAAAACTTGGAGTGCTCTCTGTATAAAAGTCACTGGCCTCACACCAATACATGGGTTTGAGAGTCAAACTATCACTCAAATAGCAGCTAACACTTGTCACAAGTCTTATCCTATGGCTGGTCGTAATTTGTTGAAGTTAAATAACAAAGCAACTGATTTGTTTCCTTCATTTTTAGTAAGGTTAGTTTGAACAGGACGTGTAACCCGACTCCCCCCCTCTCATTCTATTGATTTCAACGTGGTATCAATATGAGTGATTGACAAATACGTTTTGCGTTTCTCTTTCCATTTTGGCGACCCACAAATCAAAATGTATCACTACAAAATGTAGCTAGTTGTCTTCAGCATGTTGTCCTTTAACTAGTGATGTGAAAATGATTTCCAGTTTCCATGTGGTTTCTGAGTTGTTAGTTTCAACAGTGCATACATCCTGATTTTCCCCCTAATCAATATGAGTGAATAATTGCCTCTTGTCAAAACAACAGGGTTTTTAGCATCACAACATAGCATGCTCGTTTAAAAAAATACAAGTAATATGATTACATTTGTGGCACATGCATGTGTAGATAGTAGATGTTATGTTTAGGTTTTCAATATATCACAAACTGTTTATTGATTATTGATTTGGACATTTCAAAACTGTGTTTTGACATTGACGATTGCATCTTGTTATTAACCTGTTATTTCTTATGAACAAACGTGTCCATCTTATGCCCCATTTGCACAAAATACTAGGCTACTTACCTGCTTGCAATTGCAATACTTCAACAACGAGAAATGCATGGTCTAAAGTTTGCAGGAAGCTGAGTTAACTTTTGCGTGAAGACTGGCGCACGCATGTTTTGGGGTATATTTTGTTCATACGCACGGTTTATAAATGAGTCCCCTGACCACTCCATTCGTGTGAAAGGGACTAGTAGTAGCTGACAGTAGCAGCAGGGGCATCATGTTCTGCCCTGTTACGCAGGCTAATTGAATGGCAAAGAAGCAGCGGAAGTCTTAAGAGTCATGCCGAAAATATACCACATCAACCCACAAAGGCTTTCAAAGCTAAGTTCTACTGCATGACCCCTATTACCCAGGCAAATGTCATCTACTAGACTCCATTTACTTATACTGTAGTTTGAGTTTTTTCTCCATGTCATGTTTGCAGTGCTGACACATAACAGTATGTTTGTGCATGATCTAATGCATGTGTGTGTTACTACTGTTACTGTACTACTGTTGACCCTGATGGGGCTGGTTGGGTGTGGTGGTGTGGCAGGACTCGATGGGCCGGTGTCCTTCCAGGAAGAGGGCCAGATCCAGATCATGACGGTGGGTCACTGGGCCGTGGAGGAGGGGAGTGAGGGAGATGCTGTGATCAGTGCTCAGCCTCAGGGCAAGCAGGACCTGAGGGTCACCATGCTTAAGAAAGGTATCAATACATGTAGGCCTATCCCTGGCCTCCAGGCTGATCTGTGTACATGTCCAGTCACTCTGCGGCTTCGATTGGTCTGAAACACAGGGCAGAGAGTGAGTGGCACTTGTCCTCTCCAATCATGCACAACAGTGATCGGTCTGAGATTATGAGATTGTGAGGACCTCGGATTTGTTATACATTAAGACCTGTCAAACACAGCTCTCCTTTCACCTGAGATCTAAGCCAACTAAACAATAACATCTGAGCCAACTAAACAGTAACATCATGCTTACTATATCATGAACAGAACCTGATTTAAAACATCAACAGTACTCGTCAAATGTATTTATGTATTTATTTATGTGAGAGTGGATTTCTTAAAAATTGTCTTGGGCAACCAACAGTTTCAGGAGCAGCAGGTAGACCATGACCTGTGGCTTATGTTGTGATGCTTTTAGTGAGCACACTATGTTGTGATGCTTTTAGTGAGCACACTATGTTGTGATGCTTTTAGTGAGCACGCAATGTTGTGATGCTTTTAGTGAGCACGCTATGTTGTGATGCTTTAAGTGAGCATGCTATGTTGTGATGCTTAAGTGAGCATGCTACAGGTGTGTTATGTTGTGATGCTTTTAGTGAGCACACTACAGGTGTGTTATTTTGTGATGCTTTTAGTGAGCACGCTATGTTGTGATGCTTTTAGTGAGCACACTATGTTGTGATGCTTTTAGTGAGCACGCTACAGGTGTGTTATTTTGTGATGCTTTTAGTGAGCACGCTACATATGTGTTATGTTGTGATGCTTTTAGTGAGCACGCTACATATGTGTTATGTTGTGATGCTTTTAGTGAGCATGCTACAGGTGTGTTATGTTGTGATGCTTTTAGTGAGCATGCTACAGGTGTGTTATGTTGTGATGCTTTTAGTGAGCACGCTACAGGTGTGTTATTTTGTGATGCTTTTAGTGAGCACGCTATGTTGTGATACTTTTAGTGAGCACGCTATGTTGTGATGCTTTTAGTGAGCACGCTATGTTGTGATGCTTTTAGTGAGCACACTATGTTGTGATGCTTTTAGTGAGCATGATATGTTGTGATGCTTTAAGTGAGCATGCAATGTTATGATGCTTTTAGTGAGCATGCTATGTTGTGATGCTTAAGTGAGCACGCTACAGGTGTGTTATGTTGTGATGCTTTTAGTGAGCACGCTACAGATGTGTTATGTTGTGATGCTTTTAGTGAGCATGCTACAGGTGTGTTATGTTGTGATGTTTTTAGTGAGCACGCTACAGGTGTGTTATTTTGTGATGCTTTTAGTGAGCACGCTATGTTGTGATACTTTTAGTGAGCACGCTATGTTGTGATGCTTTTAGTGAGCACGCTACAGATGTGTTATGTTGTGATGCTTTTAGTGAGCACGCTACAGGTGTGTTATGTTGTGATGTTTTTAGTGAGCACGCTACAGGTGTGTTATGTTGTGATGCTTTTAGTGAGCACGCTACAGGTGTGTTATGTTGTGATGTTTTTAGTGAGCACGCTACAGGTGTGTTATGTTGTGATGCTTTTAGTGAGCATGCTACAGGTGTGTTAGTTTGTGATGCTTTTAATGAGCACGCTACAGGTGTGTATTGGCAGCTTTTCACAGCTCTTTCCCAGTCCGACTCTACCCAGAACACTACCCTGCCTTTAGACTTACAGTAGTGTATCCAAACCTCTCCATGAACTGATGTTTCAGAACAGATGCTTATGTGTCTATGTTCCTGTGTGTTGCCTTTGTGTACAGTGCAGCATGCATTTACAGTTCTTTTATTTTTCAATCAGCATTACTAGGAGCATGACAATGCTATTACGTTGTGTATTTTATGTTTGTGAAGGTATTTCTAGTAGTATGAACTTTGACGAAGAGGAGGATGATGAGGACGAAGTCAGTTCCAGTTCCTCCCAGCTCAACAGTAACACACGGCCAGGCTCTGCCACCAGCAAGAAGTCCTGCAAGGTACTACATCTGATGCTCTGAGTTCATCTATTGATTCCTGACTCCCGGATGGAGCCTTTACTTTACACACAGGGTGTACTAATGCACCCTATATTTGCTTTGTTCCTATGCTCAGCGGTGCTCAAAGTCAGCCATTAGTCCATTTGGGGAATGGGGATGTTTGGGCTACATTATGATCATCTTATTCCTCTAAGTTTTACCTAATGGAAGCTTTTCCCCTAAATCTCAGAACCTAACCAGTCTCATGAATCCATCTGAGAGGGGAAAGGGGAACCTTTGTATATCAAACTGCCTCTCTGAATCATGTCCTTACTGAACTCTTTGGTTGCTGAATATAATATTCCTGTTGGCATGGCTTTCTATTATGTAAATGACATAACCTGGCCCTTCGGCCCCCTGGCAGTTTTGAAATGCTATTTAAAATACCCCCCTGAAAAGACAAATGACAGTCCACAAAATGGCAGGCTACCAGGTCTTAGGTTAGCTCTGGTATTTCTGACTTGTCATCTGTCATTTGCTGACATAACTGCTGATTATTATTTGTATGAACTTGCAGGAAATGTGGTGTGAGAACAGGCTATTTTTCTTTCCTTTTTCTTTCCTGTCGTCTGAGTCAGAGGTAGAGCTAGTCAGAGGAGGCGGTGGGCTGTGTAGTCTCCTGTGGTTCAAGGAGGTTGAGGGGAAGTGACTCTTTAGTGTACTGTAGGCTTTAGAGAGGCACCAGGATTGACATCAGAAGCTGCCCTGAGCACCTGACCATGTCATGGTTGTTAATCATATCTCCTAGCTGCCTGGTCCTTCCATATGGATCTAACCCCCTGTTGAAACCCAGATGACGTCTACACAGCCTCATGGTTTTAAACAGAACGTGCTAATGTAGTTTCAGTCCCCAATGGATGTTTTAGAATAACCATTACTTTTTTTATAATTGAAGGGAAGCAGAAAAGCAGAAGGTCCGGTAATCTGATGTTTTGAACGGGCTGATGGGCTGTGTCTCTCTGTCCCTCAGGAGGCAGCCTCAGCGTCCACCCCTCCCGTTAGTCAGCCGGCCATCGACGTGGACGACCTGGAGGAGTTTACTCTGAGACCAGCCCCTCAGGGGATCACTGTGAAGTGCAGGATCACCAGAGACAAGAAGGGCATGGACCGAGGCATGTACCCTACCTACTACCTCCACCTGGAGAGGGAGGATGGGAAGAAGGTGAGTGTGGGACAGAAGGATAAATACTTATCACACTGACAGAATGCAAAGTGTGATCTTTTAGGGCAGGGCTGTTCAATGTCTGTCCTGGATGGCCAAAACACTACTGCTTTTCATCTTCTCCTTCTAATGCAGGTCTGATTTCGACCTTGGAACACCAGGTGAATGCAATTAACTACCAGGTTGAAACAAAAAACAGAAGTGTTTCTGCCCTCCAGGACCGGAAATTGAGCAACACTGCTTTAGGGCCACCATCCATCCTGACACCACTTGGCCCTCTGCCTATGAACAAAAAGTGGTGTCAAATACCATGGTGACACTATGAATTAGCACGACCAATCAACCGTGACAGGCTGTGAAAGGAGGACATGCTTTGATTGTTTAGTGTAGCTGGTTAGATGAGGCTAATTTAGATGTCGCAGCCTCATGTCCCAGGGCTTATTAATGATAGTGTTGTTTCTGATGTGGTTGCTTTGCTCATTGGATTTGTTCTTGCCAAAGGTGTTCCTGTTAGCTGGAAGGAAGAGAAAGAAGAGCAAGACATCTAATTACCTCATCTCCATGGATCCCACTGATCTGTCTCGAGGCGGGGAGAGTTTCATCGGGAAGCTGAGGTGAGTGAGTCTGCTGCTGTTTCCTCTGACCACGGGCTGCTGCAGCTGCTGCCATTTTCACAATAAAGATTCATATTACCTTCCAAGAAACTGTGGAAGATGGTTGTTTCTCTTTCAGACTGTAGGCCTATGGGCAGAGGTATTACAACAATGTAAAGTAGAGCAAACTACTGATTGCAGGCTCATACTTATTTGTCAACTCGATGGCATTCTCTACCCTTAAAATATATTATGCAACAATGACGTTTGCCTTTTTGGAGGATGAATGTGCTGTTTGATATATGCTATTCAGGCCCACACCTGGCTGCTTTCTTGGAGAAGACGAAGTAATTGGATTCATTACTTCCGTTTGAGCGCTCATTGTTGGGATGAGGAAGCAACACCTGCGTTTTGACTGCCAGGGGGCCAGGGTTGATTAAAACAGGGACAGAGAGACCCTGTGGGCACACTGGAGAGGGGCACTGCTGCAGCCTGCACACGCTGATAGACACTTCCTATAAGGATGTGTGGGTGGGTCTGCACTGACTACAGTATGTCTACATTGTTTTGATTCATCAGCTTTGTGTGTGTGTGTGTGTGTGTGTGTGTGTGTGTGTGTGTGTGTGTGTGTGTGTGTGTGTGTGTGTGTGTGTGTGTGTGTGTGTGTGTGTGTGTGTGTGTGTGTGTGTGAATTTAAAATAGATTCAATTTGGATTTTGCTTGAGTAAAAATGTGCTTAACAAGTCACATAATAAGTTGCATGGACTCACTCTGTATGCAACAATAGTGTTTAACATGATTTACAAATGACTACCTCATCTCTGTACCCCACACATGCAATTATCTGTAAGGTCCCTCAGTCGAGCAGTGAATTTCAAACACAGATTCAACCACAAAGACCAGGGAGTTTTTCCAATGCCTTGCAAAGAAGGAAACCTATTGCAGACATTGAATATCCCTTTGAGCATGGTGAAGTTATTAATTACACTTTGGATGGTGTATCAATACACTCAGTCACTACAAAGATACAGGAATCCTTCCTAACTCAGTTGCCGGAGAAGAAGGAAACCGCTCAGGGATTTCACCATGAGGCCAATGGTGACTTTAAAACAGTTCCATGGTTTAATGGCTGTGATAGGAGAAAACTGAGTAGTTGCAGTTACTCCACAATACTAACCTAAATGACAATGAAAAGAAGGAAGCCTGTACAGAATTCAAATACTCCAAAACATGCATCCTGTTTGCAAAACCCCAACACAGCACATCCCTAAGTACCACTCTTCATATTTTCAGGCATGGTGGTGGCTGCATCATGCTATGGGTATCGTTGTCATCGGCAAGGACTAGGGAGATTTTGGGGATAAAAAGAAATGGAATAGAGCTAAGCAGCAGGACACGCTCGTTCACACGCTCTTAAGCAACAACAAATACAGCGGGTGAAATAAGCATTGAACACGTCACCATTTTTCTCAGTAAATATATTTCCAAAGGTGCTATTGACATGACATTTTCACCAGATGTTGGTAACAACCCAAGTAATCCATACATGCAAAGAAACCAAAACAAATAAGTTCTGAAATTAAGTTATGTGTAATAATGTGAAATGACACAGGGAAAAAGTATTGAACACAAAAACACAAAAAGTATTGAACACAAAAAGGCATGGAAAGCCAAGACAACAGCTGAAAACTATCAGTAATTAAAAAGCAATCCAGCCCCCTGTCAGTGCAAATTAATATCAGCTGGGTCAGTCCCAACTGATGGCCTACAAAAAGGTCTCATTGCCAAGGTGTCACACAAGACACATCTCATGATGGGTAAAAGCAAAGAGCTGTCTCAAGACCTTCGCAACCTAATTGTTGCAAAACATAATGATGGCATTGGTTATAGGCGCATTTCTAAGCTTCTGAATGTTCCAGTGAGCACTGTTGGGGCCATAATACGGAAGTGGAAAGACAATCATTTCACCATAAATTTGCCTCGACCAGGTGCTCCTCGCAAGAATTCTGACAGAGGAGTGAAAAGAATAATCAGAAGAGTTGTCCAAGAGCCAAGGACCACTTGTGGAGAGCTTCAAAAAGACCTGCAATTAGCAGGTACTGTTGTCTCAAAGAAAACAGTAAGTAATGCACTCCACCGCCATGGCCTGTATGCACGCTCACCACGCAAGACTCCATTGCTGAAAAAAAAGCATGTTGAAGCTTGTTTAAAGTTTGCTGCACAACATTTGGAAAAGCCAGTGAAATACTGGGAGAATATAGTGTGGTCAGATGAGAGCAAAATTGAACTGTTGGATGTCATAATACACACCATGTTTGGAGGAGAAATGGCACTGCACATCACCCTAAAAACACCATACCAACAGTGAAGTTTGGAGGTGGGAACATCATGGTGTGGGGCTGCTTTTCAGCAAATGGTACTGGCAAACTTCACATAATTGAAGGAAGGATGAATGGGCAAATTTACCAAGATTCTTGACAAATTCTGCTGCCACAAAGGCTTTTGTACAAAGTATTAAATACATATCAGTTAGTGTGTTCAATACTCTTTTCCAGTGTCATTTCACATTATTACACATTGCTTAATTTCTGAACTTATTTGTTTACTTTGTATGTATGGATTACTTGGGTTGTTACCAACATCTGGTGAAAATTTCATGTCAATAGCACCTTTGGAAATATATTTACTGAGAAAAATGGTGACGTGTTCAATACTTATTTCACCCGCTGTATATTAAAATGGCCCTACTGCGTCAAACACCCCCGATCCTGCAACCAGTCACATATTGTCTGGGCCTGCTCTCTGTCTGTGTCAGTGTATCATTGTGCCAGGGCTCCAGGCTTTGATTTCCAGGAAGGCAGTGACATGAGGGCTCCTTAGAGATAGGATCAGCTCTGCCACAGCACAGTGGCTCCACAGAGAGAGCCCCCACAGATAGTCTAATCAAACATGGTCTGGCCACACTGTTCATTAATCTGGTGTACTGGCTGCTTCTTCTGGGCGATAGGCTACTCTCCCCTCCGCGCTTCTTGTCTCTCTCGCTCCTCACTCCTCTATCACAGTACCACTTGACTGAGGGAGAGCTGGATTGAAATGAGCAGCTGCTTTTTCACCTGCCGCTTGTGAGAGTCATGGAAAGGCCGCACAAATGAGCTCCTGACTTTTCATTTGACTTTTACGAGCCATTAGGGTCTCCAGTTATGATTAAGCTAGAGGGATTAACAGAGATATGAGCTATTATTCAATTTTGCTGTGCAAATGTCTCATCTAACCCTCACCAACTGTTTGTTGCCATATGATTATTTATTTTGACAGCTAATAATGAAATAATGCAGTTTTTAATTTGTAAGTTAATTGTACTATGGCAATAGTATAAATACCATGATTGCATGTACTGTAAGGTATGATAAACACTGCAATTGTATATTTTAGATAATCAGATGATGACTTTTGAACGACTGGTAAACGGTTTAGTCATTAAAGATAAGGATGTTGATGATGATGATGTAAACCATTTACAGTGATTTCTCATCGTGGCCTGGATACAAATGTATTGTTTCCTTAAGGTTGATTAGCAGAGCCTTTTTCCTGCTCTTTGAGTCTGATTGAAGGATGGGCTCCAGGAGGTGGCTGATTAGGGATAATGGCCACTGCCTTCATCTCTCTCGATGACTCCTTGTCCCTTTAGTATGGCATGGCATACTCACCCAGTCCCTCTGTAATCCTGTGTTTTCTCTTTTCTGCAGGTCCAACCTCATGGGGACCAAGTTTACTGTGTACGACAGTGGACAGAACCCTGGAAAGACACCTTCCAGCCTAGAGGCTACTAACCTGCGGCAGGAGCTGGCAGCCATCTGCTATGTTAGTCCTCCTGTTGTCTATTACCCAGATACAAACAGGCAAAACAGAGAGCTAGTCTCAGGCCCATAGCTAATTAGCGTTGCCTTAGTCTGGGGGAGACATGGATGTGTCAGACACAAATAAGAGAGGAGAAACAAGCAAGGTCAAATCCATACATTGAGTCCTGAGACAGCACACAGAGCGCTACTCTCCGGCATTAGGACCAGCCCCCGCAGCTCCTTAATAACCTTAATAGTGGCTTCACCTGGGGAGACATCAGTGTGTCAGACAGAAATAATAGCAAATAGGAGAGAAGAGGCAAACCTAGGCAAAGCCACAGAGCATTAGAGTTGGAACATGGGGACACCTAGTGCTCACAATTTAAATGGCAACTGTTTGGACCTGATACATCATCATACTGTGGTTGACATAGATAGTCCACTATACTTCTTTTTCAGGAAACCAACGTTTTAGGGTTCAAAGGACCTCGTAAAATGAGTGTCATCATTCCTGGAATGAACATGGACCATGAGAGAGTCACCATCTGCCCACGGAATGTAAGTCAACAAACATATTCCTCAATATAGGTAGAGTATGTTAGGGCTGGTGGTGTGGTTACAGTTGGTTGCCTTGAGTAATGGTTCACCGGTCTCTGACTCCTCCTCTCCACTCAGGACAATGAGTCTTTGCTGGCGCGGTGGCAGAACAAGAGCACAGAGAGCGTGATCGAGCTTCACAACAAGACTCCCGTGTGGAACGACGACACACAGTCCTACGTTCTCAACTTCCATGGCAGAGTCACTCAGGCCTCAGTCAAGAATTTCCAGATCATCCACGACAATGACCGTGAGCTCTACAGATTCTTACTGCCTGCATGTCAAATACTTTGTTCATCGTATTCCCTACTCTGATGAAGAATTGGTGCACTATGTTGGACAGGGATGGGCAACTGGCAGCGCGGCCCCCATTTGAAGGCCATTTGATCAGTCGGGTCTCAACTCACTGCTGCAAGTTAGAATAGTAGAATACACAAGGTTAATTTCGAAATTTGGTTGTGCATCAGCAGTTTTTAATTTGTTAAGTCAGTCAATGATAGTCAGTCAATTAGCCCATGTCAGCAATTTTAAATTTGCTAAATTAGTTTTTGCAGCAAACTTTAAAACTGCAACACTTTCTCACCACCCATGGCAAAATGTGTAGAATTTTTTGCGATGGGGTGTAGTGAACTCTAAATCTTTTTGTGATTTTGTGGCCCCCACCCCCATCAGTTGCCCATCCCTGATATAGAGAATAGGGTGCCATTTGGGATGCAGACAAATTACAGAGCACAGTGCAAGGATAGCAGTAGGCCTGTGTGTATTCTCTGAATATGACATACCAGAGTATACCAGAGTTTTTTTTTTTACTTATTCAAGAAATATCTTTTCACTCACTTCTTTTAAAGATATATTTTTAAGGTCTGCTCCTGCTTTAACATCCGCTGTGCACGTCACAAATAAACTTTGATTTGAGGAATGATAATGTTTATTTTGTTTTATATAACTAAAAACCCACATTTATCAAGTTATCACTTCTTCATTTTCAATTTTTTTTCTCACCCCTTTAGCAGACTACATTGTGATGCAGTTTGGGCGCGTTGCGGAGGATGTATTCACCATGGACTATAACTACCCTATGTGTGCCCTGCAAGCCTTCGCCATTGCTCTTTCCAGCTTTGACAGCAAGCTGGCCTGTGAGTAGCAGCCATCCTCCCCCTTTCCCTCCTGAGAAGCTACCTGCCCCTAACTGAAGGTCTACTCATGGGCCTCCACTAGTCCATCAGTCCCCTCCCCAAGGGCTGCAGTTAATCCCGGGTCACCATGGGGACCCACACTGTCCGAGAATCCCGACTGGAATTCGCTTAAGCCGAGGATGGCGAGGAGGCACAAACTGTCTGCAAGTGTGTCTGTGAGTGAGTGTGTGTGTGTGTATGTGTTCTGGTGCTCCTAACGACCCTTCCAGTCTCTATTCTGGATAAGGATATGTAATCAGTGGACAGGACAAGCACAAAGACTAATCTACTCTTGCATTTTAAGGCTCATTTTAATAGATAATGTTTTAAATTAAATATGTAACAATCCTGTTACTTTATGTATCCGTTGTGAAATACTAAAATTTCTTTAACCATTAATTACTTTTCAATGAATTTAACATTTATTGCAACAAAAGAAAAAAAACTGTTCATCTTCGTTTTGAATTGGTTGAAGGAGTTTCATCATAGTAATTAACCCCCACATGCCAACTTTAACTTATTCAATATTGGGCTGGAAACAATTAGGACCCATTGAAGATTTAAAAAATAATTCAAGATAAAGCTCCAACAAATAACACTTTAACTTCATAATTGTCACTAATATTACTAATTTGAACATCACATAACATTCACATCCATTTATGTATCTATATTGTTATTTATGTATTTATACATGTCAATGACACAGGTAACTGCCAAAATAAAGGAAACACCCACATAAAGTGTCTTAATAAGGCGTTGGGCTGCCACCAGCCAGAACAGCTTCAAAGCACCTTGGCATAGATTCTACAAGTGTCTGGAACTCTATTGGAGCGATGCGACACCATTCTTCCTCTACAAACTCCATCATTTGGTGTTTTGTTGATGGTGGTGGAAAACGCTGTTTCAGGCGCTGCCCCAGAATCTCCCATAAGGAGGCATCTGCTTTCAATATACACTACGGTTCAAAAGTTTGGGTTCACTTAGAAATGTCCTTATTTTTGAAAGAAAAGCACATTTTTTCTATCAAATTGATAAAAAATGCAGTGTAGACATTATTAATGTTGTAAATTACTATTGTAGCTGGAAACGGCTGATTTTTTATGGAATATCTACAAAGGCATAAAGATGCCCATTATCAGCAACCATCACTCCTGTGTTCCAATGGCACGTTGTTTTAGCTAATGCAAGTTTATCATTTTAAAAGGCTAATTGATCATTAGAAAACCCTTTTGCAATTATGTTATCACAGCTGAAAACTGTTGTGCTGATTAAAGAAGCAATACAACTGGCATTCTTTAGACTTGTTGAATATCTGGAGCATCAGCATTCGATTACAGGCTCAAAATGGCCAGAAACAAATAACTTTCTTCTGAAATTCGTCAGTCTATTCTTGTTCTGAGAAATGAAGGCTATTCCATGCGAGAAATTGCCAAGAAACTGAAGATCTCGTACAACGCTATGTACTACTCCCTTCACAGAACAGCTCTAACCAGAATAGAAAGAGGAGTGGGAGGCCCCGGTGCACAACTGAGCAAGAGGACATTAGAGTGTCTAGTTTGAGAAACACACGTCTCACAAGTCCTCAACTGGCAGCTTCATTAAATAGTACCTGCAAAACACCAGTCTCAACGTCAACAGTGAAGAGGCGACTCCGGGATGCTGGCCTTCTAGGCAGAGTTACAAAGAAAAAGCCATCTCAGACTGGCCAATAAAAAGAAAATATTAAGATGGGCAAAAGAACACAGACACTGGAGAGAGGAAGATTGGAAAAAAGTGCTATGGGCAGACAAAGTTTGAGGTGTTCGGATCACAAAGAAGAACATTCGTGAGACGCAGACCAAATGAAAAGATGCTGAAGGAGTGCTTGATGCCATCTGTCAAGCATGGTGGAGGCAATGTGATGGTCTGGGGGTGCTTTGGTGGTGGTAACGTGGAAGATGGGGTAAAAGGGATCTTGAAGAAGGAAGTCTATCACTCAATTTTGCAACACCATGCCATACCCTGTGGATGGCGCTTAATTGGAGCCAATTTCCTCCTTCAAGAGGACAATGACCCAAAGCACAGCTCCAAACTATGCAAGAACTATTTAGGGAAGAAGCAGTCAGCTGGTATTCTGTCTATAATGGAGTGGCCAGCACAGTCACCGGATCTCATCTTGACTGTATGGTACCCATCAAGCCAATCCAACTTGTGGGAGGTGCTTCAGGAAGCATGGGGTGAAATCTCTTCAGATTACCTCATCAAATTGACAACTAGAATGCCAAAGGTCTATGAGGCTGTAATTGCTACAAATGGAGGATTCTTTGACGAAAGCAAAGTTTGAAGGACACAATTAGTATTTCAATTAAAAATCATTATTTATAACCTTGTCAACATCTTGACATTTTGCAACTCATTTCATGTATGTTTTTATGGAAAACAAGGACATTTCTAAGTGACCCCAAACTTTTGAACGGTAGTGTATATTGTATCCCTAATTTACTCAAGTGTTTCCTTTATTCTGGAAGTTACCTGTATGTTGTTCTTAAAGGTATCCATATCTTTAGTTTACACTCATTGAATCTGTTTTAGAAGCACACAACATGATTGAAGGGAATATCTGTCACACATACACATAGGATAAAAACAGATAGTTAGTCAATTGGACCTGAACAGACCAGGTCAAGTCAAGGGCATGACACACAGTCCGTGAATCTTGTAAAACATCATATCACACTATCAAGTATGATAATGTATAGGATGGTGCACTTTAACAAAGTTTACAGTGTATGTGAAATATCTGTACATATTGTGCCTTTGGAGACAAAATCCAATGTTATTCTTTAACTTTATCAGATGTTCTTGTCTCTCTGGGACGGGACTTTGTAATGCACCTGACCTGTCTGAGCCTGGGTTTATTTGTTCTGCCTGCTTCCTCTCCCACCCTCTACTACAGTAGAAAAACACTTATTGAGGTGACCGGATTTGTTCCCTTTTCTATTTGGTTATATCTGATTATGTCGTTTTCAGATGAAGTCACTGGTCTTTTATATACAACCTACTGTAAATTCTCAACTCCCTGAATAAAATATGATTTACTAATTTGTCCCCAGAAATCTTAACAAATTATATTCAGTAATATAACATACAGTCGGGTATTGGCACCAGGCACAAGACCATGTGCATTGTGGTTTGCAGATGCACTCATTATCTTCATCTGACATTTATCAGATATACGTTATCAGAGACCAAACCCCTCGGATACAGCTAGGATAGTAGCAGACCTGTGTGAATTAACACACACACTAATATCTCATGCTATCCTATATTGATATCATTCTCTGGCATTCCGGAGGATTTAAATTCTCCATATTTTTACTAATTCAATAAATATACAGTGGGGAGAACAAGTATTTGATACACTGCCGATTTTGCAGGTTTTCCCACTTACAAAGCATGTAGAAGTCTGTAATGTTTATCATAGGTACTCTTCAACTGTGAGTGACGGAATTTAAAACAAAAATCCAGAAAATCACATTGTATGATTTTTAAGTAATTAATTTGCATTTTATTGCATGACAAGTATTTGATACATCAGAAAAGCAGAACTTAATATTTGTTACAGAAACCTTTGTTTGCAATTACAGAGATCATACGTTTCCTGTAGTTCTTGACCAGGTTTGCACACACTGCAGCAGGGATTTTGGCCCACTCCATACAGACCTTCTCCAGATCCTTCAGGTTTCGGGGCTGTCGCTGGGCAATACGGACTTTCAGCTCCCTCCAAAGATTTTCTATTGGGTTCAGGTCTGGAGACTGGCTAGGCCACTCCAGGACCTTGAGATGCTTCTTACGGAGCCACTCCTTAGTTGCCCTGGCTGTGTGTTTCGGGTCGTTGTCATGCTGGAAGACCCAGCCACGACCCATCTTCAATGCTCTTACTGAGGGAAGGAGGTTGTTGGCCAAGATCTCGCGATACATGGCCCCATCCATCCTCCCCTCAATACGGTGCAGTCGTCCTGTCCTCTTTGCAGAAAATCATCCCCAAAGAATGATGTTTCCACCTCCAAGCTTCACGGTTGGGATGGTGTTCTTGGGGTTGTACTCATCCTTCTTCTTCCTCCAAACACGGCGAGTGGAGTTTAGACAAAAAAGCTATATTTTTGTCTCATCAGACCACATGACCTTCTCCCATTCCTCCTCTGGATAATCCAGATGGTCATTGGCAAACTTCAGACGGGCCTGGACATGCGCTGGCTTGAGCAGGGGGACCTTGCGTGCACTGCAGGATTTTAATCCATGACGGCGTAGTGTGTTACTAATGGTTTTCTTTGAGACTGTGGTCCCAGCTCTCTTCAGGTCATTGACCAGGTCCTGCCGTGTAGTTCTGGGCTGATCCCTCACCTTCCTCATGATCATTGATGCCCCACGAGGTGAGATCTTGCATGGTGCCCCAGACCGAGGGAGATTGACCGTCATCTTGAACTTCTTCCATTTTCTAATAATTGCGCCAACAGTTGTTGCCTTCTCACCAAGCTGCTTGCCTATTGTCCTGTAGCCCATCCCCGCCTTGTGCAGGTCTACAATTTTATCCCTGATGTCCTTACACAGCTCTCTGGTCTTGGCCATTGTGGAGAGGTTGGAGTCTGTTTGATTGAGTGTGTGGACAGGTGTCTTTTATACAGGTAACAAGTTCAAACAGGTGCAGTTAATACAGGTAATGAGTGGAGAACAGGAGGGCTTCTTAAAGAAAAACTAACAGGTCTGTGAGAGACGGAATTCTTACTGGTTGGTAGGTGATCAAATACTTATGTCGTGCAATAAAATGCAAATTAATTATTTAAAAATCATACAATGTGATTTTCTGGATTTTTGTTTTAGATTCCGTCTCTCACAGTTGAAGTGTACCTATGATAAAAATTACAGACCTCTACATGCTTTGTAAGTAGGAAAACCTGCAAAATCGGCAGTGTATCAAATACTTGTTCTCCCCACTGTATTTACACTCACTTCTTTTAATTATATATTTTTCTGACTGTATTGAACAGATAGAAAGAGAGGTAGGGAAAGACAGAGAGTTTGTGTTAAAGGGCAGTAGGCTGGATTCAAACCTATGCAACATTACCACTAGACCACCTGGCCACTATCCACACTTCTTGAGAGGCAAAAAAACTTTCACAAAATATATGATTTTTCTTTTGTACAAATTAAAACTTTGCCAAATGAAGGCAAACAGCAAATAACAATCTCTGATGAGGCAGCTCATTGCTATTGTAAGTTATGAAAAAGGGTCTACTTTAATCAACCATGATATTCCTGTTTCTTAGTAATGTGTTCTAATTCTTCTGAATTTTTAGGCAAACTGCTGAGATCCTCGCAGAAAAAAACTGTGCATTTAATATCAAGTTTCTGTGTCCAAGAAACAAGGCCCTTTCATTCCATTAGTGTGTTAAGTGCTGTTTTGCTGTAATGTAAAATGTGTACATTGTTCAATATACAATGTTTGTATACACACCGTTCTGATTATGAAAAAAAAATAAAACTCCAATGAGTCAAACTTGTCATTAGTCAAACAACAGTCACATTCACCCATAGCAATATGTATACTCTCTGTCTGAACCCCCTAAAATGTGTATGAAGTGATCATATGGTCGTAGAAGGACACTAGGCAGCTAGGACAGTGGACAGGGTCCTCGAGGACAGCGGTACGGTTGTACAGTGTATTCAACAGGAAAACAGGAGACTCAGATCCAACTCATGGACAATTAATATTTTATTACAAATACATTCTGGGCTTAACAGTTGCTGGTTTGAAAAAAACATATTTTTTTATATTACCTTTTAATAGAATGTGTCCACTTTTAATAGATCTGAGATACAAAAGCTGGACTTAAATGAGTAAGCAGAGGTAGATCATTCAGGTGGGCCCCTGCTCGCTCTCTGTTTACAATCTATCCCAGAGGACACCAGTCTCTACAGTGCTTGACTGCCATATTGCAATAGGATTATTCAGATAATTTGATGTATGTCATCAAAGGACATGGTGAATTGTGGGTAAATTGTTTTCTTTGAAGCAGCATGAATATTAGGTAGTCTAGTTAGGATTACAAGATTCACCCACAGAGCAGCATCTTCTGTCCTGGGAAGCAAGGATACAGGATAGAAAACAGGGATTTGCATAAGGAAAGGTACATTCTTGGGAATGTTCAGTAAGGTCAAAGGGCTAGAGGCTAGTTTTGGATGAGCTTGACTCTGCCCTCTGTCTCTCTCCTGTTCCTCATCCTGAGAAAACTCCCCATCCCGAAGCTGTCTGTCTCATCAGACTGAGACAGTAGAATGTACTCTTCTTCTTCTGCCTCTGGATTACTACAAACGTCAAAACTAAAACTGAGAGCTTCGGCCTCCATCAGTGGGTCTTCTTCATCACCTACTACATCCTCTGTCTCATCCACTTGCTTCTCCTCTTCTTCCTCATCTTCTTCTTCTTCCTCCTCCTCTTTCACCTCTTCATACGTATATTCATAGACCGTATCCTGCTTAGGGTAGTGAAACACATCTTTGTGGTCGCTGAATCTGATTTGCTTTTTTACTCTGCTGGGACTACAACCCTTTTCTTTCTTTCCTTCTTCAGGAGGTGGCGGCAGACAGAGCTGCTGCTCCTCCTTCTCCTCCTCCTCCGTGTCCTCCGTGTCCTCTACCACCTCCTCCTCCACCACCTCCTCAGCCAGGGCCTCTGCAGTGGGTATCTCTGTGTCAGTAGCAGGCTCCTCCAGGATGGTGATGGGGTCATAACTGCCACTGCGCCTGCCATCGGGCTCCTCATACTGGGGGTAGGTCTCCTCAGGGTAGCCTGGAGAGAAAACACAGACATGGAATGACAGGGACACACTACCAGAGGGGACAATAAGAATATCACTTACCTTACCTTTTCCACTTAACCTCTGTCATAATTCTACAGAAGTACAATAAATAGTACTCATTGCCTCATGTGAATTTTGTTATTGTCTGTGTGGTGAGTGACAGAGAGGAACCTGCTGGGTTGTATTAACCTACCCTCCCAGTCAGCAGCGTAGGGCACCATCTCAGCCTCCATCTCAGGTGTGGCCCCTTCCATCAGTCGTACCTCCTGCATCACCCGGCTGATCTTACTCAGCTTCCGCAGGAACTTCTCCTCCTGCTTGGATGCTCTTCTAACCTTGCTGCTAGTCCTGCTGCATGCCACCAGAGAGCAGCAGAGAGGAAGGGCCTCAATTAAAACCAATGCGGTCCTTCTCCCATTCATACCACAGTGCTCCCAATCTGATCAATCTTTATCTATAGCCTGGAGATTATTCATTTCCACTTTGCTCATGATAACCTTTTGTGCCTTCCTGCAACACTTTCATAGATTACAAATGTTAAGTCACAAACTCATTTTAATGGAATAGCTAAACACTGCCTCTAGGATGAGCAATATTAAGAAGTTATTGTGCAGAGTTGAAAAATGGCTGCGATTTAGCCTGAAAGGAGATATTTGTCTAGTCTCTGAAAAGGATTGGAAATCTACTCCAGTATGGGGTGAAAATTAAGATAACCACTAATTGCATGTTATTGATCTAATATACCCCTTATTAAGCAAGATCAGAGTGAATATTGTTAGTTATCTGTTATTGGAGATCAAATATTCACCTTCCATGGATGATGGCCCCAATCGCTGTGTAAAACAGGAGGCTTTTAAATGTACAGCACAGTCGTGAACAAAAGTTTTGAGAATGACAAGTATTGGTCTCCACAAAGTTTGCTGCCTCAGTGTTGATAATGGCAATTTGCATATACTCCAGAATGTCATGAAGAGTGATCAGATGAATTGCAATTAATTGCAAAGTCCCTCTTTGCCATGAAAATGAACTTAATCCCCAAAAAACATTTCCACTGCATTTCAGCCCTGCCACAAAAGGACCAGCTGCCATCATGTCAGTGATTGTCTCGTTAACACAGGTGAGAGTGTTGACGAGGACAAGGCTGGAGATCACTCTGTCATGCTGATTGAGTCAGAAGAACAGACTGGAAGCTTTAAAAGGAGGGTGGTGCTTGAAATCATTGTTCTTCCTCTGTCAACCATGGTTACCTGCAAGGAAACACGTGCCGTCATCATTGCTTTGCACAAAAAGGGCTTCACAGGCAAGGATATTGCTGCTGGTAAGATTGCACCTAAATCAACCATTTATCGGATCATCAAGAACTTCAAGGAGAGAGGTTCAATTGTTGTGAAGAAGGCGTCAGGGCGCCCAAGAAAGTCCAGCAAGCGCCAGGACCGTCTCCTAAAGTTGATTCAGCTGCAGGATCGGGGCACCACCAGTGCAGAGCTTGCTCAGGAATGGCAGCAGGCAGGTGTGAGTGCATCTGCACGCATAGTGAGGCGAAGGCTTTTGGAGGATGGCCTGGTGTCAAGAAGGGCAGCAAAGAAGCCACTTCTCTCCAGGAATAAAATCAGGGACAGACTGATATTCTGCAAAAGGTACAGGGATTGGACTGCTGAGGACTGGGGTAGAGTCATTTTCTCTGATGAATCCCCTTTCCGATTGTTTGGGCCATCCGGAAAACACCTTGTCCGGAGAAGACAAGGTGAGTACTACCATCAGTCCTGTGCCATGCCAACAGTAAAGCATCCTCAGACCATTCATGTGTGGGGTTGCTTCTCAGCCAAGGGAGTGGGCTCACTTACAATTTTGACTAAGAACTCAGCCATGAATAAAGAATGGTACCAACACATCTTCCGAGAGCAACTTCTCCCAACCATCCAAGAACAGTTTGGTGACGACCGATGCCTTTTCCAGCATGATGGAGCACCAGGAAACTCCCCAGACCTTAATCCCATTGAGAACTTGTGGTCGATCCTCAAGAGGCGGGTACAACTTCTGACAAACTCCAAGCATTGATTATGCAAGAATGGCCTGCCATCAGTCAGGACGTGGCCCAGAAGTTAATTGACAGCATGACAGGGCGGATTGCAGAGGTCTTGAAAAAGAAGGGTCAACACTGCAAATATTGACTTTGCATAAACTGAATGTCATTGTCAATGAAAGACTTTGACACTTATGGAATACTTGTAATTATACTTCAGTGTACCATAGTAACTACTGACATAAAGATCTAAGAACACTGAAGCAGCAAACTTTGTGGAGACAATACTTGAGTCATTCTCAAAACCTTTGGCCACGACTGTACATGCTTTCCTTCAAGTTGCAACAAATCTACAATAAAGTACAATCTTCATGAAGTACAAAATATACACTTGCATGGTGAGTAAGGGTGTGAACCAATAAAAATGGTAATGTCATGTTTTAACAGTTGGATCTGCCCAAAAAACTGAAATGGCACATGAGCAAAGGAATGCCTTAAGGTGGGAGAGTTAATCAAAGAATTTGCCCTTTCATTTTTATGTGGCATTCATCCTGATTAAACCCTGAAATGGAGTCATTTCTTTGGCTCTTATTTGATCTGGGCTGTGAGAAGTAGTGTGTAAATGGAAATATGGGCCATTTACCTGTCAGGAGTGCTGCTCCTTCTGGAGACGATCCTCTCCATCACCCTCTCTGTCTCCAGCAGCTTCTCCTGAAGCTGGGCCAGCTCATCATCTGCTGGGAGGGAAACATGGCAGTCAGGGATTTAAAGAGCAAACTCATACATACGCCACACACACCGTTTCTAGGGTTGCTTTCCAATGTTGCAGAAAGCCTTGAGATTCAACATCCACACTGCTCTTTCAGTACTACACATTCAATACTCAGGATTCTTTTGAATCAACTATTGTGAATCAATGTTTCTTAATTATGGAAGAGTGTAGCATAGAATATGTATACATTTCTATGCTTTTCACGGTCATATTGTCCCCCACCCCTACCCCCTTGGCATCCATTTGATGAATGGAGCTAAACCTCTTAGTGCTGATCCAAAAGACATGCAGTTAATTGGTATTAGACACTGCTGGGCTGAAACAACATTACTTATGATTGCTAATCCAGGTCTAACAAAGGCAGGGAACAAAGCTCCTTGCGAATTGGACAGGATCCTAATCTACCTTATCATGGAGTTGCTTAAATTGGAGCTACTGATACATTCTGCAGGGGCCATGACAAATGGGGAGATCAAAACAATGAAACAAGGAGGAAGTTGATTGAAAATAAGCCCTCAAAGTCATGAAAGAGGTGACTGTTAGAGAGGAGCTCATTTGTCAGATGACACATTTCTCCTCGCAGGGTGTGCTATATCCTGCATTATAAACTGGGTAGTTCGAGCCCTGAATGCTGATTGGCTGACAGCCATGGTATACCATGGGTATGACCCAAAAACTATTTGTACTACTCTAATTAAGTTGGTAACCAGTTTATAATAGCAATAACGCACCTCAGGGGTTTGTGGTATATGGTCAGTATACCACGGATAAGGCCTATATCCAGGCACTCCGCTTTGCATCGTGCATAAGAACAGCCCTGGCTATATACCACAACCCCCCGGGCCTTTTAGCTTAATTAGTCAGGGTGAATCATGACAGACTATAGGACCTAAAAGGTGTGTGTTAGGGAGGTCAGGTGCATTGGACTCTTATCAACTGCGCTATGAGAAAGGCACATCATATACATCATTGTTTCATTCACAATGGCTCAGGTATTAATGATGTGATGCTGTCTGTACTTACTCCTCTTCTTCTGCCAAGCTTCAGATGACATTGTAGGAAATCGGCATACTAGTTTAGTACTTTTTCCTTTAGGCCTAGTTGTCATTTGTAAATACAACATACCATTTATGGTATAAACACCTTGTAATGTACTGGATGCACTGAACTAGCCAGTATAGGCACTACATGGATGCTATTAAAAACTGTAATAAAGCCTGCATCTTCTACATTCCTGCCTGCATTTATGATAACACCCCCTCTAAATGGTTTTTTTCTATCAATTTTACTGAGCCAGTCTAGGGTGGACGTAGTGCAGCTTACCTTAAATATGATGATGAGGATGTAGAGTAGGATTCCAAATCCATAGATCGGAATGACCTGGCTGATCAGATTGGATTTAGTGGCTCCTCGGATCTGAAGTGTGCCCATGCCTTTGACTTTAGCCAGGACCTCAGGGCTGTGGGGCCCGGAGTCATGAGTCCCCTCCATCCACTGTCCGAGGCCCTCCTCTGGCATCTGTAGGCGATGCATCATGGGAGGATAATACCCAGGACCAACTAGGAATGAGAGCACTGATCAACACACTGGGAAGAAGCCTGCAGCGTTCAATGGTATTCAAGTCGAATATTGTTCATTATAGATGGGTTAATCAACTTACAGTTTACTGAGCACAGCACTGCACAGCACAGCACAGGCCACCTCTGACAGGTATAACGGGTGAAAGATAATATATTATGGATAGAGAGATGGTCACAATGAAGAACATGGAGAAAAAAAACACACAAGACATGACAAATTACAATGACTGTATCTGACTTTATTTGAGTGGTGTGGGAGTTCACAAAACTGGCAAGGGCAATGAGGAGCTGAACACAGCACAGAGGACAACCTCCTTGACTAAATACATGCATACAACCTGATGATGATGACAATATTGTTGGCTATAATGACTTACGGTAGTAGGTTATTGGTAATGAGAATATACTTATATGAAATGCAGTATTTGATAGTTAAATGTAGTTACGTATTATACATTATCTAGCAAAAATATGGAATTATCTTCCAAGCATCAAAGCAGAGCTGCACATCAACAACGGAACGGATCAGTGATAAGCTGCCTTACCCTCGGGCTGACCTACATCCTTCTTCCCTCTCGGTAAAAGCATTTTGGGAAGGAATAACGAAACACAGAGGACAGAGCAGGAAATCAGAGTAACCTTCTGCATAGTTGTCATCGACATTTTGTCACAGATAAACTGTACCAGAGATGTTAAAGAAAGTAGAGAAAGGAGTATATCTGGCTGTAAATCAAGCCTCCGGTCATCATTAGTTAACACAACCACAAAGTCATAATTATATCTACACCCTGCCCATTTCTTCAATTTGTCTTCTAAAATATGATTTTAAACCTAAAACTAACCTTAACCACACTGCTAACCGTATGCCTAACTCTAACCCTAACCTTACATTTAGCCCAAAAAGCAAAGTTGTACGATATAGTCCATGTTGACTCTGTGGCTGTGGTAACTAGTGGAAACACAAATCTCCAGCATCCTTCCTGATTTTAGAGCTGGACGGAAGTGACCTGTTTTGTTTTGGCTTTGTGATTGGTGTATTTTGACGCAGTTTGCAGTAGTCATGGCTAGAAGGCATCCAGTTTTTGTAAAATTAACGTCAGATTTTACTTTTCATGGGAAGTTAGGAGAATTTACGCAGCAGGTTAGAATAATTAACATAGTAGGTTAGGATGATTGGATTAAGATTAGGAAAAGGGTTAGCTAAAATGATATAAAATAATATATAATGTGGACGTTAATTTGACAGTTACTGGATCCTTTCTAGCCATGCCTGCTTGCAGTCTCATCCACGAGAGGCATCATCCGCGGTGCAACAAAGTAGACCCTACCGTGTAATTCCAAAGATATCCATCAGATGGCAGTGCAAGTTTAGCTATTGGAAAGGAACACTGCCGCAACCTCGCTCTCCAACCAAGTTGCGTCATGAATTGAGGGGCAAATACAATTGGTCAGATTTCTGCAACTGATTTACCAATCACATCATTTTAAATGTATAAAAACATCCTTCATTTCCCTTGTCTGTAATCTAATTAGAATGTTGGCGTATCAGTGTGTTAGGCAGTGGGGGGCTGGTGGGAGGAGCTATAGGAGGACAGGCTCATTGTAAAGGATGGAATTGAATAAAATGAACTGAGTCAAACATGTGGTTTTGATACCATTCCATTAATTCCATTCCAGCCATTACAATAAGCCTGTCCTCCTATAGCTCCTCCCACCATCCTCCGCTGGTGTTAGGCTGCCTGTTGTCCCTATGCCTGCAGTAAATTATCACGTTTTTAGACTCAATCAGGCAACGCAATTTTATTAGTGTAATACTTTTTGAATTACTTCAGTATGATAAAACATCCTGTAGGCCGAAACTTTTGCAATTTTGAACACAGCCCTTGCTGTCTCAGGTGGGTCCATGCTATCCGGAATAGGTAAGGATTATGGTTAGGGTTTAGGGTAGGGACGTCCCATGGATACCAGATAGCACTGACCGTCTCAGCTATTGGCAATTGTAATCAAGGCCGGGGTCAGTTACCTTGAGTATAAAGATGGCGATTTCTGTTAGTTCTGAAAATTCAATTTTCCATGGCATAGGCTAGGTGGTACAGGGAGGACGGTCGAGCAGCCTATTATATTCCGAATTAAGTGCAGTAGGCCAGATTGTAACTATTTATGACAAGTCATAAACAGTATCAGTCTTTCAGGAATATTGACAAAGGTCTCCTTAAAACAATGGTAGTCAAATCTCATTACCAAAGTTGGCCTACAATAATTGTGTTCATTGTGCAATTATAATTGCCCAGAATGTTTTATTTTATGTGATAGTTTTGTAGCCTGCGTAGGCTCGGCAAGCAGACTAAACTCCAACCGTGGAGTTTAGTCCACCAAGGCTAGTCTACAATAGGCCTTGGTTAGGGCCCACTCACTTTGTTTTATAAGTGTGAATGTATAGTTTAGCCACATGAGGTCTGTTCATAGATTTATTAAAGCAATTACATTTTCCCAGAAAGGTGACATTTTGTGAAGGCATCCAAAGAAAGAAAACAATGTGGCTGTTGCAGTAATATCATTCTGAAGGTTGCCACCCTGTCTCTCACAGCAGTCTGTCATTGATCCCAGGCAGGCTGCATCAAAATACCTCCTCCGATGTGGTTTGGGAACACAAAGTAATCCTTGAACTTCACGCTTAGATTATAAACACTCAGATCAAATCCTAGTTAGCTGAACTGCATGGCCAGCATGGAATCAATGTACAGGAGCTCTCACAGGCATTTTTGCTTACCTTTATTCAAGATATTATACATTTTACAATGTGGCATTAAACTCAAACCTTTATAGGTCTTACCAATATTCATGTTGAAATTAAATTCTGTGAAAACTGTCACCACTGTACATTATTGGCCATGCACCCACCGTAATCTTTTAATCCTGGGAAACAAATATGCATTTGTGTACCCTCTCTTGGAGGAATGGATTATGCGTAGATTATCAGTGACAACCAGCATATGATTTGAACAGAGAGATTACAGATGTTTAATACGGCAGATAGCGAGCGATATGCTGTGAGTTTTTGGCACCCCACACTTACTTCAAAGTACTGTGGATTTGCCATAGCATTTAAGAATATGTGGGTATTAGGGATTTCGATCATTGTGATTCTTGGCCTTAAATTGTGGGTACTTTGAAGAAAAGAGAGTTCAATTTTACCACTGTTACCCTCCCCCATTTCACTTTTATTTTCCTATTATTTTAGTCAACTCAACTGTGAATTGGCTCAACGTGTATTTACATATTCCCCATAATTGCAGTGTTGTTAAAATAAGACTTTGATGGTTCTCATGGAAACCCATAAGTACATATCACTGTGAAATTACTCAAAAAACAAAACCTGCTAATGTCAGAGTGGTGAAAATATCACAGTGTACTCCCATTTCCAAAATCCAACTGGGAAGTATTACATTTTGAATTCGACCACATGCATGCTCACAGATACATGGAAAAGCGGAATGAGATACTAAGGTCTGTGGGTACGTTTTGGAAAGTGCCTTTGGTAATTTGCCTCTAGTTTGGAGATGCCATGCAGGAGGTATGTGTGAGAGAACGGCCAATTCACACTGCAGTGCGGCACATTGGTAATACTAGGCCCTCTGCCTTTATCTGTTTACTGCGCCTCTCTCTTATCAAGTCTTTAATTACTTAATTATTCTTCATTAGGCTCAATTAAAATACAATAGACTCGCTGCAGCAAAAGTCAGGCATTTCCTGCTCCCTCTCCGCAGTGTACAAAGCACAACAGAGGGAGGCTACCGTGCTTGCCCTTCTATATGTACTTGGAAAAATGAGTGTTTCTTATTCCTTTTATGAAAGTCCTGGGTTCTCTTATTGTTATGCTAACAGCAAAATGTAACACTGACTCTTATGAAATGTCCATGCTCCTCTATGTCTTGTGAGCAATAGATTCACATACATGGCAATCAACACACCTTCACCAAACAAAATTGCTTTCAGAAATTGAAATTGTTTTCTTTCTCTACATTCATGCAAGTGATTTGTTGTGCAATGTCACCTTACTCAGTGGTAGCGCGTAGCGGGCCCAGGTTTACATCAAGTTTTTTTTCACCCTCCCCCTCTCTCTGCCTCTGTCTAAATCAGTCAATTTATTTCCAGATTGCAAGTTGAGTGTAGGAGCAAGGGCTTTTTTAGTGGTGGCAAAATATTAAATCAATGCACTCCTATATATGGGGATGGTTTAATTTTTTATTTGATATTGATGGGGATGAACCTGGCTTTGAGTGTCATGAAGGACATACTGTTACAAATCCCAGGCCTTTATATTCATAGAACAAAGACAGTTGTGAAAAGTGAATGAGGTGGATTAATGGAGTGGAAGGAGGACGCTGTGCTGTACAGCTAGGACAGTCCTTGAGTGGCTTTACTGCTGCTGTTGTCAGACTTTAATTTATTACCATCACAAGAAGGACAGTTGCCACAAGGCTTTGAACAAATGACCATGGGATCAAATTTAAATGTGTGTTGCCTCCATGAATTTCCCCACCCAAGACATATACAGAAGCCATTTATTTTATTTAACCTCTAATTTAACAGGAAGTTTTCTTTCACATATGAGCACTGTAGACACATCAATACACATCACATATTGGTGGACGCATAGAGATAGGCCTACTGTTCTATTATCTTTGGATGGGCATTAGTGGCCATTGCCAGCTATGACAGCAAGTGTGGTGATGATGATGATGAAGTAGGCCTATTGTGCTGTTTCAGAGGTTGCATATGCGCCTGCTGATCAGCTTTCAAGAGTTGTTTACACTGTAATCAGACCTGCAGCAGAGTAGTACAAGTGGTGAGACCCAACTCTGGATGAGAGTCTACTATACAGCATCTCCACCCAGAATCTAACGACAAAGACAAAGGGAAGGCTAGCATCTTATTCATCAACATATTCAGATAAACGTTCCTTATTGGGAAAGAAAGCAGGTCAGCAACAAGAAACAAATCAACATATCACATTCTAAAACCAATTTTCTGGATACTGCAATTGTTACATCTGCTGTGACAAAAATAGTAATTTAGGCTTTTTGCATTTCCATGAATGAATTCCTGGGGAACTAAAACAAGCCGTGTTTCATTCTGTTCTTTTTGTTTCACAGAGAGGGATTACACCTGCTTGGCCTATCATTTTAAAGGTAAGCCATGGCTGATCGTCTTTTCACAGAGGGAATGAACAATTGATTAGCTTTGTTTGACATATAGAGTTACTCAGCTGTGAACTGTATCTGTGTCTTCTCCTTTGATTGTGTTAGCCGTGTGCTGGGCTCCAGAGTGGCGCGCCACCAGGGTGGAGCCGCCACTGAAGTTCACCTGATACAACTTTGATCTGCGCCAGCGGGGGTGGAGATGATTTTATTTAAGGTGTCTCAGCGTCTCCGTGGCATTGCGCTGTGTGAGGTACACAGTAAAATCGCTGGTTTATTTGCGCTATGCTGGATGTGTGCCCTTTCTCGCAAGTGCACACACACACACACACACACACACACACACACACACACACACACACACACACACACACACACACACACACACACACACACACACACACACACACACACACACACACACACACACACTAAACACACACACACTAAACACACACACACTAAACACACACACACTAAACACACACACACTAAACACACACACACTAAACACACAGATAATTGAACCCCCCTTGCTTCTGCTCCATCAGGGTTTTGCCCACAGCTGCAGTGTTGCCCACCCTTTGGCTAGAGAAACATGCCTGCAGGTACTTCTATCAGTACTGGAGGGCCTCAGGGCTAATACAGCACAGGTAATATACAGTCTATGTCTATATGTTTACTCATCCTCTCTGTCTGTCTGATTCCAGGACTCCCTCTGCCATGTTGGTGAAATGGTGAATCACAGAGTGCTGAAGCTGTGCAGCTACTGGGCTAGGAGCCTGCTGGACATAGTGAGGATAATCTTTGTTATGGATAACCACAGACTGTTCTCATTTATCACCTATATACTGTTATACTATATGTGGCCCTTAAAGCATATCAACCAGCTGAAATAGGCAGACTCAAAGGAATATAGTGTCTCAAAGCTTAGACTTTCTGTTATACAGTAGGCTTGTGTAATTTACTGTAGCTCTGCTGGTCACTTTCTGTTGTGAATGTTTCTGATGCCACTTGGACGATGTTGATGCCATTTACATTAATAGGCTTTCTGTCTGGCATCAACATAGAAACTAAAACAAAGCATAAGAGACAACAGACATTCTCTCTGGTAATTACATGAATCACTGACTCACAGTATATTCAGCTATGTTTATGATTGGGATTACTAAAGAATCTTTCTGTTGGAGCTTAAAGAACTCATAACGTTTCATTTCCAGTCAACAATATGCTAGTTTTGTCTTATCAGTATTGAAATAGGGCAAATCGGCTGAATAGTATGTTGGGTACATTGATATACAGCATTGTATGTGTAATCAAACACTTTGAGTGTTTGTGTTAGTCTTAGATAAGATACCACTGTTGAAATATGACAAACAGGTCCATACATTACAGAGCATGTTTTGTTGTTTCCTAATAGATATTTGTCAGACAATAGAGAGCATTTATACCTTGCACTACAAGGACCTGCAGAATGGGAACCGGCATTTTGGTGAGTGTTCCGGTTCCTCCTGTTTTTTAACCACTCTTTCTTTTCCTGACCGTGGGGTTCAAAAGTTTACATGGTCTGTAGTGTCTGCATGGCAAGCATTTTACAACAGTGAGCTCCATTTAAAGTAGTCGCTAGGCGGATAAACAGCAGAATGTCTCTACCCTGTGTGTGCATGGCACCTTGAATGCCCTTAACCACTACTAATAGGAGATAATGATTAGTGCTCTGCAAAAAAGAGAGATTATTTTTTGAATTATTAACAAGTTAACTTTGTAGTGGAGGCACTTTATCCCTGAGGACAAACACCCCAAATGTTTGCAAAATATAATTAAGCCGAGGCATCTTTAAATGTCATTGCAGCCTGTGCCATGTTTCAAATTGTTCTGCATCAACAGAATTTAACGAGATGGCTAAGGAATCCATTTCCTGCAAGCATGTGATAAGCTACACATACAGTGGAACACTTTCATTGATTGCCAAAATAAAGCATTTTGTATGCAAATGGGGGAATGGAGTGGCTAAGCTGATTCAGCCTCATGGACACCAAATAATAGCCTTTACAATTAATACTTTCGCATGCTATCCATTGAAAATTTCATCTCCTATTTAATGGCTCTAAAACATCATTTACACATGCCCAAAAAAGTGGGATAAAATGTGTTATGTTCCAATGGATTAATATGAAAGCCAACAAACAAATAAAAAGCTGAAGCTCCCTCCATCCCCCCTCATATATTGGTCCCTTTCCCGTCGTCTCATGCTCCTGCACATTTTGGATTAACTGATAATCTTTGAACATAAAGGAAGGTCTTCTCACCCCCCAGGGGGTGGGGTGTTGAGGGGGAGAGCGCTGCAGGATTGGAACCTAGCGCTGCACTGTCTCTATGTAATGTGCTTGTCTTGGACTTGTAAACACGGTTCTTTTTGTTGTGGTGATACAGACTACATCCACCTTCCCTGCTTCAGGTTTTTGTTTGATGAGACTCACAGGTCTGTACAGATAAAGGCCATGCAGGAGTTCTCACAGGGCAGTGCAAAGTAACAGTAATACTTGTCAAGATGACTCAATAAAGCAGTCCAATGGAAGCCCTTTAGCAGCTGGTTGATGGCCGTGTAGTAGCACCCGACACACCACTTGTCTTCCATTAGTAAATATCCGTGGGGCTCGCTGTTGATCTGCCTGGCCCCATCACTCTGCCAGTTGCGTCATGAACGGGGGGCTCTCCTAAATGACCACTAAGACCTGTCTCCTGAACAATCTGAACTCTGTGTGAGAGTACATTTGAATGGATGTATCATGCTTTTATCTCTGGGCTTGGCCTATGTCTGATGCACTCCCCCAGTCCAAAGCATCTCCTCTGTTCTGCTCTGTTGTTCAGCCCTCTCTTTGTTCAAACACGGTTCTGACGTTTAGAGGTTATATATCCACCGAGCTGGGCTGTGACCAGTCTAATGTCAGGTATGCAGATGAGAAGGTAGCATTTGATTCATATCTGTGATTAGAACTGGGACATATATTGAACCTACACTACTGTTCAAAAGTTTGGGGTCACTTAGAAATGTCCTTGTTTTTGAAAGAAAAGCAAAGAAAAAGCCATATCTCAGATTGGCCAATAAAAATAAAATATTAAAATGGGCAAAAGAACACAGACACTGGATAGAGGAAGATATGTATTTTTCTTTGCAACTGTTTCTCAAACTAGACACTAATGTACTTGTCCTCTTGCTCAGTTATGCACCAGGGCCTCCCACTCCTCTTTTTATTCTGGTTAGAGACAGTTTGTGCTGTTCTGTGAAGGGAGTAGTACACAGAGTTGTACGAGATCTTCAGTTTCTTGGCAATTTCTCGCAATTTCTTCATTTCTCAGAACAAGAATAGACTGATGAGTTTCAGAAAAAAGTTATTTGTTTCTACCCATTTTGAGCCTGTAATCAAACCCACAAACGCTGATGCTCCAGATACTCAACTAGTCTAAAGAAGGCCAGTTTTATAGCTAATTTAAACAGTTTTCAGCTGTGCCAACAAAATTGCAAAAGGGTTTTCTAATGATCAATTAGCCTTTTAAAATTATAAACTTGGATTAGCTAACACAACGTGCCATTGGAAGACAGGAGTGATGGTTGCTGATAATGGGCCTCTGTACGCCTATGTAGATATTCCATAAAAAATCTGCCGTTTCCAGCTACAATAGTCATTTACAAAATTAACAATGTCTACACTGTATTTCTGATCTATTTAATTTTATTTTAATGGACAAAAATGAGTGTGCTTTTCTTTCAAAAACAAGGACATTTCTAAGTGACCCCAAACTTTTGAACGGTAGTGTATGATGTGAAAGGAAAGCACTTAACCTCTCATGAACAAAAGAGGAAGTGCTGGGTTGGGTCAATGGAGCAGCAGTATAGCTTTATATTAGGCTGTGCAGAGTAAGTGCAGTTAATCTTAGCATTGAATATGGTGTGAGGCAAATGCTAAACTGAAGGTAAAGTAATGTTTCTGACAGGCCACATAATGGTTGCATTTAGCTTGTTTTGTCCCCCTTTAAGCCCTGAGACATGTGTGTCGTTCAGTCAGCTTCCTGGTCACGTGTCTGAGGATCCATACTCTATTCTTCTGGAGAGTGAATATGACATGTAAGGTATGTTGAGTGTGGTATTTGATGGGGAGTCAAAAGGGTTTGACAGGCTGTCCTAACTGTTTGGATGTTGTGTATATTCATGTTTGGTAGGTTTACTAGTGAGGATGACATTAAGCCGTCCACTGGAGAGGATGTACAAGAGTGACAACCGTAACAGCTAGCAGTAGATGATCCATGAAACCACTATCATTTGACAGTCATTTCATGCAGGTCTTTTCACCATTCTCCAACATTCTCCATCCCACTCCTTGGCTGGGACTGACTATGAAAGTGTGGACAGTTAAGCTATTCATGTCAAAGTATGAATAAAGGGCTTTCCTATCTTTTCACACTCAGTTCCAGGTGACCTTCAACAGAGCATCCTTCAACCTCCATATTCAACATGTGTATTGATACGTTATCACAGAGCAGAGGTCCATTTATGCTTTCAAAAGCCATGCTTTCAGCTCTGTAAACTCAATTTCTATGGATTCTGTAACGTCCCGTTGGACAAGACCAAGAGATGAAGCTATGACTATCATGACTAACTTTGTTCTGTCAAGGTAATGTTTTATGGTCATTGGTATCAAGGGAATGTTTTCTACTTTGTATTTATCGGTTTCATTGAGGTCACCGCAGGTAGGGTATAATACAAGATGTGAAGGTCGGCTCCCTCCCCTCTCTACTGCAGCCTATAGCTTTGAAACAACTTATCCAATATCCCCCCTTCCTCCATTTGGCACTTTCGTCCTTCTCCACCTCAACCTGGCGTTCTCAGGATACGAACCACACATAGAGTCAAGGGCAGCAGCAAAAGTGTTGACAGCAGTGTTTGAGGTAAATGAGAGAGCTGAGCCCCTCCACAGCAGTGGGGATGCTGGGAGGGGAGGCTGGTGAGAGGGACCGTGATGATAGAACTGACCTCCTGATCGGGAGCTTCCACAGGGCCTGGAGAGAGAATCCCCTCTCTGCTGCCCAGGCTGGAATTTTGTGCTTGAGAAGTGTTTAACTTTCTCAAATCCCAATTGCATTCAGCAGGGGGGGTCCTCTTTCTCTTTGCCTACAGGTTTAGTGGCTGCCCTTGTGCCCGCCGTCTGGGCCTGAGGTGGGGGTGTGGGAGGATCGATAGCATTGCAGCTCCACTGTCAGACAGAGGTGAAGTTAAGCCAGGACAGAGAGAAGGGGAGACAGAAAAGGCTCCTAAAGATATCTGAGTAGGTATTATCCATGACACCTGGGCTCTCAAGCTCTCAACCTTTCAACACATGATCTGGGATAACCTATAGTTGTCGAGATCCATATGCCTGCTGTAACACATTCAGCAAATTCAGTATTGTGGTCTGTTGACTTCCACATCTTCAAAGGCAATTGCTTTGTATTCCACTGTTAGATATTTGTTGAGAGGCTCTATCATTGGTCTCCTATGCCAATGTTGATTCCTCGTGTTGTTTTTGTACTGTTTCATATCATTCTGTTTCAAGTTGCCTGGGCAAGACTGTGAAGGGAAATAAGCCCCCCATGGCCAGCCCAACAGTCAGACATCTTTCATGTCCTGACGAACCTAAAGCAACATTTTTAACACCGACTAAAAAGATAATCTCCCTGTGCTCTCAGAATGGTGTCAGTAAACAGACATGTTTAGAACAAACGTGGCAGCTTTTATCCCAGCAAAAATCCATGAAGTCTTTACCTCAAGCAGAGAAAGAAACACATTCTATATGTTTTTATGTTGCACCTTATTTTTCAGCGAGGCAAGAGCCTGCATGGGATTGGAGAGGATGGTTGACATTTAACAATTTAGACATAATGATGGATACAGGAGATGGAATAAGCTAATGGCAAATGACACTGTCATGGTTCATATTTTGAATCAAGTTATGTTAATCCACAGTGTTGTGGAAAATATTGTTAAAAATGAAATACTGAGCAAGCAACACCATTTCCCCTTTGACTGTCAGTAAAATAAGATTGTTTGAGCTGATTTTATTCCTCTGAAAATTAGAGATCCTGAAAATCCTTTCTTCTCTGTGAGAGATTTCCTACCAAAAGCTATGTACTGTATATATCATGGCTTTAATAACGTCCCCACAGTGACAACCTGGCTTTTAATCTATATTTCTACATTAATTATACTTGGCTTTACCATAGTCTTTGACCTTAGCATTTCCTAGCCAAGTGTGTATGCATGAGTAATTTGTTCTCAATCTGCTCTCTGATGAGACGCTGGCTGAAGCCGTATGCCAGTGAAAATGGCTTGAAGTAATCTGAATCTTTGAGGAGCTTAATAAGTGAGAGCAAAGCCAGGGTCCCGGCAAGTTCACAGAACCTCTGTGACACCAAGAGAAGCTTGGTTACCCGCCTCCAGTTTTTGGTGGCTTGACTGAAGATTCCATGATTGAGCCCCCCCCTTTTTTTTTTAAGTTGGAGATAGGATCATAAAGATGATTTTTTCATGCTCCGACATGGAGGATCTCTCCACTTTTTACTCAATAAGCAAGGAGTATCAAAAAAGAAATGGTTATATAAGATACACTGATGAAATATACACAGGCTGCACTGCAGGGACTTGTGGGGGAGCTGGCTTTCATGTACTCATCGTTTGGCTTATAAGAGCAATCATATGTAGTAGGCCATTGTATGGATATAGGACTACGATACCATACCTGGGAAAGAGCCAATGTAGTAAAGTACATGTGTGTGTTAGGCTACATAACATTATACCCTGTGAAAGTAACCACCTCTTCAAATGTACTTCCGTATCATGTCCCCTAATCTTTTGAATGGGCTTGACGATTATTTCATAAATTTGTGAAAACACAGATATATATATAAAATGTTTGTGCCTTTTATTACATTTTTGCGTTGAAGAGCATTCCAAAAGCCTACAAAACTACCAGGCTACTTCCTGGATAATGACCATCACTTGCATACATATTGATTTCACAAGAAAAACAATAGTAGATCATTAAGAGTATTTTGTACAGTAGGTGTAACGCAGCACAGTATGTATAAGAACTGCTGCCCAAGTCTATCAATTTGTTTTAATTGGCTTGTGTACTGTATCTATGAGTTCTAAGCAGCTGTAGCCTATGCCTGGTTTTACTCAGTTTCAATATTTGATTTCAAGTTTTATCCCTACATAAAGCACAGAGAAAATAATAACCTTCTCTTGGAATCATGTGGAATATGACAGGCTGAAAAGTATCCTCTTCGTTTGTCTGTGAATGGTTTGAATAGGAGCATAACAAAGCCAATAAGCTAAAGACTGTTCTACTCTCTCTGCCTGGACAGATCCCTTCTCTGCCCCCTGCACTTGTTGAATAAAAAACATCGGTCTCACAGCAGAAGGAAATGGCAGACACTGGGATGCTGTTTGTCGAGATGAAACGTGCTCTCTTCCGGAGTGACTGAGAGTTTAGCCTTGATGCATTTTACACCGGGCCTAACCCTTCGTTGACAACTTATCTGTGAACTGTGGAGAGAGCAGGAACGACTGCGGTGAAAATCAATCTTCGCCTCTCCTTTCGCCTTGAATACCAGTAGAGCAAACAAACATGCCTAAACAATACGAGATATACCACATATCAATTACACTAAACGCCTCAGTATCTATACTTCAATGTCCCAGGCACACACCGGTTACAAGTCACACACGCTGCTGTAAGACGATAATGGCGCTGCATTGTTCCTCGCCATCTGGAGGACTGATAAGGCCTGGCTGTGCATAGTTGATAATATGAGCCGGCAGAGGAAAAACGGAGTGTTAAACATTTCTTTGGCCCATGAAAAAGGTTCCATTAAGTCCAGTGACCCCAATTGAATATTAATGAGCTAATTAACAGATTTATTGTTCTACGCAATTTCTGGAGGGGCAATTTTTTTCAAGTGCTATTATTTTTTCTAATTATTTTCTGCACTTTGTATAATTGAATCTTTGTAGCTGCCAGCATTCTGTGCGTGCCTTGGCAACGAGGAAAAGCATTTGGCATGTTTTTTTGTCGCTTCTGTAAGACTTTGTCAACATAGAGAAAAACTAAACAACGTTTTCTTCGATGGCAATGTTTATTAATAGGACCCCCCCCCCTTCATCAACAGAGCTGAACCCAAATATTGTTCATGTAAAGCGTTCTTATACAGTATGTATTTTTAGATTTCAGATTTTATTAGATGTATTTTATTTTATTTTTTTGAGAAAGGGTGAGGCATGTTGTGAGGTGTTGGATTACAAAACAGCAATCAACTGGGTTCCAGGTGGCTGCGTTACGGAGGACTTGACAAAGGTTTAAATGGCCAGTGACAGCTGGGGCTGATAGATAGTATAATCAGCTGATGAAGAGGATACACACTGAATGGACAGACTGCTGAATAGTGCAGCTAGGCTACTGAGAGAGATGAGGATGTTGTTAAGGTAACCTTGAAAATACTGAATGCAATTTATAATGGGTTTGATAAATCTATAGGATAAACAGGGGAATGCAGCTCTCAGTTCTGCTTTAGGCTAAGTGTTTCTGAATTGTTGTTGTATTACATGACCACTTGGCTATATAGGCAGGCACAGTGTAACTACAGTGCACATTGTTATATAATACAGTACCTACACAGGCCTATAATTATTGACTATCATTGCATTAATAAGCACATTCAAATGAATTGTGCCAATAACTCTCTGTACATACTGTACTGCAGTTCAAAGTGGTATTCTATCTATTCCACAGTATACAATCATTGTATGGGGATATTAATAATTTGCTGATGGTGTAAAGACACACTTTAATATATGGTAGCTGGGACAGCCTTGTTGTGTACTTTTACCACTCACAGTATTAAAGCATAGAGTCATGAACTATTGGGCCCAAAGAGACCACCTGCTAATCTAACTGTAGCTCAGTTTTACTCTCAGAACAAGCCTCTCCACCTTGTCAGTGAAGCAAGCAATGAATAAATTGCATAAGCAATATGTATTTGGGATAACTTCCTGTAGTGTACATCATATCTGTGCTGTAGCCTTGACAGGAGCCGAAATATTCCCAAACATCAAGTTCAGAGCCATGCTAGACTAGTTTCCTGGTAATGTACTTACTCCTCATCAGCCATGCGGTAATCTGAGGCATTTTAGAGAGGGAACTTGTCAATGTGCAGTGCAAACTCAGTCTTTGAATCGTAAATATGCAAGACTATCTGACTGTGAAGGAAGCCTGTAAGAAAACCGCCAAGTTTAACATGATTGGAAACAGTGCATTCCTGTAGTGTCTTGAGACAGTGTAATGGCCAACTGTCAATTTGGACATGCCACTGAATTTCAATCAGCATGTTTAGGCCAAGGAAATTGGAATTACCCCAGCGCAAGAAAGTGCACCTCTGTTTGAAAGCAGTGATTAAAGAGTGGTGGGGGGCATTGCGATAACCTTTTCGATCACTGGATGTAATTATTACATTTTGCTATCTGCAAGTTTACCTAATTCTATTTATGTCTGAAATCCAATTCTGGCCAAATAAAAGCATCAATTTCTTTTGCTTACTTCACCAATATAACTTAGAGTAATGAACTCATTTTGCTGTTGTATGGAAATTGGGTCTCATTACAATAATTTTGCCTGATACACCAGCCAGCCGATATTAAGAGCAAGGCCCTACAGTCATAAACTGTTATTATGCTATACATCACAAAGTGCATTAGGTTCATAAAACCTGTCAACAAAAAGGTTAGAGAGTTTCAGCACGTGGCCCACCAGGTTAATATATTTCCTCCAAAAGGCTGAATAGTAATGCCTCAGCTACAGAGAAACCAATTTTCTGCTAGTTGGGGATTTTCAAGATTCAGTGTTTCTCCCATTTATACACTGCCACACTATCCTTAAATTGACACAGATGCCTTTCTCTTCAAATTAACTATTTTAGTCTGCTGGAGGTTCTATATTGACTGTGGACTCCTTCTGTTTATGGACTTGAATACTATATTCCGATTCGGTGGGCAATTAGGGAGACCTCATAAGAGAAAGGTCTGACTGTTACTGGATATCTTTTCATAAACATATGGAAACAGAATCAAATACAGACCTTGCAATGTTCTGTCATTACGAGATGTATATGGTTCACTCAACCTCCTTGACTTCCTGCAAAACCTTACTGTGATTTGCTTGTTTGGCATGTCTCCAATGGCCGCACTCAACACATGCTGTATAGTCACAGTATGGTACAGTTGTCATATTTGTTTAATATAGCACATCTAAATTATGTTGTATTAAACTACGACTTCAACCTCAATCATTTCTAGGCTCATTGTTTTAAGTGAATGATAGTGAGATCTGATCTCATACTAACAGATGCCACTCTTCGACAGAAACATAATGCAGAATTATTTAATTGCTTCATTTTCATGTAGCAAGCTGCTCTCGTCTTGACAGTTTGTCGTATATCTTTAGGGAATGTGCAATGCATCTGCTGTTGACGTGAGATCCCTTGAAGGAAGCGTCAATAGATTCAGCCATATAATTGCCACAGGACTTGCATGGCAGGGAAACAACTGTACTCACACTTATAAAGAAAGATCCAAAGCAGGAACTCGCCAAAGTCAGGTTTTGAGACAAAGCAACAAAGTGCAGTAATTGTTTTGTAAGCTGCATGTCAGCATGAATGTGTGATGCTGAGAGAGCTTCTTTATTTTGCACAGTGCTTTTAGCCATCAAATGTGATTCTGAAATGGCTAGATGCTTTCTTGAGAAGGGGAAATCTTTGATAACAATCAATTACAATACATTTCCTCTTTTGACTGGGCCCTAATGGCTCCTCTACGGGCATGTTGTGAGGCCTGTCTAGTAAATATACACTATTTTCCTTTTAAACATCTTATAATATGCATGAGGAACATAGAAACACACTATGATGGAGGGGTTGAGCATCAAAGTCCAAATGACAATTCAGCTGAGAGTTTCTCAGTCAGAGAAATGAGAATGGAGCAGTTTGTGGTTTGCCTTCCATTATCCAGATTGAATTACTGTGTTGTACTTTTTAGGCCATCTGTTCTAGTTTAAGTCATATTTCCAAGTATATCATGTTTTGTGGAGAGAACTCCTTTGATGGGGTAGAGGGGGGTTTTGCTGAAAACAAAATGGTGGTATGAGCTGTCGCATCATGTTGTAGTATGCTCTGTATTGGTATGCTGATGGAAGTGGAATGAACCAACAGTAAAGCACCAAACAGTGGACTGATTTTAGTTGTCTATATAACTGAGTGGTGTTAGTATTGACCTATTAGACAGAGGTTACTGTAAAAAAATTGCACTATGTTGAATAACATTTGAATAAACTAATATAAAAGTCAGCATTGCTGTAATCAATACTGAGGTATCGACTTTTAGCTGTACTTGCAACAGTAACAATCATTGGAATGCTCCAGCTCGTTTGAATGATAAGCATTTGGATTGGCTTGGCAAAAGCAGCAGGCTCGTCCCGCTCGTTCCCAGAATCAGAAGGCCACAGAGTTTCTGGCTCATCTGAGGATGGTGATAATAGCAGCTAGAGAGGATAGAGGCCGCTGCCTGTGGAATGCATCAAACATAAATTATACATTTCCAATGTTTTCCACACACTATATTAAATTCCATAATTCTGGGAGACTGTGGCTTGTCCTAAGCCATTTATCTCAGGACTGTAATCTGTAGAAATTGCTGTAGAGATGGAGTGCTGAGTGATATGGTTCACGCAGGGGCCTTAGTTTAAGAGCACATGGGCTCATATTGGGCCACAGCATTATGAAATTATTATTCAAATGCTGGTCTGTATGATTCTGAACTCACTGGGGACTGTTATTGCTCTATTATCATCAGATTGTTCTTTTAGATTTTGAATTACACATGGGAGTTTATATGCATTAACTTGTGTTAGCTCACTAAACAATTTATATCTGTATAGTTACAGTAGATGAATATGTTTATGTATGTTTTCTGTCTCCATCACTTATGTGTTTATCACATTTTTATTTTTCACATGAAAAATATAATATTTGAATCTATCACATCTATATATAATACATATACTAAATAACCCTGTGTTACTGCTTGTTAAAGTGTTGTTCACTTCTAAATGGTATTGAGAATAGAATCTTCTTTCTTAGCTGAAATACTGACACCATTCATTTCATTTTAGGCCTGTGAGAGAGCCTTTAAATGTCAGTGATCCACAGTGGCGGTGCTGAGATGGAATAGAGGTGCATGGTTTACAGGGACAAACCGTTTCCCTCTCGGTACAGAGACTACCCAGTTCAACCTCTCAGCACCCCACCAGCCCCTGCTCTGTCACCCAGTCCCACTATTGAATTGAATGGTCCACAGATTACTCAATTATTTCTATATACCAGTCTTCCACGGCAGACTAAAGGCCCATTATTGGAGTGACTGAGACCATAGGAACTTATTACATGTGTGACCTTTTAAAGCCTTTCTCCGTGATGGATCTCAGGTGAGAATTTACTGGAATCAATTTTTATCCGAAGGCTGGATGCTTGCTCACTGCGCTGTGCTCAGCCCCGTGTGAAACATTCACTTTATGAAAAAAGAGAAGGAGCGAAAGAGAGACCAGACTGCTGCTGGAGATGGGCAGGATTATAAAGCAACCCAAATGCCATTGTGTCCTTTCCTCACAAATTAAAGAGACTTTGAAATTGAGGGCTGGGGGACGTGCCGGAGTATTGTGGTTAATCAAGGTAGAAATACAAAGAGTGAGCCTGTTCCCCAAAGGTTCACATCAAAAGGTGCATCCCACTTTGTGAGCTATTTAATCAGTTAAAACACAGATGGCAGGCTGCCGCAATTAATTAATCATATAGGAGGCATCCTGTACCTGCTAGCTAAAAGTATGTCAGTGCTAGCAAGATCTCATTTGGATTACATTGTAGCTACCTGCCACCAGAATATTAGCTGAATATGAATAAGTTGAGCCTGTAGAGAGCTGCTGGACATACTGTGTTCTAAATTTTGAACTGTAAAGCGTAGGTGTTGTGTGGCTAAGCCTAACTCCTATTCTGGTTGTGCCTAAATGACAGCCTCCTCACTGTCTTTGTACTCTTTCAACAATGTAACTGATGCCTATTCTGGGTGGTATTATGAGTTGGAGATAGTTTTGGGGCTCTTAATTGTATACCTGGGGTTATATAAACAGTCAGATATGCATATTGTGTGCAGGTCTTTTTACAAATGAAAGGCACATCCGCTACAAAGTGAAATTACTTGATAATTAGCTTTTAAGTTTCACTGACGGCAAAAAACATCAATGCAAAGCTGCCTGTCAACATAGTTTGGCGTCATGAGTTTGTGAGAGGTTTGTAAGTATCCAAGATCTTTTGAGGGGAGACAAGCCTCACAAATTAAAGTTACAGTCGTGTCAACTCTCTCTAAAAATGTGCGTTGGAGCTTGTATTGTCCTGTTTTCCTCAAGTGCTCTTTGGGAGATAGATAATGCATTGTGCAGGTGGGGGTGTAAAACAGCTGCCCCCCTTCTACTCCCCCCAAATATTAACATAATTTTACTTGAGTCATAAAATGAAATGTCTCTGTTCTTTGCCCCCAATCTTCCTTGATGTGAAGGTGGTGATATGTGGCAGCCATGATAGAATGACCAGACTCTCTCAGCCAAAGAGGACGGTGGTGCAATTCTAGCCTTTGGTCTGTTGCGTGGGTTTGGCTGAGAAGGCAGCATGTGCAGCCCAGGTAATCATACAACTTTGGAAAGACTTGTCACCTTGTAAACATAATTACATTTCCAGGAAAGCTGCATGAAGCATGTTTAAAGGATTATAAAGAAGAAGGGAGGGTATGAATGTGGGCAGGGGGGCCGAGCAGGGAGGTGTATTGGTAAACCTTGCAGCTGTGTGTGTGGGGGGGCTGTAGATCCCTGGGGCAGGAAGGCCCCAGCAACCCTTACATGTACCTTTCAACTCACTCACTCACTCACTCACTCACTCACTCACTCACTCACTCACTCACTCACTCACTCACTCACTCACTCACTCACTCACTCACTCACTCACTCACTCACTCACTCACTCACTCACTCACTCACTCACTCACTCACTCACTCACTCACTCACTCACTCACACACATTGCCAATACCCCCACACACCAAGTATGGATGGTGTACCCGCAGGGCTAAACACTTGTTCAGTGTCCTCCGTCTCTCCCCCTTTAGTAGGACCATGAAGCTATCGCCCTCTAGCCTGCAGATGGTGCTGTTTTAAAATGTATGGCTGCACTAAACCATTATTATTTTCATACTATTCTATAACTCCTTAATGATCCATCTCATCTACAAAGTAACACATCTTAGGATATTGACCAGAGACGTTGGCTTTGTGATGATGTATGATGTTACTGTAGACCTTTGGAATAAACATGTTTCACTGAAAATGTAATTTAGGTCATTCATACAAAGTGTTTTGACGACTCAATATTGGTTTCTAGTCTTTTTTCAATGTTTGCATCCTCTCCTACTCATTCCCAAGGCCTAGAACCATTGAGACGTATAGCTATTATCCTCATAGGACCAGAAATGAACCAGACTAAAACATCAGAAAAATAGAAGCCCTGCAGAAGTGCTTCTAACGCTGTGTAACTCGCAAGACTACAATATGATTAAGTACATTGTTTGTGCATTAGTTAAGTACAGCTGTGGTTAAATGAACGTTGCATCAGAGCTGTGCTCAGCAACCAGCACGCAATTACTCTGTGTGTGCATTTCATTCATACAGGCTGAGAGCCAGACAGAGACACTGACACCCCCTCTGTCTGAGGCTTTCACACACAGGAGACTGCCCCAGAACCATACATACAGTACTGTTACCTAGCTTTTAGTCCTGGGCTCTCCTCTCCTCTCCTGGCTCTCTGGACTGTGTACCAGTAAGAGCAGGAGGAGGAGACGGCATCAAAACAGAGTGGCTCAATCAACAATAATATACTCTCTGTCTGGATTCATTCTCTGTACTCAACAAGGTGATGTGCTCTCTCTCTCTCTCTCTCTCTCCCTCTCTTCCTTTCTTTACGAGAAGAGAAAATTGCACATCTAATGAAATCCAATTTTATATTTCATTCTGAGAACCACAATAAACAGAGAACAAGCAGTAAATAAGCTTTTCAAAAAGCTGATTACCGAAGCAATTTATTGCCAAGTCCAGGGCCGTGGCAAAGCAGAATAGGAGGGGGTTGGGGGGGGGCACATTCCAAATCTCTTCTCCCTCCAGCTTTTTGCCTGCCATGTGATTAGCTGGGCTGTTCTGTGAGGAGCCAATCTGATCTGATCAACTTATTTTACCACATAATGCCCCGTCTCCCAGAGAAAATAGTTAAAAAAGGATTGTGATTGAGGCCATCAATGCATCCATTAGTGGGGTAAATGAAGTGGAATTCAAGGCTCCTCCATTACCAAGGTCTATTTTCATTGTGCGGGTCTGTTTTCCACACAACAGAGGCCTGCACCTCAAGACTGATTACAGTAATGACATTTCCCAACCACAATAGTGCTGATGTTCCCGATTGGAATAGAGGCAACCTAGTGTCCGCCACTGAATAACACTCACCTGTCCCTTGGCCCCGCTGCACAAAGGTTCCCCCTAAGGGCTTATACAGATTGTCTCCCAATTACCGCTGTATCATATTATTCTGTTACGCTCATTTGCACAAAAAAGTGCAAAACAATGATTTTACAGTATATTGCTTAGTTTTTCTAGTGATCGAGATATTCATCCTATGTATAATGTAAATCTTGGTGGGGCAAGATTTATTTTAGCAAAAAAAAGAAAAAAAGTGGGACGCATGCCAGCAAAGCCAACACTAAACACAACACAACACTAAACAATACATGAATTGCACTATAACGGTGACAAACGGTGCCCACAAATTGGGCCTAAATAATGCTGTCCCAACAGCAGAGTCCCAACAGCAGTCCCAATACCTTACCACTGCTACACCTGGCTGTAAGCGGAGCCTTGTCTGGCGGCGAAACAGTTCATTCAGCCTCATTTACTGCCTTTTAAAAATACATAGCTGATATGGCTGACTTGCTTAAACAAATGTGGTTTCTACTGACAATTGAGATGTCTAAACTATGGCATAAGGGGATGACAAGCGAATAAGAGGCAATCCGTAATTTCTATTAAGACATTAATGGGTGAGCCAGGACGGACGTAGTCAATATAACTATTTGTTCAGCACTTTTGAAACGTACAGCGACAGAATTCAGAACATGGGCCGTTCCCACAGTGTTCTCCCTGTACACCAAGTCAGAACCGTAGGATAAATAAAGGAGGCATATAAGCAGACAATGAAAGCTCTTACAAAATTCAATGATTAAATTTCTCATAAACAGCTTATAGGCTACATGTGCACCACCGAGTCAGAACAGTAGGTAAAATTAAGAGGTGAAAATATACCAAACTATTAGAGTGAGGCACATGGGTTACTAATAGCTTACTACACAACACACACTTAATATTACTTTCTTAGCTACAGTATACAGTTGAAGTCGGAAGTTTACATACACCTTAGCCACATACATTTAAACACAGTTTTTCACAATTCCTGACATTTAATCCTAGTAAAACGTCCCTGTCTTACGTCAGTTAGGATCACCACTTTATTTTAAGAATGTGAGATGTCAGAATAATAGTACAGAGAATGATTTATTTCAGATTTTCTTTCTTACATCACATTCCCAGTGGGTCAGAAGTTTACATACACTCAATTAGTATTTGGTAGCATTGCCTTTAAATTGTTTAACTTGTGTCAAATGTTTCGGGTAGCCTTCCACAAGCTTCCCACAATAAGTTGGGTGAATGTTGGCCCATTCCTCCTGACAGAACTGGTGTAACTGAGTCAGGTTAGTAGGCCTCCTTGCTCGCACACTCTTTTTCAGTTCTGCCATTTTGCCACAACTTTGGAAGTATGCTTGGGGTCATTGTCCATTTGGAAGACCCATTTGCGACCAAGTTTTAACTTCCTGACTGATGTCTTGAGATGTTGCTTCAATAATCATAATTCATAATTTTCCTTCCTCATGATGCCATCTATTTTGTGAAGTGCACCAGTCCCTCCTGCAGCAAAGCACCCCCACAACATGATGCTGCCACCCCCGTGCTTCATGGTTGGGATGGTGTTTTTCCTCCAAACATAACGATGGTCATTATGGCCAAACAATTCTATTTTTGTTTCATCAGACCAGAGGACATTTCTCCAAAAGGTACGATCTTTGGCCCCATGTGCAGTTGCAAACCGTAGTCTGGCTTTTTTATGGCGGTTTTGGAGCAGTGGCTTCTTCCTTGCTGTCAATATAGGACTTGTTTTACTGTGGATATAGATACTTTTGTACCTGCTTCCTCCATCATCTTCACAAGGTCCTTTGCTGTTGTTCTGGGATTGATTTGCACTTTTCACACCAAAGTACGTTCATCTCTAGGAGACAGAATGAGTTTCAATGACTTCAAACTAAGTGTATGTAAACTTCCGACTTCAACTGTACATATCTCCCTGGCATATTACATCATTTTTGCAGCAGTATATAAGACATTTTTGCACTCACCTTGTTGTGATGTGCTCACTTGAACAGGAAGGTTGCGCGGTGGTCCTTCGTGGGCATATTTTGTCATCAAAGAAAGAGAAAGAGGCCGGATTTACAATTCCGAGTTAGATGACCGTTCAAAACGTATTTTCTCAGTCTGAGCTCGTTTATTCCTGACTTCCCAATTGCAATGCTTGCAGTTAGCCACTGTCAACGATTCCTTCCAATCCACTCATTGTTGAATTTGCGATTTCCAACTTGTTATGTAATGTTTAAGCCCAATGGCCGATGAGCACCAATACGTTTTATCTATAATTTCTCTTCGTTATTTATCTTCATATGACAAGGATTAAAAAGGATTTGCCAGTAGATTATCGACTTGATTCATGATGATGACTGCTAGCTAAGATTTTGAAAGTAAGATGTTGACATGATCAGTCTAATCAAAGCTACTGTACATATAACGTGATTTGACGTCATTTTATTTGTGGCCAATGACCTTCCAAGCCTTCTTGGAAGGGCACTTCTAATGTAACTCTATGGCAGGACCCAAAGGGCTTGAATTTTCGATGTCTACCCTTACTAAGGACTTAGACTTGGCGGTGACGTAGTGTCCCCGTGAGTGACAGAACACTGAGCCAATCACGGCGCAACTCTCCTATTTTCTGCTGGCTTGCCCCACAACCACAGAAAGCGCTGAGCTAGGCTGAAACACCTGCATTTTGGAGCTGCCTCACTTGTGACATGTATTAATGCCAAAATAACATGCAAAACAGGCAAGAGCCCCAAAATGTATTGATTTTTTACAAAAAATGTGGGGCTCTGCCCGACCTGTCCTGAATGACGGGTCGCCACTGATTTATAAGTCTAAAAGATTTAAAATGTTGTGACAAAATGAGCTCTTTGGGTTTAGTATTTTTACATTCTTACGTATAAATATTTTTGTTTGTCATGAGCATCATAGAGTTCCTGCAGTGAGTTCTGGAGGAAGGTAGCTTATCAAATGAGGAAGAAGTGAATGTCTGCATAATGTTTGTGAAAATAAATTGAGTCAGTAATTCAGTAATGCCATAGGAGCAAATGCAATGTGCAGATTATTCACAGTTATATAATGTGGATGAGAAAACCAGGCGCTTCTCATTTTGGTCACTTATCCCTCATTGTAAAGGTCTGTATATTTCATTGCTAGTGAAGCAGCTTAGAGGATACATTTCAAAGCAGCAAATAAAAATTGGCTAAACTTCCAAAATTAGCACTTCAAAGTCAAACATGATTTCTAGCGAGGGAAGGGGTGGGAGGCAGTGTGACTGTGAAAGTGTATGTGTGTGTGTTTGTCAAGTGTGTGTGTGCGTGGCAGGGCTGATGTACAGAACTCTTCATGTAGACCTTAGAACCAATTTCTAGGCAAATTGGTTTCATTTAAGAATGAGATCACAGAATAAGTAAACTTCTATCAGGGCGAGTTTACGCATCTGTAGCCATTTATTTCAGTTTTGTATGCATTTCTTGGCACAGACTGTTTGTATGTAGAACATGAATAATGTTAGCCAAGGATACTGTAATATGTAGCTCTAATATATGTTACTACAGTACATAGCACTCGTATTTTTGAATCTACCTATCATCAGTGTATATAAAGTTTTGCTGTTTTAGTGTGGCCTCAAAACAGGGGTTTTATAGTTTACATGAATTCTAGGCAAATTCTAATAGGAAATTGAAAACAATTCCTCTGTAGCTCAGTTGGTAGTTCATAGTGCTTGCAACGAAAGGATAGTGGGTTAAATTCCCAGGACCACCCATACGTGACTGTACTTTGCTTTGTATAAAAGTGTCTGCTAAATTGTGTATACGTTATCATGTACTGTAAATATTTTGATAAATGTGCTATTTGAGTGTTAAACCCTTACACAACAACATCCTTTTGGACTAGATCACACACACGCACACACGCACGCACACACACACACACACACACACACACAGCAGTCTCCTGGCTCTGTGTTTCTATGTTGGTCTATCAGTTTTTTTAGATAATTATTTTTAATTTATTTAACCTTTTATATAACTAGGCAAGTCAGTTAAGAACAAATTCTTATTTACAATAACGGCCTACCAAAAGGCAAAATACCTCCTGCAGGGATGGGGGCTTTGATTAAAAATATAAATAAATGAAATACCAACATAGGACAGAACACATATCACGACAAGAGAGACAACACTACATAAAGAGAGACCTAAGACATGGCAGCAACACATGACAACACATCATGGTAACAACACAACATGACAACAACATGGTAGCAACACAACATGGCAGCAACACAACACAGGGAACAAACATTATTGGGCACAGACAACAGCACAAAGAGCAAGAAGATAGAGACAACAATACATCACGCAAAGCAGCCACAACTGTCAGTAAGAGTGTAAGATTGAGTCTTTGAATTAAGAGATTGAGATAAAACTGTCCAGTTTGAGTGTTTGTTGCAGCTCGTTCCAGTTGCTAGCTGCAGCGAACTGAAAAGACGAGCGACCCAGGGATGTGTGTGCTTTGGGGACCTTTAACAGAATGTGACTGGCAGAACGAGTGTTGTATGTGGAGGATGAGGGCTGCAGTAGATATCTCAGATGGGGGGAGTGAGGCCTAAGAGGGTTTTATAACTAAGCATCTACCAATGGGTCTTGCGATGCGCATACAGAGATTACCAGTTTAAAGAGGAGTATAGAGTGCAGTGATGTGTCCTTTAAGACGCATTGGTGGCAAATCTGATGGCCGAATGGTAAAGAACATCTAGCTGCTCAAGAGCACCCTTACCTGACGATTTATAAATTACGTCTCTGTAATCTAGCGTGGGTAGGATGGTCATCTGAATCAGGGCTAGTTTGGCAGCTGGAGTGAAAGAGGAGTAATTATGATTGAGGAAACCAAGTCTAGATTTAACTTTAGCCTGCAGCTTTGATATGTGCTGAGAGAAGGACGGTGTACCGTCCAGCCATACTCCCAAGTACTTGTATGATGTGACTACCTCAAGCTCTAAACCCTCAGAGGTCATAATCACACCTGTGGGGAGAGGGGCATTTTTCTTACCAAACCACATGACCTGTGTTTTGGAGGTGTTCAGAACAAGGTCAGCTAAGTATAAGACTGTATCATCTGCATATAAATGGATAAGAGAGCTTTCTACTGCCTGAGCTATGTTGTTTATGTAAATTGAGAAGAGCGTGGGGCCTAGGATCGAGCCTTGGGGTACACCCTTGGTGACAGGCAGTGGCTGAGACAGCAGATGTTCTGACTTTATACATTGCACTCTTTGAGAAAGGTAGTTAGCAAACCAGGCCAAAACCCCTCAGAGACACCAATACTCCTTAGCCAGCCCTCAAGAATGGAATGATCTACCGTATCAAAAGCTTTGGCCAAGTCAATAAAAATAGCAGCACAACATTGCTTAGAATCAAGGACAACGGTGACATCATTGAGGACCTTTAAGTCGTGTTGTGCTTAGACATCTGTACTGAGAGACCCATCAGAGTGGAGGTGATGCCAGTTGCAGCCAGCTCATAGTCCAGGTAGGGAGGCCCAGGGAATGAGCTGCAGACAGACAGAGGCCCAGTTCTCCACTATTGTCCTTACACTTAGGGAGGGCTTCCACTGGGACAAGACCATCACACTGGTCACATGGATAGACAGGCAGACACCTTGTGACAAAGATCATCATATTAGACTAACCTACCATAGTGAAACACCAACTCTTCTCAAATAGTCATGGAGAGGATTTTGGAACCTAAGAATGACAGTTTATTTGGCTTAGTATATGGATAGAGTGGAAACCCCCTTTATAGATGAATGTATGGAACAAACTACTGTATGCAAAGTGTAAAAGTAAGATCTACTGTAACACAGGAGAAGGTGTTGTAGATCATATGGAGTGAGGGAAGGCAGGTATACTAACTGATCTGGAGTGAAGGGCATTTCTCCACCTCCCCCTGGTGTGTAGCACATGACACAAGCCCAGCTAATTAAGCAGATGCCATAATGCAGTGGAGGGAGGCTGGATAATTAATTCACTGACTTGAGTCATAACTGCTCAACATGCTTAGTAACTTCTCCACCGACATAGGCAGATGGGAATGCTAACCAGCAGTGTGTGTCTGTCTGTCTCTCACTGTGTCTGTCTGTGTGCGCATGCAGCTGAGGACACAGTGTAACCTGGTGAGGTCTTTTCTTCATTACTTTTCCAGAAAATGAGCTATCAGCCGTCTTGCACGGATACTGATTGTCTCCCTCTGTAAATCAATCCAGGAGCTGCAATTAAAAGGTACTCTTATTTAGTGTAATTGATGTCTTGCTAATCCTTTATTTGCACACCTGCAGGTGAGTCTGAATTTTTTATGAATTTCTAATTAATGCACATTGCACACTTATTTGTTAGTAAATTATGTCACTGGTCTGCTTTCTGCTGGAATAAAGTGCTTCCAGAATGTCACACATTGCTCAGAATCTGAGGTTCAGCCAGCCGCATAAGCAGAGAGGAAATTGAAGGCCAGGGGTGTGCTGAATAGGAGTTGTGTTCAGTTTACATGTGTTCCCCACTTCCAGCTGTAAATGCCACAGCAGGTGGAGGAGAAACATTAAAAGTTTATGTTCTCTGCCTTTCCCATAACCTTGTCAGACAGTCCCAGTATACAGTCCCTGTATACCCCTAACACACACCTGTAAAAACCTCCAGCATGTTAATTACTGCCATTAAAAGCCTTATCTCCTTTATTATGATTACACTGATTGCTCCATTTGAGTTTTGCGCCGACCAGACACGGTCCAGCTCTTTGCCTTGTGACTGAGTGTGCAGAGTGGGTCTTAGTTCTGGGTTTGTGTTTAGGTATCAGGTTTGTTTATTTGCTACTTGATTATGTGAATGTTAGGAGGGAGCACAGGTTTGAAATCAACTGTATGTAATGTTACTGCATGTGTTGTGGCGGTAGGAACTAGGAAGCAAGGCTATATGCTATAAGGTGTTCCAGACTTGTTAAGGACAGGAGTGGCGTTCCCTCTGAGCTGAGCTCTGACATCACTACAACACATGTAATGTCATTGTAACACTAATCTAAGGCGACTGACCGAGGCCCAGATTTGAAAACTTAAAAGGAACGCAACCTTACCTACTTTTGAACGCTGTATATTTAGAATATAGGTCTACAAAAAGTATTATATGAATACATTGCCTTTTATTTGGAGTTAAGAATACTTGCCTTTACAGCAAAAAAAAACATTTTAAAAAGACTGTTGAAAGATGTTTGTTCTCTTTAATTACATTTTTGCAGTAAGTAACATTAAAGGGTCCATTTTATATATTTTTTTCTTACCTAAGGTGTTAGACATGCTTAAATGAAATTTCAATATGCTCAAAGACCCCAACTGGTTCTCACAATTTTTGCTCAGGATGAATGAAACTAATTGCTTTAAATGGCATAAACGCAGCAAAGCAGGTCTCCTGTGGCTCTGAGCCCATAGAAACAAGAATTACCACCAACCGATGAAAATCAAAAGTAGTACGACAAAGGATTGTCACCTAAGTAGCAATCCCTTAATTGCAATGCCTTTGTACATAAAAGCTATTCAGATCTGTGGAATACGCTCTGCTCTCTTTTAATACTCCATATGTTCAAGGCAAGCTTTGCTTTTACTCAATTATCTCTTAAAGTGGACAGTGTCTTATTTTAGGTCTCATAATTGCATACTATAGAATCTCACATTTTTGTTTACTTTATCGGATACAGTTTCAGGTGATCTTTTTTGTTAGTACAGTATCAACTAATAAACTGTATCATGCAATTCCAGTATACCACACTGTATATTTCATAAAAAAATGAGTTCTGAGTTCCCTCAGATAAATAGTGACAGTGCCACCAACCTAAATTGGTTATTGCAGCTCCACATCTAGTTAGAATTAACTCAAATGCAATGAGCATTTATTATCTAATTTGTTATTTGCTGGTGCATTTAATTTCCGAGCCAATTCACACTCATAATCAGATGGCAATTAGCGAGGCATGATTCAGTGGGTACAGTCTCCCTCTATGTTCTCATCCAAACACTGCTTCTTTCATGACACCTGCACGCTCAGCTCAGTACAACAACAGTCTGGAGAAGTCATTATTTTATTCCAAATAAAATCTTATTTAGTTTATTTGAAACAGCATTTCTAATTCCATCAGCACTCTTTGTAAAATGTAATAAAACTTGATTTTTTCTCCATCACTTAAAAAAAAAAAAGAATTTTCCTCACAAGCCTTTTTTACAGCTCTGTGGTTTTGGAGAGATAATGACACATCAACACATGGGCCAACCTCAAACAACTTTGGTTTTGGTATATGAACAAAAAAACTCACTATGAACATTTAAGAATCTTTAATTCACACTAGTAATAAAATTGCATTACATTTCATAAAATAAAATGTTCCAGTTTATATATACAGAGAAAAACAGACTGTACATACCCTCCAAGGAAAAGTTCTCGAAAGGGGAAAAGAATAAACAAACATCACAAAAACATACAAGCAATACAGTGCTCAGCTAAGCAGGCACAACTGTACATCAAAACTTGTAACTGCTCAGTGTTGGGGTGGGAAGGGGAGGGGCAAAAAGTAGTACATTTACAATAGAGTCCTTATGGACTGATAAAGGGCTATTTAAAAAGTATTGCAGGCAAGCAGACAGACGCTCCTCTTTCCAAGTGCAGCAGAACATCCATGGCATCATGTAAGTACGGCGGGCCGAGGGTCCTGGTTGCTGCCACTGGGCCCGGCTATTGAACCTGCGTCTCAAAGCTGCCATTCAGCTGACCCTCCTCATAGTCCATCTGACACAGAATCATGTTGTTCTTAAGGAAAAACTTGTCCCCCACACAAAACCTGCCAGCGAGGAAAACACAAAAAAGGCAAAGCATTAATAAAAAAGGGGAGACAAAGGAGATTAGTACCTGAACATGACAGTTATTTGTGTTAACGGGCTGATAATGATAGCATTGCTCTGGGAGAAGAATATGGTTGATTGAGATCAGCAGTTAAAGGAGATGGTCATTGCTGCTCTCTCGGCTTTGATTGTACCCGTTTGCAAATGCCATTTTTCCTTGTGTGTGATTCAAAGACCCCTCTGATGGCCACTGTGAAGGTGTGGCTTCAAATACGAGTAGATAAAAAAAATAAAAATAATAATCATTTCAAAGCGTGCGGACAAGAGGACTGGCGCCCAATGAAAGCACAGTCCCCTCCCAGGCTTGGCATACAAGAAAAGCACCACACCGGTTTCCAAGGAAACCCTGCCACAGGGAGAGCTTTCCATTCGCCAGTTTGGGTGCCAACGTGTATGAATGTTTCTCTCTAGATTGAGTCAATTTAAGAAAAAAACTTTAAAAAAAACAAAAAAAACACGCAAGTAGGCTGATGTCCTTTTAAATGGCAGTGCTTATGTACTGTATGACACACAGCTCCATAGACAGAATGAGTGAAGATAAGAACAGCCATACTGATGGCAGGGCTGCTTATCAGGCTGGGCTACAGTAATGTGTTGGGCAGGCTGAAGGCTGGCAGAGGGGCCTTGGCCGTGGTATCAGTGAGCCAAGTAAAGCCTGGGCCCATGTGTGGCCCTGAGCAGAGTGCAGCCAGCATTCCCATACCCCAGCCAGGTGCTCACCATGGTTACTGACTCATCCCTGTGGAAGGTTAAATGTGCTTGTGCTGCATGGATGGAGAGGGTCACAATACCCCATGTTAAGCAGAGTGTTCTCTGTGGTACTGTTATGGGATTGTTACATTGTGAGGAGAGTATGTATGGATGTCATAGGGTAGAGCTCACAGGTGAGGAGCTGTCAGGACTTATGACGGAGTGAACAAGACTTTGGACCATGTGGGTTGCTAAGGTGTATAGTTAACATTCCTGGACTGATTAGCATACAGTATTTATATTTTTTAAAAGCATATATGTTTAATTCCACTACCCTGTAGTGTGGTAACCAAACTAGTGAGGCATGTTCCCGTGGAGTGGCCTTTTGGCGGTCTATTGCAGTGGCTTAAAGGGAACCTTTCAACTAAAAGGATTGTGAGTGTGATCCGCCTTGGCATTGGTCTGGCAGCTGTATCGCTTTTGATACATTAGCTAATTTTGTTCCCCTCAAATGTATAATCCCAGTTGTTTCTAGTCACAAAACAAACAAGGACAAACTAATGGCAGGGTCAACATAAATAATTAACAGAGCATTGCTAATGCAATGCAGCATGTGTGCTTTCAAAATGGGAAGACTGACAAAAATCAGAATTTACACAGACATGTCTGGGTTTAGTTTTACTGACCCCAAAACAGATCTGTTGCACCTCAAGAGGCAGGTGTTTTGTTAAACGGATAACTAGTTTGAGCTAAAGACGGATAGATAGATAGGCCATTTCAGAACAGCATCACAATTTTGAAAAAGGCAATCTCACGACAGTTGTGATCTCTCGCTCTCCTTACCTCTGGTTACAAAGCTGACAGGCAAAACAGTCCAAATGGTAAACATTATCTCTGGCTCTCATCACCATTTCAAAGGCTGGGATCAGTTTACTGCAGGCAGCGCAGTTCCCCGTTGTACCAAAGAGCCTGGAAGAGAGAGAGAATACAGACACAGATTAACATACTTTCCTTAGCCTTCATGCAACAAAGGAGCAAACAAAAAGTAAAGCAAAGAAAATAAAAATAAAACAGAAAGAACAGTGAACACTGAAACAGACAAAGCCGAAAACATCATGTAATACACAAATCTTTACACACACACACACACACACACACACACACACACACACACACTTGGTATTTTTTGTTAATGAGAGTTACAAACCTAGATGTTAATTCTTTGCTAATGATCTAATTAAAATGATCACATGGTTCTAATCCCCTTCTTCAAAGCCTTACTTCTAGAACATAGTGAAATCAATGAAAACAGGTCTGAGGCAACCAATTGAACTGTTGAAAGTTCTTATTTTAAAACCAAAGTACCTAATGAGACTTGCACCAACCAAAGCCAGCTGGATTTTACACAAGAGGCTAATAGGCTAAATTCTATAATGTAGTCAAAAGATTCCTGTTTTAATCCCCCACTCATTCAGACTGCCTGGGAGAATGTTCAGTGTACTGTTCGGCAGTACACTGAACAGACGCACAACTCACATTTCACGCTGTTTGTTTAAGCTTATTAGGTCACAAGCAACGCAAGAGGCACTGGTGTAGATCTCTTTCTCCTCAAAGCAAAGCAAAGCCAACTCACTCCACAGCCTGCATGCCTCCAGTCACATTTTCATTTTCCATACGCCTGCTCTTATGTTTAATTTGAAGATTTTGAATCACAGATAGACTTGTACATTCTGCAGGTAGGTAAAGGGGACAGTGCCACAGCTTTGCGAGAGGGGATCAGGCAGGTGGCAGCAGATTGCCACTTTGACAGCATGTTAAACACTTTCCCAAAGTTGTGGGCTCAGATCCTCAGACGGAGATTAGTCAAAAGTTGGTATCCCCTCTCCATATTGGTCTCCGTCGGTTGCGCTCGCCTTGTCACAGAAAACATCTATCCCTCCAGCAGACCCAGGGTTTAATTAGAGCACACTGCTCCAGAGGAGAGGACTGCTACTGGTGCCTTCGACTAGGAGAGAGAGCGAGACAGAGCGGTTTGGTTCTAATAGATACGAGGTGCTGAACAGAGCCATTGTTAGAATTGGTTACGGTTTCAGTAAAGTGTGTTGATATAGACCTCTTGAACGCGGAGCTTTCCATGCCACCCAGACCAGGTGCTGCTGCTATAGATCAGTGAATTCTTTCCTCCAACAAAAAAAAAAAAAAGAAAAAGAAGAAAGATGAAAAAGGACCCGTCTATTCTGTTATTATGCCTAACAAAATCAGCATAATTTCTAGCTCAAACTAAACCAGGCTATTATCATCTCTGTGGTCTGACTCGGACCTAGTCTGTCCTGTGTGTGCTGACATGCTACTTGACTGGCCCTAGGAATATGGATGCTGTATTGTATGCATGTCCCAGGGACATGTCAGTGATGTAAAGCCATCATGTAGGTTATGTTTCACTTATGGTGCTGTGGGCCCTGGGCTCTGTGGTTGATAGAGGGACTGCAGTGCACTTCGAGTGATAGACCGAGACACTGTGCTGAACATTTAGTGGGAGGGCACTGTGGAATAGACTAGTGACCAGCATGCATAGCACTAGGAAGAGCTGGGTGGGAATGAGGATCACAAAAACCTTAAATGGCAAGTCACCATACCATAGAGATTGGAGTTATTTTAAGAATGATTACAAAAATCGGACTATTTTCTCATGAATTCCCACATATTGTAAGGGCATACTGTAGTGTGTGACTAGTATTATCAGAGGGCAGTAGCTCATGATGCAGTTAAATTTTAATAAACAATTTTTACTCCTTTTTCGTGATATCCAAATTGGTAGTTAGTCTTGTCCAATCGCTGCAAATCCCGTAAGCACTGCTTCTTGAACCAATGCTCGCTTAACCCAGAAGCCAGCCATACCAATGTGTCGGAGGAAACACCGTACACCTGGCGACCATGTCAGCGTGCATGCGCCTGGCCCGCCACAGGAGTCGCTAGAGCGCGATGGGACAAGGACATCCCGGCCGGCCAAACCCTCCCCTAACCCAGATGACACTGGGCCAATTGTGCGCCACCTCATGGGTCTCCCAGTCAGGGCCGGCTATGACACAGCCTGGGATCGAACCAGGATCTGTAGTGACGCAGTGCCTTAGACTGCTGCACCACTCGGGATGCCCTTCAGTTCCATTTTCTTGTCTGTTAGAATTAAGAAAAGTCAATATCCTCACAACTGGTATACAAATTATTGACATGAATACGATTTTTCCAGTTTGTCCATTCAAGTGCAGTATGAATGATGTGGAACATTTGATGGCAGACTACATTGCCCCTCACTACAGACCACAGCCAATCCTAATTTGTTAAGAATCATTCATTCTTTAGGCAGGGTTTGAAGCACAGAAAGGGCCCAGCTTAAAACAGTATTCAGTGGTTCATTTAAGTGGATTAGAGGGTTACAAATACTAATTTGGAAGGTCACCCACAAACTGAGACAATGGGATGGATTTTGAAAGCTGTATAATGTAAGATAAAAAGTGAAACCAGCCATTACCATGGCGAGGCTGTTTAGTCGGACTTTCATATTCTCTGTTTTAGAGTTGTGAAAGGACCTGTCGCAGCATATCTGACATTTTAATTTATTTCAGAATGCCATAGAAATAAATGCTTATTACCAAAAAAGAAAGAAGATTTAGCATGCCGTAAACGGTTCACTGCCAAGATTGAGAAAAATTGTGTGATTTAGTGTGGATCTGTAGAGACCGGTGCGTTTTCTTTAGCTGTTTAAACTTGCTGCTTCGCTAACTTCAAACTCTCCCCCTGCAGCCGGCATCATCTGCAGGTCTACTGTTTCATTGAGATTGGGCTTGAGCGCTTCATGTCTTCTACGCTGTTCTCTAAGCTCTGAGATTCACCGCTCCATGTACAGTTTGTCCGATTTCATAAAAAGGAGAGCTACTGTATGCATGCAAGGCGTGTTTTGACCTTCAACGGTTGTGTCTTTGAAGGTGTAAAGCTTCCTATATAGATTTCAAAATGTTGCCAGAAAAATTTGACTACTTTATGTGAGGAAAGAAGAAACGGTTTTATAGCATTTATTTATTTTTTTATCATCTCCGGAGGGTGGCTGAGCAGTTTGACATACAGTACAAGTCAAACGTTTGGACACCTACTCATTGAAGGGTTTTTCTTTATTTTCTACATTGTAGAATAATAGTAAAGACATCAAAATTATGAAATAACACATATGGAATCATGTAGTAACCAAACAAATCAAAATACATTTTAGATTCTTCAATGTAGCCACCTTTTGCCTTGATGACAGCTTTCCACTCTTGGCATTCTCTCACACAGCTTCATCTGGAATGCTTTTCCAGTAGTCTTGAAGGAGTTCCCACATATGCTGAGCACTTGCTGGCTGCTTTTCCATCACTCTGCGGTCCAACTAATCCCAAACCATCTCAATTGGGTGATTGTGGAGGCCAGGTCATCTGATGCAGCACTCCATCACTCTCCTTCTTGGTCAAATAGCCCTTACACAGACTATCATTGTTGAAAAACAAATGATCGTCCCACTAAGCTCAAACCAGACGGGATGGCGTATCGCTGCAGAATACTGTGGTAGCCATGCTGGTTTGTGTGCCTTGAATACTAAATAAAATCAAACAGTGTCACCAGCAAAGCACCCCCAAACCATCACACCTCCATGCTTCACGGTGGGAACCACACATGCAGAGATCATCCATCCACCTACTCTGCGTCACAAAGACAAGGCGGTTGGTCAAATCTGGACTCAGACCAAAAGACAGATTTCCACTAGTCTAATGTCATTTGCTTGTGTTTCTTGGCCCAAGCAAGTCTCTTCTTACTATTGGTGTCCTTTAGTAGTGGTTTCCTTGCAGCAATTCGACCATGAAGATGTGTTTGTTACTTGAACTCTGAAGCATTTATTTGAACTGCAATTTCTGAGGCCGGTAACTCTAATGAACTTTTCCTCTGCAGCAGAGGTAACTTACAGTCTTCATTTCCTGAAGCGGTCTTCATGAGAGAGTTTCATCATAGCGTTTGGATGGTTTTTGCCACTGCACTTGAAGAAACTTTCAAAGTTCTTGACATTTTTGCAGATTGACTGACCTTCATGTCTTAAAGTAATGGACAGTCGTTTCTCTATGTTTATTTGAGCTGTACTTAACATAATATGGACTTGATCTTATACCAAATAGGGCTGTCTTCTGTATACCACCCTTACCTTGTCACAACACAACTGATTGGCTTAAGCGCATTAAGAAGGAAAGAAATTCCACAAATTAACTTTTATAAAAAAGGCATACCTTTTAATAGAAATGCATTCCAGGTGACTACTTCATGAAGCTGGTTGAGAGAATGCCAAGAGTGTGCAAAGCTGTCATCAAGGCTAAGGGTGGCTACTTTGAAGAATCAAATAAAATATATTTTGATTTGTTTAACACTTTTTTGGTTATTACATGATTCCGTGTTATTTCATAGTTGTCTTCACTATTATTTTACAATGTAGAAAATAGTAAAAATAAAGAAAAACCCTTGAATGAGTAGGCGTCTAAACTTTTGACTGGTACTGTACATTAATACATCCACAGATCTGTCATCTAAACATCATTAATATCTACTTCCATTGCAGTGCTGTCGGTACTGCATAAGTTACAATGTCCATTAGCTAGAAAAAAAAGTTACATTTACATTTCAATTAAAAGCACTCTACTTTGATAAGTAGATGACTGATACAGTACGTTTCCCCTAAAATATTTAATAGTTAGAAGATAACGATTTCAGGCATGGGGTCCGGGCGATCAAAAACATGACTGGCTTGTCAACCTTCTTTGCCGAGGTCGCAAGATCCTGAGCCTCAGACAAAAATGGAACACCTAATTAATCCATTGTTCTCCGTGATAATGAGAGTGTGGCTAAACTGCTAATAAACCAACCCTGCCATTTCCAACGGAGGGAATAGAATGTCAAGTGGATGCAGAAACTTCTGACGTGAGGTTTTAGAAGACGCTGCTGGCGGGCCAGCCAGGGGAGAGCGGGGTGGAGGGGAAGTTGGGGGGTGTGCACAAGATGTTACCAGTGCTCCTGAGCTCTAGAAGGACTAACACAGACGGAGCTCCTATCATAATTAATGTGCGCATGGCAGGGCTCCAAACCCAGGGAAATAAAGAGTGTTTGATCCACCCCGGCTGCATGTCTCTAATGAACTGCAGCTCCATCCAGGAGGATTCCACTTCATTAATGTAGGTGAGGGGAAGCGTTCCTCTCTCTGTGCAGGACGGGGGCTCTGTGAGGGGGGCTCTGTGAGGGGATTACAAGGCCGTATGGAGCCTGTGTCACCTACTTTAAAACTCTGAGCTCTAAAACAGTCTTCTCTCGCTGCGGAGAAAGGGAACGTTTTTAATTTGTTCCATAATAGAATTCATCTCAAACATCTCCAGCCATTAAGTGGCATGCATTTGTCTCAGGCTGAAGAGCAGACGAGTGGGCTGGATTTCATTAGGCCATCAGGGCCCAGGCAGAAACAGAAAGCCTATCCCTCTCCTCTCTTTTACTCTAAGTCCCTCTCCCTTGCTTCCTCCCTCTCTCTCTCCAGCTCACTCTAGCCCTCTCTGCCCCTCATTTTCTTCCTTCTTTCACCTCTCTGCCCTAGTCTTGCTTTGAGTTTGCTTTCTGCAGAGCTGCCTGTCAGGCCAGTTAGCCCCTTCTGGCCTGCGCCAACACATTTTCATCAGGGAGCTGATGTCCACGATAAGGCCTTCATAATGGGAGGAGAAATCTATCAGAGGGAGGTAGAAGCCGTCCCTTTTAGGGGATCATATTTAACCATGTCAAAAGCGCCACTCTGGGCTTAATAATTGTTCCTTCTCTTGTCATTTGCTCTGTTTATTATGACCTCATCTGCACCATCTGCCCCTTCCAGGGGCAGCAACAGTCTTAGTGAACCTCTCACTGCATCTTAACAGCATTAACTCTGGGTGGGAGCTGATGGATGGTAATGGCGCCTCTCAACGCCCGGCCCCTAAGCCCCTCTCGGTTGGGACCTGCTGGTAGGGCAGGGAGGGAGGGGCAGCAAGGTCTCTAGGCCGGCCCCCAGGGGATGGTCTCAGGGATCAATGGTAGGATCTCATTCGGAAGCCCCAGGGAATGTGACTTAACGCCCAGGAAATGATAATGTTTAATTTAGCAAGCAGATGGCAGGGGAGGTACAGGGGAAAACATTGAGCTTGACACTAGCTTGCTTGGAGTCTTCCCATAACACAACCCAACTCTACTGTTACTGAAACCAGGTCTGTACTGCGAGGGGAGAGTGCGGTGTTCATGTAAACAAGCAAAAATATAAAAATAAAATAAGAGCCAAAACAAACAAACGTGGAACTGGAAACTTTCCACTCTGCCTTCCCAAGGCTTAAGATCAGAGCCTGGGGAGAGTCAGCACATGAACATAATGGGATTCAGGCTTAATTGACACATCTAGTCAGCATCGATATCCTGTAATGAGGAACAAACAGGCGCTTGATCTACCAAAACAGCCTGGGAGGAAACGTCTTCTAAAAGCTAGAGGAAAAATAAATAAATAAATGGTTCACATACAAATGGACCCAAATGGAGAGCTCTAGTGAGAGGCAGGTTTCATAGACATTCATGGTGGCGTTACGCTAGCAGTAGCGCGAGAGAGAGAGAGCACTTTAATGACAGCCCTGGGTGGGACACAGCCTTTCTGTTCTGTGAAAGAGACGACTGACTGTGGCTTCTCTTACCTTAGGTAATCCCTGCGACAGAGGATGAGGTTGGCTTTCGTGTAGAGGGTGGAGCCCACCTCCCCCAGTCGACAGTCACAGCATGCACATTTCAGACAGTCCTCGTGCCAGTATTTGTCCAGGGCCTTGAGCAGGTAGCGGTCTTTAATCTTGCGATTGCAGCCAGCGCACCCCTTCTGTTTCCCTTTGGGCTGGACGGAGAGCATCGGCACACCTGTAGCGATAAGAAGACAAACGGCGCCGCGTGATTCACTGCCCAGGAACACCAGTGACTTTTCATGTTCTCTTTTTGATAAGGCTGCTGCAGCGTCTGGAAGAGGCGGCGGAGCCTTACGAGAGAGAGGGCGGCCACAGTGCACTGCCTCTCTGCTTCATATGCATTAACATGAACAATCACACAGGTCACATTTCACTACACTTGCTGCTCCGTTAGGAACAGATGTTATATTACACTGGGTACACCACACCATGCAAGAGGGATATACTAGGTAGGCAGGAGAACTTGCTGAAGCTGTACTGGTAACAGAGTCACAGACAGGCCTCATGTTGCTTACCGTGGTGTTTACAGCATGCTGTATATTATGTTAGTCCACTACCATTTCATCAGCGCTCATTGCTCTGAACTGTCCACAGCTGTAAAAGCTTCTCATGGGTTTTGTTTGGTATAGATTAACATTAACCTTTTAAAACGCCTCTGACCACAAGAACGCTGCTCGCAGACCCCAGTGAGATATGTTATGGCCTAAGTGCCTCTCAGCGCGCACTCACACACCACTCGCTGCATTACAGACTTTCCTTCTTTTACACTTATCTGTACTCATGTGTCAGCAACGAGCGAGCCTCAGTAACCAAACCCGCAAATTGCCCCGCTGTCACGCAGGTCCCCTTTAAGTGCGCCTTTTAGCCTCCTAAAGGACAAATAAAGTCCATTTAATAACTGCACTAAACACTAATAGTCCATGTGTGGTTGACATTTGTGTTTGGACTAAAAGCCCCCCTCAGGCCACTGCTGGTAGAGGCAGTGGCAGGCGGCACCCCTCCGTAGCACTAACAGGTCTGCCACAGCTGACAGCACAGGACAACAGCTCTTAAGACACTCTCACACACACTGAGCTATTGATCTGTCTAATAGAACACACGGCGGCCACCGCTCGCCTCTCTGCTTTCAAAACACGTCTCTCAAAAAACGGACGCGGGCTGCGTCACAGGGATGGAGGACGGCCATCGCTTTGTGTGTGGGTGCCTATAAAAACGGCAAAAGCCCGATGGGTTTAGGACATGGTATGCTGGGAGGCTTTCTTAGAATTTCATAGCTTTTTCCCCCAGTAGCATATACTGTATATAACTTAGGTACATTTTCTAAATGTTTTTATCCTCAGAGGTATGATCTATTGTTAAGTTGTGCTCTAGTAAAGCCAGTTGCTATTGACTTAGAGTATATTTTATTTAACTAGGCAAGTCAGTTAAAAACAAATTTATTTACAATGATGGCCTAGGAACCGTGGGTTAAATGCCTTGTTCAGGGGCAGCACAACAGATTTTTTACCTTGTTAGCTCGGGGATTCGATCCAGCAACCTTTTGGTTACGGGCCCAACGCTCTAACCACTCAGCTACCTGCCACCCCAATATATGTCAGAGAGATGATGACCATTACAGGAGAGTACCGCTCTATTGTGTGTGTTGATGTCCTCTGTAGTTGTATGGGGTTGTGTTTGGATGTCAGTGGTGTTGGGCAGCAACCCTGTAGTTTGACTGGAACCATAGTAGTTATTTTCATGATAAACAGAGCCTCTGCTGGTAGCTAGGCAGTATATCACCCACTGCCCCAGTTTCTCCTCTGAGCATGTCCCCCCCCCCCCCCCCACCCCACCCCCAACAAAAAACCTCATAGCACTTTGTCACAAAGTACTTTGTTCATCTGAATACCAAAGCATATTTTCCTGTCTCCCTTCCCCTTTCTCTCTCACTCACACACACACACACCCACCCTTATTGGATACAGATTTGTTCTGCAATTTCTGACCACCAGTAATTCTGTGAATGTTGTAATATAATTAGCATCTCCCTTTTAAAAACAGGGAACGGGAGAGGGTGAGCTTGTTAGTTAAATTGATGGCTTTGGTTTGTATGTGAATAAGAGCTCTGGTGGTATTCAGCCTTCGTCCTATTTCTTTATCACAAGTGGAAAGGGGAGGCTAATTGGTCCAGCGCTGGTGATGGGAACCATCAATTAGTGTCCTGCCTACCCTCTAGCTCCCTCCCCAAAACAGGCCCCTTGAAGCTGGCACATTAGGATCACAAAACCAGCTATAAATACCCATGTTCAGTGTAAAATGAAGCTAAAAAGCTTCAAATTGAAGCCACACTAGCTAAGGGTGGTCTGTTCTACCTGCATTTCATGGCTTGTTAGAGGAGCTCTCTGCAGGTATGCCAACAGTGCTCGCCTGTCAGCCTTCCACAGAACTAAAAACAGTCTTAATGAGGAGAGAGTGTGTGTGTGTGTGTGTGCGCGCGCGCGGGCGTTCTTGTGTGGTTTGTGCATGTGCATAGCAAAACAACGGGTTTCCTCAATTCCCTCAGGGATCACACAAAAATCTTTAATTTGCCTTTTATGACAGCTAATTAGTTATTCTACTCAAAATCTTTGCTTTAAATAAGAGAACTAATTATACACAAAGGTCGTTCCCCACCTCCAGAGAGCTACTCGTAATTGGTTTAGACCATCTACCCCCACCCCCGTTACATAATGTGTGTTTTACATCATCTATGGAATGACTGTACAGCACGTCCCCTGTTCTGGCCTCTTTGGAGCGCTCCCTATGTAGAGAAAGAGAAACCCTAAACATCATGAATGTGGCAATGTTCTATTCCCTAACCCAGATTTGAAACTGCAGTGAGTCTTGACACTCCTCCCCACCACCATGTACACAGTACTCTTTAGGGCGGCAGGTAGCCTAGTGGATAGAGCGTTGGGCCAGTGTCGCTGGTTCGAATACCTGAGCCGACAAGGAGAGCTGCCCGAACAGAGGAAGAAAGTCTCAGCTGATGAGGAAGCCAGATCCTGCTGTCTCAGGGAAGAAACGCATGCTTGATGTCATGTACCAAAACAGCCTGTTAGCTACACTGCATGTAACATTTCCTAAACAAAGAGTAGTGACAGAATAAATGATTATATAAAGCAAATGTCACGTCAATTTCCTTAATACCAGGAGAATCGTTTTTTTGCACCTGTCACCACACTTTGTACCATGTGAAATCCCTGAGTGGAACAGCGCCTCCCCAGCCTGCCGCCTCTGAGAACAAAAAGTTACATTATAAAAGGAAACTGCAGCAGCCGAAGAGGCAGCCTCCACTTAATCCAATCCATTTAACAGATACAAGTGCCACTGACCTTCCCATGTCATTTGGTGTCACAAAAAACATACCTCGCTAGACTGTGATTCATATTCCAACAGAGGATGCATTTTGTCTTTTAAAGAGGGAGCGCTCGCCTTGCCAAATATTTTCCCTGAGAAAGAAATTAATTTTCCATTAATTCTTGGTGTAAGGGCTGTCATCTCGGTCTTTTCCACCTCTCTTCTTTTTTAAAAGACCTTCTCTTAAGAATCTCTACAGTTATGTATTTTTTTTTCCCTTCATTGAAACTGTCAGACCATGTACCTTCCATTATAGAGATAGAAATCGGATGCTATGTAAGCCCATTTCAAGATCAGTTTTTACCGCAATCTAAAGACAAAATCTATGTGGTAACCCTTTTGATGTATTTAACGTTTTAAAAGGAAAATAAGCTGTTCGGTGCACTCCAGGGAACATTTTAAAGCATTGAAATGAAATCACCACATCTGCATGGCACATCCTTAGATTAGACAAGGAGCGATGGAGAGAAAGAAAGCAGAGATGATTTGCTCGCCGATCCGCTTTTTTCATTCTCATATCATACGTGTGGTTGCACGCAAATCGTTTAAACGTCTGAATAGAAATGTTCTGCGTACCTTACAGTACACCACTACATCTGGAATTAAATACATTTGATCAATTAGGTGGAGTGACACCTTGATGTGACGCAGGCTCCCAAGGTTCCTGCAGAAGAGAAGGGGGTTGAATAGCATCACTCAGGCAGCGTCTTGCCTCTGGGGGACGCTGAGTGGACCTCATCTCTGGGGCCCGTATAATTACTGCTCTCAGCTCACTGCAGTAAATAAGAGACTGGTAACCGCAATGACAGATGCTGAGAGATGCCGAGAAATTACATGCTATATTACTAACAACTGCATTCAACTGAAACAATTGTGTTCATCTCCTCTGTGACTCACTGACTCCTGCAGAAGACAGACACACATGAATCAGGCACTATGAATCTATACACCTGTTTAAGCATTACTCAAGGATATAATAGGCTTTCGAAACCATCGCTAACAGATGTTTGGGAAAATGAACCATGCTCTCTTGGCAGCATTTAAATTCAGTAACTATAATCTAATGTTTATTATTAGGCATTTCTTGCCAAATATTTTCCCTGAGAAAGAAATTAATTTTCCATTAATTCTTGGTGTAAGGGCTGTCATCTCAGTGTAAGGGCTGTCATCTCGGAGTGGGCAAAATGAATTGTCCTGTTGGTGTAGCCCAGGGCTATCCAACCCTGTTCCTGGAGAGCTGCCCTCCCTTAGGTTTTCACTCCAACCCCAGTTGTAACCAACCTGATTCAGCTTTTCAAGTAGATAATTATTCGAATCAGGTGCGCTAGATGAGGGTTGGAGTGAAAACCTACAGGATGGTAGCTCTCCAGGAACATGGTTGGACAGCCCTGATGTAGCCTAACCAATTGAGCTCCTTAAGTTGCTCAAGTTGAATTTTCAGTGTATATTGCAGTGTCTTGGAAGAGGCTGGAGCTGTAAACCCAGGCTTTTGTGTTCCCTCTCTCACTGTAAACGCTGTGGCCATGGCAAACCAGAATAGAATGTTGTCCCAGACAGGGCAGAGGCAGCCGCCATGGAGGTTAATGGGGATCTCAGGCAGATGTCCTGCCATTGTCTACACGAATCAGCCCCTTTCAATCAGCTCACATCATTACTGTAATTGAGCCTGTAGACACCAATTCTCCTCTATTGCCAAGACATCTGGTCATAATATCAGCTGGAATATAGGCCAGCTGAAAGCAGACAAATGAGTGCATTCAAAATGATAAGCATAATCAAGACTGCTCTGTTTCTTAGTATGATTCATAGAACCCTCCGCAGTTGGAGCATATTGCGCCAAGACAAAGAAAACGACATATTCAGTAGTCGTTCACAGGCCCATGCAGTCAATGACACCTTATTTTAAATTCAGCATGTTTTAGGCTAGTCCTGTGGGTTCTGTCTGGGTGTGATCTCTTACAGTACACTACAGCCACATTTCCAGACGGTTGTGTTATGAATGTTTAGGTCTGAGAAGTGCTTGCTGGACTTGCATGCTCTGATTATGACATAATTAACACCCCCAGTAAGTGGGGTAGAGCAGGGCCTGGTGCAGATGAAGAGGGGATTGTTCATTAACGAGATGCACTCTGGCAAACTTTGCAGCTTGCTGCGGCTAATAAGCCCCGGTGAAACAGAGCCCAGCAGTCCCTTGCATTGACCCTGGCCCTGCCCGGGATAAGGGAGAGTTTTGTCTCCTGAAATAATTGCCCTTTTCACATGTTACAAGTGTCCTGACCCCCGTGGTCGGCAGCCACTTTCCCCACCATAATTACTCCTGATCCGCTCCAAATGAGGCGACCGCATTAGGGCTGCAATAACAATGGCCCGGCTTCAAGCGCGGTGTGGGAAGTCTCAGTAGAGTGGCCTGGAACAGGGATGCCTTTTCTCCAGGCCGCCAGTCATTTCCATCACGTCAGAGGTGCATTTCTTACACTTGAAGTCAGCGTGGGCCCTTTTCCGTGGAGACAGGGATGTTTAGAGCACGATTTGTTAGCTCCTGGTGGCCCCAACTCCAACTGTGGTTTGGCTGCAGAAACAACCCCAATTAACAAGTAACTTCATTAGTGCTTTTTTTCTACACTTTCAACCCCTATTATTTTTTACATGGGGTTAATTAGAATAAAAATATCAGAGATATGCAACAGTATTTTAATTAAATGCATTACTGCTTATTTTGAGATGAGAAAACTTGTTCCAACACTTGGTTGTTCGCGAGCATGGTGAGATTACAGCTTTGGAAGGTGAGCTGTCTACAGCCCTTACTCAAAAGAGAAAGAATAAAATAGAGAAATGCCCATCGCTCCGAACCCTCGTTATGCAGGGTTAGCTCCAAGAACTTCTGAAGAAGAAAGATCAGGGAACAATCTGAGGCTTGATGGAGAGAGAGAAGAGGGGAAGGTGTTTGACCTGGTATCCAGCCAATCAACTGTTAGGCCGGTTCTGTTCAGGGCCTGCAGTGTCAGTTTGTTTTCAGTGCTCAGTTAGCCTAGCTCTCTGAGCCTGCTGATTACTCAACCTCTAGAAGCTACCTCTGAACGGCGGCCTAGTGGTTAAGAGCGTTGACCCAGTAACAAAAAGGTTGCTGGTTTGTATTCCCGAGCCGGCAAGGTGGAGAAATCTGTCATTCTGCCCTTGAGCAAGGCAGTTAACCCCCAACAACTGAACCCCGGGTGCAGATGACATGGATGTTGATTAAGGCAGAACGCCCACACCTCTCTAATTCAGAGGTTGGGTTAAATGCGGAAGACACATTTTGATTGAATGCATTCAGTTGTGCAACTGACTAGATATCCCCCTTTCCCCCACTAGCCTGCTGCTAAATCAACCTATTTTAGCATGCTAACTCAGCCTCTTAGGCTAGTTCTCTGAATCGACTAACGCAATGTCCGTTAGGCTAGGATAGCTTGCTGCTAACTACCTTACCACAGTTCCATTAGGGTGACTGCCAGCGAAGCTGTCAATAAACTGGATGATGAATGCATCTTCTTACATGTGAATTGAATAACATTTTTCATATTGCATTAGCATTTGAATAAGGCGATAAATCCATCCATTCTCCAACCAGATCTTTGCAGTTTGATAAAGGGGACAATCTTATCTGCCACTTCATGATTCCTGGCAAAATGTAACCATTAGCACTGTCACAGACGCTTTCCGCCACGGAATAATGCCCAAACACATTTTAGCCCACATTAAAAATGCATTCAGGAGGCATAAATGTAGCCTCTAAAGTTGGTTGCTCCCAAGGTCAGGAAGTGATGTATGAAATCCCCACTCCCCTGCAATTACAGCACACTTATTATTTCAAAGGATATGCCAGGAGACAGGTGTGCCATTCAGGGTCCGTGGTGAGTTGAAAATGGAGGCAAAAAAAAGAACCCCACACTGTGGTGCGCCATGTGGGCCGTTTAATGTTGAATAATGCAAATTCACCACAGGGGGCAGTTGTTTGGGGGAACAGGCCTCCAACGTAATTAAGACAGCACTCTCCTACACCATGACTCTGTCTCCTTATGGGGTCAATAATTAGCCAGGTTGGATGCACAGCAGGAGAGTAGGGCCTCAAATGGCCCCTGGATCTGGGGTTGTATGGGGGAGCAAGCCAGGATGGTCACCAATGACATGGTTCACACACTGATGATAGGGTTTGCATTAGGCAGGGCCCTTGACTTACTGCGGTGGTGGTGTGTTTACAGGCTAGTAATGCTGTAGGATTATTGATTGAAGATATTAGCTTCTCCAGATTTCTTTATAATAGGCAACGTTTCATCACAGTAGACATCTTAGATGTGTTAAGCCTGCCATTCTGGTCTTTATTCTTCAATGGCATTTTTAAAACCAGCACAACTCTTGGGTTAAATTAAATGGCTACTCGATTATTGGGTTGACTAGTCCAGGGGAATCTGTCACATGTTGGTGTGATGGGGACAGAAACACCTTGCCTGCAAGAGGGGAGTGGTGTGTGCGCATGCATTTGTGTGTGCATCCGTGTGTGTATGTACGCAAATGGACACAAGGGCTTATTATGGTCCACACGGTTACCAATTTCAATTAAAGCCGACCACAATAGTAAGTGTGCATGGATCTCAGCTGCCATTCATGTCTAATGGATCTAACTCTGGTTGTGTAGGCAAATTCATTGTCAGAAATGATTAAATCCTCATCTTCAATACCCGCTGCCCAGTCTGTCCAATTTCAGTAGGGGAAAATAAACCTGCAGTCACAGCCTTTAGTTATTCAACATTTGATTTATTAAAGGTCAACCAATGAGATTGGTTGGTTCTCAGCAAGTTGCCTCCCATTTAATGGACAGCACTCTACTGTATGCTGTTTGCTATTAGTCTCTGGTGTTATGTTTTAAGTGGCATTGCCCTCCATTTCTATGTATACTGGTGTACTGTAGAGTCTGAAGTGCTTGACCTGAATACTTTCATGTGACATATTGTTTTGGCCAACAATAGTCACTTATAGGCTTTATATTTTAAAGGATTAGTATCACAGCCTTTATTTTAGAGTACTTGAAAGTGAAAAAGCTTTAGTTGCCTGAATAGAAAATAAAAGGATATCTGCTTTTAAGATCATAAGTACTTCTGTTGGAAGTAGTTCGTTTTTTTAGCCTGTCCTCTACTCGCTGCATGCCTCCTCATCCTTCAGAATTTACATAAAACGTGAGGCAGCCAAAAGTGCTGCACATCTTTCATTATGAAAATGGTATCAGTACAGAAACACCTTTAAAAAAGGAGCACGTCTGAAGGGTTACCATTTTCAGAAGCTAAAATGTCCCAAAACATTAAAGCACCTCCCTCATCAGAATGGCAAAATTGGACTCACATCCTCAACTGAGAAGCAGTACCTGAGCCATAATTGAGTCACCACACACGTGAACAACACACACACACACACACCTCACCCAGGGTTCAATAATCCCAAGCAGGTTCCTAGGAAAACTGAGATCTCCCTGGAAGAGAGAAATACAGTACAGTTAATGAGTGCCTCCAATTGCCTCCACCCCTACAGAGCAACACACACACACACCTCAACATCCACAGCAAGTAAACAGCATGAACCAATATATATCATGGGACTTTTTCAGGAGGGATTATACAAGGTCTTGCAGTTAATAGGCATAACGGCAGATCAATTTGTTTCAAAATGGAAACGTGCATGCATAAACAGACACTGGTACAATTATGCTGCAGTATTCAATTTCCACATAAATTATTCTTTACAGAGATCACTAGCTCATTTAAAAACATTCAACAGCATTCCTTTTGGATGTCTAAATATCTTTCAAATCCTATTCCGTACCCTTTTCACTGCATTGTAAACTAACAACCTGTTACTGTAAAGTCCCCAAGGAAAGAGAGGTTGTCGCAGTGACAATACTGTACAAGACAACATTAACCAGTAAACTTACCACAGCAAAACCAATGTACTGGTAACATATCACAAGCTTCACGTTCATACTCTTTTAGAGCCAAATTTAAACAAAAAACAAGATCATAGCGCCGCTGACTTTAAGTTAAATAGAGCCTGAAATGAACACTGTAGAATGACCAAGTGAAACCAGAGAGAGGATGGGAAGGGAGACTGATGCAAATAGGTCAATCAATACATGTGAGAAGTGATGTAATGACATGGAGAAGTGACAACCTGCTTTAGCATGGCAGAGAGATGTGTATTTTCGTAATGAAGTATGCATTACACAAAAGTTTGGACACCTACTCATTAAAGGGTTTCTTTATTTTTACTATATTGTAGAATAGTGAAGACCTCAAAACTATGAAATAACACATATGGAATCATGCACACTCTTGGCATTCTCTCAACCAGATTCATGAGGTAGTCACCTGGAATGCATTTCAATGAACAGGTGTGCCTTGTTAAAAAGTGAAAAAATGTATCTGCACTGTACAGTATGTTTGTTAGCTACATAGCTAGCCATCCAGTTGAGGAATGATTCCCTACATTTTTCAAATTAACTGCCAATTTGCAAACATTTCATTCAAACAATGTAGTCGATCCACAGCCATACACTGATGTATATAACCTTCACAGCTTTTCAAGAAAACTACAATGTAGACATTTATGGCCTGTTTACATTTACACTGAGTGTACAAATCATTAGGATTTGTACACTCATATCTTTCCATGATATTAGACAAAGTGAATCCAGGTGAAAGCCATGATCCCTTATTGAGGTCACTTGTTAAATCCACTTCAATCAGTGTAGATGAAGGGGAGGAGCCAGATTAAAGAAGGATTTTTAAGACTTGGAGAAATGGATTGTAATTGTGTGCCGTTCAGAGGGTGAATGGGCAAAACAAAATATTTAAGTGCCTTTGGTAGGTGTCAGGCGCACCGGTTTGAGTGTGTCAAGAGCTGCAACGCTGCTGGGTTCACACAACAGTTTTCCGTGTGTATGAAGAATGGTCCACCACCCAGAGGACATCCAGCCAACCTGACAACAGTGGGAAGCATTGGAGTCAACATAGGCCAGCATCCCTGTGGAACGCTTTCACACCTTGTAGAGTCCATGCCCTGACAATTTGAGGCTGTTCTGAGGGCAAAAGGGGGTGCAAAGTAATATTAGGAAGGTGTTCCTAATGTTTTGTACACTGTATTAGAGGCTATTTATACAGAAATGTGGAAGAAAACCTGTATAAAACTAATGACAATATTTTAGGTTGACAATAATTCCATTAAAACAACTTCTGATATATCACATGCCTTACTTGTATTTTCCTGCATAAGTAATATCAGGATTATGTCTCTCCTTCCATTCATTCCAATTAAGACTGGTTTGGATTTCTCCCTGAACAATATGGCTGCCATTTTCACCCCATTCTGGAACTTTGGGGGTTTGTGAGCTAGAGATCCTATTAAATTACTAGAAGGGCTATGGTCTGAACATAGCCCTTCTAGTAATTTCTCTAAAAAGTTGGTCTAAAATGACCATTCATCTAAAATGGTTCTATGTAATGTTGGAGTAACTCACTATTTTGAATAAAACAGGATGTTGTGAAGTGCAGGTTGAGATGAAAGGAAACAGACATTGTTAGTCTTTCTCCCATGATGCATAGGGAAAATGTATCTTAGTTGTGAGAAGTTGCAACATTACGTGAGAGCATGTGGCCTCTGGATATGATAAAAGGATGCTCGAAGAGATCAGGAGTGAATCATTGAGTTAGTGTGCCACCCTGATGAGAGCAGCCATTTACATGTGTCTAAGTCCACATTCAGCCCTTTGAGCTCCACTGAAATATGAATCTTTTGCATTCACTGATGTGAAACACTCAAGTCTGATTGGTATCTGGTTTGGGGTGGGAGACATCATTGGGTCTAGTGAGAACTGTGTATAAAGATCATGGTCGATCACACTGAATCAAGCACTCACTGTTTAAAATTGTGAAATAATTTAATGACATAAAATGTAGTATGTTGGATGTGAATATTTTTGTTGATGTGTCGTGTTGCATATTGAACCTTTTTTTTTTTTAACTAGGCAAGTCAGTTAAGAACAAATTCTTATTTACAATGATGGCCTACATACAGAGTCAGCCCCTGAAGAAAATTAGGGTTAAGTGCCTTGCTCAAAGACACAGACAGGTTTTTTTTTTTTTCTCCCCACCTTGTCGGCTCAGGTATTTGAACCAGCAACCTTTTGGTTACTGGCCCAACGCTCTAACCGCTAGGCTACCTGCCACCCTAAATAGAGAGAGAACAGTTCTAGAAGTATATGGATAGAGGGCACAAGAAGTGAGTGAGAGGTATGAATTTGTTGGGTATGTTTTCCTTGCCTACATCACATTGGAGTTCATACATTATAATTGAGTTATAACGGTTTGTTGTATGAATTACATTATATCCCTTTGTATACTGTACATGGTCTGTTTGTCCGTATGAGCCATTGCAAAACATGTCTTCCATTAGTGATAATAATGAATCACTCAGGACTTAGCAAGGTTTATCAGACAGTTGTCCACTGATACATCAGTGATATCCCCACTGGACTGGGAAAGAATTCAAGTGAAAGAAAAGAAGATTTACAATAAGGAAGCAGGTGGCATGATAAACCATCTTAATAACTAGATGTGACCACACAATATGAAATGTTTAAATAACTTGTAACATTGTTTAGAGCCCAGGGCAAAGGAAGCAGATGCAATTTCAATATTTGAAATTGGACAGTTTATTTTAGAGTAAGAACAAGCCAATAAGCTGAGAAAATAGCAAATACGAGAGAAAATAACATTCCTGAGAAAAAAAAAAAAAAGTGAAACGACTTAAGAAATGTATGAAAGTAATCTCCAACTGGAAATTAGAAATCAACCCGCAGAAACGGAATAACAGAAAATAAATATTACTGTCCACTTTCTAAATCAATATAACATAGCTACAAGACAGAATTACCATGGTAACTCCGGTAAAGAATGAAGCAATTCTTATTATTCCAAAATAAAAAAATGGAGCCTGAAGCCAAAGTTTTATTACAGTAGCCGACAGATCACGTCTCTGTATTAATTTGAAAACATTGCTTTTCAATCACATGCTTTATGAATGTACAAATGTCATTGGACAGGCTGCTCGCAGGGTCGTAAATTAAAGTGCAAAGGTAACCAAGAATTTATCATCCGGTTTGAGGATTGGAGGTTCTCTTCAGCCCAGGTTCTTAGAAAGCCCAGTGGTGCGAATGATCAGCCAAAGACATGTTCTACAATGAGGACCCAATTATTCCTGCTGCAGCTGATAGTTCCTAATACCTTGAAGGAAAGAAAATGGCTGAATTGCTTTTTTCCACTAAAATTAGAAGTCAGTTGGAAACTTTACATTAGAGGGCATGTTCACCTGGAATATTTGGGGCAGGTGGTGGCATTCTTTTCTAGAGACATCCATATTAAGTAATTTAATGATGTGCTGCTTCCACACTACACATCTTCAGAATACCAGCTGTACTGTATTTTCTGACTGGGTTAATCTGTCAATACAGTTTCAGGGGGTAGTATAGTTCACTAGGAACAGAGTGTCTGAGGTGGACAGAGCCTTGTTGATATTCATGACCCACTTGGTATAGCACTACATGTTAGTGATACGAGAAGGTGGTTCCAGTCCACCACTGTTTTCACATTTAATGCCAACACACACACACACACACACACACACAGGGAAATGGTAAAGACCTTTAATCCAATCAATTCCATTACAACTAAGTAACCAGTTATTACACTGGAGCTGGAAGTCAATGTGAAGTTGAGCCTTGTAGTAGGTCAAAAAATTAATGTAAAATGTGTGGGTGTTTAAAAATAGGTGGAGAGGGAATTGATTTGTATCCTACTTTCTCAAAAGAGATTTGAAAAGTGATTAGCTTTTCCTCTAGAAGAGAGCTGCCTGGTTATTTCCCTTGATCGCTGTGATGCATCAGGCCTCCTAGAGACTTCACACATACTCACAAGTTTTGCACTGTTAAAGCCAAAGAGTTTCAATAAAACTCAGGCTGTCACAGACTCAACATCTGTTCTTTTTTTCCCCTATGAAAAAATGCCCTCATGAGAATAAGTTTAACTGATTTAAGGCAGAAAACAAGATCTTAAAAACTGCATGGATGTCTTATCACATTACTGTAGGCTAATATACGCTGCATTTAAGAAGTATGCTGAACTGCCAAGTAGCCTACCTACACACAACACGCCACACACACACACACAATTGCCTCTTATGCACAGTAGGACAAATGGCTTTATGCTTAGTATGGACACTATAAAATGCAGGCAATGTGTCCTCTCAGCCAATGGATCACTAACAGCCTGCTCTAGCTATGGGAGAGCACAGATCCAAGCAGCCCTCTCTCTCCCCATCCCTGCCAAAATGCCAGCGCAGTTTGTCGGCCCCAGCAAGCAAAGGGTGAAGCTTTTAGGCAATGAGTAGCAGGTGATCTCAGCTTTTCTGCAAGTCCTAATGCTCCTAAAAGCCACTCTCCCTGGTTCTGTAATTGGGCATCAGTAGTTAATGTAGTATTGACTGCATTACATGCTCCTGTGCATCCTTTCCCACTAATGCCATTTGCATCACCTTGTACATTTACCATATTGCTTAGCCAATAGCTGTTAAAAGCATCTGAATCATGAATCATATAGGGGACTTTTAGTAAGACAGACATCTAAAGGAGACAATTTACAGTTGAGTTAATCTGGGTACATTAGCACAACATGGATTTAGCTAGACAGACCAATTTATGTTTCTACGGCAATCCCTTTATTGGTTTTTAGATGGGTAAGTGAAAGGATGCTCGGCTAAGAGATATGAAACATCAATTTTCAAACATAAATAATGAGTTGCAAATGCAAGCCATTACTTTGGGGGGGGGGGGGCTCTGGCTAAAACCAAATGTGTGATGACAGTATTCTCTGAGAGATGACAAGAGTAGCCTATTTTAGGTCCTAGGAGGCTGTGAGAGAAGGTATTAAGTTGCCTGCCTATTAAGTATACAGACCTCACCATACATCAGCTACACAAGTGATAGAAAGAAAACTACTTTGCATAGCAATTTTACACTAACTAATAACAGAAGTTAAGTGATCCAGTTTCACAACAGGTTTTTTGGATAACTTAATCTTTGTGTATGAATTATGCTACTAAATATCAACTTACACATAAAATAGGCCGCCAAGAGAGAAAGGTTTGCTCTGAAGTAAAACTTAATGGGATTACTTGCTCATTAACCTACATAGCCCTTTTCAAAATAGACAGGTATTGCATTAGAAAAGGAAACTGCCATCCCTATTTCATGGTGATATCCATAATTGGCAATCAAGTTAAAAGCACTCGACGTCATCTCCCATCCTGTGCTGATGTCAAAGAGCTGCTTCGGTAACTTCAGAGGATGCGAGGAGCACTTTAGACGGAGGGAAAGTGGGACCATGTTTACTGCCGCGTTGTGTTGCTACGGTTGCAATGCCCATCATGTGAACAGTCCTTTATAAACATAAAGCTCCAAATTGCAGGGGACATGTAGTCTTTGAGCAATAGAATGTGTATGTGCGTGCTGAGAACTTTAATGGATATTGGAAGTAAACGAGCAAGGTTCTTCGAGAAAAAAACCCGCTAATAATTATCACCGGATATCCAAATAAAAGTCTACTAAGACGTGTATATTTCGTAGGACCGGTAATGTGGGTTAATTTATATCCTGAGGTAGGCTAGGTTATCTACCTAGTACAAAAACAAACACTGTTCCAATGTGACATCCAGAAGAAATACCCATCGTCGGGGGTGTTACTCACTCTCTTCCTTGTCCAACACCATCGTCCTGAGGAACGAGGAGTCCGGCTCCAGACGATCCGTTCTCGGCTCCAGCAGGCTTCACTAGTCGGTGTGCACAAGGCTTCTCTTAGAAATTAGATTCTAAACAGCGACCGACTCGTCCTTATGTGTTCAGCAAGCTAAAATGGCACGAACGATTGGCTTGTATCTGGTTTAGTAACGGAAACCTTTGTAACATGAACGCAGGTTTGAATGTTATTCTATGCTATTGATAATATAATTTATCGGCGAAAGAAAGAGCGGTGCCCGCGCTGTTTGCTCTTGCTAAACACAGACAATTGCCTCTCCGGACTAAACTGCAACTGCAATTTACACGGGTAAAACAATGTTGGTTGGTCTTCGTAAATTCCATACGAAAACAAAGAATGGAAAGCAGTAACATCTACTGAATCTGTACTCGTATCAAACGCTTAGACTAGACGACAGAGCCCTCCGCGCTGTGAAATTCTCTCTCCCGTTCTCATTTGCGCCGAAACTGTAACTATATTCAAAAAATCCAATTCCAGACCTGACAACTGCTAAAAGCATACTCACACTGCCTTTCTCTCCCAATTTATGTGCTGCGCCCGCTTCTGCTACGGAATAAGTGTGCGCAGTTCGCAGAGACCCTCAGATTCCCCTGTTAATTAAATCAATTCATTATGCTCAGATCTGATTAGCAGCCCTTCCCCCCTCTTTGAATCAATTATTCAATACACAAACATAATTGCTTGTGCCAGAGGTGTCTAAGTATTAGCTTATTTAACTCCAAGGACACTAATTACCCCTAGGGCAAGGGAACTTTTCTCATTAATTCTGACAAAACACAAAAGCACGGCTAAGGGAAAGTGTGCGTGCGTGTGTCCCGGTGTGTGTGGTGTGCGTGCTTGGGTGTGATTGGTCTGTCTGTGAGTGCGTGTGCATGCGTCAGTGTGAGTGAGGGTGCCAGCATGCGTGCGTTTGTGTATGTCCGTGCATGCGCGTGTGTGTGAGTGTGTTAGAGAGAGAGAGAGAGAGCGGGAAAGAGTAAGAGAGACAGAGACAAACAGAGTTTAACCATGCAATGTTTTTATTATTGCGCACTACACGTGCATATTAGTTATTGCTTCCCCTCGCCATTATTTTAAGGATAGAATAGAAATCACATATCTAATTGTGATTAGTGTGTTCCAGATCTACTTATCATACATAGATAAACAGTCATTTTATAAGAGACAGCACAACATATGGACTGCGTTTTGATTAGTGGGTAGATAGGAGGTTCAGTTTCAAATCTGCTAATTTAATTGTTGACTGTTATTGCCAAAAACAAAGTGTTGCTGCTGCTTCATGTTGGAACCTTAAATAGCAGTACTTCCACTTGCATTGCGGAGACTGGTAACCAATTTATGGGGGCGATCCAACCAAGATTAGCCATTTAGAGTGGAGTACGCTAAAACAATACTGGATTGTCAGCAGGCTTTATCTGCCTGCGGTTTAGGCTCAGTCTTCCTTTACTTTTTGTTTTATTACAATGTAATTCATTACTGATGGGAAATTGTATACCCATTATAGCTTGACCACCTGCAGTATCTGATCTGATTTGGGAAGCCTAGCTTCTTTCCTTATAGGTGAAATAGAAGTGATCTACAATTAAAATGACGTGGTAAAGCACTTTGAATGTGATAACATTGTGGATGGCCTGTGGTGTGTACCTTTATTGTAAGCCCATAGCTATATTTAAATGACGTTGTGTGGAAATGGTCCTGTAATGTGTGCGTTTGAGATGGATTGTGTTTCATCAACTGCACTCACATAATCATTTATTACAGATATTACATGGCTCCTGTGAATTCTACAGTGGTTTTCCTCCACAGAGCGCTAGATTGTAGTGAACACGGGGAGATATTGCATTGCCCCTGAAATCAATGGCCTGATCCCTCTCTCACTGGCTCCCTGGTTGACATGCTTGACTTTTCATCTCCGCAGTCATATAGATTGATGACTTATGACCGAGAATGTATGTTTGCTGACCTCTAGCAAAAGTGAATGACACATAATTAATCCAATCACACAAAAGAAGGGAACGAAAGGAAAAACATGTCATCAGCATTTGACTTCGAATAACCATTTGGCATTTGAATGTAGAAACACATCACTATAAAAAGAACATTCAGAAAGACAGAGAAAGAAGAATGTTATTAGTCTGTATGTGTGTGTGACAGAGAGAGAGGAGGAAAGTGGAATGATACAACTATTTACCATGTCGCAGTAATTCTAACTGTATACAGAGTACATGTGTTTCCATGTTAACATATTAGTACTGTCTACTGACATGGTGTTGTGGTCGGGCTACTGCTGAAATGATTACCACTGACTGACCGTGGTGGATTGGTTTATTGGTTTATTTGGATCCCCATTAGATTTTGCTGAAGCTGCAACTATTCTTCCTGGGGTCCACACAAAAACATAAAACACAACAAGTAACAAACCACTGATACACTGATAGACAATGAGGCTGCTGCTGAGACCATAGTGCATCCCAAATGGCACCTTATTCCCTATGTGCACTATTTTTGACCAGAAAAGTAGTGCACTATGTAGGGAATAGGGTGCCATTTGGGACACAGACCATTATGTGACTGGCAGGTAGGTTCAGCTCCCACTTTGGCGTTAATCAGGAGATAGAGGCATGAAGGACATGTCAGGCCCAGGCCCATACGTCACAGCTCTCCCCTGATTAAGCTTTCCTATGAATGACTTGCATTTGTGCTATGACACAGATCATGTTTCCCCCTGTAATAATGGTCACCTAGCGATGGAGCACTCTATTGTTTCCCCTGTTCCGGGGGGCTACATGGGGCGTTACGGTGCAGACCCTTCCTACTCCAGCACCAACAGCAGGGCCAGTGATGGCTGGGAACAAGCCCCTGAGTGGCTCGCTCCTCTGATACAGAGTTAATTAAAATTCATTTCTGAATGTGCATTAGCCGGGCCTCATCTATTTACCGGCAGCTCACATACAGCCACTACAAAACATTGCTCTGTAATTAACCCCACCTAATCAGATAGTGGAGCAGTGTTGTGTTCCCGTTCGTCCTCAGGCACATCACCATTGGATGGAGGTTTCAGAGAGAGGATGAGCCATTCTCTAGTTCAGAATGGCTAAGCAGATTAAAACCTCATATCAAACATGGTATTTAGTTTACCGGGTGGCCTCAATGGAGAGTGCTCTCCTTTTATGCGTGATGGGGTAAAGCTTCAGGGATGTGGCTTTAAAGGCCCAGCCCTTAATTTGAAATTGTCTAGGTGGGATGAACAGTGTTTTTTAATCAGAACTCTTCCAGCGCATCCAGAATGTGTTTTTCTCTTGTTCAGTAAAGCAGTAAAGAGGTTCGATACCTCATGTTTAAGATTGTGAAACCTACTGTAAGCCTACATCATTTTAGATCTTCATCATCCTTCCACTCTCATCATCTCCATATGGATTGGTTAATGATATGTTGCTGAGGTTGTATGCTCGATCAACTCATAGAAAGACACTTAAGGTATAAAAAACAAAAGGCATAAGCTGTAAATAGATCACCTTTTCCCTGGGGCCTCCAGAGGAAGGCTGGGTTAACTTACTCCAGCAGGTGTTAGTGAATGAGGTGTTTTAGTGAGATGTTGATCTGATTTTTTCACTGTATGTTGCAGTTGATATACTTTATCACGCTTGAGAAATGCACGTCTTTCAAATAAATGTTTTACAGAACCATAATAACACACATTTGTTTTGGTCTCTAAAGAGAGTTAAGGTACAGCCCCTCCTAGTGGCTGAATAATGTATATTTTCACTTGATGCTTACACACAAACTTGTCTTTGAGGATGTTTTGAATTCACTCTACAGTTTCCTGAAACCACTTAATACCACATACCACTTTTTCCTGGGAACTCTAAAGCTGGGAGAAGATTGTCAGGGAAGGAATTCACACAGTATGGGCAGAGTAGTGCCAGCAGAAATACACAGTGTGTAAAAACCTCTGTACACCTACTCATTTAGAACCTCTGTACACCTACTCATTTAGAATTTAGGAACCAATCTAAAATAGATGAGGTGTCATTTGAGGAGTGGGGGGTAGGGAAGAGAGAATCCCTTTCCCAAACATTTAATCCAACTTTAATCCCAGTCATTAGGAATTAGACATGCCGAGCTGTCCGGCCGTGCCTCTAAATTACAATCAAACGGTTACCAATTACACAAATTATTGACGGTAGATTCTCTTTTCAACTGCAAATTAAGGCTATTAAGAAAGGCTCCTTTTTAATGCAAAAGTGACTAATTAACCAACGGATGGGAAATCTGCAGCCCAGATATCAAAAAAGTGCTCGGCGCACATTGCAGAAACACAAGGGAACCAATTAGTTTAATTATCAAAACAGCTAATTAAAATTGCACAGTTCCTAATTAGTTCTTTGCTTTTGCCTCTAATTGACAGCATGGAGATAAATGGGCTGCCGATGAAAAGGGGAGAGGAGAAAAACAGGAGAAACTTGGGCAGAATATTTATGCTGACTTTATCTCCGTCTGTGTGGCAGCCCTTGAAAGTGGAAAATTAATGACCTTAATTCCCAAACTGTTTTCCCTCTAACGGTGCTCCCCTCTGTGCTCCTGGTGCACGCTCCTTTGTATGGGCCTGCCACCCTGCCAACTGCTGGAATGGGAGAAAAGGGGGACTTGGGGGTGGGAAGGAGCCATGATTCTCCTCCTAATGTGACAGCTCCCGCCTAACAATAGAGAGAGATGAAAGAATGGAGCAGATGTAACCACTGGGAGCATTGCATCATGGGACTGCAACTCTGTTGCACTTTTTTAAAGGGCTTCTGTCATCTTTTGGAGGACTAATTTGTCCCATGAAAAAGAGGGAACTCTGCCGGGACGGAGATAAAAGACATTTGACGGACTAGAAATACTTTAAAGATTTTTATTTGGATGCCAGACTGAATGCTAAAATGTCTCTGATGAGTAATTGCTCTCCAAACTTTTTGCATTCATACATTTTCTTGAAGAAATGTACCATGTGATCTCAGGTCTGAAACCAAAATGGAGGCAGGCAGGCAGGCAGTCGTATTCATACCAAAGATGGTGGATAAATTATGATAGTTCTCTCAGGCCGTTTACCATATATATTTTTTGTTTGTCAATTCCAGTCTACTTAACTGGGTGTGTCTCCCATAGACAAAAAAACGGAACAAAAAACAGCGACTGAGGTGTCTCACTTCGTCTTTCATCTCTAGTTATACCGAATAGATCATTAAGGTTTCCACTCTTATTGGTATGATCTGTTTGAAGGTCCTTGAAACTAAAGAAGAAAGATGGATCCTGTTAGACAGAGTTGTTACAAACCTGAATGACATTCATTTACATCTGAAGGGAAGACTCTCTGTGGTGTATATCCTCCTGGGCATGCCAGGCCAGGCAGCTGGTGCTAGGGCTGGGGCTGCATGAGGCTGGGGCTGCATGGGGCTTGGGCTGCATGGGGCTGGGGCTGCATCGGGATTGGAGCTGCATAAGGCTGGGGTTGCATGAGGCTGGGGCTGCATGGGGCTTGGGCTGCATGTGGCTGGGGCTGCATCGGGATGGGGCTGCATAAGGCTGGGTTTGCATGAGGCTGGGGCTGCATGGGGCTTGGGCTGCATGGGGCTGGGGCTGCATGGGGATGGGGCTGCATAAGGCTGGGGTTGCATGAGGCTGGGGCTGCATGGGGCTTGGGCTGCATGGGGCTGGGGCTGCATGGCTGGAGCTGCATGAGGCTGGGGCTGCATGGATGGGGCTGCTTGAGGCTGGGCTGCATGGGGTTGGGGCTGCATGGGGCTGGGGCTGGGGCTGCATGGATGGGGCTGCATGGGGCTGGGGCTGCGTGGATGGGGCTGCATGGGGCTGGGGCTGCATGAATGGGGATGGGGCTGATGCTGATGCTGATGCTGGGGCGGCTCTCTGTGTTCCTGGGAGGCCAACCTTGTCATGTGTAATCCTGTCTCTCTGCCTGCATGCAAGTGACATGCGGGTCCATTTCGGCACATTATCAGATAACGATCTACTAATCAGTTTACTTTGGGACCTGCGATAAAATGTAAATTGCATTAATGCTCAAATTATGCATCAAACTACGCAGATAGGGCCAGGCCATAGGCTGCATAATGCTAGGATCATTCAGTTAGTGCCTTCTACATGCAGTGTTAATGCACTGATTTCTCCTTCTCTGGTCAAAATCAAGTGCGATATGTCAGTCAGTTGGAGGCTGGGAAACTGGAGGATCCTTGTATGAATTGGAAGAGAAGGGCTTTTTGCAAAGCCCCACTAAAAAGCAGTAATGATTGCTTGTCTGTTTCTTGTGTCTAACATGCGCTCATGGAAAAGGAATTTCAGCTCGTTAATGTTTTGCTCTCCTCTCGGGTTGAAATTGCATAGGTATTAATTTACTTGTAATCCTTGCAAGTAAAAGTGGATTGCCTGAAGAGCTTTTAGTAACAACATTCGAAATGTGATTTATCTGCCCATTTCAAAATTACACCCTGAAGAGACCCCATGTAGTAAAGCCTGGAGGAACTTGCTGCCCGCGACTAACAAACACAAGTCCTGCACTAATTGATTGTCTTGTGTTTTATTTATGGTACGTCAGTAATTAGTGGACAGCATAATGTAACTCATTCATTAACACCTGCTACCACTATGGATCTCATTGCTTTGTTTTAGATGCACACATCATTAGGGAGAAACAAAAGTGGGAATTTATTAGCGTGGGCTCGTGTAAATAGTCGGTGTGCCTTTAAGGAAGAACACAGGCCTGTAAAACTTTTGTCAGCATTTGCTCACTGATTCCATTTGCTGCAGAATATGTTAAGGAAGAGCAGTATAAATTTAATTTTAATTGTTTTGTACACACGCCAGTGAAAAGGAACTGATTGGATACAGTTCACAGACAGTATATTAATAGGTTATTTTCATATGTTAATTGGTTTGCATAATCTCTCCCTGTGCATGGTTTCGAAGTACCTGGCATTGAGAAGGGGACAAGAGAGAAAGGAAGACTCCAATTTACATAAAACCAGCTCTTCTGAACATTAAATAATAATGCATCTGCAAGCTGAAGGTGTGCTCAGTTAGCAGAAAGCACATTTTTATAATTTATACTCCAGCTGTTTCAGTGCTTTCGAGTCCATTTTCCTCCTTGCCTTCATTTAATGAAATCTTGTTACTGGAGAATTGACTGGGGTGAATTGAGATTTTAATCCCATTGACGTTCCACCATGGAAATGCACACTAGTGGGACCTTTTAATGGAGGGCTCTGTAATGAGAAGACACTTGTATTCAGCTCCCGACAATAATGAATCTCATCAAATGTTAAAGCCCAGGCCGTGTGCGAGGGGCTCAAATTTCAAGGTTTTTGACCATCCCCGTTTGAGTCATTCCTCGGGGAGTGTGTGATTACTCAAGTTTAGCAGTTTATTGCCTCATCTTTCAATAACCACTGAAGCACAACATTCTCATCTAGGTAGTTGTTTTTTCTCTCTCTTGTTGAAGAACAGGCCAATATAGAGTGCAGAACATCCTGGGATCCTGAGGAACTGCTGTTAGCATTGCTGCTATTATTATCCAATGGATCTCTCATGATTGTAGACTAAAAACAAAATTGGTTGGCAAAGGCATCTACAGTATGTTATTGTCATAATGAATGTTATGGGTTTTCTCCCCAACTTGAATGTGTTCACCTTCGGCTATGCTATCACCCTGCCTCTCTTTGTTGTATAACAGTTTTATTCTAGAAGAAGCACATGAGGGGGAAGTCTTATCACCTCCCCTCTCCCTCTGCCCTGCTTAACCCCTGATCTGGGGCCATTGTTAAGGAGAGACGTTGTGTAGATTAGGTAGCCTTCCAGGGCACACAGAGACTGGGCAGCATGCTGCACTTCTCTTCTCAAATACCAGCCATTCACTTGGCTAGCATGAAACCATGCAAAGAAAATCCTGTGATCCAACAGCAGTCGACTTTGAAGTGGACTAATTCAGTGCGATGATCTGTTTGGAGAGTCAAAGAGCATGCTCTATGGTTTGCTGACCTCATTCCAGCCTGAAAGTCTCTGTTGAAAATATATGTTTGGAAAGCAAGCAGCTACAGTATGTTGTTACCAGATTTTAAATTTAATGAATCATGGACATGGAGTATATTGATTTTGAAGTCAAACCCCAGATATGATCAAATATATACTATATATACTTTATATACAAATATACTTTTTCCCTTTTCTCTCAAGCATGACATTGCTGAAGGACATGTTTTGTGGTCCAGGTCAGGTATGTCCTCTACTTTAGTTCACTTTAGCTGTCCCACTATAGTACAGTGACCTAACCTAAAACAACAGGCTGGAGAAATCTCCCAGGGTCATAGGGGTCGCCGTGATGTAATGCAGTTTTATATTTGAATGACCAAACGTGACCTTTGAGATTATATGAGGAGCCATTTCTCTGCGGGCCAGAGTGTGTCCCTGCTGCTATGAAACCCATGTCCCTTTGATCCCTCTGTAATGAGACTAACACCACACGTTGTGGTCACTGAACACTGTGACACATTGTGACACTCCGCTGGAGAGCCGGGTGTGTGTGTGTGTGTGTGTGTGTGTGTGTGTGTGTGTGTCTGTGTGTCTTTGTGTCTGTGTGTGTGTGTCTGTGTGTCTGTGTGTGTGTGTCTGTGTGTGTGTGTGTGTCTGTGTGTCTGTGTGTCTGTGTGTGTGTGTGTCTGTGTGTGTGTGTGTCTGTGTGTCTGTGTGTGTGTGTGTTGCGTGTGCCTTCAGGTACAGTGCCTGGAGACATACATCCACAAGGAGAAGTATGGCAGTTCAAGACTGATAATACTCCTAGACACCACAGACATTCACACGAATTCTCTGAAACACACTCATTTTAGGTTCTAGGAGTTCTAATCAGAGTATGGGAATCCCAGGCATCAGTGGAGACATGCTGTGCTGCTCTGTTCTATAATTTGGTTGGTGTGTGTGCTTCTCTGGACCCACTGTGGCCGGTTGGAGGGACGGCGGGCTGCAGCATAGCCCAGCTCTCTCAGACATCCACAGAGGTCCGCTGAAGATCAATCATGGCTTGGGCCGTCCCCACGAGACTCTCAGTAACATCCACTGATTGCTTTCTGCGGTGCAGGCCGTTAAGTGGAGCCTGGCGATGGGCTCCTGGACAACACTTAACAATCAATCAGGGGGGCATGGCCACTTCCCACTGCATGCTGGGCTTAGCGCAGCTCCCTTCCTCCACATTACACACAAACAATAATTCAGGTGGACACAAGTGACACTCAGGAATCACATGTTGAGTTAGAATGTGGTAGAGGAGAGATGGAAGGAAAACTTAGGTTGTGTGATTTACATAGACTGGGTTGATTGAGGCCTGTTAAACCCAGCAGTTGTCTTTATCCTTCACAGAGAGGACTTGTCATGTTTCTGTATCTCTTTGTTTCTATTTTCAATCAGTGTCCTTCACAGAGAACGGTAGTTGACTAGAAGATGAAACAAGAGACAATCACACATCAGAACCCATCGTCGTCAAAGGAACGTACACGGTGCATTATGGCAAATTAAAGTAATAACTTTTGAGCACGTTGTGAGACAGATGCAGAGCTTTTTAGTTTCACTGCATGGTTGTGATGTGCAGTAGGACAGCCAGGCCCAGCCCTTTCTAAGAGTGCTACTTGAAGTTTACCTATTGATTAAGGATTCCATTGACTTAATAAACCCTCAGCCTTCCATCAGACAAGTAGCCAATATATGTTCTAATCTCTAAAACGGATGTCTGGCCCCGGCTCTCTTTAAATGAATTGATCTACTCATCCTCCTACAAATGGAAAAATGGGCGAGTATTGATATGATTCTTAGGCTGGTGATGGATGTATGTGGCTTTAAAACACGAGCCATAGTCCAGAATGAGGGAAGTCCACAGGAAGCTGCATTACCAGAGTGACTCAGAGAGAGACCACTTTGATTAGTCTGAAAAAGGAAACAATATCAGCCCACCTGTTCGTTTCTTACATGCGTTTTGCATGATGGCAATCCACATCCAAATGAAACAATAGGAACTACTGGCAAAGCTTCTTTATTTAGTAGGGGTTTTGTTGAATGAAAAAGTGTTATTCCTATGGATATCGACCATGGGAAAGCTTCACTTACTGTATTTAAGAGATAATATTTTTCTGGGATAATAATTGATATAATTTAACACCTGTGAAGAGATTTGTAACACATTACGGGGAGCTGAGTTCAGATCGCTTACTACTGTAGTGAATGTGTGTCACGACTTCAGCCGAAGTTGCTCCCTCCCCTGGGCGGGCTGCCGGAATAGGTCAACGTCGCCCGAGTACTAGCCACCACCGATCCACTACTCAGTGTCCGTTTGTCCTGTTCCCTTCACACCTGTTGTCCATTTTGTCACTAATTGTTGGTGCGTCTTATTCCCTCTGCTCCCTCCGGGTCTCTGTCGGTGATTGTCATTATTGTGAGTGTGTGTTACATGTGAGTTCATTGTGTTGCGGAACTATTTAATGAGTGTGTCGAGTAAACTCATTTTCCCGCTACCCTCCTGCCTCCCTGCGCTTGTTTCCACTACACCTGCCTTTCGCGCAGGAAAGCATTGGCAGGGATTGTCAGTAGGCCTACAGTATCTGAGGAGAAGGTTTGATGTTGCTGGTGAAGAGAGGATGAAGACTGAGATCATTCCTGGTCTTTGATTCAGGCCTTCACAGCGAGTCTCAGATGAAGGGATGATATTATCTCAGATAAAGGTATTGTTTGATATTCAGACCCTTGGCAAATATTAGTGTTAGTCAGATTGAACCCAAGGGAACGGGAGATGCCTGCATCCCTCTAGACTGCAATTGTTTCACTGGCTGGGGGGATACATGCACCGATTGTTTTGGGGAGCTAAGAACCTCTGTGTTCAGTTCCCACAACAACCAGGCATTGTCGGGTCTCTCTGAGATTACAAGCGTGACCACATGAATATTCACAAATGTGGACCAGCTGTAGTGAGAACCACAGAGACATTCACATTCAGAGAACTGGGTTATCTCTCTCTCCTGGAAAGGATTGACATTCACATTCAGAGAACTGGGATATCTTTCTCTCTCCTGGAAAAGATTGCTTTATATCCTCTACTTTTCATTTTCTTATTAGAAAAGGCACTTTATTTGAGAACATTTTACAATCGCTTTCCCTCACTGATCCCCCCTCTATTTAGCTGTCAGAAATGTTCATATTTTCTCCGGCCTCAAATAATGAGCCAGCTTTATTGGTCAAAGGCCGTAATAATTTGAGTTCTTATTTTATAAACTCATTTCTTCCGACTGACATTGTGATAGAGGCAGGAATAATAAATCACAAACACGTTCCAGAAGATTGCATTGTAAATGTCAAACTAGACAGGAAATTGTAATTAAAGAAAGGAAATTGCTTCAAAGAAGCACTCGAATTTTAAAATGAGCTAAGCATGGAATTTTGTAAGCATTTAATTATGGCCCAATTTGTAGAGGCTGTTTAGCTCTCTCTCTCTCTCTCTCTCTCTCTCTCTCTCTCTCTCTCTCTCTCTCTATCTCTCTCTCTCTCTCTCTCTCTCTCTCTCTCTCTCTCTCTCTCTCTCTCTCTCTCTCAGTCATATAGTAATTCTCTCCTCTACATAGCTGCTATTGAAAGCTGGCTGCTGAGAATGCTTAGAGGATCAGGGTAGAGCTTAATTCTCATCGCTCTTGTTCACAACCAAGGTTATTATTTCATGATATTTCCCCCTGACATTGTCTCTGTGCACTCTCAACTGAAGGGTCTCAATTGGAGCAGAAAGAGGGAGAAGATATGTGGAGATTGAGTCTTAACCCTAAATAGATAATTGTGTATCATATTTTTGATGGGAGCACTTAATAGAAGTGGCGCTGTCTAGCAGAAACATCAATATTGAACCCTCTTTATTCATATTTATATACGTTGGCATGACAGTGTAATCAGAGGAGAGAAAGTATCTAATATGATGTGTCCCTTTAGACATTTTGCAAAATGCTTGAAAAATTATTTTATTTTATTTATTTTAACTACTGCTAAAGTAGCAGCTACTCTTCCTGGAGTCCAAGGCTTTAAACAAAGGTCCACTGTCCATATTTACTCCTCAGACTATTTGAGTTTATAGAAGATAGCTTCCAATGTGTTTTCATATACTAAAGAGTAACATTGGTAGAGGGGTAGAGCTCCATTGCATTTGACCACCCTGTCAACACCAGGCCCCAGGCCCATCCCTAACCCTGCTATAGGACCAGAGGTCCAGGAGAATGGAGTGAGTGTCTGCGTGAGGGGGGCTGCAGAAGGGGGGCTGGCGGTCCAGTGTTCACAGTGATGTCACGCAGCCTCTCCGCAGACTGGCTGAGTAAGAGGAACAACAGAATTTCGACTGAAGAGATCAATTATAGATAGAAGGAAATGAATGGGAAAAGTAATTTAATACATTATTGAGTTGATGTCTTATATCATGTACAAAAGCAAATTAAAAATTTGATTTTGTAGTTGGATGAAGCTGGATTTAAAGAGCTTCAAAATTATATTTAATTAGAAAATGAAAATAAATGTCAGTGATTGGTATATGAGGTTTCACTGGGGAGGGTAAATTAATGAGGGCATTTGGAGCGATAGCAAATTATGTGCCAGCTTGGAGTGTGACTGTCTGGACAGACGCGGAGAGGAGAGGGTGGGGGCCAGAGTTTAAACAGTCGGCAGTGGAGTGTCGCTGTGTCTTCTCCCCTCTCACAGATGGGCAGATTGGGAGGCACAGTTTTTCTTCCTCTCTTTGGGCCCCGTTCCACTCCAGTCTACATGGCCACCGACACAACAATGCCACCAGTCTACTGAATAAAAGGCACAGGAGCAGATCCAAAACATGTGCTATGAATGTGTCAGGGAAATTAGGTTGAGAGAGCGCCTCAGCAAAGGGTCAGAGAAGGTAACACACGTAAAGTAAACTCAAAACATCACTACATTTTATAGAATGGATGCAGCTCTGTGAGTTCAAGTGTAAGTTCAAGTGAACTTTGCTTTACACTGTTGTTTTATTCAAAATTATATATCCAACTCTCAATTAAACGTAAGTTTCAGGACTAAAAAAGAGGATAGCATGGCACAATCTTCAGCCTGAGGAAATATAAATATACATAGTAATTAGACAAGGAAACTTAAAAGTTTAATCTGAGTCTCTCTCTCCTCCAAGTGAACTGTGATGTGAGGAAGGAAGCCATGGGACAAATAAGGGGGAAAGAGGGATGAGAGGAGTAGAGAAAGATGGAGGGGGAGATGGGGGAGAGAGACTCATTTATGTTTGTGTTTCCGATGCCATGTCTGGGATGTAGCATCCCCTCAGACGGCGCCTGGCGTGGAGCGTCTCGAGATGCAGAATGCAAATAGAGCCGGTTTCTAGGTGAGGTTGGGCACAGTCACAGCTTGTGTTGGGACCCAATCGGCGAGTCGCTTAACAAGTGTTCTTTGTGATGCCGGGCCCCTGGGACCGAGGGAAACGACTCCCATCATCTTCTAGGCTGTGTTACTTAAGCAAAAAATACTCAAGTCTGCAGCCACTATTTATAAGATGAAAGACTCTCTTCGGGGAATGTCAGAATTAGTATTTTTTTCTGCAATTAATTTGTGTTGTGAGATTTTCTGGTGCCCAGGCTCCCCAGTGAGTTGGTGTTTGTGTATTTGCTCTATAGTCATTGTGTCGAAACTCCAGGAAAAGGGGACTGTTTTTTGGGCTTTTTTGTTACTGTTATACCCTCAGCTCATAGTCTGGATGAGCATCCTCCTACACAAAACCTTAATAGTGTGTCTACAAGATAGAGATACATCATTTATTTGATATACTCGGTAGAAATAAGTAATGGATATAGCGAGAGGCGTTGTCAAAAGGTGAAGCAGGAAAAGAAATGGTGCAACACATTGTCAACCTCTCAATTTCAGAACTCTTCCCCTTGATATCACTCTCTCTCTTTCTACCATGCGTGTGTACACATACACACACTGACAAACATAGAGAAGCCATAATGAATTAAGAACATCTCAGTATAATTAATTGGTTATATCAACTAAAGGCAAAGATAAAAGCCAAACTGTAATTGAATGTAATGCTTCATTTAAGTATAGATTTGTACCAGACCACTTTATTGAATTGCTTTCCCACACTTATAATATGCTTTTAAAATGGAGTCGACAAACTCCTGTTGGGGAATTAAAAAGTCAGTTAATAGCTAATTTACCTAAAATTCACTCTTTTCATGTGGACTGGAAATCCATGTTGTGCCATAGGCCTAGTGCAGTACTGCATCCCCTGCCCTGATTATGTGGCTTGGTGATTGTAGCCTGCAGTGTTGGTTGAGGAGAAGGAGAGCCTCTCTCTCCATGTCTTCAGGCATTACTGCAGTAATGGAACAGAAAAGGTGCTAATATTAAAACGTGTGACTCCACTAATGAATCAGTTTCAATATTCTGCAATTCTAAGCACTAAATTATCATAAGACATCCGCTCTTGTGCCCATTCAAATGAGCAACACTTTGCTTGGAATAAACTGTTCGACTTAATGAGTTGAGAAAAGAGCATGATTACCTCCTCCACTCCCGTCAACACATTCTAAAGGCTGCCATAGAGAACGTTATGGGGGATATGAATAGAAGAATGCATCTCTTTTGACTTTAAATTAAGTCACTAGATTTCAATTGTTGTCCCCCATATGTCAATGTGCCTACAAATAGCACTGCTGATCAATCAAAATATGAATAAGGTAAGTCTATCTGGGCAAAGTCAAATTCATGTAAAATGCCAGAGACTAGTAGTTACACTTGAGACTGAAGAGTGAGGGAGCGAGATCCCATAATGCTTTGTTCTGACATCTGTCAGTGAAATGTGATGATTGGTTGGAATGCCACAATAACTAGATGTTTTCTAAAGCATTGTGCTATGTCTAAAAATGGGCCCATTCGGGGAACATAAACCAGGGTCATTACAGCAATATGGGATCCGTCCATTATCCTAACTGTTGGTATTAATTGCACACACACTGAAATGTCTGTGCTCGTGCGTGTGTGTTTATGCATGCCTGCGTATGTTCACACATTTCTAGGGGAATAATTATTTAGAGCATCAATTTGTTAGCTAGTCATCTGCAGGTGCCCTGTATTCACAGCATTCCAGCTCTTTGCACCATTATAATTGAATAACTTCTAGAAAAGTCATCACACCTGTTTTTCTCTCTCTCTCTTATGCGGCGTGTAAAATGTGCTCCTGTAACTACCTGGGAGAGCAACCCATCAACAGCTGTTAGAGCTGACTTGAAGGTTAAATATTAGGAAGGAATCCAATTTCTCTTGTCTATTCAGCTCAGCGGTGTGTTAGATTGCAGCTGGAGTGTGCTTACGGAGTGTGGGATATGAAGTGGGCTAATCAATCCCCTCTGCTTCATTCTCAAATTCCTCTCATATCAGGTCCCTGCCCCCCGGCAGGCCTTCTGCTTTCCCAAAGCCAATTCCACACGAAATAAGAACTGTGACCTGCAGCTAGAGGGTGAAGTTGAGTTTTCCCTTCATGATTAATCTCTTCTTGGGTGGCTTTCTGAAAAAAGAAGTGGGGGAGGAGAGAGAGAGAGGGTGAAAAAAAATAAGAAAACATGCAAGTCGCTGCCTTGTGACGGGCAAGTTTTTTTCCTCTGAATGAGCCCAGTGCAGTGAAGCCTGCTTATCTGCCCAGAGAAAGAGGGAATTCATTTTTTGACAGGGCTTCATGTTGACATTGAGAAAATGAACTACCCGATGCTACGATTAAACCTGGGCTACCATAATTGTCATCTGAACTGTGGCAATGATGAAACTTAGTATGTTTTTAACGGCTCCTCGTTTCAAGGATTTTGGAGGGCTCGGGGCGATGGAGTGGTGCATCAAGTGTTTGGCAACTAATACACGTGTGCGTGTATCTCTCAAAGATAGTGGGGTGTACAAGACACTGCTTTGTTCTGAGAGGAAATAACCTTGATCTTCCTAACCCTCCATTTGAATAAGTGAGACCCAAGAAGACGAGCTGGCCTGGTCTGAGAGCATCTTTATCTACACACCAACAGTTCTCTTTGTCTTTACTCTCTAGCTCTTCAGCAGAGATGTTCATTATGCTTTAGTATAGCAAGCACTCAGGGCTGGATGGTCAGTCTTTTCTTCAGGAGGACTCAGAGCAGAGATTGCCTGTTAGACCCACAACAAAGAGGCCAGTCTCATTATAGAGCCAGCAGATGGACGAGCACTACCAGAGCATAGGGGTAAGGTGATATAACCTTAAAGTGCCAGTATCACATTTTACAGGTTATAATGACATCTGTCACTGAGATTGGACCTGTCAAGCGCTCCCTCCGTCCACTTGAATTGCTCTTAATGGCTGTCCGTGATGGTCCAGACGCACTCTTAGACCTGGGTCGATGCCCGTCCACAGAGTGTTGCTGTGGAAAGCCAGAGGCGATAAGGCCCTTTTTGAGTTAGCATCAGCTGGATTTGGGAGCTTTAGCAGGCTGATGTCGTCCGCCGTGGTTGAAGAATGAATTGGCTGCAATCATATACTGTACAAGAAAATGCTGTTAGTCTATTTATTTAGTTTAATCGTCTCATATAGGTTAGGACTTACAGTATATTACACCATAAGTCATCTTTTGAGGCACCAAATACAACAAGTGATGTGTTCATAGTATGCATCTTTTATGTCTTAATGATAATCCCACATTGGACATGTTAGCATTCCACACAAATCTAGTACATTTTGAAGTGTCTAAAGCATTCCATTTGTAAAACAGTGAATTTGCCCATTACCCCCACCAAACAAATTGGTTGAGAACAACAAAGTTCAATCTATGTCTGGATATTTCTTTGTTTGTTTATGTCTCATCTCCAGCGGGGCACTTATGAAAGTGCTCTTTTGCATCAGAGATAAGGTGTGCTGGTCCACAGGGGACCCAGTGAGAATGGGTTTGAGGGGATGGGGAGGCCAGTCTCCTACAGCTAGAAGCACCTCAGAGCCAGTCTAAACAGTGGGCACAGGCCTCTACACACGGTCTAATGGAAGAGTGGAGTAGCAAACACCAAGGAGCAGCATCTGAGTGAGGGACTGGGGTGAGGTAAACATGTTCCCCATCGCTGCCTGGTCTGACTGACTGACTGACTGACTGACTGGCTGACTGACTGGCTGACTGGGGGCCTGGAACTCAGTCATAAAAGATAGAAAGGGACAGTGCTTTGTACCTGCATAATGATTCCTACTGTACATTATGTTGTTTTCTAGCCTGATGGATGACGTTTTGGGAGTAACAAGGCCTCTGCTTGGCCTCCATGTTGTACTAGTCTTGAAAACCCAACGCTCGGCAACTGTGAATAGGGTCTGGGTTCAATGAGGGACTCTTTTAGCAACTTCGATAAGAGGAAAAAGTTGTTCCGGGGTCGGTCCTCTTCAGACAAACAACTCTCCAAACGAATTACGAAGCAGACATGCCAGAACGTCATGATTCAAAACAAACGTTTGCAGGCAAAGCCTTTGCAGTGAAAAAATAAAATAATAATTTTAAAAATGCAGTGATTTTATTAAAGGTAGTTTATGAAAACTAGCCACGTGTGAAATGCACTCATAACAATTAAAGTAGTGGCGTTGGCAGTGACATAGTTCCTCTATGCCAAAAGAGTCCATCATTAAACCAGACCCTAGTTGCTGTTGCCTAGGGTCGGGTTTACGAGACTGATGTTGTACAGTTATTTAATCCTGCATTCATTATGGTGGTCCACTAGATTAGTTAGATCTGCCAGCTACTGTATAATCAGTCCCTGCTATCACTGTAATGTAGCTGAGCTCTTCTCTTAAGTAGCTGTAATTGCTTTGTGTATATAGGACTTACATATAGTGGCATTTACATGGGCTGGATGGAATTTAATGTACAGTATTCCCCAAGTGCTGCCTTTCTCCAGTCTCCAGTAGCACACAGTGCTTCACTCCTAGAGCCACTCTCTGACAACTCTGACTCAGAGCTCCATCATATTGATGAATAAAATAGTACCTTTTTCCAATTAGATTTTCCAGTGTTGCCAAGAAAATTCACATGCTGGGGGAATATTTGGATCCTTGACGGTTTGCGAGAGCAGCATAAAAGTTGGGTCCTGGGCCTTAATGATACGGAGGATGATGTGGTAGCTGACACTTTGTCAGGTGCTTTTACTGGGAGGGCCAGGTTAGAGGGTGAGATACATCCTGGCCTACTCCTCCTCACTCCTCCACACCTGATTGTCCTCTTCTCCTCTCCCTGGGATGGAGGAGAGGATGAGGCAGAGATGCCCCCTTTCTGCTCTGACTCCAACTGTCATCGCAACTTCAGCGTAGCTGTGCTGCACTTAGGCCCCATTTGCTTTTAAGGATGTCTGACAGGACGGCGGCCACGTGTGATCAAACTTTACTTTTGCCGTGCACTTGTGACAGTTCATTCAGGGGGGCCCTAATGCACTGTCACCAGCGCTCTCCACTCAGCTGCCTTGATTTACCTCCCCCTTCTGTCTCAGTCAAGCAGCACCAGGGTGGGGGTTGGGGAGGGAGGTTGGCCCTCACATCTTCCTCATACTCCTCACCTTTAGGTTTGCCTTTCCAAACTTCAACCTGCAGTACAGCGCTCTACAACACAGTGTACTACTGTACGTTGATGTTGTCTGAGGATTTTTCATACCACCTTCAGTGGCCACTAAACATGTTTTTTATAATATTGGGGAATGAGGATGTTATTGTCTTGAATGGTGCATTGTCCCTGTGTTGTCTATTAACCCCTGTTTGTAGTCCTGATGGGGATGGTAGAGTGGAAGGTAGTAAGCAGTATTACAGATCACCAGGCTTTATTAATCAAGCCCTCTACACTGGCTCCTGGTGGCTTACACACACGCATGGGGGAGTTTGTATACTATATATTTTTAAGCTTATGAAAAAAAACATGATTTGCGGCCAAATCATTTACATGCTCTCGATTTTGACTCACATTGAGATGGTTCTTTGGCTTATCAGTGCTTAAAAATGTATCTTTTAAAAAGCTGCAGGGATATGACAACCCAATAATTTAATGATTTTATAAATCAGAATCTGGTTTCAGTGCCTCTTATGAGCTGGACCGAGGGGACTGGGGGGGGGGGGGTCCGGGGGTTAGTGCATGTTTGGAGGCTTCAAGGTCTCACTGACATTATCTTGGGAGCTCATTCATTGGAAAGATGTTAATGTGTTGGAACATTTTATTTTAAGGTCTCCATTATGCTTTTTAGGATTTAAGCTGCACTGTTTCAGAGTGGCTACACTATGTAGTACAAGCCTCTTAAATCCCTAATAAATATGGAATTGCATGAGATTTGGCCCTCTCTTTCTTCTTTGATCATGCAACCCCATGACAGATCCATCATCAGCTCTTCATCTCCTGCAGGAATGGGCTGTGCTTAATTGGTGCTACCAGGAATAAATCAAAGCAGGAAACAGGAGGCTTTCAAAACAGTCCCCACAAAGCAGCACCTAAATCTACATCACCCATGACTGCCCACTGAATGAGTCTACACGCAACCATACGCAATATTTTTTGCAATGTTGCTGTTTGCTGCTACAGTGTAACTGTAATGCAACATTATAGGAACCATCATGTGTGGTACCTTTGCTGCTCTTTTGGTCCTTATTCTAATCTTTCTGCCCAACGTGGAATTCAATGCAGACTCCCAGATTGGAGAGTTTCCAAACAATCCCGAGCTCACCCAAGCTTGGAATTGGTTTTCCGTGGAACATCTCCCTCCTCCCTTTGGGCACTTTACCAATTTGACCAAATTTGTTCCATCGCTGATTCTAAGTACCAGAAGTGTTTTCTGCCCACACTTGGACTCGTTTCTGCAATTTGCACGTTCTTTGCAGAACATTAACAGCTTTGTCAAAGGCTCAGCCATCGGCAGGCGGACGGTGTTGTGGTGTGGCGAGGGGGGCCCTCTCTGTCTGTTTGGTGATTGGGGCCCTATCTGTCTGTGTGGTGTGGTGGGCCCTCTCTGTCTGTGTGGTGTGGTGGTCCCTCTCTGTCTGTGTGCTGTGGGGAGCCCTCTCTGTCTGGGTGGTGAGGGGGGGCCTCTCTGTCTGTGTGGAAAGGCTTGGTACTGTATATGGTCTGGACTAGTTCCCTGCCCCTCCAACGTCCACAAAACAAACTGATACTGTATACTTTCCCCTCAGCCTACCATACAATCCTGACATGAAATGGCCTAAACCTGTCCCAAGGCCACACACTGTCTGTTATTTTTATTCAGAGAGAAGTAGCATCAGGAGGTTTCCCAACCTCCCCCTGCAATGTGGATATACAGTCAAGTGAAAAAGTAAGTAAGTTCTCTATTTTTTTTAATATATATTTTGTACATATTTGGACAGATGGATATGTAATCTTCACTTGAACACTATTGACAGATAGATAAATGTAACCTAATTTAACAAATAACACTGAAAGATTATACTTTGTAATCATTTATTCATCAAAAATCAACAGAAATGCAATTCCATAGTGCGGAAAAAATAAGTACACTCCTAGCTTCAATAGCTTGTGTTGCCCCCTTTGGCTGAAATGACTTCATGTAGATGTTTCTTGTAACTGTCTATCAGTCTCTTACATCTACTGGGAGGAATTTTTGCCCACTCTTCTCTACAGTACTGCTTCAACTGTGTCATGTTGGAGGGTTTTCTAGCATGCACGGCCCGCTTCAAGCCCCCCCACAGTATTTCGATGGGATTAAGGTCTGGACTTTGACTTGGCCATTCCATAACCCTCCATTTCTTCTTTCTGAGCCATTCTGTTGTAGCTTTGCTTTTGTGTTTTGTGCAAGATCCATGTTTGGTTCAGCTTCAGCTTTTTGACAGATGGCCTCACATTCTCCTCAAGAATTCTCTGGTACAATATAGAATTCATGGTTGAGTCAATGATGGCAAGTTGGCCAGGCCCTGAGGCAGCAAAGCAGCCCCAAACGATAATGCCACCACCTCCATGCTTTATGAGGTTCTTCGGTTCAAAGGCAGTGTTTCGTTTTTACCAAACATGGCGTCTGGTATATCAACTCCACCTTTGACTCATCCTGTCCTAGGTAGATTGCCAGTGGTTTGGAATTTTCTCAATTTGTAGATGAGCCGTCGGACAGTGGAATGATGTACTTCGAATTGCTTGGAAAGTGAACGATGTACTTCAAATTGCTTGGAAATTGATTTGTAACCCTTCCTAGACGCATGGGCATCAATAATCTTTCTTATGAGGGCCTCGGGTAGGTCTTTTGATCTTTGAATGATGTGTTACCACATAACCATGTGGTTAAGACCAAACCAGACCAGTTTTATTATCTTTATGGAAGGCTGGACCCTCCTAAGTTTCTCTCTAATATTTTCTAATCATTTGCACGTGTTCTGGTACACCTAATTCTAATTATAGACATTTTATGTGAGGGTTAAGGTAGGAGTGTATTCACTTTTTCCACGTAATGAAAAGGCGTTTTTGTTTCTTTTAATTGCATAACAGTTTCAGTATTTTTTTTTTGTGTGATTTGTTAAATTGGGTTTCCTTTATCAATGAATGTGGTGGGAATTTAGCTCAAATATCCATGTGTCCAAATATGTAAAAAAAAAAAAAACTTTCCAGGGGGTGTACTTACTTTTTAACATGACTGTATGTTGAAATATTTCTGCCTGCACCAGGCTTATTAAAAAAACTAGAGAATCTACCTGTAATGGGAGACTATACCCAGTCTATACCTGGAATTGTATATCCCAAACCATTTTAGGATTTTATTCCTCCACAGGGAGAAATTAGTGTTTAAATGCTAAAACCATATTCCAGGCTGGTTTTCCCACACAGCACAGCACAATGTGGCCTTCTACCTCTGACACTGACAATGAGGCTTAGTCAAGCCACACTGGCTCATTGCGATTGCATTACAAGCAAGGATGTGCTCCAATGCTCCTGGTGCCTCTCTATTAAAAACTCAATATGCCATCTTCATAATCACCCAGGGATAGAGCACTGCATCTTCCTGAACTTGTGTTTCTTTGCTAGCCAATGCGAGACCAATACTCTACGTGGTGGAGCCACCTGTCCACTTGATGTATTACGGGAGGACAATGGGCCACTAAAAGTTGATATACTGTAATTGTGGAAGATAATTAGAGTTATAAAACCCTTTGTAAATGCCCCATTGGGATCGGGAGTATTAGATTGTGTCCACGGAAATGCATGCCCACTGCTTTTTTTAATTTAAGGGATGAGTGTTAGCGGAAATATCATTTAGCCTCGCTATCACATTGGAGGTGTACACACAGATAAAGACCTGAATGCTTCATAAACCATTACTTTAGAGCTGGGAGATAAGTCCATGAATTAGGGGGCTGTTAATGCAGGCAAACGTAAACTTTGCAGTAGTTTAGCAGTGCTCAGACAAGAGCCACTGCAGTGAACTGCTTCAGGCACCAAAAGCAATTAACAAAAACTTTAAATAATTTGAACTAATTCTGCTCTTGCTATCTGAAGAAAATGATGCATTACTGTATATGTTGATTATGAGTGGAAAGAACTTCTTTATCTGCAAAGGGATTACCTTATGCTGAGACTGCTTCTTTAAAGAGGCTGCTTTAGGGGCTATTTGGAATGGGATTTTTTTTTCTTCTTTCTTCATATGCAGGCTTTTCTTTCACTCTTTCTTCTTTCATTATTTTCTTCATTCCTTTCTTTTACCTTACATTGAGAGTTCAAATTCATTAAACACAGTGTCATCATGTGTTAGTCTTCACCTGCCTGAACTAGCCATTTCTCCCCAAATCCCCTTTGAGACAATTTGCTTGTTTGAAGCCGGAACATAACAAAGCGTAGTAAATCAAAGTGAAAGCATGGTGTATCCAGGAGATGCATGCTGCCATGCCGTATGTAGCCCTGCTTGAAAAGTCATTTTGTGCCCACATACATCCACAGACACACAGTCTCATAGGGGGGTCCTGGCTAGAGGATCGTTGGTAATCTTGGGTGGCTTGTTCATGCCTGCCACCCTGCCTGCCTTCCTGCTTATTTCCTCTGAAGCTTTGTGTGCTGGTGTCAAGCCATGGAACCAATCCCTAGTTACCTTTGGATGTGCAACAAAACCAGACCTCTTTGATAAGATGAGAACAAATCATATTCAACATTTGTTAATGTTTGCCTTTAATAACCTGGATGGAAATGTTTATTTAGAATTTTCAGCAGAATCATTTGTTTGTGCGTGCAGATGCTTTGTTGATGTTTAATTCCATATTGAATACACAAAAATATGTCTTAGGTAGCAGTTTATTTGTTCGATTCAAGAGAGAGGGAGAGGTTGTGGCGTTCACTAGCTAGGACGCGTCTGAACCCTGCAGGACCCGTTCTCTAAGCCCAGACGGTCTCTTCTCTGCTCTGCTGTTTCTCTGAGAACAGAAAGCGGTCAGTCTGGGGGAGGGGAGGGGGGGGGTTTGCCTGCCTGCCCCCATTTAATGTCCTCAGATGGGCCTGGCCTGTTCTTTATCTCCTCTGTCTCATACTGTTCTGAGTGGCTCTAATAGGATAATAGACTAATCTGGATAGGTTGTATTTGCTTTTAGACCATTTATTCAAAAAGCCTCTTTGATACATGTATTTCAGTGAGTGCAGGTAAGGGATATTTTGTATATCCACGGATTTGCCAACGTGAAATGGTTGTATAATAGTCCAATTCAGAGCCATAGACCTGGCAGGACAGACTGGGTTCATGTACTATAGCTCAGAGCAAAGCAAATAGAGTGAGAATTGCTTAAGACAATGTGATCTGAGGTTGTTTTCCTTGTATTGTGGTTTAGGTTTGGCCTCTCCTCCGTTGCTCCATTATGTAAAACCGATGTTGTGGAAAAAAACACAAGCCAATGTTTTTTTCCCTATGTAGAAATACTGATATGTTTTCAATAGCTTTATTAGTGTGTGTGAGAGCAATCCTGAAATTTACACCGACTGCACCCACCTCATGCTATGCATTTGGTGTAATTATTTAGAAATAATCAATTGACTAATGATGGCGTAATTTACGCGACTCATTAATCTGGTGACTGGCTGTGTTAATCAGTTAAGCTCCACAGTCGGGGTGGTGCATATCCAATGAGAGAGCTAGCTACCTATAGCAGAGCAGAGGAGACTCAAGCTTGGACATTTGGGGTTGGTAGTGCATACTGAAACAGGAACCAGCTGTGACCCTGATGTTATGTATGGCCCATACGGTAAGTCATATGATGGGGTTACTTTATGGATGCTATAGATAGATTGTAGACTAGATCTAGACATCAAAGGTCATACATCCTCCAGCACTTCCAATGCTGAACTCGTTCAGAGCTACTGATGCCATATGCACTATGTAGGCTACTACTACAAGGGGACTCACAAAATCAGGCCTTTTCTCTTACAGAGAACATACAGTATTTGATTGTTGGGTTGTTGACAGACTCCTGCTCCTTTCGTCTGTAATGAGAAATACGATTGAACTCGTTCGGGATTGTTATCAAAGACGGGATTGATTCCTTGCTCATGACTTGTCTGTCTAATTTCCAAAGCGCTATAAACATTTGTTTAATTTCCTCATAAAAATTTATTTTTATCCCGTAACTACACAACTAACAGTAATTATCGGGCTGATATTGTTTATTCTGCAGAGACAAAATTCAAAAGCTGGATTAGGCAGTATGTTGGAGGACCCCTGCTCTACCAATATTATCAGTGTAGCGCGTCACTGTTGAAGATGGAAGGTTAGCAGTATTGCATATTTTCTAGAATAAATGAGACAAGCCAAAGTCTAAATGATCGGCCATATTTGATGGTACCGTTCATTCATAGAGCTACTGGGTAAATTCAAAGTGTCGTCCTAAATCATAATTATAGCAAAAACAATGCTCTCTAATCTGTTTTATAAAAGTATTTCCTGAATATAAGCTCAGGATAAATCCATTTTAAATGGGACGTTCCTGTCTCTCTTTGTGAAGGTAATGACCAAAAGTAAAAAGAGGGAGATGGGAAGAACTTTGTTGCACTAAATTACTTGTGAGTATCCCATAAGGTTGTGATTTAATATTGGAGAGCTCTGACAATAAGGGATTATTGTTTAAGCCGAGCCTTTCGCTCTTAGTAAGACAAATGGAAAAATGGAGGTACACAGATTTTCAATAACCTGAGCCTGGATCTACACTGCCTGCTGGGAGTTGACATGGTGCTCTTCCTGCCAGTGCTGCAGGGGGCAGGAACGAGGGTGGGGGTGGGGGTCCAGGAGGACAGGGCAGTGTAAACGCTGTTCATGTGCCCAGGTAACAGCCCCCCACCACCCAGCCACCGGGGCCTCTCAGCAACCTTTTAGTGGGGATGTTGTGTTTGTTTCCTGGGGAAAGAGACACAGCAAACGTTACTTAAAATCATAGCATACTCAGGCCAGCGGAAGATAACTGGATTGCACATGAGACCTATGCTAATGTCATATGAAGGGCATTGGGATAAACAGGCACTTGTCTGTGCAGCAGGGGGGGCTAGGGATTGGAGGAGGGGGGGACTGAGGATGGGAGATAGCCAGGGCTCTTCCAGGCAGATGGCCTCCCTAGTCAGTCACAGGGCTTCAGAACTCCTCTCTCTCTCCCTCTTCCCCAGATTCTCCCCATCTTCCTCTCTCTCGCTATCTCTCTCGCGCTCTCTCTCTCCCTCTTCCCCAGATCCCTCCCCTCCCCCCTCTGTCTTTCTCGCTCTCACCCATCCGTTCTTTCACCATCTACCATGCACAACATCTGGGCCTGTTTCCCTTTCATATTGTTTTGTATAAAGGCCAATGTGCTTCTTTATGATATTTTGTGTTCAGTGTGTGTGTTTTGAGACACAGTGGTGGTGAAGTTGCCATAGCTTTCATTAAGGCTGAGGCTGAATGAAATATGGATGTGTAGAGAGTGAATTAGAGTGATGGAATGGGCCTCATATTGCTTTCCTGGCGCCTGGGCGATGCAGTCTTGGGGGCGTAAGCACTCAGACCCCTGGAACCCGAACCCTTTCTCAAAGCTCTGTGCATTCACCAGCATCCCAGTGGAGAAGTTTGCCACCCGTCGAATATTGATATATATTGTGTTGTGGATTCTTGGCTTGGTTAAGGACAGGATGTATCACAGAGGAATGGCACCTTGCCATAAGTCTGTTGTAGACATTTCCTTAATCAAAGAATCGAAGGCAACACCAGTGACAGGTGGAGTCTGACCTTAAACAAAGCACTCTAACAACTTTAATGTTAGTTTAACAAATCCATTATGTACGTGACATTCAAAAACTAGCGGTGCTTAAAACCACTAGAGGATCGTGTCCCGCCCTCGGGATGGTTAAGCTAACGTGCGCTAATGCGATTAGCATGACACGTTGTAATTAACAAGAACATTTCCCAGGACATAGACATATCTTATATGGACAGAAAGCTTAAATTCTTGTTAATCTAACTGCACTGTCAAATTTACAGTAGCTATAACAGTGAAAGAATACCATGCTATTGTTTTGAGGAGAGTGCACAGTTTTGTAAATGTATTTATAAATCAATAGGCACATTTGGGCAGTCTTGATACAATATTTTGAACAGTAATGCAATGGTTCATTGGATCAGTCTAAAATTTTGTACATACACTGCTACCATGTAGTGGCCAAAATCTAAATTGTGCCTGGACTTCTAAGTAATATTATGACCTTTCTCTTGATGTGACAAAAAAATAAACTTCAAAGTGTTTCCTTTTAAAAGGTATCAAGAATATGCATATCCTTGCTTCAGGTCCTGAGCTACAGGCAGTTAGATTTGAGTATGTAATTTTAGGCTAAAATTTAAAAGGGTCCAATCCTTAAACTGTAAATGCACCTTTAATGATTTTAATGAACAATGAACCACTGAGACAGAAATATCAGTGTCATTAAATCCTTTGACACCTTCTTTATGTATCACACGGAATACCAATATTGGACAATAAGCAGAAATCCTAGTCTAGTGACGGACACAGACTATACATCATATTGAGCTCCAAAATGTAAGCACAATGTTTAGTAAACACTATGAGCGGGACTCAGCAAAGTCAGTTTAGAATCAAGACCATTAAGAATCACTAGGACTGTAGTGGGTTAAGGCGTCCGCATGCTTCCCATCCGAAACAGTTTGGAAACAGTTTGTGCATGTACTATGACAACATTTTGTGACGTTTTCTTTATTTTGGACCTCTGCAAGGTTTTTTTTCTGATGTTCGTGCACATTACATTTCTTCTCTAGGCAAGCCAAAGTCGGTAGCCGAAGTCGGTAGCCGAAGTCGGTAGCCGAAGTCGGTAGCCGAAGTCTACGCCCCTTCATCTGTGATTGGTCAACAGTAGGGATTCTTAAGTGAAGTGTTTGTCATGCAACGAGAGACGAATCGTTTTCATGCACATTTTTTCACTTGAGAAATACTGCACCAAACATCTTTGTTAGATGTAAAATTACGGAACTAAGATGTCCTCTGCAAAAACATCAAAGTTAATGAGTTATCTTAGATTAATTCAGACTATTTTCAGGAAGTGTATACTGGCTATGGCGTCTCAAGATGGACAAACAGTACTATTGCTGCTTTTTTCTCATTTTAAGCAAAGGTATTTTAAGCTAGTATGCTAGGACACTTGTTCGTCTAGCCGAGTTCAGCTAGGTGCCAGCTGAACCGAAGCATGTTGAAGGCTTTAGGCCTCATGCTCGTGACCGCCTTCCACTGGAGAACAAGGCTGAGCACAATTAATAATGGGAACCAACCACTTGAGTACTCCTTCACTTAAGTTGAATCAACCTGTGACAGAGCTATGCAGACAGCTAATTCTCAGGGAAATTGGAATGTCAAATTTTTGATCGGAGGTTGTATTCCTTGTATTTTGGTTTAGGTTTGGCTTCTCCTCCATTGCCTCATTATGCAAAACCGAGCTGTGATTTGTTTTCAGCCTTTTGTGTTTATTTTCAATCCTTCACATGCTTTCATACTCACAAGACCACAAGATCTCATTCCCTAAAACCTGTATTTGTATTTCTCTCTAACATCAAACTCTTGTATGGTCATGGAACCCATTATTACATCCTGACAGAGGTATATTTAAGGCCTCCCTATATGAATGTACTGCATCGACATCTGACATCCAAAGTCTTGATTGGAACAACTTTGAAAACAGACAAAGAGTACACATGGGGGGCCAAACTGATGAGGGAAAAGCAAGCTTAATTGAACAAACTAATGAGTAGTTCTTGTTTCCATGAGGGATATGCCAGTGAGATTGTTTGACAGTTTATCTGTGATAAATAAATGCTTTAAGAGCTAATTAGCTTCCTGGCCCACAGGGGAGGAGCGGCGGTTGGGTGTCCGCCTGTGTGTGTTGCCACGGCATCCAGCAGCAGACACTAGTCAACTTCCTACCCCCTCCCCAACTCCTCAGCTCCCAACCACCCAGTGCCTTGGCCTCCCCATGGATACACTCCCTAAATGGATACACTCCCTAATCCAGCATCTAATTTCTGATTAAGACTGGGAGAGCTCAGGGCAACCCCCTCTCCTAACAGTGGAGAAGAGGCAAGGCACAAAGGCAGAGAAAGCTGTTCAACTAATCAAATTAAAATGACTGAGTATAGTACACATAGTACATGGTAGAGAGGGACCTTTCAACGCTAGTAAAATGATGTAATGTTGGAAATGGATCTGACCGTTCTCATGTTCTCATCCCATTGTGACCGGTGACCCCAACCTTGGCTCAGTAGAACCAGGCCATTTTGCCGTGACCAGGCACTGTGTGACCAGGCACTGTGTGACCAGGCACCGGGTGTTGAGATCAGCCTCACCTCCCCGTTTACCTGTGGTCCCTCCCATACTCCAGACTCCCACCTCTTACATAGTAAGTCCCTCAGAAACCAGCCCAGCCTGGAGAAGGGAGCATGGTGCCAGGGGCAGACAGACACACAGCTCACCTGGAGTCGCTCTCTCACCCCCTGTACGACATCACTGGGTGTCCTGCAACCCTCTGTACTGATATACAATATGGCCCAAATACCTGATACTAACTGCCTTGGGCGTAGTAATAGGCCTGCTCATGGTCAATGCACATTTCATTCAAACATGTAAAACAGTCACATGCACTAAGCATTTCAACTATCACACTGCACATGTCCCCCTCCCTCTGCTCTGCCATGGTCTTCTGCTGGAAGATGTATGGTACAGCCTGTCCTGATAAGAGGTATCTGGGGCTGGGACTGCATTGTAGAGTCAGAGGTTGGCCCTATCTCAGTCTCAGAGGCAGAGTCCTCATCGCTTCATCTGTGTCCCTGTGGCAGCTAAGGCTACATAGAATGAAGCCATCGCTCAAGTTTGTTGTCCATAACCGCTTTCGCCCCGGTGGAGATCAGTGCAAGAGTCTGTGCACCCTGCAACGTTAATTACATAGAAAATTAAACAAAATCTATAGCTGTGATTGAAGTGTTTTCAGACACGAGCAGCGACTGGGGCCCATTCTATTTGTCATTCGGATTGAACAGCAACCGAAGCAGATAAGAGGATGTATGATGAAGACTAGAGCATTGAGTTATTGAATAAACCAAAACCTCTTTAATTCTACTGCAAGACAACTCCACACTATTTCCTGAGCTCAAGGAATCCGCTCATTGTGAAGATATGGCCCATTATCTAGAAGACCTCTGTCCTTGTGCTATGGTCAAAGGACTAGATTGTGATTTTAGCATTTTTACACAATGACTGTGGCTTGGAGCAAGGATGTAAAGACTGGAACTGGATGACAATATGCTGGAGAGGGAGAAAGGAGAGAGAGCAACGATAATTATGCTGTTTCTGACATCTGTCATCTCGGGAATGTCTTTCAACAAATGAGCAGGAATAAACAGAATGTTCTTCTCTTGTTAAGGAGTGTAATCCTCTTCCCTCACCATGCTTTCTTCTTCTCTTGTGACAATGATAATTGCAGTTTTTGTTGGACGACTTTCAAGGATTTATCTATTTTTTTGTAGTAATAACGTTCTGCTTCTTGTAAACCCAAAAGTTTTATGCTTTGTTACTCACTGTCTTCATTGTTATTTTTCAATTTCCCATACTTTCTTTTGATACACTGTAAAGCTATAATTTGTAATATCTTGGGTTCCTTTCTTCTACTTTTCTCACATTCCTCTTTCAGTTAAGCCTCTGTCATAACAGACAGTCCATAAAACCACACCCTTGTTGTGCCAGGCTTTCAAAATGCCCAGTCCCTTTCAGGAAAATGCATGATTGACAGGCAACAGAGCTATATTCCCCTCCTTCAAAGGCCAGCCTTCATAACCAGGGTTGGTTTTTAATCTGGACGCGCCACCTGTGAGGCCCGTCAGAACTTCACCCCACAGGGGCAGAGCTGGGCCTCATTACTGGCTCCCTGGTTGTGGCCCAGTTCTCTAGTCTCTCTCTCTCTGCCTTCCTCTGCCACTCCACTCTACCTCGCAGGCATGGGACATAAATGAGAGTCGGCTGCTTGGTCCTCCCTATCACGCCATGGCCGCAATTTGTCATTTTTCACACGAGATGAAGCCTTTTATGAAGCGAAATGAGTTTCCCTAGAATGAAGCGCCACAAAAGCCCCGTGATTAATTTGCTTGTTAGGCTATTGCAGCTGTCACCTGTGGAAGACATCTGGACAGCAGATTGACTAATGCAGAGTGGGCCTGGAAACGTCTCTCTCTCTCTCTCTCTCTCTCTCTCTCTCTCTCTCTCTCTCTCTCTCTCTCTCTCTCTCTCTCTCTCTCTCTCTCTCTCTCAGTAACCTACCCTACAGTCAGCCTGCCTTTCTGTGGGCTTTTAAAGGGACTACTGGCTGCTTGAGGGTAATTAATAAGCATTACTTGTGATTGACATGGTAATTACGGTGGTTGTATTAATGTGGCAATAAGAGGCTTTGAACAGGGAGGAGGGACAGTGAGCTGGCGAGGGGGCGGGCATTAGGAATGAGGAGGGGCGGAGGGAGCTCAGTGACCTCACTTATATCTAATTGGCTGACTGATTATGACCACCTTTTGACAGTGTTGTCATCCAAAATAATATGTCTAACTTAACACTGGGACTCATCTGGCTGTACAGTACTGGTGATGTAAGGTAGAGGTGCATTCTACGTACAGTGCATATGTTTGTGTGTACAGTATTTGAAGGATATTGCTGTTCCTAGTCACAACAGGCCTACAATACCCTTTGCAATCAGAGCCTGAAATGAATACATTCAAACTCAAAAGGACACTTTACAAATTAGTGCTGAGCGATTAACCGACATAGGTTCAATTATTTGAATTCGATTTCTTTTTTTCTTCTTTCTGTGAGCATAATGTGCAGTTTCTCTAGAGATAAATCAGATCAAGCCTGAACTGTGCAATGTAGGAGGGAGTTGTAGTTTCCAACAGGCCAGAAAACTACAATGACCATAATCCATTGTACGTCTGCTTGTACGGTCTGAGTCGGAGAGCAGTTGCTTCATGAGGTATCTCTACAGCATAGGCATCGGCTCTATAGAGATGAGATGATGACTTATATACACAACAACTGAAAAGTAAAGTAATGTGATAAAATTATGGTTAATAAGTGATAATCATGAGACTTTTATTAATAGCTTTATTCTGTGATACAGCATTCAACCCACATAATGCATAGCAGAAGAGAGCTACAGTATCTAGCTATATAAACCACGCCCATCTGCAAACATGCCTTCTCCGATGTTGGTTACAACGCTGTACTTATTTAAATTAAGTAAGAGAATATCATGTTACCATTGGTGTATTAAAATGAGAGACTTAAGGTAATGTCACCCAATCCCCTTAATAACCCCACTTCCTGAATCCAATTGTTTGGCATGGGGGAGGGAACTAGTAACTTTATGATCAAACTTTATCATTGTAGAAGCAACAGTCAGTTTTCATACTTTGGTCATCGTACTTGATCTGGTTTCATCCAAATATCATTCAATTTCATGAAAAACATGATTTTGACTATTTATGACCTTTAAACTATCCAGTTTTACTGAAATGTGATTATATTGCTCAAAATACAACCTGATACAATGCTATAATGAGGGAAGCAATATGTTGCACTTTGAATACTACATGGTATGCACAAAATCTCTTCAAGAATGAACCCTTCAGCCCTAGGTGTGTTTAAATGAGGCAAGGGGGAGTTTGGTTCTGAGAGTAGCACCGTCCAGAGTGCTGGAGCCAGGAAAGGCAGTTGCGATTAGATGTTTTGCTGTGTGCAGACCCATGCTTAATGTTTAATTATTGAGGAATTAGATGATAGCATCAGTTTATTTACATATGCTGTGTAATCAGGAAACTGTTCTGAGAAGGCTGAGGCCTTGTTGGAATAACTGGGAGCTAGTGACATCAAAAACGCAACACAATACTCTCACATTCACATACCTCACATTTGATCAGGCTATTTTTGAATATACTGTAGATAGACAAAGCGTTGAACAGGTTCCATCATATTACTTATGCTGGTTATTGCCGTGACGAAGTCCTGTCATTACAAAACTTAAACAAAAAACGTGAAATTCCTGAGAGAGAGAGGCGGTGTCAGAGAGGGTGAGAGGGAAGGAGAGAGGGAGAAGGTGATTTAGAAAATGGACAGCCTTAATCTAAACTGCTAACACTCTATGTGAAAACTGCAATAACAACATGACTGAACGACGAACGTAAATGCTCAAAAACATACACAGACGTCTGCATTTCTTCCCCAGAATCAATTTACAGTTAAAGGACACATTCTGCACAGATGGGCCAATTTGAGATGGAAGTAATGCCTGAGGAGGCGTGAATCACTCTGGGCATCGATCATGGGAGCACAGGGCTTTTTGTGCTCATGGTGATGGTAAACCAGCTCTTCCAACCAATCACAAAGCAGCATGCTTGTCAATGGGATGAGGTGCAGGGGGTCTTTATCTAGACAGGCTGATGATCAGACCTCTGAAAGGAGTCATATTCCACAGAGCTATTATAGTAAATTGCAATATGTGCATTGTCCTATTGTCCAACTGATGTGTTTGTAAAGTTGTATTTGTTGAAGTTTGGTGTGATCTGTGAGGATTTCTGGTACCGGTGCAAACATATTTAGGGATGTGCCTTTCACACACTCTTGACAAAATCAGATGTCCTACTCTTCTCTCCCTACTGAGTTAGTCCCAGTGACCAGCTATAGAGCATGGCCTAATCACTGCACACAGCAGCCCTTCTCACTGAAACACACTCACAGGGGGAATCATGGGCGCTGTACACAGTGTACAGGATACTTAACTTCTTGCTTGAACTTCTGTGACATCCCTGCAGCAATATCCTCAAAGTCATTTTAGAACAGAGGCTTGACAGACTAATCTGGCCCCTCCCAGACACTTACCAAAGGGATTCTTCTCCTAAGACCTCAGATCCCAGCAGCTCCTCACCTCTCTGCCCTGATGTCCTCTCATAACGACCCCAACCAACCAACCAACAACACAAACACACCACAACATATTGCTATAGCAAGTAGTAGATCAAAAGTACAGCCACATAAGAGCAGCTACAGTTGAAGTCGGAAGTTTACATACTCATTTTTCAACCACTCCACAGATTTTATGTTAACAAACTATAGTTTTGGCAAGTCGGTTAGGACATCTACTTTGTGCATGACACAAGTAATTCTTCCAACAATTGTTTACAGACAGATTATTTCACTTATAATTCACTATATCACAATTCCAGTGGGTTAGAAGTTTACATACATTAAGTTGACTGTGCCTTTAAACAACTTGGAAAATTCCAGAAAATGATGTCATGGCTTTAGAAGCTTCTGACATGATTTGAGTCAATTGGAGATGTACCTGTGGATGTATTTCAAGGCCTACCTTCAAACTCAGTGACTCTTTGCTCGACATCATGGGAAAATCAAAAGAAATCCTTGTGAAGATGCTGGAGGAAACAGGTACGAAAGTATCTATATCCACAGTAAAACGAGTCCTATATCAACATAACCTGAAAGGCCGCTCAGCAAGGAAGAAGCTACTGCCAAAACCGCCATAAAAAAGCCAGACTACGGTTTGCAACTTTTTGGAGAAATGTGCTCTGGTCTGATGAAACAAAAATAGAATAGAACTGTTTGGCCATAATGACCATCGTTATGTTTGGAGGAAAAAGGGGGAGGCTTGCAAGCCGAAGAACTCCATGGCAGCATCATGCTGTGGGGGTGCTTTGCTGCAAGAGGGACTGGTGCACTTCACAAAATAGATGGCATCATGAGGAAGGAAAATTATGTGGATATATTGAAGCAATATCTCAGTCAGGAAGTTAAAGCTTGGTCGCAAATGGGTCTTCCAAATGAACAATGACCGCAAGAATACTTCCAAACTTGTGGCAAAATGGCTTAAGGACAACAAAGTCAAGGTATTGGAGTGGCCATCACAAAGCCCTGGCCTCAATCCTATAGAGCATTTGTGGGCAGAACTGAAAAAGTGTGTGCGAGCAAGGAGGCCTACAAACCTGACTCAGTTACACCAGTTCTGTCAGGAGGAATGGGCCAAAATTCACCCAACTTATTGTGGGAAGCTTGTGGAAGGCTACCCGAAACATTTGACCCAAGTTAAACAATTTTAAGGCAATGCTACAAAATACTAATTGAGTGTATGTAAACTTCTGACCCACTGGGAATGTGATAAAATAAATAAAAGCTGAATTAAATCATTCTCTCTACTATTATTCTGACATTTCACATTCTTAAAATAAAGTGGTGATCCTAACTGACCTAAAACAGGGAATTTTTACTAGGATTAAATGTCATAAATTGTGAAAAGTTTAAATGTATTTGTCCAAGGTGTATGTAAACTTCCGACTTCAACTGTAGCTACACACCCTCTGACTAAGAGGGTATGTTGGCTGTCGCCGGGCTATTTCAATAATCCCTAACATGTATGTTTAATGGAGAGGGCCCAACAGGAAATGATTGTCAAATGAAATGAAGCAATGGGTTATTACCCACCTCTATGTTGTCAGCCCAGGCCTCCCTACCATTCGTTTGATTTTAAGTCATTTCTTTGGCCAGAGTGGAGCAGGATTTAATGTTTCCATTCCCCCAGTACTGTTCTGCATGATAAATTGTTTTAATAAACATATAGCAGGTAATAATATAGTAATAACACGCCTACCAGTCACCTTATATCACTGCAGTTACATTTTCCCATCCGCCAACATTGCTTACAATAACAATTAAATGGGAGCCAATCCTTAGCAAGGCAAACACAATCGACAGATTTAATATAGTTTGTAAATATGATTAGTGTGGAGTGTAGTATTTACATTTCTCTCCCGGGGTTATTCACTACAGATCAACATTAAATAAAGCTCTGTTTTTCCCTTCCTGTTCCCTTTCTTCTTTTAGTATGCCTCGCTTCACAACTTAATGAAAAACACTGTTGACCGTTAATATTCCACAGATCAATCACCATTTTTAATTTTGAGGATAAATGTGCAGTTGTGAAACCCTCAAAGGTCTCGCCCCCATTGTGTGTGTGTGTGTGTGTGTGTGTGTGTGTGTGTGTGTGTGTGTGTGTGTGTGTGTGTGTGTGTGTGTGTGTGTGTGTGTGTGTGTGTGTGCGTGCGTGCGTGCGTGCGTGCGTGCGTGCGTGTGTGTGTGTGTGTGTGTGTGTGTGTGTGTGTGTGCGTGTATGTAAGCTCACACCTGTGTTATTTTGCGTGGGTGTTGGTCTCTGTTACTGGAATAGGGAGAGAATGTGTTCACGTAACGGCTGCTGGTTATTTGCATGGGATAATTTCATGCTACATTTCAATTATTTCCTAGATTTGTTTTTAGCTCCTTAAGTCATTTGGTTCTACCTACAGTTCAAGAAAAAAAAACTTTTGCAATCAGTGTAGTGTGCACTTTTGGCTCAGTGGAGGAAGTTGTTTGGGACTTACAACGTCCCACTCCAGCCTCTGACTTAATGAAAAGCAGTGTGGAGATTGGTGAAGTCAATTAATGCTGCAGCAATACATTTAACACATTCTGCTTTGAGAGCCAACAAAGGGACCAATTTAGCAGCCCTTTGATACATCAATACACCCTGACTTCTACCAAACGAATCAAATAAACCTGGCCGCAAGGTACTGTAGCAAAAACATCAGCTTCGTTCAATATGTTTGGGAGAATTCCCTGAGTCAAGGTCTGATTATTTGTAGCTTTCAAAAGCAGCTTTGAAAACTTTTGGGAGTGCTATCAATAAAATATATACTGTTATACTGGAGAAAAACATCTGCCACAAATGGGTTGAAGGCTAGGTGTAATATGAAATCCAGCAGCCTGACAATCTACCTGAAGCATGATGAAAAAGATTGCTAGTGTAACATTGGTAAAACTCATGTTAGTCTCCTTGCTTCTGTCCAGGAGATTCCAGTAGATTAGATAAAGCTTGTTCTGTCTGCATGTCAAGCCATCATTCGGAACAGAAAAAAAGGCCCCATTGTAAACATGTACACAGGTAATTAGTACATGGGACTGTTGAATCTCATCTGGTTCTACTGTTCAAGCAATGACTCCATATTTCTCCCCTTGTAACCCATGGGAGTTTTGATTGAGTGTCGATGTTGTAAAGAACTAATATGATTATGTTTGTGGGTGTCGTATCGCCTGTTTCATATTACAGCCAGTCTGCGTGCGATTCTCAGTTCTCCTTCCCATTTCTGTCACATTAAAAAGTAGTGGTCCTAATCATCCCTCTAATCATAAATGTTTTGGAAGCAAATGGGTACTTTTAGAAATAAAGATACCACTACAATATATTTATTGTGTGTCATAGTATATCCTAGCCATAATTGAAAGACACTGGCATTGCAAGAGTCAGGGACGTTATGCCTGAACCTCGTAGATTGCTCAAGACTGTGTCTGTTACTAGTATTGCCCTGAATACAATATGAGGACTTGACTGTTTTATAGCAGTGGACGTTGCCTTTGAACATCAATCCTGTCTGGAGGAGCAGTGATGGCCCTGTGATGGGCCTGATCACTGGGAGACAGGAGGGGTGTGATGGCTAGTGCTTGGCCTGTCACCTCTCAAACCCACACCACTAATTGTTGTCAAGCATCGCCCCGATCTTCCCGGGCACACTCAACCAGCCTAATAGAAAAAGTGCACAGCTTTTCGCCTCTCATTTCGGACGGGGGTCTTTTTAACCTTACTACCGCCCACCCACCTACCCACCCAAACACCACAGTGACATGAAAGGGCCACATGCACCGCCTGCCTGTGTGCCATTGACAGTTTAATGAAATATTTATTTAAGATATCAAAAAAACATGTATTCCTCCTCGGCACTAGTTACAGAGAACATTGGCTTCTGAAGCACCTCTCTGCTGCCACCGGAGCCTGGCCCTCCAGTGAGTCAATTAGGAGGGCTTCTAAATGTCTGCTGTGTCTCCTCTGCTGCCTTTCTTTAAGGCTCTGCCCCGGCCCCGGCCCTCACTCTTCATCTCTCGCTCTCTTCATCCGCTTGCTGGACGGTGAAAACATGAAAAACAGAGAAGGCCACAACTCTTTAACCTGGATATGAAACCGAAGTCGAGATTCACATTTGGAGGTTTTCAATCATCGATTCTGCAGAAACCTTTCCTCATTTGAAGTTGGTGGGTTACATTTGCGTCACATATATTGTGGCTAATGGTAATCTAATCAAAAGGCATAGCCAGATCTCCAGCAGGACTCTCCCATGCTCTGTAAGCCAGAGAGGTGCATTGATTATCTAGCCTCTCACAAAAAATAGCTTGCCTAGATCCAATTTTTACTGACTATGATAATATTTGAGTTGGCATTAGGGTTTTTATGCTTCCAGTGATTTTGGCTTGCATCAACAAAGCCGTCTAAAGGATGCATGACCTTTTCAAATAAATTCATATTTCCATAATTGTATTTTATGCTTGTTACCCCTGTTGGCTTGGTGACCATTTTTATTGCCTTTTTTTCCCTCTCCAATTTAGAAAATAAATCTGGAAAGTATGATTAATATCTCTGAAGTTATTTTTCATTTAGTTTTTCTTCTGTTCTATATGGAAACATGTAGAGCTTAACCACATTATCTAGCAGAATGCCGACATCAGGGAATGTCAGGGTAACTTGATGTGTTGTTCCAAATCGGAGGGTATTGAATTTCCAAAGAAGCCTAATACAGGGCTCTGCAAGTCTGTCCAAAAAAGTCACGTTTTTCAACTGCTGCTTTCTTGGAAATCCATCCTCGGCTCACTAGTCTAACAACGAGGGTGGCATCTTCTACCTTCTGACTTGCCTAAGACCAGATCATACTGTAGCTGAACACACAGAATGGTTTACAAAAGACTGTAGGGGCCTGTAGTCAGAGACACCAGAGGATTTATTGGTTGACTTTGCTGCCATCTAACAGTGGGTTTGGCTGAGGACAGGGCAGGTGCAAGAGACTAGGTTTGATGGATCCACAGAACTGATATTGGTCATGGAAAGTTGGATCTGGGCTCTACAGAGCATCACTGTAGTAATTTCACCAGCACACTGCCAGAGGGTTTTTGTAACAGCTCCCCTCATATGGAAGGCCCTCTCAGTAAGATAATATCAGCTAAGGTAATAAATAACTGAGGTGTGGAGAGAGTTGGACAGTGGAAGAGGCCGAGTGCTGTACGCCAAACCTAACCAGCAGCGTGACATCATCAAGATCCACAGTGTAATTACCCAGTTCTTTCATTAGGAGGAAGATACACTGAATGCCTCTAGTTTAATCTGCTGGACTTTACTCTCAACATCTTGACATTCATGAAAAGAGCAGGAGGATAAAGGCTTTAGAGGCCTCCCTGAAGGACTGGCGTCGGAATGGAGAACCAGGGATAGGAGGGGGATGAAGGCTTTAGAGGCCTCCCTAAAGGACTGACGTCGGGATGGAGAACCAGGAAGAGGAGGAGGATGTGGCGGGGGTGGGGGTGGGGTTGGAGGAGGTGTGGAGGACCAGTGCATCTCTGTGACACTCCACACCGCCCCTCTTCATCTCTCTGCCTCCAGAACCCAGGGCAGCCCCCTGTAGTGCTGCTGTGAAGAGGGCCCTCTCTGTCGAGCCAGAGTCAAATAAGCTGTGCCCCTTGTGCTCTCTCCAACATAGTTGGAATGTTTTCCTGTTAGTTTAAGTCTCGTCTCAACTAATTAATATTTTTGCTTATAGCGGTTGCAGCTCCCATGGGAGCCCCCTTGATTAATCATTTATAAATCTACACAGCCTCGTAGTTTATTAGTTTCTGCCTTTGGCACTGGCTGGCTGCATTGGGAAACCGCAAATGATTAGTTACAGGAATGAAATATTTTTTTTCCACCGCTCCCTCCCTTGTTTCCAACTGATTAGGGCCTCACACAAAGAGGCATTTCCATGGCCCGGCGCTGCACTTTAATTCATTTTAAGCGCATGACACATTGTTCAATCTCTCCCCTCTGCTGCTACACTGCCCACTCTCTGAGCGCATGTTTTGACTCAGCCGTGGTGGTCAGCGCAGGACGCCATGGTCAGATCAAATGGCCTGGAAATAGGCACGTGAGAGGGAAATCATAACCACTGAATGAGAGCACTTGACCCTCCCTGGCACCCGGGCCAGGGCTACCGAGGAGACAGTGATTTCTGGCCGTCCTGCCGGGGCCATGTGGGAGCAGTCCCAGCCACGGGGGTGAAATCCATCCATGATTAATTCCGCCGGGCTGAGGACTGCAAGCCGTGACACACCGTGCTAAAGCTGTCTGGCTTTTATTGGAAAAGAAGCAGTATTTCCATCAGTTTAGCCCAAAAAATAATTAATTGAATCAACTGGAAGCAACGCGGGAGGTTTTCGTAATGTCTTAGCGCTCTCAGAGAAGGACGCCTTGTGCAACAGGGTTCCTCCATCCAATTATACCGCCACTGGCTCCCACACACCGGCCTCACACTGCTCTCTATTCCATCTTATCACTGCATTTTCCCCTCTCTTATCATCAAAGAGGCTGAACTTCACTATGGAGCAGTAAATTAAAGCCAGCATTAAGTCTGTCTTCCTAAAGAGATAGACTAATGAAGTTATGAGGGACACACTGTGCAGCTTTGGATTGAGTGCCTAATGGTGCCATACTTAATTTTAAACACCGTAGCCCTTCAATCACATTTCTACTGCAGCCAGGTATCTTGGATGTGTAGAGAATGGGTTCTACTGGGAGTCATGTGATCAAAGTTGAGAGACGAGGACAGGAGCATCTTCAGGCATTCTATAGCTGTATACCTGAGACAACATTAACCAGAGTGCCTCACTGCATTCTGCCTGACTATGGCCCCCATACCCATACAGACGTCAGGACCCTGGCTCAACAGAACTTTAGCTGGCACTGCAGCACACCTGAGATAAAGGGTGAGAGCAGGCCAACAGGAAAGATAATTAGACTGCATTCATCTGAGCCTGGGACGAGAGTGTTGTGCAAACATGATTGTAGCTCATATTCTCTGCACATCAAGAACCAATCGCTTTTATTGAAATTAATCTAAATTTCCCCTTTTTCTAATACTGAGGGGTCAATTACAGAGTCACAGTAGACACAATAAACAGGGCGGAGGAAGAGGAGGAGGAGGAGGGACAGGGACCGGTTTAGCTGCCTTGGGTTCTGTCTTCATTACCTTGCACACCTTCTTCTTCTTCTTCTTCTTCTTCTTTTTCTTCTTCTTCTTTTTCTTCTTCTTCTTCTTCTTTTTCTTCTTTGTATTTTTCTTCTTCCTCATTCCTTTATAGAGTTTAGATTTTTGAGTTTTCTTTGCAGAATACCCTGTGTGCTAACGCGTTGTGTGTTGGGGGTACATGGCCTCATAGCTAGCAGTACCACATAGTGAGTGTTGGCTGGTGATTTGGGTGTTATGTCTGTATTCACACCCAGGGTTTGTCAGATTGTTGAGACGACCAGAGCAGTAACCTGATCCTCTCTGGTGAGATTCCAAACACCAACATCTCCCTCCTCATACTGTTTTCCCTGGCAGCCCACAGACAATATAATACCCACCACCACTCCATAAATCTCACTCGACTTCTCAGGTCATAAAGACTGGTGAGAGCTCAGATTAGATTTGAATGTTACTCTGGTTATTGTTGTGTGTTAAAAAAAATAAAAGTAACTTAGAAATATTGTGTTGTTTCCAACTGGAATGTATAAGACACATCCTGGGGGAATCGTTTATATTTCTGTATTGTTGTTTTAATTAGATTGTATTTCTCATAATTGAAATACACATAGACATTAGACCTCAGCACTAAAGTAAGTAAAAAATGAACATCCACTGAAGTTCTCTTCTGTTTCCTTTCTCTGTATTCCTCTCTATTTCTCTGTATGTCTTTGTATTTCTCTGTATTTCTCTGTATGTCTTTGTATTTCTCTGTATTTCTCTGTATGTCTTTGTATTTCTCTGTATTTCTCTGTATGTCTTTGTATTTCTGTATGGCTCTCTCTCTCACCCTCTTGCTTTTTCTCTCTTTCTTTCTCTCTCCCTCGTTCTATCTTTCTCTCTCTCTCCCTCCTCTCTCTTTCTCTCTTCCCATCTATCTGTCTCTTTGCTGAACACCTAAATTAAAACATGAACAGTCCTGGAAAGTACAGGGTGGCTTGTTGCACTTGATTTGTTTGTGTAATAATGAAACCGCTATCACTCAGTGAGCTATTTGGTTGTGAAATTGCTGCACAGCAAACCTGCCGCATTAGAGGCCATAATGTGTTTTGGGGAGATATAGGGTATGTGTGTGTTGTCACACTGAGATTTCATGTTAGAACACAGATAGCTGGAGCACTGCACAGAAAATAAAACAAAGAAATAGCTGTAAACAAAATTACAAATTGATAGTCATGTGATGGTTGTTCTGTAACAATGCCAGATTGTTGAAACCCATGTTATAGGTACAGTGTATCATCTCGTATAACAGGTCTATTGTGTGTATCTGATATGTAATTAAAGTGTTATCTCAAACCCTATTGAAGGCTGAACTTCCTGTGTTGTCTCGTTCTTTTTCCTCCATCATTTCTCTGTGTCATATACCCTGTCATCTCATATTCTCTGAGTGGTAGTTTACAGGCCCTGTCATCTCTCTCATCGAATGGGGAGGAAACAAAAGATTGTGTTTATGAATGTGGAATTGATGGATTCATTTTCTGTGGGCGAGCTGATTTTAGAGGTGGTATCTTTTTGAGTCTATTACAGGGATGCATTGTGATGGAGGCTAGTGGGGAGGGCTGAGCAGTTGAACAGAGACAGTGGCTAGCGGGGAGGGCTGGGGAGGTGAACAGAGTGGCTAGAGGGGAGGGCTGGGAGGTGAACAGAGACGATGGCTAGGCGGAAGGGCTTGGAGGTCAACAGAGACTGTCCTGAGGGCAAAAGGGTGGGATGCAACTCAATATTAGGAGGGTGTTCCTAAAGTTTGATATACTCAGTGTATAGCTTCTGTAGGTAGGCTGTGGGACACCCACAGCTTTCATGTAACAGAGTACACCACTTACAGTATGTGGACCCCCAAAATGGCATTTTCTCTATTCCTGAAAGAGGAGGTGACTATAAGGGATAGTTGCTGCTGTGGGTGAGGTGATTGTGATGGAGAGCAGAGAAACTTTTAAAGGCTGGATTTGTGAAAGGAGGTCCGGCGCTCCAGTCTTAATCCGCTCTAATAGAATCCTGATTGTTCCACTCAGAGATGAGTGTCAGGCTGATGAAGTGATCAGGATTCAGGCCTCTTCATGTACACCGGCTACTTCCTCTAGCCCAGCTCATAATGGAGACAGCCCTGTGTTTTCCTTAGTGGAGCTTTTGTGTCTCTGCCAAGGAAGGTACCTGGGCGTCTCAGAGTAGGAATGCTGATCTAGGGACAGTTTTGCTTTTTAGATTATAACAAATAAGATTTTATGGACAGGGGGGACCTGATCCTGCTTTTAAACACTTTATGAATACAGGCCTTGTACTGTATTTGTTGTATGTGAATGGAATGATTGATGGTGCTCAGATCTTCATTGACTGAGTACAGTGATAGGAGTTTCAGCCTGGCAACAGTAGGAGTATGAGTAAACTTGAATCATCTCCACACTCATATTGAAATTCCTGCATGGCATATTCCCCCGTAGCGCAATATATTTTATTTTGACATCATTGTTAATGTTTTTTGTCTGGTATTTGTGCTAAAATGCTGTGCTTACATATCTAATGTACTGCATTTTGGCACATATCCTATACAGTCTACTGTAGAGAGCAGAACAGATCCTCATACAGCATCAACAACAGCCTTTGACGTTGTATAACATTGGCTGTGGGATGTTGGATGTGGATTGGACATTGGCTTGCTCTGAAGAGAAAAAGTAATCTCCCTTGGTTATTGGAATTATTCTGACAAATGAATATTTCCCGACTCCCCCTCCATCTCTCCATCTCACTATAATTCAAACTTTATATCATGATGAAGGATGAATCAATACTTGAGATACTAAATTATGCGTTTATAAGGATATCGGACCATTTAGTACTGAGAGCCACTGTATGTAAAACAGGGTCCTTCTATACATGATTCAACAGTGTTGTGGAACTATCACTGGCTATTACTGGAAAACCAGGCCATTTAGAAAATGGGTTCTATGAGTGACCTTGCTTGAAAGAATAACACATTATCTCCATCTGAACCAATGTATATTCCCCTCACAAGGACAAAGAGAAATGTGTTGGGCATATTCCCAAACAAAGCCATCCTCCCATACACGGCTTGCTTGCAGACACATAGTATGATGTCACCAAATAAGAGTAAGAGCAGCAAATTCCCCTCGTGACGCTAGAGAGAGCCTGGTCACCTTGTAAAAGACAATCGCCCGGGACTCATATTAAATAAAATGTCTAATAAAATTACTTGGCAGATAGTCCACATAGTAAGAACCAGGCAAGCCCCAACTTTAAAGCTGTTTACCCACCTGACAATGTATGACAGATTTGGCACCTATGTCCAGATTGAACTGGAAAATGACTTGCTAATCTGTTTAGTTATTTGGAGTAATTGGGACTGGTGCAAGGGAGGTGGATTTCCTTGACTGTTAAAAGTGTCTGCTAGTAGTCGATTCCCAGCTTCTTGGTATAATTACTCTGACAGAGCTGTGGCCATAGGGCCTGGAAGCAGGGCTGCTTTTTAAACTGTAAATTATGAAGGATTAGCATTTATGAATTTTAAATCAGGACTGTGGTAGGAGACACTAAAGCTGCTTAGTGATTGCAAACGGCAGCGTCTGAGCAGGCGGCTTTGCTGTACACCCTTTACCTTGCAGTCAGTGTGTGTGTGTGTGTATGTGTGTATGTGTGTATGTGTTCGATGTTTATTAATACAGAGTTGACATTTTAATATCAGGCCCATCAGAGGTACTGTATGTGTGAGGGGATGTGTGTGAGCGGATGTGTGTGAGGGGATGTGTGTGAGGGGATGTGACATGTGTTAGCCAGCTACTGGGTGACTGTCCCTGTCTCTCCCTCTCAGGCTGGGGCTTTGCCTGCCTCTCACTGGAGTGTCATACTATGCAGAATATCAAATGGGTGATTATGTTAATGTGGGAGTTGATCCATGCTAAATTATGCATAATGGATTGATGTGACACAAAGTCATCAATTAGATGGATATCAACATTAAAAAGTGTGACGCAGCGCAATATTATATTTTTTAATGAAGAATGAGTTAAATTATTTAGACATTAAATGTCATATTTTGTCACCCCTGGGATGTGGTCTGTATGGTGCTGCCTGCCTTCACCTGGTTTAGCCACCCTGTGTCTTAAATTTACAGTGCTCACACTGTTCAGCGGAGGTGTGAGCCCATGACTGACATGCTGCATTATCAGAGGTTGTGTGCGGGATGGGTACGGGACACGAACAGAGGCCTGCCTGTCTCATATCACACCTCCAGAGCTGTCTGTAGTGGGATCAGTGGGGCAGGACCCCCAGCCTGCCAACGTCTTAACTGGCTGAGCCTGGAGTCAGGCAGACAGGAGGATTTACTGTGTCGGTGTGGTGTTGTGTGTTAGTTAGTTCCCCCTACTGCATGCAGCAGCTATGCAAGCCCTGTGACTCATGAGCTGATCAGATGATTCCAGTCAAAGTCACATGAATTGATTCCATCAGTTTTTTTAAAAGAAGGTCGTAGCACTGGACAGCAGAGTCCTTCCCTAGAAAACAGAAGACAGAACAAGGTGACCCCAGTATTTCAGGACTGCCTCTCTCTTGATAGCTATAGATTGTTCATCAAAGCATTATGCTGTCGTCCACCTAACGTTGTTGGACTTCTGTTTTCTAGAGCCTCACGTTGACCATGGACATAAGTATAATTCTATATCTCAAAAAAATAATGATAAAGGAGACAGGTGAGAAAGAAAAACTGAATTGGACCTCCCCCCCCCCCCTAGGAAAATTGTCTTATTAAACCTCTAGTGTTGGTTTGGCAGACCTGGCCCTCCTAAAGCTCCTTTCCTACACTCTGAAGCATAAATGGACCATCTTATTGATTTTCTTTCAAGACGGACTTCATTGATTTCTGTGAATTTGGCAGACAAATCCAGCTGTCTGAGTCTCCACTGGGAGGGTGTGGTGCTGGGGAGGGGAGCTCAGACTCGACCTCACACAGCAGGGAGGCAGGCCTCATTACACCAAACAGGGAACTAACAGCCTGCTGTCCATTTTCCCCCCTTACCATCCTAGTCCTTATCCCCAAATTAAACAGAGAGCTTTTTAATTATTTATCAATACCAGCCACTGGTAGCCGGATCAATCAGTGTGAATGGTTTTTAAAGGTAATGAGGCCCAGGCCGATGGACTTGTGACAATTGATCGGCATCTTAACCATTTTGATGTAGGCTTTAAGCAAAGACGATTTCTTTCCCTCAGCGGGGCATTAGTGACAGTGGCTGGGGTAATTTGGGACAGGGGCAGGAAGAGGGGTGCGTGGCGAGCCCCAGGAGAGTTCTTTATCCAACTGAAATGTGCCTCACTAAGAATAAACAACAGTCTCGGTGCTGAGAGGTCTTGTCATCCTTTGCCATTAATCAACCCCTTAAACAGGACACCTCACACCCGTTCAGCACACAGCACAAAGCAGAGCAGAGTACCCTGAGACCAGCAACACCACTCACTACACTCTTAGAAAAAAAGGGTTCTTCGGCTGTCCCCATAGGAGAACCCTTTGAAGAACACTTTTTGATTCCAGGCAGAACTATTTTGGGTTCCATGTAGAACCCTCTGTGTAAAGGGTTCTACAACGAACTCAAAAAGGTTCTGCCTGGACCCAAAAAGGTTCTGCCTGGAACCAAAAAGGGCTCTTCAAAGGGTTCTCCTATGGGGACAGCCGGAGAACCCTTTTAGGTTATAGATAGCACCTTTACTTCTAAGAGTGTACTACTGCAGAGGACACTTCCTAGGACAGGCCCATACTCCTCTCTCTCTGTCTTTTCTCTCCTATCCCAAGGTTTAGCTCAACTTGATTCATTATGCTCCTGTAGCTGCTGAATGGTACCTAAGCAACCCTAAAGTTCTCTCTCCTTGTCTCCATATTTCTATCGGAGGGCGTCATGTCAAGCTGCATGAGGAGCTATTCCATCTGGAATTATTAGCCGGAGACACACAATGCAATCTAATTTCATACCACAATGTTCAATCACCATGAATCCAATATTGCCAGGTGCAGTAAAGAAGACATGGGATGGAGGTATTTCAAACAAATTAATGCTCTGAGATGCATTTCTGTACCTGATTTAATACATTAATGAAATATCATATGTGATCCACTTACATATTCATCCATCCAAGAGCTATGAGTAAACAATCCAGTGTTGAATTCACAAGATTGTTTATGTGTGGGAGACATGCCAACATAAAGGGACAATATAATGAGATTTTACTTCATCTTTTTATTCCTGGGTGGGGGTGGGATTGGATTAAAGGGGGGCTTATTTGTATGAGGTATTGAGCACCTCAAAATAAATTCTCACCTATTCAATTTGAAATCAGACCTAGGTGCTGTGGATAATCCTTTTTAACACAGTATGAACTGAAGGTCCAAGCCCACACATTTGAAATACATATATTATGGATATATACACAGGGCGTCTGAAGATATTTACCTCAGAATGTGCTTGACTATTTTCCAAGAGCATAAACAGCTCCATCCATATTCATTAGGAATTTGAAGCTGGCTCCCAATCATCATGTCACACAAAGTCTTAGCCAAAGCACCTCTCCCAACAGCACATTATTTAGCTGGATCAGGAAACCTGATTTTGTTTTGAATTCTTCTCCCTTTCAGACGTCAGCCCCTATCAAAGTAGTCTCCTGATGGTTGCGGTTACATGGTGGCTCCACATTCAGGGATCATTTGAAGGCTTATTTCTGATGGAAACATTGAGACTTAAGCCTCGCAGAAGGACATGGTTTACTGTGAAGATGAGAGGTTGGCGGTGGTGGCGATGGCAGTGACGGTGATGTGGCTGGGGTGGTGGTGGATGGCGAGAGGTACTAATGTGAGGAGTGATAGAGCTGGGAGGAGTAGGAGGAGGAGGAGGAGGATGAGGAGGCAGGGTGATGTAACCCCCACATGAACCCATGGTAGATGTAAGCTAGAGGCACCCTCTCCCCCTTTCACAATAGTGTGTGAATTTACAGCAAAATCTTTCCTGACTGGACTGCATGAGGGTGGGCCTGGATTGTGTCCGGTCCATAAGCTTGCTCTGCCATGGTGTCACTCAGTTGGTGCTATGCAGAATCAATCTCACACAGGACCTAATGACAACAGCTCAACCTGTATGTTATAACCCCTTAGTCTATAGAATCCACTGCTTAACTTTGTACCAAAGCAGTGTACACACATGTTTGGGTCCGCCTCTTCCTCTTTTACCTCCCTATACCTTGAGCTTCCGTGCCAGACCTTTGTACATTATGCAGTGCGTTGAATTTTTTAAAAGAACAGCACAATTCTTATTATTTGTCCAGAAAGAAAATACCTGTAAACACAGGAGGGAGGATGTTGTCCAGGGGTTTAAACATCACAGCACCTTACCTCATTAATTCTTCATCCACAACATGCAGGCCTAAAGGTAATTACAGGTCCTCCCCAAACAATGCTTCCTGCTTCTCTCTCTCTCTCTCTCTCTCTCTCTCTCTCTCTCTCTCCCTAATGTGTCTCTATACCTTCTCCCTCTGTTGCACCTGCCATGTAGCTCAGTGTAATTTCAGCAGCAGCACGTCTGTTGATTCATCACTGGACACGTGGGGTTACGTGACCAGCCAGTAATTGTAGGATCAAAGCTAGCTCAGGGTACCTTGTCAAGAATCCTGGTCTGTGTGTACACAGTGCTGAGGCTAGTAGAAACCTGGTCTGTGTACACAGTGCTGAGGCTAGTAGAAACCTGTTCTGTGTACACAGTGCTGAGGCTAGTAGAAACCTGGTCTGTGTACACAGTGCTGAGGCTAGTAGAAACCTGGTCTGTGTACACAGTGCTGAGGCTAGTAGAAACCTGGTCTGTGTACACAGTGCTGAGGCTAGTAGAAACCTGTTCTGTGTACACAGTGCTGAGGCTAGTAGAAACCTGGTCTGTGTACACAGTGCTGAGGCTAGTAGAAACCTGTTCTGTGTACACAGTGCTGAGGCTAGTAGAAACCTGGTCTGTGTACACAGTGCTGAGGCTAGTAGAAACCTGTTCTGTGTACACAGTGCTGAGGCTAGTAGAAACCTGGTCTGTGTACACAGTGCTGAGGCTAGTAGAAACCTGGTCTGTGTACACAGTGCTGAGGCTAGTAGAAATCTGGTCTGTGTACACAGTGCTGAGGCTAGTATGGAGGGCATGTCCACTTTATCAGCAAACAACGGCAGATAGGGACATACAGGAAAAAGCAGAGAGACAGGGAGAGATGGAGAGAGAGATGGAGGGAGGGAGAGAGGAAGAGAGGAAGGTCAGCGCGTCAGATAGGACACTACAGCGGCAATCCTCTAGGGCCTTCTTCTGACACCTTGTTCCATCTCACAGTGTGAAGTGGCCAACAAGAGAAAAAAAGTTACTGGGGTTGTAATAGGTGACCTTTCTGTGAAGCGGAACACATGCATTTTTATTCCAGAGCATAAATAGCTGAGCTACATAACAATTAAGGTAACCTTTCTGTTTGAATAAGAGGCTATTTTTCAGAGAACCGAAATTACATGAATGATAAATTATTTTTGTTCTACAGTGGAGAGATGGAGAGTCACGGAATAGGGAAGAAGAGGGGAGGGAGGGAGAGAGAGAAAGAAAGGCTGGTCTCACTTGTAAATCCCAGTTATAATGCCTCGTTAAAAAGATTTGGGAAAGCGAAACAGAAGCAGACAGGCTCTCTCTTTTCTTAAAGGTAGACAGGTCTCAGTGGAATTCATTAATGTGAGTCCCGGTGGTGGTCTTACTCCTACAGTACAATCGCCTGGGTTAGCACCGATCCTGAAATTACATCTAATTGGACAATTACTCAAACTCAGAAACCTCCTGCAATAAGGCAACAAGGCCCCTAATAAACACCTTGTCTTCTCAATAAAAACAAGTAAGTCATTTACCTGACCCAAGAGGCACAATTTTTAAATGTATTTTCAAAATAATTGCATGTGCTGTGAATGAGAATATTAAAAAAGGTAGCTACAGTAGCTTTGCAGGGAAGAGTAATGCAGGCCTGGCTACCTCGGGCCTCACACTGCAGCCTCCTCTCTCTCTGGGGGGAGAGTTCATTTGTTCCACAGATAAGAGCATTGCACACGCCATACTATAATATTATTGCTGTTGTGTTATAATGAAATAATTTTGTCTCCCTTTCAATCCCCCCACCCACTATTCCCTCTGCCCTACCTACCCCACACATCGGAAAGAATATATTTCCTCCACATGTATGAAGCATTAATTAAACATTGCCAGTGGAAAGTATATATTCTGTTCATTTTCCCCCACAGCGGCAGCAGCAGCAACATTGTGTCCATTAGTAATATAGAGTTTTTCGTGGTTCTCTAGCTGATTATCACCTCTCTATGACTGTCAGGTAAACATATGATCTTATACATACAACACAGTCTCCTCCACATCAGGGGGTCCATGACACAGGCAGGGAAAAAGGCCAGAGAGCTATGACCCTCTGTCACTGTTCCAGTCATGAACCCTCCACCCACCCTTCACCCAGACTCCACCCAGCCTCCTCCAGCCTCCTCCTCCATCCTCCACCCACTCTCCAACCAGCCTTCACCCAGCCTCCACCCAGCCTCCACCCACCCTTCACCCAGTCTTTACCCAGACTTCACACACCCTCCACCTACCCTTCATCCACCCTTTACCCAGTCTCCACCCAGCCTCCACCCAACCTTCACACACCCTTCACCCAGCCTCCACCCACCCTTCACCCACCTTTCACCCACCCTCCACCCAGCCTCCAGACTCCACCCACCCTTCACCTAGCCTTCACCCACCCGCCACCCAGCCTCCACCCAGCCTTCACCCAGACTTCACCCAGCTTTTACCCAGCCTCCACCCAGCCTCCTCCAGCCTCCACCCACCATCCAACCAGTTTTCACCCAGCCTCCACCCACCCTTCACACACCCTTGACCCAGCCTCCACCCACCCTTCACCCACCTTTCACCCACCCTCCACCCACCCTCCAACCAGCCTCCACCCACCATTCACCCAGCCTCCATCCACCCTTCACCCAGCCTTCACAAACCCTTCACCCACCCTCCACCCACCCTCCACCCACCCTCCACCCACCCTTCACCCAGCCTCCACCCTCCAATCATTCTTCTCCAGCCTCCTCCACCCTCTAGCTCTTTAAGTCATGCTCTCTTCAGGATGCTGAACCATCATCTCCCCTCTCTGTGCCCTCCACCTCTGCCTCTCTGACGAGCCACATATCAGGGTTTTCACATCTCGCCCCCATGGCGGACCAACAGAAGGATGAATAAATAATCATGGTTGACCTCGCACGTCCAGGGACAGCAGTCTAACACCTTCACTGACAAGAGTTCACCCAAATGCCACTCCCCTGCCATAGACTAGAAACCAGAGAGAGAAAAAAAAAACTAGAGCGATGAGAAAAGTGTAGCCCTGGAGAGCTGGACGGTGACAAATGGTGTGGAAAAAACAACAGAGGCAGCCGTCTGAAGGGAAGACATGAGTAAAACTCACATATAATTAACTGGGTAAATATTGGAGAGCCCAATGACTAATTACCTCACACGTCTCACTGCGCTCTCATTATTGTTCCTGTCGAATTTAACCCCTTCCCTCCTGCCGGCGCCCACCACCCACAGCCCCCTGAGCCAATTCCTTACACCCCTACCCCCCCTCATATATACATCCTTGTGAGTAGAGACAGGTACGTTAGGTATGATTACCATATGGTTATCATGGATTATCATACAGTTACACTGACAATGGGAGAGGCTTGTAGTTTAAAAAAAATATATGTATATATTTTTTTTTTTGTCTAGTGCTAAACTAGATTTGATTTGTTTTTTAGATGGACAATTGTCAGCCAAGCTTTTGTCAGCATGTTGAACCAAGCTATACACCCAGGCACTCCTCTGCTCGTCTCCCCTATCTGAAGAGTGTTCCATCTGGCTAAGGGAGGTGTTGCCGGGCTGGCTATCACTGGCCGCTCTGCTTCTCTCCTCAGGTAGAGTGGAGAATCTGCTCACACAAGGACATTTCTCCAATAATCTCCAGGACGATGGCTAATGACAACAGCTGTGAGGCAGGCATGCACCACTTCCAAGCTGATTTAAGTTTAACGAGCCACTCCAGAGTGCTATTGATTCAAATCTATATTTGACAGGATACTCTCTGAGTATGCATTAAATGGATAAGAACTCCTCTTGTACCTTCCGAGAGCATCACCAAATGGAGGGGAGAGGGCATTTAGTGAGAAAAGGGTGTTTCATTTGTTGAGTGATTTGAGTTATGCTTCAGTCAATGGGGAATGTGTGTACCCGTAGGAGACGCCATGTTTTCACTCCACACGCTCTCCTTCTCTACATGCACACTGATGAGGAGAAAAAACACAAGCAAAACAAACATGCTTTATCATTATTTCCCTGCTGTAAACAGGCTGGCAGTATGAACTGAGTGGATTCACAGCTGCTTTTTCTTTTAATTATCCCTCACTATCAAAGTGAATGATGAGATTTATAATGAACTCTACATTTCCAATTTGCATGTTCCCCTGTAATTGCTTGGTACAGGCAGGTCTAGGGAAAAAACAACATCTTCCAACACCCGGAATTGGCGAATTGCCACCCTATTTCCCATATTTTCACAAAAGCAACAATGTTATTTCATTATCAGACGAGCTTGTAAACATTATGTTTTGGGGAGAATGCCGAGAAAAGACAGAAAGAGAGGTAGAAAGACAGCTGTTAATATGTTTATAGAACACAAACCACCAGAATAGAATCTGTTATGGTGTAGTTGGATTTCTCCAAATATCCCATATTTTCAGAGTACAGGACCTTGCTGTGTCTCTGTGCCATCAGAATGTATTCTACTATAGTGTACTATTTCAGGCTGTAAAGGAACATCAAATGAAGGCTGCTCAGGGAATAATAGGCCTCTCTTTTATATTGACTCAAAATCCAGGTAAAATGTTCACTAATATGAAAACACTGGTTTTATCAGGCCTCTTGCTTGAGCTGTGGGTTTTTCTCACTTTGCAGTATGCATTTCAGGAAAAAATTGTCTTGTCACCATTAGATCCACAATGTGTTTCTCATACCAGCTGATAGTGTAGCTCGGTTTTATTGTACATGTTGGTAAAATGTTGGTACAGTGTGAACAGTGTGTGAATTATACCCAGAGTACACAAGAGCCCTGCATCTTTATATCGGACGTTATATAGGACCTAAACTAAACCTCTCAAATCAGGAGAGAGAGAAAGAGAGAGCGAGAGAGAGAGAGAGCGAGAGAGAGAGAGAGAGAGAGAGAGAGAGAGAGAGAGAGAGAGAGAGAGAGAGAGAGAGAGAGAGAGAGAAAGCGAGAGAGAGAGAGAGAGAGAGAGAGAAAGCGAGAGAGAGAGAGAGAGAGAGAGAGAGAGAGAGAGAGAGAGAGAGAGAGAGAGAGAGAGAGAGAGAGAGAGAGAGAGAGAAAGCGAGAGAGAGAGAGAGAGAGGATGCATACACACCCTTTGCTTTCAAAATCTTTAAAACCTTTTTGCTTAATAGTAGGGCTGTGGGAAGCAAAATGAAAAATTCCTTCTTGATTATATATGTTTTTTGAAGTCAGTGTAACAAATGTTTTCATAATCCTCGATGAGTTCAAGTCTGTTTTCCCCACCAACCAGCTGACAGCCTCCTAATGCTGCCACATTAAAGGGCTTTTCCAGCGCATGTGATGCAGCTTTAACTAGGTCCTGGGGGCATTGTTAGTTATCATTGCCTACTGCTGGAGTGAGCCACAGCCCCGGTGAAAGCAATTTTAGCTTTCCTCCCAATCAGCGACGCAACATGAGAGACGGCCAAGGAGAACAAACGGTCCGGCTCCCCACTTCCCATCGCCAATCTTATCTGTGTCTCCTCCCGTCCCGAAAGGGCCAGTTGACACAACAACCTCCCCCCTCCCCTAAAATACATGGGATCCTTGGCCCCAGGCCCCGCAAAACACAGATATCTGCAAATTAGACTCACAGTGACAGACAGAAAACACAGTCTGAAGGCATCAGACATGAACATGTATTTGGCAGAACGTGTGTGGGGATTTGCTTGAGTATGTGTGTATGTATGTGAGACGGACCAAGGCCATGACTGAGTAAGTTCTAAACCCATGTCAAAACAAGTCATTTCTGTGCTCCTCTGAAGTGAATCGACATGTGGAGGAATCAATTATTTATTCAAACTTCAAAAGTGAGTGTGAGGATAGACCCTCATGCGTTTTAGCCACCTCATGGAGCAGACAGGCAGACTTCTGGTGGCCTCGAAAATAGTTAGATATACATGATAAGGACTCTATTCTGTTCTATATACTCACTTGCCGTATATACGAGGCATCTATTTACCAGTTATTTTATCAGATTAACACATTAAATGCTCGGCATACTGTATATTGTTAACTTTAGTACTACATGTATCCAGTATATACACTGAGTATACCAAACGTTAGGAACACCTTCCTAATGTTGTATTGCTCTTTCACCCTCTGAATGACACACATACACAATCCATGTCTCAATTGTCTCAAGGCTTAAAAATCCTTCTTTAACCTGTCTCCTCCCCTTCATCTACACTGATTGAAGTGGATTTAACAAGTGACATCAATAAGGGATCATTGCTTTCATCTGGATTCACCTGGTCAGTCTATGTCATGGAAATATGTTTTGTATACTCAGTGTAGAGTAGTTAGTGTATCAGAAAAGTTTTGATCATGGTATATATGTAACAAACGCAGTAAAGTTATAATGAAGAAACTTCTAAAATGTCCATTCCTCTTTCTTACTTCCTCCCTAGGCCCTTCCTCTCTCCCTCTCTCTCTATGTCTCTCGCTCCCTCTCTCTATCCCTCTCTGTGTTGTTTGTAGAAGCCATGTGATTTATCTGGTGTCAGATGTCAGAGTCCAGGTACAAGGAGATACAAAGTGCTGTCAGAGCTGGCTGAGTTATGGAGCTGTGGGGGTATTATTATAAGGGGGTGCAGCCTAAAGCCTGCTTACCCATTAGGGAGCACACTTAGCATCTCTCATAAATTAACTCAACTTCTTCTAAGCTGGGGGAAAATGTGCAGCAAAGACTGTATCAAGCTTGGATCTGCACCAGGCTTTGTTTCTTTCTCCCAAGGGGTGTTGAGGATCATGGTGTCGGTTTTATTACAGTGGGATCTCACCAAAATACTTATTTTATGACACACTGAACACAAATGATGCATTTTGCAGTCTTTACAGAGACATGCCATTTTGGGCCATGTGGCATTTATATGTTTGTTTTTTTACAGTGTACATTAACCTCTCACATTGTTTTGACGGCTTTCCTGTTGCCATTATCTGTGCCACAGAGAGAGGCCCTGTGCCCAGTGTAGCGAGTAGAGAAGTGTACACACATTTCACTGGCTCACCTCACTGTTAAGTTTTATTTGGGGGAACCAATTAAAGGTAATGTAATAATTGGTGACTTCAGTGTGCTTGGCTGTTTATGTTGCTGATTTTATGCATCTGAAAATAATCTTGCCTTGGCACTGCGGGTCACGGCTGAGTTGGCTGGAGAATGATGATTAAGATTAAACACATTGTGGTGTATTGAGGTAAGTGACCTGCCGCTCTGTGCAGATAAGACTCCAATTAATCCGGGCTGAATTGCTGTAATGTTAAATAAAAATAATTACTAAATCACTAGGCTACATTGCCTTGATACATTTTTTTGTTACTCAGTGTTATTGCTGGGAGGAATAAGAAATTAAATGGATTATATCACAGCCTTTTCATATGGATTACAACTGCTTTTAAATAACTGCAAGTCAATTTCACCAGCCCTGCAATTTGAGAAGCCACTGACAGGCTCTGCACGATTCAAATGGAACTAGCTCTCATCATTTAATAATACCACATACTCCTCACCCCCAACAGACACACATACATAGGCACACACACACACAGGCATGTACACATAAACATAAACATTAACAACAGCCACACATACATGCTGTTGTGATGAGGATAAGGTATTTTAAATTATTCCAGGAAATAGCCAAACAATTAGATACTTGATGATTTGGCGGCAGGTAGCCTAGTGGTTAGAGTGTTGGGCCTGTAACTGAAAGGTTGCAGGATCAAATCCCTGAGCTGACAAGGTAAAAATCTGTCGTTCTGCCCCTGAACAAGGCAGTTAACCCACTGTTCCTAGGCCGTCATTGTAAATAAGAATTTGTTCTTAACTGACTTGCCTAGTAAAATAAAGGTAAAAAATCAAATTAGGTCCAAACCAATTCAAATTATACATCTATACTCCTCCCCTTCTCTCAAGGAGGCTTATGGCTTGCAGAGGGAGACAAGGGAACATTGCAGCAACTTTTTGACAGACGTCTTCAATAAACAGGGCCTTTTCGAGGGAGGGGGGTGGGTGGGGTCTTAGGGATCATGTTTTATTTACTGCGTTTGAGGTTGAGGGTTTAAAAACATTAAATTGTGGACAAGCAATCAGAGGCATGTGATGAGAGATTTCACGGCCGGTTATCTCCTGGTCCTCTCCGCTGGTTCTGTGTGTGCCGGGAGATTGTGGAGAAGTGTCCGTGCCAAGCGCCCAGGGCTGCAGGCAACAGCCGCAGAGAGAGCTAGCTCCTTTAAAGCTATGCTGGCACGGGGCCCCCTATCGGAGCCAGAGCACTGCTCTGTATGCATTCATTATGGCATCCATTAGAGTAAACATCTCAACCTCCCCCTACACCAGCCCCCTTGCTTTTAAGTGCCATATGACAAGACATCATCCAAGCCACAAAATGAGAACCGTGCCCACACTTCATCTTATTTATTTATTCACTTATGTATTTAGACATTTTCCTCCTGTTTCTACGTAAAGAGCTTTTGCATGTTTCCAGCCTCAGTTCTCTTTGTCTCTCTCCTGATGGCAGCCTGATGCTGGAGTGCCAACAAAGAGTGGAAAGATGGATGGATTCCTAATTGCTGATCTTTAATGCTCTTAATTCCGGGCAGGGCCGAGGTTATATAGGCCATCTTTATAGCCCAGATAATTGAGAATGTATAAAATATTATTTGATTCCCCCAAAGAAAAGTCGAGCTCTGCAGCTCAATTAATTTCCTTTCATTTCTACTTCAGGAAAATAATAAGACACAAAGGATATTTGTCTTCCTGATGTACTGCTTGAAGTAGCCCGGATGTCAATTTAAATCAAAGGTATTGGAATTATCGCTGTTTTGATCTGGAGGGAAGGGTCCTCGTGGTAACGACATAGCCCCTACTTGTATCTGTGTCTGGCTTCAAGGAAGTCCCGATGTTGTCTTGGTCTTACTCTGGAAAATGAATGGTGTATCTGAATAAGGCTTCAGAGATAGGCCAGGAAGAATGTATTTATAAAAGCTACATCCACAGACGAAGAGCCAAGGTAGATAATAATTTCATCAGATCTGTTTGATTCTATCCATGGCCTCAATCAAAATGTGGAAACCTTGCTAGAGTCAGCTTGTATTCAAATGAATAGTGCAGGTGTCATATCATTTAAACTCTTTGATCTAATGAAGGTTTTGCTTCAGTACTGCGAGTCGTTTACTTAATTACCAAATTACACTTATTTATAGAGGGGGTAAGGCTCATGTGATGGCTCTGCATTAGCATCAAGGCAGAAATTAGCCCCTCAGGCCCACGCTGCTTCTGCTGCTGCTACTACTGCTCAGCTATTAGTGAAGGATCTCAGTTTTAAATCCCTCAAATGTAAATATCTAAGTGACCTAATCTGGGACTCAGATACTGGCCTGAGGGAAAGGAATATAGTCTCCTCTCTCTCTCTCTCTCTCTCTCTCTCTCTCTCTCTCTCTCTCTCTCTCTCTCTCTCTCTCTCTCTCTCTCTCTCTCTCTCTCTCTTTCATGTTGTGATAGTCACTCTTTAACCCTCTCTCCTCTCTCTTTCTTTTGCCCTCTGTGTCTCTCTGTCTCATGTCTGGCCTACACTGTCTGTCTGTCTGTCTGTCTGTCTGTCTGTCTGTCTGTCTGTCTGTCTGTCTGTGCTGCATGAAGATTTGTTGACTGCTGGTCTGCCTTCATGTCTGTGAGTGTGATCTGGCTCTATTAAAGGGCCCACAGCCGGGGCCACCACGCCCGTCCCTCTGTCTGTCTGTCTGTCTGTCTGTCTGTCGGTCAGCCAGACGGCCACCTTCACAGGAACACACATAGAAATAACTAGTGTACAGCCAGGCGTGTATACATGGAACTGGAGTCTGGACGCAGGCAGCCTGGCCTTAGGCACTGAGGAGGAACAAGGGAACATGACATGATCATGACACTTGCTTTTGTGTATCATATCATTTTACCAATCATCTGCATTTCATTTATCTGGGCTGTGCTGCGTGTACTCAAAGTGGCAGGCCTGCTGGCCTAGTTAGGGTGGGAGAGGAGATGGAGACGGAGAGGGGGTAGCTGTGTAAAAATAGGGCTGATGAAATCCTCCTGTCCACAGCCCACTGACAGCGCTGGCACTCCAAATGAAACGCGTCATACATGAAACACAATAAGGCAATGTTATTACATTCCATCCAACAAAGGGGAAAATAAATGCAACTTGATTTCTGACAATGTCCTTTGTTGTTGTTCCATTTGTTTTGTTATCTTCTTCTTCTTCTTTGGAATATTCTTACAAAAATCGAGACATTGTTGTTGGAAGCTGAGCTCCAGCAGGGAAGGGAGAGTCTGTTCCAGGGTTACTTCTCTGACGTTGTTGATTCTGTGTTTGAATTTCAAACGTAAGATAAAACCATACTAAATTCATCTCTCCTTAAGAATGTGGTAAACAAGTGTGATGTGCCCCTGAAAGGGCCTGGCAGTGAAAACCTCCATTGGTGTCCAGTCTGTTATAATCGTTTATCTGTAGTATAGAAGTTAATGCAACTCAAACTCCTGCTGAGTGTGGGCTCCTGCAGTATTTAAACTGAATGTAATAATGGATATTGAATGTAATATATCCAACAACCTTGAATTATTGATAGATTCACTGAGTACCACAGCCCAATTGACATGTTAAATGCACTTTGTTGTAAATGCGATACTTTTGTTGTCAGAATATTTACCATCAAGCCTTCTGTATTGATTCCTTTTATTCCCTTTTTGAATAAATGATTGGACATGCTTTGGCAAAAAAACATTTATACTGAAATCATCCCATGGAACTGAAAACACTAAAGGGAGCAGGTATTGTGAAAGGTAGAGTGACGTTTGTTGGAATTTAAGGGAAATGTGATAATTTAATGCTTGGATGCAGAAGAGCTGTGTTCCTCCTCTGCAAATTTACAAGTAAAGTACCTAATAATGCCAGGCAATTAGAGATGACTGCTGCTAGAAAACAGGGGCTGGAGTGATTGCTGATGTGGATTAGGCTGCATTAGCCAACCGGCGGAGAGGAGAGAGGTCGACACTGAAAGGTGGTGTTATACGAGTACCAAGGACAATGCCTTAAATGCCACACTTCAGCAGCGAGAAGGGATTTGCTTCTAATTAATTTCCAAAGATTTTCATCCCTCCCATTCGGAAGGCCAGCCTGGTAGGAACAGAACAGAGGAGCTGCTCTCCTGCAGCGACAGCCCTGAGCAAATGTTCAACATCATTAAAACCATCAAGAGCCTTTCACTCCCCTCACTGCTTCTACCTGGATCTGCTGTTACTATCGCTGATAAAACACTGTGAACGTGATGCACCATCACAGATCTTTCTGCAGGCTCCAAACAGTCGTGTGCCTGCACTAGGGTACCTGTAGCCCCAGCTTCATTTAATGTGCCAGACAGACATTAAGAAGGAAACAGTTAAATTCTTTTAATGTTTTTCAAGGGTTGTTAATCACTTTAATTTCTCAGGGTTGATCACATTTAGCCATCAATTTATTAATCTACCAATTTATCTACTGGTTTGTCTATTGACTTTCTAATGGAAGTTTTCAAGGCCAAGAACTTCAAGCAATTTCCTCATTTTGAAAATATATCTTAAATGTATTTTACAGCCCCTCTCTTCTGAGTTTCACGGGCGCGCACACACACGCATCCCTAGCTCAGTGCAGTTTATCTGAGTGGTGCCATCTGATGAGAGGATTTAGCGGTGAGGAGGGCTGTGTTTCTGGATGACAGATTTTAATTACAGAAACATGGGCTAGTGACACAAGAATTGCTAGGTTGAGTGGAGCGGCAGCCAATGACGAGCCTGATAACCAGATGACGAGTGCAGGGCAGACAATTAGCTATAAAAGGGCAGTTCTTGCTGATGTGCCACTTCAGCTGGAGGAATGCCATGCTCACGGCCATCACTGGCTTAGAACAGGCCTGAGAGATACAGTACATCCACACCATTGACTGTAGTTCCACACCATTGACCCTAGGTCCACACCATTGACTGTAGGTCCACACCATTGAATGTAGGCACAAACCATTGACTGTATGTCCACAACATTGACTGCAGGTCCACACCATTGACTGTAGGCACAAACCATTGACTGTAGGTCCACACCATTGACTGTAGGCACAAACCATTGACTGTAGGTCCACACCATTGGCTGTAGGTCCAAACCAATGACTCTAGGTCCACACCATTGACTGTAGTTCCACACTATTGACCCTAGGTCCACACCATTGACTGTAGGTCCACACCATTGACCCTAGGTCCACACCATTGACTGTAGTTCCACACCATTGACCCTAGGTCCACACCATTGACTGTAGTTCCACACTATTGACCCTAGGTCCACACCATTGACTGTAGTTCCACACCATTGACCCTAGGTCCACACCATTGACCCTAGGTCCACACCATTGACTGTAGTTCCACGCCATTGACTGTAGGTCCACACCATTGACTGTAGGTCTTTACTATAAGGCATATCACGCCATGCTTTACGAAGCTGAGAAAAGTAGAACCAAAGTCAATGTTTGTGCTGTGTATTCACCTCACCACTGCACACACCTCATTGGTTAGTATGGAATCCCTGTTGTAATAATTAGTGGATGTGGTTTTAAGGCCTTCCTTCCTGTTTATTTACCACTATCAAACTAATCACAAACTGTTTTTCTAATCTCATATGTGCACATTATTCTTGGTCTATGTGCAGTGAATTTTTTCTGTAAGCTACCTGTGTACTAGAGCTCTGCAGTGTTCAATATAAAGTGTTCTACAACTTAGTTTCCACTGCTGCAGGCTTCTTTGCTCTGTTGCTCTGTTGGAATAGAAGTACGCCCCCCCATAGCACTGTAGCGGCCCCTCGGATTTATTGATCAAGACGCAGAGAGTTTCAAACGGGTGTCGATTTATTTCTTCCTCTCAACGAGCACCATGCTCCACAAGCACCATGAACACCATGAACACCATGAACACCTTGAAAACTACAGAATAAAACAGAAGAAATACAAAATGCTTCTATGTAGCTTCACAAAGAATTTGCACATAAATCGTGTTCACATATTACTCATGTTTACACCCAATACAAATGAAGTAATGACATTCTCTTTTCCTTAAACAAAATCCCTTCTGATAATAATACACTCCACAAATTTTTCCTTTATACCTCATTCCACTCTCCAAGGGCGCTAATCAAGAGTTTCCGTCATCAGCTAGCATGCTCTCTAGCTCGACACACCCTCACAGTTCGGAGCTCTTAGAAATAACATGTACGATCAATACAAAAATAATAAAGTAAATCACAATGTAAACTCTTTCTTTACAAGATTCAAATAGATGAACATGATAAATAACTAACGTGTTTACAAGGTTTTACCGTTCTTCCGACAACGCGTGAGCACCACATTGTGAAGGGAGAGTTTAGCATCACAAAAAAAAAACATCAGAAGAAGAAAACGCCATGCTTTTCAAAATAAAAGCAGAACAGACAAGGTGACACTGTAGAACTACAATGTCTTATTAACATATAAATATAATACTGTGTAGGAGAATATTAATGCAATTTATCAGACATTTACAAGCACTGCTTCTATTGTTAGCGTCAATCATATATACTTTAGATCAGTGAGTGCTCTTAACACGCAGGCTGTGGGACTGTTCAGTCCTGGACAGAAGCTGCAGTAAGCAGCAGCATACAGGAGCCAGTGGCAGAGAGAGGCCCTCCGGTCTGCTACAGAGCATGGAGTGGATCCCTGAGCCGGCTCTTTCTGCTTATTCTCCAGTTGCAGCCTGCTGGTCTGTAGATACATTGGTGTCTAGGCGACTGGCTGGGAGTAGTGCAGTGTGAACGGTAACACCCAGGACAAATTACACGGCAGGAGAAGAGGGTCCTCTCCACCACTGAGCCATGGTGGCATCACAGGGGCGGAAAATGACAATTCCCTGAAAAGGTCATACAAGACGCCTGCGCTGCGATACGAGCTTACAGCCAATCTGACAATCTTAATTCAAATCATGACATTCCCCAAAAAGTAGAACGTTTTCATCTCCCCATGTCAGAACAGCGGGCTGACCTTTAGCATTTCAGAACTTCACTGAGTTTTAACAAATGCTAATCAGGCCTATTCATTAACAGGTTTCCTCCACATTGCCTCTCACACAATATATGCGTTTCACACAGAGATCCAAAGAGTAATAGGATTTTCTATTATATTCTATTAATATGCATACATTTTGTATGAATTGGATTGCCTGAAATGGTTTTCAGTGATGGTTTTCAGTGATATATTGAATACTGGTCTTAACAAAATTTAAATGTTCTATGCATTCTTTAAAATGTTCTATGAATTATTTTATATTGAATATGTCCAATAGGTCTTTATTTTTGAATGGATTACTAATTTTGGAGTACAATAATACAAAAGAAGTAGTTGTATTGTGACAGAGGAGGTAAAGCACCTTTATGCTTCTAGTTCATCTTTCAAACATTACGATATCACTGTATTGTATAGTATCTCATCATAGTAGCAGTATGAATAGGAGATCAGCTAGGGATGGATTAATTAAGGCTGTGCTGCAGGAGATAATAGTCTCTCTCTCTCTCTCTCTCTCTCTCTCTCTCTCTCTCTCTCTCTCTCTCTCTCTCTCCTCTCTCTCTCTCTACCTCTCTCCCTCTCTCTCTCCTCTCTCTCTCTGGTTTCTGAATGGTGACTGAGACTATGCAGCCACTATGGGGAGCTGCTCTGTGCTAAATCTGCTAGCAGTGCTTAGGTAACAGGCCGTGTGGCACTGTGCAGTACTTTCACATACCAGTGTGTGTGTGTGTGAACATGTATGTCTCTGCCTATCTCTGTAGGAGGTGTGGCAGTTATCTCTGAAGAGTAGCAACTCAAAAACACTGACTCTCCAGCCGTGTATCTGGTGTGATCGCCTTCCCCCCTGAAACGACTCAGAGCTCCCAATGAAATCCAAACATGGCGAGTGATACCACCCCTGTTTGCATCCCGAGTGGACCTGGGGAAAGCCTGAAGAGATAGGCCAGCCTCCCGCTCACCTGCGCAGCACAGCTGGGTGCCCAGATTAATAGGCAAGATAGACCTATGTACTTAGTCATCACTCTGATTGTGTGGCCAGGCAGGCCCAGGCTGTGTGCCCAGGCTGTGTGCAGGTGGGGAATCCAGATGATGAGCTATGGTGACATGGTAAATGAAGATATGCTGAGAAGCCTTGGAACTGTATAATGACTTCTGTTTGTCTCCATAAAACCAACAGCTCATATCTCATACACCTCACAGCTGGGGCTCTCTGGCGCCCCCTCTGTTCTGAAGGGGGCTCCAGTACAACAGTGTCTAACATCACTCTACACACAGTGGCCTTTTCCTCATCCCTCTGGCTACTTAAAAGGAGAGTGGTGGACTCTACATAGAGTAGTACTATAACAGTCAGAAGTTTACATACACGTTAGCCAAATAAATTTAAACTCAGTTTTTCACAATTCCTTGTTTTTTTTAAACTTTATTTAACTAGGCAAGTCAGTTAAGAACAAATTCCTATTTACAATGACAGCCTAGGAACAGTGGGTTAATTGCCTTGTTCAGGGGCAGAATGACAGATTTTTACCTTGTTAGCTCAGGGATTCAATCCAGCAACCTTTCAGTTACTGGCCCAACGCTCTAACCACTCAGCTACACGTCTTAGGTCAGTTAGTATCACCACTTTATTTTAAGAATGTGAAATGTCAGAATAATAGTAGAGAGAATTATTTATTTCAGCTTTTATTTCTTTCATCACATTCCCAGTGGGTCAGAAGTTTACATACACTCAATTAGTATTTGGTAGCATTGCCTTTAAATTGTTTAACTTGGGTCAAACGTTTCGGGTAGCCTTCCACAAGCTTCCCACAATAAGTTGGGTGAATGTTGGCCCATTCCTCCTGACAGAACTGGTGTAACTGAGTCAGGTTTGTAGGCCTCCTTGCTCGCACATACTTTTTCAGTTCTGCCCACAAATTTTCTATAGGATTGAGGTCAGGGCTTTGTGATGGCCTCTCCAATACCTTTACTTTGTTGTCCTTAAGCCATTTTGCCACAACTTTTGAAGTATGCTTGGGGTCATTGTCCATTTGGAAGACCCATTTGCGACCAAGCTTTAACTTCCTGACTAATGTCTTGAGCTGTTGCTTCAATATATCCACATCATTTTCCTTCCTCATGATGCCATCTATTTTGGACCAGTCCCTCCTGCAGCAAAGCACCCCCACAACATGATGCTGCCACCCCTGTGCTTCACGGTTGGGATGGTGTTCTTGGGCTTGCAAGCCTCCCCCTTTTTCCTCCAAACATAACAATGGTCATTATGGCCAAACAGTTCTATTTTTGTTTCATCAGACCAGAGGACATTACTCCAAAAAGTACAATCTTTGTTCCCATGTGCAGTTGCAAACCGTAGTCTGGCTTTTTTTATGGCGGTTTTGGAGCAGTGGCTTCTTCCTTGCTGAGCGGCCGTTCAGGTTATGTCGATATAGGACTCGTTTTACTGTGGATATAGATACACCTCCAATTGACTCAAATGATGTCAATTAGCCTATCAGAAGCTTCTAAAGCCGTGACATCATTTTCTGGAATTTTCCAATCTGTTTAAAGGCACAGTCAATTTAGTGTATGTAAACTTCTGACCCACTGGAATTGTAATATAGTGAGTTTTAAGTGAAATAATCTTTCTGTAAACAATTGTTGGAAGAATGACTTGTCCTAAACCACTTGCCAAAACTATAGTTTGTTAACATGAAATCTGTGGAGTGGTTGAAAAATGAGTTATAATGACTTCAACTAACTGTATGTGCCTTGGTGTCATGCACGCATTCTGTGTAGTTGGTTGTAACTGTTCTCTTTCCCAGGGTTAAAACGGGCTTGCCTCCTGTTACCCTTACCCTGTTCTGTTGGAGTCAGTCAGGCAAGGTTACCCCCTTTTCTCTTCCCAGGCCTTCACCACCACCCCCATCCTAGCCCACCCCAACCCCCAAAGCTGAAAACAGCAGTTTTTCCTATCGGCGCATGGCCAGGGTAAATGTATCAAGTGGTGGAAGGTCACCTGTGCTCTCAAGACTGTTTAGCAAGGTCAGCCAGTAATGAGCTGCAACTACTTTATTTGCGAGTCGGAGGCTCGGAGGAATTAATTGTCCCCACTCTGTCTCATCCCTGATCTGAGGGCCCTTTGTCAAAATGATCCATGGCTTTCGTCCCGCGGGCCCACGCTTTCATTATTGAGGTGCTGGCTAATCGATAGAAGCGTTTTTAGCGTTGTGCCTTGTAACTTTTATCAATCCTTATTATCTAATGAGTAATACAGGCCTGTTAGAGGGCCCTATCTGCACATCAGAGGCCTCATGCATTTTTAATTGGACCTGGTAGCATTAACGACTGAATATGCAGCCAGCCCATTCACAGACCTGCCCCAGCCTTAAGTGAAAGTGCCTTAAATTAAAAGCCCTATAGAAATCAATAGTGCTGGCGTCTATGAGAGGAGAGCACATATCCAGGAGGCCAAAACAGAGGCTTGTTTGATGGGGCTTAAAAGTTTGCATGAATGCTGCATTAATGGGCTTGTCTAGCTGGATGACTTTTTTAGAGTGAAGCATAACATGCTGTCAAAAAATATTACATGGGCAAATGGCATGCAAAGCATTAATTTAAAGCTGAGTTCCCACTCTGTGTGACGCAACAAAGAGAGACTGACAAACAGCTTGCAAGTGGGCAATTACTACTGACAGAGTGCACTTTGACTCTGCATTAGGCAAATTCATTTGACAGTTGCTCAATACAATTCTATAACATGCCAGGTTTATATTGTACATGTTAGCCGGATGTTGAAAGTGCTTGAAAGTATTTTTAATAATGCATCTTTAAATCACATCAAATGAAATTCATCTCCAGAGAACCATACAGTGTGATCGGTGGACTCAGGATCTAAGCTCTCAGACACAGAGACAGGGAGAGAGATTTAGCTTTTGAGCAGTGTGTTTGCTGCAGGACATTTTCAGCAAAGGACTCACATGATTTGATATACATTTCATACTGGCTGGAGATTGTCTATTTTTCCCTCCAAAAGGTTTGGATCATTTATGGTTATGAATTCCTCATGTTCTTTAAATTGGAAGGTTTATCCTACACATATACTCTGACACATAGATTTGTAAGGCAGAGTAAATATAGGCAACCTCAAGCGAGCGGGGGCCATGGAGGGACTGTGTGAACAGAACTCATTAAAACTCCAGCTCACACACAGAGAGTCCTATGCTCATGCTGCAAGCGCAGGGTTTAGCTAATTTGTGAGTGAGTCCAAGGCTGTTGTCCAACAACACATTTCTAATTGTCACTCCCTCCACCCCTACACCCACCACCTCCACCCTCCCCTCCTATCACCCCAGCTCTCCTCCTGCAGGACCTGTGAGTCGCAGCTGAAAAATAGATGAGATTTTTGTCACTCAAATCGCTGTACGTTCTTTAAGTGCTGTCAGAGTAAGGATGAGGCCAACATGCATTATGGAACACAGTAGGGCCAGTTAAGCACCTCTCCTCTACTCTCCACCATTTGGCAATTCTGGCAAATGCCAGATGGGCTGAACCATATTTTTGTTGGGTGGGCTGGTCCAAAAAAATGAAAAAATGGACACGGCCGGTGGCCCATGGTTCTGTTAAGATTTTATAAAATATTTTTGCGCAATTTCCCTGTTGTCATAATAATATATTTGAGCATTTGCCTGATCAGTGGACAACGTCCGCCCCCCACCAAGATGGGCCGGCCCAGTTTTCTTATTGGCTGAGTCTGTACTGTGTGTGTGGTGAGAAATTATTCTAGGCTAAGCACCGACCAATCAGCTGCTGCTGTAGAAGACAGGACAGTCGAGGTAGGGAGAAAACAGAAAAATATACACACCTTGACACAGATTTAGCCTACTGCTGCCAGTCAATATTTTGGCTGTGTATCGTATGAAATAGTAGGCTAATTAATACACAGGCCTAATTAGTGAAGGGGAGATTCAATGACAGGCACAAACTTGCAATTACCTAAAAAGTTGTTTGATTGGCTTTTATAACACATAAGCCAACAGCCATTTATAAGACATTAAATACAGTTCTACTGTTTGTTATTAAATACAAGTCAAGTATTGCAATGAAACACTGAATTAATGCATAATAATTGCTAAATAATCCAGAGAGAGAGAGAGAGAGACACACTGACACATGTACTGCCAGTTTTAATATTTTATCATCTATTAGGCATTTATTCAGCAATTTTCCTTATTTATCTAATACATGTGTTTATTCATTCACAAGTAGGATGTTGCTGGGCCCAGCACAGGCAGTGTGGTCCCCTGGTATTCTGGTACCAGTGTTGTGGGAAAGGTGCTAGGCTTAGCAGAGACAGCTCAGAGGTTAGTTCAGTGTAGGTATGAAGTAAACAGAGAGACACAGATGTACGACCCGTTTCTTAATATGTTGGCTCTATATTTAATAGCAATGAACAGTTAGGAGTGAAAGACAGACAGACAGTGAGACAACAGAGGAGCACAAGGAGACGCACAGACAGAGTGGTGCCCGGTAATGTGGCCTGGTGTGGCTAAAATGCCAGGGCTGAATTTTTGTCCCAGTCCGCCCCTGTGTCTGAGGGAGGGAGTTGGACAACAGAGGAGCACAAGGAGACGCACAGACAGAGTGGTGCCCGGTAATGTGGCCTGGTGTGGCTAAAGTGCCAGGGCTGAATTTCTGTCCCAGTCCGCCCCTGTGTCTGAGGGAGGGAGTTGGACACATGGTAATGCCTGTTGTAATATAGAATTAAATAATAATATCTCAAGTTTAAAGCTAATTAATCTCAGAGGTATCCCCGGGTTTAAGGCCATTCTGCTCTGTCTAAGGCAGCTAATTCCCCCCATCTGGAGTGTTGAGCAGCGTTTACCAGAGTTGACCAGATTAAGCCCAGACACAGGCTCTGTTAAAGGTAGCTGCTGTTCTCTTCAGATTGGAGATCTGCCCTCATTGTGTTGCTGTGTAGGCCCTATGTAGGGGATAGATGAATAAAGGGCTATTGTCTGTGCTTGTGACAGGATTGACTGGAAGGCTAAAAACAGAACCCTTACCACAAAATACCTTTTACTGGTGTGTGAAGCAGGACATGCTGAACACAATCATTTTAATCCATGCACACTGAATGAACGCTTCGTCATTTCCAGTTCTATCCTGCATTCTGTATTGTGTTTCAGTTTATTGGCCCTGGATGATAGATATTCCTTGATGAATGTTCTTTTTCAGGACAAGATTAAATTGCATGAACGAGATACACATCTCCACGGATTAACAAAAAGCTACAGAGTCCCCCAAATGTTGGAATTAGACCTGTCTAAAAATACCTGTATTGTGTTCAGTGGATGTGCTCATAGCCAGTAAATTGGAATAGTCTATCTAAAATTTTAACTCGCTCACTTTAAACCTTTTCTGATGGGCCTAAGGTCACACGTTATGAAGGGCTGGATGAACAGGGTGGAATAGGGAATGACTCAGGCCTTCCATGGGAATGGGGCCTCTGCAGGAAGATTACAGAGGTGATCTAACCGCCCTACAGGCAGACAGGTGATTCAGCCCAGTGTGTTACAACCCTGCCACACCCTCGCACCATGTCTCTGTGAGGGAGACACAGAATGAGAGAGAGCGAGAGAGCGAGAGAGAGAGAGAGAGAGAGAGAGAAAGAGAGAGAGAGAGAGAGAGAGAGAGAGAGAGAGCGAGAGAGAGAGAGAGAGAGAAAGAGAGACATAGACAGGTAGAGACATAAATAGAGACATAGAGAGATACAGAGAAACAGACAGAGCATGGATAGGGAGAGTAACAGCGACAGCCGGATAGCGCAAATTATAGGAAAGTTGTCCAAAATATATGTGAAAAGTGTTATGTATTTGTCATAATGTTTCCAAACGTAGAGAGAGAGAGGAAGAGTGAGAACAGATGAGAAACAAAAAGGCACAAGATCCAAAGGTTAATCTGAAACCCTCACAACGATGTCCAACCCCTGTGCTTAGATCACACCTCAGTTCACAGTTGACCACCTCTATTCTATATTACCAGACTGGATCCTGAGTGCGGCTGACTCACATTAGTTAAATTAATTTCTCCATGTGCCATTTATGATGGCCATTGTGAGACACCAGGCTTCCCCAATCATGTCACTCACATCCGCGGCAACGCATCACTGAGGTGTCGGATGGAGTCACACTCCACCTCTACCTTTTCCCCATCCATTAGGCTCTGCACGCCATAGTTGACAGGGAGAGCCAATCGCCTAGCATCAGCTCAGAGGGCGCTGTAGCAGCAGTGCAGGGCTCTCCTCCCCCGCAGATGCACCTTGGGCCGGCAGAGACCTCCTCTTTCCCTTTGTTCTGTGCATCTGTTCAGCGTCAGGTGACAGGGCTTATCAACCTCACTATGGGTCTTAATAAGACAGGCAGGCAGAGTAGAGCAGATCACTCCCAGTCTCTACCCAGTCAATCTCTGCAGAGACCAGGCCTCCCAGCTCTAACTCCTGTAGACTACACTGCGTGGGCTGACAACCACGCCTATTCTCGATCTCTATCTCTTTGGAAGAGTTTTTTAAGTTTAGGTTTGCCTTGTGAGCAAGTGTACTTGAGGGTGGCTTTGGTGTTTGAATTCAAGAGGCCTTTAATGGTTTGGATGCTTTGTTTGCTGCTCCATTTGTTTCCCTGCTGTGAAGTGTTTGTGATTATTGCAATACATTCAAATCATACTCATTCAAATACCCTCAGAGAAGTAATGTTTAGAGGTGTCTGTTTTCCAGAGGGACTCCTGACTAGAGTCTGAGAATGACCTTTGATCTTTGACCTAAGCCGTGGCAGTGCTGTGCTGCAGAGCCCTTCTCCCATCTCAATACTCACTAATGTATGCCACTGATAACACTGAAGTAATACTAACATGGAATCAAATCTTTATAGATATTATTAAGTCTTTACCTTTTTCAAAAACACTTCTAATTTCACATGGCCTCATACAGTATTACATTCAAAGAGAAACCTGTTCTGCTATTAATATTGCTTGTTATTTTTACTCCAGTGACCATACATCTGGACATTTGTCAAATTGCACCAGGTGGTAACGCATACTGTAAAGTGAAAAAATAAGGTTCCGTTTTCCCAGTCAGTGTGGTGATGAGTGGGAGTAGAGCCTCAGGTCTCTGTGGTGCTCTGTATACCTGCAGGGTGATCTGAACCTCTCCCACTCTGCACCACCGTCTCTTCCACCACCTCCTGGTGGGCGGTATCTAACTCTATGATGTGTGTGTCCCAGCCCACCTGTTCAGGCCTCATTACTGTCAGGCCAGTGTAAATAAATATCCAGGTGTAGTGGGCTCCTCAGCGCCTGCCGTTCATCACCATAGATCTCAGTCTGCAGGGTCCTGTGTGCTGCAGTGCTGCAGCCACCCTGACGGGAGCCATGATTACACTGTAAGCACTGTAGTTATTCACCCTCTGCCCAAACTCTGGCACAGTGCTCCATCTTACACACACACATACACATACAAACTCACGCTGACAAACCAACACTTGCAGATATTCACTCTCTGTCATTCACACTCTGTTTTGTGCACACATACAACACAAGCACCCTGACTGTGACTGTGAGTTAGCAGTGGAGTTGGAAGTTCCCATTTGCCCTGCACTCAAAACCATTACTGTAAAAACAGCCCTTACAGCACTCTCCTGCTGGTTCGGCTTAGCTACGGCTGCCTGGAGGCATATCATGATTTTAAGGAAATAGTGCACTCACAAGTAACACATTTTGGGAAAATTATCAATGGGTAGCACTCTGAATTTGTCAATAAACGGTTACTGTAATAATTGTTTATGGAGGATTCCTAATAAATTACTACCAAACATGTATGTTGTTCCAAACTGTTTAATAAGGGTAATAGTGGGCTTACTTATGTTTGTCACAAAAACAATGATGAAAACAGACCACTCCATTTAACTCTGGCTGTGTGTTGTTGGGTCGGTGTGAATGGGGGAGTGGGTCTGCATCCCAAATTGTAACATATTACATACACAGTGCACTACTTTTGACCAGGGCCATAGGGCTTTGGTCAAAAGTAGTGTACTATGTAGGAAATAGGGTGCCATTTGGGATGCAGTATGGGTCAGCTGGACATTAGTGGATCTCTCCAGCAGTAGCAGCAGCGATGTTGGTAGTAGTGGTGGTGTGGCGGCCAAGGGAATGACAGGGAGGACACAGCCACTTGACTCTGGAGAAGCAATCAGACTCTAAGGGGTTTAATGCACTGCCTTGGGTCTGCGCCACAGCAATTGGGTTTGATAGCCGTGTCATTATGAGAGGAGGGCGTCTGGAGGTCTTGAGCAGCCAGAGATTAGAGAGAGAGGGGACGGAGAGGGGGACAGAGGGGGTGTCTGTGTCTCACAGTACTGGACCCTGCCCTACCTCACATCCTCACCCATCCTCATCACACCCACACAATCTCACTGATTTCACTTCACACAAGTGCCACGGGCTGGAGTGGAATCCTGGATAAGACAATAGGTCCCTTCTCTCTGGCTATGTGTGGACAGCTCATTGTTCCTGAGCTTGTTAACCACTCAACATTTTTAATTTGCGGCAGTGGAGGAAATGATTGTTTATCTAATCCAGATTGGGTAATTAAGAGGATATCAGTGATAAGATTCTCCCCCATCCTCCTCCCTCTCTCTTTCTTTCTCTCTCTGTCTCTCTCTCTCTCTCTCTCTCTCTCCTACCTCTCTCTCTCTCTCCTATCTCTCTCTCTCTCCTCTCTATCTCCCACTCTCCTCTCTCTCTCTCTCTCTCTCTCTCTCTCTCTCTCTCTCTCTCTCTCTCTCTCTCTCTCTCTCTCTCTCTCTCTTTCTTGCTCTCTCTCTCTCTTTCTTTCTCTCTCTCTCCTATCTCTCTCTCTCTCTCCTATCTCTCTCTCTCTCTCCTCTCTATATATATCTCTCTCTCTCTCTCTGGCAGAAAACAACAGAATCAGTAGAAACCAAACTAATGCTTTATCTCTATAGTAGATTGAGTGCATTATATTATAATTTTATTTTCATGTTTACTCTCCTATGGCCGTGTAACAGATGTGATCTTCAACTCTCTTGCGTAGAATGATCAGACTGGGCTTTGCAATAAACAATGACAACAATGACAAACATATGACAAAATGGGCTCCTGAGTGGCGTAGCGGTCTAAGGCACTGCATCTCAGTGCTAGAGGCGTCACTACAGACCCGGGTTCTATCCTGGGCTGTATCACAACTGGCCGTGATCGGGAGTCCCATAGGGCGGCGCACAATTGGACCAGTCTTAATTGCATCTGAATACATATTTCTGCAGTGGCACATGGAAACATAATCAACCCTGTTACAGCCGCATAACTTGTTACTTTAGCTCGCCGATGGTTTCATATTCAGCGGGTGCTGCTCTACTGAGTGAGATCTCTGTGAGCTGCTGATGAGTGTGTGTGAGAAGTCAAACTGGCGAGGGTGTGATGACAGATGCCGGGGTAAGAGTTGTCATCAGCGTTCCTTATGGAAGAGAGCCAGGTCCGTCTCTGTTTGGGCTGGCTGTGGCTCCGCCGTTTGCCCCAGATCGGCTTTGATTAGCTCCTCCATGAAAATGTATGCCCCACGCTCAAAGAAAACTGGGGGAGTAGCTACCTGTCAGACAATTCACAAACAAGGCTACTTAGTGCACAGGGAACTGTATATTTTAAAGTATAATACTACCAGCCATTTCATTGTAGGGGATTGCCAAATCCCTCATGACTCCACCCTCCTGCTTGCCTCCCTCCCCCGGGACCTTTCTGTGGGTCCCCAGATACACACAGGAGTTACACAGCCAGCCCCCAGAACAGGGATGTGGAGAAAGGGCACTCTCTAAAGCGCACAACAAAGGCTCCCACCAGATGCTGTGAATACCAAAAAACCCTGCAACACAAACACACAATATATAAATTAATCAGGGCGCAGGTAAATAAATAAATAATGTATACGAGGAGCTAATTAAATGTGTTTATTCCTGTTATCATATGCTGCCCTCATTTCCCCACTTGAAGCCATGAATCATTAAGTGGCTGCTAAATTGGTCTCTGGGGCCGTCACGATGGCAGGGGGCGGTCAGATCCTGTCTGCCAGAAGGCAGGTGTGCGGCGGACGGACGGCCCGTGCTCCTCGGACTGCGGCGCGTGACGGAGAGGAAGGGAAGGGATCGGGCCTCACGCTGGGAGGTGAGCGGCCAGAGGAGAGGCTGGAGCACAGCGGCTGACAGGGCCGCCCGTCACACGGCCTGCTCCGCTTTGATTAATGAGGGCATTTGAAAGACAATTAGTGGGAGCAGATTTGCCTTCAACCGCCTTATCAATCAGGCCCCTTTAATTCAAAGCGTAGCACTCTCTGTGGCGAAAATAGTGTCTCAGCATTGTGTATCCAGCAAGGGATGGGGGAACAGTTGGAGGGGAGGACGAAGACTCCATAAACAGAAAACTTTTTAACACGTTTACTGTATGGTGGCTATTGAGCCCTTGCAGTTATGTATCTAGCAATTTGAGAACAATTTTTTTTTATTGTATTCTTTTGAACTCAACATAAATGTGGGTATTTAATGTACTATATAGGTAGAGGACATTGAACAGAACAAGGCTTTGTCAATTTTGACAAAAAATGCAGATAAAACCTTATAGTCCCAAGCTTTCGAATTGTTTTCTTATAATTCAGCAGAACAGACATAATCTGTCTGTTTATACCACTTGCTTCACAGAGCAGTGACCAGTTCGTGCTCATAATTGGGGAGTAATGTCGTTCAACTCTCTCAGACCACTCTGCACATGAGGAAAAAGTGGACTGTGTATGAACCTACAGTAAGCTGTCCTCATACCTGCCTAGTTACTAGTTTTAAAACGGCTGTATACAGCTCTGAAACTGAACTTTATCGTGCACAACATCTTGATGACCAACGTTATTAAAATACTATTATACAGTGAGGTTTCTTCAACTTCCTCTCCCCTGCTTTTATCACATATGGTAGAATTGTATTCATGTCAATGCTGTCTAATTAAACTGATCCTATTTCATAGCTGGGACAGAATAAAGGCTTTTGTCTACCCTGTGTGGATAGATTTGATAAAGCACCAGTCAACTGACATTTAACAATATTTTAAGCCGCGTAATTATGAAGTAATAATCCTAAATTGTGGACATCTCAAATCCTGTTGTATTATATAGGAGGATTGGTATTCAGGCTCAGAGAGTCCCAGAGAGACACAGTTAGGAAAGTCTCCAGGTAGAAACTATGAAAGTCTCCAGGTAGAAACTACGAAAGTTTCCAGGTAGAAACTATGAAAGTCTCCAGGTAGAAACTAGGAAAGTCTCCAGGTAGAAACTATGAAAGTCTCCAGGTAGAAACTACCTCCAGGTAGAAACTACAGAAGTCTCCAGGTAGAAACTACGAAAGTCTCCAGGTAGAAACTACGAAAGTCTCCAGGTAGAAACTACGAAAGTCTCCAGGTAGAAACTACGAAAGTCTCCAGGTAGAAACTACGAAAGTCTTCAGGTAGAAACTATGAAAGTCTCCAGGTAGAAACTATGAAAGTCTCCAGGTAGAAACTAGGAAAGTCTCCAGGTAGAAACTAGGAAAGTCTCGAGGTAGAAACTAGGAAAGTCTCCAGGTAGAAACTAGGAAAGTCTCCAGGTAGAAACTATGAAAGTCTCCAGGTAGAAACTACGAAAGTCTTCAGGTAGAAACTATGAAAGTCTCCAGGTAGAAACTATGAAAGTCTCCAGGTAGAAACTATGAAAGTCTCCAGGTAGAAACTAGGAAAGTCTCCAGGTAGAAACTAGGAAAGTCTCCAGGTAGAAACTAGGAAAGTCTCCAGGTAGAAACTAGGAAAGTCTTCAGGTAGAAACTAGGAAAGTCTTCCATGCTCATTTAAGTGGCTTCTTAAAAAACTGAAAGTTAGAAAGGTCGATATACTAGAGATATTTTGTCTAGTACCTGACAGCCCTGAAGACTGCTCTACAAATATACATATGAAGAGTCAGCCTATCGCTCTCTACAGCAGCCCTCGCGCACAATAATCTTTTGAACCCAAATTATTTGAACAATTTGAGAAATTACGCAGATCCGCTGATGTGCTTAAGGGTGTGAAAGATGTGTTTTCATAGTTGGAAATGCAGATAAGTTGGAAACAAGCAAGTACAGACACTCTATTGATCCTGTTCCCTGGAAATAAAAGGAGTGCGATAGGAGAGGAGAAACAAACACAACGAGGAAGATAGCAGCCGGGGAGGAAGTCGATAGATTCCCTAACTCTAAGATCAGGCTATTCTCCTGGGTTAGGACGTCTGAAGGGGTAGGGGATGGGTATAGAGGAGGACGCGGTCAAGCTCTTCCTAATTTCCCAACATACAGTATCTTAAACTGGAACGAGGGCCTGTGAAAGCAGCTCATATGCATTTAACCTAGACAGTGTGAGGGGCTGGTGGAATGGGCTCTAGAAGGGCATGCACATTAGTGACTCATCTTAGAAATGTCAGATAGTTTCCAGCTAAGAGCTTATTTTTTCTCAGTAGGAGGGATGCAGAACTTGTTAGAAGCAGTGGTCTCAAACTTAAACGTTTTAATGCATTAGTTTAACTGGCGAGATCCCTATGATATTATGTGTTTTTGTCCTTAGAATACATACATGTATTTTCATGTCTGGCGCACGTTGTAAAAGGATATACTGTACGTAATGACCATAGTAAAAATAGCCTTCGTACTGCATGTTACATAAAAGTCAAGTATGGAATATATTGGACTTCCACTGCACCACTCACTGTGAGTGCTCTGATACAGAGCCTAATGGATCGGTTAAGAATTGTGAAAAGAATTTCTTTTAAGTAGGCTTACGTCTATATTTCATTGTAAGGAAATGCAATGTGAGTGAGGAGCCTGACCATGGTGGTGATCAGGTTGTCTCTGAGGGCTGACACATCTACCTCCGTCTCATTAGAGATGGTGTATTAGGCCCCACCGTGCTACAGTAGGTTATGTCCAGCTGTGGTCTCTCACTGGTTCTCCCTGCCTGACTCTCCCCCTGGTGCTAGTTAAGCTAGCAGAGAGGAATGCTCCTGCCTGCCGCACTCTATTTCCCATTAGCTGTTTTATTTCACGGGGAATTTGCTTCCTGCATGCTGTAATTGGTATGTAGGCACCTCCTGACGTGGGGCATTAGGATTTTTAACGCAATCTTTTACGCAGGTGAAAGATGCATGAATTACCCTTTCAGTGGCCCGTTATTTGATTGTAATTCTCTATTATTTACCACAACATTGTTGTGAAACACTTGGTTTCAGCAGAGCTAAACATTGTAACTACTGTTATTAGCTGGGTTGCGGGCCTAACGTTTCCCACCAACTTCTCCCATAACACACTGAGATAATAACCTTCTCTGAGGCCTGTAAAAACATGGGCATCACTTTTTCCTCCAACTGACTTCTGCCCCAGTACAAAACATGTTAAACAGATCCATAGTAGCAGCATTGTTGGTATGGTTGCCTTCATTTGTGGTTCTTGTATTTTCTTTACTACACTGCTAGATGGTTATAATGTAAGTATAATCGCCATATAATTTCAAGCTTCAACACTGCAATTTTTTCCCAGAGGCCTGAATCCATGACAGCCGTTTGGAGTTTGGTGATTTGTTTTTCAGTGTTTCTGGTAACCAAGAGACCGGGCCATGTATATGTATTTAATTTTAATAAAGGATATTTGTTCATGTTGAAAGGAAAAAGATAGAAGATAATTGTACCTCTCAGTAATGAGGGCAGGGTGATTAAGTCTGTGTCTGCTTCTCCTTGCATCATTTTGCTGGGGTCCAGTTACTGCAAATTAGTAGTCAATTGTGTGTTTAGAATTCTAGACACGCGGTATTGAATGACAAAATTGCAATAAGACTTTCTCCAGCGAAGGCCAAATCCGGGGGCCATAATGATATTCATTTTCAAACAGGAGAACATTCTAATGGGCAATTAAGACGATCAAGCCTGCCAAGCTACACGGGAAGAACGAAGTCGTGGTGCCAGCGATTCCGTGTCCTCCACCCACTGCCTCCTTCCTCCCCTGGCCTGGGCTTTGTCTTACATGTGTGTGCATAAGAAGCAGGCAAGAGAATGGGGGAAAGGCTCCAAAAGCACAATATAACTGAACTTTCCACGTTATTTCTCACTAATATGTGCTGCCACTTGGTCTCATTAGTGGAATGATGTGCTCTCCAGTTCTGGAATGAACTCTTTGCCCGAGTAATTAAGGCTCCTAAAGTTTCCAGTCCTTTGTTTAAAGAATTCGTCCTTGTGCTCTCCATGCCCCATCAGCTGCCTAATTAGCAGGTCCTTTGTGTGATTAAAAATTCTCACAGAGATTCCATTGGATATTTTCCTGTGTTAATGAGTGTTTGTGGACAGCTGGGAACGTGCGCAAGCTCCCTCCTCGCAGGACCTCTTGTGCATTGGGCAGACCTCTGTCAGGGCCCAGGAGTGAGAGCTGTCATTTCCGTAATGGGGATGGAAATTGGTCAAAACCTAGCCCGGCCCCCGCAGGATTGGAAATGCCTTGAAATATAAATGAGGATGAATATTCATTTTTTTTTTTACTCTCAATAAAAGTGCTGAGTATTAATATACACGTCTGTCAGTTTAAGTAGCTCCCAGAACTTGGTGAGCTAGTGTCTACCCATTAATGCGACCCCTGGCTTAATTTGCTATTATCCTCAGGTTCTTTTTCTCCCTAAAGTTGGGGTCACCCTCTCCACTGAGAATTGCGCACTGGAAGCTTTCCTTTTGTAACGTTTCTCCCACTTAGTGATGGAGAGAGAGTGCTGTGAAAGAGCCAGAGAGGCATTTAATGAAGCCCACTCGGAAGTAAGGAAAGCAGGGGTCAAACTCAAATGAAAGGAACAAGGCAGGCAATGTGTGCAGTTGGAGGAGCAGGAATCCAGAGGGAGAAGGAGGCTGTTAGGAGGAAAGGCCCCAGGAAGCTATGGTCTACATTGGTTTGGCTGCCTGGATAGGAGGCCAGCAGCCCCTACTGCAGCTGTTACATCGCCTCCACTCTGACTTCATTTGTCTTTTCTCACAAAGTGATTAGAGAGCACAAATGTTAATGCTCTTATTCCTATAATACATATCTATTTCAATGATAAAAGTCCATAAGTGTTAGTACAGAATGTCTATAAAGGTCATGTTTAAAACCGATACTACTAAAACAAACTTTCTTCCCCCCTGAGAGGAGAAGATAGCTTTCAAAGCTGGATGTGAGTCTCGCCTTGGCAGGGCCAGAGGCACAGGGAAAATCAAAGCAACGATAAGGAGTTGGCCTGTATGAGGAGAAACTGTTGAACCCAGCAATTCTGGGGAAGTTTAATTACAAAGTGGAGCGATGGATAGATTTCTGGAAACATCATTATAAACAGAGAGGGGCATAATGAGGTGCCTGGCTGATTCTAGTTCTATTTAAAGATCTAGCATCTCCAGAGAACACAGCAACCAATGATAGGACATCTCACACAACCATTTACACCTGAAAGGATACGTTTAGCCTTGAAAATAATGATCCATTGAAATGTTCATGAACAAAAGGGAAGGAAAATGATTTGTTGCCCCGTCTCAATATGATTTTCAAAAGCAATCTGATGTGCTCATGATAAGTGCCCTGCAGTGAAGGTTAAAGAGATTAGGTTGATTATCAAATCATACATCAGAGACAGCAGTATAGTCTTAATTGCTGGGTTTGTGGAACGTGTTTGTTGATGTAGACTCTGCATTCACTTTGATTGACTCTAATCTTCTCACTCTCTCTCTTTCGACTGTCTTCTGATATCCAGTGTTCCGCCTTTTGATGAGTTCTTCTGATGTACTGTATGTGTGTGCCCACATGATACAATACTACAGTACTTACTATAGCATTCTGTAGTAAACTGCAGTATACTGTAGAATACTATACTACACACTGTAGTATACCTCGATCATGTGTAGTACTTACTATAGTGTAATGTTGTAGTATACTGTAGAATACTATTGTAAATACTACAGAATACTACAGACCACAAAAACACTACAGTGATATTAGCAAAAACACAACAGTAATTACTATAGCAATGTCCTCAAAAATACTACAGGAATTGCTATAGTATATACTAATGTATCACATTTGCATATACAATGCCCATTCCCCTCCCCCATATCCCAGTTTGTGCCACCCATAAGTGAGGAACTTTCATGCCAAGTTATAAAAAAAGCAGAAGCTCTGAACTCTCTGTTCAGACCTCCGTCCTACCTACCTACAGGTTATGGAATATTTGCTTTTGAGTATTTTGTCCAGTAGTCTAAACCCCAACTGCAATGTCAAAGATAATAAAATAAAAGCACTTCAGTAAATACTACAGTAATGTCTGCAAAAACACTACAGTAAATACTACAGTATACTACAGTCAGCAACAGTTTTTATCTTACTACAGTAATTATACTATAGTAAACTGTAAATACTATAATATACTACAGGCATGTCGCAGGGAGCCTAGCTGGTTCGAATATCCGAGACGACAAGGTGAAAAACCTATCAATGTGTCCTTGAGCAAGGCACTTAACCCTAATTTGCTCCAGGGGCTGACCCTGTAGGTAGGCCGTCATCGTAAATAAGAATTTGTTCTTAACTGACTTGCCTAGTTAAATTAAGGTAAAATATGTCCACAAAACTACAGTGAATACTACACTAAAGTCCTCAAAAACATAACAGTGAATACTATAGTATTTAACCATAGAAAACTAGGTGTGTAGGCTACCCTGTCATCTCCTCAACCATGTTAACTCAGATGGAGCCAAGGTTCATTGTGGATTTGTAAACGTTACCTGAATAGTTCAAAGTTCCCTGTGCTTGGAGGGAGAGCTACATTTCCTTCCACTTTCTTTTGGTAATTTGTTTATTTTTAATTAAAATCTAATGTCAACGTCTCAGCCCTGGCAGCTCTGTTGCTCTGCCCAGCGACTGGGGATATTTAGTAAGCTGCAGTGCTATAAGTTGTTTCATTAAGTGTGAAAAGGACCGATAACTCAATAGCCACCAGCCAAACATCCTCACGGTGCCGGCTGCCTGCTTCCTTAATCTGTTTTTCATTCCATCTGGTGTTGCTGTAGCAGTACAGAGGGCTCCACACAACGGAAAAGACATTCATCACCGTCGGGCCCCCAACAAACCTGGGGTAAAGGGAGAGGGCCAGCCTGCTCAATTGGGGACAAGAGGGCCTCAGCCAGGCTTAGCATCACAGTCAAGACACCTTAGTGTTTCCGTATGGATGGGCTGCTGGCGCTGGAGTTACGGTGGAATAGTAGCCTAACTGTGGGTGAAGTGATATGATTGGCCTCCTTGGGTCCCCCGAGGCAGCCGAGGCAATGACCTTAGTCACCCTGCATGCCTGCCAGTCACCTGCTAATGCATTCTGAGGGCCTATCCTCTGACATACAGGTAATATACCCACACTGGAGCTCTGCTTTCAGTTAATGGTGCATGTGTGGACAGGTGACTGGGTCTTTTGGGAGGGCAGGCACCAGGGCTGGTCTGAGAGCTGTTAGAGCCAACAGCCTTCAGTGTCTCAGACAGACAGCAGCTGTGGATTAGTAACATCTTGTATACAGGGTGGAAGGGAATACACTGCCCCTGATGTATGGGTGGGATGGGAGCTATGGGGTTAATAAGACCCTTCTCAGATGGTCTTGGTGTGGTCAACTGGTTTTGACTGCTACTAAGCAGCAAGTTTACTTAGCATGAAACTAGCTATAAACTTGCTACGTTTGTTGTCATTCCACTGCCTTTCTACTGGGTTGGTTAATATGGGCCTTGCAGAGGAAGTGGGGTTTTACAGAGGAGACAATAAAAGAAACCCTTGAAGTAAAAAATCCACTAAGGAGACACGAAATAACCCTTCTTTCTTCTACCTGTCAGATCTGACAGGGCAAGTATCTCCCAGTCCCTTTTTTCATCCTGAATAGATTATCACAGGCCCTAATTTGCTAGTTGAGATCTGTGCCGTACTGTAGCAGAGAGAGTTCCCTCCCCCCGCCCACTTCTTCAGGGATGACTTCTGAAGCTGATAATAAGGCGACAAGTATGCCTTCACGAATTGAACTACATCAAAACCACTAATCCTTGTAGATTGGCGCAGCCCACTGATTTAGATTGTCATTATGGGTTCATAAACGTTCCACTTGGATATTTAATGCTCCAGAAATGTGGAGTGGTGGTGGTGGAACGGAAGGTATAAATGGTCTATATCATTAGCATTCCTCTCTTTATGCAGACTTTAACTGGGCCGGCTCATAGCGGAGATGTTGTCTATCAATGACTCTGTTCCACCTGAGATGAAAGCCCATTTTCACCCGCCGATAATGGCTGCAATGCCCGGCAACGATTCCAAGCCGCTCGCATTTCCCTGTTCGCTGTCATTTGACTGGGGTTTAAGGAGCATAGAAACACTGCAGACATTGTAGCCATCACACCTAATTGACCAGAGGGGCTGTAGTTAAAGTGAAACATCAGCATGACAACTGAGGAGGTGAGGCGAGCATCTTCCTTCACATTAGCAGATGTATGTTACAGTGCAGACACTGCACAGGCCAACCTCCCCATGTGACACAAGAGAGATTTTCCCATTTGATGCTCATTTATGAGCATGTAAACTAAATGGCACTAGGCTGATCCAAATAAATGTTAAGCTGGAAGGAATAGTTTTTTCTAGCTTTGCTTTGCAGATTTCTCTCTCTCTTGCTCTCTCTCTCGCCCTCTCACTCACTCGCTCTCTCTCCCTCTCTCTGTGTCTCTCTTCTCCATGCGTGCAAAGTTGATAAGTTGATTGCTGATAAGTGTTATTAATTTCAATAACTAAGCCAATTAAAAATTGAATTTTATCTAATTCCTGCTTTGATAGTTGGACATTATTTGCCAGAGTTTAAAACTGAAAGTTCTCAGCTAAGTGTGATGTATTTAATTTCCACTTTTATTTTTTTCTGGAATTAGGGGGTAACAGGATTTAGTCATTGTTCTCCAATTGCACGATTCCATTCGGCTTTTCAATTAGCCTGTCTTACCATTCAGAATAGTGCATAAGGTAATGCAGGAACCATTTCTCAATAAAACATTTAATGTATAATTAAATGCAATTAAAGCCATAATATTTTTTTGCAGCTAATAACACTTGTCTGGAAACGTGCCTGTAAGGATAATCGATTTAAAGGCAGACACACTACTATTACAACTCTTTGTCGATTAATAAGGACAATTTGCCTGCTGCTGGTATAGCCAAGGGGAGTATAGACAAAACTTGAAATAGGAAAAGGGAGCTATACTGAAACAGACTTCTCTATTTTTCATGACCATGGTCACTTATCAGTGACCGGAAAGTCACCAAGTTCTCTTCATCATTTCAATAAGGGACTCAAAGTTAGAAAAAAATAATAGCATGGACATTTCTTTGTAATACACCCCTGGGCTTTTTATTATGACTTCATTTCCCGTTGTAATATTGGAACGTCTCTATAATTGTAAAAGTGTAATAGACTCTAATAGAATTTCATTTTGAACCCTGAATGGTCTATGCCATCTCTGCTCAATTTGAGTAGAATAATGATTTTTAATGTCCACACATGGCTTCCTGTGACCTTATTCAATCTCTGGGCTGATCAGGAAATATATTGATTCAATTACAGGCCTGATGACAAGCGAACAGAGGAGAGGAGAGAAAAAAGGTCAGCTCATATTTGAAAATGTAAATCTTAACAATGTCTTTTGGGTTTGCTGAAAAAAGCCATTATCAAATGCCATTTGGGTCCAGCGGCATCAAGCCGTCCGCCTGCCTTTCCTCCCAGAGCAATGGGAATCGTTAGAATGTGTAGGACATTGCTGCTAGTGGAGTTTTCCATTGTCTGGAACAGTGAGGTGACTAATTCAAAGTGTGCAGGGCCTCTATTTTGCTGCATGATTGTTATGTTTGCACTGGTTGTAATGGTCACTGCTATTTCTTCAGCACAGCATTTGTTATAAACTGACCTAGTACAATAGGAAAAATGTGTAAATGTTTTTGACTTATAACTTTCAAATGTCTTCTTATACATGTAATCAGCTAGAGCATAAGGTGGACTCAGCCGGTGGAATAGGCAGTGATGTGCTTTACCCAAACACTGAACAAAGCTCTGAAATTCATCCCTGAGCAAATTACATGCACACACCACACCGGGTACTAATTCTTTGCTTGGTCATTAAAAACTCATTAAAATTAAATTGTTCATTTGCATACCACTGTGTGTTGCATCATAAATTATTAATTGAAAATTAATTAATTAATGAAATTAGAAAAATAAGTGATGTTACATATAATTTACATATACACCTACAGTAGATTGATAGATAGGTACTTTATTGATCCCCGTGGGGAAATTACTTTATCAAGCAGCTACGAAAAACACAGGGCAGGTGCAAAATGCCAGAACGAAATACACAAAAGACAGATACACGATACATGATACATAGTGCGGCAGTATGAAAAAGCATAAAAATACACAAAGTCTGGAGTGCAAAAAGCTATAGAAACCATTGCATAGTATGAGTGAATGAATGGATACGTACACTATACATTGTTATAGTGTTAGGTGAATAAATGAAACAATTACTGCATGTTGATATAAATAAAAACATATTTGTATGGTTAACTATACAGGTCGATGGCAGAGAAAGATACTTAAATAGCTAAATGCGCGTATGATCAGTGATGCTGTGATTGTCTTTCTTTTGACATTGATAGTTACTTTATTGATCCCCGAGGAGGAAGGTGAAACTTTATACCCCCTTCAGACAGTTGTATAAAGAACCTGCTGAGGAAAAGGATGGGGGGTAAAAAAGGACAGGGGGTGGACTGCATGTGAATCTCAAAGACTAGATTTGAAGAGCTTTCTGATTAAGTTCTGAAACCCTGTAAATGTAGCATGGACAGAACGGTCCTACTGTTAAATCCCCAATGTATCAGACAAAAGTGGATAGCACTGCAAGTTGATTAAATTGATTTTTCTGACAAATATTTTGGTTATCCAGCCCAAAAAAGGCCCTTCAGTTGGACATTTTCCACAAGCCGCCACACTCATTCTGCCACATCTGCACGTGTTTACAGCTGGATCATCCTGTCTTAATGCTGGAATATCCACCCCATCTTCAAGGGTTTCAACAACCCATCGTTTACCCTTTATTATGTGTTCGATTTTTCTCTTGTTGTTAGAATTCCAGAATTTTCTGTTGCAGAAATTGGTAATTGCAGCAGCCTTCTTTTCAAATCGCTTCATTAATGAAATGGGATTGGCAAAGATTTTGAGCTAATGGATTATGCTGGGGCTGGGTGGTTCAGGCCTGTTTACCGGAGGTCACATTTCATTTGCTGCCTATGTCAGGCGAATAGCAGCATGGCCTCTGAGGCAGTCTAATCAATGTCTCCGTGCTGTAGCCCTTGAATGAATCCATTAAAGTTATGCGGATGCATCCTGCCCAGGAAAGAAAAAGTCTCCTGATACCTCTGATAGAAATTAGCCATGAATTAGGAGAGAGGCTGGCTCCTTCTGGAAGCCAGCCAAAGAAGAATTAATAGGCCATCAGAGCCTCTTGTGTGTTAAATCCCATTTGTTCGCCAATGCTTTATGAAAGCTTTTCCTCTGCTGCTGCTCCCAGCCTGGTGTGGGACCCCCACATATCCACCACCAAACTTCACTCATTAAATCAAGTTCCAGACGGGTGCAGACGGGGGGGTTGGAGACTGGGGACTGGGCTGGGGTTTAGTCTGGGGGTGCTGGTGGTGCTGCTGCTGGGGAGGTGGATGATGATGAGGCTTCATAGGGGATGGGCTGGAGCTGTGATTGCAGCTGGGGGTTTGGTTGGGATGTCTGTGGCCAAGGCTGCAGCTAAGAGGTATTAGCAGGACACTGGGGGGCCCTGGTCATGTGGACCTCTTCAGCACCAACATCATCTCTGCAATGTCCTCTAATCCAACAGATTGCTCTTTAATGTGTTTAAGAGGAAGCAAGGCTCTGTCCGTATCTCTTTGAAAAGGATGTCTGGGGTGCCCCAACCAATCAGAACAAAAGGTCTTAGTCCTGCTATTTTTCGAACACTTTTTTGGAACAGGATCATTATTTCCTGTATGCTTGAAAACACTCAGGATGACATGAGATGATTATTGGACATATACTTTACTTAAAGGGTAATGGCTTGTGGCATGCCTGACTCAGAGACAAACTCAGACTGGGCTTCTTCTTCCATTTTGTCTACATAATTCATTGGGATGTTGCCCTTGACAACCGTACTAAGTCTCTCTCTGACTTAGTATGTTTTTTCTTCATCACAGTCTTTCTTGTTTTCCCTTGAATGGATCTTTCTTTTCTTATTCCTAGAAGACCAATTAGCTCAGCCTTCGTTTATGGTGGTGTAATCGTTTATATCTGGTGTGAATCCCCTCTGAAGGAGGTCTGTCTACATAGAGGATGAACCCAGCAGAGAGGAGCTTCTCTCTGGGGCTCCAGCCAGTCCAGTCATTTGCCAAGGGTTGAGCCTGTAAACAATCAGGGCATTGACTCACCTTGACAAAACCGATGATAACCTCTAAACGATTTGTGCTAGCCTCAAATCAAGCAGCCAACCAAACTAACATGGAGACAGCACAAAGGGACGGCCTCAAACTGCTGAGGAACACAAAGTCCACATTCTGAACCCACTGGAGAGCCATTACAACTCAACCGTCCTCCCTACAAGGCAGACAAACAACAATTCTCAGAGTCCCTCAGTCTTCCACGGTGGTAATTTACATTAAGTTTAGGGCTTAGGTGTGTGAGACCGCTAGAGGTCAGTCTGAGTGTTTGTACACGCACACACGCACACGCACACACGCACACACGCACACACACACACACACACCCACCTCACGCGATGCAAGGAGAATGGCAAGCACTATCGCACTCACTCAAAATGTACTCTTATAATGCATTCAAAAACAAACTCTCTCATACACACACACACACACACACCACTTACTAATACACGCGGCTCGCACAGACACACACACGTAAATGAGATCTAAAATGGCTCTCATGTTTGCCCTCTTCCTCCAGTGCCAGAGTCACGCATCATTGTCAGCAGCCAGCAAAACAAGATGAAATAAAATTCTAAGCCGTCCTGGCAGTCAAGGACACCATTCCCTCACTGTAATAGCCTGTATCATCTGGCCACTCGATGTGTAGCTTTTCTCCATTGCTCTGGGCTTTTATTCCTGACAATAAGCTCTTTATCACTCCTCAACACAATTCATTTAAAACCACCGTCAAGAAGCAATCAAACCTTAAGTAAGAGGATTCAAAGTCAGTGTGTTATTGTTAAGCAAAGTAGCGTCACTTCATTTCCATAATGCTCACAAGCCAATATGCTAAGGAGGTAATAGGAAGTAACAGCATACAGGAAAATAATAAACAGTTAATATTATTAACATTTTAGCCCAAATGTATGCACTATACTTCATGACCTTTTCTCATTCATGCATCTGTTTAAACTTTTTGGTTTGTCTCCCTCCCCCTCTCCTCTTCTCTCTAAAGGATGACATTATGTTTGGCTTTCTTGTCTCTCTGCCCTGGACACCTATGATTTAGAAACTCTTGACATATCCATTACACCGCACAGATTGGCTATTCCGCTCTCCCGGTGTCTCACCACCCTATAGAAATGACATGGACCTTTCTGTTTTTTTCTCTAATGTCCTCAATTCACGGCTGGTGCTTTTAGCAAGAAGTGGATTCTAATTTCAAGAGTATTCCCTACTATTAACTAGAGACTTCAAGAGCTACAGGGAAGACATCAATCTTGACAAGGTCTTTTTGAGCCACGGCTGAAAATGCAATCCCATTGTGTATTTTTTCACCTGCTATCTAAGGTCTGACAAAAGATGGACATGAGGGCTTGTTTGTTGTTGGTAGCCTTTGTACTATTACTACTCTGATTGGTTATATATATAATCAGTGATAGTAGTGGTAGTGATAATAGTACTATTATTAGTAGCCACAATCAACAATCAGCTGTTGTTGCTATATAATTACTTTTTTTCCGTTATTACTTTAATATCATTATCGTCATCATTACCATCATATAAAGCAGGATGCTTGCATTCTTGTCTAGCCAGTTTCAATCAACATTCATTTAAATGCTTTAACCCCAGAGTCCATGTTGCCGCCCGACACCGCTGTTTACATGTGGTTTGGTATGCATCCCCACGTGTTTGCTGATACATTGAGTGGTGATTTGTGGATTCCTGACTGCAGCCATGGATTGATCCAGTAGGGAGGGAAGTTCATCTGTAGGACCCCTACTCTGTGAATGGATTCTTCATGACGATGGAACCACAGGGTCATACTCTGGCAGGAGTTCAGTGTGCGTCCAAAATGGCACCCTATTCCCTATTTAGTGCACTACTTTTGACCTGGGCCCATATGGTCAAGCTATAGGAATAGGGTGCCATTTTGGACGCACACCAGGTATGTGAAACACTCTACTGTATGTCAAGGTGATTCTGCGCCCAAAGATACCGGGCACATATTTTAAAATGATCCCATTATTTTCAAATGATCCCATTTGTTATGCAATTTGTGGATCTTTGCTGTTTGAGATGTGAGGTCAAATAGATAAGGAGGAAAGTGCTGTGGGAAATAATGTGCTATTTGTCATGCAGATGGTTGGACTATGTATTATTTGGTCCTGTATTAGGGCTACTTTTGTGTCCAATGTACTTTCTAGATACAGTATATATATGAATTATGCCACAGAGAAAAGGACGGCACAGGAGACATATATGTGTATATTTCATAAAAGAACCCACAGTAAATCAATAAGGGAGACTAGCTACATTATTTTTTAGATAATTCCACGTTGTAAAATGGTCTAATAAACATGGGTGTGAAATGTCGTGTCCACTCTCTTCCCTACCTGTACTTGCTTCAAGTGCTTCCCATTCCTAACACAAACTTCATCACCAGGGAATTAATGCTAATGCTTTCAATGAGCACGGCCCAGAACTGAAAATAATTAAAGGCAATTAGCATGCTAACAAATGGCTAATAACATGTCAATTGTTCTATTTTATGACATTACCTGTAATCTTTGTGTTGAGAACCTAATTTTCCATCCTAATGAATGGGGCGGAGTGTTAAATTATTTAACACTGCTCTGTAACGCTCTTTTAATATTCATAATTTCTATTTGTTAAAAGCCGTGACTAAAATAAAGCGGTGTAGGATTAATATTTGCACCTTTTTATCACGGCTCTGCCATACTGTCACCAGGGAGTTATTTTTTTGTTCTCAGAGTCCTTAGCAAACATGCAGCAGAACTCCTATGTGGGTTGAAGACAAAACCAAGCATTACACCACGGCCATGGCTAATGCTACACTGCACCGTTAAGGCCATGCAAACTGCTCTCTCGCCTTATTAACCACATATAATTAACAGTAGCGTTTTACTATGGTACTTTACTTTCTGCAATGTGCACAGCTCTTTGTAGATGTGTGGATTTCCAGTAGGCTGCAGGCAGTAAGCCCTAGAATGTAATTTGCAAGCCATTGTCACAGGGACAAACAGTGAGATGGGCAATATGAAAAACCCTGGTGCTGAGTGAGCTATGATTTATTGGATCTCTCTGATAGCTATTGGGTAGAGTGGGTTTTCTCTTCCCCTCACCTCCTCACCGATGCTACCTGCCATCACCACCCCTGCTCTACACTGCAGTAAGCTCTAATAATGAAAATAATAATAATGATAATAATAATAATAGCATCACTTCAATCTCACTTTCAGTGATTACATTGTTCCACCAGTTTCCGTTTCTGCTTAAATTATATTTAACTTCATCTACTGCGCTCCGCAAACAGGATTACTGGTACTTATCTGAAATGAAAGTGCATTTTCAACGCGGTTTAATAACGAGAGTGGAAAATCCAGTCCATAGCAATAAAGCTGAAACTAATTCATTAGAATGGCTGTCTGCGTTGAGTGTTTCAATTGTGTTTCGCATGGCCATCCCTGTTCCCCTGTACTGAAACAAACAGTCAAAGAAAGGAGGCAGCGGGCCATTTGTGTAATCTGCCACAACCTGAAATGAGAGCAGGCTACTGGAGAGATCACAGCCACAGAGAAGCAGCTGCATCCAGACTCTACCCTTCAAGCAGGGCCTCTTCAAATGCCCACTAAAAGGGCAACTTAAAAGCAAACAAGGCTATCAAACTCTGCAACTTTCCTTAAGCATCTTGAGAGGAGTGGAGAGGAGTGGAGGGTTGGGGGTGTAATGGAGGGGTGGAGGGTTGGGGGTGGAATGGAGGGTTGGAGAGGAGTGGAGGGTTGGGGGTGGAATGGAGGGTGTGGGGAGAGTAGAGAAGAGTGTTGTACGTCCTCATGCATCTAAAGTGATCAGCAGGTTGAGCCCGTCCGTGCCTCCTGTTCCATTATGGAATAGTAACACAGGGGCCTGTTTGTTCGCCAAACACAATTAACAAGGTTTCTGCAGCACATCAATACTGCTATTTGCATAGAATATTGATCTGGAGTCCTTATAATCACAAAATGTTAATTGCACCAATTAATTCTCAATCTGTTGGTGCCCTTGTCTGGCCGCCCGGAGCCCTGAAGGTCAGAGTGAAAATGAACTGCTCTTTGATTCTCCTCCAGGAAAAGCTTTCCTCCAAGACAACACTGTTTTCTACTCAGAAATCCACAGGCCTCACCGTCCTTTATCATTATTATCATTCCTGGTGAGTAGCGCCTAATGGGTTGGAAATCTTGTGATCTGATTTGTCCTTTTAAACAAGGTTTTTCTTGTCTCGTTCATTAGTGAGGGCTGTCCCATCCCCCCCCCCCCCCCCCCCCCTCTCTCTCTTGCTGTGCCCTGAAAGCCACAGTGTCCGCCTCATATTGACTAATAAGTCATTCTCCCAGAGACACAGTGTTGCACATTTGATTCATACCCCCTACGCCATGTCTGTGCTGTGTCTGTCATTCTCTGGCCTTGTTGCTACACCGTGTTACTATGTGGTGTAGCATGACCTCGTGTTCTGTTGTCTGTTTGAGATGATCAGAGTAATAAGTCAGTAGGATTCTATTCCCAGACCATTCCCCTTGTTAGTGTCTGTGGCATCTATGGGGGATGGGGACTGTTTGTCTGTGTCCCCTCTTCTCCTTTCCAGTCCCATCACAACACAATGAGCAATGCTGTTTATGGTTTATACAGTAGTTATATAAATTAATCATTGTTTTAATGTGTGGAATATTTGTTCTTGTCTTGAGTAGACATTTCAGTGCGAGATGCTGTCCATTCCTCAGGACTATGAGTGTTACCAACACAATGTTAGGTCTGGCCTATGACTATCCATGGACAATCTACCTATTTAACCTAGAGTCTGACACCTGCATGACATCAGCATCATGGACAGAACATTTATTGAAGATAAGTCATTTGGAGAATATTCTTCCTACTCATACCTTACCATACATGCCTTACTTACAATGAGAGGTTATCCAGAGGCTTTTCTCCCCAGCTGTCTGAGCATGTCTGCTCACACACAGCCCTCTCTGAGTCCCCGTCTCTCTGTCACCCCTGCCTGGTCACAGCCAAGTGACAAATGAGCCAGCCCTGTGTGAAAGATGAATTTCAATCCACTACACCTGTGCCGCCCCACCAAATGAAAGGACTGATTGCCTCCAATTGCGTATTTAAAATGGTTAATTCCTCCATTAGAAAACCTATTTACATGAATTCAGGACAATTAGCATTTTCAGACCCATTTCGTCTTTGTTCGCCCCCATCCATTAACATTTGAAAGTGTCGGTTGCCAGACACAAGAAAGCCTGGGATCTGATTTGCACTGACCCCCCACATCGGGCGCCTAGATGGGCTTTTTCATCTGTGCCGACTGCGCTGGAGGAAGGAGCTGAAAGCTGGCCCTGGGTCTCTCTGAGTCGCCTCAATTATGTCTAATCAACAAAGAGAATTCAATGAAAGAAAGCAGAGTGCAGGACAAGGAGGGGTCTCCAGGACAGGACCCAGGTGGAGCTATTCATTAGAACCCACCTTTCACACCAAAGGAAATATGCATTCCATTACAGTGAAGGAAGGGAGGGAGGCCTCTAAAGTCACACTGTACTGCACTGCTGAACAGTGGAGGGAAATGAAGAACATATCCCTCCAAACAGCCTGAGCGGTCACATGGAGAAAGATGGTAGAGGAGGGGAAGAGAGGAGCAACAGGAATAGAGCGAGAAGGAGAGAGGAAGAGCAAGGGGAGAGAGGGGAGGAAAGGAATGGTGGCAGGTAGCCTAGTGGTTAAGAGTGTTGGGTCAGTAACTGAAAGGTTGCTGGTTTGAATCCCTGAGCAAACTAGGTAAAACAACTCTGTTGATGTGCCCTTGAGCAAGGCACTTAACATTCATTGGTCCTGTGAATCGCTCTGGATAAGAACATCTGCTAAATGAATGGAGAGGAGTGTCAGGGTGTGTACCCTGGACTGTCTTGCTCAGGCTTATCATAATGAGACTTCTCACAGTGCTGGCTTTGTCATTTCTACAAGTTTCAAAGTGATGCCTACAATGTTTGCACCTAGCCCCTAGGTTTTCAGTTAGTGTTTTTTCACTGGGCTCCAATTACAGTGTCTGACCCCAGTCGCTCACGCATCTGGCCCCATGTTTGAGAATGTGCCCTAACAAGGCCAAAATGAAGATGACAGAGGCCATCTCATTCTGAAGGAATTTATTAGACCGAATGATTCAAAGTGCAATGCTTTTTATTACAAAGGCTGCCACGGATTTCATGGCGGAAGAGCAAGTTAGGATGATATTTTCACTCCAACTTGATATCACATGAAAGTCAGGGAGGGGGAAATCAGACAAGTTTGAAGCTGACTTATCAATTGTCTTGCGCACGATTGTGAGTTTGTGTGTATCATCGCGCAAATTGGCCCAGTTTAGTAAAGCATGCTCACCAAATGGAAAACCTTCAATGCAGGTATATTCTGCTCATCTTATAAGGGCCTTTCATGATGAAAGTGGTCTTAAATCTCTCTCTTGAGTGGAGCAATTTTAGGCAAATGATCAAACTGGGATCATATGGTTGTGCACAGAGAGACAGTGCCAACACTCAGCTGCACAGGGTGGGGGAGAAGAAAGCCAAACCACTTCCAAGCTTCACAGCATTTTCTCCTAAAGCCCAATCATTCATAAAATGTAAAGCAAACAGGCATTCATTATATTTTTAACTATAGTAGCATAGATTTAGCTCACATTTACCTCACATCAAGATCCAAACACATAGGAATTTGAACTGTAAAAATACACCCACACACGTGTACTGCAAGTTAGCTGAGACATTTGAGCTGTGTCCCTGTTCACTCAGTTAGAGCTGCGAAGAGGAGGAAGGTGTCACTTCCTTCAGTTCAAAGCACCCTCAGAACAACTCAAGCGATATGGCCATTATCTGTAATGAGTTAAAGTGACTGCTGGTATTCAAAATATCACGTTGGTTGCTAAACTTACAAATGTAACTGTCTGAAAGTAGATCTGTTAGAATGTTTGATCTTTGGCTTTAATTGCATTTCAAACTGGAGAGGGAAAATGTTAAAACCTTCCCCATACTACACAGTTGCATAATGTTTTTCATGTGCACAATTAGTTCTGTGTTATATTTTAGGTCTTGACATCATACTGTAAATGTGGGTGGTGGAGTGATGATGATGATGATGATGATGATGATGGGGTTACCAGTCAGTCTTTCAACGGCTGTCTGGCGTAGGCCTGAGTGCCCATCCCTGCTAAGACACACCACTGGGGGGAGAGAGAGAGAGCAGAAACCACATGATGAGCTGCCAGCTGATCCGGTGGGCTTGAGAAGCACCATACAGTACATATGGAAGGGAGTGTTATAGGCCTGGGATGGGGTGGCTCCATGTCTGTCCTTAGGCCAGCTGGCCTAATAGATGATAGATGGTAAAAGAAGATGACATTCACTGGTCTGACTGACACCATTAATGCAAACCAGAGGCAGTGGGGTTCAGTAAGTGGGGGGACTGTCTAGCCATCTCTCATCTCTTCATGTCTCTCACTTTCCCTCTGTCCATCTCTCCCTTTCTTTCACTTTCTCCTTCTCTCTGTCCAATAGTCTTGGTTCATGTCACCTTAGTGACATAACCCAACTAAATTAGACGTCTACTATTTGTGCTCTTCCTAATATGGGGTTTCTCTCTCGACCCCCAACATGCCTACAAATGACTGTCAGAATGCTGTGATCACACGTACTGAACCAGGCCTCATCTGTCACCCTAGGGGCTCTGAGGGGCTCTCGGGAATGTGGGGCTTTGTCAGAATTGAATGATTTAATTGATGATTTTTTTCTTTGACATACATTTCTTTACCATGAGCAGATTCAAACATAACAATGTTTGAGTGTACTTCACAGGAAGTACAGTCTACACTAATGCTGATTTATGGTGTAAATATTTTAATGATTTAATTAATGGCATAGATAGATAGATAGATAGATAGATAGATAGATAGATAGATAGATAGATAGATAGATAGATAGATAGATAGATAGATAGATAGATAGATAGATAGATAGATAGATAGATAGATAGATAGATAGATAGATAGATAGATAGATAGATAGATAGATAGATAGATAGATAGATAGATAGATAGATAGATAGATAGATAGATAGATAGATAGATAGATAGATAGATAGATAGATAGATAGATAGATATACAGGTCGATGGCAGAGAAATACTAATAATAATATTAGGTAATAATAGTTTACTTAATATAGTGCAAGTCCAAGAATTACTTGCAATATTGCATGTGATATGATATAACAACTGTACATGAATATGTATATACAGACCTGAATGAATAAATAAGTCCTGAGTGAATGAGTGATTACAGACCAGAGTTACTCACGGATGGATGCATAAATGTTGAACTAGTTCCCCAACAGTTCCAGGTCTATATTGCCGACGGCACGGCACCCCAGTGAGGCATTAAATAGTCTAATAGCCGCCGGCAGGAAGGGCCTCCTGCATTGGAGTTTCAGTGCAGTGTCATCTATATTGCAGTTGTTCCAGCACCTTTGCCTTCCTCATACTGTACATAGATATATTTTGTGCTGTAATATTCTGTTAGAATTATCTTTGGCAACAGGGGTAATATCTTCTCAATAATTCCTCACAGAAAAAAACGTCTGTCCAGAAAAGTCTCTCTCTAATCATTGTGGTTATTGATTTTGCCTTGTGCCATTCCAGAGAAGCGCCAACAGATAGTTAAGCAGAGACAGAGTAGCCACTGCTGCTCAGGAAAAAAAACTGCAATCCAGCCAATATCCCAGGGTTCACCAAAGGACACAATCAAATGCCATTGTCTCCTCAGATTTCACAGCAATTTTGTGCTCCCCTCCTGACAATCCCCTTCCAATATGTTTCACTACAAAATGGGGCACAGCCAAAGGTTCCAATATTGTAATGCTTCTGCAGGGTGCTTTTTTGTCTTTCATACTCATGGAAGTGTAGAGAAGTTCCATCAGGGTTCAGAATGGTCCTGTTGTGCAGTTAGAATTTGACCCCTTCATCCTGGGTGATTACTGTCTCTGACGATGAGAGGACAAATGTATCTTTCTCTCTCTACCTGCAGGGCTGAAATACCCTGTAGTTTAAAAGGCTAGCGCACACTATTTTATGGTAGACTGTCACCCGGCTATTGTATGCTATGGGACATTCCTGCAAGAGTGATTCACTCTCTTTTCATGTTGAACGACCTATCAGTCATAGTAATGCATAATCCGTCTGAGTTTGTGTACACTGGCGCTGTGTGTTGTATGATAAATGAATGTAAAGATGCAAGACTAAACTCACACACACACACTGCAGTCTGTTTGAATGTGTGTCTACACCACAAAGACAAGCTCTATTATAATAATTGTGCTATTGATTGTACATAACTCACTTTGTCTGATTATGATTACAATTGAATGTTGGCTTTCCCCATGCAATGAATTCATTCTAATAATCCCAGTCTTGTTGGCTTGTATGATCTATGATTCATCAATACTATTGATTCTCCCAAAGTTCATCCATCCATAAGTGACTGGCATCTCAATGTTTTACATAAAAAGATTGAGTAGAGGCAATCTGCATGTCAGCAAAATGTCTCTCTAATTGAGCCTGGCCGTTGTCATTGTCCCTTAAGGAAGTTCTGACTGTTTTCTAAACAGGACAGGGACACACGGCAGCAGTCACATGGGATATGGTTAACATTACGAAGGACAAGCGCATTGACAGAAAGCTATAATGCTACAGTTTCAAATCCAATGTCCACGTGCTGTGATGTGATGCATTGTTGTGCACAGCAGGTAACAGTGTGCTCTGCACGGCAATACTTGTTCTATTCTATTCTCCCAAAGACCAACTTACGAACATAAAGTAATGACAGGAGAAAATGTGTTTGATGGTTTCTGAACAATAGAGGATATACAATAATAACATACCACAACAGCACTTCAGCACTGCTAGGGCTAATTGGAAAGAGGCATGAGAATCTGTGAAAAAAAAGTCACAATGTTCTGTCTGCTTTCATGTGTGCGTGCGTGCACTTGCATCAGTGTGGGTGTGTATCTGGACATTACTTGGGTGGTGGATAGTGCTGTTGTGACAGTGGGCTGCCCTCAAAGGTCTGTGGATATCCAGTGTAAATCCAGCCCAGGGGAGCTGTGAAAAAGCTAATAATACGTTATTGCAGTAGAGGTCCTTCCTGTCGCCTCTCCATCATCACACCAGTGTCACCCTACACATGGACAACAGCGTGATAATGACCAATAATGTGGAGCTGTAGAGAGTGAGAAGTCCAATCACACTGGCCGCTGAGTGGTGTGAGAGGGCCGGGGTCGAGAGAGCGAGAGAGAGGGCTGGGGTATATATAGAGAGAGGACTGGGGTAGAGAAAGAGAGGACTGGGGTAGAGAGAGAGGATTGGGGTATGTATAGAGAGAGGACTGGGGTAGAGAGAGAGGACTGGGGTAGAGAGACAGAGGACTGGGGTATATAGAGAGAGAGGACTGGGGTAAATAGAGAGAGAGGACTGGAGTAGAGAGACAGAGGACTGAGGTATATAGAGAGAGAGGACTGGGGTAGAGAGACAGAGGACTGAGGTATATAGAGAGAGAGGACTGGAGTAGAGAGAGAGAAGGCTGAAGTAAAGAGAGAGAGAGGGCTGGGGTATAAAGAGAGGGCTAGGGTATATAGAGAGAGGACTGGGGTATAGAAAGAGATGGCTGGGGTATTAAGAGAGGGCTAAGGTAGAGCATAGCAGGCCCTATTTCCTGGCTTCAGTCATCACAGAGGAAATGAACCGGACCAGGAGGATCTTACTGTATGGTTCACTTGAACCACTAGCTACATACACTGAATACATACCAGCTCAGATCTGCCGAATTATCTGGTTGGAGAATCATACATTTTACCCACTTTTTAGCTACATTTTTTCGGGGGGAATATACATATTTGTTTATCCCAAATGCCTTTAGTAGTCAGTCAGTGATCTTAATTGCTATGGCAATTATGCATCATTTTGGAATTGGGGTCAATTTGGACAGAGCAAAGGTTTTTTAATTCAAATGGTTCACAAGCCCTAATGTGTGTTAAATCAGGAGTATGCTACATGAAAGGCATTGCCTAATTATTTCATCATGCCATTTTATTCATATTTAATGCAGATGAATTTTACCCACAAAAACAGTCATTAGTGTGAGTTGGGTAGAGATACTATAAACGGGTAGATTTGTTGTTAGGGTGGTTATACCTCACAAAGAGAATGTGAAATTATGATATCTGTAACTGACTTCAGGCCTATATGCATTTTTATTTACACTCTATTCTTCTTCTGCCTGGTTTGTTTAGAACAAAGTTTCCTAAAAACAACCCTCAGAACATAAACAATAAATCCATTTTCAAACCTAAACATATTAAATATTCTTCCTTTGATCGACCAAATGTTTTTGTTTTATTTTCAGCATGGTTTACAGTGATACATTTCCCTCTAGACCAGTTGGAAAACATTACAAACAAGTACAACATAAAACAAGCAATAACAAAATACTACAATGGCTCCAAACTGTAGTGGGGACAAGGCTATGGCTAGGGCTCGGTCCCCCTGGTGGCAGTAGAATGTTCATCCTCAAAGTTGACGCTAAGGCCATGAGGACAGAGGTGGCTACTTAAAATAATAATACATGTTAAACATTGCCCACATAATCCATACCCTGTATGTTACCAGGTTTGCAAATAACAGCAGTATTTTTTAAGGAATAGATCTCTGAAAATTATGTGACAGAAGCAATCAAGAACTAACTCCTATTAGATGCATCCTACAGTATAGTGACTGAAATCTATAATGTCTTCAACTTTTTAGAAAATACTGTCAGGTACTTGACAAATGTAGAAGACACATGACATTAACAAGAATGACCACATGTGAATCTTCAAGTGAGATATTGGATAGGAGACTGTTCTGTTCTGTTTGTTGTTATTGTTGTACTGAGGGGGCACAAGGGGCATTTTATTTTCTGTCCGATAATTGAATTTTTTCCCCTCTGCTGTGCCAAGTTGTGTTTTGGTGCGTAACCAGGGGCCTAGTGGTTTTCTGAGCCTCGTAGGACCAATTCCTATTATTTACTTGACTGTGACCCCGTATCAAGACCCCGAAAGTCTCTCATTCTCCAGGAATCCACTCCTAAAGCGTCCATCTAATGGTGCCTTGCGTTTTTACTGGACTGTAATGAATGTTCCAATTACACTGAAGGTGATGGAGGCGATTTTCCTATGATATGACTGATTGGATCTGGCACACTCCATTTCACTATCTCCCTGCTTTCCAGTTACTCCTGCAGACCTGCGGTCAGCCAGGGCTACAGGGAGGAAACTGAAGACCCACTTTCAGTAACGCACTCTCTCAATGCATTGCCAAACCACAACGCCGCCGAGGTGACTACAGAATTACGTGCTCTAAATAAATTGATTCATACTTGCAGAAATGTGTCAAATGACCTTTCTGCCGCTCGTTACACATGGTGCTCATTACACATGGTGCACATTACACATGGTGCTCATTACACATGGTGCTCATTACACATGGTGCTCATTACACATGGTGCACATTACACATGGTGCTCATTACACATGGTGCTCATTACACATGGTGCTCATTACACATGGTGCACATTACACATGGTGCTTATTACACATGGTGCTCATTACACATGGTGCACATTACGCCAGAGAAATGCTCCTTGTTTGGGTCCTTTGTTTCCCTGCCACCTCTAGAGGGAATGGTAATTAATTGAAATAATTTCCATGTGTAAGGTTGTGGAGGTCCCTCTTCGCCGTGTGTCAATGGGTTGATAGGTATTTGGAGCGTACAGTGGAGGTGATAAGAACTCCAGTCACACTGTGTTAAATGATTGCCAAAGCACCGTAAAAAGAAAAAAGCCAACTCAAGGGCAGAGGAGTTTGAGGAGAGGCAGAGGCTCTGTCCTTAGCCGATGACATTCCGACAGCGGTGGCGATGGTCAGTACCCACAGAAATTGAAATATTTCGTATCATTCAAGGCTGGGCACATTTTTCATTTTCTGACTTTTTTTTTCAATTATTAAAAGGTTGTCTGTGAGAATCGAACAGTCTCCTTGGAGGTGGTATCATCCTGGTTGACTGAATGCAGGGAGGGTATTTTACCCAGCCTGCTTTTTGCAGAAATGGAAAGAGCTTTTGAAATGAAGGGTTTATCCAGATCAGAGGCTGGCTGCCGGAGAGAGCTGTGACTTTAAGAGGCCCATACATGCTGTTGATTAGTTTTACTGAGTGGGTATGCAGAGACCAATAAATTAAATATGAATAAATTAAAAATGTACTCTAGCAGAAAATTGCTTGGAAAACAACCCCCTCCCCATTAAAATATGTATAGTAACGCCTTTTATGTGCTGTAACTTGGGATTAGATATCACTGTAAATTAACACGCCATCCAACCGTAGTCAAGAACTTTTCACTTTTAACAAGGACTTATAAAAAAGGCATTTACTCTAGTGTGTTCACTAATTAATTTGATATTCAAATGAGCGTATGTATTATAATTGCAAATATCCCAAATAAGAGTAGTTTAAAAAAGGAATAGTGTCAACAAAGATTGATGAGGCTTGCTTTGAAATTGCCATCTGTTTCAAATGTTTACTTGAGGTGTGGTTTTAATCCTTTTCTTCTTCTTTAGAAATCCAACCCACTGCTGTGACATCATGGTTTCCCCTCCTCCTTTATGGCATCATCTTTCCCCTCCTCCTTTATGGCATCATCTTTCCCCTCCTCCTTTATGGCATCATGGTTTCCCCTCCTCCTTTATGGCATCATGGTTTCCCCTCCTCCTTTATGGCATCATGGTTTCCCCTCCTCCTTTATGGCATCATGGTTTCCCCTCCTTTATCATTTGAATATGTTTGTTTTGGTAAAATGGTTTCATTGTAGCACAGCAAGGGAGAACTCACACACAGATGCAGACAGTGAAGGGGATCAGGGACATCAGCATGTGTGATGAGCTCCTACAGATAATGTCTCTGAAATGTTTCCATGACATTGTAGCCACGTTACCTCATTAGCACAATGTCACGGCAGCAGAGAGGTGTGGTGTGAGGGAGAATGTTGTGTTTGGGGAGTGGATGGGGAGCTCAGCTGCAGGTATCGGGTCTCTGCAGATGAGCTGATTAATTAAAGGGAACTCTATTAAGGTTATTGAGATGCATCCCCCACCCCCCTCCACCCTCATCTCTGCCTGGCAGTGAATAAAAGAGGTTCTAGAGGAGGGGGGGCCAGGGGAGGGATGCATCCTCTCCTCCTTTGACATTAGCGGTCCTGCACCCCACTCCTCACCCCCCAAGAGTCTCACCACAGGTACCATCTCCTCACCCCACCTTTCCACAGTGACACACTCTCTCCAGGCTGCAAAAGGGGCTGCAGGGTTTTAATCCCCCCACTCCCCCTGCTCCCATCTGTCAGGAGCACCACTGGAGAGGAGGGCAGAGGGCGCATCCCTGTTTCCATCCCGCCAAATTTCTAGTTTCCTTTGCTTCCATGCCTTGTCGCAAACTCACGCCCCTAACCTAACCACTCCCCCATACCTCCCTGCTTGTTCTGAGCCCTCTCCTTCTCCCTCTCTGTCTCTATGTACTTCTGCAAAAGCTGATAGAAGTTTGGTGCACCCCAAAAAAATTATTGTGGATGTTTGTTTGCTCTTTTAATACATAAATGGACAATACTGCGAATGTCAAAGCATATGACCTAGCTGCATATGAAGACATCAGACCATTTCTTCTTCCTGGAGGGCTGCAGATGCACACACTTAGTGCAGGTCACATTCCACTTACACAATTCAATTTGTAGATTTTTTCCCCTCTATAATGAATTAAAAGTCTGGCACAAGAAAATGAGGACCATATGCTGAAATCCCATCTCTGCCTCTGACAACGGATTAGCCATACAGGAGGTTGTCTAAACAGACCTTATGCAAATTCAGTTCACAGGTCTAAAGGGAGGAGGGGTTTACAAACTGAATGAATCATTGTTATCTTCAATGCTTTTTTTCTCAGATCATTATGCTGGGCAAAAATGCACATCTCAACATGCTATTTTCCTTAAATGAATCATTGAGACACATCACAGAAAACATGCAGTTATTCATCACTGACAACTTACATACACCATCATAATTATTTAATGGCTCAATCAATCACACACGTAAATGGCTGCATTCAAACATGAAACCAGATAGCAGGCCATTCTAGCCAGCGTCCAGCTGTCAACTCCATTCTAGAAATTAACTCTGGAATCCACTACAGCTCCATCTGGTGCTTACATAAGTAGTATAAAGTAAATTACAAACGTAATCCCACAATATTACATTTCTGTGATTTCCCATTTCCTTTTGCCCTTCATTTCTATTGATAATATACACTGAGTATACAAAACAATAAGGACACCTGGTCTTTCAAAGACTGACCAGGTGATCCTTTATTGATGTTGCTTGTTAAATCCACTTCAATCAGTGTAGATGAAGGGGAGGAGACAGGTTAAAGAAGGATTTTTAAGCCTTGAGACATGGATTGTGTATGTGTGCCATTCAGAGGGTGAATGGGCAATTCAAAATATGGTAGTAGGTGCCAGGTGCACCTGTTTGAACTACAACGCTGCTGCGTTTTTCGTGCTCAACAGTTTTCTGTGTGTATCAAGAATGGACCACCACCCAAAGAACATCCAGCCAACTTGACACAACTGTGGGAAGCATTGGAGTCAACATGGGCCAGCATCCCTGTGGAACGCTTTTGACACCTTGTAGAGTCCATGCCCCCCCAACTCAATATTAGGAAGGTGTTCTAAATGATTGGTATACTCAGTGTATACTATAAAATATGTGTAATTCATTCTGTGCTCCCATAAAGCATACTTTTTTATTTTGAAAGTTATGCACCAAAACTAGGCTCTAAAACAACCTTTCTCTCCTGTAGCCAGTCATTCCCCAGGCCAGGAAAGGCAAGCATGCCTACCTGGACAAAGCACTGGCAGCCTTTGATAAAAGTGAGCTATTTACACAGTTTAAAGGCCGTGAACCAATCACCCAAAAGGAGAAATGTGCCATGCGCCTCACTTCAAAAGAGCTAATCCAACCACCACACACACACACACACACACACACACACACACACACACACACACACACACACACACACACACACACACACACACACACACACACACACACACACACACACACACACACACACACACACACACACACACACAGAAAGCCTCTGCTCACTCTGTGCTCCACTGTCTGTACACATTCACTTCAAGATGCAAATGGGTGGATTTGAAATACAGCCTCTGTGGGTTCTGCTTGACTACTTTAATGCTGGGGATTCTCTCTACAGTAGAAAGACCTGTGCTTGAATGGCAGAACCCTCAAAGTAGCTCCTGCTGCTTTCAATGGCCTCCAAAACCAGATTAGAGCCATGGTTGCCCTCAGTCCCAATCCCCTGCATTTTGGTGCATAACCAGCCTGTGTGCCACTGCCGGTCTGTATTGACACCAAGAGGGTCAACTGCATTTTCTGAGATTTTAGAAATTAAAAACAGAATAAGGGAAAGGTTATCACAAAACCACCAAAAAATAAATTATATTTCTGATTATGTTAAAAGAATTTCTCTAAAGTAGTTTCTTCTCATGATGCTTGGCAATCATCCTTAAATCATCCTAAAAACAGCTCAATGAAAACAAATAGCCGACAAGCTTGAACCACTGATTGCCACTGACTACTAATGAATGTTGGGACTATTTTTATGTTAATGACATTTGTGGGGGAAAACAAAGCACTTTGAAGATCTTTCATACCAAATTTGCCTGTTAGGATACTGAAAGAAATAGAAAAGTATACTTTTACAGTACATAGAAAAAACTAAATAGCTACACAACCCTGTGTACCACTACTAAATAATGAATTACGCCCAAAAGAATAAATAAGAGAGATGAACACTCGTTTTGAGTTTCCAATCTGTGTATTTTGAAACGACAGACTGTCAGTGAGTTTGATATAGAAAATGCAGACATAAGGTATGTAACTAAGCACAACAGAAACGACAGGTAGCCTAAGATGGGAGGTCAGTGTAGCCGCAATAGGGATAGTTTGAACAGGAATCAGGTGCTTTACTGTGAAATCATTGCTAGGTCAATTATTTGCTCTCCTGATTCCACAGCATGCTGGTTTACCCTCTGAATGCATTGAAGCTGATGCCACTGACAATCTTATCTGACATCTTCAGCATGTCTACTGGCCGTTCTAAAACTACACCACAGTGGGTTTGTGAGAAACTATTCAGTCAGTCCAGGGCTGGTGTGTGTCACACTGCGGATAGATGAATACCAACAGGTCATGTGTCTAGCAGCCCTGCCACCCCCAAGGGTACACCTCTGACAGGGGTCCTCTCCTTTGGCACGCGGCGCCCTTGGGGATGGGTACTCTGCTGCTGGTGCCTAGGAGCTCTTCTTAGGCCTGCTGCAGAGAGGTGGTCGTGGGGAGCGGCTCCCAGGCTTAGAGCCAGGGGGGGTGCGGGGAGGTTTGTAGGCATCTGCCTTCCCTGGACCGGCTGCTGGTTTGGGAGCTGGCCCCACTGGGGAAGAGGTCGGGCAGGTCTCGCTCTTGTCCTGTGGGCTGAGACGATTTGCACTCGACTGCCTGGAGAGTTTGCCACCTGTATGGGACTGCAAAGATAAGATACTCACACAAGGCCAACACAACAGGTTCACCTCTACAGAACAACATCTACTGGGCTCTGTCAATTGTTCGGCCCACCTCATAGATACATTGGCACCATCTAGTGGTGACGGAATATCAAGAGCACCAATATGATGGCCAAAAAGCATTAAATGCCCACAATAGTAGAAATCTACTTTTTCGAGTTGAAAGACATTTGCCAGAGCTTACTCATTATGTTGCACAACGATTTAAGTCAATCATTCATTGTTTTAGTCAAATTATTATATATTTTCGGCTTGAAGTGACAAACCCGAAATGCCCACTTTGTGCAAAGTCGTTCCAAATGAAGCGTCTTTTCCTATGAAATGACATGCACATTCGTTTTAGCCTACGTTTCGTTTCAGGGCTGGGTTTTATTTGAATGGTACCACCCACCAGCATGGCATTGTTTATTAATCATAAACACCTGCAAAGTTTGCGAGTTGCGACTGAGCTGAAAAATATGATAGATAATATTTGGCTACAGCAAAGACGGTTGATAAATAAAGATAGTTCACTCAAGCGCTTTACCATTGGAAAGAAATAGTCAGTTCCGGTCTACTTCACGGGGTTGGCCTCCCATAGACACCAATGCCATAGCAGCTGGGTCTGGTCTACTTAAAACAGCGAGTGGGGTACCTCGCTTCCTCTTCAGTCTCAGGCTACAGCTTTTCGCCATAGCCTACACAAACACAAATAAGGGGTACAAACATGTTTTTGCACATCCACTTTTTTTTACCAGCAAATTATCATAATCCATTGGATAATTTGTCAAGTTTCACTTATTTTTTTAGCTAGTCTGTGTTTTATTTATTTTTATAAATGGTGAAATGTTGTGTGATATGATTACATTTTGGAACCCCGCTCCCCAAAAGATTAATCGTTTTGACCACACTCCACTGCTTTAATTGGTACAGCTAGAAGATAGATAGATCTTCTCACCCAGTAGCAGGGGCTGAATGGTGTTGAAGGCACTGGAGAAGTCAAAAAACATAACCCTCACAGTGCAACCTGCGTTGTCCAGGTGAGAGTAGGCCCTCTGCAGAAGGTAGATGATTGCATCATCCACCCCGATGTTGCGCTGGTATGCGAACTGCAGGGGGTCCAGTGATGTACACACCAGGGGTCTGAGGTGAGAGAGGACTAACCTTTCCAGGGTCTTCATGATGTGGGATGTTAGCGCTACAGGTCTGAAGTCATTCAGGACAGTGGGGTGTGCCTTCTTGGGCACTGGGACGAGGCAGGATGTTTTCCACAGCACAGGGACCCTTTCTAGGCTCAGGCTAAGGTTGAAAAGACGCTGGAGTATTCCACACAGTTGGTCAGCACAGACCCTAAGCACCCTTGGGCTGATGCCATCAGGGCCCGCCGCTTTCCACTGATGTAGTCTCTCCAGCTCTCTCTTCACTTGGTTGGTGGTGAAAGCCAGCCCAGGTGGGGAGGTGGGGGGAAGGGGGGTGTTGAGGATCAGTCCAGAGGGAGCAGGGGTGGAGGTGGGGTCTCTGATTGTCTCAGAGGTGTTGTGAGCAAAGTGGGGGTGGGACAGCCGTGAGGGTGTGTGGCCTGGGGAGGTGGACAGGGTCAGTATCGAACCTGTTAAAAAATTTGTTCAGCTCATTGGCTCTGTCCTGGGTCCCCTCTGTCTGCCCACTGTTTGAATTTTTGAAGCCAGTGATATTTCTCATACCCTTCCACACCTCTCTCACCTGGCTCTGCCTCAGCTTGTCCTCCATCTTCTCCTTATACCCTCTCTTCCCCTCAGCAATCCGCAACTTCAGCTCCCTCTGAACGCATTTCAATTTGTCCTTGTCCCTCTCTGATTTCTTGAAGGCCCTTATAATGAAAAGGCACCCGCGAAAGATAATTCCACAAAGTTGTTTATCCATTTTGTGCTGCTGTTACATTAAGTATTGGCGTTTCGTGTCCGATGCGCTCAGGGTGTTACATATCATCATGAGCAAAGTTATTGTAGCCATTTCACTTCCTCTAGCTGTAAGAGACATGGCATGAGTCTAGTCCAAACCGTTCGATAGTTAGACTACCCATATTACCGGACCTTTATCGTATTCGCTCTATTTCTATGGTGGATCCGCCATGGATCCGCAATTCTATGGCGGATCCGAAGATGCCAAAACTTTGGAGATATCAATAGATGGCGAAGTAACTTGTTTATCCTATCTATCTGTGGTGAAGTTTTCCCTACACCAGGGATGGGCAACTGGCCTGCGGTTTGAAGGCCCTCGGAACAGTAGAATACACATGGTACAATTTCGAAATTTGGTTATGCATCAGCAGTTTCTCTTGTCATGTCAGTCAGTAACCACGTTTCCATCTACAGTTTTTATGCGAGTTAATAAAAAATCTGTGATGGAAACGGTGTAATTTTATAAATGCCGACAGATCATTTGTTCGTTCGACATGGTGGGATCTATTTGTATTGGTAAAATTGATTGGTAAAAAGAGGTGGAAACGCCTTTATGCGCAAATATTGATATAATAACTAACTATCACATCGAAGTAAATTTGGAGTCATGCGATGATATTGTGTGTGGTCCTCCCACCATGTCTTGGGAAACCATGCAGTTTATATGCAGTTTATTAGGCTAACCGTATGAAAATGTATGCACTCACTACTGTAAATCGCTCTGGATAAGAGCGTCTGCTAAATGACTAAAATGTCAAAAGTATGAACTTCACAGGTTGTTTAAAGGTGATGAGCTTGATGCTGCTTTCCAATAAATATCGAGGGTCTTATTCTGGTGACGTGATGATCGATGCTTGATTGCTATTTGACAAATATTCTCGGCCGTATCCTTAATAATCTCATCATGTAGACTAGACACCGTATATGTTTTTTTTATAGCATACTAGATAGTGTTTTAGTTGTCTCTTGGGGTCTTTCCAATATATAACTTATTTTATTTGAAATGTATTTGATTTTGTGTAATATCTTATGTTGTTCTGGTCTATTACTGTTCTGTACTTTGTCATGTATTAGTACGTTTTATGTGGACCCCAGGAAGAGTAGCTGCTGCATGTGCTAATGGGGATCCTAATAAACTAAACTAGACAACCCCAGCCTCCCCACACTGTATCTGCGAGCTGTTGGCTTGAGCGCGGGTGCCAAGGCCAGAGTAGGCACATTTGCTATTTTTTGTGACAAAATTTAATCGGTTGAGTTGAAAATTATGTAAACACGTCAAACTTTAGATTTTTAGTTGGTACAATAACACTTAACGAAAAGTATATTGTGTGCACTACATCATCACGCACTGATTTTTATCCAAAACAAGTCCATTTGATGGAAACTTACCACTGGTGGTAAAATTAGCATATTTTCTTTACATGAAAATCTGTCTCCAATTGGATGGAAACCTAGCTAGTGATAGTCAATTAGCCCATGTCAGCAAAACATTTATTGATTGCTAAGTTAGCTTAGCGGCCAGCAGTCTCACTCAGATATCATATTAAAAACTGTAAACATTTCTCTCCACCCTATGGCAAAATGTGTACAATTGCAGGAAATTTGCCATTAAACAGCTAATTTTCCTCTCCGCCCCATGGTAAAATGTGCAGAATTGAAGCAAACTTGCTTTATGGGTGTGGGTTCGCAGTTACGCAGACCCACAAGCAACTCCAGCCCCTCATGAGGAGTTCAGATTTTTTGTGGCCCCCACCCTCAAAGTTGCTCCAGAACCAGCCATAACATTAGCTAGCTAGATAAAGTTAGCATGCTAGCTAGCTACACAGCGCCCTGCTTGTTGGAAATCATCACAATGTTCCCACCCACGATTCATGAATATGTATTAGCAGCATGTGTAATTCTTCGGAGGTGGAACCTAAACAACAATTTCCGCAATAGGACATGAATTATGTCGAAATAGGGGTGGCATTGCCCTCTGGTGGGGGCCTTTAAAACTAAAAGCACTTTCTTTAACAAATCAACCCATTTTGAATCAGATCTTATAAATTCCAGGCTGTTTTGTGAAGACAAATTATTATTATTATAAAATACATGAATCAATGGCCCGTGTGACACATTCTAAGCATTTTAGCACTATGAAAAGCACTATCAATATCAGGGGGAAAAAAGCCTAAACTGTCAAAAAACAAATATATAATGGTAGCCTAATTCCCAGTATTTTGAGAAGAGGACTTTGCAGACAGACTCCTAAATGACTGACCTGTGAAGTGGGGGGACTGAGTGAGTTGGAGACATTGACAGCAGAGCCGACGGTTTTCAGTCCATTGGATGATGAGGCAGCAACCTTCTTCTTCTTCTTCTTCTTCTTCTTCTTCTTCTTCTTCTTCTTCTTCTTCTTCTTCTTCTTCTTGTCTCTACAGTGGGATTACAGAGATATCCGGGGGGAGGGGGGGGACAAGAACAAGATCATTACCACATAAGCTAATTGAGGTGGAAGTGGAAGGGTAACAGAAGATTGTATACTAGTGTGTAACTGAAACAGCTCACTTGCCAAGAAGACTAATTTTAAACCAGAGCTTGAGTAGTTGTGGGTTTAGTGAAAGAGGTTCTTTTGAACCTAACACCTATTAAGTGGCAGGCCATGATGAGTCTCATGGTGTGACAGAGTTGTGTGTACAGTATGTGTGGTAACTTTGTGTACTACAGTACCTGTTTGGTGGGGGTGGTGGGTTTGCTGCTGCTACTGTCTGTGTCTCCCTCATAGCTGAGCTCAGCAATGTTCCTGTGGTTACTGCGTGCTGAGGCCACCCTGGGCTCCGGCCTTACATGGTCCTCCAGCCTAGCCCCATCCTCCATCCCTGCCCTGTTCTCAAGCCTAGCCCTAGGTTGCAGTGTTACTATAAGCTCTGGTCCTGCCCTGTCCTCCAGCGTTGCCCTGGGCTCCTGAGTCAGGCTGTCTTGGGAGCAGCTGAGAGAGAGTTTGTTCAACACATCACTGATCACCTCGCTCTCCTCCTCACTCTCCGCCTCCTCCGGGTCATCCCAGAACAGACGAATCATCTCCAGCACGTTGGTGGGGGTTGCCGGAGTGTTAGTGTCACCCTGTAAGACAGAGTACCACTACCTAATGTTAAACCTCCTCTAAAGGGTTAATATCACCACACTGCAATCAACCCCATAAACTAGGCTGTGAGATACCAATTCCCAATCCCATCATGCAGCAGTACCAGATAGAGTCCTTCCTTTATTCATTATTGTTAATGTGAAATGTAGCTGGGTGGATCAGCTCCTTACCGTGATCCAGGGGTTATCCAGTAGCTCATTGGCTGTGATGCGATGGGCGGGATCAACTTTCAGGAGGCAACTCAACACTTTTTTGGCTGAGATAAAAATGGGACAGTCAGTACCCTATGTTAAGTCATGCAATAATAACCATTGTAAGAAGAACCTATCAGCTCAACCTGGATTGGGTCATGTAGCAGGTGTCCTTAGAGTTCCAGATCACCATGGAGATGTTACAAATAGAAGTCAGAGAGGTTGAGAAGTAGCACTACTGTATGGCACCTGCATCACTGATAGTGTCCCAGACGGGTCCGTCAAAGTTGAGTTCTCCCTTCTTGATCATATCAAAGAGTCTTTCCTCAGAGCTGGCGATGAATGGAGGTTCCCCACACAGCCTACAGGGAGACAGTCCTGTCAGTCACACAGCCTACAGGGAGACAGTCCTGTCAGTCACACAGCCTACAGGGAGACAGTCCTGTCAGTCACACAGCCTACAGGGAGACAGTCCTGTCAGTCACACTGACAGTCAGCTGCTACAGTGAGAGGGAGAGACAGAAAGACCAGAAAGAAAGGCAGTGATAAATGGGTGGGTGCATTGCTTACAACATGTACATGATGACCCCAATACTCCACAAATCACACTGCCGACTGTACTCATGAGCATTGATCACATCAGGAGCTGAAACAGAGGAGGACACACCAGTCACTAGTACGGACTGGTTTTAATAGGACTACTCTAATATGATGTGGTCTTTGTGTGTGTCAGTATTACCCATGTAGATAGGAGTCCCACAGGTGGCTTTCAGCATGTTCTCACTGCCAACACCCCCCTTCTTCACTGACAACCCAAAGTCTGTCACCTGGGAGGAGCGAGGGCAGGCAGCAGACACTGATACACACGCAGACTTTCAGCATGTATCCATCTCATATCAAATCCTTTCTTGTTGGCGTTATTATAAGACAAAACTAGGTTTACTTGAATAGCTGGAGTCCACACACTGGGCCTCTCTATGTTAGATGAATAACAAATATGAGCTGTACATGCTGTATGGTCTCATGTAGCAAATAATGTCAGGCAGGAGAAATACAACAGGAGAAAATATCCAGGAGAGATGACCTCCTCCTTACAGATAAAAGCCTTTTATACCGTGCCAGAACAACGCTGTCTTTCAGCAATGTGTGTGTGTGTGTTTTCTGCTGCTGTCCTGCCTTCTTTGAGCCCGCGCTCCAGGTATCTGCTTCAGCTGGCGCTCCATCAATGCACACAACATGCTGGGCCCAGGCAGTAATTTGTCTTAAAAGATGCTCTTGATTCACTCTTTTGTATGGCGTAATATAAAGGGTATCCAAAGGGGGGTCTGTCATAATGAGATAGCTTTTAAAACCATTTAGAAAAAACCCATCAGGAGCCTGTCCTTAAGTCCCTGCAGAGACTGGCTGGAAGAGAAACGGCATTGAAAGTTTAAGTTTGTGTTGCCGTCTCACCTTGATATTGATCATATCATTATCAACAACATGGTGATTAGGCTTCACTAGAATGTTCTCCAGTTTCAGGTCTCTGTGCACTATGTCTGAAATAGGAAAAAGAAAATCCACCTTTACCATGAGAAGAACCAACCACAACGGCTTTCAATAGGTCTTCATCCACCTTTACCATGAGAAGAACCAACCACAACGGCTTTCAATAGGTCTTCATCCACCTTTACCATGTGAAGAACCAACCATAATGGCTTTCAATGGGTCTTCATCCACCTTTACCATGAGAAGAACCAACCATAATGGCTTTCAATGGGTCTTCATCCACCTTTACCATGAGAAGAACCAACCACAACGGCTTTCAATAGGTCTTTATCCACCTTTACCATGAGAAGAACCAACCACAACAGCTTTCAATAGGTCTTCATCCACCTTTACCATGAGAAGAACCAACCACAACGGCTTTCAATAGGTCTTCATCCACCTTTACCATGTGAAGAACCAACCATAATGGCTTTCAATGGGTCTTCATCCACCTTTACCATGAGAAGAACCAACCATAATGGCTTTCAATGGGTCTTCATCCACCTTTACCATGAGAAGAACCAACCACAACGGCTTTCAATAGGTCTTTATCCACCTTTACCATGAGAAGAACCAACCACAACAGCTTTCAATAGGTCTTTATCCACCTTTACCATGAGAAGAACCAACCACAACAGCTTTCAATAGGTCTTCATCCACCTTTACCATGAGAAGAACCAACCATAACGGCTTTCAATAGGTCTTCATCCACCTTTACCATGAGAAGAACCAACCATAATGGCTTTCAATGGGTCTTCATCCACCTTTACCATGAGAAGAACCAACCATAATGGCTTTCAATGGGTCTTCATCCACCTTTACCATGAGAAGAACCAACCACAACGGCTTTCAATAGGTCTTTATCCACCTTTACCATGAGAAGAACCAACCACAACAGTTTTCAATAGGTCTTTATCCACCTTTACCATGAGAAGAACCAACCACAACGGCTTTCAATAGGTCTTTAGCAGAGAGGACAAGTATGATGGTTAAAAGCAGTTAAAGGAAAAATCTACAATGAGTAATTGTCCCCCACGATGAAAATTGGGGAAGGGACTGTGGATCTGCCTCAGTCCGTCCGTCCGTACGCTATCTCAAACAGCACTGGACGATTTTTACGAAACTTGGGCGAATGATGCATCTTACCATAGAGATCCGGCATTTACAAAATGACACTGATTGGCATAAGGTGGGAGCTATAGTAATTAACTGACATTTTTTAGTCACACCAGAGAGGAAGAAGCGAAGCGAGAGAGATAAGTGGGCCCAAAATCTGTCTTCTCCAGCAGTTGGTGTATTTTTCTTTTTGCTCACCAAGTGAGGAGTTTTTGTATAGTGTCGAATTAGGTGACACAAAATGTAACGTATTTTTTGCTATGTGTGGCTTATTTGATCTAATAGAATTTCCGTAATGCTTAGGTTGTTACGAGTGTACTGATATAAGTAGGACACATGACATCCTTGCATCATTCATGGGGGACGACATGTTTAGTGTTGCCTTGTTTTAAACAGGTGACATCTCCACAACCTTAATCAATCATGGATGTCATCGAGCATTCCCCTGGGAATGAGTTTGAAAGAGAGGTGTTCTGCCACAGCTGAAGTCCCAGAGATTGTGACAAAAACAGCTACTTTATCCTCAGGAAAGCCATGAGCGCCTTGCTAAATTCAAGCAATCCCTATGACAAATCTCTAGATATCAGCCTCCTTTTAAAAATGGTGAGCCACAAAGTATCAGTGGTCATTATAGGAGATGTGCAGAATGGAGCGGAGGATTCAGAGACGTTTGAGAGAGTTATAAAGGTTAGATTAGATGCTGCTGCTAGATTGACTTGATGGGTGGAAAATAAAATGTCTCTGCACACATATTAGTTCTTAAGAAGTTCTCTCCTCTGGAGTCTTAAAGTTCAACTCTGTTAAAGTGATTTTGTGAGAGGGGTGGAGCATGCTGACCTCTAATATATTGTTTCCTCTGCTTTAGTGTTAATGTAGATGGAGGTCAGGAAGATATGGACTGGAAATAAAAACTCTGGGGTGTACAAACTCTGGGGTATAGTAACTATAGCATGGTGAAGAACTAATAGTCAACAAATGGTTCACAAAATTCATAGTAATATTCCATGGGACCAAATTCATCGTTCTCTGCAAAATAAATATCATACCAATGACTTTACTAAACAATTTGTCATATTTACTGTTCAAGAAGTAATTATATGTTCATGCTGCTTATATATGGTTAAAGGGCAATTCCTCCACTTTTTACCTCATATTCATAATCTCCAGCACCAAACCAGTGTCTACATATCTGAAAACAACGAGTTTATATTTGTTTCTACAAAACGGAATAATGTGCTGTTTTAACATATGTAGACACTGGTATTGTGCTGGAGACAATGACAATGTGGTTGAAAAGCGGTGGAATTGCCCTTTAAGGCCACTACCTGTGACAGTCACTGCTAACCTTTAGCACCATATCCCCGCTGGTATCATTAGTCGCCATAGAAGTGCGGCACGACAGCGCAGAGGGACTCAGTGTGAAAACACACCTATTAATCTGTATTCCTCCCCAGCTCGTTGTAAATGAGTCATTAGCCCCATGTAATGGTGTCTCATTGCCAAGCAACGTCCTAAATTACCTCTAACTAGACATTTCACCATCGGGGTGGGGGGGGTGGGGGGGGCGGCATCTTCAAATAAACCCCTCAGACTCAATTAAAAGGGCTACCATTTTTGCCTGGCAGTTGTTCATTATTATCTCATTATTAGAATAAGCCAGGGTCTATAATGACTGGGAGCCATAATGTGCTATCATCTCCCTGATTATCACACGTCAATGAGGCCAAAGCAATTTGACTCGTTTGAGTACGATGTGACCGTGATATCACCAATTTAAACATTGTCTCCCGCACACAATTTACTCATACAACACATTGTCTGTACTGTTTGCATTAATGTTTGAATGATTTAATCAGTGCATCTAGATTACTTGGTTATGTTTCATAAAGATCAAAGAAGGCATAGTCTGATATTCTGCCTCTTAGCATTCCTTTATTGTTGCTTGAAATAAAGTTTCACTATGTAAAATGTTCAAATGTAGGTCCTTGTAACGATGTGAAACCTATAACTTTAGTCAGTCATATTACCCTTCTTATGCAGGTAGACGACGGCCTCAGCCAGGCTGTTGATGATGTGCCTGGTCTCCTCCTCTGTAAAGCGTGTGTTCTTCTGAAGGAGCTCCTTCAGCTCCCCTCCCTCACACAGCTCAGTAACCAGATACATCCTCTGGACACAAAGCACAGCACACAGACTGATAATGTCCCTCACAAATAGATCTGACTGGCCTCTCTCTCATGCATGGTGATTACGCAATCGTCTGCACGCACACTACTGAGATATTGACTCGATTACTTCTAAAGAAAGCATCCCTTACCTTTTGTGTTTCAAAGACTTCCTCTAGATGTATTATGTGTGCATGGTTCACACGTTTCAGGATGCTCACTTCCCGTTCCAACAGTTTGACACCTGAACTTCCAGCCTGCATGGAGGGAAGAAGCTGAGTGAGTGCACTGAGGTGTGGGGCTGTTCTAGGAGACTTTAGACTGACTTTAGAATGTCTCTTTTCACCACTGCAGTCAACAAGCTGCCCAAGGGAAACACTAATGCACTCACCTTCTCTTTGTTCACCTTCTTAATAGCCCATTTCTTCATCGTTGTGGGTGACTTCACAGACGACCCCAAAGCTATCTTGACCTAATTTTCTCCCAAATTAGTACATTTGCTATGGGGATAACAGAGGAACCATTAATAGAAAGGCAACTCACATCTGCTCTGTGAACTCAGTAACACCATTCACAAGGAAATGTAACAGCTTATGGGCTTGTTTGAGTATACGAGCTCGGGTTTATTTCCCTGCTTCTATTTCAACATTATCTCAAGACCTGAATCCTAAAGTGGATCTTAATTTTCGATCACTCAAAAAAGGAAAGTTTGCCAGTCTCTGGAGTTGCAGAATATAGTATTTCTAATCAAGTTACAAATGATTAAGATGCTGCCGCAGTTCATTCAATCTCAGGTCTAATTAACTTGATCATTATCTCTGCACATGCAAGGCTGAGCACTGCCTGCTGCAGATTTGGCAAAGAGAGCAGCCGAAGCCCCGAGAGAGGGGGTGGAATCAGGAGCAAACTGGTGCAGATGGAGGCACTATAGAGGTCAACCAGGGAGGGGTAGAGGGAGCTACTAGTGCCCCAGGGCGGTGGGGGGGAGATAAACATGGAAGTGGTCTCTATCCTACCTGGAGGTCAGCCTCATCCTCCATACGGGTGTGGGGCACCTTCCTCTCTGCACTGCTCACACTGGGAGTGTTCCACTGGGAGGCCATTTTCATGCCAGCTACACAAACATCTGCTGGTCTCATCTGCAGATGAAGAGATTTATAGCTGGATGAAGCACACAACACAGGGAAGGAAGACTGAGATGACCCCTTCTGGGTGCATTCAGGCAATACAGTCTAGTCACACTAATGTACATTTTTACATGATTATTTCTGCAGAGAAATAGGATTTTGCTCATGTGATGTGTAACTGTTGTTTAACATCTTTATTATGACTGTGATGGTCATGGAATTTTGGATGACGGTTATTGGTCAGCCAAATGACTATGGTCACCGTTATAACCGTTCCAATAGTGTTCTCCTCCGCTCCGGACTACATGCGCTGCCGTGCTGCTGTTGCAGGTAGAGGGGCATTGCCTAGCCAACCAAACACTTGTTTGCTACAACACTTTGCTGATTTCTGCAAGAAGCAACAAAGTTTCATTACGCTGTTAAGAATCCATGTCAGTGCTGAAACCGACTCAACCGCACGAATGCCCGGCCGTCCCGTCTTCAGTCAGCTGTTCGTTCCACACACACAAAAATATAAAATAAATGTCAACGGTTATGACGGTTATTTTATTTAAAATGATGGTCTTCATCCATAACTGTCGGTTATAAGGTAATTGTGCCAGCCCTAATCACTATATAGGTCAGGGATGGGCAACTCCTGTCCTCTGGGGCCTGAGTCTGACGTGACGTCTGCTGGTTCTCTTTTGTCTAGCACTTAATTGCACACCAGAGCACACAGATACACCTGGGCAGTTTAACTCAGATGACCTTAGGAGCCAGTCAGTTGGAGGGCGCCTCAGTAGGAGGCCTGACACTGTCACTGTGACGACAGCTCTGCTACTGAAGGTAACTTAGATTCTTTCTCCCCCACTGTTTAGACCAGAGCAAGCTGCCTCAACACAGAACCCCAAAATGCTAAAGAGCACCTGGCAGCTTTTTATTAATTAAGAGGATTAAAGTTGGGAAATGCTTAGGTGAGATACTTGACATTGAGAAAAGTAAAGGGTTCATTCAGTTTCCCCATTGTAGTAAGCAATGAGAAAAGTCCTTCATTTCAAATGATAGCATTCTAATAAGCAGTTAGTTACTGTGGTGTACAATAATAGGCCTACTCTTTTTATCCATCCCAGGTAAAAGTAATAGTATTATGACAGACATTATTAATCCCCTAATCATCAGTCATACTATGATACAATTGTAAAAATTGATTATTCCCAAATCAACTTTTGATAATGGTAACAATTTTTTCTTTGTTAAATTACAGGACCATAAATGTATTTCCCCCTGTCAAGCGACAGTGTAAATTAGTCTTTAAGATAAATTACTAAGAAATGGAGCCACCATCTCCAGCGTTCAAATTGGCACACTTGGCCTACCTTTATGTCTCGTCAACATTGGTTTCTGACCAAACCGGTATCTGAAGACGGGTTCATATTATTAACACTAAGCACAATTTACTTACCTTGAAAAACTCTCCAAAGCCAAATTAAATGTAAAGCAATTATCACGTGATGACTGGGAGCGTTGGAGTGGATCCGCCACACGGACACCAATTAATTATTAACAGGGAAGCGCTGTCTTTAACCTCTTCACACTGACGCATTATCTTATCCCTGACAGGGCTCTCATAACAGGCCTGTCTCTCCCATTACCACCCGTCTATTTGCTAGTCAAAACCATTGTGACAGCCTCTGGAAATCCCAATCACCTCAAATCACATCTCATTTGTGAGAGAGGGAGGCATGTGATGAGTATCGCAGGGAGGGACCGGCATCTTGCGCTGCAGGTGCTTTAGGGAGGGTGCGCCTGCCCACCAGCCAGCCCAGCGGGGAGGAAATGGGATATCAGGGTCAAGGAGAATCTGACCTTAAAATGGGTCACTACAGATCCACAGGTCTTGGATTGCTTTAAGCCAGGGGTGCCTTACATTATAACATTATTGGTTTAGCCAATCTCCCAATCATGTTTGAGTGATCTGCTAATTGTCTCATGAGAACGATATTACTCTAATGGATTCTAAAAGAAACCTTACATGAGTGACATGTCAACTTTCAGACTGATTTAACACAATGTACTGTACAGACTGGCTAAATTGAGAACATGTGTTAGATCTATCAGTAAGAGCTGCCATAACAGCTCCATAAAAGATAAGCCTACATATAATTGAATTTGATTCTAAGCATTTCCAAAATATCAGAATTACTGCGCTTGCTGTGGAATTGAGAATCTGAACAAACCATATACTTGTATTACTCAGTACTAAACCCTCTAACTAATGGGGTAGTCAAGCCTGTGAATGTTGCTTTAACCATAGGGCTTGACGGACATTAATTAAAATGTGAATTAGCATGACAAATGGTATAGGCAGAAGAAGCATGACTGCACTCAAAACTAATCAACAGCTCACTGAAAACACAATTGGCACTTATGAAGCCCCAAATTACATATTTAGAGGCAAAAAAAAATCTGGGTTAGATGAACTACATCTTTGCGTTAACAGCTGCCTTATTGCACTGAATCAGCACCAGCAAATGTGCCATGTATTGCATAGGCCTAGCATGTACAGTGGGGAGAACAAGTATTTGATACACTGCCGATTTTGCAGGTTTTCCCACTTACAAAGCATGTAGAAGTCTGTCATTTTTATCATAGATACTCTTCAACTGTGAGTGACGAAATCTAAAACAAAAATCCAGAAAATCACATTGTATGATTTTTAAGTAATTCATTTGCATTTTATTGCATGACATAAGTATTTGATACATCAGAAAAGCAGAACTTAATATTTGGTACAGAAACCTTTGTTTGCAATTACAGAGATCATACGTTTCCTGTAGTTCTTGACCAGGTTTGCACACACTGCAGCAGGGATTTTGGCCCACGACTCCATACAGATCCTTCAGGTTTCGGGGCTGTCGTTGGGCAATACGGACTTTCAGCTCCCTCCAAAGATTTTCTATTGGGTTCAGGTCTGGAGACATTCCAGGACCTTGAGATGCTTCTTACGGAGCCACTCCTTAGTTGCCCTGGCTGTGTGTTTCGGGTCGTTGTCATGCTGGAAGATCCAGCCACGACCCATCTTCAATGCTCTTACTGAGGGAAGGAGGTTGTTGGCCAAGATCTCGCGATACATGGCCTCATCCATCCTCCCCTCAATACGGTGCAGTCGTCCTATCCCCTTTGCAGAAAAGCATCCCCAAAGAATGATGTTTCCACCTCCATGCTTCACGGTTGGGATGGTGTTCTTGGGGTTGTACTCATCCTTCTTCTTCCTCCAAACACGGCGAGTGGAGTTTAGACCAAAAAGCTCTATTTTTGTCTCAACAGACCACATGACCTTCTCCCATTCCTCCTCTGGATCATCCAGATGGTCATTGGCAAACTTCAGACGGGCCTGGACATGCGCTGGCTTGAGCAGGGGGACCTTGCGTGCGCTGTAGGATTTTAATCCATGACGGCGTAGTGTGTTACTAATGGTTTTCTTTGAGACTGTGGTCCCAGCTCTCTTCAGGTCATTGACCAGGTCCTGCCGTGTAGTTCTGGGCTGATCCCTCACCTTCCTCATGATCATTGATGCCCCACGAGGTGAGATCTTGCATGGTGCCCCAGACCGAGGGAGATTGACCGTCATCTTGAACTTCTTCCATTTTCTAATAATTGCGCCAACAGTTGTTGCCTTCTCACCAAGCTGCTTGCCTATTGTCCTGTAGCCCATCCCAGCCTTGTGCAGGTCTACAATTTTATCCCTGATGTCCTTACACAGCTCTCTGGCCTTGGCCATTGTGGAGAGGTTGGAGTCTGTTTGATTGAGTGTGTAGACAGGTGTCTTTTATACAGGTAACGAGTTCAAACAGGTGCAGTTAATACAGGTAATGAGTGGAGAACAGGAGGGCTTCTTAAAGAAAAACTAACAGGTCTGTGAGAGCCGGAATTCTTACTGGTTGGTAGGTGATCAAATACTTATGCCATGCAATAAAAGGCAAATTAATTATTGAAAAATCATACAATGTGATTTTCTGGATTTTTGTTTTAGATTCCGTCTCTCACAGTTGAAGTGTACCTATGATAAAAATTACAGACCTCTACATGCTTTGTAAGTAGGAAAACCTGCAAAATTGGCAGTGTATCAAATACTTGTTCTCCCCACTGTATGTGAATGACAACAAGGAAATGCAGACCGTACAAACCAACCTGGAGCAGCCTCAAAGTGTTCCATGTTTATTGCTTCTCACAGCCCATCAGACCTGAAAACAAAAAAGAGGCTTATGCTGTTATAATACACATTTAATCATCACAGATTTCTTTTACATGTCAAATAAGTGTAATGTTTCTATGTTTATTCGCCATGTGCACAGGATACAACATGTGTAAAACAGTACAGTGAAATTATTACATTGAGAGCTCTTTCCCAACAATACAGTGACAATAATAATAATAATAAAAGTACACATTTTAAAAATCACACAAGAACTACGATGTGAGTTAAAGAAACACGAGAATGCAAGTATAAACAGGTCAGTGCCAGTCCCTTATTCAAATGTGCAGAGGTACTGGAATGGTTGAGGTGGGTTTATACAGAAAAAGTGTGTAAAATACATGTAAACAGGAGTAATAAAGATTTAATACCAAAGAGCACATATTATAAGCTAGCCTATTAGAAATGGGATTTGAATGGGGGAAATAAACTTCTTACATCATTTCCGATGTGATTGATATCGTGCTTTGTGTGTATCTTTTTAATACTGTACTAGCCTAACAGACTGTGAGTAGAGGTTGGCCTCCACAACCCTCTAAAACAGCATCACCATAGGCTTAGTTCACACGCAGAGATACAGTAGTATACATTAACACGTAGGCCATCCTACCAGACAGGAACCAAATGCTTCCTCACGCTCACCAGATCTCAGTAGAAAGTAATTATGGCAGATAGAATGTCATCAATCGATCTCTCTGCTTTTTCAATCCTCTCTAACATAACTGTCAAAACCCCATTAAAGTTTATTTACTGATTGTTTGTGGAAGGAAATTCACATTGTTTGACTGCAAGGGAGATGCAGTGTTTCAGCTTGGAATGCAAATTAAATGTGACATTGGAATGATGCCTGGACACACAAAGATAATTCCGGGACCAGATAGAGTTCTTCTCTCTCTCTCTCTCTCTCTCTCTCTCTCTCTCTCTCTCTCTCTCTCTCTCTCTCTCTCTCTCTCTCTCTCTCTCTCTCTCTCTCTCTCTCTCTCTCTCTCTCTCTCTCTCTCTCTCTCTCTCTCTCTCTCTCTCTCTCTCTCTCTCTCTCTACACCCTCCATCTCTTTCTCTGTTTTCGCCATGGGCTGCCATCTCACTTTCATGGTCTGTGTGGCAACAGAAAGGGGTAGGCCTAAATAAAATCTATAGTTTTGATTCTTTCACAAATGTTACACTGTAACAAGACATTGGTCCAAAACAATATGCCAGGCTTTCACTTAGGCTACTAATTTGTTTCATGCAGATGAAAGGGAAGCAGTGCCTGAACGGTCTGCCCATTTGCTATATAATCATTAGCCTAGCCTAAATGTTTTCTTCTATAGGTATATATATATGTATACAGCGGGTGAAATAAGTATTGAACACGTCACCATTTTTCTCAGTAAATATATTTCCAAAGGTGCTATTGACATGAAAATATCAGTAAGTTCAGAAATTAAGTTATGTGTAATAATGTGAAATGACACAGGGAAAAAGTATTGAACACACTTACTGATATTTATTTAATACTTTGTACAAAAGCCTTTGTTGGTAATGACAGCTTCAAGACGCCTCCTGTATGGAGAAACTAGTCGCATGCATTGCTCTGGTGTGATTTTGGCCCATTCTTCCACACAAACAGTCTTCAAATCTTGAAGGTTCCGTGGGCCTCTTCTATGAATCTTGATCTTCAGTTCTTTCCATAGATTTTCAATGAGATTTAAGTCAGGTGATTGGCTGGGCCATTCTAGCAGCTTTATTTTCTTTCTTTGAAACCAATTGAGTTTCCTTGGCTGTGTGTTTGGGATCATTGTCTTGCTGAAATGTCCACCCTCGTTTCATCTTCATCATCCTGGTAGATGGCAGCAGATTTTTGTCAAGAATGTCTCGGTAAATTTGCCCATTCATCCTTCCTTCAATTATGTTTGCCAGTACCATTTGCTGAAAAGCAAATTTTGTTTTTAGGGTGATGTGCAGTGCCATTTCTCCTCCAAACATGGTGTGTATTATGACCACACTATATTCCAGTATTTCACTGGCTTTTCCAAATGTTGTGCAGCAAACATTAAATGAGCTTCAACATGCTTTCTTTTCAGCAATGGAGTCTTGCGTGGTGAGCGTGCATACAGGCCATGGCGGTGGAGTGCATTACTTACTGTTTTCTTTGAGACAACAGTACCTGCTAATTGCAGGTCTTTTTGAAGCTCTCCACAAGTGGTCCTTGGCTCTTGGACAACTCTTCTGATTATTCTTTTCACTCCTCTGTCAGAAATCTTGCGAGGAGCACCTGGTCGAGGCAAATTTATGGTGAAATGATTGTCTTTCCACTTCCGTATTATGGCCCCAACAGTGCTCACTGGAACATTCAGAAGCTTAGAAATACGCCTATAACCAATGCCATCATTATGTTTTGCAACAATTAGGTTGCGAAGGTCTTGAGACAGCTCTTTGCTTTTACCCATCATGAGATGTGTCTTGTGTGACACCTTGGCAATGAGACCTTTTTGTAGGCCATCAGTTGGGACTGAACCAGCTGATATTAATTTGCACTGACAGGGGGCTGGATTGCTTTTTAATTACTGATAGTTTTCAGCTGTCTTGGCTTTCCATGCCTTTTTGCACCTCCTTTCTTCATGTGTTCAATACTTTTTCCCTGTGTCATTTCACATTATTACACATACCTTAATTTCTGAACTTATTTGTTTTGGTTTCTTTGTATGTATGGATTACTTGGGTTGTTACCAACATCTGGTGAAAATTTCATGTCAATAGCACCTTTGGAAATGTATTTACTGAGAATATATATATATATATATATTAAATAATTATGTTTGTTGACAGTGAAAGTACAGCTCAAAAAGTAGGCAGACTATGAACAGGTGCTGCTTTGTAGCCACACAGCTAATTAAAACCTTTAAACACACACACACACAAAACAATGTGTGTATGCAATTAAAATGTAGACAGCAATTTTCCTTCCTTCAGCCAAAATATTTCATTCTCCTCATCTGCAACATAATTATTTATTGACAGCTGGCTTTGATGACAAATGATAAACTTCACAGTACTAATGAAGCATGGAATTACATTACCTGATGAGGGAAGGCTTTGCATGTCTAGAATGACAATACTGAGGCAGTCTAGTTCACTAAACTATGAGATGATTAACATTATATAGACAGATTTAACTGATTGATGAGCAAATCAATTGTTCTTTGTCAATGCCATGAAACTGTCAAACTATGTGCTTTTTAGGTTAATAAAAAAAGAAGTCTTGACTAGGCCACAAGCTCTCCTTGGATACAATTTACTTCCTCTAAAAATGTATGCCTTGGTGCAGTACTGTATCTGTGCTGAGTGTCGAATGTGTTTACTGTTGAGAACTGTGACTGGAGGAGCAAATCCATCTGAACTGAAAGAACCATGGCCCTGTCTTTGCCAAGCTGAACATTCAGACATCCACTATCTGCTTAAAATCGTATACTTCATACTGAATTACCTGACAGCTTCCATTGATGGGCACTTGGGCACTTGAAAGAAATTGAAGGTGCCTTAAGTTCCTCCCCTCTGCAGCGATAAGTATGTAGCACCCTGTAAACAAGCCACTTAGTGGGCCCTCCAAGAATTCCTTTTGTCTTCACAGGTCATGTCTGATACACTGCCTTTCAGAAAGTATTCATACCTCTTGACTTAATCAACATGTTTGTGTTACAGCCTGAATTCAACATTTATTCAATAGAATAGTTCTCTCACCCATCTACACACATTACTTCATAATGACAAAGTGAAAACATGTTTTTAGAAATTGTAGCTAATTTATTGAAAATGAAATATCATATTTACTTAAGTACAGTATATATACCAATGAGTCAATTCATGTTAGAATCACCTTTGGCAGCGATTACAGCTGTGAGTCTTTCTGGGTCTAAGAGCGTTGCACACCTGGATTTAACTATATTTTCAGTTTTAAGTCAAAACTGTAACTCGGCCACTCAGAAACATTCACTGTCGTCATGATAAGCAACTCCAGTGTATATTTGGCCTTGTGTTTTAGGTTATTGTCCTGCGGAAAGGTGAATTAATCCCCAAGTGTGGAAAGCAGACTGAACCAGGTTTTCCTCAAGGATTTTGCCAGTGCTTAGCTCCCTTACATTTATTTTTTTATCCTGAAAAACTCCTCAGTCCTTAAAGATTACAAACATACCCATAACATGACGATGCCACCACTATGCTTTAAAATATGGAGAGTGGTACTCAGTGTTGTGTTGTATTTTCCCCAAACATAACACTTTGTATTCTGGACAAAAAGTTAATTGCTTTGCCACATTTTAACAGTATTACTTCAGTGCCTTGTGATGGTATGTAATGGAATATTCCATTACATACCACTCTGTCAATTAGGTTAGTATTGTGGAGTAACTACAATGTTGTTGATCCATCCTAGTTTTTCTCCTATCACAGCCATTAAACTCTGTAACCAGTGTAAATTACATCATGACATTCTGGGGTCTCCAAAAAATAGTATGGGCCTAATAAAAAATACATCATTTAAACTGTAATTATCTTTTAAATGTGGCATGAACACAACCAGTCATGATACTTTAATCTGATTGTCAATAAAATCACTTCAAAAAGTAGGTTACATGTGCATGTTTGTCCACTCCCAAATAATTCCAGCATTCAAACTGCATGTACAGTGCATTCCGAAAGTATCAGACCCCTTGACTTTTTCCACATTTTGTTACATTGCAGCATTATTCTTAAATCTACATGCAATACCCCATAACTTTGTTTGCTCATTTATGAAAAAAATTAAACAGAAATACCTTATTTACATAAGTATTCAGACCCTTTGCTGTGAGAGTCAAAGGAAACCTGGCACCATCCTTACGGTGAAGCATGGTGGTGGCAGTGTCATGCTGTGGGGATGTTTGTCAGCCACAAGGACTGGGAGACTAGTCAGGATCAAGGGAAAGATGAATGGAGCAAAGTACAGAGAGATCATTGATGAAAACCTGCTCCAGAGTGCTCAGGACCTCAGACTGGGGCAAAGGTTCACTTTCCAACAGGACAACGACCCTAAGCGTACATTGAAGACAACGCATGAGTGGCTTTCGGGACAAGTCTCTGAATGTCCTTGAGTGGCACAGCCAGAGCCAGGACATAAACCCGATCGAACATCTCTGGAGAGACCTGAAAATAGTTGTGCAGCGATGCTCCCCATCCAACCTGACAGAGCTTGAGAGGATCTATAGAGAAGAATGGGAGAAACTCTCCAAATACAGGTGTGCCAAGCATGTAGCATCATACCCAAGAAGACTCAAGGCTGTAATTGCTGCCAAAGGTGCTACAACATAGTTCTGAATACTTATGTAAATGTGATATTTCCATTTTTTTATTTTCAATACATTTGCAAAAATGTCTAAACCTGGTTTTGCTATGGGGTATCGCGTGTAGATTGAATTTTAGAATAAGGTTGTAACATAACAAAATGTTACAACCTTACTAGAATAGGCTACAATGTGTATTACCATGAAATTCAATGTGGCTTACCAGTAGCCAGTGATGTAGTGGTAAAACAATGCGGGTAAACTCTGATTGCCGGTAGAGGTATATATTTTTTTTTAAATAACTAAAATAAATGCATTGTTGTGAAAAACAGCGTTTACCCTCTACTAGGCCTACACCACTGCCGGTAGCCTACCCTCTCAGCCGAGGCAATTTTACTCACACAGAACAGGTAGCCTACATTCAATACATGAGTTGAATCAAAACATGTTTTACACCCTAGTTCATTTTTTATTTAACTAGGCAAGTCAGTTAAGAACAAATTCTTATTTGCAATGACGGCATGAGTTAATGCTTGGAGTCTTTACAGATTGTGTGACATAAAACACCACCTTTCTTTCCTTACATGAAGGACATTTATGATAGTGTTACTTGTCATTATTAAGCATTTAACAATTGAATTAGAACATTGAATCATGAATCTTGGAGGTCTCGGAAAATGCAATGTAAGTGTAACTATGCCTACGTAACATTTCATTATGTTTAGCCATGAAGACAGTTCTCATGGGCACACAATGAGCACTCTAAACAGCTCACTGACAAAAGCAAACAATGATAAAAATCAATGGATAAATCTAATGCATTGGAATAAAGGCATAGGTTATTTTTATCAAGGACGCATTTGAAAACAAATGGTGAAAATTAGGAAGTACAAAGGAAGTTCTATGCGTAAAGGAGCTCAGCTAAGGCTGAAATCCAGCAGTACTGAGTGGACAGTGCCAAGCACATATATTGGTTTAAACCATGACAGAGAGGTGCGGGTGTTCGGTTATTTGGAAGCTTTTATTTTCATATTTACCACTGTAAAACCTATTTACCACTACATTTTAAACAAATAGGAGAATGGTTACATTTGCATTATTTAGAGACTACCCCCAAATGTGACTTTTGTTGCACTTAGGGGAGCTAACGTCTCATCCAGGGGAGCTGAGCCCCGCCCTGGCTCCCCAGTATTTCGCACCTTGTCTGTAACTGTTTTAAAGTCACCATTGGCCTCAAGATAATCCCTGAGCGGTTTCCTTCCTCTCCGGCAACTGAGTTAGGAAGGATGCCTGTATCTGTGTATACCATCCAAAGTGTAATTAATAACTTCACCATGCTCAAAGGGATGTCTGCTTTTTTTTTTATAAAATGTTGTATTTTATTTTTTTATCTAACAATAGGTGCCCTTCTTTGAAAGGCATTGAAAAACCTCCCTGGTCTTTGTGGTTGAAATTCACTGCTCGACTGAAGGACTACAGATAATTGCATGTGTGGGGTATAGAGATGAGATAGATATAAATCATTTAGGCTTGCCATAACAAAGAGTTGAATACATTTCATCTTACATTTTTTATTAATTTGTAAACATTTCTAAAAACATTATTCCACACTGCCATTATAGGGTATTGTGTGTAGGCCAGTAAAAAAAACAAATGTAAGTGTCCACAGGCCGGTGGCACATGCTTTCCTCAATTTGCCTTGCGTGCTCAGAAGACTCTACATGTTGCTGGGAGATATGGCTCAACAAATTCAAAAGCAATTCTTATTGGTTTAATCAAAATATTGGCTAACTTCTGTATAAAACTATCCCAAGCTATAGGAACCGAAAGAAAGCAACTTGAAAAGGAGAAATTACAAAGTAAGCCACAGATTCTCCAATGATGTCTCAAAGAGAAACATCTCAGAATGTAAAGACGGCAAAGGAATCTTTACAAAACACAAACTAGGCCTAATAGCTAAGTTTAAACTTTAGTCATTCATAACTCTTAAGCAACACTGGATGCCAGTAGGCATCAAACTATCCATGCAATAGGAATCAAAGGATGATAACAAAATGTAAATTAATTATTTGGCTTTCTGAATAGTTCGGGGGGATATACTCACCCGCAAGGATGGTGATCTTATCAAAGGGTGTCTGATATCATGTTGGTGCATTTCATTAAACCATATGTTAGAATAACTAGGTAATGTGCTGTACTGTGTCAAAGACAATCCTCTACTGGACTTAACTTGTTATATTGTACTGTTTGTAGTCATAGCAGATCATCTGACAACGCCATCCAGGTCTATCTATCATTATAACTGTATGTTTACAGTATCCAGCCTATATCAGCAGGAGGCAATTCTAGCCTATTCAAACATGTCATTAGAGGAAGCCATGAAACAAGAACATTACATTCTTAACCAAGAAAGGAATTATTGCAGGAGGAGATAATACCCAGCTGCTTGAAACACAATTATTTCAACCTCATACAAGCAGCAATTAACTTCCTATGACCTGTTCCAGATAAATATAATTATCTGGCATGGAACCTGCATAGTGGTGTTTTAATGTGTGTGATGTTTAAAAACATTCAATGAGCTCTGAGCTGAACTGCACTGAGTGAATGGAGTTTGAAGGCTTCCTTTTAACAGATTTCTGTCTGCAAATTAAGTCAGATAGCTACAGTTTGCTACTTACAGTGATGGAAAAAGTAGGCAATTTTCATACTTAGTAAAGATACCTTAACAGAAAATGACTCAAGTAAAAGTGAAAGTCACCCGGTAAAATACTACTTGAGTAAAAGTCTAAATGTATTTGGTTTTAAATATCAAAACTAAATGTAACTGCAAAATTATACTTAAGTATCAAAAGTAAAAGTATAAATAATTTCTAATTGCTTTTTTTTTTAGCAAATCAAACAGCACAATGTTCTTTTTTATTTTATTTTATTATTATTATTATTATTATCTACAGATAGCCACGGGCAGGCACACTCCAACACCTTAGCCAAATATATTTTAACTCAGTTTTTCACAATTCCTGACATTTAATCCTAGTAAAAATTCCCTGTCTTAGGTCAGTTAGGATCACCACTTTATTTTACGAATGTGAAATGTCAGAATGATAGTAGAGAGAATGATGTATTTCAGCTTTTATTTCTTTCATTACATTCCCAGTGGGTCAGAAGTTTACATACACTCAATTAGTATTTGGTAGCATTAGCTTGAAATTGTTTAACTTGGGTCAAATGTTTCAGATAGCCCTTCACAAGCTTCCCACAATAAGTTGGGTGAATTTTGTCCCATTCCTCCTGACAGAACTGGTGTAACTGAGTCAGTTATGTAGGCCTTCTTGCTTGCACACGCTTTTTCAGTTCTGCCCACAAATGTTCTATAGGATTGAGGTCAGGGCTTTGTGATGGCCACTCCAATACCTTGACTTTGTTGTCCTTAAGACATTTTGCCACAACTTTGGAAGTATGCTTGGAAGGTCCATTTGTGACCAAGCTTTAACTTCCTGACTGATGTCTTGAGATGTTGCTTCAATATATCCACATAATTTTCCTTCCTCATGATGCCATCTATTTTGTAAAGTGCACCAGTCCCTCCTGCAGCAAAGCACCCCAACAACATGATGCTGCCACCCCCGTGCTTCACGGTTGGGATGGTGTTCTTCGGCTTGCAAGCCTCCCCCTTTTTTCTCCAAACATAACGTGGTCATTATGGCCAAACAGTTATATTTTTGCTTCATCAGACCAGAGGACATTTCTCCAAAAAGTACGATCTTTGTCCCCATGTGCAGTTGCAAACCGTAGTCTGGCTTTTTTTGGCGGTTTTGGAGCAGTGGCTTCTTCCTTGCTGAGCGGCCTTTCATGTTATGTCGATATAGGACTCGTTTTACTGTGGATATAGATCCTTTCGTACCTGTTTCCTCCAGCATCTTCACAATGTCCTTTGCTGTTGTTCTGAGATTGATTTGCACTTTTCGCACCAAAGTACATTCATCTCTAGGAGACAGAACGCATCTCCTTCCTGAGCGGTATGGCGGCTGTGTGGTCCCATGGTGTTTATACTTGTGTACTATTGTTTGTACAGATGAACGTGGTACTTTCAGGCGTTTGGAAATTGCTCCCAAGGATGAACCAGACTTGTGGAGGTCTACAATTTTTTTTCTGATGATGTTGAGCAAAGAGGCACTAAGTTTGAAGGTAGGCCTTGAAATACATCCACCGGTACACCTCCAATTGACTCAAATGATGTTAATTAGCCTATCAGAAGCTTCTAAAGCCATGACATAATTTTCTGGAATTTTCCAAGCGGTTTAAATGCACAGTCAACTTAGTGTATGTAAACTTCTGACCCACTGGAATTGTGATATAGTGAATAATAAGGTAAATAATCTGTCTGTAAACAATTGTTGGAAGAATTACTTGTGTCATGCACAAAGTAGATGTCCTAACCAACTTGCCAAAACTATAATTTGTTAACATGAAATCTGTGGAGTGGTTGAAAAATGAGTTTTAATGACTAAGTGTTTGTAAACTTCCAACTTCAACTGTATCTCTAATATAATGTTTTGGAAAAATAGATTTAGGCCAATTAGTTAGGTAACTTTTTTTCCACACACAGGTCACTGATGAAATTGAGCTAACGTTAGCAATAAGTAAGCTAATTTACAGGACTCCTCAAAATAATCACTAACTAGATCAGGGATGGGCAACTCCAGTCCTCTGGACCTGATTGGTGTCACACTTTTGTCCCAGCACCTGCTAACCCACCTGACTCCAATAATTAACTAATCATGATCTTCAGTTTAGAACGCAATTAGTTTAATCAGCTCTATTTTGCTAGGAAAAAGTGTGACTCCACTCCGGCCCCCAAGGACTGGAGTTGCCCATCTCTGAACTAGATTAACATTCATCTCGAATGAATTCAATGATATGTAGCCACCACCACAAAACGTAATACATCGCTACATAATTGCACATTATTAATGAAGATTACCTAACGTTAGTTATTAGGGAAAAACTGCACAGTGGTTAGTCAAAACAAAACACACTGCTCCTTTAGCGAGTTGCCTTGGCAACAGCAAGACGTATGCAAACTACCTACCTTTCATTGAAGCATAGCTAACTAAATTAAATTGTATTAATCTCTTAACATGCATCTAGCTTTTGTTTGTTTGTTGAGGTTAACGGTGGAGACCCGTTCTTGTATTCATCCAACGTTAGTCTCTTTAGTAACCAGGAATCAAGTGGCACAGCATGAGCCACTTTCCCAAACTTTTCTTGTGTGATTGCGAAAGTGGTGTTTTACGGTAACTAAATAGGGACAAAAAAGCGCTATGAAAAACTTGCGTCATATCATATTCTCTACCAACAGCATCACTAAGCAACATTTGATTTGAATGCTCTGCTAAAGGAAATGTATATTCTTATAGAAATACATAATTAATGTATTGCTGTAAATTATATATAAAGTGTCATACATTGGAATGTTTTAAACACTAAGCCTATTTATTTTCACACATTTCATGAAGATATGAATACATTTTATGACTATGGTAAATCAAACTGAATAGCACTATACTTTACGTCTACAAACTTCACAGGGTCACCTATACGCCTACATGGTGATTAGTCTCCATCTAGTGGACAGAAGTGACATAAACATTATTGGAGTCAACGTGTCAATTATTATTTTGTGTTACATGTTACAATTCTAATGTTACAATTCCATGTTTGTAAAATTCTCGAATTAATTTTTCCAATGATAAGCTTTAGGAGGGAACGGTACAGTTTAAATGTGATATACAGTGGTTTTTCTGACCTTGCAGTACACATTTTTTGATTTCCCTAAATGCCAAGTTGACAGTTTCTGAGGATTGTTGCAACATTGTTTTTGACAAAGTGCAATCCATGCTACTGTAGCATGGCCACAAATTTTAATTAATCTTTAAAGTAAATGCAAGATCATCAAACACATTGTAAGTGTTACTAGATTCCAGAACTCCTTTGAGTCCCACACTTTAATAGCTTCCACTGTTTTGGGCAGTTTGCCAGTTCTTGGACTGTCCATTGTAAACATTAATTATGGTTGCACATTTGAAAGAGTGATGCTTGTATAGTATATTTAATTATTTTATAGCAATTTTATTGTCTATCAATATATGACCACATTTTCTAAATACAACAGAATGGAAAAGACATAAAACATCATTGTGATATTAAATTCCTTAATAAGAACTGAGCCAAACTTTAAAAAGCATTTTAAACTTGGGGATAACATTTTGGACAGGCATGCTAAAGACATACATTTGACAGACATTTAAAGACAATACAAGATGAGTTAAATCAATGTTTCTTCTCTTTACAAAGATAACGATTACCAGATGAGATGGTTGATCACATACAAACAGTACCCTGAAATCTAAGCACAGCAGTGACCTGGGTTGTATACACATTATCCTACCAACAGTCGGCACATAGTTGTAATGACTCCAAAGCAATGACTGGTATGCTAATCGTGGGTTGTTTTGCATTAGATTGATATTCAAAGAACTATTCAACAAAATTATTGGATGAAAAAAAGCCAGGTGTTTCACCAGAGCAAACTATTGGAGTGTAGCTGAATCATTGACTTTATACCACATAATACAAATGGGACATTATTTAGTTCATTGAATAACTCACACAATACTCATACCCCCAAATAGCTCTTTATTTGCAAGTTGGTCCACACCAGGCATTATCACCCACTGGGTACACACTGGTTGAATCAACGTAATTTCAATGAAATTACATTGAACCAACGTGGAATAGACATTGAATTGACGTCTGTGCCCAGTGGGTAATTTTCAACTAGAAACAAGAATGAGAGGGAAAGTTTGTTTTTATGCATAACCCAATCACAGACATATGCTCCTACTATCCAAAGTTGGAATACATCTGCAAACACATTGAACACAGGAAATCAACAGAATATGTACATGCAAAGAACATAGCTGCACATTCCTTTCCTACTATGTAGGGAATGTATATACTAGCTGCTTACGTTCCTTTCCACGGAAAAGCCATTGTACCCATTGTTACAGCTAAAAATTAGAAACAGCCCATCTAATACTGCCACAGCAGATATTCAATAGAGATTTATGTGAGGTCCTATGCCAATTACCCATAATTCTCACCTTATTACTGCCCCCTCTCAGAGGTGGAATGTACATTCAGACATTGGTGCACATTCCTTGATGCAAACTCAAATATGTTGTGCTCTTAAATCCATAAAACAACTTTTGGAAAGTAATTTTCCTTGAAATAGTTTGGAATTAGGAAAGGAACTTGAGCCTTGAAGGATACGCTACTGGCAACATGGGATTTAGAATATCAAGAAGGAAAAATTAAAACGTAAGAAGATCTGAATGGCAAAGTGACTTCTTTAAAAAAGAGAATGATTGTTTGATTACATGACAAACATGACACTAAATAGGCTCAGCAGTTGCTACATACATAGATGTTACACAATAAACAGTAAACAGGGGCTACAGATAAAGTCTGAAATATGAAGTATGTCATTCACACTTACAGAGCTGTCCCTGTCCTTATCACAAGAGGGGTTCATCAGAATCAACAACCCAGGCGTCCACAACATGTCTATATAAACACAAGTCGTCCCAATCAAAGATCCCATCAACATCCACTTGAACACCCCCACCTTCAGACAGACTTCCTCCTCTTGCCGAAGACATTGTTGATGAGCTTGGCCATGGACTTAGAGCCACTGTAACGTCGGCGGTCAGCCCGGTACTTCAGGTGCTCCATGACGTGGCGGATGAGCTTGGTGAAGAGGTTGGATATCTCCAGGTAGTCCTCTGCTGCAGACACCTCCTGGAAGTGGCATCTGTGCTCCTGAGCCAAGGCACGGCCCTCCTCCTCAAACACCTGACGGGCGTGGCACAGGTCCTGCTTGTTACCCACCAGGCAGATTGGGATGTCCATCTTGTCCATCTCCCTGTCCCAAACAAGCACAGCAGGATTAAAAACATCCCTTAAAATTACAATAAACTTTATCAAAATATGTGTTTCTGCTGATTCATCACGAATTTCATCTGAAGTTCATCGCGTTCATCTGAATTAGTAAGACTGTGTAAACTACTGAAATGTTTATTGAAGCAGCCCACAGTATCGAAGGAAAACAAACCAAGTAGGCCAAGTGGTGGCTTCACTGAAGTATCTAAGAGTTTATATAATGCATACAGCCCCATCACCCACAGTGGTCTTTGATATACATTTCGAGGGTGACTTCTGATTCACATCTATTTCATGAAGTGTCAAACCATCAGGACCCAGTTGGAGTAAAATCCCGCTACACAAATGAAGGCCTTACCACCCATGTCCTTTTGTGAGCCATATGTAAGTCTTTATCATTGTAAGGGCTGGGTAGTGGTGAAGCCGCTAACTCCCATCAGGGGGAGTGGATGAGCCACAAGCCAGTCCTCACGTCAGTGAGGGAGGATTAATGATCCCCAATCAGAGACAGCTGTCTAGTGTTGTCTCTGATTGGGGAGAGTATTTAGCTGTCCTCCACATCCACCTGTGTGGGGATCATTGTTTGTTTCTGTTTGTCTGCATGTGGCAGAACTCAGTCAGTCACCGTGTTTTGGTTGTTTATAGTTTAGTTTTTCTCTCTCCTTTCTATTTTTGAATGCTTCGTGAGTTCATCTCATTCATAAATAAAAAGGTCACTCCATCAGCGCTCCGTATATCGTCCCTTATATACGCACTGTGACAATCATCTCAAGCTGTCCCAGCTCACGCTTCCACACAGTGTCCGTCGACTGGCGGCAAACTACTTTCACTTAAAGTCCTGTAACAAATGTCCAGTGGAATCCCAATAGTTGCTCTAGTATTTAATCATGTTTTAATTAACGCCTCTGAGAAAATTGGATACAAGCCGTTCTGGGGCGAATTCAATTGAGGATGAGAAATCATTTACTCATATAATTAAGGCGAGCCATGAGGTTGTAAATCCTACAAAACATGTTTATCAAGAAGGAAAAGCCTACACTTCTATCACAGACAGCTGCCTTTTGTGTTCACTCTGAATTCTATTTTCTCTATGGTATAACAATGTTAAAATCTTGTTGGAATCTGACACTTAAACTGGTGTGTGCCTTACTGATCCCTACCCTGATAGCCTAAACGTCAGTCCAAGAATGGGAATCATTAATTCATCATAGCCCAATCCCTTTCCTCCGGTAGGCATCAGGCCCTGGGTCGGAGGTCACAGTCACTCACCCCTTGCAGCTCTCTCCGCGGGCGTCTTTGATCTGACATAGGATGTTTTGGGCGTTGAGGAAGGACGTTCGGTCGCTAATGTTGTACACCACGATAAATCCATCTGCCCACTCCACTGGCTCCTCCAGGATACATCTGCTCTCTCCACTCTGAAAGGGCAGGGGACAGGGGGGTGGACAACAGGTCACAAACACATCCTCATACATTCTACCTGACTTATGGAAACTAATGGAAAAAATATTGTGAATGATGTTTGGTGACTCAAAGGCTATTTTACATGGGGAATAGGGTGACTGTGCAAAACCTTTAAGCTATTTAATGGAGGTCCATTTTATTAAGTAGCCTCAACCCTAAGATAACTGTCTGTCAGGCTCTGATCATAGGAAGCCTTTGGCTCCCTCTAGTTTTCTATGGTCAGAGCCTGACAGGTCTATTATATGTGATTCTATGTTTGGTTTTGTGTTGGTCCCCAATTAGAGGCAGCTGCTAGTCATTATCTCTAATTGGAGGCCATATTTATGTTCATGTTTTCCACCTGTGCTTGGTGGTTCATTGTTTTGTGTTTGTGCCTGTGAGCACACAGTTTAGTCACGTTCGTGTTATTTCTCTTTGTTGTTATCCAGTGTTTCAAGTTCGCTTAAATTAAAGTTATGTCCAACTACTTCAGCGCTGAGTCTTGGTTTGCTACTCACCACATTTGTGATACTATCTTTGGAGTATAAGAAAATTAATGGGAGATGAAACTGAATACAAGCATGTGGTTAAATCAGTGGAGACTCCTCAGAGGAGGAAGCGGAGGACCATCCTCAGTGTATTTCATACACATTTAAATTGTAAAACATTTGAAGTTATACATTTGGGAACTATACTAAATATAATCACGTGTTTCTTAAACAGAAGCAAACGGGGATAAACATACCTGAATTTTTCCAACAGAAATTCCTATATCAGCTAGATGCAGGCAAGAGTGTGCAAGGCGACCTGTGTACACCTATGTTGTAAACTTTCATGAATAGGTTGTAGCAACTCCATGATGGGCATAGGGAAAATTCAAGTATCAGGTAGTAGCCTAAACTTATCACTGTTACATTGAACTGGGTGAATGGAATATGAATGAGAGTCATCCAATATGCTGTAATAGAAATAAGGCCATGCTCATGAAAAATCGTCCTCCCTCATCTTAAACGGCAATCAAATCAAAGTTTATTGGTCACGTACACAGCAAAATAATTATACAAAGTTGTCTAGGAGCTAGAAACAGGGCAACCAAGTCTGTCGGCGCCATCTTGTCAACTTGAAAAATACTTGCCACAGGTGCTTACAAATTGGTCCATGCTATCTGGGATACATGGGACGTCCTCTAAGCCATAGAAGTTTACATTTAAAATGGTTGAGGTTAGGGTTAAGGTGAGGTTTAGGATCCTGGATAGCACTGACCATTAGAAATTATAGTTTCAAGTTTTATTAGTCATATGTACGGGTTGGTACAAATGGTATACACCATCCAACCAAATACTTACTTACAGGTTCCTTCTCAACAATAAGAAATAATAAAAGATAAGAATACGAACATAAAATAAATGGCTCAGTAGAATAGAATAAACATTTGAGCATAAGTATAATACAGGAAGGCCCAATTTTGGGGAAAGGGGGATTGGGGACATAGTCATAAAACAGGAGACAGACCAGAGAAAGGCATGTTCTGTACAGCAGTAGTTCCCAAACTGTGGGGCGTGCAGGGGGCAACTCTTGAAAGTTGTAATAGCACAATGCACAAGATTTTGAAATTGGATGGTGAATCACAGTGGCGACCCGTCACTCATGGCAGGTGGGGGTCAGAAATGTCCAGGTCAACTAGCCCATGTCAGCTAATGTTATTTTATTTAGGTTTTTTAACCCATAGATATTGTCATTTTTTTGTCACTTGACTTGGAAGAGTTCTAGTGTTGTGTTGAATACACATTAGACATAGAAAAATGTATAGAATTGCTAGAAAATGTGCATTAAAACTGCTACATTTTCTTTTGCACCCCATGACAAAATGTGTAGAATTGCAGGAAATAAACTTTAAACCACCAACAAGAGGGGTGTGAACCGTTTGTGTCATGAACAGTGCTTGTGCCCATAGAAATAGATTTGGCTCGTGCACACGTGTGCAGGGGGTGGGGGGCGCGGGATGTTCCCCAATGCTGGAAGGGGGGCCCCGAGTGAAAACGTTTGTGAACCCCTGCTGTACAGTGCCACTCACACAGACCCTAAAAAGTGAAGAGATGAAGACAATGCATATTCTGTTACCTGAGCCGGGGGGAATCATAATAAAACCCAACATTGGGGAATAAAGACTATCATATGCCGTAAGCAGTCAACATGTTCTAGTGCTGCCTGTCTCAGCTCTCATTGTGTACAGAGTGTTCTGAGCTACAGGGGAATATCATAAATCATATCAGAACACAACATACAGTATATTTCCCATTACATTAGACACTACTATGTTAGGCATGAGCTAAAAATATATGAATATATGCAGGGAACAGCTCAGATACCTGTGAACACGGATCAAAGACTTCCAAGTGTAACAGTCTTCCTTCAATGGAGAGCCTTTTACGGTATAAGGAGTCTGCAACACAAGTTCAAAGCATACTTATTGTAATAGGAAACTTGCTGCAGTTAAAATTTTTGTCTCATAAACACAGATATAAGTGGATACATGTCGTTTGATGTAAATAGTAATGTACAGACTTCTCCCATGAAATAATGATTACATCTAGGCCTTGATTGTTCCTATGAAGTAGACTGAGTTAACTCATTTAAGGGAAAGGTCTGAAATCATATACCCCTGTGTAAACTGTAGTATTGAATGCACCCATCATCCAGCGTGCTAAACAAGCGATGACTAATGGGAACAAGTCAACATGCCAATGACTTCATGCAGAAATTATAAGTTACCCTCGGCAAAGCATATCACATTAAACCAAAACACGTGTCAACACATAGTGTATGCGAGTTTGAAGAATCATTTGAATCGTCCAGTCATTATAGGATCACTTAAAATTCACTCACAATTAAAATGCCTGTGTAATCTATACTTAACTTCCTGATAGATCTTGTACTGTGCATTATGTGTGTTTCAATTCATGTCAGACTCCCAGGGGTAATAAAGTAAGAACCTTGTACTCCCTATGTTGATGACGTTGGTATACAGCCAGTAGCTACAGACTGTAACTGTGAATACAGCCGATTGCATTTTTATGTCCTGAGAGCATATCTATATGACATTGTAAAAACATTACTACCCTACATTCAATGTGGGTGAGAAAGCTGTGTACTCACTGGCGTTGGAAGCATACTCTCCAATGAAACGTTTTGTCAGGAACCTTACCAGAACAGCTGGAGAGAGAGAAATGTGACATGGGTGAGACAGGCTTATTAATATACAGGAAACAAAAAAATACACAACAAATATTTGAATTTAGGCTTGGATACTTTGGTCTTAGTATTGGAACCATGAACAGTTGTTTGGTAGGCAAAAACAGGGTTGTTCAGTCGTGGTGTCTTCCTATTCTGCCCTTAGTTTCCACTCTCCCCTCCATGTGGGTTGAACACTGCAGTGGGCTTTCTCCTGAGTCTATTATTATTAGTTTCTACCACAGTATAATTTTTCTCTCTCTCAAGAGACCTTGGTTGAACATGTTCCATTTAGCCTGAGGGACAGCACTTTCACCTGCTTTACAAGAAAAATAATTCCTCATCAATTAGACGCATGTTCCAACCATCAATCTTAATTTCCTCTCTCCAAAGCATTACGTAAATCTAGCAACTTCGTTCCTCTTCAAGAGTTATGATCTAAAAACATTGTGCTTGGAGCGCATGCAGAGATCTCTATCTATCTGTCTAGGTGATCATTTACCTCTGGTCACGGCTACACTGTAGAATGTTACACTGTTTACAGTGTGGGAAATTACACTTTCGTGTGCAAAGCATAGAAATAAGCAGTTCAATTGTTCTGTTCGTTTAGAAGACCTTGCAAGCCTACAGTCAAGTACAAGAAACTAAACATTTAAAGTAATACTTAATATTTCTTAATCTTGATTCCCACATGATGCAAACACATACATTATCAATTCATGCACTTACCTGATTTCCCTGCTCCCTCGCTGCCCAGCAGAACCAACTTGATGTCATTCATGTCTGCAGACTGGAGGTGAGCTGCTGAGAAGGACTACCTGAGCTCTCGTGCTTGCTGCTGTCATGTACGCTAGTACGAACTGCTCAGCCACAACAGATATGCCTGTGGAAAAAAGGAAAACATACACAGTCTTTCATGTCCCCTCCCACCCAATGAGGAGAGTGCCAAGTTGGATTGCACAGAGGTCACCCCAACACTGAATGCCTTAAGAATCTCTCTCGCTCCTTTCCAGTTAAAACATCGATAGTTGCTACAGGGAGAAATGGCACTTGATAAAACTTTAAAGTTCATGTGTTTTCCAGATAATTGTATTACTTTCTTTCCATTTATTGTTTTCCCCCCCTCAGGACATGGCAGAAATGTTTTATATATTTGACTGCCTACAGTCCCATCTATCTAGGGTTTGTCCATCTGGGTACACACTATGTAAGTTGCTGAACATCTGCAGTGCTGTGGGGATGGACAGGGTTTTAGGGAGACCAGAAACAGTTAATACCGCTGATACCTCCCAATTACCATGGCTAACACATAAGCTCCAACTGAACAGTATTAAATGCCAACATTTGTCCAACGTATGAGGCATGGTTTGATTGCAGGGTTCAGTACCTTTGAAAGGGAGGTACAACAATCCACTTTCCCTTTTTCCCCCCACAGTTAAAAAATAATGAAAAAATTCATTCAATTCTCCAAACTTCAATTTCATGGACTGCTTCACTAGTCAAAAAGTCCTTTCATTTATTTAACGTTTTTACACTGGCTGTTTTTTCAATGTCTACCCCTGTCATTGTTCACTAAAGTTCACAGGGGTGTCCCATAATTATCCTGTTATGTTTCATTTTATGTCTGTTTACTGAAAGGTCACAGACCCCAGGAATGAAAGGCTTAAAATGTGCCCAGGACCAAAGAATATGCAACACATTGTTACCTGATTGATCCACGAGTAGAACTGAACTGATGTTTCACAATCAAATCAATGAGCTTCACTGAGGGAAGCACAGTGGGGAGACAAGACTGAACACTATACAGGAAAAAGGACAAATTCAATGGAGACAACAACATGACAATCGATGAAGCCAGCACTTTATGGTGGGAGAGTGACAATAAACAGCTAGACTGGAAGATGTGATGCTGTGTTACGCAACTGCCTTTATTAGAGGAGGATCAGGTAGAATCAGGTAGAAGCCAAGACACAGATCAGAACAGCTGGGGGAATGCCTATAATGGTGGATGGAGTACAAACAGGTAACAACAACGCCCTTGCCACTTAGTAGGCCATGTTTTCATATAAGATATAAAATACTGTACCAGCTATTATCTAAGAGCTCTCATGAGATAATAACAAGAGAGTGGTACTCTTGAAAACATGAAAATTAAGACGATTGTCCCTCAGAAACAGAAATTGTTTAGTGTCCCTAGACTACAGTTTGGGCCCTACCATACCCAAATGGCTCTGGACTTGTGGAAGTGTATCAACCCACAGTCATAGGAGACTTTTAACCTACAGCCGGAAACCTCTCATGTTGTCAGACAGACAACCGCTGTTCGTACCAACTTCTCTCAAGAAACAGCCATGAACTGATCTCAAACTACGACTTGGGACTTTTACCCTGAATGCATCGAGGGGGTTGAACTATTGTTATTAAACAATAACCTCTCACTTTACCACATACAAAACACTTACCACTGATTGACTGGGGCTCCCCTTAAAAGCAATGCTGCTTTCCAGAGAACGATTTACCTATTAAAATATATCCCTGCTCCCATACGTGTGGCTAATCTAAAACAGGCATCACAATACTAAATGAAGTGAGGAGGTAATTCATAAGGTTTGGAACGTTTATGAACTATACCATTCCCCTCAAGTTGAGCAGTAATCAAATGATTTTTACAAACAGACAAACAGGGGGAAACACTAGTCCTGCAAAAATGTTATTCCTTATTGGTAATGTTAAGAAATAAATGATGTGTGCTCTTGACATGAGACAGGGGCCAGCAGCAGAGCAGCATCTCCAGGGTAAAGAGAGGTTTAAACGCTGCAGGCAGAGTGATTACATCATGTCTGTCTTCAGGAAAACCTCCTGGGAGCAGCATCTCCCTCCAGCTTTGTCAGGATAGCAGGCAGACAATCAGCATCTTAATCCTGCAGGTATTGAGGGAATTCTCCCAGACCGCGCTCTGATCTGATTAAAGACTCATCAGGATACTGTCTGTAGAGATGAACCAGAATGAGTCTAGTGGAGTGAGAGTGTGCATCCCAAATGGCACCCATTTCCCTGTATAGTGCACTTCTTTTGACCATGGCTCGTATGGCTCTGGTCAAAAGTAGTACACTATGTAGGAAATAGGATGCCATTTGGAACGCATATGTGGGGTGGTGGGGCAGGATTCACTGGAATAATAAGATTTACTGAGAGCAAATGTGTGTTTATCTCTCTCAGGATGGAAAGATGATATCATCTCTTGGGATGGAACAAGTAACCCAGCTTGGTTCCTTTCATCAAGGGAGAACTGTAACCGCTTGGAGGGGCAAGGAATTCACTCTTGATCCAGTCTATTTTTTCACAGGAATATATGTGAGAGGTCTTTTGATACAAATTAATCACTGCTGGTCTGCCTCTAGGTGCTAAAGTTGGCGCGTTATAAATGCTGTTCAGTTCGTGCCTTGCTGAATTTATATTTCTAGTTTGCACTTTTCATTTGAATTTGGGGCTTAGGATTTCTTAACTCTTTGGCCTCACTACATGGATTGAGAGTCCAACAAAAAGGGCATTCATTGGACATGCAAATCCATTAAATCCATCATGCTTTTCCTTGATTAAAAAATTCAAAAGTATGGTTAGAGAGAGTAGGAGCATAGTTCGTATTCTTTAGTTAATACTTAATGATGACGGTTAGTATAATATAACATTTTTTTGCAAAGACTACAGTGTGTTTTATTATCTTGTTGCTTCTTGTGACTTCAATGACTCACAACTCTGCTAAAGTCTTTTCCAGACTCCTCCACATTAAGATGATCCTATCATTATTAATAGGCTGCCATGATTCCATCTCGAGAGAAAATGACTCATGGTCAATGATGGAAATGTCTGAGCTGTCCAAAAGAACACTCCCGTCTCTGTGATGTGAAGACCCACCAGTCTGCTGCTAGGTAGCCCACAGTCAAGACACCACCGGACTATGTCCGCATTACAGTCCAGCCAGGGCTGGCCCTAGGTATAAGCGCGGCCGATAGGGGGCCCCGACCCACATTTTTAAAATAAAATCTAAATAATTATAGGAACTCAGTCGGGGTTTCAACTTACTGTTGGGAGTTAGAATAGTAGAATACGCAAGGTGCAATTTCAGAATTTGCTTGTGCATCAGCAGTTTTTCTCTTGTAATTTCAAGTTAGATAAAAGCAGAAAACAAATGTCCATCTGACATGGACTAATATCTTATCTTAATCATGGTCGAATTACCGACCGTGCACACAGGGTACATGCCCAGGGGGCCTCAATTGATTTTGCTAGTCGCTCTCACTCGGATATCATATTAACATAGTATCTACCCTATCTAGTATAAGTAATGGCAAAATGTATAGAATTGCAGGAAATTAGCTGTAAAACCAAGAAAATGTTGCTTAGGGCCCCCAAAAGGCTAGAGCCGGCCCTGCATCCAGCACAAATACACAAGGCTGCTTTGTTATTCTTGTGCCTTTAGTGAAACATTTCAGTGTGGAATGCTTTAATGTCTGCATGATGGTTCAATCAAGACTTTTGAGGATAATTGAATTAGAAAATTGGTCAGGGCTAGCCAGGGGTTTTCAAAGGGAGCCAGGATTAATCATACATCATTCTCTGCCCTCGACCATAAGCAACCATAAGGACCCTGTGAATCACCTTTAATGGGAGATTACACTCAAAGTGAATGATTTAAAGGGTTCCAGGCAACTTATAATGTTCTAACTCATTAAGAGAAAATGTCTTTTAGGAAGGAAAAGTCTTGGACAAACAGATAGTCAGGGCTTTGAGGAAAGTTTACATGGTAGGCTGACACAGCAACTTTTATACACTTTTTATCTCCATTAAATATTTATTAAGGCATGTTATCTATCTTGTATATGGCTAGCTGCCGTAAATAAAGGAAGATGAAAGAAGTTGTGAAATAGCTTACATCAACATAAATGTGGTTATTTTAGGAGATCATTTTCCTTCATGTCTTCATGTAAATTAAATATTTGAACAAACTCACAATACTGAGAAGTCTTCTGCACTAATACCCACTGATGCTCTGGCTCCATGTCTCCAGCAGGCAACGCATCCTGCATCTTGTCAAGTCCACAGCAGCACCGCCCATATGGAGAAGAGGTGGGACACTGACTGACACTTGACTGTCGGCAACTAACGTTAATCACTTCTGTCAAAGCCCCAAAAAACTCCAGAAATGACTCAGCATACCTTTAAGCTTATTACATATATTTTAGGTAGTAACTGGCAAGAAGACTCTGTTGATAAAAAACATGACTTTGTCGGTTAAAGATAGACATTTATTATTTCCATAACCCCATAAAATAACTTCAGACAGAATAGAAATGAGGAATCAAAAGGAACTGTAGAAGAATAGCCTGGTCCGTTTCAAATACAGCACTTTTCTCTTCAACTGTTCTCTATTAAATAGACATTTATTGATACCAACAACCTCTGAGAGGGTCTTTGTAGTTTTTAGGATTCAATATTAGAGACGGAAGCAGAGATATTCCATATTGAAAAGTCCAAATGAACTACTACAGAGAAAAATACCTACAATCGTTGTAAGTCCGTTTGTTTATTCAAATACCAAACTTAGCTTGATCCGACAGTTAATTTCAGCTTTTATTTTGCAGCAACCTTTAAAAAAATACAGCCAGCTTTACCTTCTTACAGCAGCCATTTTACATAAATGAAAAACTAACATGTACATTCTACAAAGTTTAAACATAACATTTCTCTTAAGCCTCTCTTAACTTCTCCAGCTCTTTCTGCTTATTCACTGGATCAAATACCTCCCACTCCCATTAAGCCTGAGATAGAATCATTATTAATACTGCCATTATACTAATGAAGTATAATTTCATTAGGATTTAATAAATGCAAATCTAAAGCATACGTGCTTTGCAATACTATTGTGGCAATTTCAAATAATGGTATTTTCTTTTTTAAAATTTATCTTAATCTTCTTTGAATAGCCCCATTGGTTCAATATGAACATAACCTTTTCCTTTGTGCTGCTGAAGATAGGGCGCCCTCTGTCAGTCACTCAAATCATTACCGTAAAAAAAAAATACTGTCAGTCACTCAAATCATTACCGTAAAAAAAAAATACTGTCAGTCACTCAAATCATTACCGTAAAAAAAGGGAGGCAGTACATAACATTCTATACTGTACTTTAAGTGCATATAGGACAGAGACACATATTATATATATATAAAATGAAAGACAGAAATATTAACATTAATCGTCTGTATTTACTAATTGCCTGCAATCATTTAGCCACTAAAAACACTCAATATTAATATATAAAACAAGATAATGTAGAGTTTAACATTTATAAATATGTTTACCATTTATCAATACTGATCTTATATGTTTTGCTGTATATATGATGAAGAATCTACAAATATAGGTAGAATCTACAAATATATCTGAAACAAAAAACAAATACCAGAAACGCAGTTTATAAAGGCATAATAAGTATAAAGATGTCAGATTATAGTTATACAATACTAATTGACACAAATATCAGGTCAAATTAAGAGCAGTTAACCTTTATAATGATGTAGTACAATTCTCAAAATGTAAATATGTACATACAATCCCTTCATAAAAACTCAGCTTCCTCTCTTGAATGGAAACGTCCAGTGCAATATCATGTCATACTGTCCTTCAAAATAGCCAGTGAAAGGCTCTATAACTTCCTCCAGTTGAGAGAGTGCCTCCTCTTCCTCTTCCTGTGGCACTGCTCTCTCTTCTCTGGCCAGGGGAAGCTTCCCTCGGCTGTTCTGTACACCTCATCGTACTCATCGCTGTCGGAGTCCTCCTCGGCTGCAGGGAAGGCTCTGTCTGGGAACACCTCCCTGAGTCTGGAGCTGAAAAACGTCTCCAAGCTATGACCTGCCTGGGCCACCTCTGAGTCCGGCTGGAGGGCAGACCAGACAGAGAAACCAGACATTAAACACAGCTCATCTCAGGTTTTACTACAGTGACCTGGATCAACTCCCAATCACGGCCGGTTGTGATACAGCCTGGATTCAAACCAGGGTGTCTGTAGCACTGAGATGCAGTGCCTTAGACTGCTGTGCCACTTGGGAGCCTCTATCATTCACTTTGGAACCTTTATCATTAAAATATTATTATAAATCTATATCACTTACATAATTGAACTTTGCACAGTTCCTGAACATGAGGGAGACATCAGCCACAAACTCCTCAGGTGAATAGTAGTGGTGAGTGCTCCTCTTACTGAGTTTGGTCCTGATCACAGACAGATCCATGGGCCTTTTGATTATCTGGTAGTAGTGGCGAGCCTAGGTTTCAAAACACACACAAATCACATTTTATTAAACCAGATCACTGTGTTTTTGCGGAGTAGTGTGAATACTAACAAAAGATGGGGATCACTCACCAGTGGACTGACCGGCTCATGGAAGGGAGCACTTAGCATGTTGCTGCAGATCAACAGAGTCAACCTCTCACATTTCTACAGAGAGGGGATAACATTGATTGCTTCCGATAAATAACACTTACTGTAACTAGTAGGTGTAAAACCGAACTTGAGACATTGAGCCCTCCTTGTCACTACTGTACTTAAGTAAAAATACTTTACTTCACTATTTACATTTTCTTACAACTTTTAATGAAAATAATGTACTTTTTACCCATACAGTTTCCCTGACACCCAAAAGTATTCGTTACATTTTGAATGCTTAGCAGTACAGGAGAATGGTCCAATTCACACACTTATCAAGAGAACATCCCTGGTCATCTCTACTACTTGATCTGGCGGATTCAGTAAACACAAATACTTTGTTTGTAAATTATGTCTGAGTGTTGGAGTGTGCCCCTAGCTAGTAGTCTGCTTTGCTTATAGTCTGCTTTGGTACATGTTAGCAATTACATTTACTTTTAAAACTTAAGTATATTTAAAATCAAATACTTTCAGACTTTTACTCAAGTAGTATTTTACTGGGTGACTTTCCCTTTTATTTGAGTCATTTTCTTTTAAGTGTGACAATTGGATACTTTTTCCACCACTGCTGACTGGGCATTACCGGTAAGACTTGAAGATATTTCATTTCAATTTTCATAATGCAGAATAATACTTACTCTCTGGTCACAAGCAGAAAGCCCATGAGGCAGTGGCTTTCCTGAATGTTCTGCAGCCAGCCTCTGGTTCTCACAGTCATACTCCACCTCTGGCTGCTGGATATCTCTGCAGAAGGTACACACCCAGTCACCCCTGAAGTGGGAGAGGACACAGATGTAGACATTGGTTATCCTCAACCACAGAGCAGTAGTGTAGACAGGACTGATGGATGAGAGAAGTGAGGCGGTGTCCCAAATGGCACCCTATTCTCTGTATGGTGCACTACTTTTGACCAGAGCCCTATAAGCCCTGGTCAAAAGTAATGCACTATATAGGTAATCGGATGCCATTTGGGACCCAGTCTATGACTTACGGCAGTGAGAGGACTTACGTGGGGAAGCTGAGGAGAGAGGGCACATGGCAGGACAAGTGGAAGACTTTGGGACAGCGGTCACAGCACAGAAGGTCTCCTCCGATCAGACACACGGCACAGAAGTCTTCACTCTCCATCTCCATGGTCTCTGCCCCAGGCAGGGCCTGCTCAGCTCCTTCACAATGCCTCTGTGGACCAGGGTCTGCAGGCAGGGCACTCTGGGCTTGAGAGGACTCCACTCCTGGGTCAGGACTTAGAGAGGCTGGTTCAGGACTGATAGAGGCTGGGTCAGGGGCTAAGTCTGGCTCCGATTCCAGATCTGGTCCAGATTCTGCAGACCCATGTGATTCAGGGGGTTGTGCACAATCTGATTCCAGGTCTGAATCTAATCCTGGACGTGTTTCAGATGGAGAACGGCGATCTGAGTCAGGATCAGGTTGGAGGTCCGATTCCATATCAGCCTCCGATTCCGCATCAGCATCCAGGTCTTCACCATTCTCTGATTCTAAACCATTCTCTGATTCTTCCCCACCTTCTGATTCCACTCTAGGTTCTGATTCCCCACTAGGTTCTGATTCCCCACTAGGTTCTGATTCCACACTAGGTTCTGATTCCACACTAGGTTCAGATTCTGTAGCAGCCTCATCAGGAGATTCCTCATCAGCAACTGATTCCAGATCAGCCTCCGATGCAGACTCAGCTTGTGGGTCAGGTTCTGGTTGTGGGTCAGACTCTTGCTGAGGATCCGATTCTGGTTGTGGGTCCGAGTCCAGTTCAGCGTCAGAAACAGCTTCTGAGATTGACCTGGGATCTGAGTCAGAGTCAAGGTCAGGTGCAGAGAAAGGTTTAGGTGGAGGTGATACAAGATCAGTGGCGGGTACTTGCAGTGTGAGCTCTTTGTGAGGACTGTGTCTTCCATGCTCAGGCCAATCATTGATTACTGGAGGTGGGAGAGGTTGATTGATAGTGTGTCTCTCTGAGTATTGTTTCTCCAGAGACGGGTTGACGGTTGCGACCACAGCTTCTTTTGATATTCCCTGTAGACAAAATACAGAGTTTGACATTTAAAACATGCCAGTAGTATTATACCCTGATCTGAAACACATTGCAATTTTGTTCAGACCTAGCCTCTTCTCCAGGCTAATTGCTGCCGCTTATAAGAGTCAGCTAGTGGACAAAACTAGTTCAGACATAATGTTTATTGTGGTTATGAACCAAGTATGATCTAAGATCATAGATTTTCTGGAAGAGAAGAGAGTTCACAGTGTTTTAGTGGAGCCTACCTCAGTCATCTTGTCCTTCCATCCCCTCTGTGGAACAGGTCCGGTGCTTTCTGTTCCAGTGCCTGGCAGAGGGTCACTCTGTCGCCGCTCCTGTGGTGGGATCCGGGACACCAGGATCTTCAGCCTTTCCAAACATACCACTGGAACCTTGGAACTGGAACTCCCAGATTCCTTCTGAACCTCTCTGTCACTGATGTATGAAGAGGGAAGTGGTGAAGAAACATAACTAGCTTTTTCCCTTTTGACTTCAACTTATATTTTGAAGATGAGTGTGATGTTTAAATAGAATGTACCTGTTGTCTGGACTCTTTCTTGGTATTCTGTATTTTCCTTTGACGTCATGCCCAGTCTCGTCATATGCATAGACATAATCTGGTAAACGGGAAAGAAAAATCATTTGATGAATCCATTTAACTGATTTGAAAGCAGAATTAGGATATTAGTGATGATGATACTGTATTCTCTCAGTGTTCATATGAGAGCATATTGTTACTACATAATCAGAACGCATTTATCTACAGATTGTGTTAGCTAATCCAAGTTTATAATTTTAAAAGGCTAATTGATCACCCTTTTTTCAATTATGTTAGCACAGCTGAAAACTGTTGTGCTGATTAATGAAGCAATAAAACTGGCCTTCTTTATACTAGTTGAGTACCCTTCCCCAGATCTGTGCCTCAACACAATCCTGTCTCGGAGCTCTACGGACAATTCCTTCGACCTTATGGCTTGGTTTTTGCTCTGATATGCACTGTCAACTGTGGGACCTTATATTGGCAGGTGTGTGCCTTTCCAAATCATGTCCAATTTTATTTTTATTTAACCTTTATTTAACTAGGCAAGTCAGTTAAGAACAAATTCTTATTTACAATGACGGCCTACCTACAGGGTCATCCCCTGGAGCAAATTAGGGTGCCTTGCTTAAGGACACATCGACACACAATCCAATCAATTGGATTTACCACAGGTGTACTCTAATCAAGTTGTAGAAACATCTCAAGGATGGTCTATGGAAACAGGATGCACCTGCGCGAGTCTGATTACTTATTTAAATAAGCTGTTTGGTTTTTATTTTCAATAAATCTGCAACATTTTCTAAAAACTTGTTTTCGCTTTTTCATTATGGGGTATTGTGTGTAAATTTCTGATGATTTTATATAAATTTAATCCAGTTTAAGGGGTCTGCATACTTTCCGAAGGCACTGTATATAGCTATAGTTAGCTGTAGTTTATTATTGCCATGGTGTACAATATTGGCAGCTAGATCTGAATTGCAGTGTACAGCGCATACACAAATTAATAAATAATCTGAGAAATGTATATTGTATAATAATAAATAAATAAATAATATATGTATAATATTTGAAAGTTAAGTGACTCAGTACCTGGCTCTGTCTTGTAGATGGTCAAAGGCGACAGGTGCAGGCTTGGCTGGCCTCTGGAGGGAGGAGCGGCTAAGGATCTCTCCCAGGAGGCCATAGATCGTATCACTCCATCAGAAGACAGCCTCCTCCGCCTAAGATCCATACAACCATGCTGAGGGAGGGAATCAGTCATCATCAACATCAACTACTATATCAAGCACAGACACCAACCAAAGTCTGTAAAAATAAGGAGACGGGACACCTTAGTGTTAGCATTAGGAATGTCTTTAGTAAGATAAACCAGATATCATTACAAAGCATTATGGGTATTGTACTACATCATGCTACAAAGTCAACTGCAGAGACAACAACAAGAAAAGGCTTTGCCGACAAAATCCTGGAATCTGATTGACCCAAAAAGGTAATTTTGTTGGAATGCAACTAAAATAATGAATCAGAGAAATGTACCTTTAAATAGCAACACTAGCAGCTGTCCAATTTGTTTGCAATAAAAGCAAATGGACTCATTGTTGTATCAGTTCTGTTTTTTTGTAACGTGTTTTACCCTCTGCAAAGAAATGGCATTGCCATGTATATAACAAGAAAAAGGTTTTAAGTCTGAGAGCCAAACCTCTCTACCACATTTAAATCTAATCCAAAACGCGCCTTAAAATAACTTTTTCATCTGACATATTGTAATAGAGTATTTGGAATGTTGTTTTCTTTTACAATGTTATTTTCTTTGTAGCTATACTGTAATGTCCCTAATGGAACTGTATAATGGCATGTCTGTTATAAAAGCTCTGATCAGAACAGCCTTAACAGCTAGACAGCCTTAAGAAGCTGACATGTAATAATGGAAGCTGAACAGAATAGGCATGACTCTGGCTCACAATTCAAATAAGTGTCCATTTATTGTCCATTGAAAATCCTATAATAGAATGCCAGTCATTTATTGAGAATTGCTTGTCTCCGTTCGGCCATAACCTTTCACCTGCAACCTCCTTGGTAGCAGTAGGCATAGAATTACATGAATAATAGGATGGCAGCAGGTCTCTGTTCATTAATGGATTAATGGGTTACCTGGTCTGCCATGCGTCCCCGTTCCAAGGCTGCTTTTGCTGTTGCTAGGCTGTTGGTGGCCCCCAGGGGCCTGTCTGTGGAGGGGCTGCTGGAGGGGCCTGCCAGTTCTGGTAGGATGCTCTGGGATCGACTCTTCCTCCCACACAGTGAGCTGGGCCTGCTGCTCTGCACATCAACACTGAACCCATGGGCCGTCACAGACATCTCCAGTGAAGTGGATCTCTGTCAGGACACAGAAACACAAAGGCAGACCGCCTCAGCACACTGTACTGTTGCTGACTGAGCATCATACAACACAGGTGCATCTATTCATGTCATAGCAACAGAGAGACAGTGGGGTGGTGGGAGGTGTGTGGAGGAACAACCTTCACGCACTAAGGACGCCACTCAGAATCCATTCTGTGAGCCCTGCCTGTCTGATTAAAAACAACACAATCGCTACAAAGCCCATTAATTTCAGCCAGAGATGGCCCACACAACTGCTCACAACACCGTTATTTTACTGATAATGAAGGGCTTAGTTGCAACACCAATTATCGTATGCAAATCCACCATCAGAAGTGCGTTAGCTAGGCTCCTTTGAATAAGCGGCATTAGCACATCCCAGATTAGACTCTCTTTCTGTCTCTCCTCCATTGGCCTTCTCCTCTCGTCATCATTTCACTAATGCAAGTTTTTCAAAAAGCCCCCAGCAACTGTGTCCCTGTGCTAATGCTGCCATATGCCTGACAAAGCTCCAGCACTAGCCTGTGTCTTCAGCACCCCTCCTCTTCCTCTCACCTCTCCTCTTCCTCTCACCTCTCCTCCCCTCCCTTTTTTTCCCTACGTCTTAGTTTTCACAGTGCGCCACACACCATGGAGATTTAGGCCAGCTGACACGGAGCATGTGCTCATAATTACCACACGATTGAAACACTTACCTGATCCGCGCCCCAAGGAGAGGTGTAAAGGAGTCTAAATGTGGAGAAAAGAGCTATAATCCTCTTCTAGAGGACGAGGGAGAGAGACAGAAGACAGGGATGTATCTGACAGAATGGTACCCAGAGCTGAAGTCAACCTGCCAGCTCCACTAATTCCCCAAGTGTCTCATTATTACCAGGTTAAGCATGTGTGTGGCTGCGCCCAAGCACTTTTTCTTCTCACTTTCACTCACTGTGTCTTGGCAAGGTGTAAATAATGTGCCTCTGTTGTTGTAATCATGCAGGAGGTTCATTTTTGATCGGTGATCATTCGGTTGCTCAATCCCTGGTACCAAGTGTACTAATAATAAACAGTAGAATATTTTTTTTAGCTTTACTGCAATGCTGCACTTAAGTTTTTTATATATTTCAGCATAGCTGGTGCTTTGATTGTGTTAGTGTGGCTCTTTCTTAAGCATCGTCCTTTCTTCAAATGGAAGCCACTCAGGTTTCTGTAGCACCATCTGTTTTCAGGGCAGCTGACTGATGATGTGGCATAAACAAAGTTATTGCCAGCATCCTTTCAATATCCGCTATGTAGATATTGAGACAGGACATACTGCTGTCAGCCTGGGTTCAAGACTTGCAATCATGCAAAGCTCCCTGCGGTACAATGTGCTTTGAGCTTCAATTATAACCATGAAACTCATTTACTGTATCCAGCTTTCCCTCAACCCATTGACTTTTTATTCTGCCATAATGCACAACTGAAGTGAAACAATGCCTGTACCTTGCACTATTCTCCTCAGGACAGGTGTGTGACCTGTGGTTTGTGTGTGTGTGTGTGTGTATGTATGTCCAGAAGCGAGGCAGTGCTGAGGCATGTGTGTTACTGTGAATTTGAGAGGTGTTTGTTTTGACACCTCTGAGCTCAGTGTGTGTGGTGAGGTCTATAAGGCCATAGAGAATGAGGAGGGACGCGTGTGGTCACTGGGGAGTCAACAGAGTGAAAGCGAAATTAGGTTGTGGGACCTATACAGCTCTCTGGTCAACAGACAACAATAGGGGAACTCCAACGTGGGCCAAAAACCAAACCTTTTTCCTTCCAAAAGTGCTCTATCGCTGAGAAAACATGGACAGCTTTACTAAGTTGATATGGTTTAAGCATCTCTGAAGCGAAGAAACAATGTTCATTATCGTGTGCTGTGGTCAACTCACCCTGCCATCTCTGCAGTCTCTGGATAGCTGTGTAGTCCTGGCCTCATGCTGTGTAGTCCTGGCCTCCTGCTGTGTAGTCCTGGCCTCCTGCTGCTCTTCCTCCTGCTGCTCCACCGTCAGCTCGGCCACTAGAGGAGCCAGGGGCTGCTGCCGCTGTTGCTGGGCAAGCGTCTGCTCTCTCCTCCCCTGCTGGATCCCGTCTGTCAGCACCTCTCTGTCCACCGCTATCTGTGCATGTGTCTTCTCCCTGTCCCCCTCCTGGATCTGCTCTGTCAACACCTCTCTGTCCACAGCTGGCTGCCCAGGAGTCTGCTCTCTCTCTCTGCTGGCCTGCTGGCCCTGGCCTTCCCTGAACCCATCTGCGGCTGGCTGTGCATGAGTGTCGGGAAGAGGTTGAATCTGAGGCTGGTAGAGGGCTATGGCTGAGGGCTGGAGTCCAAGACCTCCACTGTTGGAGCTGGAGCTGAGCAGTCCTGGGTCAGCAGCTGAGAGGTGCGCTGGCTGCTGGGGACGCTGCATGGAGGATGACACCACGGCTGGTGGACCTGGAGGACTGTCAGGACCCCAGCACCTCAGCAGCTGACTCTGGTGCAGGGCCAGGGAGGGAGAGCTGAGGGAGGACTGGGCAGACCTGGCAGAGTAGGGGTTGGGTTCCCGCTGGGTCTTGTCCAGCTGCATAGCTGGCTGTGGGGGTATGCAGTGGAGGCAGCACATCTGGGGCTGACAGCAGGCCTGGAAGGCACAGCCCTGCACCCGCCCTCCTTGGCACACAGATGGAAGCGACAAGCAGGTGATAGGCTGGGGCCTCAGGATGCTGGGGAAGGCCACGCCCTCAGAGTAGGAGCGATTTCCCCCCTCAGCAGTGAGTTGACCTAGAAGAACAGAGATACCTGTAGTTTAGGAACAAGGGCAGGTCTCCAGTAGGACGATACATAATTACATACAACCAGTTTACAACCAGTCCCTGCAGCCAAGCTATTGCAGCCGAGTCATTTAAGCCTTAGTTTACCCAAAGTTGAGATCTGCTTAGTCCAGTAGCTGGCATCCCAGTTGAACTTGATCTTCACAGGGAGCCAGGCGTCTGGGTGGAGCGGGGGTTCAAGCAGGCGCTGCATCTGGAGAGAAATCTAAAGAAGGACAGGTGTAATGTAAAAGCCAAAATTACCTTCTATAATCAACTCCAAAAATGGCCTTGTGTTTGACCCGCACGCCCACCCCTCTGTCCCTTCAGACCTACCAGCTCTCTGCTGAAGAGCAGTGGGTTCTTGAGGTGCTGGGCCGTTGCCCAGCTGATGAAGTTCTGCACGTGGTCCAGCTGGCTGCACATCTCTATCGCCCCCTGCAGCTGGTCCTCCAGACGCCGCTGGAAGTCCTCCGAGATCTTCTACACACACAAACACACACACACACAGAGGCAGACAGAAACATGCGCACGTGTAATTGCTGGCACGGAGAGAGCGAATTACAGATGGAAAGAGAGGGGCTAATCAATGGCTCGTTTTCGCCTGATTTCATTCTTAAGATCCCTCTACATCGCGAGCGGTCAGGGATGATTAGATAATGTTGGAAGCGCTCCTGATTGGGAACATGCACGTTCATGGTCAGCTAGACACTGGAGATGAATGCCCCTGTAGAGAGAGAGAGAGAGAGAGAGAGAGAGAGAAAGACAGAGAGAGAGAGAGAGAAAGACAGAGAGAGAGAGAGAGAGAGAGAGAGAGAGAGAGAGAGAGAGAGAGAGAGAGAGAGAGAGAGAGAGAGAGAGAGAGAGAGAGAGAGAGAGAGAGAGAGAGAGAGAGAGAGAGAGAGAGAGAGTCATTACCTCCAGTTGCTCTATTAATAGGTTGGCCCGTTTGTTCAGCTCATTCATCATAATCATCTTTGCCATTTTAATCTGGTTCTCAGCCTTCCTCTGCGTGATCTTTACGCCGTGCAGCCTGAGAGGAACACAGAGAAAATGACATTCTGATTACTGACAGAGAAATCAAAACAGTTGAGGGATTGTGTTGTATAAGTGCTTTATTGCACTTGGATACTTTACAAATGTTAGATGGGTATTTCATTCAGAGTTGGAGAGTGTTTTGTATATGATCTTTGAGAGGACATATACATGTCATCAACATTGCTCTGGTAAATTTGAGCCAAGTTTCTGAGACCACCAGCTGTTGGCTTTACACTTGCTTTATGAGATCAGTCTATTTTACAGGCAGATCTTACCTGTCCTCTATCTGTTTGGCTGTGCTCTCCACTACAGACCTCCTCTCCTCCACCTGAGCCATCAGGCTCTCAAACTGCCACTGTTGGTCCTGCAGGGCCTTCCCAATGTGCACCAACCTGAGGACAAACAGCCAGCACAGTGGGTCAAATAATACAATAGAAACCCCACTTAACCTCACCAATTTACACCGTTTCTTTTAAAGCATCTCCTTGAGGGCTAGTTACTGTATGACGTTAGGGACTTTTGGGACCACTAATGCACTGCAAAATCACAGGCTACAGGGCAATGTGTCATATAGACTGAATTAGAATTAAGCAGGCTGAAGATATGCACCAGACACAATGCAGGAGGTTTTTAACCTGCTGTTAGCCTCTCACTGTAATGCCCTTGTGCCGTGTCTAAGGACTGACCTGTGGTTCTTGTGGGCGGACAGGTGACAGCTGCTGCAGCACATGAGGTCACAGGACTCGCAGAAGAGCTCCAAGGGCTCCTGTCTGTGAGAGTGGCACATGAGGAGAGGGCGGCCACACGAGCCAGGGCCTAACGGGCAGAGAGGGGGAGGGGGGAGTGAAGCATAGCATTACCACAGAGAAGGACTAAACAAGCAATTCACACACACAGCTAAAGGTGTTGGGAGGTGTACAAGCAAATACATTCACAAAGATATATCATGCAAACAAAAGTGGCCTACAAAAAGGCAAATGTATAACATTCATGTCTGGCAGAGCACAGTTGATCTTTATCAATGTTTTATTCAACTATTATTTTAAGCTACAAGATAAACTGCTATTTCGCTGAATGTTTCCTGTTTAGTTTAGTTTCATTTTGTTTAAAAACGTATCTGCAATCTCACTTTATACATTGAATCTGTTATTGGCCTCAAGTTAACATGCATTTGATGAGTCATTCAGTATCATCATCATTCCAAAACTATTTTAGTTTGGGGAAATATGGCATCCTTTAAATCAAGTAAATATTTCTGGGCGTGAAGAATGGGTAAACAGATGGAAAATAGGGCAGAGAGAGAAGGTCTTTGATCGGAGAAATTAAAGACCAGTGCCAATCTAGATTAATAACTTTGTTCGGTTGGCTTTTGAAAAATCAAACAAAACCTTTACACCACAGGATGTAGACAGTAACAAATGCTGCTAGAGAACATTCATGTGTGAATGCATAAACGGCCATGTTTTAAAAATAAATGCTGCTTTAGTCATTTGATTTGCAATGTAATGTGAGTTCCTACTCTATGCAAATGATCTGTATAAATAGCTGGATTCATATGCAGCACATATGAGACTTCTTGCCCAAGGTTATCACTTTATCACACTAAGGTTGTGTCCCAAATAGCACCAGTTCTCTATAGGGCTCTGGCCAAAAGTAGTGAACTATGTAGGAATAGGGTATAATTTGGGACTCAATCCAAGCAATCATCATGTGGTATATGTTTATTTACTTCAAAACTGGACCCAAATTGACTGAAGCCTTTAATTGACTTTTGAGAACAATAATGACAATGTCATCCTGATGCTGGTGTTTATTTTCCCTCTTGGGTAATTATTGTGTCATGAAACTGTGTCCACTGCACTCGGAGTAGGCCTAAGCATTGCTTTGAGGGGTTGACTGAGAAGACTGGGTGGATGTCCAGATGGATATCTACTGTACACATTAAAGTTGGTCCTATGTCTATACTCTGAGGTGATGTAGAATGTTCTCCCACAGTCACAGACACATAAGCAGGCACAAACGCACACACACACACACAAACGCACACACACACACACCACAAGGGGCAGGAAACAGATCACAACGCGATAGAGAGACCACATTGTCATGATGAATAAATAGAGCCCTAACAATACACAGTACTGCTGCTGCACACACACACACACACACACACACACACACACACACACACACGCACACACACTGCTAAGCATGACTGACTCAACAGAACAGTAAAGTGCTCAACACAACACTATAACATAACAAGCACATCACATTTCATACTGCAAACTGCTGCACAGCAGGCCCGCATAGCCTTACTGAAGTATCAGCTGAACATAACTATCTGCTGAACAAAACCCTACTGGACTCTGCTGGACACACCACTCCAATGAGCAGTACCTTTTGAACAATGTTCTCCACAAAGCCTATTGTACACTGCGTAGCACAGCCTCAGTGCTCAGTGACCACATCCTGCCTGCAGAGATACGCTTTCTCAACCACAACACTTTCAAACTGTTGTTCTCACGAAAACACAAAACCAAAACACTAACACACTAACACAGCAACACTTAGAGATGTCAATAGAGGTGAGATGTTATCACAGAGTTACAGTATGATTTTGCCTTTTAGCATCCAAGAGCAGAGACCTAGAAACATACTTTTCAGGATCCACAAATAATATCACACTGTTGCTACAAAAATAGTATAATTCTCTGCGTGTTCACTCTCTGAATGTGGGCCACATGATAAAAGGAATTGTAATACAACATAAGGATCTGCAGGAACCATTACTGTACCACCAACCATTACAGGCTACATGCATAATTCATTACAATCATTCCTACTGAGACATTATTAACAAACAAACATGGGAAGAAGTTGAAACAAAGAAACCCAAACAGGTCTGATGATGACCCCGGGGAAATGAAGCCTATCTCCACCCAACCTGCCAGACACCCGGATGTGGAGACTGGAGAGGAAGTGAGGGATGAGGCAACCTATCTGGGAGAGAGAGGGATGCTTGCCTGGTTCGGGTGGAGGCAGGGAGCTGGGGGCCATCTGGTCCCTCTGGTGTAGGTCGGCACATTGGGTAGTGGGCTTCTGGTGTTGGTGCAGGTCTGAGCACTGAGGGGTGGATCTCTGGTGTTGGTGCATGTCTGTGCACTGGTAGCACAGCCACTTGTTGCAGAATGTACACAGGCTCTGGGCTAGCCTGGGCTCTGGGCACTCTGAGCAACGCTGCAACACACAGAGAAGACCTGTCATGTATTGACACACACCAAGCACGCGCACACACAAAACAGCAAGGTCGTCTGATATAAAGATGGTGTGACATATGTCTGAAATATTTGTGTTAACTCCCTCTGTACTTTGGGCTAAATCACACTCCTCAGAGCTCACACATTCTGAGCTATTCTCAGAGAATGTCAGATGCATTCAATCAAGTTCCTCAAAATGAAGCCATGTTGAGACTCACAGACACAAGGTGCTCAACCAGCTGATTAATGTATCATTTAATGCAGCTTGAAGACAACTAGTAGCACAGAATTAAGTGCACTTTCAAATCAAATGTACTGAAATCACATATCAAAATACAGCTGTAACAATGTAACAAAACAGGTAATCCTGAAGTCATGCCAACTGCACAGTATTAAGCTTTCTTCTTTTAGAACACATTGTGTATGTTTTCCTCCTTATCACATTACAGATAACATTAAGCACTCAGAGTTATTTACCACATTAAAGATAACATTAAGCACTCAGAGTTACTTATCACATTGCAGTTAACATTAAGCACTCAGAGTTGCTTATCACATTACAGTTAACATTAACCCCTCAGAGTTATTTATCACATTACAGATAACACTAACCCCTCAGAGTTACTTGGAAAAATATTCCTATTCACTTTGTTAGAAATACACCGAAGCACATCAAAGAGTTGAGAGAGTCTGAATACCCTCGGGCTAAGACAGCAAATAATAAGTCCATACATATAAAGTCGTTCCATTTCTGCAATTGCCTCTACACACAGAGGCACAAACAATAGTAGAATAGAAAATCTGCCTGTAGGGAAAAAAGAGAGTTGAGCCAATCGGTGTCAGCCGTGTCATCGGAATGTTAATAGAATTTTGAGAGAAGTCTTACCTTCTCCATGCCAGCACTGGGATGAGGTGTCCTCTAGTGATCGGTGGAGCTGGTACCCAGCAGAGCTGCTCTCGCTGTGGTAGGGAGAGGACAGCACAGCACAGCCTGACGCTCACACACAGCACAGCAGCAGCACTCTCACTGACGCTTTTACCTGCGGCAGGAAGCAGCGTTCACCGAGAGGTGGCCTCAGAGAATATGGCTTACATGACAGCCTTCGTGCTGAGCTCTCCTCTCCTCGTCTGGTTCATCTGTGTGTAGGACTCCTCACAGAACAGAAGAAGAGGAGTGTCAAATTCAAATCCATCCCCTCTAACACACACACAAAAAAACATAATCCTTTTTCTTAAATAAGCCTGTGCATAATAATTGGGAATTAGGGAGATACGATAATTATTTTTTTTCTAGGGCGAAATATCCCCGGAAGCCCTTCCCAAAATGGAAGGAGAGGCCGAATGACCTACAATGTTGGAGGGAATTGTAAGCACTGCAAACGGGAGTGGAGCAGGCTGGGATGGGATGGGCTGGGCTGTGGTAAGCTGGGCTGTGGTGGGCTGGGTTGTGGTGGGCTGCTGGTGACCTCCTTCTACATCCCTGTATCAGCACAAGGAGGGGACAGGTCCCTCTGGAGCCACACACGCTCACGTAGCACACTAAAACCGGGTCAGGCTCTGATGAGCACCAGATGGGAGTAGGAAACACTTCTACTATTCCCTCTAAAACAATGAAATCAATTAAGATCTTATCACAGTATTGCAGAAGAGAAGGAATCGCACACTGCAAGGAAACAAAACTAACTTAATGTTCTCTATAGCGCTCTGGACAAAAAGGGTGGATATGACTCCTCCCGTTGTTGTAATGCTGACAGAGTTGTGCAAAGAGTAGTAAGACACCATCACTATGCGAAACCAAGATCAAAACACTATCACTTCTGCTATTCTGAGTCTGCCTAACACCAACCCCTGCAGCCTGACCTACAAATCTGACAACTTTCTCATCAGCTGGTGCTTCACAGGGGAGCTAAAAACCATCCCATTCCCCACTGTGTGCTCAAAGACCCACTTTAAAACACAATTAGTCAAACCTAGCGGACCCCGCCTCTTGTTCACTCAGCACTCCTGCTTTTTAAACCCCCCTCCTTCCCTTTCATACTCCCCATTTAGCTTTTAAACCAGAAAGATGTTAGCACTATACCTCTCTGTAAGGGACAGCTCTCCTGCCCTGCTAAGTGAGGCCGGCACTGGATAAAAGGCAACCTGAGAGCATGGCATCTCTAGAGATGTCACAATAATAGAAACTTCACTGGTGATTTCTCCCCTGAAAGCACACCTACGTAACATCCATTAACACTGAGGTGATGGGATCAGAATGAAAAACCTTTAAGTTTGCAGAAAGCAAGACTAACTTCCACTGCAATGTCACTTCCCTGTTCAGACAATGATCTACCTAGCGACTGTAAATATTAATGACTCCTCAACCACGGTAATGGAAACTGTAAATTATAAAACCATTTTGGGTATCATCAATACTCTGAAACATTTTACTGCAGCATACTGTAAATTATGGTGCATTGTGGAAAAATGATGTGGGCTGGGAAAGAACTGCTGTATTTCTAATGGTACTGTAATTCCACCCCACAGAATACAGTACCGTACCATATCTTTGGAGCGCCATAGCTTTTGACCACAGTGGTTGCATGGTATTGTTGCTTCTGGTTCATTAACATACACTATACATTCAAAAGTATGTGGACAGCCCTTCAAATTAGTGGATCAGGCTATGCATAAAATCAAGCACAACGCCATGCAATCTCAATAGACCAACATTGGCAGTAAAATGGCCTTACTGAAGAGCTCAGTGACTTTCAACGTGGCACAGTCATAGGATGCCATCTTTCCAACAAGTCAGTTCATCAAATTTATTTTTAGCATTTTGCCTCGTCCTTTTGGTCTGTTTGGCACTGTGGTCGCTGCCAGTTTGGAAGCCTTTGTTAAGGCCTGTAGAAGTGCAAGTGATATAAAACACAAAATATTTTCAGATTAGTATGAACTTATTTACAGTCATTTTTTTCAGTAACTTTTAGGGTATTGTACTGTGTGTCATTACACAGTACTTTATTTGATACCGTATTCATATTACAATATAAATACTACTGTAATATGAAATATTGAATTTTACATGCCACCAAGCTGTCAAATTCACAGTAACCCTTTTAAAGTGTATTTAAGTCCATAACTCATTATATAGCCTACAGGAGACCAATGTGGTCAATACTCATCCTTGGAATCTGCTGTGTGGTACAGATGTATTCCGTATTGAATTAATGATAATAGCATATAAAAGATATGCATAATTTAAATCATTTGAGCACTCTCATCACTGAAGGTACTCTTGCGGTCCTCTGCTCAAAATCATGCAAAGTGAATCCATGTACACAGTGATACAGTGCCTTCAGAAAGTATTCATACCCCTTCACTTATTCCACATTTTGTTGTGTTACAGTCTGAATTCAAAATGGATTAAATATATATTATATATTTAATTAAATATAATATTTTTTCCTAACACCCATCTACACACAATATCCCATAATTACAAAGTGAAAACATGTTTTAAGATCTTTTAAAATGTATTGAAAATCCAATACAGAATTATCTAATTTACATAAGTATTCACACCCCCGTGTCAATACTTTGTAGAAGCACCTTTAGCAGTGATTACAGCTGTGACTCTTTCTGGGTAAGCCTCTAAGAACTTTCCACAACTGGATTGTGCAATTTGCACATTATTATTTTCAAAATTCTTCAAGTTCTGTCAAATGGGTTGTTGATCATTGCTAGACAACCATTATCAGGTCTTGCCATAGACTTTCAAGTAGCTTGACCAGTGAAATCAAGACAACTGGGATCTCAGGAAAAAAACGAGCTCCGACTGGGAAAATACATTTTGAATGGTCATCCAACTCGGAATTGTAAATCCGGAACTCTGGCCTCTTTCTAGAGCTACGACCTGAAGATCAATGACGCCATCATGATTCAACCTTGTTTTTTTCTGAGTTCCCAGTTGTCTTGAAAGCACCATAAATTCTGAGAATGACAGGTTTTGATGACAAAATTTGCCCATGAAGGACCGCAGCGGCACATTCCTGTTCACACAGCACAACAAGGAAAGTCCAAAAATGTATTATATGCTGCTGCATAAATTATGTAATATGGGAGATATGTATACTGTAGCTAAGAAAGTAATACTAAGTGTATGTTGTGTAGTAAGCTATTAGTAGCCCATGTGCCTCACCCTAATAATTTGGTATATTTTCCCCTCTTAATTTTGCCTACTGTTCTGACTTGGGGGTGCACATGTAGCCTATAACCTGTTTTTGAGGAATGTAATCATTGACTATTGTAAGATCTTTCATTGTCTGCTTATATGCCCCCTTTATTTATCCTACGGTTCTGACTTGGTGTACAGGGAGAACACTGTAAGAACGGCCCATGTTCTGAATTCTGTCTCTGTACACTTCAAAAGTGCTGAACAAATAGTTATATTGACTACGTCCGTCCTAGCTCGCTCATTAATGTCTTAATCGAAATTACGGATAGCCTCTTATCCACTTGTCGTCCCCTTATGCCATAGTTTGTAAATATCAATTGTCATTAGAAACCATTTTTTTTAAGGCAGTAAATGAGGCTGAAAGAACTGTTTCGCTGCCAAACAAGGCTCCGCTTATAGCCAGGTGTAGCAGTGGTAAGATGTTGGGACTGCTGATGGCCCTAACAGTTTGTGGGCACCATTTGTCACCGTTATAGTGCAATTAATGCATTGTTTAGTGTTGTGTTGTGTAGTGGCTTTGCTGGCATGCATCCCACATTTTTTTTGTTTGTTTGCCCCACCAAGATGTACATGCTAAAATCGTCACTGGGAAGGACGCCTGTATTTTTGTAGTGACTGCATGTATTGATACACCATCCAAAGTGTAATTAATAACTTCACCATGCTCAAAGGGATATTCAGTGTCTGCTTCTTTTTTACCCATCTACCAATAGGTGCCCTTCTTTGTGAGGCATTGGAAAACCTCCCTGGTCTTTGTGCTTGAATCTTTTTTTTTCACCTTTATTTAACCAGTTAGGCCAGTTGAGAACAAGTTCTCATTTACAACTGCGACCTGGCCAAGACAACGCAAAGCAGTGCGACAAAAACAACAACACAGAGTTACACATGGGATAAACAAACATACAGTCAATAACACAATAGAAAATCTATGTACAGTGTGTGCAAATGTAGTAGGATTAGGAAGGTAGAATCTGTGTTTGAAATTCACTGCTCGACTACAGAGATGAGGTAGTCATTCAGAAATCATGTTAAACACTATTATTGAACACAGAGTCCATGCAACTTATTATGTGGCTTGTTAAGCACATTTCTACTCCTGAATTGATTTAGGCTTGCCATAACAAAGGGGTTGAATACTTACTGACTCAATACATTTCAGCTTTTAATTTTGTATTAATTTGTAAAAAATGTATTATAGGGTATTGTGTGTAGGCTAGTGACAATAAAATTCTAAATGTAATACATTTTCATTTCAGGCTGTAAGACAAAACAATGAGTGTAAATACTTTCTGAAGGCACTGTATGTATCTGCTTGTGTTTAGCTTACTTTTCGTTACATTATGACCCCTAATCCTAATGTACCATCCATGTTTTGAGTGGGTCTCTTCTATTGAGTGATGATGAGTTTTAAGGGGGCTCTCTGAGAGCTGCTATGTGTTTCCTCTGAGAAGGAATGTGAGCACCACTCCCTGGCTGTCTGTCAATAACAGCTTTATAGCAGTGCAACCCCTCCCTGTGTTTCACTAACACCTCCCTGTATGCTGGGGGGGACTACACACTCTCCCAGCTTGTTCATGCTTCTGTTGGCAATAAGCACTATAATATGTGAATATGCAGTTATGAATTGCAGGGCATTTCTCTTTTTATTAGGTTGAATAATTATCTTTTAAACCTCCCCATATGGAAACAATGTGTGGGGAAAATAGTGGACTGACAATGGAATGTTGCCACTTTATATTGAAATTGTTGTATTATTGCCCTATTTTACAGATTGGCCACACTGACATTTAACTGAGGTAAATGTCACTCACTGATAACCATTGTCATCATGTATATCAATTATAATATATAAAATGCCATGTAGAGAAACATTTGATGGTATCATTCATGTAACTTCCTACTAGAGGGAAAACGCAGTAGTAAGCATATGTAAGTTAAATACTGATTTTGTAAGCTACATTTGTGTTGTACAATTGTGTATTGAGCCTGATCAATGAATAAAAACTTGGTTGCAGTTGTTTCAACCATTTTCTGTAAAATATAAAGTTGTTAAAAGTAAAACAAGTTATGATACATGGCTGGGCTATCATTCCAGTAGGCTATGTGCAGATATCTGATTTTCATCATTACAGACAAGGAGCAGGTGAATCATTGACTTTAAATTAGACAGATTGTGTAACAGAATCTAGTCTAATTATATTGACGCATTCCCTGAAGAAATAAAATAAAAAAGAATGGTAACCTAACTGGTATCGATTTGTTGTTTATATGAAATTGCTGAAATGTTGTCTCACGTACAGTGTCGGAGGATGCGCATAATTTGAGCTACTCAATAGTCAAGAGCCGCACCTAAATCCATTCGATTATTTACCAATGTGTTTAAGCTGTTCAAAAGATCGTGCATTAGAATATCGATTTTACGATACAAAACACAATAGTTGCTAATAACTTACCTCAAACGCATTAACTTTCGCTTTGGCAGTGCGTCCGCAATGTTTAGAGTCAGACAATATCAACTACCGTTATGTGATGACAATTTCTTTCAGTGTCAGTTCGCACGTAGTATACTGGGAAAAGCATCTAACATGCACGGCTACATTATTATTATGAGCATATTCACGAATTTGAATTGGACTGTAGGCTACTGGTATATTCGCTGAGATACAGAATATGCTCACCTAGGCCTACCCTACGATTGTCAAAGGCTGTCACAAGTCAAGTATGACCAAAGCTTGACTTTTGTTACCTTAACCTGATCATCACTGTGCATGGCAGGCTTTCCCCTCTCCATCCATTGGATGTCGCTATTTTGTCCAGCTCAAATATTTTGGAGTTACTAAGTCTCGTGTTTGATCGTGAGACTTACATGCGTTTATTTCTTCGGGGGGAAAAATGGTACTTCCCATCTGAAATCTCACATCAACTTCATCCTCTTCCACTGTTCCACCCCTCCCCCCCACCCCAAACACACATTTGATCTTCGGTGAATCTTATTGTCATAATGCATTTTTGTACAAATATATTCCCAAACACATACATTTCACATACATTTTATGACGGTAACATTATGGCTAGCCTATTTCTCCTATTTATTCAAGCTTAAAATATGCTGTCGATATGTTTAATGTTCCATTGTACTAGCTAGTTGTGCCTACCTGGTAAATCATAATACCATGATAGGACAGTACCATGAAAGGACAGTACAGGTAAGCTATTTTTTAAATAATATTTAACAGATAACTTACCCAACCCGTTATTCAGCCTAGCCCACCAAAAATACCGAAACTAGAATGCATCGGTCACGTCAGCCACGGGCATGGGCGTACGGTGAGTGATGCCCTTAATTTGGTCTAATGTATAACTGCTTACCAATCGTTTTTTCTGGTGCAGCTCAACACAGAACATCTGACAGAGGGTATGCACGTTGATACAATACCTTTTAATGCAGAAGCCGATGTCTGCCTGTTAGTGTACCTCACTGTAACACAGATTGATTTTATTAACCACTGGTTTAGATAGTGTATACCTAACCTATTCACCCTGAGACTATTGTCTCATCCTAACACCCTCCGTTCCTCTGTTGTCTTGGTGGGCAAGAGCTAGAACATCAACATCTTATTCCCTGAATGGCCTTCCTGTACAACATTCAGCTACCCAAATACACACTCAGTGACAGTTTCATCTCTGTACATGTGTTCTGGGATAGTATTGACTGTGATACAATATTACTCTTATTATAAATATGACCCAGCAATGCATTTATAGGCATCCGAAATTTACAAGTTACGCACGTTATTCAGTTCCAGATTGTTGTTCCATTCCTTGTCAAAATGTATAAAATCACTAGACGTCATGTCTGACAACTCAATTACAAGTTCCCCCCAGCATCCCAACTGTGTAGTTGTTGGGGTGGAATCCCAAAAGGCACACACATAGCTACCACATGCTGCCAGTAACCTAATTATGTCCTCACACATCACTCCAGTGGCTGTCACTGCCATGCTTTTATCAGCTCTGGTGACTAGGTAGCTTACTGTCATCTGTGTTTGACTTCTTTCAAATGTGTGATCCAACCTCCCTATTTCACCTAAAGAGGAACAATGGCCTTGTTCACCGACTGCTCTTCCTGTAAGTCCTGATGAAGTTCTGTTTCTTCAGAACAGTAACACACAAAAAGTTCAAAGAATCCAGTCGTTTGAAGTCTTTTGTGTTTAATTACTGAATTTTACAAAGCAATGCATGTTTTAAACATTTACAATCATTTTCTTCATGTGTTAATGCATGTACAAATCCTCCCAACCAGGTGTGGAATTTACAGCTCTCATTCAGCAAAAAGATACGACAACGATGATCTAAAATACGAAAGAAAGCATAGTAACTGTACATCCACCATACATTAGCTTGCATTCACTCACTCAGTCTGATCATATTATTATCAAGCATGCTTTAATGTCAGTGGTTAATCAGAAACAAAGGCACATTCACTCTGTATCTTCCTACTGTAACTAGCCTCATAATTAAGGTACCAGACAATCAAGCTACATTGGAGGGTATCACAGCCAGTTTACAGTGAAATATGTACAACATATTGACATTTCATTGATGTTCTTGATAGACAAACAAGTGAATAAGTCAACAAAATGTGTATCAGATCTTCAGTTTGTAGTAGAACAAGCTTTCATGATCCGGTATTTGGTTATTAAGTAGCAGGTTTCCTCAGTTCTTTTTGTGAAGAAACTTCATTTTACTTCCTAAAAGACACAAACAAAATGCAAGTAAGAACTGTTCACGTCTTGTAAAAAATTGCTTTAACACACTTCGATTACATTTTCCAATTGAGCCGACATCTGCAGCATTTATTGTGAATGTAATCTCCGTGAATGTCGGGGTAATTATGGTTAGAGGGCCGGAACATAATTACAAATCATTTGTAGACTGCAAATTGACCGTAAGAAGCCCAAACATATATAATATTTGACTAAAACATAATAATTCTGAACCTTGCTTACATTTGTATATGATCACATACTCTATATCTCTTTATAATGCATGGGAATACTTTGGAACATATTTCCAAAATTAAAATCACTTGTAGCTGATTTGTATTTTGATTTGTGCTTTTACAGTCTTTTATGTCCAACAATAAAAAATGCATAAAGAATTCCACCAGTTGGGGAACCCTGGACTACATGGTGCTCATTACTACATCATGGCCAAATGTGAATAGGCGTCTTTTAGAACTACATTTTGTATCATCCTACATTTTAAGTCAGGTTACAATTTGCCCCAGTGGTAAAGTGGACAGGTAAGGTCAGTTGAGGGGAGATATTTTCTATGTTTTAAGTGCATATTTTATTTTATTTGAGAACTCACCTAGCCCTTTGAGGAACTTGTTCACTCCACTCTGCTCTGTGTCTGGTAGCTCTTCCAGGTACTGCTCTACTCTCTGCTCAAAGAGTCCTGACAGAAACACAACAAAATGACAGAATAACATGAGGTAATTATTAACATTATTAAATTATGAATGTTATATTCTGAGGAAATGTTACAGTGCAGTATATCAGAGAAAGCATGTTTTTGGTGTGGGGTAAAATACCCTTCACTATGTGACCAGGAGATGGCACTGAATACCCAGCTAGAACAGCTGTTAACTAGAGGTCCATTCCAGTACAGGTTTGAGAAGATCCCTTTAAAGATTTTGGACTAGTTTGGCAGAAAAGTGAGGGGTGGTAGAGCCTATCTCTAAAGAGCATTTCTACCAATCATTACAGTTTACTTATACTATTTGTGTTATGATGAACTGCAATGAATCCATTTTAGGAGGGCAGGACACACTTAACGTTATTATCTCTTAACAAGTAGACAGGACCATACCATTACAGACTGTTGTGTAGGGATATATTAACAGGGTCACTGTAGGTTTGCTCTACCTTTGGCCCGGCACTTCCGTAGCTCCCGGTCTTGGATGAACCCTGCAAACATCTGGGACTCCATGAAGACCCCCAGGAAGCGACGGATGCTCTTGGAAGCCACAGATTTGCGGAAGGCCTCGCGCTGGAATATGCGTTCTCCGCGCTCACTCTGGGTGAGGAACAGGGAGTAGTGGCCGATGGTTTCCAGGAAGAAACGGAGGAAGGCCTCCGACACTAGGCTGTTCAAGGAGTTACATTCTACAGAAACAGAGGAGACCGGATAGGTTAGTATTATGATGCTGAAACTGAAACACACATAACACATATTCAATACATCTACAAAGAAGCAACACAAACTACAGTGGAACTATTTTTATGCTTGAGAATTGTGCTTGAGAATCAAGTAGAGCCAATATCATTTGTGGGAATGACAAGAGTTATTCAGAGCTGATGTTTGACTGATATTGTGTATTCATACGTAACATTAAACAAACACTACATTCTGAACACCAATAACCTTCAATTCAGTGAGGTGAATCACCCATTCCAGGAGTTCTAATCACTCCACATACAGTGTATTGCTCCCAGACATGTGCTGTACATGTTCTTGTTCACAGGGTTGAAACGTGGCCAGTGCTCTGTTGTCCTAATTTACACTCGTAACATCTGGTTTAGTTGAGAGAGATGATGTGTCCCTGGTTCACCTTCGTCTGACTCGCTGTCAGAGTCCTGATTGATGATATCATTCCTCTGCTCCAGAGCTAGCTCAAGAGCAGACTGGAGTTTCCGTGGCAACAACGAGGCCTCATCATCCATCTATACACATACATAACAATTTAATTAGGGACAATAAACAATAATATCAAAAGATCAGTCCATATTATATTACAATAAACGTTCTGGTCTTTGTTACGGTGAGGTACTGGAGAATTGAGACCAACCTGTCTGATGAAGCGGTCAGTTCCCAGGTCCACCATCAAAGCCTGCAAAGGAAACAAACAAGTCACATATTTGTGACTCATTTCAGGAAACTAGGCGTGTGTCGCACGTCACTACTTAACAGTAGAGGCATTTGAACATAAACATTTATTTTTTTGGCAGAAATGCCTTCTGGAACATGTGAACTTTCATGTGCCTTAATAACAAACTTGTATTCCATCCGTAAATATGAATACAATTGTAAAATTACGAGCCTAGTTGGTTCAGCCACGGAAAAAGACAGGAACCATCCCGCTAGCCATGATTGGCTGAGATAATGGATGGGCTGGACATGCCGAGGGTGGTTATAGCATTTCCTTCACATGACCCATCAATTTAGTCAAGTGTGTCGGGTAAGTGACATCTAATAATTATAAATAATTTTTATCTGGACACTTTCTGTTTTTAATATTGCTACTATGCAAGTAACCATTTCACTGTACCGTTTACACCTTCTGTATCCTGTGCATGTGACAAATTAACTTAGATTTGATTTAATATAGTGTGTGCTTACCAGAGACAGTAATGTGAAGAACCTGCACCAAAGTCAGATTAGGATATAGTCCAAGGACTAGATAAAGTGTATTTTTACCTGGAGTTTTTCTTTATTGTAGACTACTACTTTTCCCACTTTTAGTCTTGAAATCTTTGGTTGTTTACTAAACTACACACTCTGTTTAGTACATGGCCTCACGTGAATCCTTAAAGAGATGGGTGCGGCTAAGCCTTAAGAGGGTGTGAACGATGCTGCATGGGTGTAGACAAAGGAGAGCTCACCAGTACTTGTACAAAAACATTCAAGGGCCAATTTCTTAAAAGTGGGGTTACAAGTTTATCAACTTTCAAACCAGAATTACTTTCCCATTGTTCCTCAACTGCAGTGTATGATACACAATTTTGTAGTTCTGAGTCTCTGCTTTTATCCAATGTAAACACAATTTGAAATTTTGCTATATAAGACCGAATCGAGGTGGTCGATCACATTTAGGAATCTTCAATCAAATGCGGGCTTCTTCCATGTGCATACAGTGGCTTAAAGTGAATACTAATGCCCTCTACAAATACATCAAACTCTCCATCAAGAGAAAGACTAGCTCTTCAAGAAGTTGGAAGTGTTATACCAGTGTTTAAACAAGATCTTTAAAAGTACAGAAAGGATACTTGGGGAATTTTAATTGAGTCGATAAGCAACATCAAGACAGAAGTAAACAGACAACAGATGCTGTTGACAGGCCATTAAGTATGACAGACAGGGTGGGATGGTCTTTTCACTCATAACAGAGAGCCAGAACCTCCCTTCCTCCCTCCCTCCCTCCCCAGTGGGAGCCAGGACCCCAGAGCTGAGGGCTGAGGCTGCCCTGGCATAGGCCCTGCAGGTTGCAACAGCTGCCAAGGCCACATTCACTGGAGGACGGATTCAGGTGATTTCCCCCTCTTTCCACTCTGCCTCTGCAAATCATTGCTCCGTTCCAAGAATGCTGCAGAACAGTCCAGTTGGGAGAGCAGAGAAGCAGACACGTCGACTTGCCCTCCACCTGCTGTAATTGGTGGCAAAACAGCTGCTGGTCAACGTCCTGTCAGGCTTTGACCACAGAGAGACTGCTGGACAGCACTGAACAGGCAATTATAGCTAATACAGTGTGTGTGGACACTGCGTGTGGACTCTGACAGCTCAAAACTGGGAAGCTCATGGCTTGAATTCTAATACTCAATACTGGGAGCCTACAGGGTCCATGGCCAGCCAAACAGATCAGCCAAACAGAGCAGCCAAAGAGAGGAAACTGGTCATATTGCACTCAGCGCTCTGAGACAATTCAAGTTTGAGCCGACCTTTCAAAAACACAATGATATTGCTCAACGTGTGACTGTGAATTTAACATGAGACTGATTTAGAACTATCTCTGGTACAGTACGTAGAGCTTGAATGTACATGACATTTAAAAAAATGTTTGAGGGTAAAATTGCTCTGAATCACTGGAAGAACATTTTTTAAATTGTCCAACAATTGACCAGAGGGCATTCTTCCAAAGAAGCCTGTGACAGTCATCATGAGAGTGTGGTTTGATCCTGGACCCAGGGGTGGTAGTGTGGTTTGATCCTGGACCCAGGGGTGGTAGTGTGGTTTCATCCTGGACCCAGGGGTGGTAGTGTGGTTTCATCCTGGACCCAGGGGTGGTAGTGTGGTTTGATCCTGGACCCAGGGGTGGTAGTGTGGTTTGATCCTGGACCCAGGGGTGGTAGTGTGGTTTGATCCTGGACCCAGGGGTGGTAGTGTGGTTTGATCCTGGACCCAGGGGTGGTAGTGTGGTTTCATCCTGGACCCAGGGGTGGTAGTGTGGTTTGATCCTGGACCCACGGGTGGTAGTGTGGTTTGATCCTGGACCCACGGGTGGTAGTGTGGTTTCATCCTGGACCCAGGGGTGGTAGTGGGTCTCTGAGGGAGGATGGGAGGAGCACCATGATAGCGGTCTCGTGAGATGTCCCACTTACTGTATATCCAGATCCCTCCAATTCGGTCCCATGGCTGCACCAATCAGCCAAGAGATCAACATTCTCTATGCAATTCTCACCAGAAATATAAGTCCCTCATTGGGTAAATGTTTAATGAAAACAAGCAGGGTAATTGATTGTGTGATATACTGTAGGTTGTTGTGGGCGTTTTACTGCTGACCAGTAACAGGAAGGCCACTCCCCAGCCCAGTGTCTAACAGAGAGATGGAATGTGACAGTTGAATAGCCTCTAATCTGTAGCCTCAAGCAAACCAAATCAGAGACACAGAATAAGGAGGAAATTAATAGAGACAATACATTAAACCTGGTCAAAGAAAAGCAAGACAGTGGGAGACAAGAGATGGACAAAATTAAGTACCAACCTCTTCCACAGGCAGGTCTTTGAGTTTGGGCAGTGAGCTGGACAGGAGCCCCACCAGGAAGGGCGTAGGGCAACAGACGATGTCCACCATGGAGGCAGGCAGGACGGGGATGAAGGTGTGCTGCCAGGAGAAGGGATAAAGCAGAGCCACCACCGCATGGATACAGCTGGACAGGGTACTGCATAGAGGGAGACAGACAACCATATAATTACATATAGAATCACTATATCTAATCATTTTAAGATCTCTTTGGAGACAGTCAACATCAGATACAGCTGGACAGGGTACTACCGGGGAGGGAGAGAGACAACATCACTCACCTTTGCAATCACAACACAGAACTGCAGGAGGCCCATCAGCAAAACCAGACATGAACACTGTTAGAGGAAAACATGGGGATGGCAGATTTTCCATCAGATTGCCACTTTATCCTGACCTTTGAAAGGGAGTGGTGGATTGTTTTGAAGTGAGCCCTGAACACTCCTAAAACAACAGCTAGCGCAGCGGACAAAGAACGACAAACAGATGCAACAAAAGTGTGGAATAGAAAATAGAAGCTTATTGAGATTTGTTTACAGTTCTGCCTCTAATATCAAGAAGAAAGCCGAATGAGAGAGTATTGCTTAACGTCATAAGTGTTTCCAGTCTTTCCAACGTCCAAACCAAACAACAAACTGATCCTCTTTTCATTGAAACAATGAATTTTGTATATGTGAGCTGAACCAGTGCAGCTATGTACCCTGGCTTAACACTGCGTTCCTTCCTTCCTATGGTCTAAGGGACAGTCTGAAACCCATTCTCAACAGGCTGTTCTTTCTCTCCAACAAAAGAAGAAAAAGACAGGAATGGAAAGGACGGAGCAGAAAAAAATCCCTCCTCCTGACACTCAGCTGCCAGGAGAGAGACGTCTGTACAAGACTTCACATTGGAGCAGCCAGTGGTGGAAAAAATACCCAATTGTCATACTTGCGCAAAAGTAAATATACCTATATAGAAAATAACTCAAATAAAACTTTTAATACTTAAGTATCAAAAGTAAAAGTATAAATAATTTCAAATTCCTTTTATTAAGCAAACCAGACAGCACAATTTTATTGTTTTTTATTTATTTATGGATAGCCAGGGTCACACTCCAACACTCAGACATCATTTACAAACAAAGCATGTGTTAAGTGAGTTTGCCAGATCAGACAGAGGCAGTAGGGATGACCAGGGTTGTTCTCTTGATAAGTGTGTGAATTTAACCATTTTCATGTCCAGCTAAGCATTTAAAATGTAACAAGTACTTTTGGGTGTCAGGGAAAATATAAATAGTAAAGTAAAGTACAGATACCCCCAAAAAACGAGTAGTAGTACTTTCAAGTATTTTACTTAAGTACTTTACACCACTGGGAGCAGCAGACAGGCAGGTTCACCCATGGCAAACATTCAAACGCTTTAATCTTTTACGTTTCCACCTCTCCCACTGACAGTGTAACACCCTTAACTACACAGCCCACAGCTAAGACCTGCTCTATAAACATCTCTGACAGGCTGATTACACTAGGGACTGCCATTGTGGCAACACACACAGTAGGTCCACTCCCTCACCCTCAGAGATGGGTTGGGTGTGTTACAATAGTTTAACAAGATCTTGAATCCGTTTGATATTACCCAAAACAGCACCCTTGCCGCTGGTGAATTTTGATAGCTGTGGCTTAACACAAAATCACAAACAGTATGTTGTCTTTCTCACGGTCCCAAGCTTGTTGACAGTGGCCAACAATCCTCCCCTCTGCCCCCCTGTACTCCATACAGTCCATGTACACACAGATAGAGAGGAAAAATAAACCATGAGGCCTATCAGAAACACACAGATACCACAACTCTAAATCAGTGGGGATCAAGACCAAGACTAACCATCAAACGTGGTATGCAAACACTCCACTGAAGATGAATGCACTGTTTTCCATAGTTGTTCTCTTCAACAGCAGAGGGCATACCCTACCAAACACACAGTACTCCCACTACATACACTGGGGGGCAAAAGTTTGGAATATAACTAATTCAAGGGTTTTTCTTTATTTGCACAATTTTTTTACATTGTAGAATAAAAGTGAAGACATCAAAACTATGACATAACACATATGGAATCATGTAGTAACCAAAAAAGTGTTAAATAAATCAAAATATATTTCATATTTGAGATTCTTCAAAGTAGCCACCCTTTGCCTTGATGACAGCTTTGCACACTCATGGCATTCTCTCAACCAGCTTCATAAGTACCGCCACAGAAATGGAAGACCCAGAAATACCTCTGCTGCAGAGGATAAGTTCATTAGAGTTACCAGCCTCAGATTGCAGCCCAAATAAATGCTCCACAGAGTTTAAGTAACAGACACATCTCAACATCAACTGTTCAGAGGAGACTGTGTGAATCAGGCCTTCATGGTCGAATTGCTGCAAAGAAACCACTACTAAAGGACACCAATAAGAAGAAGAGACTTGCTTGGGCCAAGAAACACGAGCAATGGACATTAGACCGGTGGAAATTTGTCCTTTGATCTGGAGTCCAAATTTGAGATTTTTGGTTCCAACCTCGACCAAATTTAGATGGTTTGGGATGAGTCGGACCGCAGTGAAGGAAAAGCAGCAAACAAGTGCTCAGCATACAGTATGTGGGAACTCCTTCAAGACTGATGGAAAAGCATCCAGGTGAAGCTGGTTGAGAGAATGCCAAGAGTGTGCAAAGCTGTCATCAAGGCAAAGGGTGGCTATTTGAAGAATCTAAAATATAAAATATATTTGGATTTGTTTAACACTTTTTTGGTTACTACATGATTCCATATGTGTTATGTCATAGTTTTGATGTCTTCACTTTTATTTTACAATGTAAAAAATAGTGCAAATAAAGAAAAACCCTTGAATGAGTAATATTCCAAACTTTAGGCCCCCAGTGTATAGGTGTCCACGCTGTATCACAAAGTCAATGTTGATGAGCATACAACCTCTCCTTGACGGAACCTTTATCTTGTTTTGGTACAGTTTACTGGAGATAGAGCTATGTTATTATAGTTAATGAACAATGTGAAGTGAGACCAGTATCTACATGGCTCAACAATTGCAGCCCCATGGTCTGTTCGGGTTTCTTATTCACTCATCATAACATAGAGCAGAAAGCAGTCTCAGTTTCACTCTGATTTTTATTTGCAGAAGGAGCTGATCATTTTTAACAGATCCAGTCTCCGGGGTTTGACATGTTCCAACATGGGGCACAGCGCTTACAACCTCAGCCACAGGCTAGACAGAGCTAGCACTTCAGAGGAGAGGACTGATACCATGAGTATCACTTACACACTCAGTCCTGAAGAAAACACTCATGGTAAGAGATTAACTTGCAATAAAAACACCATCTCTGCCCAGAGCTGCCAGTCAACTCTCTAAGGTTGCATGCCAAATGGCACCCTATTCCTTATATATTGCACATCTTTTGACCAGAGCCCATATGGTGCTATTTGGGACGCAGCCTAAAGCAGAAAGGAATGGCAGACCTTTACAGACCAGGTCATAACAAAACCATATCCGCACAACTGTCCAGTTCAGTTTAGAGGATCCTAACTTTGCTTTGTGATATTTTGGTCTTACATAAGCATGTCAGATCAGGAATGGTTGGCCTGGGTCTGTCTGTGGCTGAGCATGCAGATTCCAATGAAACTCTCAGGATAGAGAGGCTTACTCTGTCAGACCCACAGGTGCAGGATGGAGAGTCCCAGTGTCAGCAGCACCGTCCACCAGCCCAGACGGGCCCATTTCAGCCCAGGACAAACACAGGCCCTGGCAGGAGCATCAGTACAGCTGTTGACTAACAGCTCCTAATGCTATAGCACATACAGTTGAAGTCGACGTTTACATACACTTGAAGTCATTCAAACTAATTTTTCAACCACTCCACAGATATCATGTTAACAAACTATAGTTTTGGCAAGTCGGTTAGGACATCTACAGTTGAAGTCGGAAGTTTACATACACCTTAGCCAAATAAATTTAAACTCAATTCCTGACATTTAATCCTAGTAAAAATTCCCTGTCATAGGTCAGTTAGGATCACCACTTTATTCTGATATGTCAGAATAATAGTAGAGAGAATTATTTATTTCAGCTTTTATTTCTTTCATCACATTCCCAGTGGGTCAGAAGTTTACATACACTCAATTCGTATTTGGTAGCACTGCCTTTAAATTGTTAAACTTTTCGGGTAGCCTTCCACAAGCTTCCCACAATAGGTTGGGTGAATTTTGGCCAATTCCTCCTGACAGAACTGGTGTAACAGTCAGGTTTGTAGGGCTCCTTGCTCGCACACACTTTTTCAGTTCTGCCCAGAAATGTTCTATAAATAATTCTCTCTACTATTATTCTGACATATCACATTCATAAAATAAAGTGGTGATCCTAACTGACCTAAGACAGGGAATGTTTACTAGGATTAAATGTCAGGAATTGTGAAAAACTGAGTTTAAATGTATTTGGCTAAGGTGTATGTAAACTTCCGACTTCGACTGTATACTCTACATTTTTTTCTGTGTGAGAATGGTGAATGAATTTGTAAATCGGGAGGGACCGGGGGAAAAAAGGTGACCTGAGGAGCTCTGATGTACCAGAATGCATGAGAGAAGAAAACCACCTTTAATAAAGCACTGCAGTAGAGTAGAGGCACTTACAGAAGTTGCACACATGGGGACAATTGTTTGCCTAGGGTCCTTTTATAAACGCATTTCATGCAATTCTGCATCATTTTACATGACTGGAGACTTTGGCAGAATCTTTTATAATACCTCACAAATGGTCTAAATGACAGGCTAGAGATCAATAGCCTAGGCCTAGATGTAGGCTACAATATGAGGAGGAAATTATAGTCTTAAAAATGCTTTCCAGTTTCACTGACTCACCCAATCATGATCACTCACTTGCCGGTGATGGCTGATGTGTTCGTGCCAAAAGCCTATCTCCCTCTTGTTTTACTTTGTAAAGTTGATCAAATATGTTGGTAGCCTACAGCAGACAGGAGTCAGGAGAATTAACGTTGAGGAAACTCAAATGAACTTTGATTGCTTTTGTTAGGATCCGGCTCAAACTAAGCAATTAGGAAAATGATGAGTTTGTGTGCATACTGCTCATTGGTGCATTTAGTGTGTGTGTGTATTATCTATACAGAGCTGAATCCTAACTGATGTGTGCTCATAACTCAACTCCTCCCATTGACATCCATTTCATAAGTTATGAATCAGACCTTTACAGATTCAGCTCAGTCCTCATCTAGTAGAATGTTTAGTATTCACATAGAGATCCAATGTCTTTTATCAACCCTCAGTCCTCCTCTAGTGAATACTAAACATTCTACTAGATGAGGACTGAGGGTAGCCACTTCCTCTCCATGAGGACTGAGGGTAGCCACTTCCTCTCCATAAGGATCTCAAGTCCCTGTCATGGCCTATGGTTGGACTCCCTGGTATGAACAGTTGCAGCGGAAGCTGTTGAACAGTAAGACCAGGCTACCCTTGGGCAACCCTACACATGGTCCTAATAATAATAACAACAACAATAACAATAATAATAATAATATTGGGAAAGTCAGATGCTTCGCTTCTGGTCACAGAGACCTGAGTTTCCCTCTTCTGAGATTCCCTCTTCAGTCTCACAGAAACCTTTTACATATGTTTCCACTGTGTTCATCTATTCCACCATTGCGCGTTAGAAATACACACAGGGAACGTGTTAAGTTGTTGTAGGTTGTTTGGTGCGGTGCCAGCATTGCTCAGTGTGATACAACAGTGTTCAGGAGTAATAAGGGACTAAATAAACTGTACAGCATGTTCCCAGATTAGAGCGGTCCACTGTAGCTATGTACAGTGGCTCACTTTAACAGCCTGGGGTTACAGACAGACAGTCATACACCATATTATACAACTGCTGCTGCTGGAGTCTGGAGCAATGAGCTCTTCCTGAATCTAATGCAAACCCCAGTAATTTCAACAGGTGGTAGAAGACAATTATGAATGGGGTGTGAATGGAGGATTTTAAACAAATCAAAATGAAATGCATCTGGTGACAACCATGGGTTAGTTTGAAGTTTTCTGATGTTACAGTGAGTGGTGTAAGGGGAAACTAGGTACAGTAAGCAGCCTTCCTTCTCCCCCTCAGAAAACAAGAGCCTGATTAATTCACCATGACGATGAGAAAAGCTTTTAGAGGTGGTCTTTTGCTCTCCCTCTGAACCCCCCGCTCTTTCTTTCTTTCTCTCTGTTTCTCCCTCTCTTACCCTCTAGCTTTCTCCCTCTCTCCCTCTCACCCACTCATACACACACTACCTCCCCCCCAACCCCGTTTCTTCTACTGTGGACCTCTCATCAAATACAATAGAAACATTGACTTATTAAAGCACTTCAATAATCGGAAACTACCTCCATGCTCTTAAATTGAGCCAAAAAAAGAGAAGCGATTGAATCACCCACAGGCTAGGTTGAAGATGGGAAGTTTAAGGCAACAAAGTAATTCCGTTGCTAACTATCAACACTGGTCCCATGAATTGCAAAAAGCAATTGTCTAAACCTGTATATTTTGAACCTAGCCCACAGGCAAACCCTAACAATGGAGGAATGTCAGGAAAAATGTAGACCCGCCCATTTAGACCCACAGAGAGGCAGATCAAACAAACCAACACTCTCTGTGGCGGTAACACTTCTCTGTCCTAGACCCATAATAACTGCAAGATGATGTTTACATTCTGAGCACTGCAGCAATTCCAGCACAGAGCCTTCAGGTAAATCTGGTTAAGCAATTACAGACTGATGTAACCGATGATGAATTTACTGTATGTAATTAGGCATCAAAGTTATTATTACAGCAGCCATTTGCTGGTTAATCATCATCAGTTCTGAGTAACTGTCTGTCTGGCTGTTTGACGTCACAGATAAGTAGCAACATGTCTGATATAAAGCATTTTGAAAAGGTTTTGGTAAGACATACCAAGACACTTGCTTTAGGCAAACGACCCGTTGTGACCCCTTAAACAAGTCATACACAGCCTACAGTACAAATAAAGGGTAAATGCAACAGAACATGTAACCCCATAGGTTCCACCCTAATTTACTAGCCGAATGGCAAATGGCCCAAGACAATGCCTAAGGGTCAGTATTACCTTGTAACTTAAGCTTTATGCCTTGTATGTAATTTCATTCATTTTACAAAGGTATTAAATAATAGCATACATGCTTTGATATTCGCTTCTCATGACCATTTCTTGATCTTAGTCGGCTAAACACATAATACTTGATTGCACATGGTTTTACCGTAATATCAAATGGAGTCAGATAAACATTTGTAAAACCCTGTCAAATTAGCATAATCGAATTAGCATAATACTACTAATAAAAAACATACAAAATTGTCAGTTTAAGCTAGAGATATGTTTTTTTTTGCATTGGATGCGTCTCAATCTACCGCATCCGTCTATGTCGCACTTCCGCGCCTGCAATGAAAGGTGACAGAGCTAGAGCAGTGTTTTTCAGACCATGAGACATCCTGAAAATTGATCTTCTCACAAAATCATATGTAGCGTCTGAACGCTTTGGCCTACAAACCCATCTGTGGAAAGATGAGACTCTCAAGAACACGATGGTGTTTTGCTCTACGACCCCCACAAGCATCTTGGGACTCGTCTGAAGTCGGTACAGCCGATCTCCAAACCAGTCTGTAACTGTACCAGTTGAAAAAAAGGAATGGAAGTACTGTATATATGGAGACTGTTTAGTACCAAAAACAAGGGGTTAAATACATGAAAAAAACAAAAAAACAATTGTGTTTCCTGATCTTTCTTATCTCTCAGATATAGGACAGACAGACTATCTGTTGTTCCATGTAGTGAAACTTTATTCAATGTGTTTGTATGGGCTAATAGCAGTAAGCCGGTTTAGACAGGGCTTAGACTCTAATGGGTTAATAGCCTAATTACATACAGTCGAATGAAAAAGTTTGGGCACCACTGACAATTTCCATGATTTCCATTTATAAATAATTGGGTGTTTGGATCAGCAATTTCATTTTGATCTATCAAATAACTGATGGACAAGGTAATATTTCAGTAGTGAAATTAGGTTTATTGGAATAACAGAAAATGTGCAATATGCATCAAAACGAAATTAGACAGGTGCATAAATTTGGGCACCCCAACAGAAAAATCACATCAATATTTAGTAGAGCCTCCTTTTGCTAAAATAACAGCCTCTAAACGCTTCCTATAGCCTCTAATGAGTGTCTGGATTCTGGATGAAGGTATTTTGGACCATTCCTCCTTACAAAACATCTCCAGTTCAGTTAGGTTTGATGGTTGCCGAGCATGGACAGCCCGCTTCAAATCATCCCACAGATTCTCAATGATATTCAGGTCTGGGGACTGGGATGGCCATTCCAGAACATTGTACTTGTTCCTCTGCATAAATGCCCGGGTAGATTTTGAGCAGTGTTTTGTGTCGTTGTCTTGTTGAAATATCCAGCCCCAGCGTAACTTCAACTTTGTGACTAATTCTTCAACATTATTCCCAAGAATCTGCTGATATTGAGTGGAATCCAACTTAACAAGATTCCCAGTACCAGCACTGGCCACACAGCCCCACAGCATGATGGAACCCCCACCAAATTTTGACTGTGGGTAGCAAGTGTTTTTCTTGGAACGCTGTGTTCTTTTGCCGCCATGCATAACGCCCCTTGTTTTGACCAAATAACTCAATCTTTGTTTCATCAGTCCACAGCACCTTATTCCAAAATGAAGCTGGCTTGTCCAAATGTGCGTTCGCATACATCAAGCGACTTTGTTTGTGGCGTGTGTGCAGAAAAGGCTTCTTCTGCATCACTCTCCCATACAGCTTCTCCTTGTGCAAAGTGCGCTGAATTGTTGAACGATGCACAGTGACACCATCTGCAGCAAGATGATGTTGTAGGTCTTTGGAGGTGGTCTGTGGGCTGTTTTTGACCGTTCTCACCATCCTTCACCTTTGCCTCTCCGATATTTTACTTGGCCTGCCACTTCTGGTCTTAACAAGAACTATGCCAGTGGTCTTCCATTTCCTCACTATGTTCCTCACAGTGGACACTGACAGCTTACATCTCTGCGATAGCTTTTTGTAGCCTTCCCCTAAACCATAATGTTGAACAATCTTTGTTTTCAGGTCATTTGAGAGTTGTTTTGAGGCCCCCATGTTGCCACTCTTCAGAGGAGAGTCAAAGAGAACAACAACTTGCAATTGGCCACCTTAAATACCTTTTCTCATGATTGGATGCACTTGTCTATGAAGTTCAAGGCTTAATGAGCTCACCAAACCAATTGTGTGTTCCAATTAATCAATGCTAAGTAGTTACAGGTATTCAAATCAACAGAATGACAAGGGTGCCCAAATTTTGGCATAGCCTATTTTTCACATCTGATTTAATTTCATACAACTTAATATTGCTACACTAAAAATCTTTGTCTGGACAATACCCCAGTACTCAGCTTTTATTAGAAAATGAATGGCATGCCACTGTGATCATTTTCTGTGACGACAGAGTAAATTATTATGCAGCCTCAGAGGGGTGCCCAAACTTTTTCATACGACTGTATCCTGGCTTTCAGCCAATCAATATTCAGGGCTCGAACCACTTGGTTTAAAAATAAAACTTACATATCAAATATTACCATAGTACAACCCAGTGGAGACACATTCCCTAACATGGCCTGATTGGTGTTTTCCCTCCCTCAGATCCTTCTCCTAATGGATATACATTACACCCAGTCATACATCATGTTGTGATGGAAGGGATTTCTAGGATTAGATTGTGTTCTCTGTCTCCCGCAGGACCAGACCCCTTTACCAGTGAAGTCAGTAGAGGGTCTCTCCCTTCTCCCCAACACGTCCCAATGACGCAAAGAGTGGCTCTTTGAATCCGGTTTTCAATGGGAACTGAGACACAGGGGTTCTGGTCCGTGTTCTGGGGCACGCTGGCAGCTAGAGCTCCATCTGTTGTGGTTCTGGGTGTGAGCTCTGGAGACTAGGTCCAGTTAGACACACACACAGAAAGCACTACTTTGCCCGCTAACAAATCAACTACAAAAGATGCCGGATTGGTTTTGTGAAGCTAATCCACAAGGAAAACATATTGTATGTCATTGTGTTGATACAAAGCAGGTTTGATGATATTCAAAAAAGTACTAGTGTATGGTTTTCAATAAAGTTATAACATTGAGCAAGGCTGTAGTCTGTAGTACTGTAGTCTGTAGCACTGTAGTCGTTGCCAAACGTTTTGAGAATGACAAGTATTGGTCTCCACAAAGTTTGCTGCTTCAGTGTTCTTAGATCTTTATGTCAGTAGTTACTTGGTACACTGAAGTATAATTACAAGTATTCCATAAGTGTCAAAGGCTTTCATTGACAATTACATTCAGTTTATGCAAAGAGTCAAAATTTGCAGTGTTGACCCTTCTTTTTCAAGACCTCTGCAATTCGCCCTGGCATGCTGTCAATAAACTTCTGTGCCACATCCTGACTGATGGCAGGCCATTCTTGCATAATCAATGCTTGGAGTTTGTCAAAAGTTGTGGGTTTTTGTTTGTCCACCCGCCTCTTGAGGATCAACCACAAGTTCTCAATGTGATTAAGGTCTGGGGAGTTTCCTGGCCATGGACCCAAAATGCTGGAAAACGCATTGGTTGTCACCAAACTGTTCTTAGATGGTTAGGAGAAGTTGCTCTCGGAGGATGTGTTGGTACCATTCTTTATTCATGGCTGTGTTCTTAGGCAAAATTGTGAGTGAGACCACTCGCTTGGCTGAGAAGCAACCCCACACATGAATGGTCTCAGGATGCTTTACTGTTGGCATGACACAGGACTGATGGTAGCGCTCACCTTGTCTTCTCCGGACAAGGTGTTTTCCAGATGGCCCAAACAATTGGAAAGGGGATTCATCAGAGAAAATGACTCTACCCCAGTCCTCAGCAGTCCAATCCCTGTACCTTTTACAGAATATCAGTTTGCCCCTGATGTTTTTCCTGGGGAGAAGTGGCTTCTTTGCTGCCATTTTTGACACCAGGGCATCCTCCAAAAGTCTTTGCCTCACTGTGCGTGCAGATGCACTCACACCTGCCTGCTGCCATTCCTGAACAAGCTCTGCCCCGATCCCGCAGCTGAATCAACTTTAGGAGACGGTCCTGACGCTTGCTGGACTTTCTTGGGCGCCCTGACGCCTTCGTAACGACAATTTAACCTCTCTCCTTGAAGTTCTTGATGATCCGATAAATGGTTGATTTAGGTGCAATCTTACCAGCAGCAATATCCATGCCTGTGAAGCCCTTTTTGTGCAAAGCAATGATGACGGCACGTGTTTCCTTGCAGGTAACGATGGTTGACAGAAGAACAATGATTTCAAGCACCACCCTCCTTTTAAAGCTTCCAGTCTGTTATTCTGACTCAATCAGCATGACAGAGTGATCTCCAGCCTTGTCCTCGTCAACACTCTCACCTGTGTTAACGAGACAATCACTCACATGATGGCAGCTGGTCCTTTTGTGGCAGGGCTGAAATGCAATGGAAATGTTTTTGGTTCATTTGGTTCAGTTCATTTTCATGGCAAAGAGGGACTTTGCAATTAATTGCAATTTATCTGATCACTCTTCATGACATTCTGGAGAATATGCAAATTGCCATCATCAACACTGAGGCAGCAAACTTTGTGGAGACCAATACTTCTGTCATTCTCAAAACATTTGGCCACAACTGTAGTCTGTAGGACTATAGTCTGTTCAGACTCATGGTGCTGATTTTCAGTGTTGTTCACAGTACCTCAGACACAGGATATTTTATACAGCTCTCAAGTCCTTGCTACTGTTCACAAGAGCCCTTAGAAATGGGTGACTGATCTTTGGGTGTTGTGCCAACTGACATGAACCCGGGAGTCGTTGTCTCAAACGGGGTGGAGAGAGGGCTGTAGTAACTAGACAGGGACCCGCGACCGAACATGGCACCATCAGTCATACAGTGACAGTGAAGCCATAGATCAGAGGGGAGAGTCACTGCACACAGGAAGTACATTCCTTCCCCTCACAGTCACTGCCCCCACTGATGTTTGTTTAAACTGTCCTCTGATATGTAGAGATTACCGTTCAACACAAACCTGCCCCCCTCTAACAGAGCCCCTCAGCCCAGAGTGCTGTGCTATAGCCAGGGGCAGATTGCTGTGCCTGCCTGGTGCGACTCTGGCTCCTTGGAGACCCCTAGCTCTATGATAATCAACCCCGCCCCACCCTGCCTGCCGTGGTTGGACAGTTGACCCCGGCAGTGAGATGACACACTTCTGGAAGCACATCAGTTGTGAGTCCATGCAGGAAGAGTTTCATTACTCCATGGTGGTGGGTGCGGTCCGAGATTGCTACACCAATTAATTTAACAGCTCTAACCCTGTCCCCGCATGCTACACTCATTAAGCACCAACTGACAAACCCACAGTAGAAGGCTTCTATTTGCCGTGCAGATCGGGTGAATGGCAAGCAGCTCGACTGAGGAATTAAATCTGCCATCAACAGTTAGTTCACTGGCAGAGTGGCAGGGCAATGCCCACTATTGTAACTGTTATACACTACCGTTTAAAAGATTGGGGTCACTTAGAAATGTCCTTGTTTTTGAAAGAAAAGCACATTTTTAGTCCATTAAAATAACATCAAATTGATCAGAAATACAGTCTAGATGTTATTAATGTTGTAAATGGCTATTGTAGCTGGAAATGGCAGATTTGTTATGGAATATCTACATAGGCGTATAGAGGCCCATTATCAGCAACCATCACTCCTGTGTTCCAATGGCACGTTGTGTTAGATAATCCAAGTTTATCATTTTAAAAGGCTAATTGATCATTAGAAAACCCTTTTGCAATTATGTTAGCACAGCTGAAAACGGTTGTGCTGATTAAAGAAGCAATAAAACTGGCCTTCTTTAGACTAGTTGAGTATCTGGAGCATCAGCATTTGTGGGTTCGATTACAGGCTCAAAATGGCCAGAAACAAAGAACTTTATTCTGAAACTCGTCAGTCTATTCTTGTTCTGAGAAATGAAGGCTATTCCATGCAAGAAATTGCCAAGAAACTGAAGAAACATAAATCTCGTACACTACTGTGTAGGCTACGGACCTTCGCTGGAGGTTCCGGGCTGCGGACCTTCGCTGTAGGCTTCGGGCTGCGGACCTTTGCTGTAGGCTTCAGGCTGCGGACCTTTGCTGGAGGTTCCGGGCTGCGGACCTTCGCTGGAGGTTCCGGGCTGCGGACCTTCGCTGTAGGCTTCGGGCTGCGGACCTTTGCTGGAGGTTCCGGGCTGCGGACCTTCGCTGCAGGTTCCGGGCTGCGGACCTTCGCTGGAGGTTCCGGGCTGCGGACCTTCGCTGGAGGTTCCGGGCTGCGGACCTTCGCTGCAGGCTTCGGGCTGCGGACCTTTGCTGGAGGTTCCGGGCTATGGAGGGCCGGCACGGGACGCACTGGACTGGGGAGGCGCACCGGATGTTGGGTGCGTGGAGCTGGCACAGGAAGCACCAGGCTGGGCGCACGCACGGGAGGTCGGGTGCAGGGAGTAGAGCAGAGGTCCGGACCCGGACTGGACATCGGTGAAGCGGATTGCTCTGGCATGGGAGTGGAGACGAAGACCGGACCCAGAATGGGCACTGGAGGAGCGGACTGCTCTGGCAGGGAGGTGGAGTAGACAACCGGACCCGGACTGGGCACCGGTGGAGCGGACTTCTCCGGCCTGGGAGTGGAGTAGACGACCAGACCTGGACTGGACCACTCCGCCATCTCCCTCTCGACCTCTTTCTCTATCTCCCTCAGTTCTTCCAGAACCTCTCCAAAATGCTCCTCCAAATACAAGTACCTCGGCATCTCCATGCTCCACGGGGGGGGGGGTGGTATTGGCTCCTCCTGCCTGTAGCCAGACCACCCCCATAGCCCCCCCCTCAAAATTACCTTGGGGTTGTTTGCGGGCTCCTCTCCGTCTCGCGTGTCGTTGACAACGCGGCACTTCCTCTCTCTCCGTCTCTCTCCGTCTCTCCCCAGTTACGCTGCTTGGTCTCGTAATGGTGGGTCGTTCTGTCACGAGAGGGTGCATACATCGACCAAGACGCAGCGCAGGGATTATAGTTTGACATAATTGTATTTATTTATATACTATGTATAATAAATATTACAAATGAACGAACTATACAACCCAAAAACAAACACGATAGACACAACGTCACGTTCCCCAAAACAAACATGAATGAACGGACGGACGTACCAAATTGTTGCACACTTACTGTCACCGTGACTGCGAAATAATCGACATCGACCCACAACCCAGTGTGAAAATTACAAACCTATGTAGGATCCCTAATAAGAGACAATGCGCAGCAGCTGCCTCTAATTAGGGATCCAACGCAAACCACCACCAGATACAGAAATAATAAACCTGTCAGACTCTGACCATGGTTACATAGAGAAGCAAATAGGCTTCTCTATGGCCAGAGCCTGACAAAAATGCATGAGATAAAATTTATTTATAAAGCCCTTTTTACATCAGCCGATGTCACAAAGTGCTATACAGAAACCCAGCCTAAAATCCCAAACAGCAAGCAATGCAGATGTAGAAGCACGGTGGCTAGGATTAACTCCCTAGAAAGGCAAAAACCTAGGAAGAAACCTAGAGAGGAACCAGGCTCTGAGGGGTGGCCAGTCCTCTTCTGGCTGTGCCGGGTGGAGATTACAACAATTCATGGCCATTAAGGCCAGTTCTTTCTCCAAGATGTTCAAATGTTCATAGATGACCCGCAGGGTCAAATAATAATCATAGTGGTTGTAGAGGTTGCAACAGGTAAATATATCAGGAGTGAATGTCACTTGGCTTTTCATAGCCAGGCATTTAGATGCGGTAGAGAGCGCAGGTACGGTGTGATAGAGTGCAGGTGTTATTGTAATAGGGTTAGAATAGGTAGATTCACTTCAGAAAAAGACAGTGGACATCAGCGATAACTGAGGAGGGATATTATTGCTAACTTACACTGTAATCCTAGACACTCCTAGCCACCAAGTGTGACAAGGATCAAGGATTCTAGGAACTATTTTTACCATGTATAGCCTAATGTCGGACGGTTAAGATCTTTGTCAGGCCTTAACCTTAAACTACAATATGAGCAGGCCTGGAGAGCTCTACGTATCAGATTTCTCTGTAAATACTGTAGTTTCAATCATTATCTAACAATGACAACAGCCCTTAGCGTTTCAGAACAAACCTAAACAAAATACTGCCTCTAAAGGTATTATTGAGCATTTCACTTGGCGCAAGTAACTATCATCTAACATCAACAAGTTTCAACAACCAACACCTGCCTCTAACAGGGCATGACCATTAGTCAGGTACAGTTTCCCATGAGAAGGTTCAGTTCTCTCTCCATCTTTACTTATCACTAGAAGGGTTACTAACAACAAGAGTCTGGCCACTCACCTGAGTTTATCAGCTACAAAGATGACTCTGCGCTCTAGCAGCAGGGAGGCGAAGACCTGCACCACCTGACGCACGCTCAGGCAGCTAAAGAGGCTGTCAAAGTCTACATGCTCCAGTCTGGAGTCCATGGGCCGCCTCAGCTCAATGACCTGGGGAGGAGAACACCACCTGGGGTAACTACCCTGGGTCACAACCAGTCATACATTCACAGAGGTCACAGGTCATGCTCAATTAAGCATAGATCTCATTATCTTCATGCATCATCCTTCTTTGATGGAACCAAGGGCTGATGTGTCACTAACCTCATTCCCTGCTCCAGGCAGGAAGGTCTTGACTTTAATGGTCTTCCCCGGCGCTGGGAAGGGTGACTCCATCAGACTCCTCATGAATGGGTAGACCAGGGCTGCAGAGATCCCCCTCCGCCTCTCCACCTCATCCAGGATCTACACACAGGACAGGACAAGGGGTTGAGAGTTAGACCACACTGCAGACACAACACTCAATGTTTCAAGCAGAAATTCCCTATATAATGCCTTATGGACCATGGTCAAAAGTAGTCCACTAAATAGGGAACAAGGTGTCACTTGGGATATAGATTGAGAGTCCTAGTAATAGACCAAGACCAAGTACCTTCAATCAGTATGGTGTTGATGGAATGGAAATGGTAGCGTGTTGCTGTCTGAAGGAAAGCTCCTGCTAATGTCTGGAACCAGGCTACCTTTGCTCCTTTTGACAAATACAGTATACATTTATTTTGGTGTCTGTCTGATATGTGTGGAAAATAGCAAAGGAAAATCCCACCCAATATGCCCATGTGTCTGTCTGTTTCAGGCCTGCCTACTCCTGTCTGGAAAATTTGTTGTAGAGAGACACACTCACATTCAGGGTCAAATGATATCACCTCCACTCCCCACACACCCTCTGTTCCCGGTGAAATCAAACACTCCTGTCTTTCTCGCCTTAACTAGAAATGCACTTCAAATTCCTTGGAAAACATTTCCTCTCTCACCTACGCAGTTCTCAAGCCCTCAAAATTGTGCCTTCTGAAACCTACACCCCGCCATCTGTATGAGGGCTGTTCAACCCTCACTGTTGAGGTGCCTGTGCTGTCACAAGACAGAAACAATCTATTGTATTTATGCATACTTTTGGCCCTAAATTAATATGAAATGAAACTCACTTACAGTTTTTGTCACATTTTAGCATTCACAACGCAGTAATAAAAAGTTATTTTAATTCATTAGATAGAGTACTACCTCTTAACGGTTTCCCTTAACACGGGCCTTATTCACTTCAAATACACTTTTCATAGAGGATTTATGAGGAGACAGATAAGGCATGGAGAACTTAAACACAATGAGCACTCTGTTTCATGTTAGCTGGGAAATCAGATAGAGAAAAAAGCAGAAAATAAGGTTTATTCTGAACAGGATGTCTTTCAGTGGAAATGCTGGCACAGCCTCAACTAGCTCACTCCTGTGAAAACTGGCCTCGGCTCCGCTCAGAGACAGGTAACCGCAACGACGGCTACACTAGGGTGTGTGTGTGTGTGTTTGTGTGTAAGAATGAACTCACCTTAGAGAACAGGTGGAAACAGCCCAGTCGGCTGATGACGCAGTACACCTCAGGAAGGCGAGGCCCTTTCCCACTCGGCTGGAACAGGGGCACAAATTAAGAGTCTCGTCAGTCACTGGGGAAGAGAGGCTTGTAAGGTGACACAGACAGTAATGTGGCAATAGATACTAAGGTAAATAGAAAAGGACTTGGTTAGGTTTATAATGCAACATCAATGAGAATATACTGTAACAGTATCATAGACAAAAACATGATAAAGCCAGTAGCTTAATTTGACCAAAGCTATGTGGTGTACTTGCTTTTATTCAGATAAAGTACCAGGTTAGTTCACAATCAGCTGTGGTTGAACAAATATGAATAAACATGGCCTTTCAACTGCTGGAGGTGGACGTCTTTAATCTGGAGAGAATGAGCCTTCCCATTGTAAACTAAACACAGGCGCTGCAGTCTCTACACAGTTAATGATCACTCCTACCCTCCACACTAAACAATCATAGACCAGTCTACTCTGGAGCCAACCAGGCCTCCTGGATCTATCCATCGCATAACACACACACACACACACACACACACGCACACACACTCAAATTAAAACGTGCATACATATAAATAAATCCCGATCCACTTGTCCATATTAGGTATGCAATTTTCTCCACTGCTTTCTCCAAATGGATGATTAAATCAAGCATGTGGAGCTTGGTTAAAGTCCTTAGGAATGCATTGCTCATGCCAGCTCCTCAGAAGGAAGGAAGGAGCTGGGGTACCGGAGACGAGGATACTCACCTCACACTCTCTCACAGCATCAGGACTCGTCTGATCTACAGCTACTTAATGTCAACAACTACTGAGCTCAGTACAGTCAAGAGACAGCCAGAACTGAGTTTAAGAACGTCCCCCATCTCGTTTTACGTGACACACAAATACAGTAGGCTACTTAAGCACACTGACAAACCCTACAAAACATGAATGTACACATTCTTGGGCATAACAGTGACATAAAAAAAATCACAGCACTCACAACATCCCACACAGTCATACTTTCCGAACTCAACCCAAATGTGGGCTCATCATAAAACATCAAAGGACTAGAACCCCTTACTGGCGGGTTGTGCTCTGCAATGACAAACTGAGACATTTCATGGTTTGTTTTTCGTCATTCTTCTCCTGAGAAACTCTCATGAAACAGAAGGAGTCCAGTTTTACTAGGATTCATCTCAACCGTGTTGAAAGGCAAAAACAATCAAGCTTTGTTACATACAGCCATTAAAATTCACTGTATTTACTTTCTCTCCTACTCACACCCTGCTTGGTGACGCAATATCACCTCAATGGTCCCACAGGAAAAAAAACATCAATTGTTCAGATAAAAAAACCTTGTCAAAACAAACAGGGCTGACTCAGCAGGGTGTGAACAAAAACAGGGACCAGTGAACTAATGGTGGCTTTCTTACCAGCAGACGCCTGCAGTACCCAAACCTCCTGCTGCCATCCTCTCCAGTCAACATGAACGAGAAGGTCTCACTGTACCGAGAAGCACACACATACACACACACACAGACTTTATTATATTCAAACCAGAATACATATTGTAGAGATTGAACAGTGATCAAAGGAAACATAGTGTTGGATCTCATTCACACACCAACTAGGGTTGGTGAAGTAGCATAGTCTTGGAGAGAGAAGTCTGTTTTAGGGACCCATATTGTCAGGAGCAGAAGTGACAGTAAAAGTCTACCAGGATTTCATGAAGATAATAACATTACCTTAATCTATATATGGAACACTTGTGCATCACAACTGATTAGTACCCATCTGGTTCTGGCAAGGAATGGGACTAATAGGCCAACAGTGTGGTGGTGAGGTTTCCTCAGTGATGCAGTGGGGTTGTATAGTAATCCGTACTGTACCTGCTGTATTCAGACACTGGGGTCCAGTCCTTGGCATCTGGAAAGCAGAACTGGGGGATGGCTTTGAGTCTTTGCTCTGCCTCCCTCATCAGCTTAGTGGGCCTCTCTAGCTGTGAGATGAGAAAGGAACAGGAAACGCTGCAGTCAGAAACAGACCCAGACGCAGTCTACTGAGTCTGTCCTCTTTACAGGGTCCCCAAAGACCTCCCCTAATGTAAGAATAAATGACCAGCCTATGCATTCTCCCACACAGGGTCAGCGCCTCCTTCCCTTATCATCACCACCAACCCACCTCCCCGATGTCATTGGGTCAGGCTTTTCTCTGGCAGAGAACCAACATACCGCTATCTCCCAGGGGATTCTATCACTGAACCAAATCTTAAATAACTTAAAAAGAGATCTTTGAGTAAGTAAACACTACCATAGTTTCCTGGTTACACCATTTACTGTCAATAAACTCCCAAAACTCCCTCAGCCCGAATGTTACGGCTATGACCCGTTGTTGTGTTACAGCCTGAATTTAAAATTGATTAAATGTAGATTTGTGTCACTGGCCTACACACAATACCCTATAATGTCAAAGTGTAATTATGATTTTAGAAATGTTTACAAATGAATAACAAATGAAAAGCTGAAATGTCTTGAGTCAATAAGTATTCAACCCCTTTGTTATGGCAAGCCTAAACAAGGTCAGGAGTAAAAATGTGCTTAACAACTCACATAAGTTGCATGGACAAAAAATTGTGTTTAATGTGATTTTTGAATGACTTCCTCATCTATGTACCCTACATATACAATTATCTGTAAGGTCCCTCAGTCGAGCAGTGAATTTCAAACACAGATTCAACCACAAAGACAAAGGAGGTTGAATCTGTGTTTGAAATTCGCAAAGAAGGGCACCTATTGGTAGATGGGTACAAATAAAAAAACAGACATTAAATATCCATTTTAGCATGGTGAAGTTATTAATTACACTTTGGATGGTGTATCAATACACCCAGTCACTACAGTCCTTCCTAACTCAGTTGCCGGAGAGGAACCATGAGGCCAACAGTTACAGAGTTTAATGGCTGTGAAAGGAGAAAACTGAGGATGGATCAACAACACTGTATTTACTCCGTGAAAATATGGAAGCCTGTACAGAATAAAAATATTCAAAAACATGCATCCTGTTTCCAATAAGGAACTAAAGTAAAACTGCAAAACATGTGACAAAGAAATTAACTTGTTATGTTTGGGGCAAATCCAGCACAACACATCACATTTTCAAGCATGGTGGTTGCATCATGTTATGGGTATACTTGTCTTCGGCAAGGGCTACAGAGTTTTTTTTAGGATGAAAAATAAACGGAATAGAGCTAAGCACGGCAAAATCCTAGAGAAAAACCTGGTTCAGTCTGCTTTCCAACAGATACTGGGAGACATTTTTAGCTTTCAGTAGGACAATAACTCCAAACACAAGGCCAAATATACACTGGAGTTGCTTACCAAGACGACATTGAATGTTCCTGAGTGGCCTAGTTACAGTTTTAACTTAAATCGGCATGAAAATCAATGGCTAAACTTGAAAATGGCTGTCTGGAAATGATCAACAACCAACTTGACAGAGCTTGAAGAATTCTAAAAAATAATGTGCAAATATTGTACAATCCAGGTGTGCAAAGCTCTTACCCAGAAAGACTCAGCTGTAATCAACTGCCAAAGGTGATTATAACAAGTATTGACTCAGGGGTGTGAATACTTATGTAAATGAGTTATTTCTGTATTTCTTTTTTTTTATGTGCTAAAATTGCTAAAAACATGTTTTCACTTTGTCATTATGAGCTATTGTGTGTAGATGGGTGAAAAAAAAAGATTTAATAAAAATGTGAAATAAGTCAAATGATATGAATACTTTCTGAAGGCACTGTATGTGCAGGAATAAAGTAGGCATGATGGCAACTAAAAGTAGATTAAATAACATAGATGTTTTGACCGCCAAAGTCAATATTTTTCTATATGAAAATGAGACATTTTCAATTCTATTTCAACATGCAAAAAACATTGGTAAGGGTCACTGACCTCCATATATGAGAGCTCTCAGCATACATACTTCCGTAGGTCCAGTGAGTTGTCTCAGAAGAAAGAGTTATCTACGAGGACCCCTTCCCTATTTAAATCCTCTCTCTCACTTAAAAGGGACTTGACACTGCTGTCTGACCCATGACCAAGGGGCCTGAGGGGCCAGAATACAGTTTGGGTTGTTCCCTTACCTTGGGGAACTGGTAGGTGACTTCTGGAGAGAAGGAGTTCTTGGTGGGCTTCTTCTTGAGGGACACCACCACAAAGTACTCAAACAGCTCCCTCTCTTGCCACTCAATCAGCTGCAGCTCCAGTGTGCGGTAGCTAGGGGCCCGCCGCAGCATTGACTGCAGCTTCAGCAGCCTCTGGGTGTGGGCTGGCGAGAGAAGAGAGAGGGATAAGGACAGTTCAACCTTCAGTACAGGGTTGTATTGACACAACGCATAGCCCAAACACTGTGTACTACACACAACTCCCAGGTAATAGTGCAATACAAGCCCTGCAGTCTGACAAAGAGCTTGCAGTCCAACATCCACTTCCCAGCTAACAAGACACATTCCCATAACTAATTAAATGTTACTTTTGGGTTCCCCTTAGTTTGAGAGAGAACATTATGAGGAAATGTTCTTCAAACATTAATGGAACATATTTAGTCAAGCATGATGTTTCCAAAACGCTGTTACAATGTAAAAGGAAATGGACATCAAACTATTTAAGAACTTCCCCCTGAAAACGTTGCAAGGCTGTTCCTGGAACAGCGAAAAAACGAAATGCTTTAAAAACCAAACAAATGGAGGTTAAATGATTGTTATCTCTTACCTACCAAAAGCATTCTGGGTACCAAAACTTAACTGGATTTAAAACATTAGCTGGGTTTCCACACACAGATTAAACCTCTATACTCACACATGTTTATCCTCACACAGTCCAACACATAACAACCTAAACACAGATTAGAGAGAAATACAAACCTTATAGTTCACCATAACTGTCATCACAGATGGCTTGTGTTTAAAACAGAGTAAGGACAGAATCAGCAAAGAGTTTGGACACAGTGCATTTAAGAATTATTCAAAATAATGACATTTGTATAGTCTATAGCAAATCCATGACATCTTCCTTTTGCCTTTCAGTTACATTTCTGTGGTCCCTTTGGTCACAAGTCACTTGATAGATGTATCGTTCCGAACACTGACTTGTCAAAACTAACAGAGACATGTGCGCTTGTTGTATCTGCAGGGACTGAGCTTCAACTGCATACTGTGACCTCTCACCTTTGAACCTGTCATCAGAGTCGCTCTCGCTCTCGCTGTTGTCATCTGTAAACAGATCGGAAAGAGAAATAAAGGTTTGTTTAGGGTCAGGGGTCAACTTATGTCATACAGATGAGATGCCTGGGACACTATGTGGGTGGCTGAGACACAAATATTTACTCCCTGATCCAGACAGTGGATGAAGAGAAGGAAGGGAGGAGCCCCTACGTACCTCTCAGAGATGCCGTCTCAATATTAGACAATGACAGCTTCTTAAGCCTCTTCTTCCCTCGCTTGGTACAGTAAATGGAGTTGATTCTCTGGACCATCTGTAAACAGCGAGAGGAAAGGGGAAACTCAGTGTGTTTACCACCTACAGTAGGGGACTATTTGATCTCCTGTGGTGAACCTCTTCAAAGTTGGCTCCATCTGAGTGTGTGGGAGGAGGAAGCGATTGACATAAAATCCTTCTCCTCTCTCTCTCTCTCTCTCTCTCTCTCTCTCTCTCTCTCTCTCTCTCTCTCTCTCTCTCTCTCTCTCTCTCTCTCTCTCTCTCTCTCTCTCTCTCTCTCTCTCTCTCTCTCTCTCTCTCTCTCTCTCTCTCTCTCTCTCTCTCTCTCTCTCTCTCTCTCTCTCTCTCTCTCTCTCTCTCTCTCTCTCTCTCTCTCTCTCTCTCTCTCTCTCTCTCTCTCTCTCTCTCTCTCTCTCTCTCTCTCTCTCTCTCTCTCTCTCTCTCAAAACAGAGTAAGAACAGAATCAGGAAGGAGTTCGGACACAGTTAGATGCATGGCCCTGTAGATACATGGCTTGCAAAAAACTTTAAACAAAAGAGCTCCATTCCGCCCTTCAGGAGATCCTCATGGACAGAACAGGTTCATTCCTACAGCCTGGAGTGTTTTATATTGTACCTTGGGGATCCTCGGGTGCCTACGGGAGGCCAGGGTGTCGCTGGCGTTGCTCAGGCCGTCATCCAGCAGGCGGCAAGGGGAGGGAGAGACCCCCAGCTGGGGTGGCAACAGCAGCATGTCATCATGGCTGTGGCGCTTGGACAGGCGGGACACCCGGTGACTCTTCTTGTCTGTGGGACCAGGGAGGCGCAGGGACTGGCTACTGGGCTTTGAGGGCAGCTATGGAGGGGGAAAGAGGACAAAACTGAGGCTGTGTCCCAGATGGCAACCTATTCCCTTTATAGTGCACCACTTCTGACCAGGGCTTATAGGATGAAGCAATGGATGTCATGACAATAAGTAACCATACCGAATAATACAATATATTTTCCTCACCGCACAGTGACCTCATTCCCACAAGTGCCCATCCGTATTAAAGCAGCAGAGCCAAACTACATTTCCAGGCAGACAGACAGTATTTTACTGGAACTTCACCAGGTTAACATATCAAAAGGCTTCTGTAGCGCAACTAATGAGAAATCTAGCTGTGAAACAAGATTATTGGAGGATCCTGTCCAGGTTTCAGAGATTTAACTCCAGTCTGATGGAGAATTTTACCACAGGAAAATACATAAGTTCTGCTAGCTAGCAGGGTTACCTGAGGAGGTGAGTTGAGTTTCTGGGAGGTCCAGGTCCGGTTGCTTTCTGGTACCAAGTGTTTTTTCCGACCCAAACTCCTCCTCTTCAGGTCCACGTCCTCGTACGGGTTCTCCTTTTCTGTGGGACGACATTAAGAAAACAGATTAAGGTCTAAGATAACAGCAGCAGCTGTTCAGAAGGATCTGTTAAGGTTCAGGGAGATGGAAGGTATTTGACTAGGCAGACAAAACCACAGAGGGGCTTCAGGCCAGGGTCTGTCTGAGATGCCAGGGTCTGTCTGAGATGACGGGGGGCAGGAGAGGGAGTTGGGGGGCATGAGAGAGGCTCTCTGTGGTGTAGCTCAGATCAGATAAGTCATGCAGGGGCCAGGTTAAAAGTCACTCTCAGCTGGCTGCTACAATGCCCAAATGTACTGTCTCTGAAAACAGTTAATGTTGGCCAAGGGCCCTGGCGGCCCCGCTGGCCCCTGACCGACTGCACTGTGCCGAGACTCCCGGACACTGGGCTGCTGGTGGTGAGTCATGGCCGGAGTACGCAGGCTGTCTGCTGTGGGAGGGGAGAAGGGGGGCATCCTCCTCCTCTTCCTCCTCTCAGATATCACAGAATTTCATTCTCACATCTACTGTAGATGTAGAAATGTTCCCTCAACATTTCAGACATGTTGCGCAGAGTGTGGGTTTTAGGTTTTCCCACTGCACACTGACTGACTGGCCTGCAATCAATAACTGATGAGAGAGACGGAAAAATGGGAATTTCACATAGCACTGCTTTCACTGATGTCACTTGGAAAAGGGCCAGACAGCTTGTATAAAAACTTGTGTAACACCCCTGCCCCTGTCCATCCAGACATGCTCTGAGAATAGCATTTTGGCTGGGTCTGAAAAGGTTGTGACAAAATGAAGGAACTGCACAAAAAACGAAAACAGAGCCAGATGTTGTTGAAAGGCATGAGGGAAAAGACTTGCAGTGAAAGACGAGCATGAGTCTTACAACAGAGCTAGTGTCTGTCAAAAGAGACTACACTAAATCTATACTTCAGCATGAATGTCTGAGTTTCTCTCCATCTCAATATGATGGAAGAGATACCTATGAACTGGAGGAACACCTTGAAGGCCAACATTAAACTGTGCTAAAGGTATCTGTTAAAGGTATCTGTTTTGTTAAAAGGGGTTCATCATTTATAGCCTATGAACCAGCTTAGTGAGATCATCAGAGCATTTTGCCATGTCATACTGAAAATGAAATTCCAGTCAGAATGGGCTCTTTCCTGTTCCCTCCCTATGTATTATCAGAGCTGAGGAAGACGATAACAGGCCTGGGTAGAGCTGGGACCATAAACCCCAAATTATCGACACCGACCATACCGATCACTTATCGCAGGCATTTTGCTGATACGATAAGTAGCCTATACTAGAGAGATGTGAAGTTTGAAATGAAATAAGTTTACTAATATGTGTGATTGTTAATGGGACAATTCATGGCTACAAACCTCAAAGTAGTAGTAGTAGTTTTAAGGGTAGTATAAAATAATACTGTGATGCACATTAATGTTATAAACTATCATTCTATTTATCGTTATCACATAAATTCAGGCAATTTATTGCAATGTGGATGTTTGTCCCAGCGCTAGGCCTGGACTGACTGAACCCTCAGTGTTCTGGGACAACATTCAACTGAAACAGAGTAATGACAGCCTAAATAAAGGTTAAATATATATATATATATATATATATATATATATATATACATATATATATAAAAAGACAGCCTGCTAGGATGATGATATGTCTCCCTGGCTTCTGACACACTGGAGGGTACTAATCAACTGCTGTGGTTACTCACATCCAAACATACACACACACATAGAGTGGGCACAGCTCTCCTGGCCTGGCTGCACCCACACTGTGACTCTGCATCTCTTTACACAATAGGCTCTCTCTAGAGCGAGACAGAGGACAGACTATCTACACAATGTCAGGATCGGATTACCCCATAAAAGGTCTATGGACAGAATGTCCATCGCCATTGAGTGGCTGCTACAGTGGCACCACTCATTCATGTGATAAACAGAGATGTTCATGGGACCAAAACGGGCTCGTGATCTGTCTAAACATTTGGTGGCACCACAAACCATGCTGTAACTGTACAGTGTACATCCTTCACCCTGAGGACAGAGATGTCTTGTGACCACATGGGCCAAATTATACTGGGAGATGCACAGTATGCACACTCATACCTACAAAATGCTAAAAACGACAGTATACATTAAACAGTAAATAAATGAGAAATGCCATACTGTATTCATCAGCAATTCATAAATCTATGTGAAATGTATGATTACATAGACAAAACAAGGCATCAGATTCCCATGCAGTGTTAGAGCAGAGACAGACAGGCTAGGGAGGCCATCTTACCACCACCACTGCTGACATAATGCTGTTAGAGAGACTCAGTTCAGCTTGGGGTTGATGACGCAGACATGATTCATTACTACTGAGTCACTGTTGTGTACAGAACCTGATTCACCAGACGGGAAACCTATTCCCAGTGTCATTAAGCTAATCATACTATAGACAGTTTGTCATAATACAGTGGCAAGAAAAAGTATGTGAACCCTTTGGAATTACATGGATGTCTTCATAAATAGGTCATACAATTTGATCTGATCTTCATCTACAGTCGTGGCCAAATGTTTTGAGAATGACACAAGTATTGGTCTCCACAAAGTTTGCTGCTTCAGTGTTCTTAGATCTTTATGTCAGTAGTTACTATGGTACGCTGATAATTATAATTACAAGTATTCCATAAGTGTCAAAGGCTTTCATTGACAATGACATTCAGTTTATGCAAAGAGTCAAAATTTGCAGTGTTGACCCTTCTTTTTCAAGACCTCTGCAATCCGACCTGGCATGCTGTCAATAAACTTCTGTGCCACATCCTGACTGATGGCAGGCCATTCTTGCATAATCAATGCTTGGAGTTTGTCAGAAGTTGTGGGTTTTTGTTTGTCCACCCGCCTTGTGAGTGAGCCCACTCCCTTGGCTGAGAAGCAACCCCACACATGAATGGTCTCAGGATGCTTTACTGTTGGCATGACACAGGACTGATGGTAGCGCTCACCTTGTCTTCTCCGGACAAGGTGTTTTCCGGATGGCCCAAACAATCGGAAAGGGGATTCATCAGAGAAAACGACTCTACCCCAGTCCTCAGCAGTCCAATCCCTGTACCTTTTTCAGAATACCAGTCTTTCCCAGATGTTTTTCCTGGAGAGAAGTGGCTTCTTTGCTGCCCTTCTTGACACCAGGGCATCCTCCAAAAGTCTTCGCCTCACTGTGCGTGCAGATGCACTCACACCTGCCTGCTGCCATTCCTGAGCAAGCTCTACACTGGTGGTGCCCCGATCCCGCAGCTGAATCAACTTTAGGAGACGGTCCTGGCGCTTGCTGGACTTTCTTGGGCGCCCTGACGCCTTCTTCACAACAATTGAACCTCTCTCCTTGAAGTTCTTGATGATCCGATAAATGGTTGATTTAGGTGCAATCTTACCAGCAGCAATATCCTTGCCTGGGAAGCGCTTTTTGTGCAAAGCATTGATGACGGCACGTGTTTCCTTGCAGGTAACCATGGTTGACAGAGGAAGAACAATGATTTCATTTAATGGACAAAATAGTCAAAATTGGTGAAGTGAAATGAAAAAAATTACTTGTTTCAAAAAATTCAAAACAATTAAAAATGGAAAAGTGGTGCGTGCATATGTGTTCACCCCCTTTGCTATGAAGCCCCTAAATAAGATCTGGTGCAACCAATTACCTTCAGAAGTCACATAATTAGATAAATAAATGCTACCTGTGTGCAATGATCTGTCACATGATATCAGTATATATACACCTGTTCTGAAAGGCCCCAGAGTCTGCAACACCACTAAGCAAGGGGCACCACCAAGCAAGCGGCACCATGAGGATAAAGGAGCTCTCCAAACAGGTCAGGGACTAAGTTGTGGAGAAGTACAGATCAAATATCAGAAATTTTGAACATCCCACAGAGCACCATTAAATCCATTATTAAAAAATGGAAAGAATATGGCACAACAACAAACCTGCCAAGAGAGGGACGCCCACCAAAACTCACGGACCAGGCAAGGAGGGCATTAATCAGAGAGGCAACAAAGAGACCAAAGATAACCCTGAAGGAGCTGCAAAGCTCCACGGCGGAGATTGGAGTATCTGTCCATAAGCCGTACACTCCTCAGAGCTGGGCTTAACGGAAGAGTGGCCAGAAAAAAGCCATTGCTTAAAGAAAACAGTAAATAAACATGTTCGGTGTTCACCAAAAGGCATGTGGGAGACTCCCCAAACATATGCAAGAAGGTACTCTGGTCAGATGAGACTAAAATGTAGCTTTTTGGCCATCAAGGAAAACGCTATGTCTAGGGCAAATCAAACACCTCTCATCACCCCGAGAACACCATCCCATGGTGGTGGCAGCATCATGCTGTGGGGATGTTTTTCCATTGGCAGGGACTGGGAAACTGGTCAGAATTGAAGGAATGATAGATGGCGCTAAATACAGGGAAATTCTTGAGGGAAACCTGTTTCAGTCTTCCAGAGATTTGAGACTGGGACAGAGGTTCACCTTCCAGCAGGACAATGACACTAAGCATACTGCTAAAGCAACACTCGAGTGGTTTAAGTGTCTTGGAATTGCCTGGTTAAAGCCCAGACCACAGGCGGATGGAGCAGTAGCTAGATATCAAACATTATAAAGGACAATATAGGACGAAGGTGGAATCCTATTACACCGGCTCCGATGCTCGTCTTAAGTGGCAGGGCTTGCAGACGATAACATATTACAAAGGGAAACCCAGCCATAAGTCGCCCAGCGATGCAGAACTCCTAAACGAGCTACATGCCCTTTATGCTCGCTTCAAGGAATATAACAAAGTGCCTTGAGTGAAAGCCTCTGTTTTTCCCGGATGACCGTATGATTTAATTCTCAACAACCTCTCCCTCACCGTCAGTAAGACTAAGAAGCTGATTGTGGGCTATAGGAGAAAGAGGGGAGAGCACGCCCCCATCAACAGGGCTGTTGTGGAGCAGGTCAAGAGCTTCAAGTTCCTTGGCGTCCACATCACTAAGGACTTAACATGGTCCACACACCCGCACAGTCAAGGATACTCAAAAAGTTCTACAGATACTATCTAGAGCATCTTAACTGGCTGCATCACCGCCTGGTATGGCAAATGCACCGCCCTTGACCTCAAAGCGCTACAGAGGGTTGTCGGACAGCCCACTACATCACTGTGGCTGAGTTCCCTGCCAACCAGGACCTCTATATTAAGCGGTTTCAGAGGAAGGCCCAAAAAATTGTACCAGAGCATCGGCTCTCAGACCAACAGGCTCCGAGACAGCTTCTACCCCCAAGCCATAAGACTGCTAAATAGCCAGATTGCTAAATAGTAAATTAATGGTACCAAATCTTCATCTTGCACTGACCCTACATTGACACTACCACACAAAACTCCCACACATTCACTACATACGCGCACACACACACACACCAACACAAACACACATACACTTTTACAGCTATCAATTGCTACTGCTACTCTGTTCTTTATTTTACTCTTATTATTATTATTATCATCCATCCTGATGACTAGTCACTTTACCCTGCCTTCATGTACTGTACATATCTACATCAAATACCCCGTACCTCGGCACATTGATCTGGTACTGGTACTCCCTGTACATAGCTCCACATTGATCTGGTACTGGTACTCCCTGTATATAGCTCCACATTGATCTGGTACTGGTACTCCCTGTATATAGCTCCACATTGATCTGGTACTAGTACTCCCTGTATATAGCTCCACATTGATCTGGTACTAGTACTCCCTGTATATAGCTCCACATTGATCTGGTACTGGTACTCCCTGTATATAGCTCCACATTGATCTGGTACTGGTACTCCCTGTATATAGCTCCACATTGATCTGGTACTAGTACTCCCTGTATATAGCTCCACATTGATCTGGTACTAGTACTCCCTGTATATAGCTCCACATTGATCTGGTACTGGTACTCCCTGTATATAGCTCCACATTGATCTGGTACTGGTACTCCCTGTATATAGCTCCACATTGATCTGGTACTGGTACTCCCTGTATATAGCTCCACATTGATCTGGTACTGGTACTCCCTGTATATAGCTCCACATTGATCTGGTACTGGTACTCCCTGTATATAGCTTAATTCTTGTGTATTTTATTTTATTCCTCGTGTTACTATTTTTATAACTATTTATAAACTGTTGGGAGGGCTTGTAAGTAAGCATTTCATGGTAAAGTATACACCATTTGTATTCGGTGCATGTGATCAATTTAATTATATTTGATTTGATTTGAGAATAATCTTTATTTAATGTACTCATTGTCAGTGGTCGACTGTCTCAGACAGTTATGATCTCCTCACATAGTTGATTAAATGCTTCGAGAAGGGCTGTGTGTGTCTGAGTCCAAAGTGTCTGGGCTGCTACACGTTGAATTACAAGCGGAGAGGGACTAGAACATGGCTTATCTCCCACTGCTGTGGCTGCTGCCTCTCCAACGGAACATCTGACCTGTAAACCGCTGCTTAGCGTTGGTGGAAACCGCCATTCCATGACGTGATCAGAGCCAGCTAGGACTATTTCAGACTGGAGCAGCCAGGATCACTGGGGAGGGACAGATCACAGAGGCAATGTGTTTCTCTGGAACTAATCAGCATTCAGCCAAAATGCCTTTGACCGCATCGCCGATCCCATACTCGAGGTGTTCGGCCGGCAAACAATGGACTCTTTGTTGGGGTACGCATGAAAGTCCCCTGGGTCCACTCACGGCCACCGATTCATGCTCTGCCTGGAACCATTGGTCATCCTCAGTGACTGAATAAAATGCCATAGAGGACGAATAGAGGAAGAGAGTCAACCATGTATGAGGGAGAAATATGGCCATTACAGTCTTAATTTGACCCATGTGCTTGCAAAAAAAATGCTCAAAGGCTACAACCAACCAACACTCAATCTCTCATTTCATACTAAAAACATGTCAGCCCTCTTTGTTTTACTGAGTCTCACATTCAAGCCTGATCAGCAGAACGGCCCGGGCGAGACGTGACAGACATCGCTGCCACATGAAGCACTTCAGGAGAACCAGCCTTTCCACTGTCCACAGTCCTCAGGACATGTACTACTGGAAAGGAATTTGGCAAACATTTGTACTTTGTCACCCTTAATACAGAGAAATTAATGTTGGTCCTGCTTATACCATGATATTGTAGTTTTCCATGTTACTAAAACTATGAGGAGGTCAAAAGTCCTTGTTGGAGGATAGATATTCCCCCAGTTTTGTGAAAGCAATTCCTTGTGAGGCTGTCAAAATTAGCTTTAGTGCTAGGTCTGGGCTTTAGCTGAGGCATAGCAAGATTACTCTGCTACAACCGCAGAGTAATCTTATAATTTAACGGCGGAGTGCCATTCTTTGTCTCAAGGAATGGCCAGATAATGAAGACTGAGTAATGATCATATTTTCTTGACAAGGCCATACAGGGCTGAATAATCATAAAGCAGGAATATGAAGTATAAATCTAGCATTGATTTTTGAAAAGACCTGAGAGTTTTTCAGTTAGCTAATTGGGATTGTTCCAATAGAAAGCAGATGCGATATAAATGTAAATCATGACTGTCAAATTCCTTTTAACCAGAGGAAGGCCAGCTAGCATTATATACAGTTGAAGTCGGAAGTTTACATACATCTTAGCCAAATACATTTAAACTCAGTTTTTCACAATTCCTGACATTTAATCCTAATACAAATTCCCTGTCTTAGGTCAGTTAGGATCACCACTTTATTTTAAGAATGTGAAATGTCAGAATAATAGTAGAGAGAATTATTTATTTCAGCTTTTATTTCTTCTTGGGTCAAACATTTCAGGTAGCCTTCCACAAGCTTCCCACAATAAGTTGTGGACAGAACTGGTGTAACTGAGTCAGGTTTGTAGACCTCCTTGCTAGCACACGCTTTTTCAGTTCTGCCCACAAATTTCCTATAGGATTGAGGTCAGGGCTTTGTGATGGCCTCTCCAATATCTTGACTTTGTTGTCCTTAAGCCATTTTGCCACAACTTTGGAAGTATGCTTGGGGTCTTTGTCCATTTGGAAGACCCATTTGCAACCAAGCTTTAACTTCCTGACTGATGTCTTGAGATGTTTCTTCAATATAGCCACATAATTTTCCTTCCTCATGATGCCATCTATTTTGTGAAGTGCACCAGTCCCTCCTGCAGCAAAGCACCCCCACAACATGGTGTTCTTCGGCTTGTAAGCCTCCCCCTTTTTTCTCCAAACATAATGATGGTCATTATGGCAAAAGAGTTATATTTTTGCTTCATCAGACCAGAGGACATTTCTCCAAAAAGTACGATCTTTGTCCCCATGTGCAGTTGCAAACCGTAGTCTGGCTTTTTAATGGCGGTTTTGGAGCAGTGGCTTCTTCCTTGCTGAGCGGCCTTTCAGGTTATGACGATATAGGACTCGTTTTACTGTGGATATAGATACTTTTGTACCTGTTTCCTCCAGCATCTTCACACGGTCCTTTGCTGTTGTTCTGGGATTGATTTGCACTTTATGCACCAAAGTACGTTCATCTCTAGGAGACAGAACGCGTCTCTTTCCTGAGCGGTATGACGGCTGCGTGGTCCCATGGTGTTTATACTTGCGTACTATTGTTTGTACAGATGAATGTGGTACTTTCAGGCGTTTGGAAATTGCTCCCAAGGATGAACCAGACTTGTGGTCTGACATTTTTTTTCTGAGGTCTTGGCTGATTTCTTTAGATTTTCCCATGATGTCGAGCAAAGAGGCACTAAGTTTGAAGGTAGGCCATGAAATACATCCACAGGTACACCTCCAATTGATTCAAAATATGTTAATTAGCATATCAGAAGCTGTTTAAAGGCACATTCAACTTAGTGTATGTAATCTTCTGACCCACTGGAATTGTGAAATAGTGAATTATAAGTGAAATAATCTGTAAACAATTGTTGGAAGAATTACTTGTGTCATGCACAAAGTAGATGTCCTAACCAACTTGCCAAAACTAAGTGTATGTAAACTTCCGACTTCAACTGTAATCCATTAACATATGAAGAAATACAGCGGGTGAAATAAGTATTGAACACGTCACCATTTTTCTCAGTAAATATTTTTCCAAAGGTGCTATTGACATGAAAGTTTCACCAGATGTTGGTAACAACCCAAGTAATCCATACATACAAAGAAACCAAAACAAATAAGTTCAGAAATTAAGTTATGTGTAATAATGTGAAATGACACAGGGAAAAAGTATTGAACACATGAAGAAAGGGAGGTTCAAAAAGGCATGGAAAGCCAAGACAACAGCTTAAAACTATCAGTAATTAAAAAGCAATCCAGCCCCCTGTCAGTGCAAATTAATATCAGCTGGTTCAGTCCCAACTGATGGCCTACAAAAAGGTCTCATTGCCAAGGTGTCACACAAGACACATCTCATGATGGGTAAAACCAATGAGCTGTCGCAAGACATTCGCAACCTAATTGTTGCAAAACATAATGATGGCATTGGTTATAGGCGCATTTCTAAGCTTCTGAATGTTCAAGTGAGCACTTTTGGGGCCATAATACGGAAGTGGAAAGACAATCATTTCACCATAAATTTGCCTCGACCAGGTGCTCCTCGTAAATTTGCCCATTCATCCTTCCTTCAATTATGTGAAGTTTGCCAGTACCATTTGCTGAAAAGCAGCCCCACACCATGATGTTCCCACCTCCAAACTTCACTGTTGGTATGGTGTTTTTAGGGTGATGTGCAGTGTCATTTCTCCTCCAACCATGGTGTGTATTAGGACATCCAAACAGTTCAATTTTGCTCTCATCTGACCACACTATATTCTCCCAGTATTTCACTGGCTTTTCCAAATGTTGTGCAGCAAACTTTAAACGAGCTTCAACATGCTTTTTTTTCAGCAATGGAGTCTTGTGTGTTAAGCGTGCATACAGGCCATGGCGGTGGAGTGCATTACTTAATGTTTTCTTTGAGACAACTGTACCTGCTAATTGCAGGTCTTTTTGTAGCTTTCCACAAGTGGTCCTTGGCTCTTGGACAACTCTTCTGATTATTCTTTTCAGAAATCTTGCGAGAAGCACCTGGTCGAGGCAAATTTATGGTGAAGTGATTGTCTTTCCACTTCCGTATTATGGCCCCAACAGTGCTCACTGGAACATTCAGAAGCTTAGAAATGCGCCTATAACCAATGCCATCATTATGTTTTGCAACAATTAGGTTGCGAAGGTCTTGAGACAGCTCATTGCTTTTACCCATCATGAGATGTGTCTTGTGTGACACCTTGGCAATGAGACCTTTTTGTAGGCCATAAGTTGGGACTGAACCAGCTGATATTAATTTGCACTGACAGGGGGCTGGATTGCTTTTTAATTACTGATAGTTTTCAGCTGTTGTCTTGGCTTTCCATGCCTTTTTGAACCTCCCTTTCTTCATGGGTTCAATACTTTTTCCCTGTGTCATTTCACATTATTACACATAACTTAATTTCTGAACTTTTTTGTTTTGGTTTCTTTGTATGTATGTATTACTTGGGTTGTTACCAACATCTGGTGAAGCTTTCATGTCAATAGCGCCTTTGGAAAAATATTTACTGAGAAAAATGGTGACGTGTTCAATACTTATTTCACCCGCTGTACTTGTTATCAGTCCATAACAATTAGGAGTTGATGGTGAAACCAGAAAGCAGCACACATCTTCGTGCACTGAGAGTGTGAGGATTTAAGAGAGCGGCCAACAATCAAGACTTCTCTAGAAATCTACTAAGTGTGTGAAAGGATTTTGGAATTACTACTTGCATCAGCAGTCACTAATAGTGTTTGGATTTTACAATCCCGGTTATTCACTGAATTACCATTCAGCAGTAAGTGTCCCAGGTCAGGCTAAGTTCTCCTCAGGTCTCCAGACACAGCACCATGCTTACCCACTATGTCCTCATAGGCGTTCTCCTCTAAAGTGCTTTTGGAGCTGGGCCGGCTGCTGCCGCGTGTCTCTGTGGAAACAGTGCCATTCTCTGTGGGAGAGAACGGGTACGAGGAGGCCAGGCTGGCCGCATCCTCCAACTCACATGACTCCCTAGAGAGAGAGAGAGAGAGAGAGAGAGAGAGAGAGAGAGAGAGAGAGAGGAGAGAGAGAGAGAGAGAGAGAGAGAGAGAGAGAGAGAGAGAGAGAGAGAGAGAGAGAGAGAGAGAGAGAGAGAGAGAGAGAGAGAGAGAGAGAGAGAGAGAGAGAGAGAGAGAGAGAGAGAGAGAGAGAGAGAGGAGAGAGAGAGAGAGAGAGAGAGGAGAGAGAGAGAGAGAGAGAGAGAGAGAGAGAGGAGAGAGAGAGAGAGAGAGAGAGAGAGAGAGAGAGAGAGAGAGAGAGAGAGAGAGAGAGAGAGAGAGAGAGAGAGAGAGAGAGAGAGAGAGAGAGAGAGATAGATAGATAGATAGATAGATAGATAGATAGATAGATAGATAGATAGATAGATAGATAGATAGAGAAATCAAGGGGTTTGATGAAGGGAGAATCATAGAGGAAAAGAGGGAGGACAGTGAGCGGTAGGGAGGTAAAGAGGGGAAGAAACAGGGAGGATGAAAAAAGCAGAAAGAAAATGGTATTTAATCATGCACGGCTGTGTGCTGAGACAGTGGAGAGGAGAGCTGCAGTCCAGAGGGTCTGGCTCATTCCATCCTGACATCCTCTACTGGCCGATTACAATCAACAAGGACCACCTGAGGGGATGAAAGACACTTAGAATGTTCCAAGGAGACCCAAATATGCCTCATCTCTCAACAGCCCTCTATGAAGCTGCCAATTAAACAGAGAGAGAGAGAGAGAGAGAGACCTGGAACACTGGTTCAGAGCACCACTAATATAATTACGCTGACAGCAACATGTGCTCCAATCACAAAGTAATTTTCCTGTTTATTTACCACCAACCCAAACATTTTCTGGAGTTCTGTATGTAAGTACACAGCATGACAGCTTGTGTGTGTCTGGACTCTGAATGCTCAGGACAGGACGGGGAGTGTCCCTCCATTAGATCAGTGAGATCACGCCTGCTATCCTGCTCCATTGACGGCTCATGGCTTTTAAACATGCTCTGAAATTGCCTCTGCCACAGGAATGTTAAACACTGACTCCAAGTCAGGGACATTAAAGGATCTCCTCCTTCTCCCCGCTCATCAAGAGGATCTGGCAAGGCCCTGCCCTCAGTCATTGGCCTAAACAAGTTGTGATCTGAAGGCAATTTGAAGGGGGATAAAGAACGAGGGTAATAAACAATATCAAGTGTTCCAGAAAGACATAACAGGCTAATAGCTGCCTGTCCTGCACAGCTCTATAGCAACATAATGAAGAGGGATGAGGAGGCACACTGGGAACCTTGGGATGTCCATTGCTAAATAACAGGCATGATTAAAGAATAATGCAGTCCTGTTTTGATGTAAGAGTTACTTGGAACGTTGTTGAAAAGCTGTTGGATTTCAAGGATAGAACAATTTATGGTCTTGGACATTAACAGTTTGGCTCGAGCTGAGTAGTGATATTTAAGGATCTTCTATATCAAACATTATTAGAGTGCATTGTGTTATAGAGCTATTTACAGTAATACTTTTCACAGATGGCAGACTTTTGTTAACTGGCCTAAGATGTATAATGTTTGTTCAACGAAAGCCTGGCATTCTTACAAAAGAACACTGGAAAAACGGCAGAAACTCTATTTAACATATTCCATTTCAATGGCAGCATTCTAGACAAATCAAATTTTAAAAAGCCAGAAAAAAACAAAAGCTAGAGCAATATCAATAGAACAATGCGATACTCTTCATATGAGGCCAAAAATACAATCTTTCTAATGCAGGAAAACATTAAGGCCTTGAGAAAATCAACAGCAGATTCAACGTTTATCTGCTTATTATCAAACGCTGAATAGAGGCAGACCTGGTGGAACCAATTCAGTTAGCAGCATCACTATGAAGTGTGTGAGGCTTCTCTACTGGATATCTGACTACAGCCAGAGCCAGACAAAAGGCCAATAATTGAATACACTAGAACACCAACAAAGCGAATGCTGGGTCTGTGATCCTTACCCCCATAAAAACATTCTCAGGACATGTTAGAGACATTTACAAATCCAAGACAAATAAATGTTCTAGCCGTCCATGTGCAACTCTCAGAAAGGAATGAAACAAATTCACTGCCTCTGTTTTTACTGCAGCCTTCAGGATCCATGTTTTGTTGTGCAGCTACATAAATCAGCATCTCCTGTTCGCCATGTTGTTGGATCAGCATGGCTGATTCTGAGGGGGAGGGAGGGCCCGGGGGATAAGATACACATGTTTTAACTGTCTGAGAATGCACTAAGCACAACACAAAACATCAGTTCACTGAACCGTGGACTTACTGACACATGGCATAACAATAAAAGACTACACTCTTAGAACAGAATGTGCTATCTAGAACCTTAAAGGGTTCTTTGGCTGTCCTCATAAGAGAACAATTTGAATAACCCGTTTTGGTTGCAGGTAGAACACTTTTATATACTGGGTTCTACATGGAACTTAAAAGGTTCTAACTGGAACCAAAAAGGGTTCTAAATGGAACCCATTCTCCTATGGGGACAGCCGAATAACTATTTGGAACCCTTTTTTATAAGAGTTTACACGTCTAGAGGTGACGTGACTAGTCTCACCTGGCCTGGAGTCTCTTGGGGGAGCTCCCGTTCCTTGTCAGATTTCTCGTCATGTTGGGTGCAAGGATGGTGGTCAGCAGGGGTGGCGACTCCTCAGAGGCACTGCCAGGAGGTAGTCCGTTGCTTGGCGACGTGCCCTTGTGGTTACGGTTGGTGTTGTACTCAAAGGTGCGTTTAGGTTTGGGCAGGGGGTTGACTGGCATGCCCTCCGGGGTCTGTTGACAGGGGGGCTCTGGGCTCTCGGTCTCTGACCGGGTTGAGCTCACACTGAACCTCTGTCTGGAGAGTTTATCAGACGCCGACAGGGCATCTGGTTCTGTGGCCACGGAACATATGCTGCTGCGCTTACTGGTGCCCCTACTGTCCAAGTCCTCGATCCCACCTATCGTAAAAGACTTCTGTCTCGTTTTGTCTGGTGCATAGCAGTTACTAAGATACCGCGGTGGCTGGCTGGGGCTCTCCTTCAGCACCTTCTCAATCTTTTGTATCCGATTGAGAACAGCAGACGTTTCCTTCCGCACAGACAGGGAGTGCAGGAATAACGCAGAGGAGTCTGTCTTTCCTGGCCTCTTCTGGAAGTGGCCCAGGCCCTCCCTGTCTGAGGCTGCCTCCTCTTCCTCCGTCTCTGGGTAGGAGCACTCTGAGAAAGCCGTACTCATCCTCCGGATGCTCTTGAAGTCAAAGGTCTTCTCACTGCAAGGTGAGGAGAGGAGGCTGGGGCAGCCCTCGCTGCCACCCACACGCTCACCTACAGGCCTCTTCTCCAGACACAGGCTCATCTTAGGCAGAGCCACCCTCCTGCACTCCCATTCTGAGATCTTCTTACGGATGGCCACAGAGGATGCCCCCGACACGGGGCGGCTGAGAGAGAGGGTGCGCTTGTGGCCGTGGTTGGACGAGGGTCCCAGGGAGAGGGTGCTCCAGCTCAGGGGCCCACCACTCAGTCCACCCCCCCCAGGAAGGTACTCCTGTTTCTGGTTCTCTTTCTGCTCCTCCAGGCCCCCCTGGGCCTCCTGACCCACCTGAGCCCCACCAGAGGGCTTGTAGATGGAGAGCTTGTTGTCCAGGCAGCCAATGCTCTTGGACTTGGTAAGTCGGCTCTGGGACGGAAAGTCACAAGAGAGGGAGGCTCCGCTGCTGAGGCTAGCGGTCTTGCTGCTCCAGCCGGCCCGGCCCAAGAGTCTGCCGTCTGTTTTGACGTATCTGACGTGCTGCCTGTTGTCCTCGCTGTCACTAAGCGGGGCGTGGCTCCGCCCCTGTGTGGCAGTGAGAATGGGGGGTGGGGACGCAGACTGGCACCTGGAACGAGAGTGGGGGGGGGGGGGGGGGGGGGGGGGGTTTTACAACGTTACTTTATTTGCTCGCTAATAGCAAAATAATAATTCAGCTCACTAAACAGCTCGCAAGAGTCTGGCGCTGAGAGCTGCTGTGAATTCCTCTCAACACTGCTGACTGCACATTGAGAGAAACTAGGCGAGGAATACCAGTACTTACCTCAGGTGTGTTCAGCTTTCCAGTGGAAGATTCATCATACCAGTACTTACCTCAGGTGTGTTCAGCTTACCAGTGGATGATTCATCATAGCAGTAGTTACCTCAGGTGTGTTCAGCTTACCAGTGGAAGATTCATCATGCCAGTACTTACCTCAGGTGTGTTCAGCTTACCAGTGGAAGATTCATCATACCAGTACTTACCTCAGGTGTGTTCAGCTTACCAGTGGAAGATTCATTATAGCAGTACTTACCTCAGGTGTGTTTAGCTTACCAGTGGAAGATTCATCATACCAGTACTTCCCTCAGGTGTGTTCAGCTTACCAGTGGACGATTCATCATAGCAGTAGTTACCTCAGGTGTATTCAGCTTACCAGTGGAAGATTCATCATGCCAGTACTTACCTCAGGTGTGTTCAGCTTTCCAGTGGAATATTCATCATAGAAGCTTTAAGGTTATAGTACAACAGAGGGGGGAAAACTCTCTCTTTGGAGAAGAAAGAAAAGGAAGGAAAAGCCTTAAACGCCAGAATGTATTTCTAAGATAATAGGCAACATGAAAACTTTGACCACTCATGTAAAATAACCAATAGAAAGTACCCAGCAATGTGACATAACTTTGGCAGTATTGGATCCCTGTTCGACGCCAAAGCAAATACATATCTACAGTAAAAATACATGTGTGGATTTTTCCATATAATTAAAATGATTTGGGTAGAATTTATGCAGACGCCACACACAAAGCCATGGGAATACACCACACTGAGAGACAGATGAGACGCTCTTAGGTCTTACCTTCACCAGCAGCCTACCACACTAGTCCTGAGAGAGTTGTCTGTGTTTCCTGATGCTAACAGCTAACACCCTCACAGAGTGGACGCCGACCCGCCCCCTGGCTCATTATAGACTGGCCCATTGTTCACCTCACACCGACGCTAACTGCTGAGCAATGTGGATAAAACACCCATTCTCACTCATCTCTGACTCTTCCATTTCTACTCCACTCAGAAGACTTTGGGAACTTTCTGGACTTAGCTCCTGACTGAGGCTTGCGAAACCCAAGGCGGTGGTGGGGATCTGATGTCACAGCTAGCGAAGGTTAGAATAACGAGTCTGAGATGGGCTGGGCTGGGCTGGGCTGGGAGGAGGAAGTGATGGCTGTGATCCGAGGTGCAGGTTGGGACAGATCTCTTCACAACTTTGGGCTCTGTCTTTCACACAAGGGTGGGGACTACTGGGGAGAGAGCTGTACAGCACCTGATCACCTGCTGGTCAGAGTCAGACTGTCTCTGGCTCACTGTGGCAGTGACCTACCTCCTTCTGACAAACTGCTATGTCCAAGTGGCCTGCCTTCTCAAACAATCCAAATTGTACATTCTAAATTCTAAACAAGCATTAAGAGTTGACAGAACAAACCTATACTTAGGCCCTTACAGTCTGTTTGTAAAGAAGGAAAGGTTTTGTCGTTATATTAACAGCCCAAAGGAGTGAAGGAAGCAGCAAGATAGATAAATGTAGGTATTAACTTAAGAACGTCCTTTAAAGCTTGATTAAGCGCTCATGTAAATATAATACATGAAATGGAGCCAGTTCAATAGCATTACTGAACTGTACACATATGAAGGTCAAAACATTTCAATTTCCCATACTCAACATGCACTCTTAGAAAACATGGTTCTTCAGCTGTCCCATAGGAGAACCCTTTTCGGTGCCAGGTAGAACCTTTTTGGTTCCAGGTAAAACCTTTTTGGGTTCCATGTAGTACTCTCTGTGGAAAGGGTTCTACATAGAATCCAAAAGGGTTTTCTACCTGGAGCCGAAGAACCCTTTTAGGTTCTAGATAGCACCTTTATTTCTAAGAGTGTAGAGTAGTCCTATTATAGAACAAATAACAATATGAAGGACAATAAGTATTTCAATTGCAGTGCCTTCAGAAAGTATTCATAACCCTTGACTTATTCCACATTTTGTTGTGAATTCCAAATGGATTACATATATGTTTTTTCTCACCCATCTACACACAATACCCCATAATGATACAGTAAAAACATGCTTTTAGACATTTATGCACATTGTTTTAAAAATGTAATATCTAATTTATATAAGTATTCACACCCCTGAGTTAATACTTTGTAGAAGCACCTTAAGCAGAGATTACAGCTGAGTCTTTCTGGGTAAGTCTCTAAGAGCTGTCCTCACTTGGATTGTGCAACATTTGCACATTATTATTTTCAAATTTCATCAAGATCTGTCAAAGTGGTTGTTGATCATTACTAGAAAAAACATTTTCAAGTCTTGCCATAGATTTTCAAGTAAATTTAAGTCAAAACTGTAACTCAGGAACATTCACTGCCTTCTCGGTAAGCAACTCCAGTGTAGATTTGTCCATTTGTTTTAGGTTATTGTCCTGCTGAAAGGTGAATTAATCTCCCAGTGTCTGGTGGAAAGCGGACTGAACCAGGTTTTCCTCTAGGATTTTGTCTGTACTTAAGATCCATTAAAAAACGTCCCAGTCTGGAACGATTACAAGCATACCCATAACATAAAGCAGCCACCACTATGCTTGAAAATATGGAGAGTGGTGCACAGTAATGTGTTGTATTTGATTTGACCCAAACATAACACGTATTCAGGGCAAAAAGGTATTGATACACCATCCAAGTGTAATTAATAACTTTACCATGCGCAAAGGGATATTCAAGGTCTGCTTTTTGTATTTGTACCCATCTACCAATAGGTGCCCTTATTTTGAGAGGCTTTGGAAAACATCCCTGGTCTTTGTGGTTGAATCTGTGTTTGAAATTCACTGCTCGACCGAGGGACCTTACAGATAATTGTATGTGTGGGGTACAGAGATGAGGTAGTCATTAAAAAAATCATGTTAAACACTATTATTGCACACAGAATGAGTCCATGCAACTTATTAAGGGCATATTTACTCCTGAACGTATGTAAGCATGCCATAACAAAGGGGTTGATACTTATTGTCTCAAGACATTTCAGCTTTTCATTTTTTATTAATTCCAAAAATGTATGAACAAATTATTACACATTGACATTATGGGGTATTTAATCCATTTTAAATTCAGGCTGTAACACAACAAAATGTGGAAAAAGTCAAGGGGTGTGAATACTTTCTGAGGGCAGTGTATGGTAAGTGAGTTAACCAGTGGAACTTGACAGATTAACCCACACCACCAATCAGCACGTAGGAACAAGGCCATAGGGATCTACAGTATGTATGAGAACCAGATCACTACAGATTAGCTCTGAGGGACTACTGTATCTAACTTCTCCAGTTGAAACTGCTTGGTTTCGCATAATGAGGTAAAGGGGAGTGAAACTGGCCCCACATGCCTGGTTTGGACATGGGGGTTGGACTCTTTATTCATACATCATCGTTTAGTAGTGCTAGCTAGATCACGTTCCAGTTGACTGTGGTAAAAGTCCAAAAGTTATGTCCAATTATCCAGTGTGTTTAAAATGGAAACATATGCGATATGGTTTCAAGGGAAAGCAAATGGATAAAGACCAAACGGATGACTTTCAGTAACCAACATTCTCAAGGTTGATCCCCATTTATCAGTTCTGTAATTAATGTACATTTAGTTTTGATTTGTCAAATCAATTTGTAAGAATATATCTAAAAAGCATTTTGATGGAGCTATGTTCAATAATAAGCTTCTGCTGGAGAAACATTACTGCAAATGACCTTTACATCAAACTGTACAGTATATATCCACAGTATTGCTCCAAATGCACATTATATACTGAATAAGAATATAAACGCAACATGTAAAGTGTTGGTCTCATGTTTCATGAGCAGAAATAAAAGATTCCAGAAATGTTCCATACGCACAGAAAGCTTATTTCTCTCACATTTTGTGCACAAATTTGTTTACATCCCTGTTAGTGAGCATTTCTACTTTGTCAATTTAATCCATCCGCCTGACAGGTGTAGCATATCAAGAAGCTGATTAAACAGCATGATCATTACCCAGGTGCACCTTGTGCTGGGAATATAAAAGGCCACTCTAACATGTGCAGCCACAGATGTCTCTAGTTTGTGCAATCTGTTGCCAGGTAATTGAATGTTAATTTCTCTACAGAAGCCGCTTCCAACGTCGCTTCAGAGAATTTCTAACCAACCATTAAGTCTAACCAACCTCATAACCATGTGTAACCATGCCAGCCCAGGACCTCCACATCCATCTTCTTCACCTACGGGATCGTCTGAGACCAGCCACCCGGAGAGCTGATGAAACAGAGGAGTATGTCTCTCTGTAATAAAGCCCTTTTGTGGGGAAAAACTAATTCTGATTGGCTGGGCCTGGCTCCCCAGCGGGTGGTCCTGCGTAACAATTGCTTAACACTATGGGCTACTGTATGTTTAAGCTTAAACTCTATTGGACCAGTTAGGTTCGCTACTGGAGTAGTAGGGAGAAATGGAGGCCGCACAACTGAATAATTTAAGAAAATAATTGTACAATGAGCTCAATATGAATTCAATACATCAACAGTACAATAGACTTAGATATCGGCCATATATTCCACCTATAGTTTACTAGGGTGCACCCAACTCTATTTTAATCTGAGGGTATCTCAGCTTTCAATGTTCAAAGTTCAATACATATACAATAAACATGAATCCACAGAAAAACACAACCCATTTCACAAATACTGACTTATAAACCACTATGAGATGGAATCAAATGTGAGTGACTGTGCATATCAACAAACACTGTAAGGTGTTTAAATGTGGTATGTGCTTATGACAGTCCCACTGCAATGTATGGTGCAATGATGTCTTGCGACAATAATTCCTACCATACCGTTGTATGGCAGTGCAAATTCTGTTTCCACCGAGGAAAAGAAAAAATAAATATTCACATGCAAATCTTCTTACGGACATCCTGGGTTCAGGCGGCTCGCCATCCTTGGTGGAGCTGAATCCATACTCAAAAAAACGTAACTGTTTTACAAATAGGAACACGCAATATATATACCATGAGTAACTTTCATATAAACATTAATATAGCTCTTAGCTTTAATGTCTTACAGGAATAAAAAAAATTAAACGTAGTTAAAATGCTTTACACTTTAACTACAGCACCAGGCTCACATTAACTAAACAATAAACTAGCCTGGGCAATGCAAAGGACTTTACACAACTGCAGCACCAGGCTCACGTGGACTGAACAATACACCTATACACCATTTCTTATAAAGAAATCTAAAACATAACTGTGTACCATAATGGATTATGATAATAGCTCATTTAGTTTCATAAACGTATGAAAACTAAAATAGTTTGCCATGCATGATTAGCATGATCACAAACATTTGCTATTTCAATTGATCGATAGCTGAGCTAGCCTAAATGTTAACGGCTTGTGCGTTTGCTTGGTTCAGAATGAACACGCACAAAATGCTAGCAATAGCATAGCTAGCCTAATCGCTAGCGGCTCCTTCTCCTTATGAAAACTCACAAAATCCTGGCATCAATCTTTCCCTCAACCCCTTCACAGCACGTTTGGGTAGATAAGTTAATAACCGGTTCTCTTTTTAGAAGACGTCAGTTTTATACTTTTTTTATCACTACGATTTGAAACTTTGTTTTTCTTCCATAGAATGGCGGTAGCTCTACACGTTCCGTTCTAGCTCCTTTTCTACATGTTGGAGCCCACTGGTGTAGAACGTGAGGTTAGGAGAGGGAATAAGATAGAATATTGAGTTTTGATTGGCTCAAAATAAACTGCTCGTCATGCAACTTCTGACAGCTAGTTTGTAATAGCTGTCCACTTTCAAACATATCACAATATAATATAATATGATCGGTTACTGGAATCTTACTAGTAATGATAAGTATTCAACATTAGTTGACCTACGTTACACCTGGCTCCCAAGTGGGCGGGCCTATGCCATCCCAGGCACACCAATGGCTGCGCCCCTGCCCATCCTGTGAAATCCATAGATTAGGGCCTTAAACAATTATTTAAATTGACTGATTTCCTTATATGAACTGTAACTCAGTAAAATTGTTGAAATTGTTGCATGTTGTGTTTACATTTTTGTTTAGTATAAATTCAGTCTGGTTCTTGTGCCCCAGTGTAATATCACTGTAGACGTATTTCAAATAGCAACAGACCCTGTGTAATATATTGATTCAAACATCCCCTATCCACCTATTAGACCATTATACCCACATTTAAGTTAAATCAGTCGGTAGAATAACAACGCACGTTCAAAAATACTCCCTTAGGCACGCCCTTGTCAAGATTACTCCAGGAGCCATAAAAAGCTAGTTTGACTGCAGTACTTTTCACACAAAAAGAAAACATCAAGTGCAGAATTCTCCAGTACGGATAGCTGCATTGGGGGTCTGTGGGGGTGTTCTGTTGGTCAGGACTGGCCAGTTAAAACAAGCCTGGCTCTGGCTCTGGGCAGCTTCAACTGTGGCGACCACACATGTACTGAGCTGGGTGCCAGTGAGGGCCTGGCTCCTGGGTCCTGGACCCACTGTCCTCCAGACAGGGCACATCACATCAACCACAGGCCACTTCCTATTCTGTTGATAGAAAGGGCCAAAACATGAGGGCTTCCAGTAACCCAGATAAATAGATAGATTTTCAAAAAGAAAAACGAGAGAAGACATTAACATCCCCTCTATTTAACTTTGAGCTTCACCCTCAAGACACACTCTCTCTTCCTCTCATAAATGTGTTTTATTTTATTTCCTTTTACCTTTTTATAGATTTATATCCAGCTTTCCAGTGACTTAATTAGATTTTCAGCAATTATCTTTTCTATTAAAATAAGTGCCCATCATTGCCCTGCTGCACCCCTCCCAGATCTTATAGAGAAGTTGTCTTCTGAGTATTCTTTCCTGCCAAGGAATGATAATGACTTACCAACAGAATCATTTTTATTTTAAAAAAGACTAGGAAGGTAGGGGCAAGTATATAACACTGCTCTTTCGGTGCATAAATTACAGTTTCCTCTCTTAAATCAACGTGATAAAAAATGATAGAAACATCATGAACTGTGTAGAGTGTTGATGGTAACAGAGCTAGGGAATGTTATTGTTTCTAGAGAACTGTGTAGAGTGTTGATGGTAACAGAGCTAGGGAATGTTATTGTTTCTAGAGAACTGTGTAGAGTGTTGATGGTAACAGAGCTAGGGAGTGTTATTGTTTCTAGAGAACTGTGTAGAGTGTTGATGGTAACAGAGCTAAGGAGTGTTATTGTTTCTAGAGAACTGTGTCGAGTGTTGATGGTAACAGAGCTAGGGAGTGTTATTGTTTCTAGAGAACTGTGTAGAGTGTTGATGGTAACAGAGCTAAGGAGTGTTATTGTTTCTAGAGAACAGTGTAGAGTGCTGATGGTAACAGAGCTAGGGAGTGTTATTGTTTCTAGAGAACAGTGTAGAGTGTTGATGGTAACAGAGCTAGGGAGTGTTATTGTTTCTAGAGAACTGTGTAGAGTGTTGATGGTAACAGAGCTAAGGAGTGTTATTGTTTCTAGAGAACTGTGTCGAGTGTTGATGGTAACAGAGCTAGGGAGTGTTATTGTTTCTAGAGAACTGTGTCGAGTGTTGATGGTAACAGAGATAGGGAGTGTTATTGTTTCTAGAGAACTGTGTTTATCTCTTTGGACTGGGTTCTTTAGATGAGCGATGGGGTACATTTGTTAGATTCAAACACTACCAGAGTAGATTATCGGAAGGAGACCAGGACTAACTACACTCTTAGAAAAAAGGGTTCCAAAAGGGTTCTTCGGGTGTCCCCATAGGATAACCCTTTTTGATTCCAGGGAGAACAATCTGTGGAGAACACTCCTACATGGAACCTAAAATGATTCTACCTGGAAGCAAAAGGGTTGTACCTGGAACCAAAAAGGGTTCTTCAAAGGGTTCTCCTATAGGGACAGCCGAATAACCTTTTTAGGTTCTAGATAGCACCTTTTTTCTAAGAGTGTATCTAACTTAGGAGACATGGTGAGGTAACAGAAAAACAACTACTCAGCACAAAATCAGTTTCTCTTAAAACTCCTCACAGGCTATGGTGTTTTCACACTGGGTCAATGTACCAGCCAGGGCTGTAGCTAGCTTCCAACTGGCAGTCCTTCTCAAGGTTATTCACATAAGACATCCAACTAAAACACGTCAGAGCCACAGCCACTGACTGCTGTGTTATACAAGGACATATAGCACTTGGTAAACTAACATCCTGACAGACTACACACCAAGTAGCAGATGGTGAAGGCTTGCAGTTGCACCCCTGTGAGTCCGATGTAAGCATTCCATGCCAGTTCCTGTAGATCTTAAATCTTCACTCTAAGCCTAGTTTCAGAGGACACAGTCTGTGTATATATAGTGTTGGAGGGAAAGACAGATCACAGAACAGAACAGTCTATCGCCACCACTTTCATTACGAGCCCTGTTTGTTTCTCTGTTCCAGGAGGAAGATGTCATCTCTCAACATGGTAACTCAAACAAGCCTCTGCTCAGACCAGAAAGAGTTTATAGTTGAATGGGGTCCTATTCCAGAATGTAGAGGATGGCTTACAAAGGCAGAGACTACTAGTCTTATCCCTGCTTCCCTGTAACTCTGGAGAAAAGCCAGACATAATACTGCAGCCAATCAGTACTTCCTTATTACTAATGACGTAATGTTAACAACTGTGGGTTGATGAGCCATGTCACCTACTGTATGCAGTGTATCACTCATAGTGGGATCCCACTCATACAGACTTACAAAAATAACTTTCCACCCTAAAGAAAATGTCCTGACTGAGGCAATAAAGGATATGAACACCTGCGCTGGTTATTACTGACATCATAGTGCATGTTGAGAGCCATCCCCTTTCTATCCACTCCCTACCCCTCCCCCTCCCCTCCCCCTCCCCCTGGCAGTGATGTCACTGACCTGTCGGGGATGTCCCGGGGCACATTAGCCCCTCTTGCTCGGGGTGCAGCCTTGGAACTTTTGTTGGCAGTCATCGTCACCCTGGGACCGCCCACTCGCCTGATGGACAGACAGACAGACAGGATACAACACATGAAACTCCCCAGCCGTAACATTTTCAATACATCAATATACAACATATTGAAGTCTTTGTGATTGTTTGGGTGAGGGTATACTTGTAGCCGTGTACATGTTGTGTTTATAAATCACGTCATTACTTACTGTTAATAAACTGCAGTAATAAGAAAATGTGTTATGTGAAATAAAGAGTTACCCAAAACACTCACGCTTGAATTTGAGACTTTGAGAGTATAAGTGGGTCAATGTGCTCTGTGCATATTTTGCCAAAACCATCACAAATATGGAGCTTAATCTCAGCCATGGGAGTGCCATATCAGATATCAGATGGATGACTTCACTGGATTCCAAACACCAGAGCATAAAGTACAACAGCCAAGGAGAGAAAGGGCTGTGCTGTGTGAGGGACCCATCTGTGCTGTAGGCTCTGCTCTGATAATCCAGCACCTCTCTCTCTCTTCTCATACAAATTAATGGGAATACAGTAATCATGAGGTCACCGCTCCAAACGAGAATGGGCCCTGAAGTCTCACAACAGAAGACAAATGTCTTTGGTTGCCACAGAAACGGCAGAAATATTTCTGAATCATTCAGGCCAGTTGGACAGGGGATCTGGGCTTGTTTAAAATACACCTTCAATCTCACTCCATTGTTATCCCATCAATTTAGAGAGCACAAAACTTTAAAAGGTAGAATTAAAGAAATTATAGCACACGGTCTCTAGATTGTAATTACGGTGCACCCTTAAAATCGCTGTTTGCGATTGAAGTGGGCAAGAATAGCTAGTATTTGCAAACACTGCACAGAGCCAACTAAAGATAGGAGACACTCCATCCCCTTCTGATTGGAATGTGTGTTTGTATACGTCTCTGCTTGACTAGAGCAGCCAAGATTAACAGACTTGCTCTCTTCCCATGAACGTGGGCTAGAGGGCTAAAAAAAAAAGCCTGGCTTTGTTTTTATTGCAGATATTAGTTTTAGAGGCTTGTGGTTTGTGTGCTGCTGAAGGCTCTGAGGACTCAGGCTAAACAGGGAGAGAGACATGTTTCTCTGATCTGACTGACAAGACTGAAGGAGGAGAGATTACTAGAAACTAACTAGGTTTCCCCTTTCATCTGTGAATTAATTGTCAGAGTAGAGACTCAAAATGGGTGCAAAATTCTACAAAGATCCAGAAAAAAGGACCTTGTACAGTTTGTACCCTAGAACAAATTAACTTGCGAGCTAAATGTCCATGAATGTTTCATGTGTTTCAACCTTTCGCCAAATTAATATAGTTGGTTCAGAGTTCATTTTGATATTTCAACCTGTGTGTCCTGATCGCGTCTGGTGTGGATGGACAAAATCAACATGCACACGATGGCGGACGCACGCGCGTGCCAGGTCTAGTCAGCAAGTGAGCCAAATGGGCCATCACATTTACACTACTCTGATCAACATTATATTCAACCAAAGGGAAATGACTTCCAGTCTTGCATATTTCTCTGCCTGATAATGTAGTTCATATGATTGCCATTATCATAATTTCACCAAAACATCTTTATTATATATTCATGTATTATTGTGTTGAAATGGATGTTCAGATCAAATGTGTTGTTGTTTCTGACATCGCAGACATCAGCAGCCTGAGGAACCCGAGTTAGTAACCTGTGTTCCTGTGTGGTTCATTTGGAAGAGCATGGTGCTTGTAACGCCAGCGTTGGGAGTTTGATTCCCACGGGGGACCAGTACCAAAAAAGTATGAAAAAGTGTGCACTCACTACTGTAACTCGCTCTGGATAAGAGTGCCTGCTAAATGACGTAAATGTCAATGAACATCCTGTAATTTCACCATAACCAGTCCCTGGATGCCCACATGTCCCTGCACAGTTTCCTCCCTTCAAATGCCAATATCATATAAAAATACAGTCACAGCACTAAAACAACCTCTCTTCCAAAGTGTTTTGGTTTCTATGGAGGTCAATAGAAAACCCAGAGAGATCAGAGGTGGGCAGGAGGGAGGGTGCTGGGCTCTGGTCAGAAGCTGTTTGTTTACTAGGAGTAGTTATATGAAGCAGCAGTAGCCCTAGAGGAGCTGAGCTGAGCCCTATAGAGACATATGAGGAGAGAGAAGGCATTCCTGCTGTCAGCTATTTCCTGTTTTAGTGGACTGAGAGGACAGGGCAAACGTCTTCATTTTGATCCAGCAGCACAGGGAATTGCCAGAATATCCTGACAGATCCTAACAACTGCAGTTGTTTTGGTTCATTCGGATTTTCTTCAGGCAGGGAAAGCCAAGGTATTTAGAATGTGAGCCTTGGAGAGCAGTGATGGTGATTAAGCTACACTCAAACAAATAGCCATAGGCTCTGGACTGTATTTATTTCTGTGCACACAACCCAAAGGTATACTTGGAGCTTCACCTGCATACTCTTTCACTTACTCACCAACATTAAAAGGCGTGTGAGAAAAACAGACGATGAAAGCAAATCCGTGGAGGCTCCTCTGAGGAGGAAGGAGAGGACCATACTCCTCAGTGAATTTAATACAAATAAAAAGTGAAACATTATAAAAAATTATAAAATTATACTAAACATATTCACGTAACCAAATATTTGATTAAAACACACTGGTGTGCAATGAAGGTCTACAGTAGCCTCAACAGCACTCTGTAAGGTAGCTCCATGGTGTAGCCGGAGGACAATAAGTTTCCGTCCTCCTCTCGGTACATTGACTTCAATAAAAAACCTAGGAGGCTGATGATTCTCACCCCCTTCCATAGACTTACACAGTAATTATGACAACTTCACGAGGACGCCATCTAACCTATAAGAACTCTTGCAGCATGAACTGACATATTGTTCACCCAATCAAAGGATCAGAGAATAAATCTAGTACTGAAAGCATAAGCTACAGCTAGATATCACTGCAGTGCATAAAATGTGGTGAGTAGTTGACTTAAAGAGAGAGAATGACAATAGTTGAACAGTTTTGACCAAATAATTTATTTAAAAATGAAGGAGAAGAAAGAGAAAAATTCACTTAGCTGGCAAATACAGCTAGGTAGTTTAGCCTACTCAAACACCCTGCTCAAACAGAGAGGGATGCTATGTTAGCTAGCTGGCTATGGCTATCCAACACTGGAGCTCTTCCAAGTACACTGTACTGCATGATTGCAAACGGAACGAAGCGGGGATAAACACATCTGAATTTGTCCAATAGAAACTCTCGTTTGCAACTGTTGGACTAATGATTACACCCTAGACCGGCAAGATGCAGGCAAGAGTGTGCAAGGCGGTATTGAATATGTCACTGTCACCTTGATTACTCACATTTTTCTCTCGACCTGTGCACCTACGTTTTAAACTTTAATTCATAGGAAAGGTTGTAGCAATCTCATGATGGGTATAGAGAAAATGTTAGTATCATGTAGTAGCCTAAACCTATCGATGTTACATTGAACTGGGTGAATGGAATATAAATGGTAGTCATCCAATATGCTGTAATAGAAATAAGGCCATGCTCGTCAAAATGTATAATCGTCCTCCCTCATTTTAAACTTCACAGACCACCACTGAAGCACATTAAATATTGGATGAAATTTTGAGAATATCAGATGTCTGAAAATATTGCTATTTCTTTTAAATACCTGCTACAGCTTGATGAAATATTCAGGGGAGAAGCGTTTTTTGCCAGTGAGGCTGAATATTTTCATTGACTTGTTGAAAGATGCACAGCTGTAAAAATACTGACAACTACGGATAAAAACACTTTCAATTGTAACATCTGGAAAGCAAATACAGTACGCTTAGAAAAAAAGATAGAACCATTAAGATTAGCCTATCAAAACAAATTATTTATAGGCCTACGTATCAATTTTGTATGTACTTCAGATCAGTACAGTTTCCAAATATGAGGCTTACTGCCTATACCTACATTGAGCGTACAACGTACAACACATTAGTAACACCTGCTCTTTCCATGACATAGACTGACCAGGTGAATCCAGGTGAAAGCTATGATCCCTTATTGATGTCACACCTATTATCTACTTCAATCAGTGTAGATGAAGGGGAGGAGTTAATTAAAGAAGGATTTAAAGCCTTGAGACAATTGAGACATGGATTGTGTATGTGTGCCATTCAGAGGGTGAATGGGCAAGACAAAATATTTAAGTGCCATTGAACGGGGTATGGTAGTAGGTGGTTTGACTGTGTCATGAACTACAACGCTGCTTTTTTTAAACGATCAACCGTTTCCCGTGTGTATCAAAAATGGTTGATCACACAAAGGAAATCCAGCCAACTTGACATAACAGTGGGAAGCATTGGAGTCAAAATGAGCCAGCATCCCTGTGGAACACTTTCGACACCTTGTAGAGTCCATGCCCCGATGAATTGAGGCTGTTCTGAGGGGGTGCAAGTCAAAAGCGGGTGCAAGTCAGTATTTGGAAGGTTTTCATAATGTTTTGTACACTCAGTATACAGTACCAGTAAAAGCTTTGGACACACCTACTCATTCAAGGGTTTTTCTTTATTTTTACTATTTTCTACATTGTAGAATAATAGTGAAGACATCAAAATGAAATGAAATAACACATATGGAATCATGTAGTAATATATTTTGTTTTAGATTCTTCAAAAGTAGCCACCCTTTGCCTTGATGATAGCTTTGCGTCATCCGAGTTTGGCCGGTGTAGACCGTCATTGTAAATAAGAATTTGGCGGGTAATGTTTCGGAGGACGCATGACTCGATCTTCGCCTCTACCAAGCTCGTTGGGGAGTTGCAGCGATGCGATCGCAATTGGATATTACGAAATTGGGGGAAAAAAATACTACAAAAATTTTAGAATAATAATAATAATAATAAGCTATAAACTACAAGCTCGGCGCTAGCTCTCTGTAAGCTACCTTTTAAAGTGTCACAAACAAGACCATTTGTCAGGCTCTGGCCATAGAGAAGCAAATAGGCTTCACCGATGTCCAGTCCGGGTCCGGACCTCTGCCCTACTCCCCGCACCCGGCCTCCAGTGCGTGCGTCTAGCCAGGTGCGTCCCGTGCCAGCTCCACGCATCCGACCTCCGGTGCGCCTCCCCAGTCCGGTACGACCCGTACCGGCTCCCCGCACCCAACCTCCAGCGAAGGTCCGCAGCCCGCAACCTCCAGCGAAGGTCCGCAGCCCTGAACCTCCAGCGAAGGTCAGCAGCCCTGAACCTCCAGCGAAGGTCAGCAGCCCTGAACCTCCAGCGAACGTCAGCAGCCCTGAACCTTCAGCGAAGGTCAGCAGCCCTGAACCTCCAGCGAAGGTCAGCAGCCCTGAGCCTCCAGCGAAGGTCAGCAGCCCTGAGCCTCCAGCGAAGGTCAGCAGCCCTGAGCCTCCAGCGAAGGTCAGCAGCCCTGAGCCTCCAGCGAAGGTCAGCAGCCCTGAGCCGTCATCCACGGCCGTAGCCCGGAACCTCCAGCGAAGGTCCGTAGCCCGGAACCTCCAGCGAAGGTTCACTCTGGTGTGGGTCGTTGTCGTTATAATTCGCAGTCACGGTGAAAGTAAGCGTGTTTTCGTTACGTACGTTAATTAGTGTGTTTTGTTAACGTGACGTTTTCCCTTAGTGTTTTGTTTTTCTGTGTTCGTTAGTTCGTCATTCCCTTTTTGTATATACATAGTATTTGTTAACTTAAGTACATAGTATAATAAAAACCATGTCGAACTACTATCCTTGTGCTGCGCTTTGGTCTCTCCACACACACAACCGTGACACCATTTCTCTCCTGGAATGTCAAAGCAGCAGCAAACTTTCAAACCATGTTCAGTATGAGGTGGTCATGGCTCTTGTGTCTAGGGCTAAAGTACGACAATGTCTCAAATGGCTCCCTATTCCCTATATAGTGCACTACTTATGAACAGAGGCCTATGGACATCTGTTCAAAACATCAGACCAACATTAATTTTTTACATCTTCAATAAAAGAGTCCTGAGGAAACATTTTGTATTATCTCTTATGAATTACTTTAGGCCCAACCTTTGGCACTTTGGATTTCCTTGTTATTACCACAATGTTATGGTCACTACAGCAAATAGAAACATTAGTAAAGATATGATCAATACAAGTGATACAATACAATCTGTCACAGGTTCAACACTTTTGGTATGCACTCTAGCTGGTTGAGTGATAACCTGGGTCATATTACAGGCATTAGTCACAGTTAGAAGCTTCCTCTTGAGAGGACAGCTAGATGCTAACCAGTCAATGTTCAGGTCACCCAGGAAATAGACCTCTCTGTTAACATCACGCACATTATCAAGCATTGCACACATATCATCCAAATACTGACTGCTGGCACTTTGTATATGAGATTTAAGAACACTGCATACTAAACTTCTATTTTCAGTCATTTATAAATGTCAAGGAAGAGATGCTCAGATGAGACCAGTGGTGTAGTGGAATGTAAACGCAAGTAAACACACGTTATTTAGGTGAGACACCAGCTTTACTTGACCCACAATGGTTAACTACCTATACAGGAATGCACCTACCTGTCAGATATTGACATGGAAGTTGAGTATTGACTTAACATTCAGTGAACGTTATGAACAAGACACAGCCTGGAATGATGACAAAAGGGAGCTAACAACTGTCCTTTCAACAGGCTGCCTGTCCTCCCACCTCTGCATTCTAGTCGAGTCATGCTGCGTTTACATGGTCTGAATCCCAAATGGCAGTCTATTCCCTACATAGTGCAGTACTTTTGACCAGAGCCTTATGGGTCCTGGTCTAAAGTAGGTCACTATAGGAAATAGAGTGCCATTTGGGAATGATAGCAGGCAGGATGACAGCAGGAAGATTTACAACCACTGTGCCCCCACCAAGGGTCCACAGACAACCAGAAGTGAACTGCAGGTTAACCCTGGCCCTGCATGCCTGAGGCTCATACATAATACATACAGTGCATTTGGAAAGTATTCAGACCCCTTTACTTTTTCCACAATTTGTTACGTTACAGCCTTATTGTAAAATTGATTTAAATATTTTTTTCCCCTCATCAATCTACACACAATACCCCATAATGACAAAGCGAAAACAGGTTTGTAGAAATTTTTGCAAATGTATTAAAAAACAGAAATACCTTATTTACGTAAGTATTCAGACTATTTGCTATGAGACTCGAAATTGAGCTCAGGTGCATCCTGTTTCCATAGATCATCCTTGAGATGTTTCTACAACCTGATTGGAGTCCACCTGTGGTAAATTAAATTGATTTGACATGATTTGGAAAGGCACACACCTTTCTATATAAAGTCCCACAGTTGACAGTGCATGTCAGAGTAAAAACCAAGCCATGAGGTTGAAGGAATTATCCGGAGAGCTCCAAGGCACAGATCTGGGGAAGGGTACCAAAACATTTCTGCAGCATTGAAGGTCCCCAAGAACACAGGGGCCTCCATCATTCTTGAAGAAGTTTGGAACCACCAAGACTCTTCCTAGAGCTGGCCGCCCGGCCAAACTGAGCAATCAGGGGAGAAGGGCCTTGGTCAGGGAGGTGACCAAGAACCCAATGGTCACTCTGAAACCCTCCAAAGTACCTCTGTGGAGATGGGAGATACTTTCAGAAGGACACAATCTCTGCAGCACTCCACCAATCAGGCCGTTATGGTAGAGTGGCCATACGGAAACGACTCCTCAGTAAAAGGCACATGACAGCCCGCTTGGAGTTTTGTCAAAAGGCACCTAAAGACTCTCAGACCATGAGAAACAAGATTCTTTGGTCTGATGAAACCAAGATTGAACTCTTTGCCTGAATGCCAAGCGGCACGTCTGGGGAAAACCTGCCACCATCCCTACGGTGAAGCATGGTGGTGGCAGCATCATGCTGTGGGGATGTTTTTCAGCGGCAGGGGTTGGGATTGGGAGACTAGTCAGGATCGAAGGATAGATGTACAGAGAGATCCTTGATGAAAACCTGCTCAGGACCTCAGACTGGGGCGAAAGTTCACCTTCCTACAGAACAATGACCCTAAGCACACAGCCAAGGCAATGCAGGAGTGGCTTCGGGACAAGTCTCTGAATGTCCTTGAGTGGCCCAGCCAGAGCCCGGACTTGAACCTGATCAAACATCTCTGGAGAGACCTGAAAATAGCTGTGCAGCGAAGCTCCCCATCCAACCTGACAGAGCTTGAGAGGATCTGCAGAGAAGAATGGGAGAAACTCCCCAAATACAGGTTTGCCAAGCTTGTAGCGTCATACCCAAGAAGACTCTGGGCTGTAATTGCTTCCAAAGGTGCTTCAACAAAGTACAGAGTAAAGGGTCTGAATACTAATGTAAATGTTTTGTATTTTTAATACATTTGAAAAATGGAAAATACTCCACATCAATGGAGATTAGTTTCTTGTCCTACTTACATTTGCGATAAGCACTGATTGAGCAACTGGTTGAGCAAGTAATGTTGTTCCACAGTAGTTGCAAGGAATACAAATAACTATCCTGTGTTATGATCTCTATGAATAATGACTAACATTTTTAAAAGACAGGCCTATCAAAAAAATGTTCAAGTTATATGTTTAATCTTGCCAGGTTCCTCAGAGCCAGTTACAGTTATATCCCCAGGCAGAAGGCAAAATGTTTGGCATGTACCTGGGTTCAGTTAGTTAAAGCTATTTTTTCTAATACATTTACTCTTTCCCTAACTGTCTACATGACTTACAGTATGTTCCAGCCAAACCACTATCTCATAACTGTCCTGTTGTGTCTTAGCCATACCATATTCTACAGCAAAAGGCATATGAGGCTGGATAATATCAGTTACTATATGTCCAGTTACTATGTCCTTACTGTACCATTAGATACAAACTATGCTGTTTGTTGAGGAGGCAGGTCTGTGTGTGTTCCTGAGACAGTTCGGGGTGGAACTGAACAGCTCTTTGTGTGGGAAAACTCATGGTTAAAAAGTAAGCCCTTTATCGGGTGACCAAAACACACAAATACTATGCAAAGCTACTCCCGTTCGTGTGTGTGTGTGTGTGTGTGTGCGTGTGTGCATGCGTGTGACGTGCATGGGCCGTGGAATGTTTCAGCTCATAGTGAAGCCATTAGAAACATGGCCTTGTCAGCCTTGACAGGTCAACAGGCCAGCCCATCACATATAGGAATGTGCTAATATTTGTCCTGTCCATCAGGCCCTGGCATTCAACACATTAGACTATGTTTCAAAGGGTGGATGAACAGGAGAGGGGCGGGAGCTCGGAACACCTGGCTTCAATGATAAGGGCTTCTTTATCATCCAACAAAGATTCTCAAACACTCAACTATGCATCCTTGCTCATCAACACCTGGCAGTTACATACTGACAATATGAGATGTCAACGTGATTTGGTGAACACAGCACTTTTCATGGTTTGGGTTGTGATGATAACAGTATGTTGTTATTTAGCGTTCATCATCACAATGGATGAAACTTCAATGAACCTCCCGAAGAGTAGCCTTGGCTTGGTGTAATTTCCATCCAGCTCCACCACATCTCTGGTGGAAATCAAGTAACAACAACAGACACAATGGCTTCCAGAAATAGAAGCATTGTTCTAATTGTGTTCTCCAGTCTGCTACTACACCTCTGTCTCAGTCTTTCTGGCAGACATGTCCTCCCGACCATTTCTGCTAATCAGTATACTCCAAGGTTTTAAAACCACTGTGGAGCTGAGCTCGCTTACAGCCAAGAGCCAGCCAGGGAAAGCAGCAATTCTCAACTCTTTCCAGACGTCACAACTCACCAGAGGATATGAGGAGTGTATGGGCCCACGTATCCACAGGCATTCTTTTTTGTCTTCAAAAGACCATTTCATTTTATTCCTGTGTGTTCTCAATGAGGAAAGAGGTTTTGGGACTGCTGTTGGAAATCTGAAATCAGACGTGAGTCGAGGTTGAATTACTGCGTAAATACCATGGTAGAGGGGAACAAGGAGCCACTCCAGACACTCAGCCCCTAGCATAACATCATATGGTCCTCATAAACCTTTTACATGGAGGAGACGCATTGGAACTGTGCATGTGGTGTATGTACATACAGCCTGTCATAATGGACCAAGCATGTGGTGTTTAGGTTGAGGAGAACAACCATGAATAACGTCTCCATTAACATAAACGCATTATAAAATAACTCTGTTCCTAATTAACAGTCTATACAAAGCTCCTCTCTGCCTCACTCGAACACATATGCCGCAAGAGGCTAGCTTTTGTCTCCTTTTGACTTTCAGTGCCAGATTTTCTAAAGAATGGTCCAGTTCACATCTTTTCGTTGAGTGGGCGGCTGTTTGCTGAGCGCTGTCGGGCCCCTTAAATACCCATCCCACAGAGCTCCATTCACCTCTTTATGGGCAGGGGCACCCCAGGTTGACACTGTTCATGGCAGCTGCACACTCCCTACACAATAACTACAAGTCCCTGCCACCGTAGCTCTCTGGCTCAATGCGCCAGATGGAACCAATTCTTTCCGTCTTTTTCATTCCCCTTTTCTCTCCATCTTTCAGCTGTTTACAGTTCCCTTTTATCTTCAAGGCAATACTAATGGCAGATATGCTCTTTTTGTAAAGCTTGGGAAAAGTGTTCTGGGCAACCTGGATATGAGCATGCACAGCTGTCGGAGCTGGCATGTGGAAAACAGGCTTATGTCCATTTGAGCTGCTGCAGGGAGCTGGGATGTAGGATATGCAACAGACAGACAGACAGACAGACAGACAGACAGACAGACAGACAGACAGACAGACAGACAGACAGACAGACAGACAGACAGACAGACAGACAGACAGACAGACAGACAGACAGACAGACAGACAGACAGACAGACAGACAGACAGATAGATAGATAGATAGACAGATAGATAGATATAGATGTCTTTGTCAAGCAGCTACAATAAAACATAGGGCAGGTGCAAAATGCCAGAACGAAAATACAAAAAAGACAGATACACGGTACATAATACATAGAGTATGTCACTGGGCTGACTTTGACACACAGGCTTTCACTCCCAATTAAATAAGTAAAGGAGAGCAATATATTTTGTGTGCCTCCACTGCCTTACGACTCACTGTTTTCACTTTCTCTGATGTGGATGAGGGTTCATTTATGGATCACGAATCTGAGGGATGAGAGGTGATCTGACTTATGACTGCCTACACTCCGCGGCCAGTTTATGAGGTACACCACCCCATTCACAAAAATAGAGTCACATGGTCATGGCTTGCTATATAAAGCAGGCAGACAGGCATCAAGGCATTCAGTTACTGTTCGATTGAACGTTAGAATGGGCAAAACAAGTGACCTAAGCAACTTTGAGCGTGGTATGATCGTCGGTGCCAGGTGCGTCAGTTCCAGTATCTCAGAAACGGCCGGCCTCCTGGGCTTTTCACGCACGACAGTGTCTAGGGTTTACTGAGAATGGTGTTACAAATCAAAAACATTCATCAGCGGCAGTCCTGTGGGCGAAAACAACTTGTTGATGAGAGGTCTGAATGGCAAGAATGGTGCAAGCTAACAGGCAGGCCACAAACAGGCAAATAACGGCACAGTACAACAGTGGTGTGCAGAACGGCATCTCGGAAAGCACAACTCGGGATGGGCTATTGCAGCAGATGACCCGGTTCCACTCCTATCAGCTAAAAACAATAATAAGTGGCTTCAGTGGACACGCGATCACCAACACTGGACAATTAAGGAGTAGAAAAGCATTGCCTGGCAAATCCCGATTCCTGTTGCGTCATGCTGATGGTAGAGTCAGGATTTGGCGTAAGTAGCATCCTGCCTGGTGTCAACAGTACAGGCTGGCTGGTGGCGGTGGTGTAATTGTGTGGGGAATGTTTTACTGGCACATGTTAGGTCCCTTGATACCAATTGACCAATGTTTTCAGGCTGTTCCAAAGTGGGGTCCGACACAGTACTAGATACCTAATAAACTGGCCACGGAGTGTATCTCCTATGTAAAAGATAGGATAGATGGATTGCAGAAATGTTTTAGGTGAGCTACCAAAGGAGAAGCCGAGAAAATACATCTGAATATCATTCCTTTTAAGACACATTTGCATGATCAAAACATGAAGATACAACATATAGTACGGCAATGGTATGTAATCCAGGGTGAGATAGTGACTACACGTCAAGGTGGAGCTTGAGTGCCAGCCTCCCACCACTTACTTCAGGTCACAGGCAGTTTACCTTACAAATAGCCTTTACATGCCAAGTGAGCCTGAAAGAATGCCATGCCCCAACCATTATGAATATGCCTAGGACAGGTTTAAGAATGCCTATTAAAGGTCGTACAAACAATCTGTATTTGTAATGCCAAACTCCAAAGAGAGGATGGGATTGGTGATATTTGAAAAGGGATAGACTCAAAGAGCATTCCCCATCTGCTTGAAAAGAGGGAGTAGATTGCACTACACCCAAAAGTAAATCAAAGGTCTCTGTCATTCAAAACAAAAACAAAAAGTAACAGGAAGTGACAGCATACTGTACAGGATCTTAGTTACAAAGGCTGGGTGGTGAGCAGAAAGAATAACACAGAATAACTATTAATCAGTGTCAATGCTATATTTTTTTATATAGTACTACTGATATTGATTACTGCATTGTGGGGAAACAGCTTGCAAGAAAATACATTTCACTGTACTTTAACGTGACAATAAAAATGTTCAACTTGAATCATTCCATAATGTGTATTGTGCGACAATTTATGCCCTAGTTACAAGCTAAGCTTAGCTACATGACTACCATACACTGGCTGAACTACGAAGCTTCCATTCCTAAACCATAGATGGCCCTATGTCTTGCCATCTTTATTCCTGCTATGGGCCTAAAATGCAAATGGCTGAGATGAAATGGAGTAGAAAAGGGAGGCCCGGGAGGAAGACGCGGCACATTGGAGGCACTGCATAAAATTGATGCACCATTAACCTTTACCAAGGGGTTGAGAAGAAAAAAAACTCATAACTTCTGACACTTGTGGGGCAGACTTGTGGCTGGATTATCCAGTGTTGCATTTATAGCCTAGACCCAGTCAAATGATGAGGTTTAGCTGTGACATCCAATACCATTATCCTCTGTGGCCTATATTCTACTCTGATCCTGTTCACAGTGTATCACATGGTTTCCCCATGAATCTTAAACCACTGAGGGAACAACACAGATCTACAACTCATCATCAAGGTTGGCAAAGTGACATTGAATTCCAACAGCTTCAACAGGATGAACAGGTGATCATTATATGCCTTGAGGGCTAATAGTATGCCCAGTATATCATTTAGATGTCGGTAAATACTATGGTGAAAAGGCGAACACATCTAATATGGGTGATGTGTGGGCACTGGGCATAGAAGCATACATATAGCCTACCAGTCTCACTCAATAGCCGTGTGTATGTATGATATCATACATATTGTCTGATAATGCCAGCCTAAAAAGCATCTGGTGACGTCCCACCCTCGCCCCTGTTACGCAAGCCCTGGCTAGAGAACAGAGAGGCCTCCCAATCTTTCTGCTGACAATCCAGTCCAGTGAGAAGGAAAGGTCATTGTAAGATGTGCACAATAGACAGTCTGTTCGGGAAAAGTTAAAGAAAAAGAGCTTGCAGCTGCAGGTCTGCCTAGTTGCAGTGATAGTGATTGCAGGAGGTACCCCTGGTAAAACAAAAAAGGTCTGGCGAAACTTCTAACAGAAAGAGAAAAAATGTAATCCACATTAGAGGTTTTAATATGCTATGATTATGGCTATTCTCACTCAACAGTAGTAATTCTGACTCGGATGCAAATCTCAGAACGTGTGTAGCTAAATTATCCGTAGCTCTCAAGAACCCAAGGAGGCCCAAGGGAGTTTACAGTTTCCCCTCTTTTGAATGGGCTACATTATCTCGTGCTCCACAATGTAAACTTTAGTTTGGTATAATTCATTTAGCCTCAACTCACTCAGTCCGATTTAATTTCATTGTTTTGTCATTCACATGATCTACTTGAAAGAGCTCAGAAAAAACAAGAATAGTTACATCCCCAAAACTGTAATGTTACCAAATACGGTTAAAATACTAATCCCTGCAGCGATATATTTATTGTAGGCTATACTTTGGTTTGCCAATTGATACAATCGCATATAACCGCGAGATGAACTTGCACTTTCCGAACTCTGTCTGTATGGCATTCGGGTACTTTTGTTGCAACCAGCTATATCCTCGTTAACCCTTTATAAACTATCCCCAATAACATAACAAACTTCAAAAGACGACTGACATTACCTCAGAGTAGCGCCTCATTTTCACAGCCATTTCCCCCCCAAAAAAATCCAGAAAATATCAATCCCGTTAGATAAATTGCAGCAACAACAAAAAATACGTTTTGTTTTGCCGGATAGCTGCAGCTTTCCCACTGAACTGCGAGTCATGTCTTTCCAACCAAAACCCTCCCTCCTTGAGACTGCTCGAGATGCGAAGGCTGGACTAGTTTCCATAGAGATGGGTTGTTTGCCCCCCACTTCAATGGATCTGGCCCCTTTCCATGCTCTCTATCCCACACATAAGCTTGCAGCCACTCTTTGTCTATTTAACAGTACATCTCATAGGAATGACCAAGAGAGTCATATAGGCTCTGGAATTATCCTCAGAACATAATTATCGTGTTGTCCACATTCCATTTGGATCTGTTTGACACTTCCTTCCTAGCCTTCTAACAGCATATAAAGAGAGTGACAGTTGGAGGAGTGCACAAAACAACACTTACAAATCCACTTTACTGACTCACTATAGAGTGGTCTCAGATACACACATATCAGAGGGGTAAGAAAGTCTTGGAGTTGGAAACTAAAGTCAACAAGTAACTATTGCAACATATCAACGAATCCGCTATGCAGAACGAATCCGCTATTCGTCCAGGACATAGATAATATGTCATAACACATCTCAGAAGATAAAGTCAAGGTTGAAAGACCTGTGTCAATTAGTTAAATTGTGTAATTATGAACAGCCTCAAGGGCTTGATGATGAGGCTATCTCCAGAGAGAAGGATTTGTCAAAGACATAATTTCAGGTAAAACTGAATGACGAACACACAGCTAATGAGTTGGAAGACAGTTACCATGATTAGTCCCAACAGTCATACGTATCTTTAAAATTAGGTGTATAGACTGTTACCAATTAACATAATATTTAACGAGTTAAAAAAATACTTATTTTACAAAACTATTAACAAGATCCATTATATGTAATTATACTAGGACGGTATACTGGTTGAGAACATATCCCAAAGTAATAATTCAGATATTCAAAGCAGTGAACACATGTAAACCCTATGAGTGACAGTTACCAGAATCTATGTACATATTAGCAGATGTGATTCCTTGTTGTTGAACTGCAGCGTGGATCCTGTCGCTCTCTGGTTGGTTTTATATAAGAGGGCTCTAGATTGGCTTAACCTCATGCTCTGCTCTCCCAACATTAACCCTCCCAGAGCACACACGCATGTTGAGAAACAACACTGCAGTCTAAATCCAGACTAAACAATACCCAAGGGGGAGGATGCCTGCTAGGAAGATCACCATACTCAAAGTTCTGTCTGTTTTTTGCTTTCTTAAGTACTCCAAGCAAAACAGCCTTTTTAACAATGATTATTATAATTGTTTGGAGATTTTCGTTCTTTGTCATCAAAGAAGAATATAGTCCGTAAACAATATGAGTACGGTCTGTAAACAATATGTGCCCTACCTTTACGCTACTGATTTCTGGAACATTTTCGATGCACAAACTAAAAAAACATGAAAAAACACAAACAAACCACATTCATTCAAAATATTGGAAACATGCATGAGTCAACACACAAGTCCACTCAACCTTACTCTGGTTAAGGGAACAGATATTGGGCCACAGCTGAATTTGAAAAATAACTGAGCATTTCTATCCAAAACAACTAGCACGAAGTTTACAATCACAAATCAATGTCCCCATTCACAGGAAAAGATGCAGAAGATTAAAAAGAGTAATTATAAAGCATTTCTTTCATATCTACTCTATAATGCAATGTCACAAACAAATGTGAGTTTACAGCTTAACCATAAACCAATTCTCTCATCAATCCCTCTGAGCATCAGCAGCAGAAACATAGATGGGGGAGAGATCAAATCTAAAGCCATCCCACTGGGCACAGACACCAGTGTAATATCTAGTTTTGATTTACATTTGGTTGAGTTGTCAACTAACGTGAATTCAGAGTGAAATTTTAAAAAATGTCACCATGTCATTGGATTTAGTTTAAAAGTTGGAAAAAAATAGACTAAATTGATTACGTTTTTCAAATCCAATCAGTTTTCCACATTGATTCAACGTCATCACATTACATGCTTTTGTTGAAATGGTGTGGAAACAACGTTGATTCAAAATGTGGAGTGGATCTACCTGTCATGAATAGAATCCACACCACAGTTCACAGTCTCCACCCATATATCATATATTTCACTCACACTGTGCACTATTTCATACAGTCCCCCCGGAGCATCCTATCATTCTACTGACTGAGGAACGGAGGAAGTCGTAAGATGCAGACATCCGACTCATGTCCCATAACATGTCTCCAGGAAGTCGACAGCTTTGTCAGTATGTCATTTTACGCTGAGCTCTAACTATACTGAACAAATATATGAAAGCAACATGCAACAATTTCAAAGATTTTACTGACTTACAGTTCATTTAAGGAAATCAGTCAATTGAAATAAATTAATTAGGCCCTAATATATGGATTTCCCATGACTGGGAATACAGATATGCATCTGTTGGTCACAGATACCTTAAAAAAAGAATGGGCCTCACAATAGGCCTCAGGATCTCGTCACGGTATCTCTGTGCATTCAAATTGCCATCGATAAAATGCAATTGTGTTCGTTGTCCGTATCTTATGCCTACCCATACCATAATTCCACCGCCACCATGGGGCACTATGGTCCCAACGTTGACATCAGCAAACCGCTCGCCCACACAACGCCATACATGTGGTCTGTGGTTGTGAGGCCAGTTGGACGTACTGCCAAATTCTCTAAAACGACGTTGAAGGTGAATTATGGTAGAGAAATGAACATTCAATTCTTTGGCCACAGCTCTTGTGGACATTCCTGAGGTCAGCATGCCAATTGTATGCTCCCTCAAAACTTGAGACATCTGTTGATGGATTATCATGGCAAAGAAGAAATGCTCACTAACAGGGATGTAAACTAATTTGTGCAAAAAAATTGAGAGAAATAAGCTTTTCGTGTGCATGGAAAATTTCAGGGATCTTTTATTTCAGCTCATGAAACATGGGACCAACACTTTACATGTTGCGTTTATATTTTTGTCCAGTGTAGTTGTCAAAGCCTCATAAAGTATAAAGAGTACTGAGTGAACTCTGACAGCTCTGTACTTCAGATTAGCAGAGGTACTAGTGCTGTTTCAGACTGGGAACGCTAGCTGCAGTAGCATGGATGCACAAAGAAGAACCGCCTTATGGAATCCACTGTGGTGTCGAGAAGCCTTGTCTTCAGGGTTTCTTCTGTACACTGTAAGCAATACATTGTGTTGCTTCTCTGTGAGTGTAACATGAGAAAATAAAATATAGTCCAAACCAAAATAAGCACTACTTAAACATTCATAGACAAATCAACTCCACAACCATGACAGAGAGACTGTTATTGTTTGTGCAGGGCTACTTTCACAAGCGAAAACAACCCGTTTCAATGCTTGGTCTCAGGAATTTGTCGACACAGAGTTTTGATGGCATGAATCTGTTTTAAAATCGTCTTCCTGAGGTCTACTACTCTCCACCTTTTAGACCTGCTCAAACCATTCAGGCAAAGGGAAATAAACATACGTCCAGGCCAGTGTTTTTTGGATCAGTTACAGGTCCAATGTACCTTGCGTAGGATCCATCGGTCATGTTCAGTGAACCCACAAAAGCTTCAGAAATGTCCTTTTCCAGTACACTGTTGAGCTTTCACCACACCCTTACCACAAAATATTCCTGTGAGAGCCTCTCCTCCGGCATCTGGAGATTTTAAATAGCCAAGGGCCAGCGGGTCAAGGGAGCTATGGAAATGAGGATGGGCCAGCCGCATACGAAAGCCTCCAAGCAGCCAAACAGCAAAGGGTCTGATTGAATCGCAAGTCTAAACTGCTTCTGTTTTAACATAGATGTTTTTTTAGGAACAACAAATTCCATTTCAAGACAGGTCGTGAGGCACCCTTTAAACTCCAGCAGTCGAGTCCCTTCAGGTTGATGATGTCTTTCCAACTCTACTGCAGTAAGGCCTATGAAGAGAGAGACAACAAGACTCGCCCTACAAATACTTCCTCTACCCCTATAGTACCAATTTCTATCAAAATAAGCTTCAGGGCCTGTAAACTTTTCACTGGTTCATCTAAGTATCATAATGTAATACTATCCATCTTCTTTTATCCCTTAGCATCATAGGGGAAAAATATGATTCGATCTCATTCTGTTGCTGAGAAATATTTAAAATTGACAAAAAGCATAACTTTTTGTTGTCTCAAGGTAAGCTACTAGAGGCATGTGAGCTATTCTGTGTGTGTGTGAGTGTTTGATTATGCATACTTGTAATAAGTGCTACAACCTCAAGCACAACTATGGCTCCTTTTGACTGTTCTCTTCATATGGTGTCCATTTTGAGTCTGTGACCCATGGAGAACGCTGCTTCCATAGGCTGCCATGAGGTCTGCTACTGCTGCCCCCATGTACAAATAATAAGCATCTCCACAGATCTAAAGTGACTACCGCACATGGGATTGATTTTTTATTTCTAATAAACACCCGACTATGTTTTGCTGCACTGTTGGGATTGGGGAAACACTTTAGGACATGATCATGTGCCGTATTTGTTATCAAGGAGGAAATTGGCAGCCTCCAGTCACATTAGCCTTCATCCTGATTAGTTCAATGTGTTAATGGAATTATAGCTGTCAGCCTCACATAGTGAAAGGAGAGGAATGTCCTGCACATTGTCTTAATTCTTGCTCCAGATGCTTTCTTAAAGGCCCAGTGCAGTCCAAATGTTGTTTAATCTGTTTTGTATCATATTGTATAACAGCTGATAAAACTAATACTGCAAAAGTGTGAAAACATTTGATCAGTGTTATTTCCTGATAATTGCTGGTTGAAAATACAATCTACACAGGACCTTCTAATCAGCCTGTTTGCATGGGCGAGAGTTTCTGCTTGCCTGGTGTCATCACCAGGCGGTAAATTGGTTAATAGACCAATAACAAAGAGAGTTCCAAACCTCTCTGCCAATAACAGCTATTTTTAAGTTTTCCCCTCCCCACTCAGATTACTCCCAGACAGTCCAAGCTAAAGTATTGCTTGATCTAGCTTCTTTCGCCCATTTTAATGGAATTCTATTACAGTAAGGTACTTAATTGTTACCCAGAAATGATTGGATATTGATATAAAAACGGCTCCATTGGGTGTTTAAGAATTACAGGATAAACACATGCATGGAAATAGTTATTCTCCCTTATAAAATAGATTGCTACTCTGACAATGTGCCCCTCTCTAATCACAGTATTTACTCAAGAGATGTCTAATAATTCATATTCTAAACATCAGAAATCATTGTACTGTTATAGACAGGAATAAATCATATCAAATAGCCCATCATCAATTTCAAGCACAGGCATTTCCACAGCACAGAGTAACTGCTCTGCAAGGACCAATAAACCCGATTATCTTGCATTTCAGTGGCATTGAAAGGTTTCTCCAGACAGCAGCCATAATATTAGCCTGACCATGGCCAGGCAGACCTTGGGAAGGTACTGACTGAAGCTTCTCCTGCAGGGATGCAGTCTCTATGAGGCTTGAAACGATTCCCACTCTCTTGACACTGAGGCACTGAAGCGGGGATTGAGGAGACAGACCCTCTCCATCTATCAATAACCAAAGAGGGACAGATAAGAGCCTGGCCCTTAAACACAGGATGGGTCCTATTAACGGGAAGTATCTTGGAGTATTGTTTTTGCTTGGACATGCAATAATTCAGGTTGATAGAGTTTCAGGTGAAAGAGTAGTTATAATACTTTTACTTTCTTCCAGAAGCCTGCATTCCCCCATGCATGAAGCAACATTTTAAGTAATACTTCAATGAAAGCATACTGCAATAAAAGTATACTGCAAAGAAAAAAACTAAATTCACCAAAATCCTTCCATGTTGACTGATATTCAAATGGTAAGAACGGTACAAAAGATGTATATATTATTATTTCAGTTAAGATGCCAGATTAGGTACTTGGGCACTTAGGGTAGTGGCGCAGTTCTAAGGCACTGCATCTCAGAGGCGTCACTACAGACCCTGGTTCGATCCTGGGCTGTATCACAAGTGGCCGTGAACGGGAGTCCCATAGGGTGGCGTACAATAGGTCCAGCGCCGTCCGGGTTAGGGGAGGCCGTCATTGTAAATACGTTTGTTCTAAAATGACTAGTTAAATAAATAAAAGACCTAAGGCGCCCCCTAGTTTCTGTTCACAGTACAGCACTTGACTTTGACGTTACTGTATTGAAGAAAACAATTTTGGGGAAACTGTTGGTCGTAGCTTATTCTATCAACCCAGCAAGTAACACTCATAAAAAATCTCAACCTTTTTGTGGCAATTTTTTTTATGATTTTCTGAATTATTGCCCACGCAAGTTTTATAAAACAGAAAATGCAAGGATCTGTTTCATAAAACAGTTCATTATATTAAATTGCAATTTATGGGTTTACTTTATGAACAAATTAAAAAGAAAATGCTCCTTACCTTATCCTTTATGCACTTATAGGAGTATTTTTTCAACTATCCATTCTTTGACAACGCAAATGTAGCTCTCAGGCAGAGTATCCTTAAATCTGAATTTTCTGCGCCGAGCGTAGCCTAATTTTTTCTGGATAACGGATTGCATGCGAAGAAAAAAATAAAAGGGGAGAACAGGAAACGATGACGGCAATTCTGCAAAAGTATTTGAAAAGTGAATAAATTATTGCTATTGTTTTGTATGATATCAAAATAGTGTCATTAGAGATTACTTTTATTTGCAAACTTATCCTGTAATTTTACTTCGTGGTCTATTGTTAAATGGTGAACTTCAAAGGTTTTTTCCCGTTTAGATTTAGTTTCCTCTGGGCTATATTATGAACTATAGATTTCTAATGTATGAATACAATTTAATTCCATTGCTTATTTACATTTCTTATCAGTAACATTCTTGTTTATTGTCCTCTGCATAGCAAAGTCCTATGTTCTAAAATGATCATATTGATAGAACCGCGAAGGTATAGTAGACATGCCATTTCGTGCGCATGTTTTTGAGCGCCTATCAAAGTTGGCATTAGTGCAATAGGTTTTTGTGCGCCTATCAATTCTATTAAACATTTTGGTTTATGTATTTTACCCTTTATGAAGGACGCCGTCTGGTGGATAGTCCAGGAATTTGACTGTCCGCGGCAAACAAAAGCATTATAAATATTACAGAAATGCATTTAAAATGTGACGTTATAACAGATAAGAGTTAACACTTTCATTAGGTCACCCACCATAGCATATTCTACCCACTTTACAACCCAGCTATTACAAATAATTAAAAAACATCCGTGTAAAAGACAGATGGTGGTATCAATACGGTCTAACATATAAGACAATGAAAGTTATTTAAAGTTTGAATAAAGGAGAATCTCATGAATGTGTGATTCATGTCAAATGCATTTAAATGGAGATGAGTGGAAGCTGAAAACAAAACAAGGTGTAGAGATGGTGTTTGTCTACTCTAGACAGTGACAGCTGAGGGCTCTGACTACAGTAATACACACATATATATTGAAAGGAGAGTATTAATTATAGATGATAGGTTAACAGTCATCATAATGTCTCCCAAATGCTACATTATACTTAGCCTTACAGGAGAACATGATACAGGAGTGTTTACACCACAGTCAGCACACAATGAAATGCACACATTTGTACATCAACTATTATTTAGGGTAAAAGGTTCAAAAGTTTATACATCACTTCTTTAAAAAACATGCTTTTTGACAGAAGACTGATTTTCCAACTAATTCCCATCTTTTGTGGTTTAGGTAGCAGATGTTACATTTATTGTAGACATTTTCATTGACTTGAGTGATTAATTCTGGTATACATTTGTTGTTATTTACCTTACCCTCAAATGCCTCATCTAATTTAATTGGTGACTTGGCAATCATGTACCGTTATAAGAAGCTGCCAACATTACTATAAGAGTGCATATGGTCACGCATTGTTTCAACTTTATCAGAAGCCAAAGATTAACATCAACTTGTGCAAAATGCCACACATGATCCATATGGGGGGGGGGGGGGGGGGGCTACAAACTGCAACATCTTTTACCTTCTATTAGTATTATTAAATAAGAAAGTATGCAGTCATACAGACACTGGCAATACATTGAGCTATATGATCACATTTCATGAAATAAAGGTTCTGTTGAGGAACAAAACACCAATGAGGATGAAGCTCGGAAGTTGTGGAAAGAATCAGAAAACATAAAAAAAAAAAAAAAAGAGGGACCACCCAGTCACAGTAATTATTTTTGCTTCACCCAGGGTTTTTGTTTCCTGGGGATGGGTTTAGCTGAGCACCACGTGGCGGTCAAACACAGACTTCCTCTGTTCCTGGACCTGCCTCCTCCAGCGCTGCTGAGCGTGCTCCACTTTGTTCAGCATGTTGGGACGAGAGGCTGAATGAGACAATACATTGTGGGCGTTGGCGAAAGGCTGCTGGTCCTGAACCCAAAGAGAAACAGACATTACAATGAGGAGGACAGTGAAATTGTGACAAGCTAGAGTTTACTTTTTGGGGGGAAACATTCCATTCATCAAATCAATTTACAGCATGAGACAAATCTGAAAACATCACCACATACATTGCGCCAACACATCACACAATACAAGATCAAACAACAAAAATGTCATGGCTACAACTGCTTTGACTTAAAGGCCACCACTATAGTTAGGCTGGGCAACATGTACACATACCCCGACATCATCATCATTCTGGAGCTGTGAGTGTCCAAAAAGCCTCCTCTTCAGCATGGGCTCCAGAAGGGTCAGGTACACCATGTAGAGGAACAGCAGGCCCAGGATGGACAGGTAGATTATGATAGTCACCTCGAACACAGTAGACACAAACTCATTAACCCATTAGGCCTTGGCTGCCTGCAACCCATTTACTCTATTTCAGCTCAGCAATAATAGACCGAGTTGACTGGTTAGTAGCAGAGCGCATGCGCCGATGCTATCCCACATCGTTGCGTAATGTCCCTTGTATGTCGTTTAATAAAATTATATTTTAACCTATTTTGCCTGTTATTCTTCTGCTGTTGGGAATTTATGCAAAAATATCCACATGAAAGTATGAAGAATCACTTCCTCTCTGCTCTACCACATGGCAGGATAGCAACAACACACGCGCGACTAGCTGGTTGGTTGGTTGGTTGTTTTCCCAGACTTACCTTGATGGTTCCAGAACTCCTCTCCTCATATTTGCATTCACAACGCAGACAGTACGCCTCCACATCCTTTCCATCAACTGGCATTGGCTCCACAACATGAAGGCAGTTACTGAAAACAAATATACAATCGAATCTAAATACTTATTCGAAAGCACAGCGAGGTTGAAGTCCGTAACAGTTCCCCAAATATGATTTGAGATCATTCATATGACAGTGTAAAATTAGTTAGCTTAATCCATCAGACAACCCATACATTAACCACAACCCAGACAGTGGTCGCGTTCCACTGCATGCATCAACCAAATGGTTGCGTGCCACATCATCGATTGACAAATTGTTATAACATATGGTGTGGTTAGGTGATAGATAAAATACCTATCCAGGCATTGTACGATCTGGCAACATCTAAGCAGTGGAACACGACCAGTATATATTCATCTGTAAATAACATAGTGACAACACAACATACCAATCCTTTAGAGATACATTTTGTTTGTAGATATGTCCATCGATGTCTCTGTACGGTGGGCAGGTACATTTACACCGGATATCCTCTGAATTCTAAGGGAAAATTAGGGAAAATGGTCAGGCTGTGATATCAGAACATTTAATGTCATCAAATTGTGAGATAACTGACTGGCTTCTAAAATAGGCTCACACCGCCAGTGGAATAATCACATTAACAGTACCTTTACAGCGCAGGTTACCAACTAGCTAGCCGTCACATGAAATGACATCCTAGCCTGAGCGATTTGGCTAGCTAACTACAGTAACTAGCTAGCTAACATTAAACAATGCCAATATAAAACGGATTAAATTACAACAGACGATAGGGTACTTAGCTATATAATGTTATCTATTAAAGGAGATGACAGTCATGTGAACAACAGACTACAGAGCCTACCTTAGCACCCGTCGTCTGTGTTGTGATCAATAACAAACCAACAAGAGAGAGCAGTTTGAAGGCGACGCCCGACATGATTTTTCTATGTTGAAGTCCCAGAATATAAGATACTAAGAAAATGGAGAAACGATATCCTGAAATTAGATAAAAGTAGTTTTTTTTTAACTGACAACAATCCTTCTGCTAGCATCAAACATTTCCTTCGACTGATCAGCTGACAACTGCATGACATCACTTCCTGTGCGCGTAAATAGTATTGCCCAGGAACAAAAAAATATACCAACGATGGCCTTTCTGTGAGGGTCCTTGCTATCCGGAATCATTGGGACGTGCATACTCCGATTTAGATTATTTTATAGAACAAAACGTATAAAATCTCCTAAACCTGTGTTTACCACATACCTTATTTTTCGGCGTTGATCCAAAAACCTTACGACGAACCATGGCGGAGTTGTGTCTACAAAAAGACTCCATTACTATTTATCTACAGTTGAAGTTCTAGTATTTCGCTACACCCGAAATAGCATCTGCTAAATACGTGTATGTGACCAATACACTGATTTTATTACAGTTTAAATGTGGTTAAGGCACAGATAGAACAATGACAGATATTTCACCGGATGTATAAATGGGAAGCATCCGCTTGGCGTTTCCACTCACTACTATCAGTGGGAGGCGATGGAAGGACATGGATTTTGACCGATTCTGCACATTTTCTAATCAATTAAACATTTTATCTCTACAGTTTTCTGTTCCCAAACTAAAAATCTGTTATTAATAGAGTGGACTACGTTTGGCAGACTTTACCCTTTGCTAAAGTTGTAAGAAATCGCGCTGTTTAGAAGGAGTGCAAAGGCGAATTGGCTATGCCCAACTCAACGCTTGTTCTCCCCACTATGACTCATTTGTTCCCATTGATAACGACAGGCTGTTGTCTTGGTTTAGTTATACAAATATTTGGTTAAGGTTAAGTAAGGGTTATGGTTAAGGTATCGTCGTCGCGAACGTGACAACGACATGATGTTTGGAGGTATGGCAACGCGAGACTAGGGTAAGTGTAGGGGTTTAGCGTAAGGACGTCCCAAAGGACGCCGAATAGCTCTAAACCTTCTGTTTTCTTACAGTGTCTCTGATATCTCATTGTCTCTGATACAGTGCTGAACATATAATGAATGTGAATCTTTAGGAATTACAATAGGTGACAATGTGGCAGAAAATAGTTTGTTTTAATTCAAGAGCAAAAAACATAACTAATATAACACAATAACTAATGTTATAGAGCCTATATAAAAACCTACATAATTCATGGGTTATGTAGATGTTGGCAGTGTTGTTGCTTATATTGAAAATAGCATATCAGAAAGTAAAAGAAATCAAGCAAAAACACAATATTATGTGTATTAATTTTATTTACAACATGTTATATGTACAAACATAAAAATAGAGACATACATTTCTTTGCTAAGTCATAAGTGAAGAGAGCAATTATATTTTTTACAAACCTCTCATTCCATATCTGGAATGTATAATCTCACTTGCTCCCCCTCATATTGCTCTACATTTCTAATCACACCACTCAATAATCTCACTTCTGTGAGTAGTAAAAAGTAGTCTTTGGTAGCTGTTTGAATGATCATAGTGAAGAGCTAGTCTTGATCCATGGGCATCTGTTGTTCACTCAAAGCACAGTAGCGTGGAGTATTCACTGTTCGGTAATTCTTAAAGTAAAACCATGTTTTCAGGGCAGTGGAAAACGATAACATAAATTTGAGGCAGCAAAAATACAGGTTGTAAGGGGATGTGTCGATACTGCACACGTGTCAGGAATGCAGTTAACTACAATACGTTAACATTTTCATCAAATACTTTTTACACAATATACAAAACATTCATAAGGATAATGTATTTTGTGGTATCACTACATTCCTTGTAGTGCTTTAAAATACCTAAGGTCACATTTGTGCTATATTCTTTTCTCATATTCAGGCATATTTCTGTCAACAATTCTGATCTAAATGTGAAACATGACTTTAATAATGTATGTTAAGTATACACTATCTATGTGGTTGACATTTAGCATAAACCTCAGTTAACTTTTTATACATGATCAAGAGTCTTGTCTCATCCGCTTTCTAAGCTATTTGTAAAAGTTCTGTTTACCATAATTATTTTCAAGATGTTGTTGTTAAACCAGTATGCAAATTGAAGCATTGATGAATTTAAATGCTAACAATCAAATCAGCTTACCACTTCAAGCTTTATTTGTGAGATTGAAAGTTGAAAATCAAAAGGAAAAGACCAAGTGTGTCTAAACGTTGCAATGCTCACACACAGGAGTGTATGGAAGTATCGAGATAGATAGATAGATAGATAGATAGATAGATAGATAGATAGATAGATAGATAGATAGATAGATAGATAGGTACTTTATTGATCCCCCGGGGTGGAAATTTCATTAGAGATAGATGTGGTATCGAAGTTTTTAAAAAACAACGTAGTAGACCAGATGTGATTGAGGGAGCAGCCACTTGTCTGCGCCATGACAGTCCAGTATCCACCCATTCCCAGAAGGTCCAATTGAAGTCCATTTGAGGAAAGTGTCCGAGTCCATCTCTCTTAGTCAACTCTAGCCTCAGTCAGTCTCTGTACAGACAGGATAACTAAAGGACACTTTTCTATTTGTCAGTGATTTATGTAACAGCTGTAGGGAGTAACTGGTAGAAGTGTTTTCTGATATATCCACAAAGCATCTTGATGATAGTGCCTTCTTAAGGGCGAAGGAATCTCAAGACCTTAGAACGTAGAAATCGGATGAAGGATTTGGGGAACATTTCTCTTGACTCCTGTGCTGTGTAGTTGAAGAAGTTCTGTGGGTGGGCCAATACATCAAACAGTGCCTTCATAAGCTTCTTGTCCTAAGAAGAGAATGTAAACCAAACATTTGTACAGATTAGAATTCAATCTGAGACAGAGCCAACAGTCATCTGACATTTTTACATTGGTGCTCAAGTGAAATTTGCATCCTAAATTTCTTATTGTGTCCACAAGAGGGTAGTATATGGCAGACAAAAGCTTTTTCCACAGGAAATACCTGAAATCTTTACCTTGAGAATTTCTTGGTGATTTTCAGAGGCATATAATCTTCCATCTCTGACTATGTCTTCGATGAGTTCCTGGTAGTCCTCTGAAACATACAGTTGAAGTCGAACGTTTACATACACCTTAGCCAAATACATTTAAACTCAGTTTTTCACAATTCCTGACATTTAATCCTAGTAAAAAGTTCCCTGTTTTAGGTCAGTTAGGATCACCACTTTATTTTAAGAATGTTAAATGTCAGAATAATAGTAGACAGAATGATTTATTTCAGTTTTTATTTCTTTCATCACATTCCCAGTGGGTCAGAAGTTTACATACACATAGTATTTGGTAGCATTGCCTTTAAATTGTTTAACTTGGGTCAAACATTTTGGGTAGCCTTCCACAAGCTTCCCACAATAAGTTGGGTGAATTTTGGCCCATTCCTCCTGACAGAACTGGTGTAACTGAGTCAGGTTTGTAGGCCTCCTTGCTAGCACACGCTTTTTCAGTTCTGCCCACAAATTTCCTATAGGATTGAGGTCAGGGCTTTGTGATGGCCTCTCCAATACCTTTGTTGTCCTTAAGCCATTTTGCCACAACTTTGGAAGTATGCTTGGGGTCATTGTCCATTTGGAAGACCCATTTGCAACCAAGCTTTAACTTCCTGACTGATGTCATGAGATGTTGCTTCAATATATCCACATAATTTTCCTTCCTCATGATGCCATCTATTTTGTGAAGTGCACAAGTCCCTCCTGCAGCAAAGCACCCCCACAACATTATGCTGTTACCCCCATGCTGTTACCCCCATGCTTGACAAAGAAATGTCCCCTCTGGGATCAATAAAGTACCTATCTACAGCGAGTGAAATAAGTATTGAACACGTCACCATTTTTCTCAGTAAATATATTTCCAAAGGTGCTATTGACATGACATTTTCACCAGATGTTGGTAACAACCCAAGTAACCCATACATACAAAGAAACCAAAACAAATAAGTTCAGAAATTAAGTTATGTGTAATAATGTGAAATGACACAGGGAAAAAGTATTGAACACATGAAGAAAGGGAGGTGCAAAAAGGCATGGAAAGCCAAGACAACAGCTGAAAACTATCAGTAATTAAAAAGCAATCCAGCCCCCTGTCAGTGCAAATTAATATCAGCTGGTTCAGTCCCAACTGATGGCCTACAAAAAGGTCTCATTGCCAAGGTGTCACACAAGACACATCTCATGATGGGTAAAAGCAAAGAGCTGTCATTTCACATTATTACACATAACTTAATTTCTGAACTTATTTGTTTTGGTTTCTTTGTATGTATGGATGTCTTGGGTTGTTACCAACATCTGGTGAAAATTTCATGTCAATAGCACCTTTGGAAATATATTTACTGAGAAAAATGGTGACGTGTTCAATACTTATTTCACCCGCTGTATCTATCTTCACGGTTGGGATGGTGTTCTTCGGCTTGCAAGCCTCCCCCTTTTTCCTCCAAACATAACGATGGTCATTATGGCCGAACAGTTCTATTTTTGTTTCATCCCCATGTGCAGTTGCAAACCATAGTCTGGCTTTTTTATGGCGGTTTTGGAGCAGTGGCTTCTTCCTTGCTGAGTGGCCTTTCAAGTTCTGTCGATATGGACTCGTTTTACTGTGGATATAGATACTTTTGTACCTGTTTCTTCCAGCATCTTCACAAGGTCCTTTGCTGTTGTTCTGGGATTGATTTGCACTTTTCGCACTAAAGTATGTTCATCTTTAGGAGACAGAACGCATCTCCTTCCTGAGCGGTATGACGGCTGCTTGGTCCCATGGTGTTTATACTTGCATACTATTGTTTGTACAGATTAACGTACCTTCAGGCATTTCAAAATTGCTCCCAAGGATGAACCATACTTGTGGAGGTCTACAATCATTTTTCTGAGGTCTTGGCTGATTTCTTTTGATTTTCTCATGATGTCGAGCAAAGAGGCACTGAGTTTGAAGGTAGGCCTTGAAATACATCCACAAGTACACCTCCAATTGACTCAAAATATGTCAATTAGACTATCAGAAGCTACTAAAGCCATTACATAATTTTCTGGAATTTTCCAAGCTGTTTAAAGGCACAGTCAACTTAGTGTATGTAAACTTCTGACACACTGGAATTGTTAAATAGTGAATTATAAGTGAAATAATCCATCTGTAAACAATTGTTGGAAGAATGACTTGTGTCATGCACAAAGTAGATGTACTAACTGACTTGCCAAAACTATAGTTTGTTAACATGAAATCTGTGGAGGGGTTGAAAAATTGAAAAAAGTGAATGTAAACTTCCGACTTCAACTGAATATCATATATAAACATTATATTTCTATATTATTTTCTACATTATACATTTCTATATTATTTGTGCAATTGGAAGTAGGTGATACATTTATGGCATTAAGTAGACTTAACCAGACTTAAAATCATTTTTCTGAGGTCTTGGCTGATTTCTTTTGATTTTCCCATGATGTCGAGCAAAGAGGCACTGAGTTTGAATGTAGGCCTTGAAATACATCCACAAGTACACCTCCAATTGACTCAAAATATGTCAATTACACTATCAGAAGCTACTAAAGCCATTACATAATTTTCTGGAATTTTCCAAGCTGTTTAAAGGCACAGTCAACTTAGTGTATGTAAACTTCTGACACACTGGAATTGTTAAATAGTGAATTATAAGTGAAATAATCCATCTGTAAACAATTGTTGGAAGAATGACTTGTGACATGCACAAAGTAGATGTACTAACTGACTTGCCAAAACTATAGTTTGTTAACATGAAATCTGTGGAGGGGTTGAAAAATTGAAAAAAGTGAATGTAAACTTCCGACTTCAACTGAATATCATATATAAACATTATATTTCTATATTATTTTCTACATTATACATTTCTATATTATTTGTGCAATTGGAAGTAGGTGATACATTTATGGCATTAAGTAGAATTAGATTTCACAGACACTTGATCCATTGTATTTAAGCATGTGTAATTTAAAGCAACACATCAATATTTCCACCAACAATTATGTTTCTTACCATCATAGGTCACATAAGGGATTTGGAAGCCCTTCCCACTGTTCCCTTCATTCGATTTGAACTGTATCCACAGCCTCTTGGAGCGGGAGGTGAAGGCAATAGGCCGCTCATAGGTCTGGCAGGTCTCATAGGTCGTCACAGAGTTGGAGAGAGCTGTGAATTGAGGAAATGGGCACATTATGACAAATCAAACACTAGCACCATTCATTACACTGTGGCAGGATCTAGTGGTCTATTAGAAGCCCATAGTAACCCCCATGATCTCTGAAAGGTGCTATCCTATTATGCAGAACCTCCTACCAACACTGCCACCATTTTATAATTCTAAAGACATTCATCACCAACATCTGGTCACCTGCAGTGAAATCACATTAATACTGTAGCACCCTGATAACACCTAGTCACCTAACAAGCCCTAACCTCCAACACAACACACACACACACACTCACAGCTCTTCCTCATGACCAGGTAGTCTCCACACTCATCCTCAATGGGGAGGAAAATCTCTGGGACCACGATGAGGATTCTGCGCTTGGGCGGTGGGTTGATGGTCCAAGTGCACTCGATGTTGGCTGGGTAGTTCCCTGGGTAGTTGGGGGACTCGATGTAGCCAGTGAAATCTCCCAGCTCTCCCCCACAGTGTCTGTCTGTGAGATGACAGGATAGTGTCAAATAGTTTACGTTGCCTTGGTGCTGCGACGTTAATTATCTACAGTAGCATCCCAAAGCAGGACAGGAACAAGATTGATTTGAGCACAGTACAATAGTAGAGAAACCTGCATGTAGCTTTAGTTAACTCTATGTGTAGCCATTAAATACATTTAAATGAACACACATACACATGCACGCTCAAACGTACGCACACACACAGACTTCTCTTGTCTGAACATACATACTTTTGCACTGCATGATGTTGGTGGAGCCGTCAAAGTCGGTGGTGGTATTTCCTGGGCAAGAGATGCAGTAATTCTGACCAAACTCCACCTGATACGTCCCCATGGGACAACGGATACAGCGGTGTGTGCTGGTGTTGTAGTAATGTCCCGGTGAACACTGGACTACAGGAGCAGAATGGAGTGTTACCACGGTTGAGCACCTCTCAAACACTAACATACACCAACATAAACCAATGTAGCATATTTCCATAAAACAGAAACTGCAGGGGAGTTCCCTTAAAGATCCAGAGTGCCTTCTAAATGGCACCCTTCTCCCTATATAGTGCACTACTTTTGACCAAGGTCCATAGGGCTCTGGTCAAAAGTAATTAATTATGTAGGGAATAGGGTGTCATTTGGGATGCACACCCAGACTTTACATGCATAACTAAATTGGATGGATAAGCTGACCCCTCACCTTTGGTCTCACACTCCTGGAAGGACACAGCACTATTGTGTTTGGTGACCAGGTTTCCTCCACAGTGGAAACAGGATGTGCGCCCCACCTCTGGCTGGTAGGTACCCAGGGGACAGGGCAGGCAAGGGATGAAACCATCATGGGAGAACTGGCCAGGGGGACATTGACCTGGGAACACAACAACATAGGACTGGTCAGAGGGATACTTGTACCACTCAGTCTGTTCAAAGCAACATTCCCCATGGTACATGTGGTCATTTAGCAGACAGACGTTCTTATCCAGAGCGACTCAAAGAAAGAGCACTCTACCACAACAAAACTAAGGCCAGGAGAGCAGATGTCAGTGGAGTGATGTAATGCAAGGCCATTATCTACCAGGGAACAACCTCATATCTCCTGACTGACTTTAAAAAACTGTCTCTCCCCATAGCTATTTTTTGTTTAGTCTATTGGTGGGGAAAGCAGGAGATGGGGTCTGTGGCTTAGCCACAAACTGGCTGTGATAACAGTGTTGGGGGTGAAAACATGGCGGCTCCTTCTTCTCTTTATTCAGGAGCGGGCAGGGGCCGGGTGTGGCTGTTTAATTCAAACGGCTTGAACGTTCTGAGGCTTACACAACTTTATACAAAGCAGAACATCTGCCTGCGGGTAGATGTTTATCAGGGTATCGCTCCTTCCTGTGTATTTCATATATATTCATAACAGGATGTGATTCTGACTGGGAAACTAGTTTAAAGATCACTTTTTAAAAATATCAAACCATGAGGGAAAACTATGCCAGGGTCTTTGATGGAGCTCAGTGTATTTTGCCGTAATTATCTTTATGATTATGATGGTTGAGTATGTAAGTATCCAAGGTGACTCACGTCTCCTGTCTTGTACACAGTTAGGAGATGCATGGTTACTCATATCCTTAACTCTTGAGCCTTACCTCCACACTCAGAGATATTCCGCGCCCCAACCGACCTGGGGCTTCCTCTCACCTCTGGCCCTGGGCAGACTTCGCAAGACATCTGCCCCTCTTCATCTTGGTACGTTCCAGCTGGACACAGAACACACCTTCCCTGATCCCTGTCATAGTACGTTCCAACAGTGCAGCTCACTAGCAAAAGGTAGAGGAATGAGGCAGAGGGGCTAGATAATAGGGACGCTACACACACACACACTGGCATTCAAGCCCACCACAAGAGGCTCAGTGTTAAGCTGTTGAAAAAGGCATTGCAAATCAACCTGATGCAGCTATGCAAAAATTCAGACATAAGATCACTGAGCTGCTCCCCAGATGCCTTTGTGTCCCACATCAAACAAGTTCTTACACTTCACATAACACTGGTGTGCATTGGGGAAAGAACTCTACATACCATCCTAAGCACCCTCACCTCTACCAAAGCACACACGGAGCCTGTCAAAAGGAGTGTTTGTCTCTTATCTCACAAGAGCGTGCAAAGCCTGATTATAGGGATGCACACCATCAACTTTCATTTCCCCTTTTTCATGTTTTACTTTGTAGAACAACGTCTCTAATTTACGTTTGAATTATTGTGTGTGTCTGGTGATGTCAAGAACTTCTTAAAGGGGGAAATTATATCTAATCATCTCTCCGAACAGAGAGCAGTGAAGTGAAATCATTTTGCGTTTTCATTAAAAAATATCCCTCCGGAAAAGAAGAGCTTTTCAGAGAGAACCAGCCATATTGAGTTAATGAGGAACACAAAGCCTTTACCGCCCCATTAAATGTGCCTCAGCAACTTGATTTTCCTTAAGAGAAAGAAAATGTAATTCTCTCAAGAGCAGTTAATTTTTTCTGCCTTTTGTTTATCCTGATTGACCATGAGGAGCCACCGTCTCATTGTTTCCACCAGCTTTTATTTGATGGAGAGAGCGAGAGAAGAGTGAGAGAAAAAAAAAACCTTGAAGCCTTTCAAATGCAGAGGCAATTCTATAGAGTCCTCAAATTGATGGCCCCAAAGAGATTCAAAAGACCTTTCACCTCTATTCAAGTATTTGATGACATAGGCAAACACTATGGTATCACAATGGTAAGGAGCTGAACCCAATAAAAGGGGTCAGGGTTCTGAATCCCCCCATTCTGCCTGCCCCAATCACTTCTTGCGCCTATCAAGCAGAGGCCCAAACAGCTGATGCTAATTAATTCCCATGGTGTCGCTGAAGTCAATTCTCTGCAGCAGTTTAGTGGCTGGGGTCATGCAGAGTGGCCCTGACTGGGGGGGGATATAGCACTCAAACTCCCAGCTTGAATCAAAAGCACTTCCTAATCATCTCCCATGTTAAAACGAACATGCACAATTGTACGTAAAAGAGATCAGGAGAAGACTCGTACACAGTGTTTCAGACACTACACCCTGGCAATTTTGCTGTTGGCTATTGTTGTTTTTCATAGTAATACAGTCATTCTGCCTAATTTAGTGGTCTGAAACTAAAGTCCAACATACAGCAGATTCTTATACTGGGTTGAGGCATTAGGAAATGCAGATGTTGTTGTTGATCAATCATGAATGATTTAGAATGAAAAAAACCTCTGATTACACATATGGGATATTTCACTGGTTGGTTTATTGGAATACAGCCGTGTACTATATCATGAGATTCATAATGTTCACAATTTGGTTTGAGAGAAAGAGCACTAGATATTTTAATAGTGAGGAATAAGAAGGCATTGCTTTTCTCTCAGTACTAGTGAGGCTGAGGCCATGTTGTGGAGGATTTCTCTCCCCACTGAAGCAGTAAGAATGAGCCCCAACGGGATTTACAATGGAGTGGGCAAACTGAAAGGGTTAAATGGCACTTAGTGAGCTAAGCCAGGGGTGGAGGGAAAAATATAGCTCCTTTATAGAGCTGGGGGTTACAGCTCCCTTTCAGCCCCCTTTCCAAATGACATGTCTACACCCCTGCCTGTCCACTGGTCCGCTTAATGATCATCTGAAACTAACAACAGTGTGGGAATCCTACACATTAGCAACTTTACTCTTCTGAGTTTGTTTTTTTAAGACTTAAGGCTACTTATGAGGTAAGTAGCTCATATGAAACACAAAAACAACAAGCAAAAAAGCTACAAAGCAAAAACAACGCTAAGGGTAATTTGAATCCAGCACAACATTTTAATCTCCTGTTATTTGGAGGCAGAAAGAAACAGACACCAGCAAGAGTCCGCTTTGCTGGGGATACCTTGGATTAAGAGATGCTTGGTTTGTAAAACAATTAGACTATTTCCGCCAAAGATTATGAAGTTTCATGATTTTCCCCTCTTGTGTCAAGACAGAAGCAGGATAGAACAGATTTGAGAGGTCGGCCTACAATAGTCTTCGGACCCCTTAAATATGGTGGCTTGGATCAGGTTCAGACTAGGCTCTAGAGGTAGAAGGCCGATCATTACAGAGTTAACGGTGGACAGAAAACGGACCCTCTTCTACTGACCACACTGAGACAGACAGGCAGTGGGCTTACTATGCTTACTGTGAGGCCCTGAACTGGGGGCAAGCAGCTCCCCTCACCTCCGCCAGAGAAAACACACACCAGCCTCCTTTCCACTGCTGATGTTGACAGGGTGCCATTAAAGCTAATGGACTTTTCCTACATTATGGCTGTAAAACGAAGTAGGACCAGCGGCAACAACAGCAAAAGCTAGCGGCTCCCCTCACACCTTCTGTTGCACTTTATCCCACAAATATGCTGGAAGATCTCCTTTCTCTGCGAGCCAACCAACAACAGCCTCTCTGTTCTCCTTGCGAGCTCTGTTCTTCTCCCCATACCAGCTCATTACTGCATGTCCCAAATATGGCAGTCATCTGGCCGGCACCTGCTCCAAATCCAATCATTAAACCAACTTGTCTAAATATATCTTGCTGGCATGGCCAATTTCAATGACTCTTAAGACATGACTATGAGCTGCTCTGTGTTGGAGCCAGGGCTAGGCTCTGGCATGTGCTAGCCTCCAGTGGTGGCTCAGATACAGGCAGAAACAGAAACAGGTAGATGCTCAAGATGATAAAAATGTTATACATACACTTATACCTATATCTTATGATACTGAGAACACTCAAGATGCTCACTCACCACACTTCCTGTCCACCAGCACCTGTCCTTTCCCACAGTGTTCCGGCAGGTCCACCGGCCGGGCCAGCCTCTTGGCCAGCTCGTAGTTAGAGCCAGAGAAGTGGAGGTGGAACTGCTCCCGATGGATAGATTTCCTCAGGGTACGGATGGTCTTCCTCAGCCTCTTCTCTGAGCGCCGGCGCACACAGCCCAGGTCACAGCTCTCTGCTGAGAGAAACATCAGATACCAAAACTGTCCTCGCAACACAATGAGACCACAATACACACGCAAACAAAACCACACACACATACTGGTACTAAAATAGACAGACACACACACTTGTGTACATATCCATTCCAACACACACAACTGCTTGCTCCCTCGGTATAAAAGGGAAACCTCCAAACCTTTCCCAAAAATCCCACCACCTCAAAACGCCACGTAAAAACAGGAGATACTTTAACATGTTTGGCTTGTTAAGCGAAAGCAAGAGCAGAGAGAGAAACAGGAAGCAGAGTGTCAGCCAGAGACCTGGGGTCACAGAAGGGCAGGGCAGAGAGACCAACCTGTTACCTCCTCTAGGTTCACATCCAACTCAAACTCAGCCGTGATGGAGGAACCCTCCTCCTCGTAACCCGCCTTCCTGCCATGGCGGCTCCGCATTCGGTGGCCAGACGAGCTGCAGCACAAGCGCACATAGCTGAACTGGACATTCTCCGTGAAGGGGGACCTGCTATCTGTGGACACGACCAGCCACACAGGACACGGACACGCACACACACATGCATGCACAGAGACAAACACACACAACACACGTTACTGAATAACTATGGTCTATAACTGTAGCAGGTAGAGGGAGGATAAAACTTGCAATGTCATAACACTTAAATCTAAGGAGATCATATCTTTTGTATGTTCAGGTACTGATGTTTCTAATCAGTCTTTATAAAGCAGTGACTTCCCTGTGTATCCGGTTAAGCATGCACTCTCTTCCCCCTGCTCTTTGTTGACTATGGTCAGGGGGACAACGAGAGGAGACTGGGAAAAGTTCCCTTTTTATTTGAATCAATTGTGTTCTTCGGGATGACACCATGCCGGAACCCATTGGAGAAACTAAATAATCCAACAATCTGAAGTCTGTTTGATTGATGGCTGGGTAGGGCCCAACTGAAAGGCATGCTATGGCTAATTACATTTTCCCCTGTCACTGCCAGACAATGTGCAGTGCTGAGACATTCAAAACATTTCAGACTGCACTACTCCCCCCACGGTTTTCTTTCATATTTGGCTCACTCTCAGTTTACTTCAATCTAAGCAGCCTCGAGGACTGGTTCCTGTTATCAAGTTTGTTGCATGAAATTCAAGTGCCAGGTTAATCTGCATGGTTTTAACGAATGAGGAGCTGTTGGACTTGTGTTAGAAACCTCTGTACCTGAGTGAGTTGTGTTCAGGCTCTCCTTCAGTCTCTCTTGACTACGTTTCAAGTTGCACTTTCCTGTGCCAGACTTAAAAGTGGCTGTGGTCTTAATTCGCAGCACACTTGACATTTCTGGTCCTACGGTACAAAGAAATTAATAGCACATTGTTAACCTTTGATAAAAAGGAAAAATCTCTTGACGTCTATAAATCAAAATGCAAATACTGAAGACTTGATTTGGTATGAAGTTGTTTTGCCTTGATATGTTGTGTTTCTGGTTGTTTACGTCAGGCTAGAGTGACAGAGGCTGATGCAGATCTGTGATGGTGTGTACTTGCCCAAGCAATACGAGCCACTTCCATTCCTTTGTGCTCCAGCCAAGCAGGGCAGAGGCATTCCACAGGTCACTGTATAAGAATCCTCCGTCCCTGTAAATGCACAGAGGGGCATGAGACAGGCCACCACAGACAAAAGGCAGAGCCACAAAAGGCCTGGCTGCCAAAGGCAAACAGACGCCGTGCCGGAACATAAGGCTGTGCTGCTCTGCAGACTGATAGTAGCAGTAACTAAACTTCTGTCCCAAATGGTACCCTATTCCCCGTGGGTCTTGGTCAAAAGTTGTGTACTATAAAGGGAATAAGGTGACATTTGGGATGCAGTCTGACAGGAGTAGCAGTAACTGATAACTCACCACTGGTGATGTGGACCTGGGACTGGCAGGTCAGGTAGCAGCGGTCACCTCCCTCCTGCCTGCTGCAGTTCAAGGTTGGTTTAGAGAGGGTCTTTGTTGCTGGGAAACCCTCTGCCTCTAGACGGAAACCATAATAAACTCAAAGGTAAAGAGCAGACTTGGACCGTGGTAGACAGACAGACAGACAGACAGACAGACAGACAGACAGACAGACAGACAGACAGACAGACAGACGTACAAGAGAGGAGGTTGGGAACAGAGTGAAACCTCCAAGGAGACAAGAAATTTCCCCCTCTGGGATCAATAAAGTATCTATCTATCTATCTATCTATCTATCTATCTATCTATCTATCTATCTATCTATCTATCTATCTATCTATCTATCTATCTATCTATCTATCTATCTAAGAAGACAACGGGAACAGCAGCAATGGGCTTTTTTTCTGTTTCCGTCCTAGGTTTTAAACAAAAGACCACAGAGAAAGACACTGAGCAGTAAAGAGAAAGAGAAGAAAATAACTCAAAGTATCTCCTGTTTTCTCAAAAGTTTCAAAAAATACTTGTAGAACAACCACAGATTTTATGTCAAACACCCCCCCCAAACCGTGTACAGTACACACCCCAAACCTTCTAGAGCACCCCAAGCCTGAAGGGGCATTGTCTTACCAATACAATCCTTTTTGTTCCAGTGAAGCTTATAGCCAGGGTGGCAGTGGCACTCAAACCCACCCATGGTGTTCTCACAACCCTGCTCACAACCACCGTTGTTTACACTGCACTCATTTATGTCTAAGAAGAAAGCAGGGAAAACATCCATATGTCATTAGCAGCATCTCTCACCTTACTTTATTCACAAAGCATCCATATTTTATTCAGCAAAAACGACAAAAAGCACCAAAATAAACTATTCAGAATGGTACTAAAGCTCTTTCACCATAAGCATAATACCCTATACACATTAGTCTTATAGAAAACACAAACATGAACTATTCAGAATGGTGTCAAGGCCCTTCCCCATACCATAAGTATAATTCCCCATAAGCATTAATCTTATAGTCTTACCTCCACAGTGGGCCAGTCCATACAGGGTGTACCCTTTGTTGCAAACACACTCAAAACTACCAGCAGAGTTCACACACGTGTGGCCACATGTCCTTTCGAAATAACACTCGTCTATATCTGTAATCAAAAGCAGAGGGATATTCTTTTTTAATTAAAGGTAGCAGAAATTGGGGTTTTACATGGTACAGCATGGTATCACTAGGTGATGAAATGTGGCATTGTATTTTGATAGTTAATGGTAGAGACAGCAGCATCTTAATGACGGGTTGTATCAGAGGGAAGAAATCAGTTTGTACTAAACGTTAAGCTTTATACTAGCACATGTTAAGGATCTTCAGAGGAATCCTGCAAGTCAATACTGGCAAACTGTTAAACCTCCCACCCTCTGTCTTATCTTCCAGCAGCACACCTACACAGAACAACAGCCCAGTATACTCTCAGCCCCTTCCCCAGATGTAGGGTAGACAGGCAGGAGAGTGAAAAGAAGAGGCCTACCCTGGCAGGAGCGCTCGTCAGTAAGCAGCTTGAAGCCCTTCCAGCAGTTGCACTCAAAGCTGCCGATAGTGTTCCTGCAGAAGTGGTCACAACCGCCGTTGTGCAGCTCACATTCATTAATGTCTGTGAGAGGCAAATTATAAAACTGTTATTATTCATACACTCCCCTCCATATGTATTTGGACAGTGAAACATTTTTTTTCAAAGTGTCTTTATACTATACTATTTTCATACATATATTTTTTACCGTTTCGTAATGAAAGCACTTTATGTATCTAGTCTCCCCACTTAAAGAAGTCATACGTATATCACTTTAAGTCTATTAAAGTTGTCAAAAGGTTAGAATTTGGTCCCATATTCCTTGTACGCAATGACTAAGCGTTGCGGTTTCTTTTGGTTGTGTTTTTGGATTATGTTGTGCCCAATAAGAATTGAAAGGTGAATAATGTCTTCTGCCATTGTGGAGTAACTTTTATTGTAAGTACGATAAGAAGACGTTTCTGAACACTTCTACATTCATGTGGATGCTACCATGATTATGGATGATTCGTGAATAATGATGAATGAGTAGGTTACAGAGGCAGAAAGAACAATCTCACTCATCATTATTCATGATTCATTCATCATTTTTCTTAATCATGTGATTATCAGGATTGATTTAGAAGTATTCAGAAACATCTTATCTACTCACTTAGAAAGACAATTACCCTAGTCATCATTCAACCATTCAGTTCCTATTGGGGAAAACATAACCCAAAACACAACCAAAACAAACTACAAATGCATCCAACGAGTTTGTAAAGTCACAAGCTTGATGTAATCATTGCGTGCTAGGAATATGGGATCAAATACTAAACGTTTGACTACTTTAATACACTATAAGTGAATTTGTCCAAATACTTATAAATTCTTCACATGATACATAAAGTGTTTCCAATTCTAAACGGTAAAACAGATATGTATGAAAATACCCTAATAATAAAAGGTGACATTCTGTACTGTAGCCTCATATGAAACATTTGATCTCAAATCCAAAATGCTGGAGTATAGAGCCAAATACCACTGTCCAAATACCACTGTCCAAATACCTATGCAGGGGAGATGTGAAGCGTGTTAAATAAAAGTACATTGAACTGAATAATAAGAGATGGAGATAAAGATGGTCTGTCTTCAAAATGGCATCTATTCCCTTTTATAAAGAGGCCCAGGTCAAAAGCAGTGCATTAAATAGAGAATAGGGTGCCATTTGGGACTCAGCCATAGAGATGGAGTTCAGGTGCTTGGTGGATGGCTGGTCTGACCTTGGCACGTCTTCACGTCAGGCTGCAGAGTGAAGCCCACAGGACAGCTGCAGTGTACACCCGTGGCTGTGTCCTTACAGGTGGAGTCACACCCCCCGTTATTCACCGCACAGTTCTCTGAAAGGCCAACGTGAAGAGATTCAACGTCAACATGCTCCTGTTGTGTACTGTACTGAATGAAGTGTTGTAAAAATGTCTATACATCATGTACTGTTGTTATAGTGCTATTGCCAAATGTTTTTACACCAAGTCTGGTTTTTAACCCTACCAACATACATTGAGTAGACCACAGCAGTATTCATAGACACTGAGCTAGCAACCCAGTCACATAAATACAGTCAATACAGGGTTTTACTAGGTGTGAACATTGACACAGCACTCCATGACGGACAGTGCTATACACTGGGCAACCCATCCCCATCCTAACCGGAAGGAAAACATGTGAAATGTACCACACTGTCACAAAAGCATATTTATCAGGGGAGGAATCGGGCGATGAGAAAGTGATGGTCCAGAGTCATTTCACAGTTTGTTCTAAAGCCTGTGGAATGCCTTGGTTTACTGGGCCTTGCTCTCCCCTCCGAAAAACACCTCTGGCTGATTCCTGGCAGCGTAACCCATGGTAACTAAAGTCATTCAAATAGTCCAACTGACAGAATCCTCTCAGTCAGTAGCTGAGTCTGTTTGATTTTGTTATTTTAGTGATGTGTAGGTAACAGTGGGTAATAACAGTGGAAATTGTGCATTTATACAATTATTACCCATGAGCAGTCTGCGCTTGACACGCTTGTCCACCTCAGTGAATGACGTGGTGTTGTGATCAGAGCTCTCAGTAGTTGTCTCGTCCCGCTCTGTAATACAGACAGTGGGTGACGTGAGTAACAGACAGGAGCCAAACCAACAGAATACACGTAGGTGCATACACAGTGTTTAAGCCTAACTAAAATAAACATAAGTCAACGTTTAAGAAAATGGTTTGCACCAAGTTGCCTCCTGTTCTGTTCTGTCTGCTGATGCACAGTAGCTGAACTGCACAGTGCACACCTTGGCGCGCTGTAAGTGTAGTCTCCCTCCCCTGGATGTTTTTCTGTCTTCCTCTCTGTAACCAGTAGCATGTTTACACCTAAGGCATGCAGGGCGGCTGTCTATGCGTGTGGCAGATAAGGCAGGAGATGGAACTGTGAGATGGAGCTTGAGACAACTCAGTGATAGTCCTGGACCCCACACACACAGCAGACAACTCAGTGATAGTCCTGGACCCCACACACACAGCAGACTACTCAGTGATAGTCCTGGACCCCACACACACAGCATACAACTCAGTGATAGTCCTGGACCCCACACACACAGCAGCGCCGCGGGAGAAAAAGACACTACCCACAGGCCTACGCCACGTCTCCTTCCTGTCTGATGGTCACACAGGCCTACTGTACACCGCGTCTCCTTCCTGTCTGATGGTCACAGAGGCCTACTGAACGCTGCTTCTCCTTCCTGTCTAATGGTCACACAGGCCAACTGAACGCCGCATCTTCTTCCTGTCTGATGGCTGATGCTTATCATATCCACGGTGTGCAAATGGAAGAAATACACACTGGCTATCAGGAGAGCTGGCAAGCTCCTCGAAAGGATTGCCATTTCATCCACAGGCTCAAGATGTGATCTTTTAAACAGGTGAGTTTCAGTGGGGAGAGAAACAAAAGGAGGAGAATGAAGAAGTGTACAGATGGAAATATCTAGAAGGATCCAGTCCATTTCACCGTTGTTGACTAGGTAAGCTGGTTTGCTATACGTGGAGATGCTTACAGGTAAGCACCAGGTATGTAAGTAGGCCTGGATGTGGTTGGTCATTTCTTACCCACACAGGACCTGCCGTCAGGCTGCAGGGTGTACCTCACATGACACCTGCAGATGGGCCCCTGCTCCATGTCCTCGCAGGTGTGCTGGCAGCCCCCGTTACCATGGTTACAGGTCACTAGACGATCGACACAAAGCTCGGGTCAATTCCAAAGTTCAACTCATGTTATCTAAACAAGACTGGTTGAGCTGGCTATACGTTCAATCACAAAACTTCACACATACAGATGCAGCCTCTTTGGTTCCTGGCCAGCTCAAATCCTGGGCGGCACTCGCAGGCCACTCCTCCCTTGCGTGTCTCCTTGCAGATGTGAGCACAGCCATGCTCCTTATTCATACAGCTAAGGCCCTCTGGGAAAAAGAGGTAACACTTTACATTAGGTTGCTCCTATACCTGTGTAATAACACTGTAATTACACTGCTAACAACAGTGTATTCAGATGTTGTTACACATAGTACATGGTAATGAAATACAGAGGCAAAACAACTCACACTGCACAACATCAATTATGTCTCAAGACTATTGAAGGCCCCTGACTAGAAATCTGCCACAACCCTTTGGAGCATGGACCAACAATACCACTTCCTAGAGGGCTGATGCATTCAGCTGACATGCAATTGCAGTGGACCCATCAAATGTGCAACTCCAAATGGAGTGGGCTGGCCAAGCTTTTTTCAAGCTCTATCAAAACGAGAGGGGCAAGAAAACCAAGTGTGTGAGGGACAAAGAGTAAAGCCCACTGGCAGAGGGAGAGAGATGTTCCTTGAAGGCAAGCAGAAACAAAGCTAAGAACCTATGCTTCGAGTGGACACTCAGATAAGTACTTTGCATTTCATCAGATTTGACCGTGGTCATTCTACATATTCATATACTTTACACACTGAGTTTACAAAGCATTAAGGACACCTCCCCCCTCTCTTCAAGGTATCAAAAGCGTTCCGCAGGAATGCTGGCCCATGTTGACTCCAATGCTTCCCACAGTTGTGTTAAACTTGCCCAGTCACCCTCTGAATGGCACACATACACAATTCATGTCTCATTTGTCTAAAGACTTAAAAATCATTCTTTAACATGTCTCCTCCCCTTCATCTACACTGATTGAAGTGGATTTAACAAGTTACATTAATAAGGGTTCATAGCTTTCACATGGATTTCACATGGTGTATGAGAGTCAGAATCACACTATTATCTTCTAACCTAATACCATCTTTGGCCTTCTCCCAGGTCACTGTAGAGAGAGCAGCTCCTTTAAACTTATGCTGCAACGGCTGAGTGGATGTGCTGGTAGGATTTAGCAACTTTTCCAAGGGAAACCCAATGTAGTGGAAAGCCTTTGGATCTCTTCATTGAATTTAGTGAGAATAAAACAACAATACTTGTGGGAGCTTCATTCTAATGTAAGACACAGACCACAAAAGCCCAAGTGTTGCAGTTATTAACTTGTTTTGTTCTCTGGGACACGGGGCTCCTTTTCCCACAGCATGGGCCCTTTGGAGCCTGACTACTCTAGATAATGCCACAGAGAGGGGACCCGACTTAACAGCTGTCCTCCCTCATTGTGCTGTCAATCACACTCTTGTATGTGAACATTTGAGAATTAGCTCCATAATTCTCTGCTGTGTCCCTGACACGGCTTAGTAGCCTACCTTAACACACACACATACACACATATAGGGACGCACACACACACACACACACATAGGGAAGCACACACACACACACACACACACATAGACAGAGACACAAACATACAGAAACATGCATGAACTGAGACACAAACAGACATGCATGCACACACACACGCACACACAGACACACAGACACACACACACATACATTTGAAGGTGGGAAGAAGTGTTGGAAGCCATCACAGGGCAGGTATTCCAGGGGTACTCACCCACAGAGCGATGGATACATGTGTGCTGGTTGTCACTGAGGAAGAAGCCCTCTTTGCAGCAGCACTCATAACTTCCCATGGTGTTGACACATGTATATTGGCACCCTCCATTGTTAAACACACACTCATCCACATCTGCAGGGAGAGCCAGGACATGACTTCTCAGAACAATTAAATAACTGGATGAATGTTAATGCATTTCTAGATTAAGTTCTAATGAAAACTATAAAGAAATATTACAAAAAAATATATATATAGAAAGTACCTATCTATATATCTATCTATCTATCTATCTATCTATCTATCTATCTATCTATCTATCTATCTATCTATCTATCTATCTATCTATCTATCTATCTATCTAAAGAAATATTACAAAAAATATATTTTTACCCAATACATCGAATGTAGTTGACGTTACAGTTTGAAATGTCTCTTACCTAGACAATTATGTCCATCGTGCGCTAAATTGAATCCATCATGGCAAGTGCAACGATAATTGCCTGGTATGTTGATACATTCGTGTACACAGCCACCATTGTACTCGATATCACATTCATCAATGTCTAAAAAAAAAAAAAAGGGAGTCAAGTCAAGATTGATGAATGTTTGCCATTTGAGCATTTAGTGGAAAAGATTCCTTTCAAACAATGGGCCACATAATTTAAATACAAATCCATGCATCATGCCAAGGTCTATGAACTATAATCAAAATGTAATTGAAACTTGTATTGGTAATCTGTCTCATATGATCCAAATACAAACATGAGTAATGAAAGGAACAAGTAATTACAGAGGAGATAATTACCTTCACAATGTTTACCGTCGCCTTTAAAGCCTGCTTTACACGTGCACTTGTAAGAGGCTTGGGTATTTTGACAAATAGCATCAATGTGACAGCCATCACTTCCTTCTGCGCATGGATCTGGATTTGGAATCCACATAACGGCATAAAATGTTACCAGAAAGACATTTCGTTATGAATCTCAAAAATCTGTATTTTAGTCATGTACATTAGGATTATGGGATTAATATGCTCCTCATTAAATCCCCAATATTCAATTCAACACTGAATAATTTCAGTTAAATTCACCAGGTTCTGAGTACTAAAGTTAACAAAACATTGATCCCATTGACAATTATCCATTATTCCTAAAAAATACAAGTCAGGACCCATTCCTTATCATTGGTACATTTGTTATTCATTTTATCTGAAAACAAGTTAGTATATAGGTTAAAACGTTTTAAGACTTCATTAAAAAAGTAAACAAACAAAAGAGATTAATCAAGTTCCAATTGCTACAATTTAAGCCCATACTGAGTGGGCAAACTATAATAATGTGAAACAAAATTAATTCTGCCAAGTAGTTGGAAACTATACATCCTTTGAAAACAACAACAACATGAGCGCAAACACTTATAAAGTGTGCGTAAAACCAGCCTATTTGAAACTTTGAAAACGTACCTGGGTTCTCTAGAAGAGCAGCGCTTTGCCGAGTATTTAACAAGAGTAAAAACAAACAAAAGTCCCTTGCAATACAAATAGCTCCCATGGTGATATGATCCAAGTTTAGACGTCTCCTTAAAAGGACGCGTTTGCACTGAAGTCGTGACCAAGTGTCCGCCTCATTTTCATTTTAGCCTGTCAATCGGCTTCACGAGTGGCTTTGGAAAGAGAAAGGATTGTGTGGGTGTGAGTGTGTGTGAGTGTGTGTGTGAGTGCGAGAGAGTGAGAGAGATAGTGTCTCTATTTTCTCTCTATTATTTTTAAACTTTTGTGAGTAATGTTTACTCTTAATTTCGGATTGTTTATTTCACTTTTGTTTATTATCTATTCCACTTGGTTTGGCAACGTAAAAATGTTTTCTATGCAAATAAAGCCCTAATTGAATGTAGAGAGAGAGAGAGAGAGCGAGAGAGAGAGACTACTGGAAACAGAAGCAATTGAGAATATTAGATAAGGCTGTATAACTGATTTTATAACCATAAACCTATAGCCTAAAGTTTTTTAAGTAGGCCTAGGAAATGTGTCTCTCTTCTGGCTGTACGAAAAGAGTGGTTCCCGAAATGTTCCTTGAAAGCCTGACTTTGTAATATCAGTTTAACTCCGCATATCTGCACGGTGCCCTGTTCTGTGTTGTTTTTCATCCTCCTGATGTATAAAGCGGACAACCCTGAATGCCCAGTCCTCGAAATAATGGTGGCCATAAATTATCCCATTGTATTTCACACTTGACTTCTCCAGACTTGTGTAGAGTCTTTGTCAGCGATTAAAAGTGCCATCCTTTGAAATCCGTCTGTTGTCTAAAACTCGTTTGTGGAAATAGGAGCGCAAGCACAGCTGCGTCGAAGCGCGCGCCTCTGTGTGCAAGTGAACATATTTTTATCCCCACGTGGGCTTTTGCAGCGTTCAAGTCATGTTGCAAACTCGGGACCTCAGAGTTAAAATTGATGTACGTTGTTTGCGTGGAGCTTCCTATTGGTTGATTATGGTACCTTCCAACTTCCAACGACTTTTCCTAGGTTAGCATGACGTGAATGCGTTATTATATTGAATAAGCCTTCATGCGAGATACTTCATGCGCCTTTGAGTGTTCAACATCAACCGTGCCTTACCGCCTCATTTTTCGATTATCCAACTGAAAATTTGAGGTTTGGACAACAGACATTCTATGCCTCGTAGGCCTACCCATAATCATTGATTCTACGCACTGCTCCTTTGTTTGTTGCGCTAGGCGTAATTTCACAAGTTGGGTTGGCATTTCTCAGATGCCAAGAGTACTGGCGACGAAACTAGTGAAAAAAGGCGGTCAAGTGCAACTCATCATAAAATCCATTATTCATTGCTTTAAATTAAACCAAACATCTCTCCAAACTCTACTGTGACTAAACTGTTCAGGTTTAAGTACCATCTAGCCGTTGAAATGAGATCACGCAGGCACAAAAATAATATTTCGTGTTTTATTACAAGACAGAACTAATGTAGTTGTTGAGATACAAAATAACAATATAGGAAGAAAAAAAAATCGAAAGAAATGACTTGAAGGTCCTAATAGTTCAATTAACAGCATCAGTTTTACAAATGGATTTGAAATAAATAAATATTAAATGACAGATTGAATTTCATAATGTAAAAGGAACGTTGATTCTTCTATAAAGGCTCACCTCGTATGATCAAATGTACCACGCAAACGCCAATAACAAGGCATTTCCCTATATACAATAACAGTTTAGAATTTCGATCTTGATCAAAGGAAGGAGCATCTCTCCTTTTGACATTAAGAACCACATACATATTTTCAACTAACCTGCCACACAAAAGTAACTGTTTTGAAAACCAAGGTTATACAGTATTTTGACACAAACCATTCTGCTGTGATGGAAGTTCAGTTACAGCAAATCAATAACATTGCACAACAGGATACCATATCTGTTTGTGCTCTTGCAAACTCCACTGATATCATTGTCAAGCCATACAATGTTTTGCATGACAATGATTAACAAGAAGTTGGGATGATGGAACAAACAGAATGGTACTCACGCTACCTGTCTGACAACTGATAATAATTCATGCCACTTACTGAAAAAATGTGTAATCTGAGCATTATTTTACAGAGGTACACATCTTATTGGTTTGACCCGAACACTAACCAGAAACATATGTTGTCCCCTTGAGGCAAAGTTGCATTATAATTACGAAAAATATGGAATATCGTTCAAAAAAACGAAACGCTGAAAAACAATTTGCTAATAGGAGACCTAAGATACGAAGCAGAGATGGACTTACAAAACATTGCTCCTGTAACATTTAGGTAATTTCTCACATTCAAAATGTCTGCATAGTCTCAGCTTTGATTTGCTTTCTGTAGATGAACAAAAACAAATCACAAAAAATACACACTCAACAGAATATCAAGATGCCAACAAACACAGAACATTAATAGTGTAAGTATTGCTTTTGCCTTCATCCTGTGGCCTTCAACTGATCTCATAGGACAAATATATGGGTGGTATTCAGCAGGCACAAAACAGACTTAATGCCGGAAGTTGTCCAATAACAAAGCTAATTTTCATATTCGGTTGCAAAATCTTTGCGGTATTGTGCCTTACTGAACACAACTCTCCTGAAGTGTAACAAATTTGGGTAATAGGCTAGCCACTTATTGGCAAATTAATAAGTTACTAGTGATGCCATAAACGAATGCCTCAATCTAAATATTTTCACATCTGTACACACTTAGTGGTTTAAAAAGATGCGTTGTCAATCCTGTAATTTAAAATGGTTCTCATGGTCAAAACACTCACAAGTGTATATACAAGAACACTTCAACATATGGTTATAAAATGTGCATTTTCATTTCATCGAAGACTATACAAATGACAAATAAATAATTGCTGGTTTTCATTCCAAGGCAAAGAGGATTTCTGCATGCTTGGTCTAACTAAATCTATCGTGATTCACTTACATGAAGTTGCTGGATAAGCAATTGATAACCTCATGGTACGGAGTGTATACAAATCTTACAATGTAACATACTACTCAGCGCTTACCAAACCATGAATGTGTGGGAAATTGAGATACAACGCATGCATGTATGAATACATTTAAAAGGTCATTCATACTGTAAACTCACTGAAGACCCCTAATACTATCATAGCCCTTTATATATTAAGAAGCTATACATCTAATTCCTCTGCTTGAGTGTCAGGGGAACACAAGTATAAGAAAAAACAAAAAATATCTATTCCATCAATGCAAATAAGATAGTTTTAGAAATCTAGCTGGTGGAGTCTTGGATATCAGCACATGAACACTTCATTACCAGTTAGAGACAGCTGTAAATAAAAAAAATAAAACAAGTTTTAAAAAATAACAGACGTGATGCTGGCAAAAGGAACATAATATATACAAATGCTGGTAACCGTAACAGAAAAAATAAGCTTTAAACTAAATTAATTAGACCTGGATAGTGTGCCCTTCAAGGCCAAATATAATTATGCCTCTTCATCCTATAAATAGAACTAATGACTTTATAAAAACTGCATTTTTTTGGTTTTTAGTTTTCTTAAAAAAGATAAGAAAATGAATTCTATATAATAAAATAAAAATACACATATCAAAGCAAAAATAGGAAAATAATTTAGCCGTCTAAATGCACAGTGAACTAATAGGGAATGGTTTTGGGTGTAGTCTGCCACTGGAGACAACTTGTAGAGTGCCATGGACACCCCAAGGGGGTGCTCAAGAGCCATCACCAGTCCTCTTTCAGGGCCTCCGGTAGTGGGAGAGGTGCTGGGTGAATGGCGGGAAGGGGAAGATGCGTGTCCTGCACGGGAACCAACGTCTCCTGTTTCTTGGAGCTGCAGCAGGGCTTGAAGAGACGTGGGTCAATCATCACCTCACCAAAACGTCCTTTGTAGACAATCCCACAGCATACCTTTTGCCTACAGGGAGGAGGATTAAGTATTCATTGAATAGTTTGTCCAAATAGCAATATTTTTTTGCAAAATTGTCCCAGATAAATTACAGTACTAAATTATATATTTAGATTTTCATATTTTCCCAGACAGACTTCAATTTCATATACTTCATTGACAAACCTTTTCCAGTAAGAACGGTCCAGGAAGGAAAAGACAGAAGGAGTGGGGCGCCTCTGTTTGGACTCAATGTCTGAGCCGTCATCTGACTCGTAGCTGGGGGACTGGGATGGAGACATGCTTGAGGTCGTGCTGTGGGCATCCGAGTCTGAAAGGACAAACAGGCCCGTTTTAGTGGAATTCTCTCATGGTAAATGTTTTAGAGGCAACACGATCCAGACTATCACAACTGGCCATAATTGGGAGTCCCATAGGGCGCTGCATAATTGGCCCAGCATCGTCCGAGTTTGGCAGTCATTGTTAATAAGAATTTGTTCTTAACCGACTTTCCTAGTTAAATAAAGGTTAAATAAAAACATCTGCATGTATACCTGGATCCTCCACGTAGGGCCTAATGATGAAACAAAGACTTAAGCAGTAAAACTCAGTGGTTTAAAAATGTTGAAATTTGAATATATGCTATAATTGTTTTGATTTAACAAGACCTACTTTGTCTTTTGAATTTGTGAAGCCTCTTCAGCTTGCTTTTCTTCTTCCCGTCACTGTTCTTCATCTTCTTGGGCTTGGTTAGCTTGAAGCCAGGTCCAGCTCTTGCATCCACAACCTAATGTCATATAATTAATCAATAAGGCACAAGGGGGTGTGGTATATGGCCAATATGCCACAGCTGTCAGTCATTAAGAATTCAGGGCTCAAACAACCCAGTTTATAATACATGTCAATCTCTCAACTTCCACACAGCATCAATTACATGAAAAATCACAGTGAATCCTTATGAACTAAAATAGAATATGGTGCATACATGGTTCCAGTTCTTCTTAGAGCCTTTTGGCAGTTTTCTCCATCTTTTTACTAACAGCACACAGGCATTGCAGATGTCTCCCACACGATCCTCTGACAACCTTGATAAATAATCAAGGAAATGAACACACACGCATAAGCACATGATAAACAAAAAACACCTCAAGCAAACCAGTAGACGTCTTTACATAAGACAGTGACAAGAGTAACTTATTTATGAGGTCGCAGTTGCAAATGAGAACTTGTTCTCAACTGACCTACCTGGTTAAATATAGGTGAAATAAAAATAAATAAATAAAATGAAATCATATTCTGAACCAGTGCAAAGTGTTCTTCAGACAGCAAAAACAAATATATGGTAAGCCATCCTAGAATCAGTCCTAGACTAGTCACTAATATCTTCCTAATTCAATCTGTTGACCATCACTTGTTTGACCTTTTATTGCATCCAATCACTGGGGGGAAGAAAACTGATGCAAACTCAGCATTAGCATGAATTACAATATAGAAATAAGTTTAATCTTCCATAAAAACATTGCATTCATCAAAAGTATTTGATGAATGCAATGTTATCGTATTATTAAGATGTAACGCTTACCCAAAACACAGCCTGAAGGTTTCTTCATATCTGCTGCTGTCAGTAAAGCGTGAACTGGAGGACTTGGTCTTGCAAATGCAACATCCTTCATGGCTGCGATATATTTTAGACTTGTGAAAACCAAACATGATGATCAATGGGAAACCTACAGAGAAAGAACAAATAATTACAAAAGGATGCCATCCATTTAATGCAGAATAGTAATATCACTGTAACGTTACTGCTGTGATGCTTTCCCCTGGTGTAAAGGGGCGGGTCACCACATGTGGTCAAAACACTGGGTTATTTCCATTTAGAAGCCTTATTCTACAATTTCAGCTATCTATATTTGACGATTTACCCCTTTTAACTACACAAAAAAGCGATACGCAGCAACCAAAAAAAGTACTTTCTGTGCATGTAGATACACCTTTAATAAATCTTGCAAGCCACTATACCGACTAATGACAATCACAAAGCCAACGGTGTTATATCTAACTAGACGTCCCGGTTGTGTTGCATACACAAGTAACGTTTTAGGCTGCGACTCCCATCTCGCTATTTTAAAAACAAAGCTCGCGCCGGGACAGGAACCAAAGGTTGACATTGGTTTAATGGGTTTTTGAGCACAGACTCACGCAACTAAATCTAGCCAACTATTTTTTTTGCTAAAACTGTCATTGTATGATTGTTACTTCCACGCGATCCATCAAAATTGAATGGCAGCGTCTGGCAACCCCCGCTAGTAATGACGACATCGCTAGAAAACTTGGCTACTACAAACACTCGACAAATTAGAACATTTGGTCGCTGGTCATGAAAAGTAACTACGCCTTTCTTATAAAAAAATGACATTTTATATATATATATATATATGTTTGAAACTGATATGTTCCCGTTGGGGAACTGATTTTCAGTTACTTGGGGAATCCGAAACAAAAAGCGGCCGAACAGTCATTTAAAAGATGCGGCACAAAAAAAGTGAATTGAGCGACACTGGCTTGTTTTATAATTTCTAATTAAATAGTTGTAAGATTTAACACGCAGAATACTTTATATAGTTTACTTCCCTTTAAAGTCAAACGTTCGCCCGCTAAGAGCGCCAAATAGCAATCTGACTATTGTTGTTAGCTAGCCTGCTAACGTTAGCTAACTACCACGCCACGCTCCACATCCATGCTTTCCCATTGTTACAATGACCCCCTTGCATATCTAGTTCGCACGCGACCGACTGAAATTAAATGTAAGATCTGTAAAACATGTACGTTAATTTGTAAATGCAAATTGTGTAAAGAGTAAATAAATGTGGACTTACCGAACAAAAACTTTGAATCTTCGCCGTTGTCTTTTTACACACTGCGCATGCCCTACTACTACTGCTGCTGCATACAGCTGGCTATTAGAATTCATTAGCATAAAAAAACATGAAAATAAAGCGTTACATCGTAGAAACACCATATTAGGAGTGTATTATGTCCGTTTGAACATAAATTCAACCAATGGGAGCACACTGTGCATAGTATTTAACAACATTGGATTCTGGGAGTAGTAGTGTGCGTATGGAAATGCTTTCGTCTAATCCTATGTAGTCAACACCTCACGAGACTCCATGTCCCAGGAAGCATCATATCGGCAACGGATGAATGGACAAGAAAAAAAAACACGTAACTGAATTGGCGCGAATGACTTTGTTTACATTTTAAAACCAGTATTTGTTGTTGTTACAAATGTTGTTATCTGTGTTTGATATCTCTGCTAGGTAAAGTTATTATTTTTGGGAAATATATGTGGTCGTTTTCAATACCATCAATAACCATATAGCAATTGTACCCATTCCAGTCAGTTATAATCCTGTAATAAAAATACAACATGCATTTCTGTAATTGTATTCTTTATATCTTTTTTTACACTGTACACATTTCCCCACTTAGTAAACACTACATTATACAGCTATGTCAATAAATGTACAACAGTATTGAAAACAAAAAAATATCTCCCAAGATGCTCATGTGGAATAGTACAACCAACACAATCGAGATGTTGGCACAGGAAAAACATCCTTCACACCTACTTCTATCAAACTGCTGTTGTTATTCATCATCAAAATGAAGGAGGTCCAATCATTCTCATCTATTTTTTTGTGTGATGTGGATTATATTGCATAGCAGAAACACCAACAGTTCAGAGGAGGATTGTTTGCTCCATTTTGAATCTGGCCTTTTATAGCAACTATATGTACCACTCATTATGAATTTAACTGGCAATCAGCTCATACAATTTTCCCTACCGACCAGACATGATGTTGTAAACCTGCCAGGAATGGGCCGAACAGGTGAGGAATAAAGAGAAGTTGTTGGAAAGAAGGATGCACTGGTTAGAGGTATTTACATGAAGGCTGTAATTTTATAAATGACTCACTTTCCAACAAGCCATGGTTATGATGAGTACTGTACTGTTGAAGAGTTGTGTGTCAAGTGTGAAGCATTGACATGGCCGTATACTGATACTTCTCCAAATGAATACATATTGTGCATCACTACCATACGCTACATTATCTTATTCACAGGGGGAGCCAGGGTCGTCTTCTTAGGCCAAGTTATTCCATATAAAAGAGTTGCATACTACGGTACTTCCAGGGGGATTGATCCAAACTTACACACTGTCATATTGATGTAGGTGAATCAGTTTTCCACTCTACACAAACATCTATACCATGTCATATTCATACTTATAAAGCATACTTCTATATAATTTGCTTCAAGCTCAGCATTATGACAGTTAGAATTAGAACAGAGCAAGCAACTTGACAGACATATCAAAATTATACTGTTCTTCTCAGAAAATATATTAACCGTTTTTGTTCCTTCTTTTCCTTTTCAGAATATAGCCATTGTCAGCTGTTCACAATAACAATGAAAATATTTAGCTTTCAATAAAGCAGTATAGAACAGGTGTGTTATCTTCAACAATGTGAAAATCATGGATCGTAATAAAAAACATATTCTTAACGTCTAACATCAACATTGTTGAGAATAAAAATAACAAAACATTTTAAAAGGCTCATTGCACTTAATATATGGCAAATGTAACAGTAGCTTTAATATAAGCCAGAAATTGTCCCTTAATTGTTCAAGTCTCCTACCACATAAAAAGGTTTAATTGTTCATTAGTGGTCCCTAACATTCTTCCTTAGTCAGGTCCAATTGGTGCGAAAGAAGGAGGGCCTAGATACCGATCCCTTTGACAAGGGAAGCTTCTAGGGTAATGTTGAACTCCTGCAAAGTCTGTAGTACTCTGATCAGAGAATTTACCAATGAGAGGTCCTTTATCAGTGCTGTGTCCTCGTACATTTGCACCGTGATCGGACAGTCTGCGAGGAGAGCAATCCAGTGGTGTAACAAATGGTCCCTAGGAATAGCAGAGAGAAACAGGAAGTTTAACAGACTGACTTCAGGGAACTTTTTTAGTAAATCCTCATACCTGCTAAAAGACAGGATAGGAAGGGCTCAAGCTTGGTTATGACTGAGGTGTTATTTACATTGCATTTAGGCATGTCTGTGTCCCTTCTGACAAAGAAGAAAGAGAAGGTATTTCATTGAAGTGGCAGGTGCATTTGAGCTACCAAGCCCTGTTCTGCCACAAAGGGTTGAGAGAGAGAAAGAGAAAGCCTGAGGTGTCATAACTAGTAGGATATATACTGTACGTTTTGAACTAGTGTGTGGAAGCACACACACACACACACACACACACACACACAATGCCCAACAGGATAGGTAGACACACAATGTGAGGGAGAATAACTGGAGGCGAAGGAGGGATCACCCTAGCACTACAGAAGAGGACGAAGCCACCCATTCTGTTATCACAGTGATAAATGCTGTGCTAATATTAGAGAGATAATGAAAACACATCTTTCAGTTGAATTGAAGATGTCTTGTAAAACATCCCAAACAATCTCATTTGCCCTTTTGACCAGGAAATTTGGTGCTGTACAATGAATTCCCATTCAAATGTTCCTGATGATAGCCGTTGTTCTGTGTGTGTTTGTGAGGCTACATAGGAGATATTACCTGGCACCCAGACACACCAGCATCTGGAACTTCCCATCCTTGCCTATGTTCCTAGATGTGCTGTTGATGGCCCGCATGAAGCGGCAGAAGTGGCATACTCTGGTTTGCCAGTTCTCATCTGGAGTCACCTCCCTCTGCTCAGCACTCTCAAAGTACACTTGTGATTTTTCTATAAGGAGAAATCACAGACAAGACACATCGATAAGAGCAACCTCACCCATTAACATGGCACGCGAGATTGTGTATATATATATATATACATACAGTGGGGAGAACAAGTATTTAATACACTGCCGATTTTGCAGGTTTTCCTACTTACAAAGCATGTAGAGGTCTGTAATTTTTATCATAGGTACACTTCAACTGTGAGAGATGGAATCTAAAAAATCCAGAAAATCACATTGTATGATTTTTAAATAATTAATTTGCATTTTATTGCATGACATAAGTATTTGATCACCTACCAACCAGTATGAATTCCGGCTCTCACAGACCTGTTAGTTTTTCATTAAGAAGCCCTCCTGTTCTCCACTCATTACCTGTATTAACTGAACCTGTTTGAACTCGTTACCTGTATAAAAGGCACCTGTCCACACACTCAATCAAACAGACTCCAACCTCTCCCAGAGAGCTGTGTAAGGACATCAGGGATAAAATTGTAGACCTGCACAAGGCTGGGATGGGCTACAGGACAATAGGCAAGCAGCTTGGTGAGAAGGCAACAACTGTTGGCGCAATTATTAGAAAATGGAAGAAGTTCAAGATGACGGTCAATCTCGCTCGGTCTGGGGCACCATGCAAGATCTCACCTCGTGGGGCATCAATGATCATGAGGAAGGTGAGGGATCAGCCCAGAACTACACGGCAGGACCTGGTCAATGACCTGAAGAGAGCTGGGACCACATTCTCAAAGAAAACCATTAGTAACACACTACGCCGTCATGGATTAAAATCCTGCAGCGCACGCAAGGTCCCCCTGCTCAAGCCAGCGCATGTCCAGGCCCGTCTGAAGTTTGCCAATGACCATCTGGATGATCCAGAGGAGGAATGGGAGAAGGTCATGTGGTCTGATGAGACAAAAATAGAGCTTTTTGGTCTAAACTCCACTCGCCGTGTTTGGAGGAAGAAGAAGGATGAGTACAACCCCAAGAACACCATCCCAACCGTGAAGCATGGAGGTGGAAACATCATTCTTTAGGGATGCTTTTCTGCAAAGGGGACAGGACGACTGCACCGTATTGAGGGGAAGATGGATGGGGCCATGTATCGCGAGATCTTGGCCAACAACCTCCTTCCCTCAGTAAGAGCATTGAAGATGGGTCGTGGCTGGGTCTTCCAGCATGACAACGACCCGAAACACACAGCCAGGGAAACTAAGGAGTGGCTCCGTAAGAAGAATCTCAAGGTCCTGGAGTGGCCTAGCCAGTCTTTAGACCTGAACCCAATACAAAATCTTTGGAGGGAGCTGAAAGTCCGTATTGCCCAGCGACAGCCCTGAATCCTGAAGGATCTGGAGAAGGTCTGTATGGAGGAGTGGGCCAAAATCCCTGCTGCAGTGTGTGCAAACCTGGTCAAGAACTACAGGAAACGTATGATCTCTGTAATTGCAAACAAAGGTTTCTGTACCAAATATTAAGTTCTGCTTTTCTGATGTATCAAATACTTATGTCATGCAATAAAATGCAAATGAATTACTTAAAAATCATACAATGTTATTTTCTGGATTTTTGTTTTAGATTCCGCCACTCACAGTTAAGAGTACCGATGATAAAAATTACAGACTTCTACATGCTTTGTAAGTGGGAAAACCTGCAAAATCAGCAATGTATCAAATACTTGTTCTCCCCACTGTGTATATATATATATATATATATATATATATATATATATATATATATATATATATATATATATATTCATATTCATTCAGGTGTAATGGTTGTGTATTGGAGGCTTTACCTAAGAAGTCCCAGATGAAGACATTCTTAAAGAGGCGTGGGGATTTGAAGCCATGCTGGAACACCTGGTCTAAAGCCCAGACTAGACCATACTCCCCACACAGCAGAAGGGTCAGACTGCCCCTCTATAGAAAAACAGACAGGGGAAGAAATAGAGTGTGACTGATGTTGTCTCTTTTCAAAGCACCCTGGTCCAACACCAGTTGAGGCCATATGAAACTGTTCATTCGAAACACATGTGAGTGAGACTATGATCAGTGTTGCCTGCAGTGTACATACAGTGTACAGACAGAGGACCCACTGTCTCCTTCACTGTGATGAATAATAGACAATGTGGCGGGGGGTTGTGTTTCTTACCTCCTTCTCTGGCTTGTGGAAGTGCTTCACTATCCCATTGATGGCCTCTCCCACTCCCTCTTGGATCTGACCAGTGTTCAACTCTGGATGATGGGAAAGAGTCAGACAAAATCAGTCCATGATAGCAGACACAAGACACTCAAAAGTGATCTAAAGGCACGGACACACCGGTAGCGTTTGCCATCCGAGAGTACTTAGCACCTCTGAACACAGTGCCGGCCGTAATTTGCAAAGCGAGTGCAAACCGAATCCACATGTAGAATCGCGCACAAAATGTTGTCAGTCAGACGTCACCAGAAAGAAGGTGGTCCCTAAAGCACACCACTGTGAAAGAACTGCAGAAGAATGGCAGATCAACATTCGGTGTGGTGTGTGCAGTCCCTTGCTGAAGATGATTGGTTATTATTGTCTATTTTTGCAGTGTATTTGAATGGTCACTCACTTGGTTTGCTGTTTGGTGAGATGGTGACGAATCTCCTCATCATCCCAGGGGACTGCTGCATGGGGGGCGTACGACACATTCTGTCCTCATTTTCTGAGTTTGGTGTCACTAGCTCTCCCACCAGAACCCTCTCCAGACTGCCATCGTCCACCCCCTTCCCCAGCCACCGGCCACACGGGAACCTACACGCACACACAGTACAATTTAACAGTTAGCCAAAGCTTCAACAGGGTCTTTCTTGTGAGTAGATCCCACTGAAATCTCTAGGATAAGGCAGCTGCTACCAAATCTTTCACTCACTTGTAAGCATGCCCTGTGATCTCATTCCGGACCATAACATACTCCACAAGCCACTTGGCGTAAAGGCCTGAGTTATCATGGCCCATCTGCACTGTGGTCAGCTTGCCCAGGTTCTGGCACTGTGACAGAGAGAGAAGGCAAAGGTCATGTTAAGGTGAATATATATATTGATGTTATTATCAAAATACCAAGAATATTCAATATTGAGGGGAGCACCAACCTCAAATGTGATCTCCTGAGTGTGCTTGGGGACCTGGAGCACCCCAGTCTCAGCCAGCTCCCCAGACACACACACCCAGGGGTTGGCTGTGAACATGGAGCCTCCTAGTTTCTTACTGGGAATCACCAGCACATGGTATGGGATCACTGTGGGACAGAGAAGAGAGGGAAACCTGAAATCACTAAGTCAAGTACAGTATAGTCAGAAGAGCTACTTCTGTCTTCAATATATTTCTCAGTAAGCATCTCAAATCCAGGAATTAAGTCTAATTAATCTATTATTCTAATCTAATTAAGTCTACCCAGCTTCTGGTTACATGGTGTTCAGTGTCATGGCCAGGTTGTATGGTATTTGGTGGCACTCACTGATGGTGGTGAAGACATTGGTGAAACAGAAGTAGTCCACAGCGTTGAAGGAGAGGAGGTGGTACAGGAACTGCTCTTTCTCATCGTCACAGCGCAGAAAGGCATAACGCTTGTATAGTTTTCTGCAAAAGAAACAATAGCCACAAAAAAAAGCACAAAAACAAATCAGTTTAGTATTTCATATTATGTAATGATTATAGATTGAACAATACAAGTCTGGAGCCTAAAAAGCTGAAGAAATAGCTGATGAATGTGTTTTCCTAGGTAAACAACTGGAGAAAGGTAAAGGAATGGTCACAATGCAATACCTCCATAATGAATCACCCTGAACGTGACCCACTTCACCACCATCTCATCAATTATGAAAACCATTGTAAATGTTTAATAGGTGATTGTACTACGACGTTTGGATCTGTCAAAAGAGCTCATATATTATACATGCATAGTTTTCAGACATCAGGTTGATTCATGTGTATGAGACTGAGTGGGACCTTCCAATATAAATGAGTGAGGATTTATGAGGAGACTGACTTAAAGGGGAATGGGGTGTGGTATTATCCCAATTACTGAGGCAGAGGCTCTTTGTGTTTAGCTTCATATGCCAGTTGTATACTAGGTCCTATTTGTTTTACTCACTTTGTAAGTTCCTGGTCAGACAGTAGCTTTTTGAGGTGCCTGGACAGCAGTTTCTTCTCCATGGAGAGCCTCACCCAGGCCCTGGCCTTGCCCACGTCTGTCTTGATCTCCCCAATGTTCTGGATGTGTCTACGGAGGATACAGTACACAGCACAGAGGTCAGAGGAGAAAAACACACACAAATGCACATATACACACATAGTCATCTTTTCAGAGATGGTCTATAATGCTGTAGCATGTTTTGCATCCTTTGGCCAGAACCACAAACCTAATACAGTGGGGCAAAAAAGTATTTAGTCAGCCACCAATTGTGCAAGTTCTCCCACTTAAAAAGATGAGAGGCCTGTAATTTTCATCATAGGTACACTTCAACTATGAGAGACAAAATGAGAAAAAAAATCCAGAAAATCACATTGTAGGATTTTTAATGAATTTATTTGCAAATTATGGTGGAAAATAAGTATTTGGTCACCTACAAACAAGCAAGATTTCTGGCTCTCACAGACCTGTAACTTTTTCTTTAAGAGGCTCCTCTGTCCTCCACTTGTTACCTGTATTAATGGCACCTGTTTGAACTTGTTATCAGTATAAAAGACACCTGTCCACAACCTCAAACAGTCACACTCCAAACTCAGTGATGTTTCGGGGCTGTCGCTGGGCAACACCGTTCTTGTGATCATTTTGACCCCACAGGGTGAGATCTTGCGTGGAGCCCCAGATCGAGGGAGATTATCAGTGGTCTTGTACGTCTTCCATTTCCTAATAATTGCTCCCACAGTTGATTTCTTCACACCAAGCTGCTTACCTATTGCAGATTCAGTCTTCCCAGCCTGGTGCAGGTCTACAATTTTGTTTCTGGTGTCCTTTGACAGCTCTCTGGTCTTGGCCATAGTGGAGTTTGGAGTGTGACTGTTTGAGGTTGTGGACAGGTGTCTTTTATACTGATAACAAGTTCAAACAGGTGCCATTAATACAGGTAACAAGTGGAGGACAGAGGAGCCTCTTAAAGAAAAAGTTACAGGTCTGTGAGAGCCAGAAATCTTGCTTGTTTGTAGGTGACCAAATACTTATTTTCCACCATAATTTGCAAATAAATTCATTAAAAATCCTACAATGTGATTTTCTGGAATTTCTTTTCTCATTTTGTCTCTCATAGTTGAAGTGTACCTATGATGAAAATTACAGGCCTCTCTCATCTTTTTAAGTGGGAGAACTTGCACAATTGGTGGCTGACTAAATACTTTTTTGCCCCACTGTATATGAGAAGATGCAAGAGCAGTGACAGTCCCTCTAAACAAGGTGATAGACCTCTGCTGCGTGTTGTTTTGACCACGGCCCTAGATTCCAGAGCAGGGCTGAGGGGGGTAGCCAGCCCAACCAGGAAAAAGCCTTGGCTAGCCCCAGACTCCCTGGTGTTTAAGCCAGCCTCCTGTCATCGCTCCCAGCCACTATCATGCCCTCCGTGTCCAGACACATTCCCTTCCACTCCACCTCTGCCAGTGTGCACTGCACTGTCTGCGCTATAAGTGCTCCCTATGCACCCCCTCCTCTTCTCTCATCCCTCCTTTCCCTCCCCCTCTCGCTTCACTCTCACGAATTAACCCAATTTCCTCCACTCCACTCTGTTACCATGGCAACAGAGCAAAATATCAACATTCACAATGCAGATTGTTATTGCATAAATGGTATTGTAAGAAAAATGGTTATCAGAAATCTGCAGACTAACTACACAAATCTACTTCCTGTACAATGGAAATAGAAAGGAGAAAACTATAAAATAATAAAGAGCACAGCAGGGATGTGTTGACATGTTGAGATGTAGAATGAAGCAACCTGGTCCACCTTTATTGTTCATTTAAAGTAGGTACCCAAATATAAATATTTATAAATTAAAATGTGCTCGTATATCAATGTGACAACGCACAAATAAAAAAGCATCAATGGAAAATTCTGGATCCTTGGAAAGAAGACGTGACATGTGTGTCTGTGCAGACATGTGATCAGAGTAGACCTCTACAACAGACTACAGCACAGCTGCCTGGTACTGCCCTGAGCCAGACCCCCCTCTCCCTGGCATGGTCTGCAGGGGAATCAGGCTGGAAGTAACACGCTGTCACACAGATCAGCCCAGCTCTCTTTACCACCTCCTTCACACCACACCAGCAATGACGTCCTGCATGACTCAACACCACTGGCCCTGGTGCACCGTAGACATGACAATGGTCTGACTGCCTTAACGCACAATGCATCCCATAAATCGCCTACTTCAGGATTCCTCTCAGACTGGCTGAGCACTACTCTGGAGAAGTGTCTGCTAAATGAACTAGTGTGGATAAAAGTGTCTGCTAAATGAACTAGTGTGGTTGTGTTTCAGAACAGAGCCCCACCTGTATAGCAAAAAAAACCATATTATTTTGGCATTAATACGTGTCACATATCAGTTTGCAAACAATGTAATTTTTAAAAATATATTTTAGTTAATAAAGCCGCATTTGCTTTCTTTAGTAAGGCAGCTCCAAACTTCAGGTGTTTCAGCCTAGCTCAGTGCTTTCTCAGTGTGGTGGTGGGGCAGCCAGCGGAAGATACGGAGCATAGGGTTGGTAATGTTCTCTAGTTGTGCCATAATTGGCTCAGTGTTCTGTCACTCAATTGGCCACAGATAAAATTACTTCAAATCACGTTATATCTTCCATAGCTTTGATTGGACTGATCACATCAACATCATACTTTCAAAATCTTAGATAGCAATCTAGAAAAGCAGTCATCATCATGAATCACTTTGACAATCTACTTGCAAATCCTTTTCAATCCTTGTCATATGAAGAGAAATTATAGATAAAGTGTATGGGTGCTCATCAGCATTGGACATAAACATTACACAACAAGTTGGAAATTGCAAATACAACAATGAGTGGTTCGGAAGGAATCAGTGGCTAACTGCAAGCATTGCAAAGCAAACACTAGCCTGCAATTCAGTGGAGTGGGTGTGTGGTCCAAGTCTGGGTTTAAGGGTCTCTTTTCCAAGCTTAAAAGGATAAACATTCATGTTGTCAATCCAGTATGATTTCTTCCACGTTTAAAACTGGAAACTCAGCACAACAAGGTGAGTCCAAAAATATATTGTATGCTGCTGCATAAATTATGTAATATGCCAGGGAGATACAGTTGAAGTCTGAATTTTACATACACTTAGGTTGAAGTCATTAAAACTAATTTTTCAACCACTCCACAGATTTCATGTTAACAAACTATAGTTTTGGCAAGTCGGTTAGGACATCTACTTTGTGCATGACACAAGTAATTCTTCCAACAATTGTTTACAGACAGATTATTTCACTTATAATTCACTATCACAATTCCAGTGGGTCAGAAGTTTGCATACATTAAGTTGACTGTGCCTTTAAACAGCTTGGAAAATTCCAGAAAATTATGTCATGATTGTAGAAGCTTCTGATAGGCTAATTGACATAATTTGAGTCAATTGGAGGTGTACCTGTGGATGTATTTCAAGGCCTACCTTCAAACTCAGTGCCTCTTTGCTTGACATCATGGGAAAATCAAAAGAAATCACCCAAGACCCCAGGAAGATGAAAATTATGTGGATATATTGAAGCAACATCTCAAGACATCAGTCAGGAAGTTAAAGATTGGTTGCAAATGGGTCTTCCAAATGGACAATGACCCCAAGCATTCTTTCAAAGTTGGGGAAAAATGGCTTAAGGACAACAAAGTCAAGGTATTGGAGTGGCCATCACAAAGCCCTGACCTCAATCCTATAGAAAAGTTGTGGGCAGAACTGAAAAAGCGTGTGCGAGCAAGGAGGCCTACAAACCTGACTCAGTTACACCAGTTCTGTCAGGAGGAATGGGCCAACATTCACCCAACTTATTGTGGGAAGCTTGTGGAAGGTTATCTGAAATGTTTGACCCAAGTTCAACAATTTACAGGCAATGCTACCAAATACTAATTGAGTGTATGTAAACATCTGCCCCACTGGGAATGTGATGAAAGAAATAAAAGCTGAAATAAATAATTCTCCCTACTATTATTCTGACATCTCACATTCTTAAAATAAAGTGGTGATCCTAACTGACCTAAGACAGGGAATTTTTACTAGGATTAAATGTCAGGAATTGTGAAAAACTGAATTGAAATGTATTTGACTAAGGTTTATATAAACCTCCAACTTCAACTGTATGTATACTGTAGCTAAGAAAGTAAGAGTTGTTTTGTAGTGCCTCACCCTAATCATTTGGTCCCTTTCCCCCTCATAACTTGGCCTACTGTTCTGACTTGGTGGTGCACATGTAGCCTATAGCCTGTTTTAGAGAAATGTAATCATGAAATATTGTATTTACTTAACCCATGGTTCTGACATGGGGTACAGGGAGAATACTGTAACAACGGCCCATGTTCTGAATTTTGTCGCTGTACATTTCAAAAGTGCTGAACAAATAGTTATATTGACTACGTCCGTCCTAGCCCCCTGTTTAATGTCTTAATCGAAATTACAGATAGCCTATTATCCGCTCGTTGTCCCCTTATGCCATAGTTTGTACATCTCAATTTTCAGTAAAACCACATTTGTTTAAGCAAGTCAGCCATATGTTTTTTTTAAAGGCAGTAAATGAGGCTGAATGAACTGTTTCGCTGGCAGACAAGGCTCCGCTTATAGCCAGGTGTAGGATTCACCATGGTGCTGAAAAGAAAGCTCTGCTGTTGGGACAGCTTTATGTAGGCCTTAACAGTTTGTGGGTACCGTTTGTCACCGTTATAGTGCAATTAATGTATTGTTTAGTGTTGTGTAGTGGCTTTGCTGGCATGCATCTAAACATTTTGGGGGGAGTTTGCCCCACCAAGATTTACATGTTAAAATCGACACTGTTGGTATAGCATTTGGACCATGAGGAATGTAGGTCAAGTCTGATCAAATAGAACACAAAGATGGAAGGCTAAGCATTCAGTATATGCTGTACAGTGTGTGTATATATATGTTATATATATATTTTTTAATCATAGCTGGTAAACAAGTGTTTATGCCTGCTGAAAAGCTTGAGATACATGGCTATGAGGCTGATGTCAGTATTTTTCCACTACATATGATCCTGAATCATTGATAATATACTGTTGTGACTGAAAGTGTTTTTCATCAGTGGGCCACAAGATGGCAGTGAAAACACTGAAATAATTTCATTCTGAGGTATGATCAATCAATCATTGTCTCACCTTGATTCGAAATTGTCATTTTCAAAGAAGTACGTAGAGGTACGAAGGCATACATTTGAACCGCTTCTGCCACTACAGAAGGGACAATCAACACAGGCAAAATAGTATAGTATCATTTGCAATGTCCCCCTTACAACCATCCATCATTTCAAGACCATATGACTTGTAATGTATACTCACAAGGATACTTGACAAATAGTGTATATACGGTAGGTAGAGCATCTGAAGATACTGATACTGATACTGTGGTAGACCTGGTGAATGGATGAGGAGACTCACCTCATGTCCCTGATCAGGGATACCTTGAGAGGGGGCAAGGCTGCGCCAGCGTCAGACTTGCGCCTCTCTGTATTGTGGATGAGACCTGATGTGGGGAGGAGAGAGGGATGTGGTTATGGCTATGGCTTACATCACCGCAAATGTATCACATTTCAGGATTCAATGAGTGGCTTCCCTGGGGGACACAAACCAGCTGGCGTTGCATCCGTCTCCTCTTTGCTCTCCTGATAGTGGAGCAGGTGGGACCACAAGGCAGATTTACCCTGGCAGATGAAGATGGAGATGTGGGAATGAATGAATGTGCATTGAATGCACCTAAAAGCATACATGTGTGTTAGTGTATATATATATATACTGTTTTTACATAATACTTAGTGTGTGTGTGTGTGCTGACCTGCTTGACCTGCAGCCCGTGGCTCCAGATTCTCTCCAGCAGGTCACAGAGGGAGGCGATAAGTGTGTTCTCTTCCACACCTGTAATACTGACCTCCCCATGACCCAGCTCCACCGCCTCCCTGCCCATCTTCTCAACCAGCATGCGCTTGGTCTGGAGGGACACACACATCACCATACAGGGAGGTTATCATCTCTGGAGGCCAGATGGTTGACGCTAGAGGTGCTGGATCTCAATATCCATGTGATAGTCTACTGCAGTGGTCATTGCAATCGTAATATGTCTGAGTAAGAGTGAGATGTAGGAGGACTGGTATTTACTGTACCTTATTCCTGCACTCCTTCAGCAGACCCTCCACAAACTTCCAGTTGGTCTGAGCGATGACGGAGGGGGAGAGGTTGGACAGCTTGGGCTGCCGGATGGTAGTGCCCAAGTTCCTGGCCTCCTGGATGTATTTCTGTAATGAGACAAAGAAGACAGCGTCAGAGAGGACAGGGTCAGAGAGGACAGGGTCAGAGAGGATAGGGTCAGAGAGGATAGGATCAGAGAGGATAGGGTCAGAGAGGACAGGGTCAGAGAGGATAGGGTCAGAGAGGACAGGGTCAGAGAGGATAGGGTCAGAGAGGACAGGGTCAGAGAGGACAGGGTCAGAGGATACGGTCAGAGGACAGGGTCAGAGAGGATAGGGTCAGAGAGGACAGGGTCAGAGAGGATACGGTCAGAGAGGACAGGGTCAGAGAGGATAGGGTTAGAGAGGACACACGTGGAATGGCCTAAGAGTAGGCTATACAGCAAGGGAGAGTAATCAATCTGGCTCAATGTTCATCATCACATAAACACAGAGGGTCACACCACTCGGCAACCAACCACAGAAAGTATACAGTGCATACAGTGGATATATTTCTGGTAACTACTACAGTGAGGGATTGATCATTTCAGAGAAGGGAGAAGGAGGAGCTCTGAGTCAGTTGTATAATGAGCTGAGCTGCTTGTACTGAGGTAATTTCATGATGGACGATGTGTTTCTATCCTTCACCTTTCTGACCTCAACATCCATCCTGGGAGGCGTGTCAGTGCCATGTGTTTTCTGGGATGCTGTCAAATCAATCTAAATATGACTTTCTTAATGTTGAGTTAAGTGTACCCTTAAGTGAAACCCTAAACCTGAGAAGAAACCCTAAAAAGTAATATGGAGTATCTGGTAAAGCTGTGATGCTGGGAGGAGGAGGGAGTGAGGACCACATGGGGGGAGGGGCCATGTGGACATGGTGTGAGGCTCAGGCCTCACCCACTGCCAACACATACCACATCCACAGTCACAGACTTTAGACAGGGCCTGAAGGACTGCGAGAGCCAGTAGTAGTCTAGAAACAGCAGGAGCTGCAGCTCCGGGAACAGACACTCCACATGCTGGGAGCGTGTGTGTGAGACGGAGAGAGAGAGAGAGAGAGAGAGAGAGAGAGAGAGAGAGATCAAAGAGAGAGTGTGAGAGAAATACAGTAGGTAGAAGTAAGGGAGACAGTAGGTAGATGTGAGGGAGACAGTAGGTATATGTGAGGGAGACAGAAGGTAGATGTGAGGGAGACAGTAGGTAGATGTGAGGGAGACAGTAGGTATATGTGAGGGAGACAGTAGGTAGATGTGAGGGAGACAGTAGGTAGATGTGAGGGAGACAGTAGGTAGATGTGAGGGAGACAGTTGGTGTCAGAGGGATATAAACAGAAACAAAAAGAGAAGTTAGGCCAAGAGAAAATATTTGAGGGAGAGATAGTAACAGAAAAAATGGACAAACAACATTAATTAAATCGTTCCAGATGTTAGAGATTTAGAAGTGAATACCGCAAACCATGAAGAAGAGTAAGGAAGAATCGACAAGGAACTAACAATAACACAAAAACAAATCCATGTGAATATATCCTGTTTTTCTAAGGCTGCTTGATGTCCTCTCACCTCTCTCTGGTCGTTGTCCAGGTAAAGGTGTTCAGCGTGCTGTTTCTGTCTGTCCTTCCTCCTCCACTGTGCTGGAGCACTCCTCTTCGTCCATCTAACATAAAAACAAAATAACTTCACTTAGAAAGACACAAAAGCCAAATAGGAAAGATGGGAGACAAAACAAACATATTTTTTCAGTATTATCAATCAGTATGTAAATCAGTCTCTCTTGCGGAGGAATGATCCTCACTTGTTGCTGACTGGTCCAGTGGAGAGAACATCAGACTGCAACCGGGGGAAGAAGCCGTGTTTGTAGCGACCCTGGCCAATCTTCATATCCAGCAGGTGGGGATGCAGGGCCGTGTGATCGATCTTAACCACCCGCATCTCTATGGCCTTCTCTGGGGTGATACAGAGAGGGGAGGAGGATGAGGTACTGTCAGAGAAGATCCATTAGCACCAACCGTCATGGAGGATCATTAAGCCACTCTGTGAGTGCCTATGAGCCATAGAACTGAGGAGTCACTTAGATTCACCACTCCACATCTCATCTCTGACTCGCTCACTCTCACCACTACACCTCCATGCTGAGTTATCATCACCTGACCTAGGGTTGCAACATTTTGTTAACCTTATCAAAATTGTCAGGTTTTCCAGAAATTCTGGTTGAAGGATTCATGATTTCCTGCGATTTCCTGCGTATTAGTACATAACTGGCACGCATGCAATGAATCATACAATTACAGAGAGGAATTTGAAATAACCTATAGTTACAGGAAAACTAAATTGATTTTCACATTAATTATTCCAGGTGCTACTGACTGTTCCCAAAGACAGAGTAGAAGAAAGACCTGTGCCCTGCAATAATATTGTTCCCATAATGCATTGCAAGCACAAACAATAACCCGTCACCAAGGGGAAATAAGGACGGATTATTACTAAGATGAGCCTTGTAGTTCTCTAACCCAATGGAGTGAGGTTCGGGAGAGACAAAATCGATTTTCTCATATCGCTTTTTAAGGAGTTTGTCTGAAAATGAGAACAGTTACGTCTGTTAGCAAAGGTTCAAATAAATCAGTGAGGAAGGATTTGAGACGTGTCTTGAAAACATACAAGTACCTTACACCATTTGAGACAATGATCCCTTAATAGTATAGGTGTGAAAATGGGTTTCCTCTTTTCTTACCCGCCTCGTCGATATTGGTGCACTTCTGGTACATGGAGGTGCGGAGAGTGGGCGTCCGCACGTTCAGCATGCGGATTTTGTCCACGCGGGAGTCAAACACCCTCAACGTGTGTTCCTTGTCCTCGTCATCATGGCAAAGTATCTTACTATCGATGAAGGAGGCAAACATCTGAGTCTCCAGGAAACGGGACAGGAAGGGCAGGTAGGGCTCAGGCTGGTCAGAGAGGAAGGAGGCCTGGAGGGACAAAAATCACATCACAAAATTAAGTGAGGACTCCTGGGGGCCAATTAATATGAACAGCTTTAAAGAGCATTGAAGACTTCCACTCAAATGAATGTTTCAGTCTGGAGTGGGACTGCGTCCCAAATGGCACCCTATTCCCTATATGGTGCACTACTTTTGACCACAGCCCTAGGGGCCCTTGTCAAAAGTAGTGGACTATATAGGGAATTCAGTCCCTGATCTCACCTTGTCAAAGTTCTGCATCTGGTCCCTGTTGCTGAACCAGGACTCCTTGTCCTGGCTGGGCTGGATGACAAACACCTCGTAGTCGGCAAACATCTGGGTGAAGCGGTTGGCGAAGACCTCTCGCACCTGGATGTTGAGCTGGTGCATCTTCAGCTCCTCCTCATCACACTGCACCTTAAGGTCCTTGTTGCTGCTGGCATCCTCCCTCAACTCCAGCTGGAAGAGGGAGAGGAGGAGGAAACACAGGGGTCAAGAAAACACAGCACAGAAAAATAGAGAGAGTGAAAATGAAAGAGAGAAAGAGGGGTTTGATGACAGAAGTTAAGAAAGCCATAGATAGATAGATAGATAGATAGATAGATAGATAGATAGATAGATAGATAGATAGATAGATAGATAGATAGATAGATAGATAGATAGATAGATAGATAGATAGATAGATAGATAGATAGATAGATAGATAGATAGATACTTAAACCATCCCATGAGTGAGGGGTGGTGGTGGGTTGGTTGGTTGGTTGGTTGGTAAGAAAATGACTGTAAAATCACCAATATTCCCACAAAAAAAAAATATAGACATATGTGATCGTGTAATCAAGGTATTAAATTATTGTTATTTTCTAATACAATCTATTTTTGGGCTTAGTTGTGGTGTACAAATTATTATAATTATGTTCTGGCCCCCTAACCATCCGCTCCGACCAAAAATCGGCCCGCGGCTGATTCTAGTTGCCTACTCCTGCCATAGAGGGTATGGGTTTCTAACACATTATCTTATCTCCATGTTAGCACAGTCTGCTGGAACAGTGATGGGGCATGGGAGAGGAAGTCTAAGATGTTTTGATTTATTCAAAAAAATACTGAAAACACACATTCCTCTGTTCCAATCAAAGTGTGACAGTTGCAGATCTCAACATTGCAACAGCAGGACAAAAGGACACAGTGAGTCACCTATACATGTCCGCACAGACTTAAAGAGATGAGTAATGTCTACGAAGCCCAGATCAGATGGCAGGGATTTGACCCACTGAGCCCTCCTCTAATTCATCGTTCTACACCACTGATCCTAAATCAGGTGGTTACCTTAATCTGGGCCACAATGACCCTACCCACTAGCTGTGGAGCTAAAAGCAGACTACCAGGGCAGGGCAATCTCTTCAGAGAAAGATAACGCTAGCCCCTACTAGTCCATATGCTGCTTACTATGGGCTCCTACAGATATGGAGAGTTGGAGAGACCTCCTCTCTGTAATTAAAAGCTAATTCATCCATTCGCTGGTCTGTAATGTGATTTTGCTGAAACATTACCATTTATTACCAACGGCTCTTTGTGTCGCGTTCAAACCAGATGGCAATTAGGTTCTGTATGGGCGCCAATTTTTTGTTGATGGCAATGTAGTAGACGTTCTCCGTCACCAGGGCTGAGCACAGAACACTTGGAGCTGGCAGGCAGCAGCTGATGAGGTGAAACCTTACATGGGCAGCTCATAGACTGCCTTTCCCACCACTACAATATCTTTGCTCTACAAACCCCTTAGTCATTTTCAAAAGAGTACGACAGACAGGCAGTATTATTCTGCAAGAATCTACATTGGATATACCAATCATTAGGAACACTGTCCTAATATTGAGTTGCACACCTAATATTGAGTTGCACCCCCCCCCCAAAATGCTTCCCACAGTTGTGTCAATTTGGCTGGATGTCCTTTGGGTGGTGGGCCAACTGTTGAGCGTGAAAACCCCATCAACGTTGCATTTCTTCACACAAACCGGTGCACCTGGCACCTACTACCATACCCCGTTCAAAGGCACTTCAATCTTTTGTCTTGCCCATTCATGTCTCAATTGTCTCAGAGCTTAAAAATCCTTCTTTAACCTGTCTCCTCCCCTTCATCTTTTACCTGTGTTCACCTGGTCAGTCTATGTCAATTTTTTGTTCACTCAGTGTATATGCAGACTCTGTATCTAGAATAACATGATCCAGTCAAACGGATGACAGTAGCCCTGCTCTCACCTTCTCCAGGCTGACCCCAGTCCTCTTGACCAGGGCCTGCAGTCTGGCAATGGTCTCGTTCTCCCTCAGCAGGTAGGAATTGAGGGGCGAGCTGGCCAGGTTGCCGTTGCGTCTGTCCGTGACCATGTCGGTGGAGCGGAAGCCCCGGTGTTTGGCCTGGCCCTGGCTGTGGTGCGGGTTCCCTTCCGGAGACACCCCGAAGGCCAACAGCACCTCAGAGATCTCCTGGATGAACTCTAGCTTGTTGGGGAACTGAGGGAGGTCCTCTGGCAGCTCAATGAAATGGTTGTCGATGTCCACGAAACACAAGTTGGCCTGGAATGACAGGGGGTCTTGTTTAGCTTTCATTGTAAACATGTTGGTGAAACAGAGAACACCAGAGAGAAACAAACTGAGTGAAAGTTATGTCCTTGTTCAAGCAGAACCATTCCCACGTTACTCCACTAGGTGGCTTAACACAGAGCAGTACCAATTGAGGCATAGTGAGAAAATATGTGGATGACTTCAAGATGTTAACTGAAGACAGTAATATAACATCAATAGATATTCTGAATGGAACAAACAACTCTTTGAAATAAGATCAGCCCTCTATTGTTGATCTGCTGGCTTTCATCTTAAGAGTATTAGGAGTTAAATATAGACATGGCTGAATAAGGCGATATTGAGATTGACTTAGGTCATCAATTGACAAATTCTCAGGCTTTTTAATGCGTCATAGCTCTTTCCATTGGACCGGCTCCAGGTGTGTAAAAGCTTGTTGCCACACATAGCACCCTTCCTCCAGGCGCTATGTTTAAGGGCCCTTAGCAGAATTGCTGAGTACAGTAGTAAAGCAATGTGTTTTGATCAACTGTAAAAGCATGGGTAAGCTACAACATGGTTAATGACGGCTGTTTGTCCTCACAAAGGACACACTCTACCCTCTGAGAACATTATTAAGAAGTAAACATACACCCATTCTATTTAAGAAAAATCATTAAGCATGAATAATGTTTAATGATAACCATTTATCAATTGGTTATCTAAGTAATTAATCAATTACATATACGTAAATGTATAAAACATTAACCTCTTTAGTGTAAATCTGGTGGAAAAAACAACTGTTAATCAAAACAAAGGACAAAAACAAGCCTGGAGAGCTAGGGAACGAGGGATGGTTTGTAATCTGTGTTGTAACGCCCTGTGATTCTCTCTACAGATTAGCCAATTTCACGCCGTCACATTGTTGGGTGTATCAGACAGCAGATGAAGGAGATGGGGTTGGCAGGAGTGTCCAGAGGGAAGTTGTTGTTAGTATTCTCAGCACACAAACCATTCACGCATAGCAATCTGATTAGAAATGACTTGTTATCGCTCTGACAGGCTGCATTTAAAGAGGGCTGGGCTGAAGGAATCCAACTACATGGTTTCAGCTAGAGCTGAATGTTTCCAATTAAATAGTGAGGATGGGAGAGGAGAGAAAAGAGGAAAATTAAAAAGGTATACAATAATTCCATGCATAAATCTCAAATATCTATTTTGATGTGTGTGTTTGTGTGTGTGTGAGTAGCTATGTGTGTGTGTGTGCATACTGTACATGCTACATAGGTGCATTGGTGTATAGGTTACCTCCTGGGGCAGCTCTAGTTTGGTGCGGTCACCCTCTCCGTTGGAGTGCAGGCCCATCAGGTAGGGCACTGGGGCATCCAGGAAGTGCAGCAGTGAGGCGGGCAGGATGGGCACGTAGACATGCTGCCACTGGAAAGGGAACATTAAGGCTGTGATGCTCTCTGCCACAGTCATCAGCCTCTGGTAATCTGTCACAAAAATAACAGAGGAGAGAGTCACCAACTGAGTGGTTTTATATGGCCCTAAAGGCTAATTGTTTTGACACCTACAGTATGCACTGTATTGTAATGTACAGGGTTAAACAGTCCACTCCAAGTCAAGCGTTTTGGTATCCATGTTAACTTCCATCCAGTGTATCTACATTCCTCCTCTCTTAGTCACAACAAGCCTATATTCAGTAGCAGTTCTGTCTTTGCTGTTCTACTGCCAAAATAACTACTAGTCCTTCATTTAACATTCCGTTCTCCCCCCAGAACAGGCCCTCTCCCCTCTTCTCTCTCCCACCAGAACCTCTCCCAGACCGGGTCTCCCCCTGGTCGGGCCACCTCTCCCAGGACCTGGGCCAGGGACTCAGAGACAGGAATACTAATCTAGCCTGTCTGCTAGTGCTCTGACCTTGCCTGGTGAACAACAACAGGCCCTTTCAGAGCATGATACCACCTTCCTGAGAAAAACCACAAACAGACAGACACGCACCACACATACACACGCACAAACAAACACAAGAAAGTACACACACATACACACAAACACACAAATGCGTGCACACACACAAACACACGCACCGCACCACAGTATCATACACACACAGGCCTTGCCAACAGCTAATCTGGTCTAAGAAAAAACACACTCTTTAATAGGGTCATTCATCAGATATTCAACTGGGGGAAATCTAATGAGCTTCAGTGTTGATGTAGTCCTCCACTTGTCCTCCCCTCTGCTACGCTGCTTCCCACAAGGCCTTTCCAAGACGAATAAGGTCATCGAAGTCTATTTGAGTGCTTTGCTAACTAGAATGAGAGCTGTATATAGAGACCACTAATATGCAGGCCAGGCAGGGGAAATGGCAAGCTTCCATTGATCTACTTGGAGAGATGGGAAAAACAGCAGCAGATGCTCGTTTCAAGGAGGATTCATGTACTGTATGTGGGGAAGACACTGGCCAGTCCAGGGCCTACATATCTGAGTTATGAATTATGCCTCTATTTTTAGAACAGCCCCTCTTCAGTCAGCTAATTTTTTGTATGGGGCATCGCTTGCCTATGCAGTTTTAACTAACGACACCCTGCTGTCCCTGCTCAGTGGAAAGCTCACAGGCTCACACTCTAGAAAACACTCTTCAGGTCACACATTCTGCAGTGATGAGCCTTCTGGAGAAAAAAAGAGATGATGTCATCTCCAACCAATTATCTTTACCCTGCATCACTGACTGCTTCCTCCTACTTATCCTCCTGCATGGGTTGCCTAGCAACACCACAGCATTGCACCTCTAGCCCCTGGCGTTTTATAAACAATTTGCCTTTTCCCCGTCTCGGTAATGGATCCTATCAACACGCCAGCTCCCCAATCCTGAAACAATCTTCCTGCTGCACTCCACTGACTCTTATCAAAGTCAATCCCTGTGTGCTTCCATGGAGGAGGAATATGCTATTCTGTATAATGCTGAAAGGCAGATTTGCTTTTCAAAACCTCCAACATTGGTCCCTGAACAACACAATTCCTGATTGGAGCTGATTTATTATGTATAATGCTGTTTCTTTTTACACACATAGTGGAATACCTGTTTCTATCAATTCTGTAGATCTCATTTTTCTATGTGCCAAATGACCTGTGTCATGTAAATATCTGTCATTCCTCCCAAAAAGGTCCTCTTGAATGTGTCCCTATTCACTGGCACTCTCTCTCAGCGTAGGCCTGGGGTTGAACATGAGCAGTGGGAAACAAAGAGGGCCTGATCACAGTCAACAGAGACAGCCTTTCACAGCACACACACTGCTGCTGCTGCAAAACAGCCTGTTTACCCCAGCAACTCACACCAGCACACACACACACACACATTTACACAAGCTGAGAAGCACACAGCTTTCTTTAAAAGTCCAATGCAGCCATTTTTATCTCAATATCAAATCACTTCTGGGTAACAATTAAGTACATTACTGTTATTGTTTTCAATTAAAATGGTCCCAAAAAATGTTCCTAGCTGATATCTGTTATTGGCAGAGAGGTTTGGAACTCGCTTTCTTATTGGTCTATTAACTAATTTAATAGAAAGCCAAAACTCCATCCCACCAAAACATGCATACATTTCAGACGTTTTTTTCAAACTGCTCTTACACTAAAATACCATTATCATTTTCACAATTTCACTGTATTATTACAACCTCATAGTGTGTAAATATTGAGAAAGATCCTACAGTAAGAAACAGAGAAAGATCCTACAGTAAGAAACAGAGAAAGATCCTACAGTAAGAAACAGAGAAAGATCCTACAGTAAGAAACAGAGAAAGATCCTACAGTAAGAAACAGAGAAAGATCCTACAGTAAGAAACAGAGAAAGATCCTACAGTAAGTAACAGAGAAAGATCCTACAGTAAGTAACAGAGAAAGATCCTACAGTAAGCAACAGAGAAAGATCTTACAATAAGAAACAGAGAAATATCCTACTGTAAGAAACAGAGAAAGATCCTACAGTAAGTAACAGAGAAAGATCCTACAGTAAGTAACAGAGAAAGATCCTACAGTAAGCAACAGAGAAAGATCTTACAATAAGAAACAGAGAAATATCCTACAGTAAGAAACAGAGAAAGATCCTGCAGTTAGTAACAGAGAAAGATCCTACAGTAAGTAACAGAGAAAGATCCTACAGTAAGTAAGGACTTACGCTGTGAGTAGAGCAGGATCTGGATCTCCAGCAGGGTACAGGTAAACAGCTGGAGGACGTTCTCCACCCCCAGCAGCTCAAACACCTGGCTGATAGGGTAGTCAAAGAGAGGCAGCTCTGCCGTGCTGGGCCTCTGGCACACCACTGGCCCGTATACCCCTGAGAACTTCAGGGAGCGCCCAGCGGGAGGCAGGGGCACCTCGAACAGGATGTTGTATACAAAGCTCTCCAGGGGGAGGGGCGGAGGCTGGGGGGAGGAGACGGCCTGGTGTAGCTGCTGGAGCACCTTCCTGCAGGCCTGGGGGAAGGCCATGGGCGCGATGAGGCAGATGCACTTGGACACGTAGAGCGTGTCGCGGCTAATGTCGTACGAGTTGAAACGCTGCAGCCGGGAGATGGAGGGCGTGGGGAGAAGCGTGTGTTGGGGGTGGGGGTTGAGAGGGTGGGGATGGAGATGGCGCTGGTCCTCGGGGCACCGCGGGGTGGTGGGGGTGTGCAGGATGTCATATTGTTCAGCATTGTGCATGTGGTAAAGGGTCTGCATGGCGCTGCAGATCTGCTTGCTGGTCACCTCCTCGTAGAAGGTGAGGGCAAAGCCGTACGTCCGCGAGCCGTCCTCCCGCGTGATGATGAAGGAGTGGAACTGAGGCTCGCGTGTGTCCGCTTGGGTCCGGAAGGCCAGACCCTTTGGCATACACAGCTGAGATAGGAGGGAACAGATCAGGTTAGTCTATCAGCAAAACGATACAGGTTCTAATCCATAATGATATACAGATGTAAACCCTGTAAACAGAAATGGGTGTAGCTTCAAATAAAATACACTTTGTGTTAGTTACACATTCTTTAGTTCCCTTACCATGCCAACGGCATCCTGGTCAAAGGGACTCCACTCCACATTCTCTGGGTAGTGCGCTAGAACTTTGGATTTAAAGGTTCTCCGCAGTGGACTCTGCTCAAAATTCTCACCTGAAAGAGAGGAAGGAATAGAGGGACAGAGAAAAAGACAGAAGGAAAAAGAGAGAGCAAAAAATTCAGGACTCAGGGCCCAAAGAGCAACAGAGGCGAAAAAGGATGCAGAGGCCCAATCAGATGCAGGCTTGAGGCACAAGACAACCCTCCACACAGGAAATAGGAAGTGAGCACAGTGGTCTGGAGAGAAAGGCTATATTGCATCATGTAAAGCTGTCAACTGCATCCTGTACTGGGCCAGTGAACTGCTGCCAAAAAGGTCAAATAGTCAGATAATACTATGTATTGGGTTTTGTTTGTATAAATCTATTCAGAAAATGACAATGCTTTGTTGCTTTTAAGAAAACAAACGTCTACATGTACGATTACCAGTAAAGTGACAGCTTTTATGGCAATACAGGCAAAGCAACCCGCAAAACAATCCATCAATCAAACAAACCAACACAAATCAAATTGATTCAGACCCACAGTGAAAGCAGAAGTGATGCACACACCAAGACATGATTGATAAGTCATTCAGAGTGGGGAAGAGTACACATTGGCCAAGCAACACAAGCACTGGTAGGTAGAACTGTGTGTGTGTGAGGTAGAGACGCAGTTATTGTCAAACAGATTGGCTTGTTGTTCAGTAGCTAGCTGCCAAAAGAGGAAGTGGAGGAGGAGGAGGAGGAGGAGGAGGAGGAGGATAGAGGGAAGACAGGGAAGGGTGGAAAGAGGGAGGAAGGACAGAAGTAAAAGTGCTCACAGAGTTCCCCTCGTCTGTGTAGAACTGAGTTCTCAGAAACATAACAAATCAACAAAAGGAGAGTGCTATGAAAAAAGGGTGTGTCAGGTTAAAGGAGCAAGCGGAGGTGAGGTCATTCTGAGGAGGGGGGCTGGTGGGGGATGGAGGTTACCTTCATCTGCACTCGCCAATCCTCTGGCCCCATCTCTGAATTTAGTAGCCTCTATATACTGGCATAAAGCTACACAACAGATAAAACAACAGTAATTAATCACATGGCTGCTGCTGAGTACCGCATCACTTCTCAATATGTGCATACACAGCAGGAGTTACTCAGGACAGAAGAGTTCTCAGCGTTCTCCTATAGATGAGAGAAACACTGAGGGAACAACATGTCCTCTTCATGTGTGTATGGGGGCACAGAGGTTTCTGTCTGGTTTTGGAGGTTTCTGTCAGGTTTCCTTCTAAACCAGCTGGTTGTCAGAGAATGGTGTGTGTTGCTGTAGCAATGCAGTGCTCTCCTCTCCAAAGCACATAATTAATCCCTGTTGTCAGTGCTATGCTGAGGGTTATGGTGAACACATTTGAAGAGCTGTATCTGTGTGTTATAATACATGGGGGAATATGATCAGGCCTGTGCTGGTTCTGAAGGAAGCAACACAATGTAACTGATGGAGGATGAGATAATTTAAAAACACCTGAGTGGAGGATCCTAAAAAACACACAAGAACTGTAGTGTTTCAGAAAAAGTGGATTGTGGCAGACACAGGGCTATAAAAAAGAAACTAGGGTACTGAACAGAGAAGGTATTTGTTAAACAATAAGTTATTCTGAAAGTATAAAAAATATGTGCTTGGCTAAAGTCAAAGTTATGAATTATGCATATTCTTCCCTGTATGGTCATATATGGTGTTTTGGGGCTCCCAAGTGGCACAGCGGTCTAAGGCACTGCATCTCAGTGCTAGAGGCATCACTACAGACACCCTGGTTCTATTCCAGGCTGTATCACAACCGGCTGTGATTGGGAGTCCCATAGAGCGGTGCACAATTGGCCCAGTGTCGTACGAGTTTGGCAGTCATTGTAAATAAGAATTTATTCTTAACTGACTTGCCAAGTTAAATAAAGGTGAAATCAAATAAAAATAAAAACCTGTGCATTGTCCCTGGCAGCTGAAACATCAATAATAAACAGTCTCCATTCTATACTGTTGCCTTTGTCTTTCTCTAGTCAAAGCTAAGAACAAACATGTTCTTGATTGCCTGAGGTAGAAGCTGGTAGATCATGTGTATCCTAAGACAGTCAGTGGGGGATCATAATAAGACTCTCTAGACTGGTCCCTGTGTTCCTTCCTACACTGTAAACAAATATAGATAAACCTGGGGGATGGATGTTATTGTACGGTACAATTTGCATATGCCACGCCCCTCCCCTCCCCATACAAAGAGTGAGTTTCCATCCCTGGGGAGTTTATAGTACACCTGCTATTGCATAGGTGTCAGACTGCTCTTTCATTCAGTGTTATCCTGATTTAGACACACATAAGGAGAGAGAAAACATAGGTCTGCATCTCTCTCTCTGTGCTATGGCTAGGGTCCAGTCCTCCTCCAGTCCGGCTGTCACACACATTACAGTATACACCAACTTTTTAGAGCTGAGAGTGCCGGATGCGTGGGAAGTATGACGTGCCCTCGCTTGCCTTCCCTGAGTCAGGAGATCCGGTCCAATCCAGAGCCTCTCCCAGACTATCCTCCCTAACCCATCAGATGTATAACTACCTCTCTGTGATAACCCACAAATAGGAGCATTACTGATTGGTCTGACAGGTAAACCTGTCTGGCCTAACCCATCAATTCACTCAGCCACTCACCAACAGTGGGGTGATTCAGATTATTGATGATGCTGTGGAAAAGAAAGCCTATTTTCTGAGTACTGAGTAATGTGATTGATTTATTGTGTGCCTGCTTGAACATGTTATTCTGCTTATTTTAGCTGGCATTTAGTGACAGCTGAACAAAGCTGGAGAAACAATAGCTAGGTTTCCATCCAAATGGCAACAGATTTTCATGCGAATATTCCAAAATCTGCATAAAGAAAATATACACATTTTCCCACAAGTGGTGTTTCTACTGATAAAAATCAATGCTTGATGACGTAGTGCACACAAAATGTACTTTTTCGCTTAAGTTTTCATGTACCGAATACAAATCTAATCTTCAGTGTGTTTCCATCGCATTTTCAACTCTACCAGTAGTTTTTGTCACAAAAACTGTTGCGTTAAATAGCAAATGTGCCTACTCTGGTCTTGGCACGTGAGCTTTAGCCAACAGCTCGCAGATACAGTGTGGGTAGGCTGTGCAGTTGGCTAGTCTATATGATGAGATTATGCATAAGAGCGCACGTTGTAAAAACAGCAGTCAAGCATCGTTCATCATGTCACCATCTGTCACCTCCAGCAAGCAACTGCCAGACCCCACACCGCCAGACCAACCATGATTGACTTATAATGAATTTAGAAAAAATATAAACAATTAATTGACTTTGTTTAAACAGCTTAACAGCTGTTCTTAGCAAAAATGTGTTTGCTGTTACCTTTCCAAGACATGGTGTTTTGGGTGGCAGGTAGCCTAGCGGTTAGAGCGTTGGGCCAGTAACCGAAAGGTCGCTGGTTTGAATACCCGAGCCGACAAGGTGAAAAACCTGTCGATGTGTCCTTGAGCAAGGCACTTAACCCTAATTGCAATGTGTCCTTGAGCAAAGCACTTAACCCAAATTTTCTCCAGGGTCTGACCCTGTAGGTAGGCCGTAAATGTAAATGCTTGGCGAATACATTTCCCCTCTGGGATCAATTAAGTACCTATCTATCTAAATGTTCTTAACTGACTTGCCTAGTTAAATAAAAAAATTCTAGCTACTAGGTTACGTTAGAGTTTACACTCCCTCTTCCAATTATAATATGGGGAGGTCAAAATAATAAAAAATGATCCATCAAATCTATTCATTTTAAAATGTTGATTAGTTAACAAGTCATCCCCGGCGAATGATGCAGTGCCCCCCCCTTAGGCCAATATAGATATTGCGGGTGACTAACACATTTCAGTTCATTACTACAGCTCCCACCTTGGGCCAATCAGTGTAATTTTGTAAATGCCAGATCACTAAGGCAAGACGCATCATTCACCCAAGTTTAGTAAAAATCGACCCAATGCTGTCTGAGATATCGCGTGTGACTAACGTACAAACATTGTCTGTACATTTGTTTATACCATGTGTAACTCTGTGTTGTTTTTTTTTTATTTTCTCACTGCTTTGCTTTATCTTGGCTAGGTCGCAGTTGTAAATGAGAACTCATCTTCAACTGGCTTACCTGGTTAAATAAAGGTGAAATAAAATGTAAAACATAAACAAACTGATGTAAACAGACCCACAGTCCCCTCCCTGATTTCAACGTAGGGGACAATTATCATCCACCTGATGATAAATCAAATTGATAAATCAATTATTTATTTTTTTGCTAACGTATGATGGGGGTCCCTGGGTCGCCGGTTTGCCTGGGAGGGGGTCCCTGGGCAAGAAAAGGTTAAGAGAAACAGACAGGAGAGAAACAGAGAGCACTGCATAAAGACCTCAACAGGCTATTTATTCAGTCATGAATACCTGGCTACTGTACAATATAAGTATATTCATATGTTAATGTTTAATTTGCATATACCCCACCCACTCCCCTCCCCCATGTCCCATGCCAAATAGAGTCCATATCACGATTTCCTAAAAAGTAATGGAAAACTTTATTATTTGTCCAGTAGGTTCCCTCAGTGAGGAAGCCCCACAACTATGTTAAAGAGAAAATATTGACAAGGCTATATAATTGACCACAAAAACACTAGGCCTAATCATCACGGTATAAGTCTGTGTTTAGTCTAGTTTAACAAGAAAAAGTGATCAATTAACACTTGTTTAACAAGAATAAAAGGCCATTGTCATGGGTCACAAAAAAAATCATTATTTCTCTGCCAGTAGGCCTAGTACACACGGCTACCCACAGTATTGGTCTCATCCATGAACTACCCAAAGTCACAATGAGTCTGAGTCAGTTCAGAAAGCACTGGCCCCTTCCACTCTGCCAGGTTGGTGATATCATGTGGGGACAATGGGATGATGTTGTTGATGAAAAACTACAACACTCTCTAGACTGGGTTGCTGAGTAAAGGAGCCTAAAGGAACTTCTACAAAATACAGTAAACAAATCTCCATCACAAGATTTCATGTGTTTGATTTCCTGAATAATCAGACAGGAGAACAGCGCACAGAGAATACCCACATATACCTCAAATGTATATCTAATGTACCACTACAGAACCACTAAACAAATATGTTTAATGTTGCATACACCCTGCCCATTCACACTGCCCATTCCCCTCCCCCCATATCTAAATTTGTGCCACCCATGAGTGAGAAACATACATGTCAAGTACAGGAACTATCTTCTCTTCCCTTATGGTCATGGAAAATGTGCTATTTTAGTATTTGTCCAGTAGGTTTCCTCAGTGAGGAAGCCCCACTACTACGTTAAAGAAAATTTCTAAGTGACCCCAAACTTTTGAACGGTAGTGTAGTCACAGCTGGGTATATTCCCCCTCAAGCCAATACCACGTCGGACCTCAAAGAACTCCACCGGCCTTTATGCAAACTGAAAACTACATATCCTGAGGTCGCATTTATTGTAGCTGGGGATTTTGACAAAGCAAATTTGAGAAAAACGCCCTCCCTATTGCAAATCTGATCACAACTCTATTTTGCTCCTCCCTTCCTATTGGCAGAAACTCAAACAGGAAGAACCTGCGCTAAGGACTAGTCAACGCTGGTCAGACCAATCGGAATCCACGCTTCAAGATGTCAACCCTTGTTCCTGTACCCAAGAAAGCAAAGGTAACTGAACTAGACTTTATAATGCCTCACCGGGGTGCCGTGCCGTCTGCAACATAGATCTGGAACTGTTGGGGTGCTAGGACCTAGTTTAACAATTATGCATCCATCCGTGAGTAACTCTGGTCCGTCACCACTCATTCACTCAGGACCTATTTATTCATGCAGGTCTGTATATACATACTCATGTACAGTTGTTATATCATATCACGTGCAATATTGCTAGTCATTCTTGGACCTAACTTACGTAGGCATTCACTCAGGAATGCATATTAGTATCCTGTCAGTTGCACCTTTTCTCATTGCTTTTAGTATATTGAATGTGCAATACGTGCAGTTGTCTGTAATTAAACCCTGCGCACTAAGGACTGTATTTTAAGAGAATTACTATTATTACCCCAAATTATATCATACAGCTAATTTAAGTATCTCTTCCTGTCATTTACCTGTACAGTTTGTGTAACCATGCAAGTATTCACTTATCTGTAAATATAACTGTATATTTACCTGTACAGCTAATTTAACCATGCAAAATATTCACTTACCTGTTCATTTAGCCAGTCTGTCTATTAAGTAAACTATTATTACCCTCGCTCATATCATATGCATTTTTAGCAACTGAAGTATTTCTCTGCCATTGACCTGTATAGTATAGTTAACCATCCAAAATACACCAATGTACAGTGTACATATTCAGCCAACCACCCATACTATGCAATGTCTTTTAATAGCTTTTTTTGCACTCCAGATATCTTGTATTTCTATACTTTTTCATACTGCCGCTCTATGTATCATGTACCGTGTATCTGTCTTTTGTGTACTTTCGTTGTGGCATTTTGCACCTGCCCTGTGTTTTGTTGTTGTAGCTGCTTGACAAAGAAATGTCCCCTCGGGGATCAATAAAGTATCTATCTAAATGACTATCGACCCGTAGCAGTCACTTCTGTCATCATGAAGTGCTTTGAGAGACTAGTCAAGGATTATATCACCTCTATCTTACATGACACCCTAGACCCACTTTAATTTTCTTACCGCCCCAATAGATCCACAGAAGATGCAATCGCCATCGCACTGCACTTGCCCATCTGGACAAGAGGGATTTGCATACACCCTGCCCATTCACACTGCCAATTCCCCTCCCCCATATCTGAATGTGTGCCACCCATGAGTGAGAAACATACATGTCAAGTACAGGAACTATCTTCTCTTCCCTTATGGTCATGGAAAACTTGCTATTTTAGTATTTGTCCAGTAGGTTTCCTCAGTGAGGAAGCCCCACTACTATGTTAAAGAAAATTTCTAAGTGACCCCAAACTTTTGAACGGTAGTGTAGTCACAGCTGTGTATATTCCCCCTCAAGCCAATACCACGTCGGACCTCAAAGAACTCCACCGGCCTTTATGCAAACTGAAAACTACATATCCTGAGGTCGCATTTATTGTAGCTGGGGATTTTGACAAAGCAAATTTGAGAAAAACGCCCTCCCTATTGCAAATCTGATCACGACTCTATTTTGCTCCTCCCTTCCTATAGGCAGAAACTCAAACAGGAAGAACCTGCGCTAAGGACTAGTCAACGCTGGTCAGACAAATCGGAATCCACACTTAATAATGTCAACCCTTGTTCCTGTACCCAAGAAAGCAAAGGTAACTGAACTAGACTTTATAATGCCTCACCGGGGTGCCGTGCCGTCTGCAACATAGATCTGGAACTGTTGGGGTGCTAGGACCTAGTTTAACAATTATGCATCCATCCGTGAGTAACTCTGGTCCGTCACCACTCATTCACTCAGGACCTATTTATTCATGCAGGTCTGTATATACATACTCATGTACAGTTGTTATATCATATCACGTGCAATATTGCTAGTCATTCTTGGACCTAACTTACGTAGGCATTCACTCAGGAATGCATATTAGTATCCTGTCAGTTGCACCTTTTCTCATTGCTTTTAGTATATTGAATGTGCAATACGTGCAGTTGTCTGTAATTAAACCCTGCGCACTAAGGACTGTATTTTAAGAGAATTACTATTATTACCCCAAATTATATCATACACACATTTAGCTAATTTAAGTATCTCTTCCTGTCATTTACCTGTACAGTTTGTGTAACCATGCAAGTATTCACTTATCTGTAAATATAACTGTATATTTACCTGTACAGCTAATGTAACCATGCAAAATATTCACTTACCTGTTCATTTAGCCAGTCTGTCTATTAAGTAAACTATTATTACCCTCGCTCATATCATATGCATTTTTAGCAACTGAAGTATTTCTCTGCCATTGACCTGTATAGTATAGTTAACCATCCAAAATACACCAATGTACAGTGTACATATTCAGCCAACCACCCATACTATGCAATGTCTTTTAATAGCTTTTTTTGCACTCCAGATATCTTGTATTTCTATACTTTTTCATACTGCCGCTCTATGTATCATGTACCGTGTATCTGTCTTTTGTGTACTTTCGTTGTGGCATTTTGCACCTGCCCTGTGTTTTGTTGTTGTAGCTGCTTGACAAAGAAATGTCCCCTCGGGGATCAATAAAGTATCTATCTAAATGACTATCGACCCGTAGCAGTCACTTCTGTCATCATGAAGTGCTTTGAAAGACTAGTCAAGGATCATATCACCTCTATCTTACATGACACCCTAGACCCACTTCAATTTTCTTACCGCCCCAATAGATCCACAGAAGATGCAATCGCCATCGCACTGCACTTGCCCATCTGGACAAGAGGGATTTGCATACACCCTGCCCATTCACACTGCCCATTCCCCTCCCCCATATCTGAATGTGTGCCACCCATGAGTGAGAAACATACATGTCAAGTACAGGAACTATCTTCTCTTCCCTTATGGTCATGGAAAACTTGCTATTTTAGTATTTGTCCAGTAGGTTTCCTCAGTGAGGAAGCCCCACTACTATGTTAAAGAAAATTTCTAAGTGACCCCAAACTTTTGAACGGTAGTGTAGTCACAGCTGGGTATATTTCCCCTCAAGCCAATACCACGTCGGACCTCAAAGAACTCCACCGGCCTTTATGCAAACTGAAAACTACATATCCTGAGGTCGCATTTATTGTAGCTGGGGATTTTGACAAAGCAAATTTGAGAAAAACGCCCTCCCTATTGCTAATCTGATCACGACTCTATTTTGCTCCTCCCTTCCTATAGGCAGAAACTCAAACAGGAAGAACCTGCGCTAAGGACTAGTCAACGCTGGTCAGACCAATCGGAATCCACGCTTCAAGATTGTTTTGACCATGCGGACGAGGACATGTTGCGGGTAGCTTCCGATAATAACATAGGTGAATACACTGATACAGTGACTGAGTTTATCAGAAAGTGTATAGGAGATTGTACCCAATGTGTCTATTAAATCCTACCCTAACCAGAAACCGTGGATAGATGGCAGCATTCATTAAAACTGAAAGCGCGAACCACCGCATTCAACCATGGCAAGGTGACTGGGAATATGGCCGAATACAAACAGCGTAGTTATTCCCTCCGTAAGGCAAACAAACAGGCAAAATGTCAGTATAGACACAAAGTTGAGTCGCAATTCAATGGCTCAGACACGAGACCTATGTGGCAGCATCTACAGACAATCACAGACTACAAAGGGAAAACCAGCCACGTCGCAGACATCGACGTCTTGCTTCCGGACAAGCTAAACACCTTCTTCACCCACTTTGAGGATAACACAGTGCCATTGACGTGACTCACTACCAAAGACTGTGGGATCTCCTTCTCCGTGGCCGACATGAGTAAGACATTCAAGCGTGTTAACCCTCGGTAAGGCTGCCGGCCCAAACGGTATCCCTAGCAGCATCCTCAGAGCATTAGCAGACCAGCTAACTGGAGTATTTACGAACATATTAAATCTCTCCCAATCCCAGTCTGCTGTCCCCACATGCTTCAAGATGTCCACCATTGTTCCTGTACCCAAGAAAGCAAAGGTAACTGAACATAATGACTATCGACCCGTAACAGTCACTTCTGTCATCATGAAGTGCTTTGAGAGACTAGTCAAGGATCATATCACCTCTATCTTACATGACACCCTAGACCCACTTCAATTTTCTTACCGCCCCAATAGATCCACAGAAGATGCAATCGCCATCGCACTGCACTTGCCCATCTGGACAAGAGGGATTTGCATACACCCTGCCCATTCACACTGCCCATTCCCCTCCCCCATATCTGAATGTGTGCCACCCATGAGTGAGAAACATACATGTCAAGTACAGGAACTATCTTCTCTTCCCTTATGGTCATGGAAAACTTGCTATTTTAATATTTGTCCAGTAGGTTTCCTCAGTGAGGAAGCCCCACTACTATGTTAAAGAAAATTTCTAAGTGACCCCAAACTTTTGAACGGTAGTGTAGTCACAGCTGGGTATATTTCCCCTCAAGCCAATACCACGTCGGACCTCAAAGAACTCCACCGGCCTTTATGCAAACTGAAAACTACATATCCTGAGGTCGCATTTATTGTAGCTGGGGATTTTGACAAAGCAAATTTGAGAAAAACGCCCTCCCTATTGCTAATCTGATCACGACTCTATTTTGCTCCTCCCTTCCTATAGGCAGAAACTCAAACAGGAAGAACCTGCGCTAAGGACTAGTCAACGCTGGTCAGACCAATCGGAATCCACGCTTCAAGATTGTTTTGACCATGCGGACGAGGACATGTTGCGGGTAGCTTCCGATAATAACATAGGTGAATACACTGATACAGTGACTGAGTTTATCAGAAAGTGTATAGGAGATTGTACCCAATGTGTCTATTAAATCCTACCCTAACCAGAAACCGTGGATAGATGGCAGCATTCATTAAAACTGAAAGCGCGAACCACCGCATTCAACCATGGCAAGGTGACTGGGAATATGGCCGAATACAAACAGCGTAGTTATTCCCTCCGTAAGGCAAACAAACAGGCAAAATGTCAGTATAGACACAAAGTTGAGTCGCAATTCAATGGCTCAGACACGAGACCTATGTGGCAGCATCTACAGACAATCACAGACTACAAAGGGAAAACCAGCCACGTCGCAGACATCGACGTCTTGCTTCCGGACAAGCTAAACACCTTCTTCACCCACTTTGAGGATAACACAGTGCCATTGACGTGACTCACTACCAAAGACTGTGGGATCTCCTTCTCCGTGGCCGACATGAGTAAGACATTCAAGCGTGTTAACCCTCGGTAAGGCTGCCGGCCCAAACGGTATCCCTAGCAGCATCCTCAGAGCATTAGCAGACCAGCTAACTGGAGTATTTACGAACATATTAAATCTCTCCCAATCCCAGTCTGCTGTCCCCACATGCTTCAAGATGTCCACCATTGTTCCTGTACCCAAGAAAGCAAAGGTAACTGAACATAATGACTATCGACCCGTAACAGTCACTTCTGTCATCATGAAGTGCTTTGAGAGACTAGTCAAGGATCATATCACCTCTATCTTACATGACACCCTAGACCCACTTCAATTTTCTTACCGCCCCAATAGATCCACAGAAGATGCAATCGCCATCGCACTGCACTTGCCCATCTGGACAAGAGGGATTTGCATACACCCTGCCCATTCACACTGCCCATTCCCCTCCCCCATATCTGAATGTGTGCCACCCATGAGTGAGAAACATACATGTCAAGTACAGGAACTATCTTCTCTTCCCTTATGGTCATGGAAAACTTGCTATTTTAGTATTTGTCCAGTAGGTTTCCTCAGTGAGGAAGCCCCACTACTATGTTAAAGAAAATTTCTAAGTGACCCCAAACTTTTGAACGGTAGTGTAGTCACAGCTGTGTATATTCCCCCTCAAGCCAATACCACGTCGGACCTCAAAGAACTCCACCGGCCTTTATGCAAACTGAAAACTACACATCCTGAGGTTGCATTTATTGTAGCTGGGGATTTTAACAAAGCAAATTTGAGAAAAACGCCCTCCCTATTGCAAATCTGATCACGACTCTATTTTGCTCCTCCCTTCCTATAGGCAGAAACTCAAACAGGAAGAACCTGCGCTAAGGACTAGTCAACGCTGGTCAGACCAATCGGAATCCACGCTTCAAGATTGTTTTGACCATGCGGACGAGGACATGTTGCGGGTAGCTTCCGATAATAACATAGGTGAATACACTGATACAGTGACTGAGTTTATCAGAAAGTGTATAGGAGATTGTACCCAATGTGTCTATTAAAACCTACCCTAACCAGAAACCGTGGATAGATGGCAGCATTCATTAAAACTGAAAGCGCGAACCACCGCATTCAACCATGGCAAGGTGACTGGGAATATGGCCGAATACAAACAGCGTAGTTATTTCCTCTGTAAGGCAAACAAACAGGCAAAATGTCAGTATAGACACAAAGTTGAGTCGCAATTCAATGGCTCAGACACGAGACCTATGTGGCAGCATCTACAGACAATCACAGACTACAAAGGGAAAACCAGCCATGTCGCAGACATCGACGTCTTGCTTCCGGACAAGCTAAACACCTTCTTCACCCACTTTGAGGATAATACAGTGCCATTGACGCGGCTCACTACCAAAGACTGTGGGATCTCCTTCTCCGTGGCGGACATGAGTAAGACATTCAAGCGTGTTAACCCTCGGTAAGGCTGCCGGCCCAAACGGTATCCCTAGCAGCATCCTCAGAGCATTAGCAGACCAGCTAACTGGAGTATTTACGAACATATTAAATCTCTCCCAATCCCAGTCTGCTGTACCCACATGCTTCAAGATGTCCACCATTGTTCCTGTACCCAAGAAAGCAAAGGTAACTGAACTAAATGACTATCGACCCATAACAGTCACTTCTGTCATCATGAAGTGCTTTGAGAGACTAGTCAAGGATCATATCACCTGTACCTTACATGACACCCTAGACCCACTTCAATTTTCTTACCGCCCCAATAGATCCATAGAAGATGCAATCGCCATCGCACTGCACTTGCCCATCTGGACAAGGGGGATTTGCATACACCCTGCCCATTCACACTGCCCATTCCCCTCCCCCATATCTGAATTTGTGCCACCCATGAGTGAGAAACATACATGTCAAGTACATGAACTATCTTCTCTTCCCTTATGGTCATGGAAAACTTGCTATTTTAGTATTTGTCAAGTAGGTTTCTTCAGTGAGGAAGCCCCACTACTATGTTAAAGAGAAAGTAATAGAAATGTGATGCACCATAAGAATGTTAGGCCTATACATCACTGTAAGCTGTCAAGCCTAGTTTTCTATGTTGGCAGTTATTTTTCAATACTGCCCAAGGCAGAGCCCCTAATACCCAAGAATAAAGTGATAAATTAACAATTGTTTAACAAGCATTTGCGTGGTGTTAAAAAGCCATTGTCATGGGTCACTGAATTCATTATTTCTCTGCCAATAGGCCTAGTACACACGGCTACCCACACACACAGTTCTGGTCTCATCTATGGAGTTGCAAAGAAAAAGCTATATATCATATACCTTTAAACATGTCAACAAAGCGCTGGCCCATACGGATTACCAGGACCAGGACATTTTCAACCTCTCCTTGACCGAGTCTGTAATACCTACATGTTTCAAACAGACCACCATCGTCCCTGTGCCTAAATGATTACCACCCGTACCACTCACGTTGGTAGCCATGAAGTGCTTTGAAAGGCTGGTCATGGCTCACATCAACACCATGCCGGAAATACCAACAGATGACTCAATCGCACTCCACACTGCCCTTTCCTACCTGGACAAAAGGAACAACTATGTGAGAATGCTGTTCATTGACTACAGCTCAGCATTCAACACAATAGTGCCCACAAAGCTCATCACTAAGCTAAGGACCCTAGGACTAAACACATCCCTCTGCAACTGGATCCTGGACTTCCTGATGGGCCGCACCCAGGTGGTAAGGGTAGGCATCAACACACACGCTGATCCTCAACACTGGTGCCCCTCAGGGCAGCGTGCTTAGTCCCCTCCTGTACTTCCTGTTCAACCACGACTGCGTGGCCAACCACGACTCCAACACCATCATTAAGTTTGCTGACAACACAACAACCTTTTCACCGACAACGATGAGACAGCCTATAGGGAGGAGTTCAGAAACCTGGCAGAGTGGTACCAGGACAACAACCTCTCCCTCAATGCGAGCAAGACAAAGGAGCTAATCGTGGACTATAGGAAAAAGAGGGCTGAACAGGCCCCTTATAAACATCGACAGGGCTGTAGTGGAGCGGGTCAAGAATTTCAAGTTCCTTGGTGTCCACATCACCAACAAACTATCATGGTCCAAACATACCAAGATAGTTGTGAAGAGGGCACGACAACACCTTTTCCCCCTCAGGCGACTGAAAAGATTTGGCATGGGTCCCCAGATTCTCAAAAGGTTCTACAGCTGCACCATCGAGAGCATCCGGACCGGTTGCATCACAGCCTGGTATGGCAACTGCTGGGCATCTGACCGTAAGGTGCTACAGAGGGTAATGTGTATCCAGGACCTAGATTCTAGGAGGTGTCAGAGGAAGGGGCAAAAAATTGTCAAAAACTCCAGTCACCCAAGTCATAGACTGTTCTCTCTTCTACCGTCCTGGAGCGCCTAGTCTAGGACCAAAAGGCTGCTGAACAATTAATCAAATGGCCACCAGGACTATTTACATTGTTACCCCTTTGTTTTTACACTGCTGCTACTCGCTGTTTATTATCTATGCATAGTCACTTTACAAATTACCTCAACTAACCTGTACCCCCGCACATTGACTCTGTACCGGTACCCCCTGTATATAGCCTTGTTGTTGTTATGTCATTTTCTTGTGTTACTATTTTATTTTATTACTTTAGTTTAGTTTATTCAGTAAATCAATTTTTTTAACTGCATTGTTAGTTAACGGCGCATTTGACAAATAACATTTGATTTGATTTGATTTTCAAGGTACTGTCATTGGAGCCAATTCACTTGTTATGCAGTTATCTCAGAATACTGTCCAAGGCAGGGCCCCTAATAGTCAAGAAAAAGTTATCAATTAACACTCTTGTTTAACAAGCATTTGTTTGGTGTTAAAAAGCCACTGTCATGGGCCACTGAATTCATTATTTCTCTGCCAGTAGGCCTAGCACACACACACACACACACACACACACACACACACACACACACACACACACACACACACACACACACACACACACACACACACACACACACACACACACACACACACACACACACACACACACACACACACACACACACACACACACACACACACACACACTACTGATCTCATTCATGAGGCTGAGTCAGTTCAGATAGCATTGGCCCCTTATACTCAGATAGCATTGGCCCCACATGCTGACAGGTGTATAAAATCAAGCACACAGCCATCTCCATTGACAAATACTGGCAGTATAATGGCTTTACTGAAGAGCTCAGTGACTTTCAACATGGTACCGTCATAGGATGCCACCTTTCCAACAAGTCAGTTTTCTGCCCTGCTAGAGCTGCCCGGTCAACTGCAAGTGTTGTTATTGTGAAGTGGAAATGTCTAGGAGCAACAACGGCTTAGCCGCAAAGTAGTAGGCCACTGTCCTCGGATGCAACACTACCGAGTTCCAAACAGCCTCTGGAAGCAACGTCAGCACAATAACTGTTCGTCGGGAGCTTCATGAAATGGGTTTCCATGGCCGAGCAGCCGCCCACGAGCCTAAGATCACCATGTGCAATGCCAAGCGTCAGCTGGAGTGGTATAAAGCTTGCCATCATTGGACTCTGGAGCAGTGGAAACGAGTTCTCTGGAGTGATCAATCACGATTCACTATCTGGCAGTCCGACGTACTAATCTTGGTTTGGCGGATGCCAGGAGAACGCTGTACTGTAAAGTTTGATGGAGGAGGAATAATGGTCTGGGGCTGTTTTTCATAGTTCGGGCTAGGTCTCTTAGTTCCAGTGAAGGGAAATCTTAACACTACAGCATACGATGACATTCTAGATGATTCTGTGCATCCAACTTTGTAGCAATAGTTTGGGGAAGGCCCACTCCTGTTTCAGCATGACAATGCCCCCGTGAACAAAGCAAGGTCCATAGAGAAATGGTTTGTCGAGATCTGTGTGGAAGAACTTGACTGGCCTGCACAGAGCCCTGACCTCAACCCCATCGAACACCTTTGGGATGAATTGGAACGCCAACTGAGAGCAAGGCCTAATCGCCCAACATCAGTGGCCGACCTCACTAATGCTCTTTTGGCTGAATGAAAGCAAGTCCCCGCAGAAAAGTTCCAACATCTAGTGGAAAGCCTTCCAAGATGAGTGGAGGCAGTTATATCAGCAAAGGAGGGACCAAATCCATATTAATGTCCATAATTTTGGAATGAGATGTTTGACAAGCAGGTGTCCACATACTTTTGGTCCTGTAGTGTATCGTGGGGGGGAAATGGGTCGATGTGGTTGATGATAAACTACAACACTCTCTAGACTGGGTTTCTAAGGAAAGGAGCCAACCGCTACAGTATACAGTAAACAAATCACATTCACAAGGGGTGCAAAGTACAGTGTGTGGTGAAGGCATCAATCCACATCCACATTGTATGAAACTCATATAGGCAATCTATACTGTTATGCTCCATAACTTCAACCAACAGAACAGGAATCTCTGTTTTTCTATGGAACGACAGGGCCTGTGATGCCTTAAGAGCCATTGGGTAGGGAGTGGGAGAGATGTGCCACAGCTCTCTACCTTCCCTCTCTCCGCTCTCTCTCTCTCTCTAGTCCTGCATGCCAGGGACTGCCTCCAGCACAGACCCCCTCCTGTACTCAACCTACATACCATGCCTAGTGCCATCACGGCCAACTGAGCTGAGGATGGAATGACTCAGTAGAGCAGAGATAGAGAGATGCCTCATGCCTTTCAGTTATCAGAATGCTCAGCTCATCATCATCACAGCAGAATGTTCATGTGGACATCGCTAACATATCAAAAACCGATCGCAGCAAAGACACCAAGACCTTCTCACTAAGTGAGCCCAGACAAAAATGCAGCAAAGCTATGGGCCACTTGGCTCATTCACACAGAGGAGAGGCAGCTTATTTGTATGTTATTCACAGCCTTCAGCGCAAGGCCTCCCTCTGGAACACCCAGGTCTGTTTTTCTACTCCATTAACTGGGCCTGTTGGGATTCCACACACAAATGCCCAACACTGCGCCACAGCAGAATTCATAATTTACACACTGGTGAGAACAAAAAACCTGCACACTGCTGAGAGAGTGCATAAACAAGAAACAGGGGAAGAAGACAGACACTATTGCCGTCTAAGGAGAGGAAGAGGATATAGGGGTTCAATCACTTCCTTGAATGAGAAATAAGAAGTGCATATTTCTAACATATGGAGGAGAGCTTAGTAAATCAGCCCTGTTGATAACGAGTATTTGAACCAGCGACCTTTGGGTTACTGGCCCAACGCTCTGACCGCTAGGCTACCTGCCACCCAAAATGTACTGTATTGTATTGATTTCTCTTAAAAGGCCTAGGTGGCTTCCTCCTGGATAAACACTAAAAGGTCCTCATTTTGACCTGAGAAAGCCCAAGGCTTCATGCCCTCTACCCATTATTCTTCCTTGTTCAGTTAATCAGAACATGATCCTCAGAGCATTGCATTTCTCATCAAACTCCATCCATCCATCCATCCATCCATCCATCCATGGCTGCTACTTCACTTCAAAAGTAACAGGTAGGAATGTACCTTACAGACACTACTTCATTATAGCACTGAGGGTGGCATGGCTACGCTTCACATAGGAACATGGGTCATGGTAGTCTATTTACTATGTTGGCTGTCTGTATAAAATGTACTATTGTTCACATTCAAGAACATCATACCCATTACTCCTTTGTATGTATTTCATGTAATTCTCTGTACACTACTCAGAAATGTAATAATAAACGTAGCCATTTCACACCCACAATGCATTTGGGGGAAAAAAGGCTCTTAGAGATGTGTGTGGGGGGGGACTTTTTCAACACAACGTAGTGAATACTAGACACAGACAAAAAAGTAAACGCATTCCTACATCAGGAAACCTACTGGACAAATACTAGAACAGCTACATTTCCATACCTCAATGTGGCATCAGGGTGCCATGCCTACGTAACACATAGGAACATGGGTCATGGTTGTCCATGATGTGGGAGTATCATATGCAAATTTGGTTAAAATGACCCTAATGATCAACTAGGGGAGGGAGACTACGCCAACAATATGAAGAGAAATTATGAAACAACTAATTATACTGAACAAAAATATACGCAAAATGCAACAATTTCTATGATTTTACTGAGTTACAGTTCATATAAGGAAATCAGTCAATTTAAATATTCATTCAGTAGACCCTAATCTATGGATTTTTACATGACTGGGAATACAGATATGCATCTGTTGGTCCCAGATACTTAAAAAAAAACAAGTAGGGGCATGGATCTGAAAAACAGTCAGTATCTGGTGTGACCACCATTTGCCTCATGCAGCACAACACATTTCCTTCGCATACAGTTGTTCAGGCTGTTGATTCTGGCCTGTGGAATGTTGTCCCACTCCTCTTCAAAGGCTGTGAGAAGTCGCTAGATATTGGCCGGAACTGGAACATGCTGTCGTGCACGTCAATCAAGAGCATCCCAAACATGCACAATGGGTGACAATTGTTTACAGATCCTTGCGACTTGGGGCCGTGCATTATCATGCTGAAACATGAGGTGATTGCGGCAGTTGAATGGCACAACAACGGCCTCAGGATATCGAAATGGTATTTCTGTGCATTCAAATTGCCATCGATAAAATGCAATTCCAAATCAAATCAAATTTGATCTGTCACATGCGCCGAATACAACAGGTGCAGACCTTACCGTGAAATGCTTACTTACAAGCCCCTAACCAACAATGCAGTTCAATAAATAGTTTAGAAAATATTTAGTAAATAAACTAAAGTACTTTTTTTATAAAAAGTAACACAATAAAATTGAATAACAATAACGAGGCTGTATACAGGAGGTGCCGGTACCGAGTCAATGTACGGGGGTACAGGTTAGTTGAGGTAATTTGTACATGTAGGTAGGGGTAAAGTGACTATGCATAGATAATAAACAGAGAGTAGCAGCAGTGTAAAAACAAAGGAGGGGGTCAATGTAAATAGTCCAGATGGCCATATGATTAATTGTTCAGCAGTCTTATAGATTGGGGATAGAAGCTGTTAAGGAGCCTTTTGGACCTAGACTTTGTGCTCCGGTACCGGTTGCAGTGCGGTAGCAGAGAGAACAGTCTATGATGTGGGTGACTGGAGTCTTTGCTCATTTTGTGCCTTCCTCTGATACAGCCTAGTATATACAGTGGGGAGAACAAGTATTTGATACACTGCCGATTTTGCAGGTTTTCCTACTTACAAAGCATGTAGAGGTCTGTAATTTTTTATCATAGGTACACTTCAACTGTGACAGACGGAATCTAAAACAAAAATCCAGAAAATCACATCGTATGACTTTTAAATAATTAATTAGCATTTTATTGCATGACATAAGTATTTGATCACCTACCAACCAGTAAGAATTCCGGCTCTCACAAGACCAGAGAGCTGTGTAAGGACATCAGGGATAAAATTGTAGACCTGCACAAGGCTGGGATGGGCTACAGGACAATAGGCAAGCAGCTTGGTGAGAAGGCAACAACTGTTGGCGCAATTATTAGAAAATGGAAGAAGTTCAAGATGACGGTCAATCTCCCTCGGTCTGGGGCACCATGCAAGATCTCACCTCGTGGGGCATCAATGATCATGAGGAAGGTGAGGGATCAGCCCAGAACTACACGGCAGGACCTGGTCAATGACCTGAAGAGAGCTGGGACCACAGTCTCAAAGAAAACCATTAGTAACACACTACACCGTCATGGATTAAAATCCTGCAGCGCACGCAAGGTCCCCCTGCTCAAGCCAGCGCACGTCCAGGCCCGTCTGAAGTTTGCCAATGACCATCTGGATGATCCAGAGGAGGAATGGGAGAAGGTCATGTGGTCTGATGAGACAAAAATAGAGCTTTTTGGTCTAAACTCCACTCGCCGTGTTTGGAGGAAGAAGAAGGATGAGTACAACCCCAAGAACACCATCCCAACCGTGAAGCATGGAGGTGGAAACATCATTCTTTGGGGATGCTTTTCTGCAAAGGGGACAGGATGACTGCACCGTATTGAGGGGAGGATGGATGGGGCCATGTATCGCGAGATCTTGGCCAACAACCTCCTTCCCTCAGTAAGAGCATTGAAGATGGGTCGTGGCTGGGTCTTCCGGCATGACAACGACCCGAAACACACAGCCAGGGCAACTGAGTGGCTCCGTAAGAAGCATCTCAAGGTCCTGGAGTGGCCTAGCCAGTCTCCAGACCTGAACCCAATAGAAAATCTTTGGAGGGAGCTGAAAGTCCGTATTGCCCAGCGACACCCCCGAAACCTGAAGGATCTGTATGGAGGAGTGGGCCAAAATGAGAGTGTGCAAACCTGGTCAAGAACTACAGGAAACGTATGATCTCTGTAATTGCAAACAAAGGTTTCTGTACCAAATATTAAGTTCTGCTTTTCTGATGTATCAAATACTTATGTCATGCAAGAAAATGCAAATTAATTACTTAAAAATCATACAAATGTGATTTTCTGGATTTTTAAATTACAGACTTCTACATGCTTTGTAAGTGGGAAAACCTGCAAAATCGGCAGTGTATCAAATACTTGTTCTCCCCACTGTAGGTCCTGGATGGCAGGAAGCTTGGTCTCAGTGATGTATTGGGCCGTACGCACTACCCTCTGTAACACCTTACGGTCAAGATGCTCTAGATGGTGCAGCTGTAGAACTTTTAGAGGATCTGGAGACCCATGCCAAATATTTTCAGTCTCCTGAGGGGGACAAGCTGTTGTCATGCCCTGTTCACGACTGTCTTGGTGTGTTTAGACCATGATAGTTTGTTGGTGATGTGGACACCAAGGAACTTGAAACTCTTGACCCGCTCCACTACAGCCCCGTCGATGTTAATAAGGAGCCTGTTCAGCCCTCTTTTTCCTGTAGTCCATGATCAGCTCTTTTGTCTCCATTGAGGGAGAGGTTGTTATTCTGCCACCACACTGCCAGGTTTCTGACCTCCTCCCTATAGGCTGTCTCATCGTTGTTGGTGATCAGGCCTACCACTGTTGTGTTGTCAGCAAACTTAATGATGGTGTTGAAGTCATGCTTGGCCACACAGTCATGGGTGAACAGGGAGTACAGGAGGGAACTAAGCATGCACCCCTGAGGGGCCCTGGTGTTGAGGATCAGCGTGGCAGATGTGTTGTTGCCTACCCTTACCACCTGGGGGTGGTCCATCGGGAAGTCCAGGATCCAGTTGCAGAGGGTGGTGTTTAGTCCCAGGGTCCTTAGCTTAATGATGAGCTTTGTGGGCACTATGGTGTTGAACGATGAGCTGTAGTCAATGAACAACATTCTCACATTGTCAGGCTCTGGCCATAGAGAAGCTTTGCTTCTCTATATTTCTATGGTCAGAGTCTGGCAGATCTATTATTTCTACGTCTGTGTGGTGTTGTGTGTGGGATCCCTAATTAGAGGCAGCTGCATTGCATTACCTCTAATTAGGGATCTTACTTATATGTCTATGTTCCACTCCGTTGGCGTGGTTCATTGTTGTATTTTGTCCCGTGTCGTGCTACGTGTGTTCCTTTTCATTATTTGTTATTTTGTATAGTTCGTCAGTTAGTTCAATAAACATGTCGAACTATCGTTACGCTGCGCCTTGGTCTCTCTACACACCCGAACGTGACACACATAGGTGTTCCTTTTTTCCAGGTGGGAAAGGCCAGTGCGATTGAGATTGCGTCATCTGTTGATCTGTTGCGGAGGTATGCGAATTGGAGTGTGGTCTAGAGTTTCTGGGATGATGGTGTTGATGTGAGCCATGACCAGCCTTTCAAATTTAGGCAGGTTACCTTCGCATTCTTGGGCACAGGGATTTTGGTGGACTGCTTGAAACATGTGGGTATTACAGACTCGTTCAGGGAGAGGTTGAAAATGTCAGTGAAGACACTTGCCAGTTGGTCCACGCATGCTCTGAGTACACACCCTGGTAATCCGTCTGGCCCTGTGGCCTTGTGAATGTTGACCTGTTTAAAAGTCTTGCTCACATCGGATATGGAGAGCGTTATCACACAGTCGTCCAGAACAGCAGGTGCTCTTATGCATGCTTCAGTGTTGCTTGCCTCAAAGCGAGCGTAGAAGGTATTTAGCTCGTCTGGTAGGCTAGCGTACTGGGCAGCTTGCGGCTGGGTTTCCCTTTGTAGTCCTTAAGAGTTTGAAAGCCCTGCCACATCCGACGAGCGTCAGAGCCGGTGTAGTAGGATTCAATCTTAGTCATGTATTGACCCTATGCCTGTTTGATGGTTCGTCTGAGGGCATTGCGGGTAGCCGAGTGGTTAGAGCATTGGGCCTATAACCGAAAGGTTGCTGGATTGAATCCCTGAGCTGACAAGGTAAAAATCTGTCGTTCTGCCTCTGAACAAGGCAGTTAACCCACTTTTCCTAGGCCTTCATTGTAAATAAGAATTTGTTCTTAACTGACTTGCCTAGTTAAATAAAGGTTAAAAAAATAATAATAATTGTGCCACAGTATGAAAAAGTAAAAAAATTGTGCAAGAGTGCAAAAAGCTATAAAAAGGCATTGCATATTATGAGTGAATGGCTGAATATGTACACTATACAGTGTTAGGTGAAAAGATTATACAAATATTGCAAGTTGATATAAATAAATAAAAAATATTTGCATGGTTAACTATACTATACAGGTCGATGGCAGAGAAAGATACTTAAATGTGCGTATGATATAAGTGAGGGTAATAATAGTTTACTTAATATACAGTCTGGTTAAATGTACAGGTAAGTGAATATTTGCATGGTTAAATTAACTGTACAGGTAAATGACAGGAAGAGATACTTAAATAGCTAAATGTGCGTATGATATAATTTAGGGTAATAATAATAATTCCCTTAAAATACAGTCCTTAGTAAAGGGTTTAATTACAGATAAATGCACGTATTGCACATTCAATATACTAAATGCAATGAAAGAAAAGATAGGTAGATAGTGTGGTCTACAGCTTATTATGAGGTACTCTACCTCAGGCGAGCAATACCTAGAGACTTCTTTAGTACTAGACATTGCGCACCAGCAGTTATTGACAAATAGACACACACCCCCGCCCCTCGTCTTACCAGACATAGCTGCTCTGTTCTGCCGATGCACAGAAAACCCTGCCAGCTCTATATTATCCGTGTCGTCGTTCAGCCACGACTCGGTGAAACATAAGATATTACAGTTTTGTCCCGTTGGTAGGATAGTCTCGACGGTAGATCATCAAGTTTGTTTTCCAGTGATTTCACGTTGGCCAATAGAACCGATGGTAATGTTGATTTTGCCTACGAATCCTAACAAGGCACCCTGACCTTCTCCCTTGGTATCTCCGCCTTTCTTCACGCTAATGATGCCTGTTCTCCGGAAAGCAGTATATCCTTTGTGTCATTCATTGTCCATAGTTTACCCCTGCCCATACCATAACCCCACTGCCACCATGGGCCACTCTGTTCACAACTTTGACGTCAGCAAATCGCTCGCCCACACAACACCATACACGTGGTCTGCAGTTGTGAGGCTGGTTGGACGTACTGCCAAATTCTCAAAAACAGGAGGCGGGTTATGGTAGAGAAATTAACATTAAATTCTCTAGCTCTGGTGGACATTCCTGCAGTAAGCATGCCAATTGCACGCTCCCTCAAAACGTGAGATATCTGTGGCATTGTGTTGTGTGACAAAACTGCACATTTTAGAATGGCCATTTATTGTCCCCAGCACAAGGTGCACCTGTGTAATGATCATGCTGTTTAATCAGCTTCTTAAAATGCCACACCTGTCAGGTGGATGGATTATCTTAGCAAAGGAGAAATGCTAACTAACAGGGATATAAACAAATTTGTGCACAAAATTTGAGGGAAATACGTTTTTTTTAGGATCTTTTATTTTAGCTCATGAAACATGGGGCCAACACTTACATGTTGCATTTATATTTTTGTTCAGTGTAAGAACAGATTAATGTACCATTCAGTTCAAGTTAGTGGAAAAGTGAAAGAAGCCTCTGCCCCTGAACATTATCTTGTACACTATCTTGTGTCTTGCAATCCTTTTTCGTAACATTATCTGGGGTTGAACAGAAAAGACTGTCCATCTCGTCTGGCATTTCCAGTATGGCTGCTGGTAGTGATTTCAGGGTTTGTAGCTTCCACAGAGAGATGTACTGTATGGACACTATAACCAGGGGTGACATGTAAAGAATGATCTTCTAGGACTAGTCGTAAAGGAGACATGGGTAATGTGCTCTTTTTCACTTCACCAACTCACACACTCTGTAAAAACCTTGCTTAATGGCAAAGGGAGACAATTCCAAATGCCAAAGGATGAGTAGGAATAAAAGCATGTTTTCTTTAACTTTATGAAGAGACTGAACTCTGTCCAGTATAGTCTATTCAGGAAGCAGCGCCCCAGTGGCAGCCAATCATTGCGGTTCCCTGTTAAATAGAGGATTCTCCAGATCATGTGACTCAACATGGTCTGGCCACAGTTTACCTCTAGCTGTGACCAATGTTGAAGATTAATTGTCTCCATTTCCTTTTAACTGAAGCAGCGTGAGCCTTTCTTCATGGCAGACAGCCTCCTCAGCAGCAAAGCTGAAGCAGAGCTGAGATCAAATCGACATACAGGCTGAGAGGTAATGAGGGAGTCAGTCTGCATCATCGCTTTCATAAAAACGCTATCTGCTCCTCTTCCGTGCAGCCGTCTAAACCCCCTTTATAAGAAAGGCTTCCTGTTTCCACAGAGCGGAGCAGAGGAGATAGAGAGAGCCTCAGGGTGCTGAGAGGGCAGAGTTAGCTTATTATACAAGCTTCTCTCCAGTCATGAACTCTGCCTGGGATTTAAAGGCAGGTTTCCTTATGTGAAGCATTTATTTCAGTTCAGCTTTGAGCATTTATTTCATTTCAGCATTTATTTCATTTCAGCTTTGAGATCCAGAGTCAGGGACTGCAGAGAGGTCTCAAAGCATGTGTGGACCATGCACACACACCATAGTGAATGTGTATATATACTGAACAAAAATATAAACGCAACAAATGCAACAATTTATAAGATTTTCATATGAGGAAATCAGTCACTTGAAATAAGTTCATTAGGCCCCAATCTATGGATTTAACATGACTGGGAATACAGATATGCATCTGTTGGTCAGATACCTTTAAAGAAAATGGGCCTCACAATGGGCCTCAGGATCTCGTCAAGGTATTTTTGTGCAATGAAATTGCCATCGATAAAATGCTTGTTGTCCGTAGCTTATGCCCGCCCAAACCATAATCCCACCACCATGGGGCACTCTGTTCACAACATTGACATCAGCAAACTGCTCGCCCACATAACGCCATACACATGGTCTGCGATTGTGAAGCCGGTTGGATGTACTGACAAATTCTTGGAGGCGGCTTATGGTAGAGAAATAAACATTAAATTCTCTGGCAACAGCTCTGGTGGACAATCCTCTAGGCAGCATGCCAATTGCGCAAACCTTAAAAAATGGAGACATCTGTGGCATTGTGTTGTGTGAAAAAACTGCACATTTTAGAATGGCCATTTATTGTCCCCAGCACAAGGTGCACATGTGTAATGATCATGCTGTTTAATCAGCTTCTTGATATGTCACGCCTGTCAGGTGGATGGATTATCTTGGCGAAGGAGAAACGCTCACTAACAGGGATGTAAACAAATTTGTGCACAAAATTTGAGAGAAATAAGCTTTTCGTGAGTATTGTTAATTTCTGGGATCATTTATTTCATCTCATGAAACATGGGACCAACACATTACATGTTGCGTTTATATTTTTGTTCAGTGTAGAAATCTGCCTTTCATCATCTCAGAATATAGAGAAGTATTATGTGTATTGCTCAATAAAGGATGGCTTGGCTTCTTCTCAGTATCAACTTCTCGAGTAGAAAAGTGATTTTGAAATACATTAAAGTACAGAAAGGGTAGATCCAGCTGGGCCATCTGAAATGTCTAAAACCAAAATGTCCTGGAGGGCTAGATTTTTCAAGGGCACACACACACACTTGTTGCCCCATTATACTTCCATGTGTATAACACACTTCAACAGTCATTATTCAATTCCACAGGGTTACAGATGTTTAAACACTATTTAGTTAAGACACTGTAAGATGCCTGAGGAAACTTCCTTAGGACTTGAGCTCCATTAACACACCTATGAATTATTAACAGGCAGTGAATATGAGTGCAGATCCACACTGAGAATGTGTGGGGGGCTATATAGTGATATCATTCACTGAGGGATTAAAGAGAGGGGGTGTCTGGGAAACTCAAGGGGTGTTAGCATTTGAATAGGGTGGCGGGGGGATGCGGGGGGTGCTCAAAGTAAGTGTGTGTATGTGTGTGTGTGTGTGCGCACGTGTGTGTGTGTGTGTGTGTGGGGGGGTGGGTGGGTGTGTGTGTCAGCTGCCTGTCACCCGTGTAATCAGCAGGACCAAGTTGTGAGCCAGCCAATCACGTAAGCCTGGCAGGAGGGCCCCTAATACATATGCTAATCTGGTCTCATCCTGCACCCCAACACTGTCGCATAAAGGAGGGTTTTGTCATCAAGTTTTCCACATTTTGGCTACTGCAGCCAGTGATATAACTGCCCCCTGACGGCAAAGTCAGTGACATTTTTCTTTGCATGTGAATGACATACTGAGGGAGAGAGATATTAGCGGGTTAGTTATATAATTTTTTTTTAAAAATACATTGTGATCATGATCGTGACACGGGGAAAAAATGATGCAACTTCTGTCCACGTTGCCTGGGAACGGTTCACATTTAATAATGACTAGTCTGTAATGTTGGATACTACGAGTCCTTTCTGGAAATCACACAGCTTCGGACTTTAATATCTTCAGCATTCTGAAATGAAAAGAAGAGGAGGACAAAGAGAGATAAAATAAGAGTCCCATTTGAAGAGGCTTTGTGCACAAAAACGTATTAAAAATCAAAGACAAAATGGGAGAGGGGGTCGATGACTATCTTGTCTCTTTGTTGGGGGGAACACAAGGAAATGCAGTGCTCTAAAGAGGAAAGCTTCAGGCCATGTTTAGGCTGCGGATTGAGAGAGAGTGGGTTTCTGTTCCCCTGTCAGAGCTCATGATCCGGAGGTGCTAATCATGCACTGGTCACAGCACAGAGGCATTCTGGGACAGACGGCTCATCCTCATTCACCTCAGCCTTATCATTACTACCCTCAGTCGCCATATTCCTTACATGTCAACACATTGCAATGTGTTGGAAGTCAGAGCCCCCTTATGAAAGTGAAATATGCTTTTTTTCGGACAGCTTTTTCAATGATTTTAAAATACCTCTCCCAAAGACAGTCAAATCATTCTCCTCTAACATCGATGTCCTCAGGCAAGTCACAATGTCTGCTCATTATGGGGGCCTGAACTCATATAAGATAACCTAGTCAGTACAGTGATAGAGTGTTGGGGTCCAACTGTTACATAACATTGCTAGGCCTATATCTCCATGCGCACTCCTGTTCCGGTTCTTAAGACAAATAACCCTCTAAAGGACACATCTGTTTTATGTCATGGTGGGGTTCCCAATATAGGATAGTGCCTTGGAGAAAGATGACGGAGGCTTCCTGTGAGGATATATGGGCTCTGTGAACTAATACAAACATAATGTAACATGTAGCCTCTATACACACATCACAGAAAACTGCCTGAGAAGGACGGGGTGAGTGACAGCTGTCAGTTAGGCACAGCTGTTCAACTCACCTCTAAAACCTCCTCCTATCATTGGTGGTGATCAGAGAAAAGGCCATCTGGAAAGCCCCATCCATCCTGACTGCCTGACTTTACCGTTTGAGTCAAAACACAAGCCATGGAAAGACCAGCGTGTGACTCAAACCACACTGCAAAACTGACAAATCAACTTGTGAACTGAATTGTGGGGTTTCTTCTCACCTGAAGTGAAACTGCCAGATCAGCTTATGGGCAAGCCCCTCTTTCTCAAATAAATAAAGAAAGATATAAAGATACTTTATTGATCCCCGAGGGGGACATTTCTTGACACCACAGCAGATTTTGAGGAGTGATAACTGAGCCTGCGTCATGGACCTTAATTGTGTTTCTTAAGGTGTCCGTATGCTTCATACGGACACCGGCTAGCCGAACCGAACGAGTGTGCTTGAATACTCCCTTAAAAGACCTTCACTAGAAAAACAAGAAAAAAGCAGCAATAGTACTGTTTGTCCATTTTGAGAAGCCGTAGCAAGTATATACTTTCTCAAAATAGACTGAATTATTCTAAAATAAATAAAATAATAAATTTTGACGTTTTGCTAAGATGTTTGGTGCAGTATTGCTCAATGAAAATACTTTATTGAAGAATCCCTACGAATCACGACGAAGAGACACCGACTTCGGCTTGCCTCAAGAAAAAAATGTGTGTGCCCGAACATCCGAAAAAACCCTCACCGACGTCAAAAATGAACAAAAACGTCACTAAATGTCGTCATAATATATGCACAAACTCTTCTGTTCTGGTTGTTGAAGCATGCGGACGCCTTCAGTCGACACTCACCACAGCACAGACTAATTGCATAGACTCTAGTAACTGCAGCTCGAAGCTTGCTCAGTCCACTAAGCACATGACATCTATAATCTCCTCTGATTGGTCAGTGGGAGCAGCTTGTGCTGGGCTGTCTGTTTGCTGTGTGGGCACTATCAATGTTGATTAAGGCAGCCCCCTGCACCTCTCTGACTGAGGGGTTGGGTTAAATGCAGAAGACACATTTCAGTTGAATGCATTCATTTGTACAACTGACTAGTATCCCCCTTTATATTATTTATTTATTAAGCAGAATCAACAACCTCTGCATCATCAAGACAGTTGCTTTGTGAGAAGGTGTTAAAGTACACAGTAGCCATTTATCTAAATTAAACTGAAAAGTACCAAGGGCTTGGCCCCAAGTCAGAGCAGGTCCGCAGGGGCCATGCCCAGTGAGACACAGGTACCGGCCCGCGTAGACGGAAACAGAAAAGTCTGAGCCTTTTGGGTAAAATACTGAGGTAAATCTTCATTGGAAATGTGCCAATGGTGTATTTGTTTGCAGGCCATGACAGTGCACTAGTAGGGGGAGGAGACGGGAAGTAGAGGTCAGGGGAGATGGGGAGAGTGACTTAAGGCCCAGAGAGATGGTAGAAAATCACCATTTGTGGAAAGAAAAACTGTAAAGCTTTCAGGGTACGTGTACACACTCTCTGTCACCAGCCCAGTCTCTGCAGTCAGTCGGTGAGCAGCAAAACAGAGGCCAGGCTACAGGAAGCTTAAACACTATAACCCTGCTTATCTACTCTCACTCACTAGTCAATCCTGACACTACCTTATCACATCAGAGCTGTAGGAAGGCCAACGCTAACAGCCCTGTGTGTGCAGTTGGAGGAGATTCACAGATATACTCACAGGGATGAACATTTCATAGATATAGTTTACAACAAACATTCCCACAATGTCTCAGTGACGTGGCAACACCCCGTAGAGTTGTACACTTACAACATTGCTAGTGTATTGTGCGCTTGCTATGACATTGCAGTAACATTGTAATATCATTTTTCTGTCAGCTAGTAGGATCTAGCAAAAAAAACAGAAGGGAAAATGTGATGTATTGCAATCCTCTCTGATTAGACAAGATGCTCCCTGACTATTATAACCCACACCGTCAATCCTTGACCAAAATGAGGATTACATTGTCTGGCCCTAGGCAGTCTTCACTATTCAGAATCCCGGCAGGCATGCAATCACTTCCTATTCGCTGATCCAATCTTACAAGAGGAGGAATCCTGGAAGCATATAATTCAAAACACATTATACATAAAACACACAGCTTGAGATATCTGACAGACCAACAGCTTTAATTCCTTTAGATTTGGCTGACAGAATCAGGAAACGGTCTGTAACAAGCATGTGTACTAAATGCCTATTTTACCATTACACCAAACCATGCTACAAGTCTCAGCAGTGCACTCATGGCCCTGGAACTATGCATGGTATGGCAAAGAGGACAAATTCCTCATCCCAACCCTTAGCCCCCAAAAAGGCTTCCATTGTCTAAGTGAGTCACTGCAGGACTCTGGTCAGAGGACAACCATTATTTGTCTAATTCACTCTTCTTAGATTGACAAATTACTGAATGGCATGCAATCTCCTGCTGAACACCCAAGTGATTTTTACTTTCACCAGCTGGTCTCTCTCATTTACACCATTAGAGAGGCAGGTACTCAAGGAGAGGAGACAATCATGATAAGAATCTGAATAGGATAATTCTCTCAAGATAAACAACAGAGAAGTAAACACGTCCTTGACTGATTTCTGTAAAAGATTCTACTTCCACTTTTACACTGAGAGGAAGGAAACGTGTCTTTGCGACAAACATAAAAAAAATAAACAAATGCAAATACTGTTAATAATTTCTCTCATCAGATGTGTTAAGTACATTTGCATAAGACAGATCTTGTGTGTGTGTGTCATCTAAATATGTTTCCATCTTTCTTCCAAGAAACTGGTTCTTGATGAAAATTAAAACCTTAGTCCTATGTTTAGTGAAATGAGAGACACGCTAGGGTAGTGCCACTCACAAACCAGTGAGTTGTGTATGTTTTTTATATTACGGCAGTTCACGGTCTCCTCTTTGCCTACATTATACCTTATTATTGTAAAATGAGGATAGTTCATGAGGGGAAACTGTATAGTCAAGGCACAGGATGCATGCTCATTGTGTTTGTTGAACTATACAAGGGTTTGTTCTTTCAAGAGAGCCTCCAGAAACAAGCCACAGAGGTGGAGAGGTGGAGAGCAACTAATGACGTCTAATGAGACACACACACACACAAAATAAAATTGTGCTGATTCATGATTGAGACCACCTGCAAGACTAACAAAAATGTCTCTGCAGTAGAATGAATTATTCTTCTGATTTGTACATATTCATAAACAGGAGGTGATGTTTATAGTAGAAAACGTGCAGCGGTCTAAAGCACTGCATCTCAGTGCTAGAGCCGTCACTGCAGACCCTGGTTTGAACCCGGACTGTATCACAACCGTCTGTGATTGGCAGTCCCAAAGGGCGGCGCACAATTGGTCCAGCGTCATCCGGGCTAGGGGAGGCCGGGGTAGGCCGTCATTGTAAATGAGAATTTGTTCTTAACTGACTTGCCTAGTTAAATAAAGGTTAAATAAAATAAAAAATAACTGTTGAGTTTAGGGAAATGTGCCTACTTGCATATCTTTAGGCTACCCCAAAAAAATGAATGTAGTCTGACTTGTCCTTTGAAAACAATGTCCTAGATTCTACAAGTTCCTTCCCTAAACATGACTGTTGTTGAAAAGAAAACCAAGATCAGACCATCCTATCCTCATCTCCCCCAGAGACACATGGCACTCCCAAGAGACAGCAGGCCCTCAGACTAATAATGACATCATCCTGTCATACTCAGTGTTCTGCCCCCCAGGGAGAACCTTATGGTCCCTGATACCCCTAGCTTCCCTGTTTTCTGCACTCCCCTTTCAACCATGCATTGATCAATTGATTTCAATCTATCACTGAAATCTTCTTAAATGTAGCTATTATTGGCCTAACCTGCTTGTTTATACATGTGTAATTACCAATGAAGTATGGTAATATACACTCAATACTGATAAGGGAAACATCTCTGTTATTTACAAATTGTGGAAATAGATTAAAAACGTCAGTGATCTACGTATGTAAATGTTTGTCTGTACTGCTTTTTACCACTTAATCAGTGCTGGCTATACTCAGGAGGTGGTATATCCATTAACAGTTTTTCGTTGTTTTTAATTTGCGGCCTACCTACAAGGTCAGCCCCTGGAGCAAATTAGGGTTAAGTGCCTTGCTCAAGGACACATTTTTCACATTGTCGGCTCTCGTATTCGAACCAGCGGCCTTTCGGTTACTGGCCCAACGCTCTAACCGCTAGGCTACCTGCCACCCTAACATCGACGACCTACAATTCTCGAGCATTTCAAGTAAACAACATTTATTGGAATAATCCCCTCTAAACGACTAGGCGTATAACATCAAATGGAAAGGTAGAAAATAGGAACTTCTATGAACAACACTGATGTGCCGTCCTTCTGTACACAGCATTACTAGTTTTCAACCTCATTATAAATAAACTGTTTGTCATGTGTTTAAGGTTTAAACATTAATATAATATTTGACACTAAAATCAATATAAAAGAAACATACGAGTGGAAAGTCATTATAAACCATGTAGAATGATTCTTTTCGGTTCCCCAGCCCGTGCCCGACACTTACCGGACAGTTCGTCTGGTTCAAGCCCGCTTTCAGTGTCAAGTCCGCAGACAACAAAATAATCTGCGAATCGACAGGAATTCGAGTTTAAACCGGTGGTCATTTTGAGACTGGTCCGGTGGTACCCTTTTCAGCTGGGTGCATATTAAAAGAACGCGTAGTGACTTCGCGCAGCCATCGTGGATGTACTGCAAAGCCTGAAAATCAGAACAGAATCCCAGCCGAAATGCATTATGGGTCTTCAAGCACAGCTGTTTTCATCTGTTTTAGATCTTCTCAACCCCTTGCATTACCTCTGCGTAGAGGGAACACAGTGAGCATGTGCGAACTCCTTACATATTACGTTATGCACTTAACCCTTCAGTTCCTGAGTTAAGTATTTCGCCTGTAAAATGCTCTCCTTTATAATAATATGCTATAGTGACGAAACATTAAATAGGCCATAATGCACCTATAATGAACCTGAGTCATCGTATTCTTACACCACTGTAGCCAAGACCATCCAAAGTACAACTGAATGCAAACTTTAATTTCACCAATTTAGCCTGAACAATTGTATTAAATCATAACTTAAATAGAATCATGTAATATACATGTAATACTATAGCTGTAATACAATAGGTATTCTACTTGAGTATTCAAGGAACAGAGAAGAGGGAGTATGTGACAGAAACAGGAAAAAGCTGTAAAGACATGTTATCTGGTGCACGATTTAGAATATATTTCACTAAATCATAAGAAAAAGGTTGTCCTACTTGATAAAGTTAAACTCAAATAAGTCAAAGCAACTGTGGGGCTGAAATCTGTAGACATGTACAAAGAGCTACACCATGTGGTAAAGGGTGACAGGTAAAAACATGCAGAACTTTGACTTTACATTCACATTTTCCAAATCATTCACCGAACAGTGAGCAAAAATGTACATATGTTTATGATTTCAAACTAAATATGTTAACATTAAACCAACATTTACTAGCTTGGACAAAAATACTATAATTTACAAAACACAGGTCATATTGCAATACATGATCATTTTGCACAATTTAATACTGTAAAGATCACAAGCGTAATGAATGGACAAGGGAACATACCAAGAATCATCCAAGCCAGCGAAAAGATATTCTCAATATCATCAGCATGAAATCAACAAATGTTGGAAAGTTGTATAATAAGAAACATGTGTAGCACCCTAAAAGTTTTTATTTAACTAGGCAAGTCAGTTAAGAACACATTCTTATTTACAAATACCTACAGGGTCAGCCCCTGGAGCAAATTAGGGTTAAGTGCCTTGCTCAAGGACACATTGACAGGTTTTTCACTTTGTCGGCTCTCGTATTCGAACCAGCGACTTTTCGGTTACTGGCCCAACGCTCTAACCGCTTGTCTACCTGCCGCCCTGAATATTGCAGTGATCTTTAAAAATGGGATAAAACTACTGGCGACTTTTAAACAGTTATTGCAAATATGTGCCATGGAATTTCCAGGAATTACTTCTGATATCAAATTAGGTGAACAAATAATAATGCGATAGCAATAAGGGCTAAGTAACAAAACATTTATTAAACAAAAACAGCTTTCATAAGAGCACATACTTTGTACTGACTGAACAGCTACAGCATCTCCCATCAAGCTTGATCCCTCTGAAAACGACTGCAGTGCAATCAATATGAGGTAATGATGTAACCTCTATGAACCTCAAAAAGCTGAATCCCAAATTTCCAACAAAGGACATTAACACAACTAAATCAAATGAAACAGTTCATGAATTTGATGGGTTACAGCGCAATTGGGATACAGAAGGCATGTGTTTATACAGGCAGACCAGTTCTGATCTTTTACCCAATTATTGGCAAAAGACCTGATCTGATCAGATCGGTCAAAACACCAATTAGTGGTAATTTCTTTCAATCAGAATTGGGCTGCCTGTATAAACACAGCCAATGTGGCCATTACATAAAAATATGAAGTACTAAGCCTGCGTTTATACAGGCAGCCTAATTCTGATATTTGTATCACCGATTGGTCTTTTGATCAATCAGCTCAAATGTTTAAAGATCTGAGGTGATTGGTCAAAAGACCCATTAGTGGGAAAAAATATATACAAATTAGGCTGCCTGTGTAAACAGCCTCAGACATGCCAAGTGGCCACAAATTAATTCAGGTTATTAAATACTAACAAATGTGATATATTTTCTATAAAAAGGAGAGAGAAAGGGTTTCTGGATTAAAACATTGATCCAAGTAAGAATGTTATAATCAAAATGAAAAAAATGCTCTCACTTTAAAATCCAATACATTTTCATAAAAGATGAGTGATCTCAGATGCAGAAGAGTAGACAGTGCTTGAGACATGAACTTTGAAGAAACATCAACAGTAAGACTGCCCAAGTGCACATTCACTGCATCAATCTCTAGATACAACCACAAGGTTTCACAGCAGCAGAAAATTGGTATAATGACATCAGGTAAGGCTAAATAAATCACATCAAAGCACCCAAACTATAGTACAAATTAGGCAGGACACCAACAGATACATACAGGTTGGACTCTAAGAAATCTATACAGTGCCTTAAGAAAGTATTCACACCCATTTACTTTTCCCACATTTTGTTGCGTTAGACTGAATTTAAAATTGATTACGTTTCATTTTTTTTGTCACAGGCCTTCACACAATACCCCATAACGTCAAAGTGGAATTATGTTTTTAGAAATGTGTACACATTTGAAATGTCTTGAGTCAATAAGTATTCAACCCCTTTGTTATGGCAAAAATGTGCTCAACAAGTCACAATAAGTTGCATGGACTCAATGTGTGCAATAAGTGTTTAACATAATTTTTGAATGACTACATAATCTCTGTACCCCACACATAAAGATAATTGTAAAGTTCCTGAATTGAGCAGTGAATTTCAAACACATTCAACCACCAAGACCAGAGGTTTTCCAATGCCTCACAAACACGGGCATCTATTGGTAGTTAGATGGGTACAAAATAAATAAACAGACATTGAATATCCCTTTGAGCATGGTGAAGTTATTGATTATACTTTGGATGGTGTATAAATACACCCAGTCACTACAAAGATACAGGCGTCCTTCCTAGCTCAGTTGCTGGAGAGGAAGGAAACCGCTCAGGGATTTCACCATGAGGCCAATGGTGACTTTAAAAAAAGTTTGAGTTTAATTGCTGTGATAAGAGAAAACTGCAGATAGTGCTAAACAACATTGTATTTACTCCACAATAATACTAACCTAATTGATAGAGTGAAATACAGAATAAAATACAGAATAAAATATTCCAAAACATGTATCCTGTTTGCAATAAGGCCTGGATACAAAGCATTAACGTCATCACTGAGTACCACTTCATATTTTCAAGCATGGTGGTGGCTGCATCATGTTATGTTCATGATCAAAAGAAATGTAATAGAGCTAAGAACAGGTAAAATCCTATAAGAAAACCTGGTTCAGTCTGCTTTCCAACAGACACTGGGAGACAAATTAACCTGTCAGCAGGACAATAACCTAAAACACAAGGCCAAATATACACTGGAGTTGCTTACCAAGATGACAAATGTTCCTGAGTGGCCTAGTTAAAATTAACTAGGCCAATCGTCTTGAAAATCTATGGCAAGACTTGAAAATGGCTGTCTAGCAATTATCAACAACCAACTTAACAGAGCTTGAATAATTTAAAAATGAACAATGTGCAACTATTGTACAATCCAGGTTTGCAAAGCTCTTAAGAGACTTACCCAAAAAGACTCACAGGTGTTAATCAGTGTCAATAGTGATTCGAGCATGTATTGACTCAGGGGTTTGAATACTTATATAAACAAGATACACTATATATAAAAAAAGTATGTGGATGATGAGTGGATTCGGCTATTTCAGCCACACCCGTTGCTGACAGGTGTATAAAACGAGCACACAGCCATGCAGTCTCCATAGACAAACAGTGTCAGTAGAATGGCCCTTACTAAAGAGCTCAGTGACTTTCAACGTGGCACAGTCATAGGATGCCACCTTTCCAACAAGTCAGTTCATCAAATTTCTTCCCTGCTAGAGCTGCCCCGGTTAACTGTAAGTTATGTTATTATAAAGTGGAAACATCTAGGAGCAACAACGGGTCAGCCGCGAAGTGGTAGGCCACACAAGCTCACAGAACAGGACTGCCAAGCTCTGAAGCACATAAAAATCTGTCCTCGGTTGCAACACTCCCTACCAAGTTCCAAACTGCATCTGGAAGCAACGTCAGCACTAGAACTTCATGAAATGGGTTTCCATGGCCGAGCAGCCACACACAAGCCTAAGATGCCAAGTGTCGGCCGGAGAAGTGTAAAGCTCGCCGCCATTGGACTCTGGAGAAGTGGAAATGCGTTCTCTGGAGTGATCAATCATGCTTCACCATCTGACAGAGTCCGACGGACAAATCTGGGTTTGGCAGATTCCAGGAGAACACTACCTGCCCGAATGCATAGTGCACACTGTAAAGTTTGGTGGAGGAGGAATAATGGTTTGGGCTAGGCCCCTTAATCCCAGTTAAGGGAAATCTTAACGCTACAGCATACAATGACATTCTAGACGATTCTGTGCTTCCAACTTTGTGGTAACAGTGTAGGGAAGGCCCTTTCCTGTTCACAAAGCAAGGTCCATGGAAGAACTTGACTGGCCTGCACAGAGCCCTAACCTCAGCCCCATCAAACACCTTTGGGATGAATTGGAACGCCGACAGCAGCAAAGGGGGGGACCAACTCCATATTAATGCCCATGATTTTGGAATAAGATGTTCGACGAGCAGGTGTCCACATACTTTTGGACATGTAGCATATATTGGTGTTTTATTTTTCATGATTTTTTAAAATAAATGTTAGACTTTTTCTTCCATTTTGACAAAGTGTTTTATGTAGAGCATTGACACAAATATTGCAATTCAATACATTTTTATCCCACTTTGTAACAACATTTTGAAAAAGTCAAGGGGTGTGACTACTTTCTGAAGGTACTGTACATGAAGTAGCAGTGTGAAATCACTAACACATGGGAAAAGCATGAGCAACCAAAAATCAATTGGTACCTTTGCAAAGGGCACTGTTGGGTCATCCATTGAATGGAGAGCACTACTGCATTTCTCAAAACGCAAAGCATTTGGACTGGGAGAGCACACAGCCAGAGGGACAGTCTCAGCACCATTAGTAGAACAAGTATAAAAGTATAGTATACAAAACCCTAGTTTTCAATACTTGATATGCTGTTTCATACTATTAAAATGGGAAATCCAATTATCAGCGATGTATTAGTGATAGGCCCAGCAAAAGCATCAAGGGTTTCATATTAATCTTACTAGGTGTTCATATGCATATTTTTCATGTCAACATGGATGGCACACATTATTGTAAGGTGGGTGTGTTATGAAGATATTGTTATGATAGAAAATTCTAAGTTATTTAATACGTTCACATTCTATCCAGTGTATAAAAGTTATAACAATCGCCCTCAAATTTTTTGAAAATCTAAAACACTGAACTGTGACTGATCAGTATTGCTTTGACGTCACCCATATCACACAGGTTAAGAGATTAAATAAATACAAAACACGGTTAAAGAGGGGAGTGTAGCTTGAACTTGTGAGAACCATTGTGATTAAAAACAATATTAAAGACAGATGCCTGATGATTTCTGTATCCTTTCTTAAATCTTCAATTTACAGCCAAGCAACATTTAACAAAAATGGGAAAACAAACCCGAGGTTGACCAGAGGCCAGTTAGTCCTTTGTAGAGCACAAAGTTGAGGTGGCCGCCACCACATGTTTTGGACACAGGACTCATGGTTGTGCCAATGGGCAATGTTTCCACAGCAACCTCAGCAGGTGTGTGGGACAGAGGCATGTACCATTCCTGAGCCAAGGGACGGGCAGGGGGATCAGGCAGGCAGATGAGTTGCCTGGTGTCTACTCCATCTTCTGCTGCAGTTTCTTCTGGAAGCAGACAGGCAGGATAGAGAGTACGGCCAGGACACCTAGCACAATCAGAGAGTTCCAGGACACTGCCTCCCCAGCTGTCGTCAGTTTGTACAGTGTTGTACCAGCGTTGATCGCCACAAAGGACGGTGGGGCCACTCCTGACAGTCAGAGATAAGAGAGGATGTCAGTATTGTAAGACACACAAGACATAGCCGTTTGGTTGATGAAATTGTGACCACGCCTTTCTTAACACATTTCAGGACACATGCATTCAGTAAAATATATTTTAAATCTGTGGTCGTCAACCGATCGATCGACATTAAAGGCATTCCTAGTCAATCAACAAATATTTCTGTAGACGGTAGGTGCAGTTGATTCAAAAGCCCTGCGCACCGGGTAAGCAAAGTGTTCCCATTTTATTTGTCTGAAGAAACAAACTGGCAGATCTGTGACTAAATCGAGTGTACATACTGCACTGCCTAATCGGCTATCTCAAATCAATGTGGCTACAGCGCTTCCACGACCCTGGCCACAGCCAAGTAAGATTTAAGATTTAAAATCATGACCACAGAGAGACTCAACAAATACAACAAAGAGCTGCTGTTCATGTTGAAGTTTATACTCAGCAGTGTCACTGTTTTTATTCAACACTATTACAAAACACGCTTCTCTGTATTTCCACTCGCGCTGCAGATGCAATGAGTTGAGTAGCCAAGTATCGATAGCCTGAGTTTTATTATTATTAGCAGCTCGTTGTGTCCGTTTTAATATAGAGGAATAGGAACAACATGGATTTGTGCATGAGGAAGATAAGGTGCGGCTCGAGTTGCGCCATCAGGTGGAAGAGTGTCCCCTCTCTCTGGTCAGTCTCAACGGAGGAAAGGAAGGAGAGCATGGACTGGGAGAGGCGGTTGGGGAAAAATCGTTTTGAACGATCATCCAACTCAGAATTCCAAGTCGGAAACTCAGGCATCTTTCTAGAGCTCTGACTTTCCGACCTGAAGATGACTGACCTCACGATTTGACCTCATTGACCATAAGATGCAGGTACCATCAGTTCAGTAAAATAAAAGAAACTCATGCTCCAGTGCCTCAAGTGCTAAACCATCTGATCTATTTTGTTATCAAAGCTTGAGTTTTAAAATATAATATGGTCTGAAATTAACAATATTGGCAGGCCAAGCATATAGCCAATATGCTGTGATAATGTATTAGGCCTACTGCCCAAACCTTATTCCTACAAAACTGTTTGTATTAGGTTAATGTTAAAAAACATTATCTGAGCAGTAGATCTCATCTTGCTTTTTGACTGCAAAAGTGATCTTTACTCAGAAAAGGTTGGTGACCAATGTATTAAATGGTATGAGAGATTCAAAAATAGCTCAGCAATAAAGACAATGCAACACTATAAACAGTGTTTATATATAGAAGGAAATACTGGAATTTGATAGATCTTAGCCTTACCAAAGAAAGTACCAAGGAAGAAGACCCCCAAAGGCACGTTGATGACAGGTGAGGTGATGTTGATGAACCAGTTGGGGAGAAAGGGAGTGATCCTCAGAAATATTATGTAATTGATGAGATGATCTCTGTGCTTGTCAACCTGCCATTGAAAACAGATAGCAGAACCGGTCATTCACAGTAAGGCTTGGAGACTACTAGCCCTCTACTAAGACTCCACTGTTCTGTGGGTGCAGATAGACATGTGGCTGTTACTAAATTGTTAAAGTTGGCTTGTACTCTGATATAAACAACTTCCTACAATGTTCACATACCACAAATCGACCTGTTTTCCTCCCAAAAGGTCTTACCTGCTGGGACCATTTCTGGGCTCTCTCTGTCAGGTATCTGTAGACCACAGGTCTCCCCACTAGATAAGACAGCATGTAGCAGAAGGAAGCTCCCAGGCCAGAGCACTGGAAAACACACCACACATTCAGAGGTACAGAGGCAGTATATTTTGTAAACAGAGTCTGGTTTGCAGAGTCAAAGTACATTTAGTAAAATGTCACCACTATTAGTCATAGTGCTCCTTGTGTCCATAGTATACTCACCAGGCAGACGAGGAAAAGTGCCAGGGGGAAGGGGTAGAGATAGCCAGACAGGATGCTGAGGAAGATGGATCCAGGGATCGCAAATGTCTGGAGGCTGAGTCAGCAGGGTCAAGGAATACAGCTTGTGTTGAACACAGCAGTATGTGAAGTCACAAATATACACTGAACAAAAAATGCAACAATTTCAAGTTACAGTTCATATGAAAATCAGTTAATAGGCCTTAATCTATGGGATTTCACGACTGAATACAGGGATGCATAAGTTGGTCACAGATACCTTTTATAAAAAGGTAGGGGCGTGGTTCAGAAAATTTCTGTATCTGGTGTGACCACTATGCAGTGTGACATATCCTTCACATAGTTGATAAGGCTGTTGATTGGGGCTGAGGAATGTTGTCCTACTCCACTTCAATGACTGAAGTTACTGGATATTGTCAGGATCAGGAACACGCTGTCGTATACTTAAATCCAGAGCATCCCAAACATGCTCAAATGGGTGACATGTATGGTGAGTATGCAGGCCATAGAAGAACTGGGACATTTTCAGCTTCCAGGAATGTGTACAGATCCTTGCGACATGGGGCTGTGTATAATCATGCTGAAACATGGAGGTGCTGGCAGCAGATTAATGGCACAACAATGGGCCTCAGGATCTCGTCACGGTATCTCTGCGCATACAAATTGACATCAATAAAATGCAATTGTGTTAGTTGTCTGTAGCTTATGCCTGCCCATAGCATAACACTATCGCCACCATGGGGCATTCTGTTCACAACCTTGACATCAGAACACCACTCGTCCACACAACGCCATACTGCCATCTGCCCGGAACAGTTGAAACCGGGATTCATCCGTGAAGAGCACACTTCTCCAGCGTGCCAGCGGCCATCGAAGGTGAGTATTTAACCACTGAAGTCGGCTACAGTGCCGAACTGCTGTCAGGTCAAGATCCTGGTGAGGACGGAGAGCACGCAGATGAGCTTCCCTGAGACGGTTTCTGACAGTTTGTGCAGATATTCTTCGGTTGTGCAAACCCACAGTTTCATCAGCTCTCCGGGAGGCTGGTCTCAGACAATACCGCACTGGAAGAAGCCGGATGTGGAGGCCGTGGGCTGGAGTGACTACATGGGGTCTGCAGTTTTGAGGTAGGTTGGACATACTGCCAAATTCTCTAAAATGACATTGGAGGTGGCTTATGGCAGAGAAATTAACATTAAATTCTCTGGCAATAGCTCTGGTGGACATTCCTTCAGTCGGCATGCCAATTGCACACACCCTCAATTTAAGACATCTGTGGCATTGTGTTGTGACAAAACGGCACATTTTAGAGTGGTCATTTATTGTCTGCAGCACAAGGTGCACCTGTGTAATGATCATGCTGTTTAATCAGCTTCTTGATATGCCTCACCTGTCAGGTGGATTATCTTGGCAAAGGAGAAATGCTCCCCAACAGGGATGTAAACATATTTGTGCACAAAAGTTGAGAGAAAAGCTTTTTTTGTACATATGGAACATTTCTGGGAACTTTTATTTCAGCTCATGAAACATGGAACCAACACTTTAAATGTTGAGTTTCTATTTTTGTTCAGTATAGTTAAGACTCACTCCACTGTAGTAGTATACAGTGCCAGTTTATTATAGCTCTGGCTGCAAGACTAATTTGTGCCAGTCATCTGCCTGCTTTCAGCAACATTACAGGCAGATAGAAGTATCAGCTATTAGGGGGGGGGGGGGGGTCCAGTGGTACCACCTCATATCTAAACATTCATATTCAGAGCACATTCTATTATAATGAATATGAATAAACACTACACAGTATGAGCTATGAATACAAATGCAGTATCATGCCTGATATCTTCTACCGCTAGTTTGATTAATCACTTTCCCCTCCACTGTCTAAGAACATGTTCATGCATAGTGTCTGATGTGTCGTCTTGTAGTTGAACTGATCAAGTTGCTGACCTTTACCATGTTGTGGGCAAAGCATTCAGATAGGATATCAAACATTTATTTACCAGTAAAACTGGCAACACATCCTAGACAGTGGCTGGGGCCTGGTCAGCTGATCCAGTCCTTGTGTTGTCAGCACATACTGGCCAGAGCACAGACACTATGCATTAACATGTGCCTAGACATGGGAGGGGAAAGTGATTAGGCAAAATAGCAGAGGAAGCAGGGTAAAAGACATCAGGCATGATACTGCATTTGTATTCATAGTTCATACAGTGTAGTGTTTAATATTCATAACAATAAAACTTGCTCTGAAGACAGATGTTTAGATATGAGGTGGTACCATAACATGCATCATACCATGTTTTCCCCCCTCTTTTATAGCAGATACTTCTATCTGCCCATAATGTCTGTCTGAAGTGCAATTGACAAAGCTGTAACAGTTTCTACTGCAAATAGCTGTGGGTGGAAAGGAAGTTCTTAGAACCTACTGTACTGATAAAGTTTAACTTGTGTGCACTGCATGTCCGCATTCTCTTGTCATAAAATTAGGGGAAATGTACTGCACTCTGTGGCTGTTGTGAATTACTACTCAAGGATCAAAGCCCACTGTAACCCCACCCCCTAATTCTCCATTCATTATACAGAGGAAAGCCCTTTACTATGGCCCTGGGGATTTAATCTGCTTGGCTGGCTGCTTTGTTCACAGGAAATGAAGAATGAGAGAGGGAGACAGAGCGGGCGATGTAGGGCAGATTAGGGATGATGCAAGCAACAGGCCCATTACAGAGTAGCAAAAGCCTGTCTTGGTCCACTTCCATCTGTTGCTCTCCTCTGCTGACCCAATGGAATACATAGGGGGCCTCGCAAACATGATGCATGTTGAAACAGCTAATAAGTATGCATCTCAATCCTCCAAAAGTAGACAACTTTGTAATACATTTACTACCAAAAAGGATACAAGATATAGGTGGTAAAGTAAGCTACTAACACTTGGGTGTAGTAGGTGTCCTTATATTTGGAAAGTACAGTGCCCAAGGCTTTGGCATCATCCATATCTTTGGGGATTTTAATTGTAGCCATCTCATCACTGAAAAAAACATTTCAAGAGGGAAATTAAAACTTGGATATCAATTCACTATGATACAATGTTGTGGATAAATAAAAGTGTGTGTGTGAGAATCTGTGTGCAAGGGCTTTGACACTTACAGAAACAGAGAAATTAAAACATGACCGTCTATATCGAAGTGTGTCATACTTGGCTGTAGACAATCAAAATCAACTGGTTCTCATCATTAGCTGTGATAAAAATCACTGATAACAGGCTCCAATATAGCTGTAATAGGCAGATTTATGAACAGTCTTTACATAGTGATACTTGCTTTGTTCTCTATTCGACCATCCCCGGTGTCTTCTAAACTCTGATGGCTAGTTGCAGGGGAATGTTAGAACTTAGAAAACGCTCCGTTAAAAAATAAAATCAATTTTTGTTCCATGAAATAATCCAGAAATGTATATGCCACCATATACACACACACGTTTAGAATATTACTCATTCAAGTTATTTGCACTATTTTTTACTTTGTAGAATAAAAGTCAAGAGATCAAAACTATGACATAACACATGGAATCATGTAGTAACCCAAAAAAAGTGTTAAATCAAAATATATTGCCTTGATGACAGCTTTGCACACTCTTGGCATTTTCTCAACCAGCTTCACCTGTAATGCTTTTCCATCAGTCTTGAAGGAGTTCCCACATATGCTGAGCACTTGTTGGCTGCTTTTCCATCAATGTGGTCTGACTCATCTCAAACCATCTAAATTTGGTTGAGGTTGTAACCAAAAATCTCAAATCTGGACTCCAGACCAAAGGAGAAATTTCAACCGGTCTAATGTCCATTGCACGTGTTTCTTGGCCCAAGCAAGTCTCTTCTTATTATTATTGGTGTCCTTTAAGTAGTGGTTTCTTTGCAGCAATTCAACTATGAAGGCCTGATTCTAAGGCTGGTAACTCTAATGAACCTATCCTCTGCAGAGGTATCACTGGGTCTTCCATTCCTGTGGCGGTCCACATGAAGCTGGTTGAGAGAATGCAATGAGTGTGCAAAGCTGTCATCAAGGCAAAGAGTGGCTACTTTGAAGAATCTCATAAAATATATTTGGATATGTTTAACCCTTTTTTGGTTACTACATGGTTCCATATTTGTTATGTCATAGTTTGTCTTCACTTTTATTCTACAATGTAAAAAAAATAGTGCAAATAAAAGAAACCCCTGAATGAGTAATATTCCGAACTTTTGGCCCCCTGTGTCTGTGATATATACAGTGGGGAGAACAAGTATTTGATACACTGCCAATTTTGCAGGTTTTCCTACTTACAAAGCATGTAGAGGTCTGTAATTTTTATCATAGGTACTCTTCAACTGTGAGAGACGGAATCTAAAACAAAAATCCAGAAAATCACATTGTATGATTTTTAAATAATTAATTTGCATTTTATTGCATGACATAAGTATTTGATCACCTACCAACCAGTAACAATTCCAGCTCTCACAGACCTGTTAGTTTTTCTTTAAGAAGCCCTCCTGTTCTCCACTCATTACCTGTATTAACTGCACCTGTTTGAACTCGTTACCTGTATAAAAGACACCTGTCCACACACTCAATCAAACAGACTCCAACCTCTCCACAATGGCCAAGAACAGAGAGCTGTGTAAGGACATCAGGGATAAAATTGTAGACCTGCACAAGGCTGGGATGGGCTACAGGACAATAGGCAAGCAGCTTAGTGACAAGGCAACAACTGTTGGCGCAATTATTAGAACATGAAGAAGTTCAAGATGAAGGTCAATCTCCCTCGGTCTGGGGCACCATGCAAGATCTCACCTCGTGGGGCATCAATGATCATGAGGAAGGTGAGGGATCAGCCCAGAACTACACGGCAGGACCTGGTCAATGACCTGAAGAGAGCTGGGACCACAGTCTCAAAGAAAACCATTAGTAACACACTACGCCGTCATGGATTAAAATCCTGCAGCGCACGCAAGGTCCCCCTGCTCAAGCCAGCGCATGTCCAGACCCGTCTGAAGTTTGCCTATGACCATCTGGATGATCCAGAGGAGGAATGAGAGAAGGTCATGTGGTCTGATGAGACAAAAATAGAGCTTTTTGGTCTAAACTCCCCTCGCCGTGTTTGGAGGAAGAAGAAGGATGAGTACAACCCCAAGAACACCATCCCAACCGTGAAGCATGGAGGTGGAAACATTCTTTGGGGATGCTTTTCTGCAAAGGGGACAGGACGACTGCACCGTATTGAGGGGAGGATGGATGGGGCCATGTATTGCGAGATCTTGGCCAACAACCTCCTTCCCTCAGTAAGAGCATTGAAGATGGGTTGTGGCTGGGTCTTCCAGCATGACAACGACCCGAAACACACAGCCAGGGCAACTAAGGAGTGGCTCCGTAAGAAGCATCTCAAGGTCCTGGAGTGGCCTAGCCAGTCTCCAGACCTGAACCCAATAGAAAATCTTTGGAGGGAGCTGAAAGTCCGTATTGCCCAGCGACAGCCCCAAAAACTGAAGGATCTTTATGAAGGAGTGGGCCAAAATCCCTGCTGCAGTGTGTGCAAACCTGGTCAAGAACTACAGGAAACGTATGATCTCTGTAATTGCAAACAAAGGTTTCTGTACCAAATATTAAGTTCTGCTTTTCTGATGTATCAAATACTTATGTCATGCAATAAAATGCAAATTAATTTCTTAAAAATCATACAATGTGATTTTCTGGAATTTTGTTTTAGATTCCGTCACTCACAGTTGAAGAGTACCTATGATAAAAATTACAGACTTCTACATGCTTTGTAAGTGGGAAAATCTGCAAAATCGGCAGTGTATCAAATACTTGTTCTCCCCACTGTATATATGTATGTATGTATGTATGTATGTATGTATGTATGTATGTACAGTGGGGTGAACAAGTATTTGATACACTGCCGATTTTGCAGGTTTTCCTACTTACAAAGCATGTAGAGGTCTGTAATTTGTATCATAGGTACACTTCAACTGTGAGAGACGGAATCTAAAACAAAAATCCAGAAAATCACATTGTATGATTTTTAAATAATTAATTTGCATTTTATTGCATGACATAAATATTTGATCACCTACCAACCAGTAAGAATTCCGGCTCTTACAGACCTGTTTTTCTTTAAGAAGCCCTACTGTTCTCTACTCATTACCTGTATTAACTGAACCTGTTTGAACTTGTTACCTGTACAAAAGACACCTGTCCACACACTCAAACAGACTCCAACCTCTCCACAATGGCCAAGACCAGAGAGCTGTGTAAGGACAGGTGGACAGGACGACTGCACCGTATTGAGGGGAGGATGGATGGGGCCATGTATCGCGAGATCTTGGCCAACAACCTCCTTCCCTCAGTAAGAGCATTGAAGATGGGTCATGGCTGAGTCTTCCAGCATGACAACGACCCGAAACACACAGCCAGGGCAACTAAGAAGTGGCTCCGTAAGAAGCATCTCATGGTCCTGGAGTGGCCTAGCCAGTCTCCAGACCTGAACCCAATAGAAAATCTTTGGAGGGAGCTGAAAGTCCGTATTGCCCAGCGACAGCCCCGAGTTCTGAAGGATCTGGAGAAGGTCTGTATGTAGGAGTGGGCCAAAATCCCTGCTGCAGTGTGTGCAAACCTGGTCAACAACTACAGGAAACATATGATCTCTGTAATTGCAAACAAAGGTTTCTGTACCAAATATTAAGTTGTGCTTTTCTGATGTATCAAATACTTATGTCATGCAATAAAATGCAAATTAATTACTTAATCATACAATGTGATTTTCTGGATTTTTGTTTTATATTCCGTCACTCACAGTTGAAGAGTACCTATGATAAAAATTACAGACTTCTACATGCTTTGTAAGTGGGAAAACCTGCAAAATCGGCAGGGTATCAAATACTTGTTCTCCCCACTGCATGTATGTATGTATGTGTGTATATATATATATATATATATATATATATATATATATATATATATATATATATATATATATATATATATATATATATATATACACACACATACATACACACACACAGTTGAAGTCGGAAGTTTACATACACTTAGGTTGAAGTCATTAAAACTCATTTTTCAACCACTCCATAGATTTCATGTTAACAAACTATACAGACTTCTTGTATTTTTATACTGTTTCATACTGACGCTCTATGTATCGTGTATCCATCTTTAGTGTATTTTCGTTCTGGAATTTTGCACCTGCCCTGTATTTTTTTTTTGTAGCTGTTGACAAAGAAATTTCCCCTCGGGGATCAATAAAGTATATATCTATCTATATTTTGGCAAGTCGGTTAGGACATCTACTTTGTGCATGACCAGTAATTCGTCCAACAATTGTTCACAGAGAGATGATTTCACATATAATTCACTATATCACAATTCCGGTGGGTCAGAGGTTTACGTACACTAAGTTGACTGTGCCTTTAAACAGCTTGGAAAATTCCAGAAAATGATGTCATGGCTTTAGAAGCTTCTGACGGGCTAATTGACATCATTTGAGTCAATTGGAGGTGTACCTGTGGTTGTATTTCAAGGCATACCTTCAAACTTAGTGCCTCTTTGCTCAACATCATGGGAAAATCAAAAGAAGACCTTAGAAAATAAATTGTAGACCTCCCCAAGTCTGGTTCATCCTTGGGAGCAATTTCCAAACACCTGAAGGTACCACGTTCATCTGTGTAAACAATAGTAAGCAAGTATACACAACATGAGACCACACAGCCTTCATACTGCTCAGGAAGGAGATAAACGTAGTTTGGTGCGAAAAGTGCTAATCAATCCCAGAACAACAGCAAAAGACCTTGTGAAGATGCTGGAGGAGTTAAAGCTTGGTTGCAAATGGGTTTTCCAAATGGACAATGACCCCAAGCATACTTCCAAAGTTGTGGTAAAATGGCTTAAGGACAACAAAATCACGGTATTAGAGTGGCCATCACAAAGCCCTGACCTCAATCCTATAGAAAATGTGTGGGCAGAACCGAAAAAGCGTGGGCGAGCAAAGAGGCCTACAAACCTGTCTCAGTTATAAGAGTTCTGTCAGGAGGAATGGGCCAAAATTCACCCAACTTATTGTGGGAAGCTTGTGGAAGGCTACCCGAAACATTTGACCAAAGTTAAACCTTTTCAAGGCAATGCTTCCAAACACTAATTGAGTGTATGTAAACTTCTGACCCACTGGGAATGTGATGAAAGAAATAAAAGCTGAAATAAATATAAAATAATATTATTCTGACATTCGTAAAATAAAGTGGTGATCCTAACTGAACAAAGACATGGACTTTTTACTATGATTAAATGTCAGGAATTGTGAAAAACTGAGTTGAAATTTATTTGGCTAAGGTGTATGTAAATTCTTAGTACAGCGCCCCTGGAGCAAATTATGGTTAAGCGCCTTGCTCAAGGACACATTGACAGGTTTTTTTTTATTCTTTTTTTTCCCTTGTCGGCTCGGGGATTCGATCCAGCAACCTTTCGGTTACTTGCCCAACGCTCTGACCACTAGGCTACCTGCCTCCCTAAATACAATATCATTTAATATTTAAAAAATACTAAAGGTTGGTCGAAAATATGCCTATACAGGAGCCTGTTATCAACGGTTATCACAACTAATGATGAGAACAGTTCAAATTAAATTAGCTAACTTGGCTGGTAAATGCCATTTGGTAGGCTGTTTCACAAGAGTTACAAATGTTGTACAAAACTAACTGTACATTACTTGTTGAGCTCTGGGAAATTTCTGTACACTATGTACATGACAGAAGCAGCGCAGGTGAAGATAGACAGCAGGATGAGGAGAGACATGCGAGCTGAGCCCCCTCCAGTGCACTGAGCCTCTGTAGAGAGGAGAGTAGGTAAGTTATATAGCGCAGTCAGCAAATTAAAAATATATTGATAAGCCTCTACTAGTTTGTTACACATCAGCAGTATGCCTCATTTAATGTCTTGCTTCACTTTTTCTAGTTCCTGGTTAATTTCCCCAGAGTACGTGAAGCATGATATGTAGTAAAACCATTCAAGATATATACAATCCTTGAAACTGACTACATGTATTCTAACTTTGATGAGTAACATATCTGCCTATGTTTTCACAAATGACTGCAAACGTATCTGTTTAGTGTGTATTGTGTAACACCCTGTTATGGTAATTGTGTTGCTCCATCTATATCAGAATAACATTACATGGTAAGCCTACTAATATTTTCCTGGCATCACTCCAGTGGTTCTATCATTGATTAACATTAGCAACTTAATGTCAAACTAGTTATCAAGATGGCTAATTACATTATTTAACAACACGTCAACCACATCATAGAAACAGTAATCTATCTCAACGTTAACTAATCAATTTGTAGAACACAAGTAGCTAGCTAGTTAACTATCTTATATACTACCAAGTTATCCGGGATAGCATAGCATCTTGGTAAGCTAACTAACGTTAGCTAAAACGTTACATACCTTTGAGGGTTTGTGCCTCGTTAAATTTTGTCTTCGGTTCTTCGTGTAACGTTACTGACGAAACACTGTCGGCCTCTCGTCTTTCTCTTCGTTTCTTGGCCATGTCCGCTTATTAAATGAAGATATCGATTTAGCTACACCGACCTCGGGTGTAATACACCGGGGCTTCTGTCAAAGTTAAAAGAAAGAGACTAATGACCGCTTTTCCAACCGGCGACTAGCAAATTGACACATTCATATAACCTTTCACCCTTTCTGACTTCGTTAAAATACCTTTTCCCCACAGTGCCCCCATGCGGCACCAAAACATGTTACAATGTTAGAGCAGCACAGTTTAGTGTTTATATAGTATAGTATTGTCGTTTGTTACAGTATAAGTAATATTTGTAGCTTTCATTTATGTGACTAGGTTTTGAGTACAATAGCTAGATGTTGGTTGTTCTCAGATCTTTTTTATTTAAAAAGGCAAGTCAGTTATGAACAAATTCTTATTTACAATGACGGCTTATGTAAGGATGATGATGTAATACTGATACATTGAATGGGTTGATATAAGTTAAGATACTTAAAATCGTCCATAAAAAGGAGAAAGTAAAAATACATTTATGGTCTGTAGATCGGTAATCCATTGCTTTTTGAGTAAAAGAGACTAAAGAGGTTAATAGGATAAAAATACTATCTGTGTTTAAAATACTGTTTTATTTAACTTCTATAACATTTTGGGGAAATGCACCTTAAAGTACAATATGCAGTGTTTGTTTGTTTACATAAGTTCCACTTTCTTTGTTGCCATAAGTTTAACTACCAGTTTGTGATGGGAGGATCTGGGAACGATTGCTAATGCCTCGTTCAGTCCGTACGGAACGTGTGGCTTACGTTCGTCCATTACAATTTGGATTTGACTGAAGCAACATCTTGTCCGTGTGGTACTTTCTATTTCCCCTTTTACAGGGGGCGCAACATTTGGAGGCTCCGCTGAGATGGTGTGCAGCGTGGTTCAGCGTCTACAACAGATGTCCCCAGCCGTCACACATCTCTTTTAAACAACCCAGAACATCAGAAGCGGGTGGCGAATCAGCGACAGTGGGATTCCGATTGTCTTGGGCAGCTTGCATGTGATCTGAGGTATTTCTGCATACCAGGAGAGCTGCTACTACTACCCAAAGATTGAAAGGTACCATTTCACTGCTAGCACACACTCAGCTGAGAAGATGGAGTCGACAGGGTTAGAGGAGTTACAGCTTGAAGTAATAAGGGCGTTGTGTCTGTTGCCCCGAGAAAGTTTGGTGGAGCTATGTGACTATCTAATCATTGCCGGAGCAGAGTTTGAACATGTTACCAACAAGGGCCGAACTGCTCTCATCACACTAATTTCAAACCACATACAGAGAGGAGAGCTAGAAGTGCTTGAGGATAAAGGTATTGCTGACTTACTCCATCTTCAAGACACAATTTCTGAGCTCCAGGTAGCTGGTAAAGCTGGCACATCAAAACAAGTAGGCAAGCAACAGGACGGGGAGGAGAAAAGAATATTGGAGGGAATTGAGGCCTTGCAGCTTCAGTTAGCAAACGCACAGAAACAGAAGGAGAACAATAAGCCAGAGACAAAAGGAATTAAAAGCATTACCCCCACCAGGCAGTCACCACAGAGTGCAGTCCACAGTCCTGCACCTCACCCATGGAGCAAGGACTTTAAGATAGCTGGCCAAATCGGTGAGCCCGGTCAGAAAGACAAGCTGACTTTTTCAAGTTTAGCACGTCAAATTGAACATGGTTTAAACAAGGGGTTTCCCGAACTTGAGATAGTAGATGCAGTGATAAGAGCGATATCCCCAGGCATGCAACTCCGCAGCTATTTAGAGGGCAAAACCAACCTGACCTTACCCACACTGAGGCGACTACTCCGATGTCATTATCAAGAGAAAAGTGCAACCGACCTTTATAAGCAGCTGACCTCAGAGGTGCAGGGCATCAAAGAAACCCCACAGAACTTCCTAATTCGCACTTTCGACCTGAGACAAAAAAATATGTTCGCTTCGCAGGAATCTGAGTCAGGTCTCCAATATGACCCTGAGTTAGTGCAGAAGATGTTTCTTCACACTGTGTTAACTGGCCTGCAGAATGACAACATCAGGCGGGACCTTCAGCCTTATTTGGAGCAAGCTGACATCTCTGATGAACTATTGCTGGAGCGAGTGAATACAGCATGTGCTGATGAGACCGAGAGGCAGAACAAGAGAAAATTGTCAGGACAACAAAGACCTGTTACCATCCATTCAGTCCAGTCCAGCGATGCTCCTGCGGAAATGAGTGAAAATCCACCAACTCAACAAAAGTCAAAAGTTTCCCCCGCTGTTCTTTCCCAGCTTGAGGAAATTAAATCTGAGATGACTCTGTTGAAAGATCTTAAAGCTGAGGTGTCTCACATTAGGGAGTCCATGCAACAGCCCCAGTACATGCCTAGACAACCACCGCCAGCAGGGGGGGCCGATGGCGCATCAGGACTGCAATTCGCAGGTCAGCAGGTGCAGGATCCGGCACAGGGATACTGGTTTACTGCGGGCGCCAGACACAGAGGAGGAACTGCTCAGTATCAGCAAAGGTTTGCCCCACAGCCCAGCTTCCCCCCATCAAATCGTGGCCAAAGGAGAAAATGTTTTGGTTGTCAACAGAGTGGAGCCGAAGATTATTGCACGCACTGTTATAGGTGTGGCAGTAGCGAGCACTTTCTGGCTGGTTGTCGAGCAAGGGGACAGAGACAGTTTGGAGGTGAGTCTTTAAACGGGGAAAGGTCACTCGCACGGGGCAGGGAGTGACCAGTAACGCAGCAATGTCCCAGCAAGGTGCGCATTTGAAGAAGATGGACAAAAGGGCTAAAAGGACGCCATTGGTAGGAGGAAAGCACATGGTTGATTGCTTCATCCAAGGTCAAAGTGTTCGGGCTTTGTGGGACTCAGGCTCCCAAGTGACCATAATTGATGAGCGATGGAAAGAAACACACCTGCCAGACGCAAGACTAAGAGACATAACAGAAATTCTGGATATAACACAGACTTTTGACATACAGGCAGCAAATGGGGAGAGCATGCCATACACAGGTTGGATCGAGGTAACCTTTAGATTAGCTTCAGGGGCTGCATCCAACACAGAAGTTATTGTCCCCACACTGGTAATGAAGGGTGGTAAGCTTGTTCAACCTATCATTGGGTCTAATGTCATTGGGATTATTATAGACAGTGAACTGAAACAGTCAAACGCTACTGACAGGGAAGGGTTACGTAGAACAGTAAGGGCAGCCTTTCCAGGTCAAGCAGCGGCTTTTGTAGAGCAGGTAACTGCTGTTGTAGAGCAAGTTAGCACCACACCAGTGGATGAGTATATCGTCAAGACAAAAAGGGAAAGGATTAACGTACCAAAACGCACATCAGTCAGAGTTGAGTGTCATGTAAATATGGATTCCCCACATGAAGACAACATACTTCTCTTCGAGCCGGATGTGAACCCCCGCTGGACAGAGGGACTTGAACTATGTGACATGCTCGTAAAAGTGAATAAGGGCAGAAAAAACCCTTCTATTACTGTAAGCGTGCAGAATAGTACAGATCATGACATAATGTTAGCAGGGAAAACCGTAATGGGGACTGTCCAGCAGGTCCAAGCAGTCTACCCCGCCGCCATACTAGAGGGGTCCCGCCCTCCACCTTCAGCTACAACAAATCACATCAGAGCTGAAAAGGATCAGACTACAGGCAATGGTTGGGATCCACCTGTGGATCTGGGCCACCTCAGTGAGCCAGAACGTGAGGTAGTTAATAAGATGTTACGAGAGGAGTGTGCCTCCTTTTCAAGAACAGAGGACGATATCGGTTGTATAGAAAAACTTCAACTCAGCATCTCCCTGAAAGACACAGAGCCTGTCGCAAAAGCATACCTCTCTGTGCCTAAGCCACTTTACCGGGAAATGAAGGACTACTTGATTGACCTCATCGCTCAGGGTTGGGTGGAGAAGTCTAACTCACCGTACGCATCACCAGTCGTGTGCGTTCGAAAAAAGGATGGGAGTCTCAGACTGTGTATAGATTTTCGTGAAGTGAACAGAAAGACCCTCCCTGACCGCCAGCCTATCCCCAGAGTGCAAGATATAATGGATGGCCTAGGAGGAAACTCGTGGTTCTCTCTCTTGGATCAAGGGAAAGCGTACCATCAGGGCTTTATGGCAAAGGAGAGCAGACCCATAACCGCTTTTGTCACACCATGGGGTCTCTATGAGTGGATCAGAATCCCCTTTGGCCTGATGAATGCTCCAGCCGCCTTTCAGCGCTGTATGGAAGAATGCTTGGAGGGGCTGAGGGATGAGATCTGTATCCCATATTTAGACGATACCCTGGTCTTCAGTAGAACCTTCGAGGATCACGTTGAGAATGTGAGGACAGTGCTACAGCGGCTACGGCAGCACGGGATAAAGTTGAAACCAAGTAAGTGTGAAGTGTTCAAGCGTGAAGTCCGCTACTTGGGGCGCATTGTGTCTGCTGAGGGCAGTAAGATGGATCCAGCTGATACTGCAGCTGTTTGGGCTTTAAAGGAAAAGAGGCCACGGACTGTGGGAGAATTGAGAACAGTCATGGGGCTACTGAGCTATTACAGACAGTATATTAGGGACTTCTCCTGCATGGCCAACCCTCTTTATGCCCTAATGGAATTAGACCCTGGCCCAGATAAGCAGAAGGGCCGGAACGCCAGGACAAAAAGAGTGAAAGGAAAGTATAAAGGGACACCATCACACAAGCCAATCACATGGACTGAAAAACATCAACACATATTGGAGGGATTGATTGACTGTCTGGTTGAGCCGCCAATACTTGGATTTCCAGACTTCAACAAATCGTTCACCCTACACACAGACGCTTCACAGCAAGGCCTGGGTGCAGTGCTATATCAAGAACAGGAGGGGAAGCTTTGTGTAATAGCCTATGCATCTCGCACACTGACCAAAGCAGAAAAAAACTACCATCTGCATTCAGGGAAACTTGAATTTCTGGCTTTGAAGTGGGCCGTTACAGAGCGCTTTCGAGACTACCTAATCAGCTCATCTTGCACTGTATATACGGACAACAACCCACTAACCTACGTGTTATCGACGGCCAAGCTGAACGCAACAGGACAGAGGTGGGTTGCTGAATTGGCAGACTTCGACCTAACAATAAAATATCGCCCGGGCAGAGAGAACGGTGATGCTGATGGCCTTTCAAGAATACCCTGTGACATTGAGACGATGATTGAAGAATGTTCAGAGGAAATGTCCTCCCCTTCTGTGCAAACTACAGTACAAGCTGTGGAAATGAATGTTTCACACACTGTGTGGTCCATTATGGCTACTGGGTGTGCGGAAACGGATGAGGACATGCCTACGCCCCTTTCAAGAGCAGCTCTCTGTCAAGCTCAAAAAGATGATAAAGATATTGGTCCCATCATCGCCTGTAAACAGTCAAATGAAAGACCTGTAGGACAGCAGTTAAAATCATTCGGTGCACGGAGCAGGTGTCTCCTCCGTGACTGGGAGAAACTCAGCTTTGATGGAGATGGGATACTTCATAGAAAGACTGTAACCAGGACACAACTTGTTCTCCCTGAAATATACAAGTCAACAGTTATGAGACAGCTCCACAATGACATGGGACACCAAGGTGTGGAACGCACAACATCACTTGTTCGGGATCGCTTCTTCTGGCCACACATGCAGAGAGAGATTGAACACTATGTCACTCAAAACTGTACCTGCCTTAAACAGAAAAAACCCTGTCGAGAAACAAAAGCGCCACTCACAACGATTGTCACCACTCAGCCATTCGAGCTTGTATCCATTGACTTTCTGCATCTAGACAAGTGTAAAGGTGGATATGAATACATATTGGTAATCGTAGATCATTACACACGCTTTGCACAAGCCTACCCCACCACATCGAAATCTGCCAAAACTGTAGCTGATAAGATATTTAATGATTATGCGCTAAAGTTTGGGTTCCCACTGAGGATTCATCATGATCAGGGAGGGGAATTCGAAAACCAGTTGTTTGCACAGCTGAAGAAGAACTGTGGAGTGATGGGCTCAAGAACAACACCGTACCACCCACAAGGTAACGGGCAGGTGGAGCGCCTGAACAGAACACTGCTGCAAATGCTGAGAACGCTCACAGAGAGGCAGAAGTCAGATTGGAGAGAGTCGTTGCCCAAGCTTATCTACGCATACAACAGCACTCGATGTGAAGTCACAGGTTTCTCCCCCTTCTACCTCCTGTTTGGAAGATCACCGAGATTACCTGTGGACTTATTATTTGGCTTGACACCAGAGGCTGGGACTGCTGATCATAAGGAATATATGAGAAGGTGGAAAGAACAGATGCAAGAGGCATATGAGATCACAACGGCAAACGCAAAAAAATGTGCTGAAAAGAGTAAGAGGAATCATGACAGCAAGGTGAGGAGTTCTGTATTGCACGAGGGTGACCGGGTTCTCGTCAGGAATTTGACACCCAGGGGCGGAACAGGGAAGCTCAGAAATCACTGGGAAGATTGCATTCACAAAGTTGTACGTCGGGTGGGAAAAGACATGCCCATATATGAAGTAATACCAGAACAAGGCAAAGCGAGAGGACGTAGGATACTGCATCGTAACCTGCTGTTGCCGTGTGACCATCTGCCACTGGAAATACAATTGAAACCAGCTAAAGCAAAAAGACAAATCACAGCATGGACCCGCAAAGGAAGGGAGCAACAAAACCAAGAAGCAGATGTTGAGGATAGTGATGAAGATGACTATGGATACTATCCGCCCAGGGATCAGCCTCTCTCTGTGATACAGCCCGAAGTAGACACAGACAGTCAGGATGCTGACAAGGAAGTTGAACAACCTTTACAGGATGCTGAGCCTCAGCAAAAGGACAGTTGCCAGCTGGAGCAGGATGGTGGAGATACACTGACAGTGAGGGACACATCAGGACAACAGGAGATTATTGCTCAAGAGGACACTGCTCTGGAGGAGAGACCGTCCGTAGTGCAGTCACCTGTTCAGAGTGGAACTCACCGTGGACATGAACAGCGATACCAGCGACCAGTAAGGGAGAGACGACCTCCAAGAGTCTTCACATATGACCAATTGGGCAATCCTGGTTGTTACAGCACTGGACTCACAAGTAACACCATGCAGTGGTACCCACCAGCACCTTATAGAGCCATGCAAGCGGCAAGTGCATGGATGACTCCAGTACAGCGCTTTGGCTACCAGCCTGTTGTTGTACCAGGGTACTGAATGTGGAACACACACACACACCCACATACTCACCCATCATACACTCACGAATGGACTGTTGAACAATCTGAGTGTTAACGCACTTACCCATATGCACATACATCATACACTCACGAATGGACTGTTGAACAATCTGAGTGTTGACGCACTTACCCATATGCACATACATCATACACTCACGGATGGACTGTTGAACAATCGGAGTGTTAACAATACACACACATTCATTCTTCACTCAATGATGGACTGATGGACAAGCCGAGTGCTAACATATACACTACACACACTCCTGGACTTTTGAATAAGCTGAGCGCTTGTATACGAACTGTTGCAAAGGTGATCTGGTGACATCATATGTACTGTTTAACTGCATTCATCATTACCCATCTGTTGGTTGGGATGTCGAGGACGACATCTGTGTTGAAGGGGAGTATGTAAGGATGATGATGTAATACTGATACATTGAATGGGTTGATATAAGTTAAGATACTTAAAATCGTCCATAAAAAGGAGAAAGTAAAAATACATTTATGGTCTGTAGATCGGTAATCCATTGCTTTTTGAGTAAAAGAGACTAAAGAGGTTAATAGGATAAAAATACTATCTGTGTTTAAAATACTGTTTTATTTAACTTCTATAACATTTTGGGGAAATGCACCTTAAAGTACAATATGCAGTGTTTGTTTGTTTACATAAGTTCCACTTTCTTTGTTGCCATAAGTTTAACTACCAGTTTGTGATGGGAGGATCTGGGAACGATTGCTAATGCCTCGTTCAGTCCGTACGGAACGTGTGGCTTACGTTCGTCCATTACAATTTGGATTTGACTGAAGCAACATCTTGTCTGTGTGGTACTTTCTATTTCCCCTTTTACAGGGGGCGCAACACTTACATGGTCAGCCCCTGGAGCAAATTAGGGTTAAGTGGCTTGCTCAAGGACACATTGTCGGCTAGGGTATTCGAACCAGCGGCCTTTCGGTTACTGGCCTAACGCTCTAACCGCTAGACTACCTGCCGCCCACATGTTATGATGTTATGATGCCATCCACATCATCATGAAAGATGGTGCTGAAAACGTAAAATCAACTAGCCAACTGCAATGACATGCTTTCCATGTTCATAATATTTTGTTGTCATTATCAGCATTGTCTTTATTTGCTGAGTGTAACACATTGTGAGAGCGACATCACACGTGTAAAACTACAACTCCTATAGTGCAATAGTTCGAAGCGGATGTTCGCGTTGGAGAAATTTGGCGCTGATCTATCCGGGTACTTCATTCACTTCTTCCTTTCGCGCCGGTAACTGAAGAGCCGTGCGTCCATGTGCGCATTGACTGGGAATTGCTAGACCACAGAAATACAGAAACCGAGCCGTACCAGATTTAGCTATGGATCCTAACGTATTGATTGAGGCCCTTCGGGGGACCATGGACCCAAACTTGCGTGAAGCCGCGGAGAGACAGCTGAACGAGGTAATAACATAATGGTGGTGGTGGTTGTGTCGCGGATCGGGCCTCTGCTCTGTTGGGAGACCAGAGTCAGTCCAGAACTTTGACAGATCAAATATTCTATATTCGACATACGTATTCACTGAAACGTATCATACTTTTGACGTTACGGGTGTTATGTCCACGATTCCAATTATAGATCTGCAACTCCAAGTGAATCCACCTCGTAAACCCGCAGCGGATTCTTTTAAAACATGCGGGAAGTTAGCATTAGCTTCCTTGATAGTTAGGTATTAGCTAGCTACGCAGTAAAAAGCCTTGTTGGACGGTGTTTGCTAGGTAGTTAGCTCGTTTTTGGCCTATCTGATATATCAATGTGAATTAGTGGAAAGACAAATTATGCCATTATTTCTACCAGTTTTGTCTAAACTAACTAAATCATGCGATACAATATACGAATGTAATTAGCGTTTGCTAAAAGTTAGAAAATCTGTGTTAGCAAGTTGGCTAAGTGCCTCACGTGTCGGGTGTTTTTTTGTTTGTTTTAATGCTGAGATTGTCATTGCCCAACAGAAGTGCTAACTAGGTAGCCCGTTGAATGTAGCTAGGTAACTAGTTGGCCAGCCATAATGTCACCAATCGGACGAATTGACAGGCGTATCGTAGTTAGGAAAGTAAGTTTAATGATAACTTGACTATCATTATAAATGTACGTCTAATAGTATACCGTAGTTAATTTTGGATCGTTATTTAGCTTGATGGCGTTGGCTTTCATGAACGTAGTTAACTAACGTTACCACTCTACTGCTATTTGCTTCCTAGGTAGGTAGGTTTGATTATCTAAACAATATCAGTCATTAATAATAGTTAAGTCTTAACGGGGCTAACGTTTTGTTTGTACCTCATTTGTGAAAGCCAAAGGGAACACGAATGTTCGCTAGCTAGCGCTACGATGGCCACCTTTCGCGGCTAGCGTGCGCATATTCTTTCGCTAATGTTCGATAACTATTTTATTTAGAGAGGTTATGTGCAACATGGCCTATTGTCATGATATACTTTTATGTCGACTTTTAATGTAAAATGTCGATGTGCCATAGCTACGATCGGCGTGAATTCTTGCATGGTCACATACATAGTTAGCTATGTTTCGCTAGCGGAGTCGCGACGTGAAAAACTAGCTAGTAGTAGGAAGTCTCTCTTGGGCAAGTGTCAAGTATACTGGGGTCTGTTAAAGGATATGTTATCCTTAAAACAATATATCTATGGTGTTGTCATGGAACTGGGGTTTGAGTGAACTTTAAGTCAAGTTGTTATTTCTGTGATATGTTCATATTGTGTCATCGGCTCGAACGTATTATTAGAACTTTATTTGGATAAGAGTAGGCCTAGTCAGGCAAAAAACTAATGTACATCAACTCCAACAATCGTAGCTCGTTGTTTTGTTTTTCGTGACAACATAGTATACAAAGGCAAGAATTTAAATTCACAGAACAAGAATGTTCAGTTGGATTGTTAGATCTGAGTCATGTTGTGTGGTATCCACGGAGAGGTCGCGAAGTGCATTGGTATTTACAGGGGGAGGAGGCTATTTTTCCTTGCTTACGTTTGACTCATCTGGATCAGTTAAGCCTAAACAGTATTCACTTTAATATATCAAGTGATATAAGGATATTTTTTTTTTGGGGGGGGGGGCATCGAGACCCATTTTCATTCACTTGTATGTCATCAATGATTCTGGGGGAAAGTATGCCTCACTCATGTGTATACTGAATATCTTAAGTTTGATAATCATAAGCTAGAGTCAAGAGAGGTGACACACTCACTGATTGATTGGATGCAGATGCTGCAGTCTCAAATTACCGCCTGGAGGTTGGCCAGGGCCCAGACAGGCCATGTGGAGGCCTGGATTCCTTTGCTGTCTGTTTATACTTGGCATTCTTAAGTAGCTATATACGTATAAGCTCCATGCCTCAACATAATGGTTATACGGCATTACTGTCATCTTTGGCATGTTATCTACTTGGCAAGGAATGGAGAGGTATGCTATGTCACACTCTGCCTACTTGCAAATAGTACATGGTAGTCTGATAGCAATTCCCTAAAAACCTGACACTACATTATTCCTCATTGGGAATAGTTTAAATTCAGCCAGTTAGGCCTATACATCCAAATGAATAAAGCATATACATTCAAATGAACAAGGCAGGCACAGTGATCATACCCAGGTAAAATTGAAAATTCCCCAGCTTTTTAAAATGTTATATGCAGTATGTAAGACTGACACATGGTTCTTTTTAAATGGCTCGATGTATGTTACACATTGTTTGATTTGCTGATATGTAGGTCAAATACACATCATTGCTTGATATTCATGCATTCCTTTCTGCTTTCATTTACAGGGTCACACCCAGGTGAATTTTGTGTCTGCTCTGCTGCAAGTCACCATGTCTGATCAGTTGGATTTGCCCGTCAGACAAGCAGGTGAGTTTCAGAGGATGGTTAGATATTATGATCTAGGGGCAGGGTTGTAGACTCTCTTGCAGATGGAACTTCAATGGAACTGAAAGGTGAGAAGAGTATCTACACCCGTAGCTTATATGAACTGTCAACCTTTCTCAAAGATGACCCCTGCCCTGACTGCCAGAGCTCCCTCACTGATGACAACAGTCATATTGTGAAAACACTGACCAATCTCCCCTGAACTTGTACATTTGTGCTGCAACATACACACGATAGAAATAAATTTGTTTTTGTGGTATATATCTTTATTATGCTACCTTTGCAGCTTATTTTATCCTGTCCTACGACATTGAAATTTCACACTTCTTTTAGTCTGTTAGGGAGCTGTAGTGAAATCTATAATCGTTTGGTCTGGACAGTCTGAATCTTTCATTGATACAGCTGCCCTTGTTATAAAATAACATTCCACACGTTTGAGATGCTCCGTGTGAGGGGCCGTTGCTAGCCTGTCTATGTGTTACACATGCCTCTCCGGTAATGATGTGCGACTATATGATAGGGCGATCTGCTCTTGATCAGTGGCTCATTGACTTTTATTACATTTAAAATGTGTGCAGTCCTCAGGTGGCTGCCAGACAGAGCCTGTCATTGTCATCCTGCTGCTAGCCTCCATACTAGCATATTCAATTGTGCTCACCCATAGCATGTTCTAACTTCTATCTTGCAACTTGGTCAGTTCTTCTACATTGTAGCTTGCATCAACACCACCATAGTAATGTGACCGTTTGGAGAAAACTAACATGGCAGCAGCCCATTTGTGTGCCTCTTGTCAAACAGATGACCTGGACATTTCTAAACTATCCTCTCCAGGAACTGGTGTGTTGAGCAGAAATGCTATCCTTCAATCTTGTGAATGCGTCTGCAGTACTTGCAGTGGTGGCACGGGATTGATCATAACTGGCATGCCATTGGGTAACAGAGCCTTACACGTTGGCTTGGCACCTCTCCCCAGGAGAGCAACAGGAACTTCCCACTCTGCAATTTGGCCCAACGTGTCGTGGTAATGAGGCTCATTTGCTGTAATCTGACACACAAAGGGAGGAGCCAAGCGATGCAGCAGCCAGTCATCAGCTAGCAGTCAACTGCCCTGGATTCCAGAGGGCTTCCCATAGAGCCAGTGAGATCAGACCCAGGTCCCTCTCCTATTGAGGACAAATGCCTGCCTGCTTATGACAGATGGTATACTTTTTTGGCATTGTTTGTTTCTTTTTTAAACCTGTCAGTGATATTATAGGCAATTGCATTATTTGCAATTTCAGGGATCATCTGTTCCCTGCCTCAATGTGTGGTTTAGGGGGATGTTGAGTAGTGGACTGTTGGGCTGGGCAGAGAGACAAAGTAATGGGTTGGGGAGGGGAGTACTGTAGGGGGGTTGTGAGGGTCTCGCTGTGTCAGCACTGACTGGCAGGATTATGACTTCCCAGCCAGCAGCATGGTGATCACATCTGTGTCAGCAGTCTGATGTCTGACCCCCATCAACCGCCTGGCCTGCCCCCATAGATATATAGATAGGCCTGGCCTGCCCCCTTTCAATCGCCTGGCCTGCCCCCTTTCAATCGCCTGGCCTGCCCCCTTTCAATCGCCTGGCCTGCCCCCTTTCAATCGCCTGGCCTGCCCCCTTTCAATCGCCTGGCCTGCCCCCTTTCAACCGCCTGGCCTGCCCCCTTTCAACCGCCTGGCCTGCCCCCTTTCAACCGCCTGGCCTGCCCCCTTTCAACCGCCTGGCCTGCCCCCTTTCAACCGCCTGGCCTGCCCCCTTTCAACCGCCTGGCCTGCCCCCTTTCAACCGCCTGGCCTGCCCCCTTTCAACCGCCTGACCTCCCCCTCAGCCCCTGTCAACCGCCTCACCCTGCCTGCGAGCCACTGACCTCAGAGACTCTCCATTGTGGCTCTGTATAACAATTCACACCCCTACTCCAAATTCAGACTCACTGTCTTAGCTACAACACGAGGGGGAACCATTGCAGACCCCTAACTAAATTACACTTTTGCACCTCTCTTCTATGACTCACTCAAGGAATTAGGCCTCTCTCTGCTGCTCTGATTTTATCAGTTGAAGATAGATGTAGAGATGTGAACTGTAATTTCAGGGCGCAGGGGAAGGATGCATATTTGAGTGACTCATTGCTTGGATGGGGAATGCTAATGGACAGGGCCATACTAGTGTGTTGAGGCTGAGAGGAGAGGTGTGGGCTCTTAAAGGGGCCCAAAAGCAGTCTTTCCTCCCCCGACTGACTGCTGCTCCCTCTCAGCCTGAGCACATGAGAGAAGCAACAGTGAATGTGCTGGTCATGAGATGTCCTGCTGCTGCTATCTAGGCTGATGGACTCTTTCACACCACCCAATGTTACACTGACTGTAACAATTCAGAGTAGTCAGACAATTCAGAGTAGTCAGACCCCTTCCCTGTTTCCATTTTGTTACATTACAACCTATTAAATAAAAACATTTCCTCATCAATCTACAAACAATACCCAATAATGACAAAGCGAAAACAGGTTTTTAGAAATGTATGCAAATGAATTAAAAATACAGAAACAAATGCCTTATTTACATGTATTCAGACCCTTTGCTGTAAGACTCGAAATTGAGCTCAGTGCATCCTGATTCCATTGATCATCCTTGAGATGTTTCTACAACTTGATTGGAGCACCTGTGATAAATTGAATTGATTGGACATGCTTTGGAAAGGCAAACGTGTCTATATAAGGTCCCACAGTTGACAGTGCATGTCAGAGCAAAAACCAAGCCATGAGGTCGAAGGAATTGTCCTTTAGAGCTCAGAGACAGGATTGTGTCGAGGCACAGATCTGGGGAAGGGTACCAAAACATTTCAGCAGCATTGAAGGGCCCCAAGAACACAGTGGCTTCCATCATTCTTAAATGGAAGAAGTATGGAACCACCAAGACTCTTCCTAGCAGGGAGGTGACCAAGAACCGATTGTCACTCTGACAGAGCTCTAGAGTTCCTCTGTGGAGATGGGAGAACCTTCTAGAAGGACAACAATCTCTGCAGCACTCTACTAATCAGGCCTTTATGGTAGAGTGGCCAGACGGAAGCCACTCCTCAGTAAAACAAGATTCTCTGGTCTGATGAAACCAAAATTTAACTCTTTGGCCTGAATGCCAAAGCGTCACGTCTGGAGCATGATGGTGGCAGCATTATGCTGTGGGGATGTTTTTCAGCGGCAGGGACTGGGAGTCTAGTCAGGATCGAGGGAAAGATGTAGCAAAGTACAGAGATCCTTGATGAAAACCTGCAACAACCCTAAGCACGCAGCCAAGACTACGCAGGAGGTGCTTTGGGACTCAATGTCTGAGTGGCCCAGCCAGAGCCCAGACTTGAACCCGATCAAACATCTCTGGAGAGACCTGAAAATAGCTGTGCAGCGATGCTCCCCATCCAACCTGACAGAGCTTGAGAGGATCTGCAGAGAAGAATGGGAGAAACTCTCCAAATACAGGTGTGCCAAGCTTGTAGCTTCATACCCAAGAAGACTTGAGGCTGTAATTGCTGCCAAAGGTGCTTAAACAAAGTACTTAGTAAAGGGTCTGAATTCTTATATAAATGTAATATTTCCGTGTAGAATTTTTTATAAATGTAAAACAATTGCTAAACCTGTTTTTGATTTGTCATTATGGGGTTTTGCGTGAATATTGAGAGGGGGATACAATTATTTTAATACATTTTAGAATAAGGCTGTAACGTAACAAAATGTGGAGAATGTCATTGGGTCTGAATACTATCGGAGTGCACTGTTTCTAATCCATTTTTAATAGGAACTCTAGGAAGCCTGTTTTATATTCAATCAGTTGACTGATTGTCCCCCTCTCCCCTCCCCAGGGGTGATCTACCTGAAGAACATGGTGACCCAGCACTGGAGTGAGGAGGGCGGCACCAGCACGGAGACGCCTGTCAATAACATCCCAGAGGAGGACAGGCAGTTCATCCGTGACAACATCGTAGAGGCTATCATCCACTCCCCCGAGCGCATCAGGTAACCGACGGCCCTGTGGCTGCTCTGCTCACTGCACAGCGCCTGCAGAGGGGGGATAGGGGCAGCTCGGATCAACCAGAACATCTTCCTACCTTTTTCTCCTCTCCCTCTTTAACCCTTCAGAGTGCAGCTGACAACATGCATCCACCACATGATTAAACACGACTACCCTGGCAAGTGGACGGCCATAGTGGACAAGATTGGCTTCTACCTGCAGTCAGATAACAGTGCCGGCTGGCTGGGCATCCTGCTCTGCCTCTACCAGCTGGTTAAAAACTACGAGTAAGGACTCCTTGTTTTAGTGACAGTGTTTGTGTTCCATTTGGGACACAGACAGTATTCTAGAGCTGTTTGTTTTATCATCGGGTGGCTTATGTTTCTGATTGTGTGTTTGACAGGTACAAGAAGCCGGATGAGCGCAGTCCTCTGGTGGCGGCCATGCAGATCTTCATGCCCATGCTGAAGGACCGCTTCATCCAGCTGCTCCCTGACCCCTCCAGTGAATCTGTCTTGGTGCAAAAACAGATCTTCAAGATCCTCTACGCCCTCTTCCAGGTACTACTGACCACATCCTTCAGTCTCACCGTCTTAGAAAAGTGCATATATTAGTCTGTGTTGATTGTATAGGGAGCGTGGGTTTATTTAGCTACTCCTTCATTAATACTGGTTTTGGAGATGGGTCGATTATGGTTGTCCTGTAGTCCCCCACTGTAAAGCCTGTTTGGCAGCAGAGAGGAGGGGGAGGGCATCTTCTGCTGGCTGTGATGTCACTATCATGTGGGCCACTGGGCAAGACCTGTCCCACCGCAGCACGCCAGACTGCACTGCTTTTTAGGGTTTTTTGTCTAATGTCAATTGGAACAACAAATCTTTTTGAATTGAATAGACAGGATTTCTCCCCTTTTCTCTGTCCATAGTATAACCTCCCCCTGGAGCTGATCAACCGACAGAACCTGACTGAGTGGATGGAGATCCTGAAGACAGTGGTGGACAGAGACGTGCCTCCGGTGAGGGCAGATTTACTGTGGTAGGGCAAGGAGGGGACCACCAATAGTTTGACTATGCAAATCAAGTAGCTCCTAAACAGATTAGCCGTAGTTTGTGTTTGCTGTTAGTTTAAACAAAGCTGATTGCCCCCTTCCTCCCCCGTCTGTGCCTCACAGGAGACCTTGCAGGTGGATGAGGACGAGAGGCCCGAGTTGCCCTGGTGGAAGTGTAAAAAATGGGCCCTCCACATCCTGGCCAGGCTCTTCGAGAGGTAAGCCTAGTCAACCCACCCCAGCACATTGCCACTGATTCTACACGGAGTGTACAAAACATTAGCAACACCTGCTCTTTCCATGACGGACTGACTAGGTGAAAGTGATAATCCCTAAATGATGTCACTTGTTAAATCCACTTCAATCAGTGTGATGAAGGGAAAGAGACAGGTTAAATTTGGATTTTTAAGCCTTGAGACATGATTGTGTATGTGCCATTGAGGGTGAATGGGCAAGACAAAATATTGAAGTGCCTTTGAACGGGGTATGGTAGTAGGTGCCAGGAGCACCGGTTTGTTTCAAACTGCAACACTTCTGGGTTTTTCACGCTCAAGTTTCCTGTGTGTATCAAAAATGGTCCACCACCCAAAGGACATCCAGCCTATTTGACACAACTGTGGGAAGCATTGGAGTCGACATGGGCCAGCATCCCTGTAGAACGCTTTCAACACAAGATAATCCATCCACCTGACAGGTGTGGCATATCAAGAAGCTGATTAAACAGCATGATCATTACCTGTCAGGTGGATGGATTATCTTGGCAAAGGAGAAATGCTCACTAACGGGGATGTAAACAAATGTGTGCACAGAATTGGAGAGAAATACGCTATAGGGCTTATTCGATCTACGTCATCAATGCCGCGGCGTCCATATTGTTGACATAGCCTTAGTTGCCAGCTGAGCAGCTGACAAGTGCGACAACGTTGGTGTTATCGCTGTATTTAAAAAAATATATAATAAAATAGAAAATATTCAACGCGATGGTGTGATGTCTAATACACGGCTGTTCTAACAACAGCAATATGAACCCTGGAGTTAGTTTTTATGCGATACCAACTGTCAGAAAACGGGAAGGGAAGGAGACTGAAGAGTTGAGCCAGCGCAGGAGAGACTTGTGGCTAGCTAGGATAAACAGGCTAAACTTTCAGCCAACTCCTCACAGCAAAGTTTGTTCTCCTCACTTTACCACAGGTAGCGTTAGATACTTCACAGAATAACGTTAGTCTGTTTGCATCATTTACCATAGCTGCTTCCAAAACTTACCATAGGTAAAATGATGGTTAGATAGGCTACCTCACAGAAAAGTCTGTGCCCATCATTCTATCACATATGATTAAGCAGTGGCGGATAGTGCCATTTGAAATAGAGGATGTCATAAAATGAGACCATTAATATATTAGTATTATTGATACTATATTGTCCTTGTGGATTTAAGTTACCCAGATCCCAAAAACCAAGTTTAGACCTACACTGAGAGACAGTTTCAGACAGTGCAGACAGGTGCACTATGCAGGCATGATGAGACATCAGTAGCATGCAGTCAGTCAATACCGTAGCTTACCTATGACCATATAATTACCATAGGTCTGGCATTAATACTCGATGGGGAATAAGTGTTCATATGATACTGTGTTATTTTGTTACAGTGCTCATATTAAAAATAAATGAGTCTGGAGCCCTGACGTCCATTAAGTTGAGGGTGAACGGGCCTTGTTGTGTTGATTTCTTTTAGTTAAGCCGTCATCCTGACTGGGCCCCCTCATTGAAGCTGTCAGGAGAGACAGGTCAGACAGGAAAGGCTGAGGGAGCAGGGAAAGCATGTGTAATGGCCAGGTACAACAGGGTGCAGCAGCGAAGAACACAGATGACATCAGGTTCAGGGGATGTGGCACAGCAGCAAGGCAGTCCAGGGATGAGTACTACTGAGGCTAATGAGGTTACGGATGCTTTTGAGACTTGAGGAAGAAACATGCACATCTGTAGTGTGTTTCAAAACACAAGCGGATCACCAGACGTATTGAAAATATTACACTGAAATGTCAGCTAGGCAGTGAAAAGATAAGCATGGACACTCAGGGATGAGAAGTCAGATTTTATACAGGTTTACCCAGTTTTGCAACACTAAAGGTGCTCTTTAATTTCATGGAAAGCTCCCTTACTGACCGTGTTATCGCCTTCAGCTCCTGCGACGTGAATGCAGATACTGTATTAACTAGATATTTATACAACAGGGGTGAAATAAGTATTGAACACGTCACCATTTTTCTCAGTAAATATATTTCCAGAGGTGCTATTGACATGACATTTTCACCAGATGTTGGTAACAACCCAAGTAATCCATACATACAAAGAAACCAAAACAAATAAGTTCAGAAATTAAGTTGTGTAATAATGTGAAATGACACAGGGAAAAAGTATTAGCCTCAGTAGTACTCATCCCTGGACTGTCTTGCTGCTGTGCCACATCCCCTGAACCTGATGCCATCTGTGTTCTTCGCTGCTGCACCCTGTTGTACCTGGCCATTACACATGCTTTCCCTGCTCTCTCAGCCTTTCCTGTCTGACCTGTCTCTCCTGCCAGCTTCAATGAGGGGGCCCAGTCAGGATGAGTGCTGTCCTGTAGATATGACTGCTTAACTAAAATAAATCAACACAAGGCCAGTTCACCCTTAAACTTAATGGACGTCAGGGCTCCAGACTCATTTATTTTTACTATGAGCACTGTAACAAAATAACACAGTATCATATGAACACTTATTCCCTATCGAGTATTAATGCCAGACCTATGGTAATTATATGGTCATAGGTAAGCTACGGTATTGACTGACTGCATGCTACTGATGTTTCATGTCTGAAACTGTCTCTCAGTGTAGGTCTAAACTTGGTTTTTGGGATCTGGGTAACTTAAACCCACAAGGACAATATAGTATCAATAATACTAATATAATAATTGTCTCATTTTATGACATCCTCTATTTCAAATGGCACTATCCGCCACTGCTTAATCATATGTGATAAAATGATGGGCACAGACTTTTCTGTGAGGTAGCCTATCTAACCACCTATGGTAAGTTTTGGAAGCAGCTATGGTAAATGATGCAAACAGACTAACGTTATTCTGTGAAGTATCTAACCCTAACGCTACCTGTGGTAAAGTGAGGAGAACAAACTTTGCTGTGAGGAGTTGGCTGAAAGTTTAGCCTGTTTATCCTAGCTAGCCACAAGTCTCTCCTGCGCTGGCTCAACTCTTCAGTCTCCTTCCCTTCCCGTTTTCTGACAGTTGGTATCGCATAAAAACTAACTCCAGGGTTCATATTGCTGTTGTTAGAACAGCCGTGTATTAGACAACCCCAACGGGGTGATGTGTATATATTTTTTTTTAATACCAACGTCGCACTTGTCAGCTGGCATCCAAGGCTATGTCAACAATATGGACGCCGCGGCATTGATGACGTAGATCTAATAAGCCCTATATGTTTATATGGGACATTTCTGGGATCTTTAATTTCAGCTCATGAAACGTGAGACCAACACTACATGTTTCGTTTATATTTTTGTTCAGTGTATATTAACCTGTGAAAGTGTCTCTCCAACCCATCCCAGGTATGGCAGCCCAGGCAACACTACCAAAGAGTACACAGAGTTTGCCGATCTCTTCCTCAAGGGATACGCAGTGGCAGCACAGCAGGTGAGAGCCCAATGCCTCTTGGCTTTGTCTGAGCTGAAAGATGTGTGCAATGCATGACTCTGTGATTGACTGAGGGACAGAAGGTTGCCTTTCAGCTGTCTGTCTGCCTGGGAGTCTGATATCAACCCGAGGGAACTGATCCGTCTGTCTGTGTAGGTGCTGCTGAAGGTCTTATATCAGTACAAGGAGAAGCAATACGTGGCTCCCAGAGTCCTCCAGCAGACACTGAACTATATTAACCAGGGAATCGCACACGCTGTCACCTGGAAGAACCTCAAGCCACATATCCAGGGCATCATTCAGGACGTGGTTTTCCCCCTCATGTGCTACACGGACAGTGACCAGGAGTTGTGGGAGGAGGACCCATACGAGTACATCCGCATGAAGTTTGGTAAGAACTATTCTTGATTTTGGAAAGCTGAGAAATATTCTGTAGTGTTTGTCATCCTAAAGGAATGTCCTGGAATCAGACACTCAGCCTGGATGTGATCAGTTAGAATAGGTTTACACAGACATCTGATCTGCTGGCTCTGCTCTCTCTGTCCTGTCTCAGATGTGTTCGAGGACTTCATCTCTCCCACCACGGCCGCTCAGACCCTGCTCTTCACATCCTGCAACAAGAGGAAAGAAGTGAGTTGTGGTTCTGATGTGATAAGCTGGGGCCTCCTGGTCCTGGCACAGTCAACAGCCAGCCATGACGTGATCCCGGTTCCATCCCAAATGGCACCCTATTCCCTATATAGTGACTACTTTTTTTACAGAGCCCTGGTCAAAAGTAGTGCACTATATTGGGAATTTTGAGGCTCACACCTTGTGTTTTTACTGGCCTCACCCTGTCCTTATTTATGGCCTGGCCCACTTCTCCTTCCTGCCTGTCTCTCATTAGCGCCCTGTTGCTCCAACAACAGTACGGAGCTGTTGGAACCGGTCTGTGGACATGTCGAGCCAGGAGAACACTGGAAAAGGAAGGCGCATAGCTAAAAGAAAGCACTACTTTTAGTTACTGTGGCTCCTTAGTCAGATGTGTGTTATGTATTTACGGCTTTCTTTCTGTTCTAAATGAATTGTATTGATTTAGCATGGAGGTAGTTATATTCTGTTTTGGCTAGGGGTGAACTGTGTGCGTGGTGCCTGTCCATGTTACATGCTGCCATCTGGCTGTGTCTTAGTCTGTGCGTCGGTGCTCACTCCACACCTGTAGCCATAGAGCCACTGGAGATCATAGTACTGGCCTGTGATGTCTGACTTCACCACGGGCCAGCCTCCATACTCTCCTGGGTTTCATCTCAAATGGCACACTATTCCCTACATAGTGTACTACCCCATGGGCCCTGGTCAAAAGTAGATGGATTAGGGTGCCATTTGGGACGTATCCGAGGTGATTCATTTTAATGTTAAACAGTTAGCCAGGATGCACAGAAGCAGGACATTTGACTGAATGCATTTCTTAATTCTTTAGGTTCTTCAGAAGACCATGGGCTTCTGTTATCAGATCCTCACTGAGCCCACCTCTGACCCCAGGAAGAAGGATGGAGCGCTGCACATGATTGGCTCTCTGGCTGAAATCCTGCTCAAGGTGATGAACTCAACACCTCCTGCTATCTCCTCTTTTCTAGTTGACCTTTGGTCTGACCACATACTCATCAGATGAGGTAGCTGACACAGCGTGTAACTATGTTACAACTTTGTTTTATTAAGTTTAATTTATGGATCCCACATGGCAGTCATACATTACTGAAATTCATGGTAATTAACAAAAATGCATTTCTCTTCCTCCCCCCAAACAGAAAAAGGTCTATAAAGACCAGATGGAGTTCATGCTGCAGAACCACGTCTTCCCTCTGTTCCGCAGTGAGCTGGGCTACATGAGAGCCAGAGTAAGTGTCACGTTGCCAGATCATTCTGGCCCAGGGCTCCAGTGGGGAGAAAGAATATTAATGACTGATTTGAATATTAATGACAATGATTTGGTGAAACACCAGGGCTTTCTGAAAGTTCTGCTTTCCCTTATTGCAGTGGCTTTTCACCTCGTCACATCTTGATAGTTCTAGGTAGAAATAATATATTTAGGAGAATTCAGCAACAGTATAGCCTGTTTGTTTAGTGTCCTGCGCTGGTTAACTGTATCAACCATCTCCGGTGTTTCTCCATAGGCCTGTTGGGTCCTGCATTACTTCTGTGAGGTCAAGTTCAAGAGTGACCAGAACCTGCAGACAGCCCTGGAGCTGACCCGTCTCTGCCTAATCAACGACAACGAGATGCCTGTTAAAGTGGAGGCAGCCATCGCCCTGCAGGTCCTCATCAGCAACCAGGAGAAAGGTAGCTAGCCATCTCTCCACTGTCCGATTTCAAACACACCATAGGTGTACAGTTGAAGTCGGAAGTTTACATACACTTAGGTTGAAGTCATAAACTCATTTTTCAACCCCTCCACTGATTTCATATTAACAAACTATAGTTTTGGCAAGTTGGTTAGGACATCTACTTTGTGTATGACACAAGTAATTCTTCCAACAATTGTTTACAGACAGATTACTTATATTTCACTATCATAATTCCAGTGGGTCAGAAGTTTGCATACACTAAGTTGACTGTGCCTTTAAACAGCGTGGAAAATTCAAGAAAATGATGTCATGGCTTTAGAAGCTTCTTTACATAGAAGCTAATTTACATAATTTGAGTCAATTGGAGGTGTACCTGTGGGTGTATTTCAAGGCCTACCTTGAAACTCAGTGCCTCTTTGCTCGACATAATGGGAAAATCAAAAGAAATAAGCTAAGACCTCCACAAGTCTGGTTCATTTTTGGGAGCAATTTCCAAACGCCTAAAGGTACCACGTTCATCTGTACAAACAATAGTACGCAAGTATAAACACCATGGGACCACGCAGCCGTCATACCGCTCAGGCAGGAGTCGCGTTCTGTCTCCTAGAGATGAACGTACTTTGGGGCGAAAAGTGCAAATCAATCCCAGAACAACAGCAAAGGACCTTCTGAAGATCCTGGAGGAAACGGGTACAAAAGTATCTATATCCACAGTAAAACGAGTCCTATATCGACATAACCTGAAAAGCCACTCAGCAAGGAAGAAGCCATTGCTCCTACGATTTGCAACTGCACATGGGGACAAAGATCGTACTTTTTTGTGAAATGTTCACTGGTCTGATGAAACTAAAATAGAACTGTTTGGCCATATTGACCATTGTTATGTTTGGAGGAAAAAGGCATACGCTTGCAAGCCGAAGAACACCATCCCAACGGGGGTGGCAGCATCATGTTGTGGGGGTGCTTTGCTGCAGGAGGGACTGGTGCACTTCACAAAATAGATGGCATCATGAGGAAGGAAAATTATGTGGATATATTGAAGCAACATCAAGACATCAGTTAAAGCTTGGTCGCAAATGGGTCTTCCAAATGGACAATGACCCCAAGCATTCTTTCAAAGTTGGGGCAAAATGGCTTAAGGACAACGAAGTCAAGGTATTGGAGTGGCCATCACAAAGCCCTGACCTCAATCCAATAGCAAATGTGTGGGCAGAACTGAAAAAGCGTGTGCGAGCAAGGAGGCCTACAAACCTGACTCAGTTACACCAGTTCTGTCAGGAGGAATGGGCCAAAATTCACCCAACTGATTGTGGGAAGGCTACCCAAAACATTTGACCCAAGTTAAACAATTTACAGGCAATGCTACCAAATACTTATTGAGTGTATGTAAACTTCTGACCCACTGGGAATGTGTAAGAAATAAAAGCTGAAATAAATAATTATCTTTACTATTATTCTGACATTTCACATTCTTAAAATAAAGTGGTGATCCTAACTGACCTAAGACAGGGATTTTTTTTTTTTTACTAGGATTAAATGTCAGGAATTGTGAAAAACTGAGTTTAAATGTATTTGGCTAAGGTTTATGTAAACTTCTGACTTCAACTGTATATGGATTATTTTTTATTTGCTGTATAACAAAGGTTATGTTCTTCTTGAATTCAAAGTATATAGCTGATGATCACAAAGTGCTCCTCTGTCATGTTTTTCTTTTTTCCTAGCCAAAGAGTATATCACTCCCTTCATTCGGCCTGTGATGCAGGCCCTCCTGCACATTGTGCGTGAAACGGAGAACGATGACCTCACCAACGTCATCCAGAAGATGATCTGCGAGTACAGCGAAGAGGTCACCCCCATCGCCGTGGAGATGACGCAGCACTTGGTGAGGAGTGTGTGCTCAGTGCCTGACTCATAAAAAGGCCCAGAGCAGGAAGTCGCCTTCCTTTGATCAGTTTACAGTTCAGATTGACAACCATGGCGAGAGGAAACAAGGTTCAATTACCCTCTCTCCTAGTTCCATGTTGGTCTGGTTTTAAAGACCCTCAGTGAAACCCACTTATGGCTGTTATTCCCCTGTCTCTCCCCAGGCTATGACCTTCAACCAGGTCATCCAGACGGGGCCTGACGAGGAGGGAGGTGACGACAAGGCGGTCACAGCCATGGGCATCCTCAACACGATCGACACACTTCTCAGTGTGGTGGAGGACCACAAAGAGGTAAGTACAGACATGGTGTCCTGTCCGAGGGGGTGTACTTCAAGCTGCCTCACGCCACAGAAACAGGATATGGGCTTCTGCACTATTGGCCGTTCTGGTTCGGACAAGGCGTATTTACTTACAGCCATTCAACCAAACACCCACTCACTCAGTATAGCAGCTCCCCTTCCAGCTCAACTCATAGCGCTGCCTGCATGCCGACACACTTCCAGCTGCCCACCCGCTCCTGGGAACACACAATGTTCTCTGGCTGTTCTCTCTTCAAAGTGCCTTGCAGGCTGATGCCTCTAGAAATAGCACTGTGGCTCTCTGCCCGTACGTCCGCCAACGCACAGGACCGTGGATGCTTGGAACCAGCCAGAACAGCAAATGTTGGTCAACAATTTGCGGCATGAGTTAGATGTCTTCTTGGTGTACTACTCTCATGGTCGTTGACTGTGTAAACTAAAGTGATCATCTGTTGACTTAGGAAGTTATCAGTGTGCCTACCCACAGCTATTTGGTTTTCTGGAAATTACTTGCACAATGAAATCATCAAATCTAGACTGAGTCTTGCAACATCACATTTACGTTCATGGTGAATCTCAGTCTGTGTTAGTGTTGTGTTCCAGTGCTCTAACTACATTAATGGGGTTTCTGTTTTAGATCACCCAGCAGCTGGAGGGCATATGTCTGCAGGTGATTGGCACCGTCCTGCAGCAGCACGTCCTGGGTAAGTCTCCCTTGATCTTCCTGTCCCACCACATTCCAACCGGGTCCTCCTGTCTCTGACAAGCGCAAGTGGGCGAGGTGCCTAGCGTAAATTACGTGACTGACTCACTCTGTGGTGTTGTCCTATATTTACCTCTGCCTGACACCATGCCCGTGTGTCGATTTTCCAACAGAGTTTTACGAGGAGATCCTGTCTCTGGCGCACAGCCTGACCTGCCAGCAGGTGTCCCCACAGATGTGGCAGCTCCTCCCCTTGGTGTTCGAGGTCTTCCAGCAGGATGGCTTTGACTACTTCACAGGTATACTGCACACCAACCTGGGAGTCTCTGCTTTGCCTGTTATGGAGATTTGATTATTATATAGACACACACTATATTAAATGGGGAATGTAACTATTTCAGACATGATGCCTCTCCTTCACAACTACGTCACGGTTGACACAGACACTCTCCTGTCCGACACAAAATACCTGGAGATTATCTACAGCATGTGCAAGAAGGTACGGTAACTTATACCACAGCGGGGCTATGTGTTCACACATTTAAATTGGTGGTGTGTATTTTTGCTGGGTGGGAACAGGTTAATAATCTGTTCTCCATGCAGGTTCTGACGGGTGATCCAGGTGAGGATCCAGAGTGTCATGCAGCCAAGCTGTTGGAGGTGGTTATTCTGCAGTGCAAAGGGCGTGGAATTGATCAGGTAAGCGTCTGGCTTTTACACTACATCTTGTATGGCTGCGGCTGTATTCAATCTTATTTGAACGTGTTGAATATCAAAGTAACTGCTTTTGAGAAGCACTGTACTAAACATTTACCTTTGACGTTCTTTGCCCCTCCTGCAGGTTGTTCCCTTGTTTGTGGCGGCTGCGCTGGAGAGGCTAACAAGGGAGGTGAAGACCAGTGAGTTGAGGACCATGTGTCTGCAAGTGGCCATCGCTGCCCTCTACTACAGCCCCCCTCTGCTGCTCAACACCCTGGAGAACCTGCGCTTCCCAAACAACACTGAGCCCATCACCAACCACTTCATCTCCCAGTGGCTCAAAGACGTTGACTGTTTCCTGGGGTAAGACCATGAAAGATGCTCACGTTCAATATATTTACATCTCGTCTGGTTTCTCTGGTCCCCCATATAGTTTGATATCAAGTAGAGAAAAAAACATGTACAGTAAGATTAATTTATGTTCTCCCCCCAGGCTCCACGATAGGAAGATTTGTGTACTTGGCCTGTGTGCCCTCATTGACTTGGAGCAGAGGCCCCAGGCTGTCAACCAGGTGGCTGGCCAACTGCTCCCCGCAGCCATCCTGCTCTTCAATGGTCTCAAGAGGGCCTACGCCTGTCAAGCAGAGAATGAGAATGAGGATGATGATGACGATGAAGATGGAGAGGAGGATGAGGAGAATGGTAGGGCATTTGTGCTATCCTCTGACCTCATAAGTCCCATTGTCACTCCCTTATTTAATCTTCCTACTATAGTAAACAGAGTAAGATACAGCTGCAATGAGCACTTCATTGGTAGATGGTTTGAGTTGTGTTAGTAGATTGATCAGTAATAAATAAATCCATTGGGCCTTTCCTTAGTTGAGCTGGGCAGTGATGAGGATGACATTGATGAGGAGGGCCAGGAGTACCTGGAGATGCTGGCCAAGCATGCAGGAGAGGATGGGGATGATGAGGACTGGGATGAGGACGACGCAGAGGAGACTGCACTAGAGGGCTACACTACAGCCGTAGACGATGAAGACAACCTGGTGGATGAATACCAGATCTTCAAAGCCATACTACAGAGTAAGAAAACAAATTTGATATAGTGAATTAATATTTGCAATCAATAATATTGCGAAACATGTGAGGCCTGTTATTAGTACAAGATCTTCAGTGATGATACGACGACGAGTCGGAGCGGGGCACTGTCTGTCTGGTCACTGGGTCAGGGTCACGTTCTGTCTCTGGGTTCAGTTCCCCACAGCAGAGTGTTCTTCAGTTGAAGACATTGAGGCATTTGTCTGAGAAGGGCTAAAACCACAATACAAACAAGATATCTCAGATTGAAGACATGAATGCAATATATTGACATGTCTATGCTTCAGTGTAACTGTTTTTCTCAAACTCAGATATCCAGACACGGGACCCAGCATGGTACCAGGCACTCACGCAAACCCTTGATGAGGAACAAGGAAAACATCTTCATGATATCGGCACACTTGCAGACCAGAGACGGGCAGCACATGGTAAGTAAATCTATCCCTGTTATAAAATAAAAAGCCAGCTGTTAATTGGATCGTTTTAATTTCCTAGGAAGTAAAAACTTTCCATGTGTTTGGCCTGTTGTATAATAGCCCTATTTTCTTCTCATTCTAGAATCCAAAATGATCGAGAAGCATGGCGGATACAAGTTCACAGTGCCAGAAGTGGTGCCAACTAATTTCAATTTTGGAGGCAATGCTCCAGGAATGAATTGAGTCATCCCTTCTCTTTTATTACTCTGACTGATTGTAGTGAAGTGAAAAAAGCTTGTGTTGTTCCCTTAAGTAGTGGTTCCAGAACTGGTTCTTCTCACTGACTCTTCAATCTGACTATCAAATTGGAAATAGCACCAGAAGAAGTGGGAAGGCAACCAAATGCAACAAATGGCTGGGAAAACAAACCAAGAACTTGAGCACGAAGCAAGAGAAAAAAGAAGCTCTGAACAACATTGTCTTCTGGGATCCAATGTGGAGGAGGATACTAAGACAGGAACTTTATTTTTTATTTTTTTGTCTTTTCTTCCCACTTAAACAAAACGGGAGGGCTTAACAATTTGAAATTGATAATGGGACTAAATGTTTCATCATTTTCACTGTTTTGGCCAAAAGGCTGTGCGTGATAAGATTATACCTCTGGCAGTAGTGTTGTCTACGTTATTTTCTGCATTAACAAATTCTCATGTTTGTTATGTATATACAAGCCAAGGTTCTTGATTTTTAAGTAGCCTTGCAAAAACAACCAGAGGCATTTGTAAGGTGTCAAGTGTATTCATATGTAGCATATTGGATACTTCATAGCACTATGTGATGCCTGATCTCTGTAAATTAATGACTAGCACTTTCATATTGTTCAGGTCTCAGCCTTCTGTATCAGACTGCAATTTTTAAATCAATTAAGACCATTTAAAACACAAACAGCTGTAACTTTTACTGTACAAGCGACTTCTCCTGTAATGGCTGATTGTCCCATGTATTGGTTACGGTGTAGAATGGGTGGCATCACTTTGCTGCTGAAGTGGAAACATTCTAGATTCCTGAAAAAATAGAATGCTCTTGGTGTTCAGTTTGGATACAAGATGTGTTGTGAGCACTGAAAGTCAATTGGATACTTCAATGAATCATGTACAATTGGACTTGATCGTGAAGGTCTCATGCATTTGGTTGGTGTATGGATGAACCATCTAAATATATATACAACATATTAAAGTTAAGTTGGATTGCATGCATTTGACTGTTTACTAACTACACACTTAGTTGTACACAGTAATTTGATTTGCTGGCTAAATTTGAGGTAATGTCTGTATACTCTTGTCAGATCAGGTGATTTGTAATCTATTTAAAACTGTGGCCAGCTAATTTTAGTCCATATGCTACTATGGGTTAGAATCAGGAAGGCAAATTGAGGGCCCAAAAAGGTGACACTTTTTTTCACTGAAACATGCAAACCTGCTAGGGGGAAATGCAGGTTATCTAAAACAAACAATATCTAAATGATCAGTGTGTAAAAGTTACTTTTTTTTTGTAACTAGGCAAGTCCGATGAGAACAAATTCTTATTTACAATGACTGCCTACACCAGAAGACGCTGGGCGCCGCCCTATCATGGCTGGATTTTGATACAATGTGAACCTAACTCAAGCTAAAAAATGTAAAAGCAATCCAATGTTATTTGTTGCCTAGACTACTGCAAATGACAAGTCTTGAGAAAAAAATCCACTATTGCAGTTAGCCATGACAGCCTTTATAATAGAATGCTTGTGACCACACACTAAATATTGCAAAAACTTTCAATAGAATTAAACAGGCATTCTATTTTAGCTCTTATATTGGGCACTATAGTATACATCAATCAAGTACAAGGCTACATGTGCACAAAAAAGTTCAGAGTAAAACATTTAATCATCCCACTCACATGTTACTGTCAAGTTCAAAAACAACAAAAGCAATATCTTTGGGATACACTAGTGTGGACATGGTTCTACAATGTGCCAGGAGAGTATGATACCCTTTGTTGGCATAATTGATTTATTTCGGGCAGAGTACACCTGGCATACAACTTTATCAACTGTATTGATTGAAAAAAAAAAAGAGGGCAAGTGTGTGCTGTTCTATACTGGCATCCTGCTTAAGCCAGGCCCAACTTCAGCTACACTTGATCCCTGAATCCACTAACAAGTTACACCTTTTCACCTAATTCTCTCATTCAAAAAATGAACCACATTCAGTAGAGGGTTAACAGATAGTTAGCTAGTTAATATTTCACACACATTGCCAGGGTCCAGTAAGCAACTAACGCATTATAACTTGAGGAACGGCAAGGAGTCGTATAACTTTAACAGTTAATACTACTATAGCGAATTTGTTAGATTACTAACGTTAGCTCATCTGTTGTCAGACTTTATTAGCCAGCTAATTTTCACACCATAAACTCAATTATTTGATCTGTTAAATTGGCTAATGTTGCTCAACATTTAACATTATCTGGCTAGCTAAGGGAGAATTCGATCCAGCTAGCATCAGGGCCGGAGCGTGCGTATAGGCAGACTAGGCAACCGCCTAGAGCGGCACTTTGGAAAGGCGGCAAAATGTGGGCTTGTAAAAAAATTTAAATAAAATCAAAAGATTTTTAAAAATAAATTGCGCTCATTTTCAAAATCACCAATCAGCTCCCCCCCGTCTCCCGAGGTCAGCTAATGTTATGTGTTCTTAAGTTGTCTGAGTTCAGTTTATGGGGAGTGGTAATGATAGAGTGCCTACCATAACCGAGCCTTGCATGGCCGGAGGTTAGGTTCTAGGTTCGTTGTCAAAAGCTGAAAGAGGATAATAAAGTGTGACGTTCCTGGAGTAGTGCGGTGTATGGGGCACAGGAACTCTGTCAAATCAATCTCTCATGCCATCTGCTGGCCGAGCTGCAACAGTACACTGTTAAACCATGTCTAAACGACCCAAACTGTCAGGTTGAGTACAAAAAAAGAAAATTAGCAAAGGAGCAAGCGCTCCAAAAACAATATAATTATTTTTTGAAATATATCTATCCCGGACCAAGTGGGAGTAAAAAGGAGGATGCTGGCCCTTCCAGAGCCCCGGAGACGGACGTGAACAGGTCTACCACTGTTGCTAGCTGCCCGGCTAGCGATGATGACGCGCCTCCCCTACCACCAGAGACCGGCGGAGGCACAAGAGCCGCTGAACATGTAGCGTCGCTACTACCGGTACACGGACAAGGTGAGGAGGAAATGAAAGATCCCAGCAAATGGCCAATACCAATCAAGCAAGAACTGGAAAAACATCGTCTGGTCATATGGAAAATTTTCACAAATGGAGAGTTGGATAAAAGATTGGCCTCGCAAAACACAATAGATGCACAAAATCAGCGCAAACTGACTGCGGAGACAAAGCACTGGCAAGATGTGTTGCATCAGTTGATCAATCTTAGAGTTATGGCTATGCAAAACCTAGCATTTAGAAGCAGCACAGATAGATTGAGCATAACAATGGCAACTTTCTCAAACTAGTGGAGATGATCAGCCTTTTTGGCAGCGTTATGGCTGAACATATAAGGAGAGTAACTTCAAAAGAAACACACGTTCACTATTTTGGCAAAGACATTCAAAATGAAATCATAGCTATGCTAGCATCACAGATTCAGCAGAAAATTCTCACGATGCATAAGTCAGCTAAATACTACTCCATCATTTTGGATTGTACTCCGGATGTGAGTAGAACCGAACAGATGACGGTGATTGTATGTCTCGTTACGACGCAGCCAAGTGTGGAGATCAGAGTATTTCTGAAAGGTAAGATATGCGTTTTTGTCTCTAGTGGTTTTAAGCTGTGAATCTGCTGATATGTGCCTTGCTGCGCGATTGTGTGTGTCCCGTGTGTTTTACGCACAAGGTTTTGTATATAAATATTTTCAATATTATTACAGTCACTATTTAGATTAGTTGAAATTGACACTTTGTGCGTTGCACTTGTCTATTTGCGCGATGTGCATATATTGGCGTTTGTGTTGCTGTTTTTTGCTTATGGCTTGTATTGGCTGCGTGTTGTTGGTTTATTGTAAATTGAAAATAGAGGGGCGACAATTGTGTTTCGCCTAGAGTGGCAAAAATGCACGCACCGGTACTGGCTAGCATGATACTCAACAATGCTAATAATACTTGTTCCACCACACTTTCTCCCTCACCTCAAACTTTCCAAATGCCTGTTTTTCGGTTACAGATTGTTAAGTACGATTCATCACCTTCTCACCCCGTCTCCGTGGTCAGGCTTCTCACCTACCTCTTCGTTATCGTTTAGGGGACGCGCTGCTCTAACTGACAAACTGCTTCCTCTCTGTTGTCCAGAGCGCGCGCTCTTTCCAGAGAGAGAGCTGCATGCTGTAACGAGCTAATTGGTTGTAAATTCTCTCTTCAGTCGTGTGCTGCATTATGTTATGCGAACGATTTGCTCAACCTTGGATACAGTCAGTATTGTACCAAACGCGCATCACTCGTAAGTTTACAGACAGTTGTGATCCAAAGCTGAATCACGAGGTCACCTATTTTGGATTCAAAACCGCTAATTTCGCCGAAAGGTACCTAGTTTGGCTAGCGTTCTCCTTGGCTAGTGTTGATCACTCCCACCAGTAGAGCTGTATCGTGTGTACATAGTGACTGGATACTGCGCAGACCTATATAGACGAACTAGAACGTGGCCTCAAACTGCATATCGTTTTCCTGGATCTGGGTAGTTTCATTAAACAGACACTGCGGGTTAATGTCAATGTATATGAAATTCATTACAAATACCCTGGAGTTATTCTATTGCATTGCCCACATTACCTCGCTCGAGACTCTAGGCCACCATGAGGCTTAGCGGTTCCAAAATGGCTGTGTCCAACTTCGAAAACGCTTTTTTTAGGGTTCTATATTTGTTGTGCTGACCGAACAGCATTAATATGAAGTGAAATATATATTTTATTGGAAACCTCTAAAAAATACGTGCAACGTTAAGCGGTCGCAATTGTGATCCGGAATGGCGTATGGAACGTAACCCCAAAAGCTGAATGAGGAAAATGAATGGAAAGGGGCGGTCATCAACCAATGATTGAAATTACTTTGAACCAATGAGATTACTAGTATCTTGCGCGACTGAAATATGTGCCAATAATACAGCTCATATTGGGGTAAATGCTATATTTCTACATGTTCCAGGGTGCGCGCACAGGAGAACATTTCCTGCCCTGATGCATGGTGGTCGAACCGAAGGGATTGTTGGAAATTTTAGGTTCGTATAAATGTGGTTTTACCCAGTGTGCCTTTCTACAACCGTTTCCAGTTTGGGAGACGGAAGGGGATAGCTGTGCTCGGCGTTTGATAGGAGACATATACTTAATTAAACCAGTTTAAATCATGTATTGTCTCAAATGTTTTATTATTTGCTAGCCCACATGCTAATTAGCACTAGCAAATGATTTGTCCGCGCTCTTCACACTACTAACTAGTTAACTGTAGCAGTTCGTTAAGAGGCTAATTTATAACCTCGATTTCCCCATTCACTGTTTCTTCAGCTAACTTGCCTTTTCTCAACATTGGTAACTAGTTAGCTAGTAGTATATGAATGACGAACTAGCTAGCTAACTTAGCTAGTTAGAAATGATCACCGAGTGTGTTGGTTAGCTAACGTTAGTCGATCAAAAACTTCTCAACTAACTAGCTAACGTTTCTGTAAAATGTTGGGTCGTGACCTATAACGTTAGCTACCTACGTATAGGTAACAAAGATCCCATACCATTCATATTTGATCCGGTAAAGTTATGTCTGTTATACAACTAGCTGAAGCAGCACTGTTGACTGTCCTATCAAGTTCCATCCAATTTGGCAACAACACGAACTGTTGAATCTGCGCAGCTCCTATCTACTGTTGTACTTGTCACCTGGAAGCAGCTGGACGTTAGGTTTTTATTATTAGTGTACATATGATCTAACAATGCAACAGACACTGCTGCCCAATTAATTAAAGTGGGTCTATTCATATCTATAAATTACCATTGTGCATCTGACTGCAAGAGTTGTATGGAAATGCAGCTGCACATACGGTGAATATAACGTGTGTATGTTCGTCTGGACAGAGCGACAATGCTGTTAGCTCAGATTAACCGGGACTCACAGGGCATTGCAGAGTTCCAAAATGCAGGTGGAGACACTCAGCAGGTCACCCTCTGTTTGGCAGAGGCTGTTTCAGGTGAGTTCATCCATGCCTTTCCATTTATCCATTTAAGTTTCCAGCAAAGGAAAACATATAGACAGTTTTTTTCATTTGTTTATGGTTGTGCCATTTTTGTTCAATAGATGGCGATCAGATGGACATGGACACTGTGAGTTTGCAGGCTGTGACACTTGCAGATGGCTCTACAGCTTACATACAGCACAACCCTAAAGGTAAATCAAATGTCAATCATCTCCATCAAAATACATTAATGGAATGTGGCCATAAAGGTATTGGCTTGACTAACAGTGAACACTACCCCATAAATTAACCCCACAAACGGTCTGACCATGTGGAAAGAGTTGATAACCTTGCTTGGCCTAGTCATGACAGATTTCTTCTATCTATTGATTATTATCATGATTTAGTCCATTATTTGATGAGAGCAGTCTGATTGAAGAGTGCAGTCTCCATTTCAGATGGCACGTTCATGGATGGACAGGTAATTCAGCTGGAGGATGGATCTACAGCATATGTCCAACATGTATCAATGCCAAGAGCAGGTTTGTTTTCCTCTTATCAATGTTTTTTATTTATTTTATTTTTTACCTTTATTTTAAAAAAGGCAAGTTAAGAACAAATTCTTATTTACAATGATGGCCTACCCCGGCCAAACCTGGCTGGGCCAATTGTGTGCCGCGCTATGCGACTCCCAATCACGTCCAGATTGTGATACAGCCTGGAATCGAACCAGGGTCTGTAGTGATGCCTCTAGCTCTGAGATGCAGTGCCTTAAACCGCTGCGCCACTTGGGAGTCCCACTATGTTAATTATTTCTGTGTTTTAATTAATCATCGCTTATTTTGTTTTAATGTCACTACTCACTTTAAGATGAAACTGTAATGTGGAAAGTAATATTATTTCCCCATTTTTACTTGTCAGAGGAGGCCAACAGGTGGACAGGATCCCCTTTGTGTGATGTAATTGGAGGAGATGGTCTGAGACTTGAGGATGGTCAGGCTGTGCAGCTGGAAGATGGCACAACAGCTTACATCCACACACCAAAAGGTTTGTCTCCCTCTTTATGCTGCAACATGTAACTTTTTGGGCGACCTGACCAAATTCACATAGAAATGTTAGTCATAGATCTGTCATTCTCATTGAAAGCAAGTCTAAGAAGTGGTAGGTCTGTTCTATGTACGACATTTCTATGCTTACTAATCTTAAGTTTAGTTTTTGCATTTTTTTATTTTCGGTTTTGTACACCTGCTTCAAACAGCTGAAAATACAATATTTTTTGTTATTAAAAATATATTTCAGAGGTTTAGATGGTACAGTGATTCTCTACATTGCTTGTTTTGTCACAAACTGAAGAGGCAACATTTTAGCAACGAGGAAATGGTGGAGCGATTTCCGCATATCGCATATTTTTTAAATGGTGTATTGTTGTAATCCTTTTGTCAATGAATGTGTTTTACTCAGTGTTTCATAATTCTTTTCAGGAGAAATTTGGAGGGATAAGTAAAAATAAATAAATTAATACTTATTGCCATAGGGTATTAAACTTCACTGAAACTCCCTCACAGAGACCTATGACCAGAATACCCTGCAGGCTGTTCAGCTGGAGGATGGCACCACAGCATACATCCAGCACACAGTACAGATGCCCCAGACCAACACCATCCTGGCCATCCAGGCAGATGGGACAGTGTCAGACCTGAACTCTGATGGAACCCTCGACCAAGAGACCATCAACGTGCTGGAACAATACACCGCTAAGGTAGTTTGCTATTGACATTGTATCTTAACAGCTCCTCAACTCAGCATTATATGCAGTTTTCAATTACCTTATCTGTGTTTCTGAGGTAAAATGGTCACTTGTTATTTCCCCCTTTGTTTTCGCAGGTGGAAGCTGATGATGTCAACTCTGTACTGATGAGAGCTGAGCAAGATTGTGGTGTGCAGATGCAGGTACGATACTTCTCATGTTTATCTATGTCATATAATATTTAACACCAACTTACATTGGATATATATTTTCTGTATTTCTTTCAGATTGTGCTTCAACGGCAGAGTGGTCGTAGTTCTAGAGAGCAGCCTACAGAGAAATCTTTCCGCTGTGACTATGAGGGCTGTGGGAAACTCTACACAACAGCACACCATCTGAAGGTAAAGCACACTCACTCCCTGAAAATGACTCCGGTTCTTGAATGCAGAATGAGTCAGTCAACTGGTCCAAATTGCTGATCTGTTAATCTTGTTTGATTGGCTATTTTCTGCCCTCTGCAGGTACACGAGCGGTACCACACAGGTGACCGGCCATATCTGTGTGATCACCTGGGCTGTGGAAAGAAGTTTGCTACAGGTAATAAACAACATTCAGACTAATGCGAAGGTCATAAAACCTTTTGGGATATTAAGCTGGGGTGCTCTAGGTATATGTCATAGTAACCTTGTTGGGAAAAGGCTGAGGAGTTATACGTTTCCTCAGTTTGAACAATTGCTCACTCATTATCAGAACAGTGTCGGTCAGTGTGACTGTGATCCATAAAACGTACAGCACGTGTTTCCAACTCTGCAAAATGTGTTTTTTCCCCAAAAGGGTATGGCCTGAAAAGCCACATCAGGACACACACTGGTGAGAAGCCTTATCGCTGCCAGGAAGTGCACTGTGCAAAGTCGTTCAAGACGTCAGGTGACCTCCAAAAGCACATCAGAACCCACACAGGTACAGAACCTGTCCAGAGTCAGATTCATACCGAGTCTTATCCCTACATATGCAATCTACAGTGTACAACTGGTTTTTATTTTTGCACTCTGATTTGGATTAGAAATCATGCTGTTTATAAATGATCTCATCCATAAACTTGAAGAGGCCTTGAACAAGCTCATCGCCCCCTCTGTACTGTAGGAGAGAAGCCATTCATGTGCCCGTTTGAGGGGTGCGGGAGATCGTTTACTACCTCTAACATCAGGAAGGTGCACATTCGCACACACACAGGGGAGCGGCCTTACTACTGTGCAGAGCCTGGCTGTGGGCGAGCCTTCGCCAGTGCCACCAACTATAAGAACCACGTGAGGATCCACACAGGTATGTAGTCCTTCTATTTCACTTTATGTTAAAAGTCACACAACATTTTTCAGTGTGATTAATGAATGGGATGTATTTACAGGAGAGAAGCCTTACGTATGCACGGTCCCAGGCTGTGACAAGCGGTTCACAGAGTACTCCAGCCTTTACAAACACCACGTTGTCCACACACCATGCAAGCCCTACAACTGCAACCATTGTGGGAAGACCTACAAGCAGATCTCCACCCTGGCCATGCATAAACGCACAACGCATAACGTCACAGAGCCCATTGAGGAAGAGCAGGAGGCCTACTACGAACCCCCTGCAGGTCAGGCTTGGAAGTCAACATCACCTTACACAGATATATTAGTCATCAATGGATGACTTCATCTTATTTGTCTTTCCTCTCCTCTGTTTTGGGGAGGGAAAAATAGAACCCAACGTATCTGTACACAGGTGTAACTAGTGGTGTCCTAATAAAACCTACAGGTAACTGCCAAAACAAAGCAAACGCCAACATAGTGTCTTAGTAGGAAGTTGGGCCGCCAGAACCGCTTCAATGCACCTTGGCGTACAAGTGTCTGAAATTCTATTTGAGGGATGTGACACCATTTTTACACGAGAAATTCCATGATTTGGTGTTTTGTCGATGGTGGTGGAAAACTCTTCTAAGGCGCCGCTACAGAATCTCCCATAAGGGTTCAATTGGGTTGAGAATTGGTGACTGAGACGTACACACACCCTTTAAACCCCCTATGCTCCTTTGATACCCCTCTTTCAAAGCTCTGAGATCTATTCTTCTAGCCATGGTAGCCAAAATAATGGGCAACTGGGCATTTTTATACATTACCCCTGAGCATGATGGGATGTTTTAATTGCTTAATTAACTCAGGAACCACACCTGTGTGGAAGAACCTGCTTTCAATATACTTTGTCCCTAATTTACTCAAGCGTTTCCTTTATTTTGGCAGTTCCCTGTAGATTACCTCTAAAGTCTGATGTATACCTCAGTGTTTAAAGGTTGACTCACAGTGTATCACGGGCTGCTCTTATGCCCTTATCAGGACTGCAACCAGAGTAATGACTGAGTCACGAGATGATTATTGAGAAATGCCATTGTTGTTATTACATGTGATTCAGAGGCCATCGATGATCCCTCAGTGAATTTTTCCCCGGTTGAGGAGGAGCAGGAGGAGTCCTGTTTGGAACCGATGACTGAGACTGAGGCCATTGGTCAGCAGCATGTGCAGCTCATAACGAACCCAGATGGAACCCAACAGGTTGGTATATAAGAAATGGAGCGTGCACACTCATTTAATAATTTAACCGCAAGTGTACCACACCTGTACGTATAGACATAGGACAAGCATCAATTAGAATATACATCTATATATACAGTTGAAGTCGGAAGTTTACATACACTTAAGTTGAAGTCATTAAAACCACCCTGGCCATGCATAAACGCATAACGTCACAGAGCCCATTGAGGAAGAGCAGGAGGCCTACTACGAACCCCCTGCAGGTCAGGCTTGGAAGTCAACATCACCTTACACAGATATATTATTTTACCCTCAGAACAGGGCTTCATAGTGTATGATAAAATATGTTACATGCCTTTTCATTCCCAGGTCAGTATATCGCAGGCTGATATGCAGGCGTTAGGAAACACAATTACCATGGTAACCAGTGATGGCACCACTTTCACTGTTCCTTCCCATGAAATGCTTAATGCAGATGGAACACATTCAGTCACCATGGTAGCAGCAGACGGTACAGAAGAGCAGGTGAGTTTTACTAAAACTTTAACACCATGATCTGAAATCCCCAAATGTGTCCCTGTTTTAGTTCTGTTCGATACCTTAACAGTAACAGAACTAGAATGATGACTAGTGGTTATATTTCTATGAGAACTGGGCAATCAATCTCACTTGTGGACCTCTTATTTTTTCCCAGGTGGCCATTGATTTGGCCTCCTTTCAGGGCATGCAGACAGAGGAGGGGGTTCACCCTGTAACTCTTTTAGCCACCTCAAACGGCACACAGATTGCTGTCCAGGTAGGGGACTCCCGCTGACACACAACACCACATATTGCAACATATAGAGACAAGCAGGGCACACAATATCTTCCCATTGGCTGCTGAGAGGCATAGCGAGTTCAAATTACACTGCAGTAGCTTTAACAAACAGCCTCACAAAGAAGTACAGTGCATTCTATTGTAGTCACTGAGCTGGCCTACAGCAGTGTGAATCTGAGATCAGGCTTCTTTTTGTATTGACCATTACTAAGGGTCCTATTCAGTCTTGAGGTACAGGTGTTCTAGGAACTCTACACCTCTCCTGTCTATGCCAAAGACTGCTGACTATTCCTGACAAAAACATTGGTAAATAGAAAAAACATTCAAGGTGTGGGTATTTATTTGCTTTCAACAATCACATCAGTCCTTCCATTGTGATGTTAATACAAGGTGTTTTAAGTAAATAAGGTTAGTCTTGACTCATCCCTGTAGACTCCACCCAGTCAGTATACTGTTATGTAGTTTGCTTCCCTTTGACGCCTACATGAGCTACTGTTGACTACAATAGGAGGAGCCTTCGTTTTGATTGATTTAAATCAAACTGTAGTATCTAATGACAATATTTTTGTATTATGTTACTTACACCTGATCAGACTATCAATTTTGCATAAATAATATTCTGTTTTCTCACTGTGTGATTTCAACCTTTCTGTTTCTTAGCTCAGTGAACAACCCTCACTGGAAGAAGCCATCAGGATAGCATCAAGAATACAACAAGGAGAGATGGAATTGGAAGATTAGATAAGATAAGCCTTTCAGTACTATGACTTCTATTGAAATATTTGATGAGAACAACTGATCTATACAAATTCTACAGTTTTCTGTGGAATTCTTTATTAAGATTTGTAAATAGACATTTTGATATGGCTGCACAGTCTGTTATGCTGAAACATCCATTACTTTGTTGAGTAAGGAGTGTTGCTGCATGAAAGAAATTAAGACATTTAATGTGTTTTTGGACTTTTGGTGCCATTTTTTCCAAGTGTGAATATTGTATTCTGTGTATATACAGTAAATATCCAATGTTTTGAATCCAGCATATATTTTAACTTTGAATATGTACAAATAATGGATATACATTGGTTGTTAAATAAAGCAGTACAATACTATATATTTGTGATAATGTTGTGGATGTATCATCTGAAATGTACTTAATTACTATTAAAACAAGATTGTTATTAGTATTTTATTGAATGTATGTGTAAGACCCAGTATATGTAGGCAGTCACTGTAAATAAGAATTTGTTCTTAACTGATTTGCCTAGTTAAATAAAGGTTAAACATTAGTTTATAGCAAGTGCTTCAAATGTCTTTACCACTTAGTGGCGTAAAACTTTGCTTCGAAGGAAGTAACGCCCACGTTTCAAACTTCAGGAATGTTTTCTCATTGGCTGAAGATTGGAATAATTCTGCCAACGGTCGCGGGAAGCGGAGCATTTATGGCAGAACAAGTTGTGAAAATATTTTGGGTAAATAAACTGTTGACAAACAGTATTTTAACAGCTAGACAAGTACTAAAGTAATTATTTTTGGGGTTTTTGTAGTAAATATGCGCGCAGCATAATGAATCGTGCGTTTGCCAGTACAGCGTGCTGCTCCTCATGGGACGAAGCTAACGTTACCATGCTAGCTAACTAACATCTTTACTTGCAAAGCCAGTGAGCGAACGTTAGCTAATTTACTTAGCTAGCTTCTTGCTAGCCACGTCATTTTGGATTACGAATTGACTCAAGGTTGTAGCGCCATGGGCACACGGATGTCAAGCTACTCGGGATAATTTGAAAAACTATTTGGCTAGCGGCGTTTAGCTAGCTACCCACTTTTACGTTATTGCGCCTGGAAAGTGATGAGTTTCAGTTGCCGAATGTTCGGTAATACGTCCCCGAAGATGGGACCTATTCGACAGAGACTGGATTTCAACCAGAGCGACGGAGAGGACGATGGCAACAACAGCATTGGAGCCGAGTTGAGTCTCGCCGAAATGGACTCTCCAGTGCATTCGCCGAGACAGAGCTCCAACTTAAACCAAGACGTCTGTAACGTCACCATGAAGACCGCTACGGCGGATGATCGCGTTGAACTTTGGGCTGAGGAGGGGTTTGGATGTCTTTCTCCCCTAAAATCACCAGGGACTTACTTGATGAAGGGGCCTTCTCCTAGAAAAGGGGCCCGGCCCTACTACAACAGCTCGTCCCCGGAGTTTTCCGACAATCAGGAGGACGGGAGCTCTCCCATTCCCGGTTGTCCCGACACACCGCCCCATAAAACCTTCAGAAAACTCCGTCTATTTGATGTCCCCCACACACCTAAGGTGGGTTAACTACAATAACATGTTATTGTTCTCAAATAATTCTATCAGATCCACAATGTAAGGTCAGATCAAATGAACTTTTTAAAGTGTTCAGCCATAGATAACTAGCAACTGTAAGAGGTCTATTTCTGTCTTCAACATGCTTGAACATGAGAAGACTGAAGACTAATTAGAATCTGGTCTCTACCATTTGTTATGGGCATTATTCTTATCTAATGTTTTGTTTTCCCTTTCAGAGTCTGTTGTCCAGAGCCAGGGCAACGGCCACAGGATCCACAGTAGAAGTAGGTGTCTACATGAATGAGGACTCAACAGGAAGACCCCACACAGACAGCAGGAGTAGACAGACACCCATGATAAACATCAATCCATTCACCCCTGAGTCATTACTGATCCGGACAGTGGCATTACAAAGAAACAACAGAAAGAGATCACACAGGAATGAGTAAGAGAAGCACCTTGTACATTAGGATTTTGTGGGTGGGAGTGGGACTATAGTTTCTACTGACCTCTAACAAACTCAATTTCCTCTTTATGCTCTCCCCTATCCTGAGGTAGTTGTGGAACTCTTGTTTGTCAGAACCATTTTCTAAAACTTTAAAGTAGTTGCAGTTTTCCAAGTGTTGTAAAGTTGATCATATTTTACTATTGTGACACCAACTCAAGTTCGTCTGACTGTTAGACAAAAAAAAAAGCATTGTAGAATTGGGAGATTATTATTTATTTTGGTGTAAATGGAGCATGGCCTATTCTTAGTTGACAATAGATTCAGACATGCTTCTGGAGTGTGAGTTAAATCCATTGACTATTGCATGCTTGTTGGCAGCAACCCAAAGCCACATGGTCACACTTACAATGTTCACTTGTAGGGGTTATGTTTGCCCTCCAGTGGTTGGAATGTGTTTTTTCTTTCCTTTGTCTCTTCAGCTCATGTGGAGAGGACATGGAAGCCAGTGATGCAGAGTGTGAAGAGGACATCATCCCACCATCAAAGGTACATTTTTGTAATAACAAATATACGTTTATATACTTTAGATAAGTATCTAAGCAACTGTCCTTTTCTTGCAGAGAATGACTCTTCTGGATAGCAACATGATGTCAAGATATGCCACAGAGTTTCATGAGCTGGAGAAAATAGGGTCTGGGGAGTTTGGCTCTGTCTTCAAATGTGTGAAAAGACTTGATGGCTGCATCTATGCCATCAAACGCTCAAAGAAGCCCCTCGCTGGATCTGTAGACGAGTAAGAGAAGTCCATAGATTTTGAAAAGTTGACAATCCAAGTGTAAATTGAAACTACTCATTGACCTTAATGCTATGTCATTTTTGTGCTAAGATTGTGTTCTGTTTTCCTCAGACAGAATGCACTCAGGGAGGTGTACGCCCACGCTGTCTTGGGACAGCACCCCCATGTGGTGAGGTACTACTCTGCCTGGTCAGAGGATGACCATATGCTTATACAGAATGAGTACTGTAACGGCGGCACACTGGCAGACGTGGTCACAGAGAACTACAGAACCATGCGCTTTTTCTCTGAACTGGACCTCAAGGACCTTCTCCTTCAGGTGGCCCGTGGACTGAAGTACATTCACTCCACCTCACTGGTTCACATGGACATCAAGCCTAGTAAGAAGCTTCAGAGTTTTGGATACAGATCAGCTATTGAAATCATATAGAATATTTATGATTTAACACTTGCCGTGCTTTACTTTTCTCAGGCAACATCTTCTTATCCCGGAGGACTGTGGTGTGTATTGATGAATTTGACGATGATGAAGCACCAAATACAAATGTTATTTACAAAATAGGTACTTAAAATAATAACATCAGGCAAATAAAACAAGCTAATAATTGAGTGTACTCATCAACCAGTCAGCCTGATTGTAAGGTGTTTTTTTTTTGTGTTTTTTTTCAGGTGATCTTGGCCATGTGACAAGAATGGACAATCCTCAAGTTGAAGAAGGGGACAGCAGGTACCTGGCCAATGAAGTCTTACAAGAGGTAATTAGTTAACTCTCCTCCCACATACCACCTAATTTGTTAAATTATCCATATTCAAAATCCATCTTATGTGACACAACAACTGAGTAACAAAACTGAACCAACATGTTTTTCAGGACTACAGAAACCTCACCAGGGCAGATATTTTTGCCCTAGCACTGACTGTTATCAGTGCCTCAGGAGCTGAACCACTCCCAACTAATGGTGACAAATGGCATGACATCAGACAAGGAAAACTACCTGCAATACCTCAAGTGCTCTCACAAGAGTTCCTAAGTTTACTGAAGGTATGACTAGAAACGACGAGGGCTGCGTCGCAAATGGCACACTTTCCCTACCTAGTGTAGGTCAATATAAAGGGATTAGGGTGCCATGTTGGATGCAGTGCTTCATTCTGTAATGGTGGTTTGTGTGCAGGGTAGGTAGTAGTAGTAATAATGTTTAATTAGTATTATTAAGGACTTCTCTGTGTGCTGCAGTTGATGATCCACCCTGACCCTGCCAGGAGGCCGTCTGCGTCTTCCCTCACCAAGCACCCCGTCCTTCTCACTGCCTCCCGCATGAGCGCTGACCAGCTCCGTGTGGAACTCAACGCAGAGAAGTTCAAAAATGCGCTACTGCAGAAGTATGTGTACTCTCTTCAGTCTTCATATGTCATGTCTCAAGGCTTTCCTTCCTTTTTAATTGGTTATCATATCGTAAGTTTGACTGTTAGGGAGAATACTACGACAGTGTTCATTTTGTGAAGAAATGACATGATTCTACCTACTCTTTAATGATTCAGCAATCCGTTTCAGATGTAATTACTATTTTCTTGGTAGTTATGCATGGCTTCTCTAAAAATGTTTGTCCTCGTGCAGGGAGCTGAAGAAGGCCAAGCAGGCCAAAGTAGCTGCAGAGGAAAAGGTTCTGATCTCAGATAGGGTCCTGACGCGCTCTACCCTCCAGTCCAGCAAGAGCTCCAGGCTCATCGGCAAGAAGATGAACCGCTCAGTCAGCCTGACCATCTACTAAGAGGGCCAACTGCCAACCCAAATTTGTATCAGACTGGGTCGTATTCGCTAGGCACGACATGGAAACAAACAGGCCAAATAAATTAGAAATGCTTGTTTTCTGTTGCAAAACATTTTGCTACAGTGTGCGCTTATGAATGACACTGGTTTCACTCGACAATGAACTGGGAAGGCCTCCCTAGGCAGACATGGACAGCTTACAAACTGACTGATAGTTCTTACGGTTTGGTACTTGGAAAGGGTTAGTAAGACAATGGACCAAATTTATTTGACTCTAAAGAGTGACATGGTTGTTACATTGCCAAGCACTTGGCATGTTCTGGCAATTGGTATTAAAGAACAAAGCCGGTTTTGTTTTTAATTAAATGTGGGAGCATGCAAGAACATTCTGTTGCCGGTGTGATACAAATTTGCACCGTAGTCTGTTATACCTGATGTCAGGTAGTGGAACTGGACCATTGACTAGGAATGATACAATGAGCACTTTGAACTTGCCTTATGCATCCCGTTTGGCTCAGTTGATAGAGCATGGCGCTTGCAACGCCAGGGGTTGTTGGTTCGGTTCCCACGGGGGACCATTATGTGCAAAGTATGAAAATGTATGCGCTCACTACTGTAAAGAGTGACTGCTAAATGTAAAAATGCATACTGCTGCTATATATGTTGGTTTGTCTTGAAATGTAGTGGAGCGCATAACAGATGTTTAGAATAGTTTCATTAATCAATTTATTCTGTAAAACATGGAATTTCAATGTTGCTTCTGTAAAACATTTCATATCTAAAGTTCATTATGTACTGAGTTTTGTACACTGATTGTTTCAAGATGTTTTACACATGTTAATTTTTCATGAGTCATCCAATCGTGTAATGCGATTGGTCAAAGTGGATCATTGTGTCAAGTCCCGGTGTCATTTATTTGATATGTGATGCACGGAGCTACTGAACAATTGTTTTAGTAAAGTCAGTATTTTAAGCTTGGACTTCTCTCCTTCTGTTCAAAACCTATCATAACTTTAGCGTTATTGACTCATTTACATTTTCTCGTTTTACAACGATGTATATTATGCATGTAGATCATTTTCACAGCTATTGGTTTCATGTTACTTGTTCCAATTTCAATAAATTCATTCCCGATAATATGGATGCCATGGAACTGTCAAATGTTTGTGGATGAATGTTGCTGTAAAATAACATACAACATAGTTGGTGTATACAAAGATATCTGGGAATAAACATATATAAACAAGGAAATTAAATGAGATCATCTTTCAGATTATACAGACTGAAACTTTGTTTCATAATATGGTTTATTGTACGTTTGTACCACTATGCAACAGGCTTCATTGTTGGGACATGTTTTTATTAAGCAATTATTTGTGGCCAACTGACCGTTAACTCATCACAATTGAATACTGATGAAAGCGCAACACGTTTGACATCTATGCGCTATGGTGGTGCTACCGTACAGTCATTGGGTGATAACATATTTTCCTGCTGCGACACTCGATCACGTGACTGTCTTACGTATCAGTGTCTGAAAAAGTTGCAGTTTTACTTTCTGACATCGAGCGCACCAGGGACTACGAACATGGGACTACTACGGGATGAACTTCTGAAGTCAATATGGCACGCATTCACAGCCTTGGACGTGGATCAAAGTGGGAAAGTTTCCAAATCACAGCTTAAGGTAGGCTTTAAAGCTTAGCTACTATGCCTATAATATTCCATAATTAAGTAAAATAATCGATTGTTTGCTTTTTGATCAATAAACCGAAATCAAAATATTCCTAGGTTAGAATTAATTTTGATTTCGGTTTATTGATCAAAATTAATTCTAAACTAGGAATATTTTCTCTTGTTGCTGATCCGAATATCAGACCCCCCAAACAAAAAGTTATGATCAGTTGGAGAAAAACATATTTGACCATGTTTCTGAGATATTCAATTTAATTCAGTATACACTATAATTGTATGTTCTGCTTCGCTTACCTAAAACGAGGGAACTTTGTGTCAACTGCCAAGTCATAATTCAGTCGGCAATATCGACAGCAAAGTAAAGGCAAACTTCTGCTGTCCCTCAACTCACAGGCTACTTAGACAGTTTCTGCTTACATTAGTAGTATTTTCCTTACTCATGTCTATGTCTAGCCCTTTCTCACAAAAACAGGAATAACGATGGTGTTCCTGTCTGGGTCTGGCTGTCTGCCTTGTGGTCTGTGGCTGGCACACAGACCACTACACTAACTAATGAACTACACTACACTAATTATTTACCGACCACAACATCTTTTGGTAGTCTTTTTTTGGTCTTTTTTTGGTGCTGTATGGACCAACTATCTATTTTTTATTTTTTTTGGTGCAATCCTGCCTTGATTTCCATTGTTAATATTGTTTTTCAGACAGTTTAGTCTGTTCCGTTTGTCTAGATTATAGATGTTCATGAGTGGTTTGTTTATAAATATCATAAGATTTATTTTGATATATTTACTTCATGCTACATCTCAACAGGGACCTTTTCAACACATTTTGTTTCCAGGAAGGAACAGAAGTAATGCTTGGTCAGTGATGCTTTAACTGGCAGCAACACATTCTTTTTCATGCATATCAATGTGATCTTAGACTTAACAGATGCCCAGTGAATACCAACAGTATAACAGTAACCTCACCCCCAGACTCATTGTGCAGAGCCTGTATAATATGCTTCTGAGCATTGTGAGGAAGTATGTGGTGAATGTTATTACTATGACAGCAACGGTTTGCATGACTGATCTGACTGTGGCTCTACAGGTGCTCTCTCATAACCTGTGCACCGTGATGAAGGTTCCGCATGACCCGGTGGCCCTGGAGGAGCACTTTAAGGATGACGATGAGGGCCCTGTGTCCAACCAGGGCTACATGCCCTACCTCAATAGGTTCATACTGGACAAGGTGAGCCGTAACGAGCACCTAGCCTGGTCCCATATATGTTTGTGCTCTTTCCAACCCCATTGCTCATTGTCGTGCCAATAAGTGACAAGGAGTTGGCATACTTCAAATCAAAGTTGCTTGGTTGTGTACACAGTTTAGTAGATGTTGTAGCGGGTGCAGTGAAATGCTAATGTTACTAGCTCCTAACAATGCAGTAAAATGTCAAACAGACATTGCACTCAGTACCTGCGTCATCCTGCCTACTCTCCTCACCTCACCTCACCTCAATGGGTCTGTTAGTGGAGGGCTCTGTTTGGTGATTTCATTGGGGTGTTGGGGCCATAGAAATAGAATCACTAGAATGGACATAGCCCCTAGGTCGACAGACCCTTTAGCAATATTATTTTTCTGTATATGACTCTCCTTGCTCATAATATGATGAGCATTATTGCTATTTTCAGTATTTAAGTTCAATGCATCTCACCCATATTAAAATGTATTGCCTTTGAGAAATAAATGGAGCAAGCAGGATCTGTTTGACCTTGAACAATGCTACCATTGTTATGGTAGGTCTACTGTGGGAGTGGGATAATCTTTCTGTTTCACAGTCATCAAGGAGGTGTTAGACCCACCATTGTTAGTTATCAGAAGAAAAAAACATATAGCCTTCGTTTCAAAACAAACGTCCATGCAGCTTACGTCAGCTACTCCCATTTCCCCCTGTGTCATAGATTGCATTTAGAAGTGAAGGGTTACTACTATAGATAGATTCCATGACATGATGATTGCATAACGCAGAGTCTTTGGTTTTCTCGGAGTCGGTTTTCTAGAAAAGCTTCACAATCTGTTTGGTACACCACTTGTTGTTACTGTTGTTGTTATTGCAGGGGTTCTCAAGCTTTTTGGGGCCGGGGACCCTTTTTGTGATAGTTAATTTATAGAGACGCACTCATAATCAGAACACAACTCGAGTGAGATAAAAATACAATACAAGGAGTTTTACTATGACTTCGGCAGTGCATGGTAAGGAAGATTTTAAAGGCCCATCTATTGGCATCGGAGAGATAATAATTACTCATGTCCTTTTTAATATTCAAGCTGTCAGCCATTGGTAATGAATTCACCGACTTGGTAAACACCAATGATAAAGCATGAAGTGATCTTCAAAGTTTTTGTCCTGAGTTCTCTAGTTGGCAGACTATCAGATATAGCCCACATCTGTATACTTGCAAGGCTTGCCAACTGTTTCCATAGCAATAACACTAACACTGATGTCAATTAGTAAACTGCTTTAGTCCTAGCGCTATTTGTACTTGGGAGCTATTTCCTTTTCTTTCTCCTCCGGAATCTGACTTGAATTGAAATGAAGAGACGAAGAACATTATGTTTGTACTTCACATCCTGTGGGCGGATACATAGGGCAGAGAAATATTAGGCTACTACTGACACTTTCTAATCTTATTGCCCTTACTTACAGTATGTTAAAGAAAAATAGGGTAAGTTGTTTTGTTCTGTTTTGTGTCAATGTTGGCTTTGTTTATGTTAATTACAGGTTAGGGATGATTTTGACATGCTGGTGTTCAACAATGTGTGCTGGACGCTGTGTTTCAAGAAAAACATCAACATGAGCCATCTTCTCATCTCCAACGATGACGCCTTCAAGGTCTGGTGCATCTTCAACTTCCTGTCTGAAGACAGGTACCCACTGGTCATCATCATAGAGGAAGTGAGATACCACACAACACCTCTAATACATATAAATATCTTACTTGTTTAGCAGTAATTATGCTCTTCCAGTGAAAATATTTACCATTCATACCACAGGATTGACTCGCTGTGTCCTCTCCTCCTCTCCTCCCCCTCCAGATAGAGTACTTCCTGCAGAAGCTGATGGAGGCAATGGGAGGTATTTGGAATCAGGAGAGGTTTGAGGATTACAAGCTCACATTGAACAGGAAGCAGCAATGCCTGAGTGCCTGGGAGCTCATAGAGCTGGTTGGCATGGGCCACTTAAGTAAGGGCATGAATCGCCAGACCCTGTCCATGGGCATCTCTGAGGTTTACCAGGAGCTCATACTGGATGTGCTCAGACAGGTTCGCCTGCGGTACCCTCTCTCACTACTCTTTCTGCATCCCAGATGGGACCATAATCCGTATGTAGTGCAATACTTTTAACCAGGACCCATAGGGCTCTGATCAAAAGTACTGCACTATATAGGGAAAAGGGTGCCATTTGGAGCACAGTGACTGTCTACTCTACACTGACCTCTGATAGACCTCTGCTGGTGGTAACAATCAAATAGACATGGATACGATATTACAATCTTGAGTGTGACAGATTAATATATTTTTTCCTGAAGGGCTACATGGTGAAAAAAGGCCACAAAAGGAAAAATTGGACAGAGCGCTGGTTTGTGCTTGGACCAAACTCTATGTCATACTATGTGAGTGAGGACCTCACTGACAAGAAGGGGGACATTTTGCTGGACCACAACTGTTGTGTGGAGGTAATAACTCTATATTATTCCATTGGTCACTCTTAAACTGTGAGGAGCGTTGGAATGCTTGTTAGCCCACCTTTGTTAACCAGCTTCCTTTGGCATTGTTAACCCATAGCCTACAATTTCGACCCAAGGAAGTGTGCAGTGAGTGTGTGTGACGTCTTGTTCTCTCTGCAGTCTCTACCAGACAAGGAGGGGAAGAAATGCCTCTTTATAGTCAAGTGCAGCGACAAAAGCTTTGAGATCAGCGCATCGGATAAGAAGAGAAAACAGGAATGGATCCAAGGTATAGCGATCTCAGATTCTGTAAACAGCACAGCTTTTATCTCACCACATTAAGGTTTATTTTTTAAATCTCAGTGGAACTTGTTCTCACATCGCTCTGTCCCAGCTGTGTGTTTATCAGGGTGTGGGGGAGCCTCAGTAGATAAAGCAGTCAGCCTGTCTTTATCAGAGCTTTGACTCCCCTCTCCTCTTCTCCCCTCCCAGCCATCCAAACATGCATCCAACTGCTGAGGTTCGGCCTGCCCTCTCCGCACTGTGAGGCCAGGCAGCGGCGCAGGGAGCTCAGGCAGAAACAGCAGGCCGAGCAGGGAGAGCTGGAGGAGAGGATGAGGCTGCTGCAGATGAATGAAAACAAGCATAGACAGCTGGAGTTCCTGAGGAAGGTACTCTCTTTCTCTGTCCCTCCATCCATTATTATTATCCTTATTGGCAAGGGAAGCATATGTTTACTCATGATTTGGTTGGGTCTAATTGTGTTGCTGTCCTGTGGCTCTGTGAGGTCTGTTTGTGTTTGTGAACAGAGCCCCAGGACCAGCTTGATGAGGGGACTAGGGATGGGCATTTTACCTTTTTTGACTGTTGGAGTACTCTCATGATTGTTTTGGGAGTACTCTGCACTACGCATTAATCTACTGTATATGCCAACAGTGAGCAACAATGCCTAATTTATCATATTGTTACAGATAACGAATTGCTAAATTGCCTCATATATATATATTCAGTCAATAAAAAAACAAGTGCCATTTAAGATTAATTTATTGAAACTGTAATTTGAACAGGCCTCAAGTTACAAACCAAAATCTGTCATTTTTCAATATGCAGACGTTTCATTTAGTTTATTCTGCCTGTTCCTTGAAATTTTCTATATGGATTAACAATTCTAAATTGAACACTGTATGGGGATGAACTATGGCCAGGACATCTGTTTGGTGAGTACGTCTTGGTTGAATGATTCTGATGAAAAAACGCTTGTTGTCTTTATTAAACTAAAGTTTTTTGATATTTTCAGTGTGGAACTGGGGGGAGGGTAATAACCTAGACTAACCAATTCTAAACGTAACTTGCAGTTTGTAAGGTATGGTCGTCACTAAAGTTAGTTACCACAGCCACAAAGTCACAAACCCTGCATGTTTCTACAATTTCACTTCTTAAAATCTGATTTTAACCACATTGTCAACCTTGTGCCTAACCCTAACCTTAAATTAAGACCAAATAACTAATAATGGTTTTCATTAATTTTTACGATATAGCCAATTTTGATGAACGCAAATGAACGTTGTCTTCAAGACAAAATTTAGTTTTACAATATTGGAAAAAATAAATAAATTTATATAAATAAAAAAATGGTTAAAGATCGAGTTTTGATATCCGTTCAAGTACTCGATTACTCATGCCCATCCCTAGAGGGGAATCTTCTCTAGGTTCATCTCTATGTAGGTGATGGCTTTGTTATGAAAGGTTTGGGAATCACTTTCTTTTACGTGGTCATAACATTTAACGGCTCTTTTCTGGATTTTAATAATTAGCGAGTATCATCCTAATTCTGCTATGCATGCATTATTTTGTGTTTTAAGTTGTACATTTGGTGTTTGTCCCATTTTGTGAAATCTTAGTTGGTGAGCGGACCTCAGACCTCACAACCATAAAGGGCAATGGGTTTTATAACTGATTCAATCATTTTTAGCCAGATCCTAATTGGGATGTAGAATTTTATGTTCCTTTTGATGGCGTAAAGGCAATTTTTGCCTAGTCTCTCAGGTGCTGATGTTTAGACCGAGGTAGGTATAGTTTTTTGTGTGCTTTAGGGCAACGGTGTCTAGGAGCCCAATCAATGACTTTGTGTTGTGGTGTGAGCAGAACCAACTTCAGCTCAACATCAGTAAAATAAAGGAGATGGTGGTGGACTTCAGGAGAACCAAGGCCACTGACTGCAGTCCCTATACAGCGGATGGATGTGTAAATGGTTGGGCCATTCATGTTCCTGGGAGTCCATATGGACAACAGGCTGGAATGGGCTGGTAACACAGGGGCTCTGTACAAAAAGGGCCAGAGCTGACTCTACTTTCTGAGGAGGCTCAGGTCCTTCAATGTGTGCAGTAAACTACTGCATACCTTCTACAAGGCCATATTTTTTGCAGTGGTGTGCTGGGGCGCCAACATAAAAGCCGGTGATGCTTCTCGGGTAAATATGCTGATCAGGAAGGCTAGCTCTGTTCTGGGGATGAGCCTTGACACTCAAGAGGAGGTGGCGGAGAGACGGATCCTGGCCAAACTGCTGGCCATCATGGACAACGTCACCCAACCTCTGCATGCCACGGTTATGACGTAGAGGAGCACCTTCAGTCACAGACTGATCTCACCACGGTGTGCCAGAGAGCGCTACAGGAGGTCCTTCCTGCCGGCGGCTTTTAGACTATTTAATGCCTCACCAGGGTGCCGTGCCGTCGGCAACATAGACCTGGAACTGTTGGGGTGTTAGGACCTAATTTAACAATTATGCATCCATCCATGATTAACTCTGGTCTGGTCATTCACTCAGGACGTCTGTAAATACATATTCATGTACAGTTGTTATATCATATCACGTGCAATATTGTAAGTGTTCTTGGACTGAACTTACGTAGTCATTCACTCAGGAATGCATATTAGTATCCTGTCAGTTGTATCTTTTTTCATTGATTTTAGTAGACCGAATGTGCAATACGTGCATTTATCTGTAATTAAACCCTGCGCACTAAGGACTGTATTTTAAGGGAATTACTATTATTACCCTAAATAATATCATACGCACATTTAGCTATTTAAGTATCTCTTCCTGTCATTTACCGGTACAGTTAATGTAACCATGCTAAATATTCACTTACCTGTTCATTTAACCAGTCTGTATATTAAGTAAACTATTATTACCCTCACTTATATCATACACACTTTTAGCTATTTAAGTATTTCTCTGCCATCGACCTGTATAGTATAGTTAACCATGCAAATACTCCTTATTTATCTATATCAACTTGCAATATATATAAAAAAAAACACTACTTGTCATAAAAATGTTATTCAGAGTGTTAAACCCCCTGTCATGCAGGACTATAGACCCCCACAGAAACTGACCTGCCCTCTCCTCACACCTCTCCCTGTTACTACAGTTTTTACCAATTGAATACACACTATTCTCTGAATAATACCCCAATACCCATAAACTGTTAACCATTTATCTCCAAAATCTTACACACACAGGGAAAAATGAAATTCTGGCCTAAAAACTATATACACTGCTCTCAAAATCATTAAATCGGGTCAGAATCATGCACACATACAGTTGAAGTCGGAAGTTTACATACACTTAGGTTGAAGTCATTAAAACTCATTTTTTAACCACTCCACCGATTTCATGTTAACAAACTATAGTTTTGGCAAGTAGGTTAGGACATCTACTTTGTGCATGACACAAGTAATTCTTCCAACAATTGTTTACAGACACATTATTTCACTTATAATTCACTATTCCAGGGGTCAGAAGTTTACGTACACTAAGTTGACTGTGCCTTTAAACAGCTTGGAAAATTCCAGAAAATGATGTCATGGCTTTAGAAGCTTCTGATAGGCTAATTGACATAATTTGAGTCAATTGACATCATGGGAAAATCTAAAGAAATCAGCCAAGACCTCAGAAAAGAAATTGTAGACCTCCACAAGTCTGGTTCATCCTTGGGAGCAACGCCTGAAGGTACTACGTTCATCTGTACAAACAATAGTATGCAAGTATAAACACCATGGGACCACACAACTGTCATACCGCTCAGGAAGGAGACGCGTTCTGTCCCCTAGAGATGAACGTACTTTGGTGCGAAAATCAATCCCAGAACAACAGCAAAGTACTTTGTGAAGATGCTGGAGGAAACCGGTACAAAAGTATCTATATCCACAGTAAAACGAGTCCTATATCGACATAACCTGAAAGGCCGCTCAGCAAGAAAGAAGCCACTGCTCCAAAACCGCCATAAAAAAGCCAGACTATGGTTTGCAACTGCACATGGGGATGAAACAAAATCCTATAGAAAATGTGTTGTCAGAACTGAAAAAGCCTGTGCGAGCAAGGAGGCCTACAAACCTGACTCAGTTACAAAATTCACCCAACTTATTGTGGGAAGCAATTTAAAGGCAATGCTACCAAATACTAAAAGCTGAAATAAATAATTCTCTCTACTATTATTCTGACATTTCACATTCTTAAAATAAAGTGTTGATCCTAACTGACCTAAGACAGGGAATGTCAGGAATTGTGAAAAACTGAGTTTAAATGTATTTGGCTAAGGTGTATGTAAACTTCCGACTTCAACTGTACATCATATCTGTTGCTCACACTGAGCATTAAGAAAACACTGTTTAGAAAAATAAAACTCTCATCAAAATGGGAGAGTCATGTAGGAAATAAAAAGAATCCACCAACACAGCCAGTAAAGAACTTTATTTCACATAAAGTATGATCCTGACCACCAAATAATTATGAATTGATTCATACAAAACACATGGTATTATCAAGCAACAAAAAAATTGGGCAAATTGTCCAGCCTGTCATGTTGATTTAGCCACAAGTTTTCATCCACCTCACAAATTATGTGTTCCCAGGCCAAGCAGCTGGGGAAAAGGTGCCTAGCATGGTGGATCCATCCTTGGCATGCCTCTGCAGTGATATCGCCGCAGGCCTCCTCCATTGCCTGGAGAAGACTCACTTGCTGATACGGATTCCGATCATACACCTTCCATTTCCAAGCTGATAAAAATTCCTCAATTGGATTGAGGAAGAGGGAATATAGTGGAAGGAAAATCATTTGGATCTGGGGGTGGTTGATGAACCATTCTTGGATTAGGGCTGCACGGTGGAAGCTCACACCTGTCCCATATGACAGCATGAGTAGTGTGGCCTGGGGCCCTATGTTGTCTCTCTGGGTGTGAGAAAAAAAGGTCATACACGGCATCAAGAAACACCAGAAGGAGTGCTGTGTTGTAAGGGCCAAGTGTGACATGGCGATGGACAACCCCCTGCTGACTGATAGCAGCACACATGGTGATGTTTCCACCCCTTTGGCCAGGGACCTCCACCCTTGCTCAGTGGCCAATGATGTTCCTTGCCCGGCGCCGCCTCTTGGTCAGATTGAATCCTGCCTTGTCGACATAGATGAACTCAATGTGGTCGTATTCTCTGACCATGTAGAAACAGTGGTTAGAACATGGTGCATTAGTGTACTTCCTGTACCTTTGTCTCTGCCGAGTGCACAATAGTACTGTAAACAGATTCATACTCACTTGCACATACAAGTAGCGCATCTCTTTCACACGATCGGAGTTCCTCAAATGGTACACAATATATTTGCTTCATGCTCATCCTGTGCCTTCTCAGCAAACGATCAATAGTCGATATTGAAACATTGTATGTTCTGTAACATCCCATTGTCCTTTCTAATCGCAGTCTAATCGCATTATTTGACAACATCATGTTGACTATTTCAGCCTCTTTTTCATGGGTGAAGAGACGGTTTCTCACAGCAGCAGGTGGTCTTCTCTCAACCCTGTATGCAAACAATGCAATGTCTTGTGCAAACATGCAGTACTCTTGTTGATATTTGAAAGCCAAATATTGTGCATGGTCAATTCATACCCACTCACCGGTTTGTAGTCCTGAATGTCCTGATGATTCCTGCCACAGTAAAGCGGCTCAAATTGGGTTGAACTCGCTGCCCAGCTTCCCGCATACTCATCCCATGGTTGATTACACTATCAACCAGTATGGCTCTTAATTTATTTGTAATATTCCCTTGCCTTCCTCGTCCTCATCGTCTTCCCCTACCTCTTCCCTTTTCTACTCTTTGTTGCTCCATTTTTCCTGTACAGTCATCCTTGTGTGCCCTTTTTTATATTCGACGGAACAGGGAGAACTGGGTGGACAATTTGGCTAATTGGGTTTGCACAGGTGAAGTGTGTTGTAGTGCATTATCACTTTGAGTTTGGTCTGGTGACTCATGTATTCTCACAAATGGCACAGGTGTTTTCTCGATGACAATTGCGCTCACACATTGAGAGTTGTGTGTAGTGTTTTGCAACATGAGTGAACTGGAATCGCAAATTGAGTAGAATGTGTGCTTGGTTCCTCAGAAATGGTTAATGGTTCTGGGATGTTAGCTTGAACTGTGTATGCTTTCGGTCACAGTGTATAAACAACTAGGAAAAACTGTAATCACACTTTTATTGTCCTCTGTTTGTCTGCTGTAAACGACAATGCATTAACTTTGCCCATGGTATCAGTTAACGCTTCTGCCTTACATGCTGACCACACCGCTTGCACGCATCAACGAGCGTTCTATTTGTGACACTCAACGTGCTGCAAGTCCTGCCTCTCCCATCTCCTCATTGGTTTTTAGGAGCGTATACCCACGTGGGTGAACTGAGGTCGGTGGTGGTAATGCACCTTTTTAAAGTTGGTTGCCAACTGCCATATAAAGTCAAAAGAAGAAAAAGAACCCTGAAGGAAGGAGGAGAGATGACTAGAAATTAATTTGGTTGACCGTTTTATCTGTGGATTAATTGTCAGAGGACCTTGTGCATTTCAGGTAAAATAACAACCAAATGTTTATATCCCAGGACAAATTAGCAAGCAACAGCAAGCTAGCTAGCTAAATAGGACAAATTAGCTAGCAACAGCTAGCTAGCTAAATTGCCATAAAGGTTTAATGCTTTCGACCTGTCCCCAAATGAATATAATTGGTTCAGAGTTTGTTTTGATATTTCAACCTGCGTGTCCTGATCGCATGATCCATGATGTAATTTTACAGGTAGCCTACTCCTGAATGTACAAAATATATTATAATGAACCTGTTACAGTATTTGTAAAATGCTTCACTACTTCTCAAGCACTTGATGGTGTGTGAAGGAGGTGTGACAGTTAAAGACAATAGGCCGATTATATGATGGAGTTCTCTCTCTACTCTTTACTCTCTACTCTTTTATTTATTATGGACATAATGAAAGGTCAGAGCTTACCCACCCTCCCTTTCCTGAGTCTAGGAGAACCCCCCCCCTCTCTCTCTCTCTCTCTCTATCTCTCTATATCTCTCTCTCTCTCTCTCTCTCTCTCTCTCTATACACTTTACGTTTATAGTTAGGTATTGCTGTTTTGATTAACAATTTATTTAGTGAAAGTTTATTTGTTGTTTGTCACATGGCTCAGATGCTCTCATAGTATTGCCTGGGGGGGCAAGGCTGGGGATATGGGGGGCTGTGGTTTTGGTTACTCCCAGAGGAGTTTTGGTTCTTCTTGACTCAGAGTGCTGAAATTTGGCATACATGCTCAGGTCTAGCTAACCCATGCTATATCTCAGACACCACTGGCCCAATTTTGACAAAACATGGGTGAATGTCTTACCATAGGGATCCGGCATTTACAAAATTACACTGATTGGCCCAAGATGGGCGGCACTATAGTAATCAGCTGTACGTACATCAGTCACACGCAATATCTCAGACACCACTGGCCCAATTTTGACAAAACTTCGGTGAATGATTCGTCTTACCATAGAGATCCATCATTTACAAAAGTACACTGATTGGCCCAAGATGGGCGCTGCATCATTCGTGGGGGACAACATGTTTACTTCTGTCATGTTTTTCATTAGATCTGAAAAACAAAAAAACCTATGAAAATATAGCTGGCTCAAAGACACCTGTGAAAGAGCTGATGCCTGAATTCCGGTGCTGATCTGCTGGTTATTTAGATCTGTCTCAGATTACCCACTTCCCCCTTTGCAACAGCATCTGGAGGCCCAGTTTTTATTTTTATGCGTCTTTGCTATTCAAGTTCTCGACTCAAATCAGATCAACTACCACTGTCCAATTTGAAAGAAGTTCTTATCTCTTTATATTATTTTGTTGCTCTATTGTCACAATTAAAAATGATAAACATATGATAAAGAACCACACTAGGAACACATATGATAATGAACCACACTAGGAACACATATGATAACGAACCACACTAGGAACACATATGATAACGAACCACACTAGGAACACGTATGATAACGAACCACACTAGGAACACATATGATAAAGAACCACACTAGGAACACATATGATAACGAACCACACTAGGAACACATATGATAAAGAACCACACTAGGAACACATATGATAAAGAACCACACTAGGAACACATATGATAATGAACCACACTAGGAACACATATGATAACGAACCACACTAGGAACACATATGATAACGAACCACACTAGGAACACATATGATAAAGAACCACACTAGGAACACATATGATAACGAACCACACTAGGAACACATATGATAATGAACCACACTAGGAACACATGTGATAACGAACCACACTAGGAACACATATGATAACGAACCACACTAGGAACACATATGATAACGAACCACACTAGGAACACATAATAACGAAGTCTGATAAGTCTAATGAGTGTAACTTGTCTGTCCCACTGAAAAGCAGCAGCCTGTACAATAGGGTTTTTTTCCCTTTTAGACCAAACGCAAATGCAAGTTCCTTTTAAAGCCTGTTGAATTGAGATGGATTTTCCCCAGCTGTTTCCCTAAAGTAACCTCTAATTGAGAGTGTAATGGCTGAATTATCATGGTCATGTTGATTCAAAACAAATGTACTTTTTGTATCCTGTCCTTGACCTTTCCTAAATGAGTCTATATAACACACTGTTGTTATTGGAATCTTAATATCACTAACTGAATTTGTGTTATAAGCATTTTAGAGAACCACATTCTCTAAAATTATTTAACTAGGCAAGTCAGTTAAGAACAAATTCTTATTTACAATGACGGCCTACCTACAGGGTCAGCCCCTGGAGCAAATTAGGGTTAAGTGCCTTGCTCAAGGACACATCGACAGGTTTTTCACCTGTCGGCTCGGTATTTGAAGCAGCGACCTTTTGGTTACCGGCCCAAAGCTCTAACCGCTAGGCTACCGGCCGCCCAAATGGCTTCTGCCAGTCAGCCAGCACAGCAGATGATGGCCCATCTAAACTACACCTAAACTATATAAAAAATAATTTCACGCATATAATAATAGTTGGTTATCCTAAAGACAAGATTAAATTGTTAATAGATTCAGATTAAGATCACTTTATTCATCAAATGTACACAAGGTCCAACTGAAATGTGACGTCTACTTTATCCAAATCCCTCAGAATGACACACATACATATACAGCAGAGGGCTGCCACACTGGGAACACGTGAAGAAGTTGCTAATAGTCTGATGGGTGAGAATATTAGGAATTCATAAATTGTCTTATGAAGAATCTGATTAACAGTGTAGCTTGGAATTCAAAGTTTCAATTTTGGAGTTTGAAGTTTTATTTGTCACATGCACAAGTACATTGAAACGTATAACTTGCAAGCCCTGCCCTGCCCATCAGTGCAGTATTACATATCAAAATAGTATAATAAAAAAAACATGAGAAATAAGAGAGGAAGCTATATACAGGGTCAGTGCCAATACCAAATGTACAATGTGCTGGGATACTGGAGTATTTGAGGTAGATATGTACATGTAGGCAGGGATTAGGAGAAAGTAACGGTTAGCAGGATAAATAATAATATTAAACAGTATGGCAGCAGCATAAATGGTGTGGGTGTTGGTGTGAGTGAGTGTATGTAAGAGTGAGTGAGTGAGTGAGTGTGTGTTGGTGTGAGTGAGTGTATGTAAGAGTGAGTGAGTGAGTGTGTGTTGGTGTGAGTGAGTGTATGTAAGAGTGAGTGAGTGTGTGTTGGTGTGAGTGTGTGTATGTAAGAGTGAGTGAGTGAGTGAGTGTGTGTGTGTGTGTGAGTGTGTGTATGTAAGTGTGAGTGTGTGTGTGGGTGTTGGTGTGAGTGTGTGTATGTAAGAGTGAGTGTGTGTGTGGGTGTTGGTGTGAGTGTGTGTATGTAAGAGTGAGTGAGTGAGTGAGTGAGTGTGTGTGTGTGTGTGTGTGTGTGTGTGTGTGTGTGGGTGTTGGTGTGAGTGAGTGTATGTAAGTGTGAGTGTGTGTTGGTGTGAGTGTATGTAAGTGTGTGTTGGTGTGAGTGTGTGTATGTAAGTGTGAGTGTGTGTTGGTGTGAGTGTATGTAAGTGTGTGTGTGGGTGTTTGTGAGTGTGTGTGAGTGTGTGGGTGTTGGTGTGAGTGTGTGTATGTAAGTGTGTGGGTGTTGGTGGGAGTGTGTGTATGTAAGTGTGAGTGTGTGTGTGTGTGGGTGTGAGTGGGGTTGTGTGTGGGTGTTGGTGTGAGTGTGTGTATGTAAGTGTGAGTGTGTGTACAGTATGTAAGTGTGTGTATGTACGTGTACAGTATGTAAGTGTGAGTGTGTGTATGTCAGTGTGGGTGGGTGTGGGTGTGAGTGTGTGTGTGTGGGTGTGGGTGTTGGTGTGAGTTTGTGTATGTCAGTGTGAGTGTGTGTACAGTATGTACGTGTACAGTATGTCAGTGTGAGTGTGTGTGTGTGGGTGTTGGTGTGAGTGAGTGAGCGTGAGTGTGTGTATGTCAGTGTGAGTGTGTGTACAGTATGTAAGTGTGTGTATGTACGTGTACAGTATGTAAGTGTGAGGGTGTGTATGTCAGTGTGAGTGTGTGTACATTATGTAAGTGTGTGTATGTACGTGTACAGTATGTATGTGTGAGTGTGTGGATAGTGTCAATGTCGGCGTAAAGGCGGATGGGTATAAATGTAAATAAGGCTGAAAAGTGACTGGTAGCAGGAATATATAAATACTTATGGTAATATACTAGTGGTAATATATTCATGTAAACAGGAGTAATAATGACCAGTAGCAGAATAAATGGATAGATACTTATGGTAATAGAAATTAATAATCAATGAGCAGTAGCGTAGTGGTAGTAATACATCTTGATACAGAGGCAAATTCTCCTCTAGTCACAAGCAGGTGAGACGTTTTGATGTCTATATATGTATAGTATCAGAAAGAGCAGATTCTGCAGTTTCTAAATCCTTGCTAAACAACTCTTAAAAATGACCCCTTGAGCTCTATTTTAAAATATAACTGCGATTCCATGTGCAACACTCAAACCACAGTAAAGTATTTAAACACAAAATATGCAATTTTCTTAAATTCATAATGTTCCTTAAATCATCACTGTATGTGTAATAAATCACTGTGTTTATTTCATGAAAATAACTCCAAATATATGTTTTATAATTTTTTTCCCTTCCTCCTTTTGCCATTGAAATGCTCTCTGATCGTGTGGGTGTGTTGATACAAATGTAAAGATATTTACATACATAGCCCTGATTGGCGGATAGTATCATCTGGACTCTAGACAAGAGCCTACCCTGCTTTACCCCTTAAAAGTAGGAGGATACATATGCAAATAAAAGATGACTGGTCATTGGTCAGATTAATCAGATTGTGAAATCCAGGCATTTTTTTCAAACAGCCCTTACACAAAAAGGGCATTGTCATAATTTTCACAATTTCAGAGTGTGGAAGTATCATAAAAAAAGACAAGAATCATGTTTATAAGACCTGCCCATCTTTGTGATGGTATTTATTTAATGGATTTTAACACTTGAATTGTTGTGTTTTAGTGGCTTTTTGTTTGGAGGCTACAGTTACTTAAACTAATGAAAATACTATTGTTCTCTTTGAAATACATTTTTATTTCGTATTATAATGTTACCTAATACCTTCATAAACACAACCAAAATATTATTTTTGCAATAAAATATATTAAATGTATTTATTAGACTGTTAGAATGTTAACGTCCAAATTACTCGCCATTGGTTCGAAGGGGGGTCCCTCAAGGCCAGGCTTTTCTAGTGTTAAGGTTTCCTCTCCTTTGGCTCCTGACAGAAACTGGAGGAGGCAGCAGCCACAGCGACTCTGGAGGAGCAGAGGAGAAAGCAGACCCAGACTGACCTGCAGGACCGCTACAGAACGGACATGGAGAGAGAGAAAATGGTAACCAACCACAAAGCTACACTCTAGCTCTGTTCCAGGAAGTGCATACTCAGAATCACGGCAACAACGTATTTTCAATTAGACTTCTCTCATGACTTTGAATCATTGCGTTTGATGAATAACAAAGTATTATTACTATTACTATTACTCACAGTATGGGAAAATCTACACTAAACAGCATTGTATGTCACATGCACAGCACATGCTACTTTGTACTTTGGTCGTGTGTGCGCGTGTGTCTTTGCATTCATGTCTGTGCGTCTGTGCGTCAGGTGCGTCAGCAGATGGAGGAGCAGGTGGCCCAGAAGTCCAGTGAGTTGGAGCAGTACCTGCAGCGTATCAAGGATCTGGAGGATATGTACCACCTCCTGGAGGATGCACTAGAGGAGGAGAGACAGGCCAGGCAGATTGAGGAGACCATGCGCAAACTACAGACCAGGTTAGACACAACACACACATAACACACACTTGACACACTCATAGATAGTAGCCTTACACTGAGTGTACAAAACATTATAGAGTTGCAACCCCTTTTGCCTTCAGAACAGCCTCAATTCGTTGGGACATGGACTCTACAAGGTGTCGAAAGCACTCCACAGGGATGCTGGCCCATATTGACTCCATTGCATCCCACAGTTGTGTCAAGTTGGCTGTATGTCCTTTGGGTGGTAGAGCATTCTTGATACACACGGGAAACTATTTAGCGTGAAAAATCCAGCAACGTTACAGTTCTTGACATACTCAAACCGTTGCGCCTGGCACCTACTACCATACCCCGTTCAAAGGCTCTTAAATCTTTTAGCTTTCCCATTCACGCTCTGAATGGCACACATACTCAGTCCATGTCTCAATTGTCTCAAGGCTTAAAAATCCTTCTTTAACCTGTCTCCTCCCCTTCATCTACACTGACTGAAATGGATTTAACAAGTGACCTCAATAAGGGATCGTAGCTTTCACCTGGATTCACCTGGTCAGTCTATTTCATGTTCCTAGTGTTTTATACACTCAGTTTACGTGCACTGGTTAAAGGTAGTACACTATATAGGGAAAAGGGTGCCATGTGGGACACAACATCACACGTCACACACAGATGTAGTGTACATTATCGCATAAAAACAGTTGTGTATCGGTAAGCTGTGTATAGATGTTAATGTTCACATCCCAGGTGTCTGCAGCCAGCATTTGTTTGAGTGTCTGTCTGTGATTGGTTCATGTGGTGTGTCTGTTCCTGCATGTACCCAGGCTTCTGGAGGAGGAGTCAGCCAAGCGGGCAGAGCTGGAGCAGATCCACCTGGAGCAGCAGAGGGCCATCTCCCAGAGCCAGGCTGAGAAGCAGGAGCTGGAGAGCGAGCGGCTGGCCAAGGAGACGGCCCTGCAGGCAGCCATGCTGCAGCTGGAGAGTCTTGAGAGAGAGAGGCACAGAGCGCTGGAGAAGTATGAGGTCAGAGAACACCCTGTCTGTGTTTCAATATGGCTGCTAGTAGGGACCATGTCCCTTATTAATACTTCACTTTAAGTAAGGTGTTACCAGGCCATTTCATAAACAAGATTACATTTTCTGGGGCAGGAAGTACTTCCTTTAGACCTATATGTCTTTATCTTGTGTTGTTGCTGGAAGCTGTAAGTCTGTCTGTGAGCAACCACTGGTCTTTATTCAGCTGAAGATAGTGTTGTGTCAGTGGAAGGCAGCCTGACATTTGAACCAGAAACAGACAGTCCGTCCCTGACCATCACCCTGACAGTATGCACAACTGACCGCAACCGTCTAAAGTGGTTTGGCACCAAACTAGGCTTCTTCTCGAAATACTCCTCTGTCAACTGTTGACACAACACAAAACCATCATAGAGGTCTCTTCTTGCACTCTGTTGCCATCTAGTGGTGATTTCACTGAGAACTCTCTACTTCAAGAACAACAGCATAATTTATGTATTACTTAAAGGGACTTGCCATCATTGAGATATATGGATAAACCATGTGTGTGTGTTTGTGTTACAGGAGGTGAGAATGAAACTGGAGCAGGCAGCTAATAAGACCAAGAGCTGGAAGGACAAGGTGGCCAAACACGAGGGACTGGTCTGTCTCATCCAGCCAGGTAAGTAAGAATGAGAGAGGCCTACATCACTGTGGTAGAATGTCCTCCAATTCATATTCATGTTCTGTTCTGTTCTCCTCTCCATACTCATATTACAATGTTGTTGATGTCTTTTGTTCTATTGATCTATTGTTTCGATACAGTCTGTGATGTTTTCTTCCTCCCTCTGTCTGTGTCTGTCTGTAAAGGTGATAAAGGACCACAGAGGATTACTAACTGGGGCCCAGCCTTCACAGACACTGAGCTGGAGATGAGGAAGAAGTCCTGGCAGGAGAGGAAGAACCACAACCAGCCAGCTTAGTAGACTAGAGACGGTGCTTCTGACCTGATGGTCCAGACATCTTACTGTGATCTTGTAGCATCAGGATACTGTTGTCTTATTGTTGTTGAGAATTAACTGATGTGTACGGTTGCAAAATTCCCGAAACTTTCACAAAATGTACAGGATTTCCAGAAATCCTGATTATTGGAGTCTGGATTTCCTGCTTTTTTTCTCCTCATTCTGGGAATCATCTAACCAGGATATCTGGAATTTTGCAACCCTACTAATGTGCCAATGCTTTGACATTACAAGTGTTTCACCATTCTGTGGTCTGATAAGTCTTTAACCATGAAATAGAGCTATAGATATTCAGTGAATAATTGTTCAACTTAAAAATAAAATAGTGTAATGTGAAGGTAATAAGATTAAAGTAATAAGATGTTTTATATTTAAAATGCCAACGCATAAGTAGCGCATCTTATAAAATATATTTAAATACATTTCTTTATGTTGTTGCTGTCTGTTTTAATGGATGAGGGATGTGAGAATTATATGTTAGAATAGGCGGGTAGTGAACGGGGTAGGTTAGATAAACTATATGCATAAAATAAATATGGCATGTATATATGGCTCTGGGTTAGATATGCTCAGCCTCCATATATATTGGATACATTTAAATTTTTTTCCTGGTTCGCTGGCAGTTCTATATGTTCTACGTCTGTGTGGTGTTGTGTGTGGGATCCCTAATTAGAGGCAGCTAAATGCATTGTCTCTAATTAGGGATCCTACTTATATGTGTATGTCCCACTCCATAGGCGTGGTTCATTGTCTAATTGTCCGTGATCGAAGTAAGTGTGTTTTCCTTAGTATATGTATCTTTGTTGTTTTGTATATTTCACGTCAAGTATAGTTAAATACTTAAATAAACGATGTCGAACTATCGCTGCGCTGCGCCTTGGTCTCTCACCGTCCCGACTCGTGACATTCGCCTGTGGGAACTTTGAGTAATATTCCTATGAAATACTTAGCCGATGCCCTCTTGTGGTTTCATGAGTTAAAGCATCTGTTGGCTCTGCCGTAACTCACAGTAATATTATGCTGTGGTGGGCTGGGAGTTACTGTAGATACCTGGAACTGCTTGAGTCCATAGCTATAGTACCCCTTGTGTTGTTGTAGTCAGGTAAAGTTACATTTAATTAAACATAGGCGAGTGTGAGCTGAGCTCTGTGCTTGTGTGTAATAGTGAATGTTGATGCAGTGAGAACTCCTGAGATCTGACTGCAGAGGGGGAACTGCTGGGCTCTAGTGTTTCTCTGCAGGCTCTGAGCTGGGTTCCATTCTCTCTGGGGAACCAGGGCCCTGGACTGGGATCCATTCTCTCTGGGGAACCAGGACCCTGGACTGGGATCCATTCTCTCTCTCTTGGGGCACCAGGTCCTGCTTAACTTCACTCTGCACGACATCTCAGCCGGGTGCTGCAGATTGCTGTAATGGATATTCTGCAGAGCTTCGAAGAGCTGGCCTGGCCATCTGTCTGTCTGAATCTGTCCTGGCAGGACGAGGTCCAGATCTCTCTCTCTCTCTGAGCCAGCCTGACCAAACCACCCAACCATGTAAGACTGATACTGACACCCCTCCTCATTCATAAAACTGTGGTTTTCATTACAATAACGTCCTACTTTGTGTCATGTCGAAACAAATCCTGCTTTTGATTTGCTAAGTTGTGTTTGTGTGTGTGTGTGTGTGTGTGTGTGTGAGCATGTTCTCCTCACATCTGGAGCTCACTAGGTCTATGTAATCTAGATCTTGTAGAAGAATAGTCAGTCGTGACTAAGTTGGAGTATGAGGAGATCTTTGCAGACTGCTACCAGCCCTTTTCCTTTATGAGAGCTTGGACAAACAATTATGATGGTTAATAAATGCTACAGCACGGGCAGGCCCGCTCTCACACCCCCTCACGCCCAGACCCACGCTCTTGTCCATCCTGCTCGGGTTGCACTATGCACTGACTTCACAGAGCGGTCTGGTCAGAGGGCTCGGCCTGGGCGGCTGCAGATCAAAGCCATGCCGATGGGAGGAGACAGGAGACCTGGCTGCTTGGAGTGTGGAACCACAGGCCTGTCTGTCAGGATGGAGAAACACGGCAAGCAAACATCACAACAGCCTCATCACACTGTCACGACAGCCATGGTGCAGCATGATACACAGAGTAAATAATTGTCATAAAACATGATTTCTCCCTTTAGGCGTTTCTTCTCTTCAGCAATGTCTCAAGGATTAAACATCTTAGTATAGTATAACTAAGCCCTTTGAAGAACATAAATACAAGTAAGCATACCTGAAGCAACACAATCTCTCCATGTAAACAAAGAGCTGGGCAGGCTTAAACAAAAACACATGCGACATACGTGATTCTATTGTAGCTCTATTGTTGATGCGCCAGTATTTGGGCATTCCAGCCTTTTTTCTATGCTGAATATATATTTTTCCGTTCAAATGTTTTATTTAATTGTGGAGAAGTCTGCTGTTTTGCAGGGATGTGAAGTGACTTCCAACCTTGCTGACAGACCTGAGACTGTGAGACCTGAGAACACTAGGCTCCACACCTCACCTACAGTCAACCAGTAGAAGTTTGAGGAATGAAAATAACTAGTTCGAATCATACTACATTTACATTTTAGACATTTTAGCAGACGCTCTTATCCAAAGCGACTTACAGTTATACTCTCTGTCAAATTAAATGCATGTTTTGTCTTTGATGAGGAAAATTATATGAGTTGAGAATGAGGTCTTTGGGAACTGTTATAGGAGGAATTTTAACAGGAACGACTTCCAATCCTGGAAGGACCTTGTTCTCGGGGTGTTGTTTCTTGGTGTCCTGGATTGTCCTGAGCAACACTGTCAGTAAGGGTGTCTGCCAACTCTAAAGCCACAACCCTCAAGACTGAGCATTCAATCCACCACTTCCTGTTTACTAGCTCTGACAAATGGCCCAGTGCCAGTCCTCCTCCATCTCTTCTTCTTCCCTCTCTCTCCTCCTCCCCAAGAACTTAATTTGTCTCTCTCCACTGCCACCCATTGTCCTCCTCCTCCGCTCTCACTCTTCATCATCCTCCTTTCCCTCTTTCCATTCTCTCTCTCCTCCTCCATAAGAAGTGCATTAGTCTCTGTCTCCAGTTTGCTCTCCTCCCTCTTCCATTTCCTCAATGAAAGAACCACAAATAAGGTGGTTGAGGGTTTTCAATCAGCTCTTTAATTGCATCTTGTCCTGAGCCAATTACCCCTGTGTGAAAAGTAACTAATTGACCTAGATCATTTGTGTGACCTAACAGGAAGGGGCGTGAAGACCGGTGATGAGCAGGTGCACAAGGTGTGGGAACGGTTGAATGAAACGGTTTATTAGGTTGAAATTAATTTTTGCTGCATCAACATTAAAGTAAAGTGGTTGTAAAGAGTGTGAGTTGCATACATTTGTCTAGTCAGGGCTGGCCCTAGCCTTTTGGGGACCCTAAGCTAAATTTGGTTTGGAAATCAGAGGGGGCACGAAGTACGTGAGGGTGTCTGGGGGTGATTCTGTCCGGAAGTAGGAGACTTTTGCATTTTTTAAAACACCTGAAATAGCTTTTTCCTGCCATCTAGAGCTATAATCATTATGCTTAATTATATGTAAAAATAAATATGTTTATTTGTCTTACTAAATATTCATCTCTGCTAAAATCTGGGTAAAAGATTGAAAGGAATGTGAGTCTTATTCAGTACATTTAATAATTGCTTGCTTTTCCAAAGTCTACAAACCTTGCAAGCAGGCATGTAAGCTAAGATAGGTAGACATTAGATAAACTAGCTACTCTAACTTGATTGATAGCCTGAAATGACTTCTTGGTACAGGCAGCTGTAGGTATGAGGTTGGGGGATTGGGAGCTTATCTGGGCTAAAGCAAACTTAATATAATTGCTAGGTGGCTAGTAGTATTACAGAGAAACAACAACAACAAATTAAACACATTATTTATTTTTAAACAGGACAAATCTGAGGGGGCAGGTGCCCATGTGCTCACTATGGGCATGATGCCTCTGCTGGCTCTCATCACTCTTTATCAGTGTCATCACCCTGCTTTCTGGGTGATAAGAGCCAGAGCAGGTTCTGTGGTTCTGCTGTGGGTCTGTGGTTCTCCTCTCCCAGCATGTTGCTGTGTCCTGCACATGTACCAGATGTAGTATTGCTAGCTGGTTAGCCGAGAGTACAAGTACTGTTGCCCTTGCTAAATCAAGACCATTGTTACCACACACAGGAATGACTGTATCCCATAACGACCATGATAAACTCTCAGTTCTGTGTGTCTCTGGCACTGACTCCTTTTGCATGCACTCCAAAGCCTCTCTTCTGAGTGCGTCACCTCAGCTTTGTTCCCATGCCAGACGAAATAAATAAATGAGACCAAACACAGAGAGTAAACATATAATGAGAGTCATATGATTATGTGACAGTGATGTCGTTAGGGGGCAGTGATACAGCCCAGAATGTGATGCACAGCCAGCTGGGAGAGGCTGGTTTAACAGGAAGAGAGCAATGACCATAGGAGGAGAGGGGAAGAGAGATTGTGAGCCTTGACGCTGTGGAGCTGCCAGCAGAGCTTGTTCTGGTGTCCAAAGGGACAGAAGAGCACCACCTCCCTCACAGCTAATATTAACCCCCTATCTCCCCCACACCCAGGGTGGTGTTCACTGTGTCTGGGACCTGATCTGGGACCAGGCCACACAGACTAGAGACTTCCACATGATCTGCCTGGAGGAGAGCAGACAAGGGAAACTGAACATGGTTGTTTATGTGAGCCCAAGCTGCAGTACATTCTCCTAACTCTAACTCCACATGTGTGAATGACATCTCTGTTTGGCAGAGCTATGCCAGATCCTTTGTCTCCTCCCTGATCTTCATCCCAGATTTTTTTAAACATCTCATTTCAGACCAGAGGGTATTTGTACTTATCTGGACCTTTCAAAGCAGGACTGTGATCAGTCATATGCTGGAGTAGAGAAAGACAACCTGTCATGTCTCAGGTAATGTCCTTCCACATCAATAGTTCTCACTGCTGAGACTTGAATGCTTCAGCACCCCCTACAACTCAACCACACACACAGAACCCACAGTCATTAAGAAAACCATACTGTGGAGTCATTTGGTCCCATGCTAACGTGGTATAATGCTTAAAGTGCAGGACTATTAGCCAGATAGTTTGGAACTAACAACAACCACTATTGTGATATAGCTTCTTATACACTGCCACTGCTGCCACAATCAAGACCTTCTCAAATTCCAAATGGGTATTTTACAAGAATGAAATAGTATAACCAAACATTTACACAGAGGGATTTGAGGCCTCCTCTCTGTGGGTTTTTTTTCGCCACTGTCACCATCTGCTTCTGCTTACCAGTACATTTACAGTTTCTCACCCATTTCAAGACTGCCTCCTAGTCCTATATAATACATCTGCTGTTAAAGACTACAGGGTTTATTTGTACCCTGCGGTCCAATTTGTTTGGTATTCATTTATATCACTGAGCACAGAACTAAGTCAAAGCCTCTACGCCCCTGTTAGACCTTCAATACATGACCTGTAGGCCACTGGGGACAGGCCCTTATTAGCTACATAAAGAAATTTACTTTATTGAGCATAGATTTCTCTGGTTCAACAAAGCCAACATTTACCACAGAGCTAGAGTGGTTGATTGTCTGTATATGTCCTTCCTGTTGCAGCAAGAGAGAGGGGGTGGGGGTTGTATGGTACATCTGATTAGGCTATGGTCCTGGGGAGAAGGACGCTCACTGCTCCTCTCCTTCATTGAATTAAAGTGGAGTGATTAGCCAGAAGAGCCTGGTGCTGTGTGGACACAGAGCAGGGCTTGGCTTCAGGCCAGCCGCTAAACTGCCCCTTCAGGCCAGCCTAAATCAGTATTGCCTCCCTGCCTTTTGTCTGCTCTCACTTCGCTCTTTAAACTCTGGAGAGAGAATTTTAAACATCTGGTTTCAATTACTTGCTTTTGTTTTCTGTCAGGTTGTCTTATCTACAGTGTTTAGAGCAGTGTGCCCCATCATACTGCACGTTCCAATGCACATTTTAATGTCCACACTAGAACGTAGGATACTCCATCCCCATACTCCTGGTTTATTGCTCCAAAGCCGTTCTCTATAGTAACCAGTGAGTTACTGTAAGTGTGTGAATTATGAGGCTCTTTCTCTCACTCCGAGTCAGGAACCAGAGGAGAAGCAGAGAACAACAGTAATCTCCTGGTCCGTCCCTGGAGGTCACGGGGGTCAAGGCCGTTCAGAGAGGCATTCCGCCTCTCTGCTCGATTAAACCCCACTGATCACTGCACACACAGAAAGTGAGACCTCAGCACCAACCAGCCAACCGGCCAGGCAGTCAGCCAGGCCACGGTGCTACTGTACTGTTGGTTCAGCACCAGTCCAGTCCCTCTCCCAGTCTCCCTCTCAAGTCTCCCTACACATCTCTGAGTGGCTTGTTTTAATCACCTCATTCCATTTGATGTGTAGTCCACTCCCCGCTCTTAACCACTTCCAGTCTGTTAATGTATGTGTATTTTGGTCACAACTCACAAGCCTTAATCATCAATGGATCATGGTCCACACCAGCGGATGGCCAGGCAGGGTGCTTGGGTTCCAGATGAAGTCTTAATCATGTCAAAGCTCTTCCAGCGCCTGCTGGGAGTCTCGGCTCTGTTCTATTCTGTCTCCGGGCCGGCTGCTGGGAGCACCTGTGGGAGCAGGGGAACTGTCCTCTCCATCCTCCTCAAAAGTTGAAAGCCTCCAACATCGAATAAATCAGAGGAGCGTGCAGGCACACACACACACACACACACACACACACACACACACACACACACACACACACACACACACACACACACACAGTATGGTGTGGGTAATCTAAGTGAACCATTAGACCAGACCCTCTCTCTTTTATTATAACATCGATGTTTCTGGAAGATGATAACCACATCCAGATCACAGTGTACCCAAAACCGCAACAGGGACCAACAGCAGAGTGGCTTAGCGTCATTCCACTTCTAGTGCGCCATGAACAACATCCATTTCATCACATGAACAGGTTTTTGGCTGCATGCAAATATGCTTAGGACCCCTGTCAAACTCCATACATGTGCAGAGGAGAAGTATCAATAAATCACTGTTAGGAACAAAGGCCTGGAGACAGCTGGGAGTCATGGGGCTGAAAAACAGCAGGACGAGGAAGGAAAGTATGTCTGTAAATCGTTAAATTGTACTAAAGAAATCAGTTCCACTGGCAGCAGGATCAACCCCCTGGACATTATTAGAAGCAGAAAATCAACACGATAAGGAATTAGAGTTTTTGCAGTTAGAAGTTCATTAAACAACTGGAGTTGATGCCCCTGTTCTTTTACAAGTCCTTGCCTTGTCCCAGTGCTGTAAAGCAGGGTTTCCCAAACTCAGTTCTGGGCCCCCCCTGGGTGCACGTTTTGGTTTTTGCCCTAGCATTACACAGCTGATTCAAATAATCAAAGCTTGATAATGAGGTGGTTATTTTAATCAGCTGGGTGGTGTTAGGGAAAAAAACAAAACGTGCACCTTGGGGGCCCAGGACTGAGTTTGTAAAACCCTGCTGTAAAGGACGCATGTGAAATAAAGCACGTATGGTGCCTCAACCTCAGGTCATGCATAAATGTAACAATGAGGCCCAATAAAGAACAATTGGGTCAGAGTGAGCTCAGTTTGAGAGGTTGAGCGATTCTAATTGCTTCTGTACAGTACAGACAATCTTATCAAATACAGATTTATCTGAAAACAAAATGTTTGTCCAAAGTTTGTCCAGGTACGTTTTTATTTTTGCCAATGCCTACAACTAATTCCCCATTAGTTTACATAAGGAACTGTGAGAAAAGCATATTTCCATTATTTGTTTTATTTTTAACATCCAACTGTGATAAATCACCTGTGTGATATTGTGTCGGGTCTGTCAGGTGTTTACTGCTGCAATGGAGTCAGGAGAAAACTATCTTCCAGTGTTTCTAAGGTGACACTGACACAATACAAATAGACAAACAGACTGCTATGAGTTACTGCAACCAATACAAGACAAAGGGGGATAACAGCCTCCAGCCCAGGCCCTGCTTGCTTCACACATCCCAACTGCTGTATGTCATCCCATGATAGTTCTGGATGGAGCTGTTGCTATAGCAGTATATAAATGGCATAAATAAGTATAAATGAAATATCTGTCTGAAGTGACTGTGGAAAGCTGTTTACTTTTTTCCATGTCCATCCCAATAATATTATGTATTTCCCAACTTGATCCAGAGATGGTGTTTGTCAGAGTGTTCTTTTTCTGGTGATGTGGAACCATGGACTAGGGGATTAGGGAAGGCATACATTCCTTTCAACCGTCAGAGAACCATTACTAAAGAGGGTCTGACAGAAATGACACAGAGCAGTGTCCAGTTTACGCAAAAAAAAAGGAATAATAAATAAAGACCTGGAAGATGTATCCCCATCCTTTGATTCAGCTAGCTGGGGTATTGTCAAAGTATTATCTCATACTGCATACAGTACATTGCAGGACTGGACTGGACTGTTTCACCCAGGAAATATGACAGTAAGCTAAAAACAATGTTGTGTATGTGGCCTCAGCCTGCAATGAAAAACACATGTATACTGGTTTAAATATATTCAGATAGACAAACACCAAATAAAACCCAAAACCAAAGTAAACCAAGAGAGGAGCTCCATTCCGTGGGAACATGAGTAAGCATGGGCTCTGTGGTCATCATAATGAACTAGAGACTGCAGTTTCTACCATCGCTGTTCTCTGCGGTTCTTTAATAATGTTTCTTTATATATTTTATACATTTATTTGATTCTAGTGGGAACGTAACAAAAGGAGACTAGAGAAGCAGTTCCATTCAGTGTGTTAGGCAAGTGGAATGGGAGTCTGAAGGAAAGATTTGTTTGTGGTGAATAAAACCATCTGTTGCAATTGACTGGTGGCCAACAAATCCACTAGAGAAAAATATACAGAGAGGCTGGATAGAAGACAACTAAACACAGCATTATCTAACATCACCACTGACACTGACTGACCACTGGCCCTTTAGGCTGATCACTGGGGTGACTGGTGGTCTGCTTTGCCCGGTCAGTGTAGTAACCATAACCCTTACTCTCTTAAGAGATATACTGTAGATCAACTTTGCAAGTCACTCTCCTTGAAAACGGTCCAGATTTCAGAACAATCCCAGCACTGCAGCACAAAAAAATTATAATGCACAACATTTGACATTTTCCCTCATGCAGACAAATATGATATTGCATTGCATCTCCTAAATGATTTGTCAAGTGAATGTCAACAGTTCATGATTTACTCAATGAGCAATCAAATGTGTCTACTAGTCATCTAAATGTGTGATTATATCATATTTTTCTAACTGAATCTGAAAATAATAAAGTAGCTTGTGTTGTGTAAACATATTAAAGATGTCTCTTACAAAGTTCCTTCAGTGACAACAGGTTCTCTGTTTTAGGATGATTGAATTTAAAGCAATGAAATCTAATTAGGAAAACAGTGGGAGCTTTATGGAACTGGAGAGTGACCTAGTTATTTCAGCTTTGATTTAGAATTACAAAAATATTTTACAGATACAGGACAGTATTTTTATCGATTGTGATTTTAAAAAAATACGATGTTTTAAGATTTTTTTGGGACTTCATATAACTTCAGTATATGAGTGCATACGACATGCAGATAAACCTGAGTAAAAAGTCAAAACACGAATCTTCTGGACACTGATTAAAGAGTGGGCCTATATCAACAATGTATGGGGTGAATTTAAATGGGAATGTTAATTTCAGCAATCAGTAAATGTGTTATGCTACATCTTGTCCTTGATGAAAGAGAGCGTGGAGAATAGGAAACAATCAGTCAAACGATTTCCTCTAAATTGGTTCTGCTCTTTACATAGAACATTGACCTCTTCCCACACATATGTATTTCCTAAATCCAAATAAACGAAAGCACTAGTGTGTAGGGAGGAGAGGATGAGAGAAAGACGGGTATGTTCTACTACTGTGTCTTAAATGTTTCCTTTTCAGCAAAGTAGTGAGAGGAATCGCGCTCATCACGACGCATGTCTATAAACCCGCCCAGAATCGCTCGAGGGGGTCTGATTCAGTTCGCAACAGTTGGGACAGGACTCGGACGCATTACAGTGCCGCGCGAGGAAGTTTTCAGTGCAGTAATTAATGTGCAGGGTCTGGCGTATTTGACCTCTGAGTATAATTATGATATATGTTCGCTTTAAATCAGTACATGTGCGACATTGATAAATTAAAACATTAAACTGTTTTGCAGAAGTCCAGCGTCTTCGTTCTCGAGGAATCAAGAAAATATATTAAAAAAAGGCTGTCACGGAGCTCGCCAGGGACATGGGTCAGCTTTGCGCTGCGACACTCTTACCATTTGGTGCCATCTGCGTTGTTTTTATTTGGGATTGTGGTGCCAGTTCTTTAATAAAAACAAGATTTGCAGTGCTCACTTCAGGGTAAGTTGGTAGTCCGCGCATTTGTGACGGAACGTTGTAGATATCAGTCTGTTATTTCCTATCAGAGAATGAAATAAAATATGCGACACCTGATCAAAGCTTAATAAAAATGCATGCACATTCAAATGAAGGATTGGTAGGGAATGAATACAACTGTCCGGTAACTTGCTATCCTGTTGGACATGGTGATGTTTGCAATATTTATGTGTGTAAGAGACAATAAAAACAACATTTTGCTTGTGAAAAACGTCGACAATCAGTCAAAGACCAGCAAGTTGCTCCACATATCAAGCCTTCCTACCCAATGATCCGTGCGTCCGCGAGTAAAAGGCGGTGGGGATGTGATGGGGATATCGAATTAGATCATGCAAATACAGAGGAGTAGTTATCGATATCACTCAGTTGCATGCCAACTGTAAATTCTGCCCATAACGTGACATAGGTGGTTAAGTTGCGCACAAAGGTCAGGACCAGGGAGAGGGAGTTAGGTTACATGCAAACGTTTGAATGAAGGGGGCAAAGTATAGACCGGAATAACTTTGGAGAATCGAATTTTGCTCAGAAATGATCATTGAATTCCGTGATATTACCTCTTAGTTCAGCATTCCAGTTGTAAACAATTTCATGATATTATTATTATTATTTATTTTTATTTTTTTCAAGAAAATGTCTTTGTGATAGACATCTGTATTTTCAGATGAGTTATTTTGTTTCTTAATCCTGGTCCTGGGGACCAAGAGTTGCACATTTTAGTTTTTTGCCTAAGAAAAACACACCTGCTTCAAATCATCCAAAGCTTGATGATAAATGCACCTCTTTGCAGGGTTATTTAACTAACTTTTTGATTACAAAGAATGCAATCATATGCTGACCACTGTATGGCACAATACATTTTATTTATACTTTCATGTTCATGTTGAAATATTCTTACAGCTTCACATACAATCGTTGCTGCCATATAATTGTGATGATGTATTGTAGCATGATGTACTACAGTAACCATAATGCTTTAGCTGCTTTGATAGGGAATTTCCAGTATGAAATAACTACCAATTTAATTTAGTAACTCTCTCTTTAATACCACTCCTATTACGATAGTAACAACATTGTTACCTGGAGCTAGGGGCTCTCAGTAACCATTACACTGTTATCTCTCTTGTCTCCTTTCTCGTGGCTTTGTAAAGGGAGGAGTGTCCGGAGAACAAGGTAGTGACAGTGGAGTACCCCTGTATTACAGCAAGGGGTACAGATGGCACCTGTCTCAGGTAAGAGTGTCCCATCCTTTAAAAAGAAAAGGAGAGCCACACTATAGGACAGGGTTTCCCAAAGGGGTGCAAGTAAGGGGTGCACGTTTTGGGTGATTGCCTCAGCACTACACGCCGGATTCAAATAATCAACTAATCATCAAGCTTTGATTATTTGAATCAGCTGTGTAGTTTTGGGGCATAAAACAAAACGTGCACCTCTTGGGGTCAGAGTTTGGGAAACCCTGCTCTAGGAGCTCAGATGTAATAATTGAATACCAATGTTTTGACAGCCAAGCTGTCTTCATCAGGGTATAATGACAAACACTGCGGGTCACTAGTTTATATAGAGAAGGGACGAAATAGGGTGGTTCGCTTCCAAAAAATGTCCCATCCATCATCCTCACAACCATCCACCATATGAATTGTCCTTAGAATCGCACCACTCTACCAATATTCTCCACACACACACACACACACGCATGTACACACACACACACACACACACACACATAAGAAACCCCCAGTCTGCAGGTCTGGTTTAAGTCCGGAGCATATGATCTGTGTACTGTCAAGGTTATAGAACAGCAATAGAAGTTGTCTCATTTGATTCTTGGCTCCAGACGAGATGTGTGTGGTGGTGGTGGAGTTTCCCAGGGAAGCGTGGTATGGCATGCCTCAGGCTGTGGAAATATCATTTTGATGACCAAGCTTGAAAATTATTCTGTTTGGTCTGCCTAACTGTGCAAGCAGAGTGAGTTAACCATATAACTCAGTGAGTCCGGTCACTCTGCAGGCTTTCCCATGTTTCCACCTCTGGGGTTGGGGTTAGCACAATTAAAAATCAAATCAAATCACACTGAGCTGTGGTGTCGGACAGCAAACCCACACAGCCACTCTACTAGAAACAAAGAGCCAATGAGATGCTTCCTCCCCTCCATGGTGGTTTTCACTCCAATGAGGATAAATCAGAAAGAATCAACACACCGGCATTGTTTTTGGTCTCTGTCTTAGGTGGAGGTCAGTGCAGATGATGCCAACTCAAACACTCTCTCTCTCTCTCTCTCTCTCTCTCTCTCTCTCTCTCTCTCTCTCTCTCTCTCTCTCTCTCTCTCTCTCTCTCTCTCTCTCTCTCTCTCTCTCTCTCTCTCAGGGAGTTGGCAGCTGTGTTGTCTCCTGGCAGGGTAGAGAAGATTTGTAATGATGATGGGAGGAAGGTGTTTATTTACTGAGTAAAGCTCCTCCCGCATTAAGCACTCTCAGCTCTGTGTCTCTGTGATGGTGATAAACCAATAAACACTCTTCCCCAGATTACTGTGTTGCTCTGCTTTAAACACCTGGCTCATGGCTCATTGGTCGGGAGAAGACACTTATAAACAGCATGCTATATTGTTTGGGTTAGGGCGCATTGTGAAACCTCAGAGCTGCTCCCAGTCTGTCTCTATAGCAGAGAGACTGGTGACAGGGCGGCACATGGATGGCTATTCCATCATGTTGTCTGGACACAGGATGTGCTAAAATAACTGATTATATAGATCCAGACTGTAAATCTGTCTCTCTACACCAGTGATATATGATTGGAAGGATGAAGAGAGGTATGTTGGGATTCGGGTATAGCAGGTTAAGGGTCTGTTTCCACGTCTGTTTTCACTTCCCTGCTAGTCCAAACTGTTGTTGTAATACAGTGGTAAGACTGGTCCCCCAGGGAAGAGGGAAAGTATTTGGGGATGTGGTATAGCGACCCTCCACCTACACACACACACACACACACACACACTCATCCACGGGCCAGAACGTGTGGTCAGAGAGGGAGAGAAAAGCTATTTACTAGCTAGGCGACAGATTTTCATGCGAATATTCTAAAATCCGTGATGTTATAGTGATGACATCAGATTTTCAACTCTGTTGCGTTAAATAACAAATGTGCCTACTCTGGTCTTGGCACATGCGTACAACAGCTAGGTTGTGCGTACTGGGTGGGCTAGTCTACAAAAATTGTTATAAGATACATTTTTGTTGTTGTCAAACGGCAGTCAAGCATAGATCATCATGTCACCAGAATAAGGCCCTCTATATTTTTTTAAAGGAGCATCAAGCTCATCACAGTGCACTTTCAACATCCTGCAAAGTTAATCATTACTTATTTTATCTGTAGCCTAATAAACTGCATGGTTTCCCAATTAGTAGTGGGACGACCACACACCACATTATTGCGTTGTCTCAAGTTTACTTCGATATAATGGTTATTATATCAGTATTTGTACAAGGCGTTTCCACCGCCATTTCTCGCATAATACATTTTACAGACATAAAAAGATCTCACCATGTAGAACAAAACATTTATAATTTATAAAATTTCCATCACAGCTGTCGTGATTTTTCTATACGGTATGATTTTATTCGCATAAAATCTGTGGATGATAACGTGGTTACTGTTAATGTGTGTTTCTCTAGTTTGCTTCCGGACATATCTAACATCTTATTCATAACGGCTTTGGGCTGCATTTGCATCTGTGAAATTTCCTTGCTGGGCTTCCATGATAATTTCTCTTTTGGCTCACTTATGAATTGTTTTATTTTTTTCAAAATTTCCCATCCGTCTTACTAGTCATGTCCGGGATTCTCTGAAATGAACTGACGTGAACTCAGTCACTCACTTGGCCTGCCTGCCTGCCACACACTCACCAAACCTCACCTCTCAAAGAAATCACATGAATTTACATAATAAACAGTTCATTCCTGCCCGACCACTAGATTTCCTCTGCAAACCCTAGTTAAACCCGGCAATGTGTGTGTCCTCCCTTGTGTTAAAGAGTACATAGTGAGTGATAATGTGTGTGTCAGTCGAGTGTGCGTGTATGCATGTGTCCTAGGCTCTGAAAGCTGATAGTGCAGGCGATGCCTGGAGCACATGTACTATGTAGCTACTATCTCCTAAGTGTTAAGCTCCCTCTCATCTCTCTCTCTTTATTTGTTTCCTTGTGGATTTACTGCGTTAGCCTTGGCTCTCACCTCTGCAGTGTTCTCTCTGTGGGCTCCGTACTCACTCACTCCCTCACCGCTCTGCTCCCCCTACAGCCCCTACATGTCGACAGGCCATGGTGGGGCTGGCTGTAAACAAGACTGTGACACACATGGTAGGGGGAACAGGAGGAGAGAAGGGGGGAAGAAGGATGGAGGTATTTATTTTATCCAAATGAAATAAACCTGGATTCTGGTAATGCCGTGTGTTCCCCTCAGCAGGTAGCTTGCCTGGAAAACCACGTCAAGGTCTATAAAAAGGACCAGGAAGGGGAAATCACAGGAAGGAGGGAAGCTCTATAGGTCAGAGCTCTGGCTTTTATGAACCTCTGTATTCTGCTGCAATTGGTGCCCCGTAGTCCAGTTGATGTGGTGGAACCCCAGGGGAGTCAAAGGCAGTAGTGTTGGAGCTAAAGCTGTTGAAGTGTAATGAGGGATTCAGCACCAGAACAGCACCGCCTCACTATGCTCTCTCTCTTTCCTTCTCGTTACCTCTGTCTTCTTCTCTCTTGCTTCTCTCTCTCTCTCTCTCTCTCTCTCTCTCTCTCTCTCTCTCTCTCTCTCTCTCTCTCTCTCTCTCTCTCTCTCTCTCTCTCTCTCTCGGCAACAACACTGTTGTAGTACACGTGGCTACCTGCTGTAAGGTCTGGAAACCATCCTATCCCACGGCCTCTGAGCTCACCGTGGAAGAATTGTTTGTGTGTGTGTGTTTGTGTGTGGCTTGGGTGCAGAGCTTAACTCTACTAAGCCACCCTGTGATTTGCTGTCCAGGGCACTGAGAGGTCTCCCCCCTACAAGCCATAAAACAAGCGACTATATAACACATACAGCATACCTACCCTGGTAAGCCCTGTATGTCAGTCAATCACTGACACTAAATTGATCAACAATAAACTGAGAGATTAGGTGCTAAAATGACTCATGTCAGGGTCAGGAAACGGATAGTGAATAATGGACAGAGGCGATGTGATTTAGGTCCAGAGCAACAGGCTACGAAGCAGTAACGAGTACCAGATGCCTGCGTGTTTGTGTCCAGTCAGGTCTGAACCCCACACTGTGCTCCACTAAGGCTCTGACAGGGTTACTCACTACACCACAGCAACCAGCACATTAGCCACAAAATGAGGAGAGTAATAATTTAAAATATATTTCTAATTAACATTCACCTGAACAGCGCAGTGTACAAACACAATGCCTGTTATTCATTACTGTTCCACAGAGCAGGGGTAAGCACATTTCTGCCATTTTAAGGCAATGATTTCAACACTAATATGTCAGCAATACAAATCACTCACCAGTTGATTAAAGTCTGTAATGGCATCGTCAGCATGTTGTTTGAAGTACAGCATAGAGAAGCAGCAGTGTACTGTATAGACAGTAAATGTTTTTATATCACAGAATTGGAAGGGGGGGGGGTGAAGGAATGAAAAGGGGGAGATTAAATAAAGGAAGTTTCTAGTGGTAAATATGAGGAGTCACGGTCGGACACAACAAACATAAAGCTCTCCATGCAGTGAGTCCAGGAAGTTTCTGGAAGGTCTTCATGTCTTATCAGTCCATTACCTTCAGCCCTGGCAGTACTGCACTCAGTACAGCACTCAGACACGTCATTAAGACAGATCCATCATTAGTTTGGCTTTAGACTCCCTTCTCAGTTACTGGCTGCTCTCACTACGTTACCTATAATCTGGACTTCAACTCTATCTTAGGCCCTTTATTGTCCTCGTAGGGTCCATTATTGTCCTTATAGGGTCCATTATTGTCCTCGTAGGGTCCATTATTGTCCTCGTAGGGTCCATTATTGTCCTCGTAGGGTCCATTATTGTCCTCGTAGGGTCCATTCTTTCTCTCGCTGTCACTCTCCCTCTCTCTATCTCCATTTACATCTCTCTCTCCCTTTCCCTCCCTCCCTTTCTCTCTCTCTCTCTCTCTCTCTCTCTCTCTCTCTACACCCTCTCCCTCCTCCATTTTTCCTTCTCATCGCTCCCTCCCTCCCGTTCTTCCTCTCTCTCTGTCGTCAGGTAAGGCTCCAAGCCAGGTCATGTCTGTCTGTCGTTGAGAGGTTGTGAGCGGCTCAGAAGAGTCAGAGATGGCACATTCCTGGGGTGACACCCGGCCCTGGGTTGACCCCAGGGTCACAGAGGCCTGCGGCCCTTCATATTGCCTGAGAGGAACCAAGGCCTGTAATGAGAGGGGTCATAAAAGAGAAGTAGAGAGGGAGAGTGACAGAGAGGGATAGGGGACGAGAGAAGGGAAGATTTGTGTCACTCTCTGGCCCAACATTAACTGGCTATGGCTTTATGAGTGGTGTTATACCCTTTTCACACCGTGCAGACCCGAACCAAACTGTGCTGTGCTGGCTTTGATATATTATTTTCACATTGTCCTTCCTAGTACGGTTCCAGACAATATGGTTGATGTGTTACAAGGTCAGCCGTGGGAATAGGGATAAGCTGTTAGAATTTTAGAACAGGCATTGGTGATGGAGTGAGGACCTGTGAAGACAGAAGCTGTAGGAGGTAGGTTAGAGGTGGCGGAGGAGTGTTGATACTGGTTGGGAACTGTAGCGTGGCTGTGCTTGTGGATGTGGTGCAGACCTCCTGTGCTCTCAGTGAAAGCGTCCTCTGTCTGACTAACAGCCTTCCCCACTCTGATGTGTCCCCAGAGAAACCGCAGGCTGGAAGTGTGCTGACAGAATAAATAAACAGAGAGAGGACACGCTCACGTCTCAGCACACTAACACCTTCATATGTGTATACTCACACTGCACAAGAACAAGACTCTTATATACTAACACCTTACCTACCCACACACACCTTTATATAACAGCCTAACACCCTGCTGTATGAGCAAACACAGAGAAAACAACAGACCCTCTTAAAACTAACACCCTAATCGATTATACACACAGGACTGACGCTTTTTCTTAAACACAAAGACGAGACAGACTATCATCCTCACACAGAGAGGCACTTAGACTTATAAACAGGATAACATTAATTCAAAAACTGCAAAGCACACAGCACACACACACCCACACAAAGCACACAGCACACAGCACACAGCACACAGCACACACACACCCACACAAAGCACACAGCACACACACACCCACACAAAGCACACAGCACACACACACCCACACAAAGCACACAGCACACACACACCCACACAAAGACATCAGCATGACAGATATGTAAGAGCAGAAACACACACGGTCTCTCCTGTCCTGAAGTGTCGAGGGGTCAGTGACCTCCACCCAGGTCCACATCCTGTGTTTCTGACTCGCAGAGCACCACATGAAGGACCATCAAGCACAACTGACACAAAAGCTCCATCTCTCTTTCTATCTCTACTTCTCACTCTCCCTCCATCCTCCTCCTCTCCTCGCCGTGTCAACATCTCCCTCGCTCTGTTTCCTCCTCCATCGCCATAACAACCCCCTTAAGTTATCTCTGCTCTCTCTCCGAGGAGTCTGGGAGTTGACAGAGTAAATATGATACATAACGTTGCCTCACTAAAGCGTCACATGACACCTAATGATACTGTAGTCCCTCTTCACTATTTCCCCCGTATCTAGAAACAGATATACTATCAGAGGTCCAGGGTGCAATCCTGTACTGAGCGAGTGGAACTGTTAATACATAGCAACTTCAGTCTGGTTTATGGAAAGCATCATTCTAGATTGGTCTCTGCTTTGCTCTCTCTGTGTAACCTCAGTGCTATCTGTCCAGATTGCAGACGGTTGGGGGGGTCTATAATGAATATCGGGTCTTTGTAGTGCATGCCTGCCGCAAACTCACAAATAAATCACACCAGCCTAGATGGAAAATATTAACATGGCGCTCTCCTCCCTGGAGGGAGACCCTTGCTAAAGTACATAATCTGGAGTGTAAAGTGATCCTGTTCTGGCCTGTACTCTGGGTCCTGTCTTGCTATTCCTCCAGCATCTCTGTGCTGTTTTTGGCAGCAGCAGTGTGGTGTAGAGCCTGTGTGGGCCCTCTGTACGTCCCTCTCTCTGCAGGTAGTCACTGGGTCGTCACCAGGACCAAGGAGGACTAGGGGGAGCACAGGGACAGGGATGCCCATGCATGGTGCTCCTAAGACAGACTTGTAACTGGGTGACTTGCATGGTCAGACAGACCTGGTGGGTCTGTAGGCATTATGTTAGAGTGTGGAGTATCAAGAGAAGCAGTGTCTAACAGCAGGGATACCCCCAGGGTGACACAGGGACTCTACTCATCTTCTGAAGGAACTTAATCTGACAATATGCTTGTAAAGGACATGTTGATGCAGAATGTAGAAACACAGAAGAATCGAATGGGAAGGAACATACCATAGTATCTGACCATCAGTGTTGATAATCTGGGAGTAAAGAAATATACTCTTTTAGAAAAAAGGGTTCCAAAAGGGTTCTTTGGCAGTCCCCATAGGATCATCATTTTGGTTCCAGGTAGAGCACATTTTGGTTCCTGGTAGAACCCTCTGTAGAAAGGGTTCTACATGGAACCCAAAAGGGTTCTACCTGCAATCAAAAAGGGCTATTCAAAGGGTTCTCCTATAGGGACAGCCGAAAAACTCTTTAAGGTTCTAGATAGCACCTTTTTTTTCCTAAGCGTGTACTCTCCTAACCTTGTTTTAGTCACCTAACCTCAATGTTTGTCTGTATTGTGAAGAGAGCAGAGAACTGAATGAAGTGCCTGGTCTGGGAGCTCTCCTACTCAAGGCTGTGTTTAGCAGTCCTGTCAATGTCACACATCACTCTCACTAATAACCCCTGCCCTGTTTCCTGACATTAACAAGATGCACCCAATTACTGACTGCTATGGGCCCCAGGCATACACACACACACGCACACACGCACATACGCACATATACACACATACAAACGTGCACACATGCACATGGGAGAGCATCAGAAGCAGTTATCTCACTTTGGAGGACAGTGATGAAGCTTTAGTGGTTTGGCCTTTTCCCTTTTAGATCATAGTGAACAGTGTTCATCAACAGAGACCAACTCCTACATTCACAAACGTCAACGTCTGATCTTATTATTATTATTAAAAAAATAAGAAAAAAATCACCTTTATTTAACCAGGTAGGCCAGTTGAGAACAAGTTCTCATTTACAACTGCAACCTGGCCAAGACAAAGCAAAGCAGTGCGACAAAAACAACAACACAGAGATACACATGAGAATAAACAAACGTACAGTCAATAACACAATAGAAAATCTATGTACAGTGTGTGCAAATGTAGTAAGATTAGGAAGGTAGGGCAATAAATAGGCCATAGTGGCGAAATAATGACAAATTAGCATTAACACTGGAATGATAGCTGTGCAGATGATGATGTGCAAATAGAGATACTGGAGTGCAAATTAGCAAAAAATAATAAATAAATATGGGGATGAGGTAGTAGGGTAGGCTATTTACAGATGGGCTGTATACAGGTGCAGTGATCGGAAAGCTGCTCTGACAGCTGATGCTTAAAGTTATTGAGGGAGATGGTAGTCTCCAGCTTCAAAGATGTTTGCAATTCGTTCCAGTCATTGGCAGCAGAGAACTGGAAGGAATGGCGGCCAAAGGAGGTGTTGGCTTTTGGGATGACCAGTGAAATATACCTGCTGGAGCGCATGCTACATGTGGGTGTTGCTATGGTGACCAGCGAGCTGAGATAAGGCGGGGATTTACCTAGTAAAGACTTGTAGATGACCTGGAGCCAGGGTGTTTGGCGACTAATATGTAGTGAGGGCCAGCCAACGAGAGCGTACAGGTCGCAGTGGTAGGTAGTATATGGGGCTTTGGTAACAAAACGGATGGCACTGTGATAGACTACATCCAATTTGCTGAGTAGAGTGTTGGAGGATATTTTGTAAATGACATCGCCGAAGTCAAGCATCGGTAGGATAGTCAGTTTTATGAGGGCATGTTTGGCAGCATGAGTGGAGGAGGCTTTGTTGCGAAATAGGAAGCCGATTCTAGATTTAATTTTGGATTGGAGATGCTTAATGTGAGTCTGGAAGGACAGTTTACAGTCTAACCAGACGCCTAGGTATTTGTAGGTGTCCACGTATTCTAAGTCAGACCTGTCGAGAGTAGTGATGATAGTCCGGTGGGCGGGTGCGGGCAGCGTTCGATTGAAAAGCATGCATTTAGTTTTACTAGCATTTAAGAACAGTTGGAGGCCATGGAAGGAGTGTTGTATGGCATTGAAGCTTGTTTGGAGGTTTGTTAACACAGTGTCCAAAGAGGGGCCAGATGTATACAGAATGGTGTCGTATGCGTAGAGATGGATCAGAGAGTCACCAGCATCTAGAGTGACATTGTTGATATATATAGAGAACAGAGTCGGCCCAAGAATTGAACCCTGTGGCACCCCCATAGAGACTGCCAGAGGACCGGACAACAGGCCCTCCGATTTGACACACTGAACTCTATCTGAAAAGTAGTTGGAGAACCAGGTAAGGCAGTCATTTGAGAAACCAAGGTTGTTGACTCTGCAACAAGAATGCGGTGATTGACAGAGTCGAAAGCCTTGGCCAGGTCGATAAAGACGGCTGCACAGTACTGTCTTTTATCTATGGCGGTTATGATATCGTTTAGTACCTTGAGCGTGGCTGAAGTGAACCCATGACCAGCTCGGAAACCAGATTGCATAGCAGAGAAGGAACAGTGGGATTCAAAGTGGTCAGTGATCTGTTTGTTAACTTGGCTTTCGAAGACTTTAGAAAGGCAGGGCAGGATGGATATAGGTCTGTAACAGTTTGGGTCTAGAGTGTCTCCCCCTTTGAAGAGGGGGATGACCGCGGCAGCTTTCCAATCTCTAGGGATCTCAGACGATACGAAAGAGAGGTTGGACAGGCTAGTAATAGGGGTTAGTAACAATTTCGGCGGATAATTTTAGAAAGAAAGGGTCCAGATTGTCTAGCCCAGCAGATTTGTTGTTGTTTGTTATTATACAAAACTCAAAAATAACAAAAGGAGAGACAGCGACCATGAACCGGTGCGAACAAAAAGGAACACACACAAAAACCCACAAACACAGGTGGGAATGCTGAACATAAAGAGGAAATGCGCCGCAGCTGCCTCTAATTGGGGTCCAATTCCAAAACTGAAACAGAGATTTCCAGAGAGGTCTCTGGACACCAAACCTGAAAACCATAAAGGTTTCCAGCGACCTCTCTGAACATAAACCTTACAGTCCCAGAACCTTTTGGAATTAGAACTACAGGATGCAAATTTCAGTTTGAAAAAGCTAGCCTTTGCTTTTCTAACTGACTGTGTATATTGGTTCCTGACTTCCCTGAAAAGTTGCATATCGCGGGGGCTATTCGATGCTAATGCAGTGCGCCACAGGATGTTTTTGTGCTGGTCAAGGGCAGTCAAGTCTGGAGTGAACCAAGGGCTACATCTGTTCTTAGTTCTACATTTTTTGAATGGGGCATGCTTATTTAAGATAGTGAGGAAAGCACTTTTAAAGAACAACCAGGCATCCTCTACTGACGGGATGAGGTCAATATCCTTCCAGGATACCCGGGCCCGATCGATTAGAAAGGACTGCTCACTGAAGTGTTTTAGGGAGCGTTTGACAGTGATAAAGGGTGGTCATTTGACCACGGACCCATTACGGACACAGGCAATGAGGCAGTGATCGCTGAGATCCTGGTTGCAAACAGAGGAGGTGTATTTGGAAGGCAATTTAGTCAGGATGATATCTATGATGGTAACCATGTTTACGGATTTAGGGTTGTAACTGGTAGGTTCCTTGATAGTTTGTGTGAGATTGAGGGCATCTAGCTTAGATTGAAGGACGGCTAGGGGGTTAAGCATATCCCAGTTTAAGTCACCTAACAGTACAAACTCGGAAGATAGATGGGGGGCAATCAATTCACATATGGTGTCCAGGGCACAGCTGGGGGCTGAGGGGGGTCTGTAACAAACGGCATCAGGGCCAACATCTGCTGTCCATTAGACCAACCTGGCCCTCTCTTCTCTGGGCACACTGACTGGAGGGACAGGATGCGGCAGGCCTGAGAGAGATGTCCTTCAGTCCCCTGGCCAGAGCCCCCTAGCAGCCCCCCAGTACTGTCCCATCCCATCCCATACCCAGCTCTCTCCATCAAGATGGCGTAACAGTGTAGACTTGTTTTTTGTTTGTCCCGTCTCATCTCCCGTGTCAAGTTTGTAATTTGTCTTTTCATACATTTTTATTTGTTCCCGATTTACCCCTCCTGCAAGCCACCTTACCCAACGTGAAACGGATCAAATATCGGATCAAATATCCGTGCTTTTTCCATTATTTAACCGAACCGCAGTCAAAAGTTAGCCTGCTAGCTAGCTTGCTAACCAGCCATCGCTAACCACTGCTAGCGGTCATCACCACCGCTCTGGCTGTTCAGCTAGCTTTCAGTCCGGACAATATTGGCCAGTCTGCTCAGCGCGCTACCAACCCAGCGCTTATCGGACTGCGTCCCCTTCCACTTCACCGAATTTCCACTGAAATAACAGGACCACCACACCGGCTCATCACAGCTAGCTAGCTGCATTTCGAGTGACCGACGTTTATAGCTAAGCTCCATTGTGTACATGCTACCAATGCTAGCGTGAGCTAGGCTCATCTCCCGGACATCCGACGTGTGCTAGCTACTCTCCCGGGCAGTACCTTATCAACCTACCTGGACCTTCTACTGTCGATACGGAGCCCCACCGAGCCACCGCGACTGGTCTGCCGACGTAATTGTCCGACGTGGTATCAACAGGGTTCTCCTCTGCGACGTCGCCGAAGACCCATCTGCTAGCTCCGGCCTGCTAGCTCCGGCCTGCTAACCCAGCCTGCTAGCCCAGCCTGCTAGCTCCGGCCTGCTAACACTGAACGCTCTGCCTCCTCGCTCACCGAGTGCAGCGCCCATTGAACTGATTCCCCGGCTCGCCTCTTTGCTACTTCATCGGATCCTATGATTGCTCAGCTCCACAGCTGATGCCTGCAGGACTGTTTGGTTATACGGTATTTCGTTCTGTTTAACTATCAGGCCTCAGGTCCTGTGTGTAGTACATCACTTTTTCTAACTGACCCTCTTTGTCCATTCATTGCCATTACCCGTCGTTGTCATAGCCCTCTTAATTTAACGGTCATTTTATTTTTATTTTTCATTTATTTTTTATTTTTGCCCCTTTCTTATTTCAATATGCCTTGTCTTTTGCTGTTCAGGCTAGCTATTATTGTTTTATTTCACTGTAGAGCCCCCAGTCCTGCTCAACTGGCCTCTGATAGCTCCTTTGTTCCTCCCCCCACACATGCGGAGACTTCACCTGGTTTAACTGGTGTCTCCAGAGATGCAACCTCTCTCTTCATTACCCAACGCCTAGGTTTACCTCCACTGAATTCACATCCTATTATACCCTTGTCTTTACATTATGCCCTCAACCTATTCCACCACGCCCAGAAATCTGCTCCTTTTATTCTATGTACCCAACGTACTAGACGTCCTGTTCTTAAAGCCTTTTGTCGAATATTGATTCTATTACTCCTCTGTTCCTCTGGTGATGTAGAGGTAAACCCAGGTCCTGTAACCCCCAGTACTACACCTATTCCCCAGGCGCTCTCATTTGTTGACTTCTGTAACCGTAAAAGCCTTGGTTTCATGCATGTTAACATTAGAAGCCTCCTCCCTAAGTTTGATTTATTCACTGCATTAGCACACTCCGCCAACCCGGATGTCCTAGCTGTGTCTGAATCCTGGCTTAGGAAGGCCACCAATAATTCGGAAATTTCCATCCCCAACTACAACATTTCCCGTCAAGATAGAACTGCCAAAGGTGGCGGAGTTGCAATCTACTGCAGAGATAACCTGCAGAGTTCTGTCATACTGTCCAGGTCTGTGCCCAAACAGTTTGAGCTTCTTCTCTTAAAAATCCACCTTTCCAGAAATAAGTCTCTCACTGTTTCCGCCTGTTACAGACCCCCCTCAGCCCCCAGCTGTGCCCTGGACTCCATATGTGAATTGATTGCCCCCCATCTATCTTCAGAGTTTGTATTGTTAGGTGACTTAAACTGGGATATGCTTAACACCCCGACTGTCCTTCAATCTAAGATAGATGCCCTCAATCTCACACAAATTATCAAGGAACCCACCAGGTACAACCCAAAATCCGTAAACATGGGTACCATTATTGATATCATCCTGACTAACCTGCCCTCCAAATACACCTCCTCTGTTTTCAACCAGGATCTCAGCGATCACTGCCTCATCGCCTGTGTTCGCAATGGGTCAGCGGTCAAACGACCACCCCTTATCACTGTCAAACGCTCCCTAAAACACTTTTGCGAGCAGGCCTTTCTATTCGATCTGGCCCAGGTATCCTGGAAGGATATTGACCTCATCCCGTCAGTAGAGGACGCTTGGTTGTTCTTTAAAAGTGCTTTCCTCACCATCCTAAATAAGCATGCCCCTTTCAAAAAACGTAGAACTAAGAATAGATATAGCCCTTGGTTCACCCCAGACTTGTCTGCACTAGACCAACACAAAAACATCCTGTGGCGCACTGCATTAGCATCGAATAGCCCCCGCGATATGCAGCTATTCAGGGAAGTCAGGAACAAGTACACACAGTCAGTTAGAAAAGCAAAGGCCAGCTTTTTCAAACAGAAATTTGCTTCCTGTAGTACTAACTCCAAAAAGTTCTGGGACACTGTAAAGTCCATGGAGAATAAGAGCACCTCCTCCCAGTTGCCCACTGCATTGAGGCTTGGAAACACTGTTACCTCCGATAAATCCTTGATTATTGAAAATTTCAATAAGCATTTTGCTACGGCTGGCCATGCTTTCCACCTGGCTACCCCTACCCCGGCCAACAGCTCTGCACCCCCGGAAGCTACTTGCCCAAGCCCCCCCCGCTTCTCCTTCACCCAAATCCAGAAGGCTGATGTTCTGAAAGAGCTGCTAAGTCTGGACCCCTACAAATCTGCTGGGCTAGATAATCTGGATCCTCTCTTTTTGAAATTATCAGCCAAAATTGTTGCAACACCTATCACTAGCCTGTTCAACCTCTCTTTCGTATCGTCTGAGATCCCTAGAGATTGGAAAGCTGCCGCGGTCATCCCCCTCTTCAAAGGAGGAGACACTCTAGACCCAAACTGTTATAGACCAATATCCATCCTGCCCTGCCTTTCTAAAGTTTTCGAAAGCCAAGTTAACAAACAGATAACTGACCACTTCGAATCCCACCGTACCTTCTCTGTTATGCAATCTGGTTTCCGAGCTGGTCATGGGTGCACCTCAGCTACACTCAAGGTACTGAACGATATCATAACCGCCATCGATAAAAGACAGTACTGTGCAGCCGTTTTCATCGACCTGGCCAAGGCTTTCGACTCTGTCAATCACCGCATTCTTATTGGCAGACTCAACAGCCTTGGTTTCTCAAGTGACTGCCTTGCCTGGTTCTCTAACTACTTTGCAGACAGAGTTCAGTGTGTCAAATCGGAGGGACTATTGTCCGATCCTCTGGCAGTCTCTATGGGGGTGCCACAGGGTTCAATTCTTGGGCCAACCCTTTTCTCTATATACATCAACGATGTCGCTCTCGCTGCTGGTGACTCTCTGATCCATCTCTACGCAGACGACACCATTCTGTATACATCTGGCCCCTCTTTGGATACTGTGTTTACTAACCTTCAATCAAGCTTCAATGCCATACAACACTCCTTCCGTGGCCTCCAACTGCTCTTAAACGCTAGTAAAACTAAGTGCATGCTTTTCTATCGTACGCTGCCAGCACCCGCCCACCGGACTATCATCACTACTCTCGACGGGTCCGAATTAGAATACGTGGACACCTACAAATACCTAGGCATCTGGTTAGACTATAAACTCAACTTCCAGACTCACATCAACCATCTCCAATCCAAAATTAAATCCAGAATTGGCTTTCTATTCCGCAACAAAGCCTCCTTCACTCATGCTGCCAAACATGCCCTTGTAAAACTGACTATCCTACCGATCCTTGATTTTGGTGATGTCATTTACAAACTAGCCTCCAACACTCTACTTAGCAAATTGGATGTAGTCTATCACAGTGCCATCCGTTTTGTCACCAAAGCCCCATACACTACCCACCACTGCGACCTGTATGCTCTCGTTGGCTGGCCTTCATTATATATTCGTCGCCAAACCCACTGGCTCCAGGTCATCTATAAGTCTTTATTAGGTAAATCCCCGCCCTATCTCAGCTCACTGGTCACTATAGCAACACCCACCCGTAGCATGCGCTCCAGCAGGTATATCTCACTGGTCACCCCCAAAGCCAACACCTCCTTTGGCCGCAATTCCTTCCAGTTCGCTGCTGCCAATGACTGGAACGAATTGCAAAAATCATTGAAGCTAGAGGTTCCTATCTCCCTCAATAACTTTAAGCATCAGTTATCAAAGCTGCTTATCGATCACTGCACCTGTATATAGCCCTTCTGTAAATAGCCCACACTACTACCTCATCCCCATATTTATTTTTTGTTTATTTTCACTAATCTTGCACACCAGTACCTCTATTTGCACATCATAATTTGCACATCCTTCATTCCTGTGTTAATGATGATAATTCTGTAATTTATTTCACCACTATAGTCTATTTATTGTTCTACCTCTTAACCTTACTGCATTTTTGCACTACATTTTGCACTCTGTATATAGATTTTTATATTGTGTTTTTGACTGTTTGTTTAATGTGTAACTCTGTGTTGTTATTTGTCACACTGCTTTGCTTTGTCTTGGCCAGGTCGCAGTTGCAAATGAGAACTTGTTCTCAACTGACCTACCTGGTTAAATAAAGGTGAAATAAAAAATAAAAAAAATCACAACACAATAGAACTATAAGCCACAGATTAAAGCTCCAGTCCGTCATGTGGCTTTAATCAGGCCCTGACCAGGCCCATAGTTTTGTAGGTTATTTATCATTCAGAAGAGGGAGTTGGGGAGGGACATAGAGGAGTGATTTAGGGTTATGTTACATGGAGGTTGGAGAAGAATAAAAGCAAGTTGTCGTCTTGAGGTAACCTTGAGTGAGGTACCATGCTAAATTCCCTCCATCAAGAGCGTGCCGTTTTCGGGGCAGGAGTTGTGTGTTTCCTCCCACAACCCCCACCCCCCCTCCTTGTCTATGGTCTGTGTTATTTTGGTTCTGTGATTCTATGAGTGTTCCAATATCCCTATATACAGTGTAATTTTCATCATAGGTACACTTCAACTATGAGAGACAAAATGAATCACATTGTAGGATTTTTAATGAATTTATTTGCAAATTATGGTGGAAAATAAGTATTTGGTCACCTACAAACAAGCAAGATTTCTGGCTCTCACAGACCTGTAACTTCTTCTTTAAGAGGCTCCTCTGTCCTCCACTCGTTACCTGTATTAATGGCACCTGTTTGAACTTGTTATCAGTATAAAGGACACCTGTCCACAACCTCAAACAGTCACACTCCAAACTCCACTATGGCCAAGACCAAAGAGCTGTCAAAGGACACCAGAAACAAAATTGTAGACCTGCACCAGGCTGGGAAGACTGAATCTGCAATAGGTAAGCAGCTTGGTGTGAAGAAATCAACTGTGGGAGCAATTATTAGGAAATGGAAGACATACAAGACCACTGATAATCTCCCTCGATCTGGGGCTCCACGCAAGATCTCACCCCGTGGGGTCAAAATGATCACAAGAACGGTGAGCAAAAATCCCTAGTGAATGACCTGCAGAGAGCTGGGACCAAATTAACAAAGGCTACCATCAGTAACACACTACGCCGCCAGGGACTCAAATCCTGCAGTGCCAGACGTGTCCCCCTGCTTAAGCCAGTACATGTCCAGGCCCGTCTGAAGTTTGCTAGAGAGCATTTGGATGATCCAGAAGAGGATTGGGAGAATGTCATATGGTCAGATGAAACCAAAATATAACTTGGTAAAAACTCAACTCGTCGTGTTTGGAGGATAAAGAATGCTGAGTTGCATCCAAAGAACACCATACCTACTGTGAAGCATGGGGGTGGAAACATCATGCTTTGGGGCTGTTTTTCTGCAAAGGGACCAGGACGACTGATCCGTGTAAAGGAAAGAATGAATGGGGCCATGTATCGTGAGATTTTGAGTGAAAACCTCCTTCCATCAGCAAGGGCATTGAAGATGAAACGTGGCTGGGTCTTTCAGCATGACAATGATCCCAAACACACTGTCCGGGCAACGAAGGAGTGGCTTCGTAAGAAACATTTCAAGATCCTGGAGTGGCCTAGCCAGTCTCCAGATCTCAACCCCATAGAAAATCTTTGGAGGGAGTTGAAAGTCCCGAAACATCACTGCTCTAGAGGAGATCTGCATGGAGGAATGGGACAAAATACCAGCAACAGTGTGTGAAAACCTTGTGAAGACTTACAGAAAACGTTTGACCTCTGTCATTGCCAACAAAGGGTATATAACAAAGTATTGAGATAAACTTTTGTTATTGACCAAATACTTATTTTCCACCATAATTTGCAATAAATTCATTAAAAATCCTACAATGTGATTTTCTGGATTTTTTTTCTTCTCATTTTGTCTCTCATAGTTGAAGTGTACCTATGATGAAAATTACAGGCATCTCTCATCTTTTTAAGTGGGAGAATTTGCACAATTGGTGGCTGACTAAATACTTTTTTGCCCCACTGTATATATATATATATATATATCAATATATGAGGATGATGCTCTTTGTTCAGCTGTCTCTTGACCATCTAGGCTAGTGCTGCTGGTAAGTGGGGACGGAGGTGACGAATCTGGTGCTAATGAGGAGCTTTGGTCCTAAAGGCAATTGACAGGCTGGGTGTTTACCAGATAGGAAGAGGCGAAGCGAGAGGGTTTACTCCTGTTAAAATCTGTCCCCGATTAGCAGACTAATAAGCAGAGAGATAAGCAGACCACCTGCCTTCCTACCTTGGGGACAACGACTCCCATTGTTAGGGCAGAGACAAGACCATCTTGTCATTATATACAGTATCTCTGGTGTTTCATATTTAGTGGCTGTGTAGATCCATTCAGTATGTGAAGGGAAAGATACAGCAGCTGGGATATGAATTATTGGCTCATGCTACTGTCTGTCTGTGTATTTATCCACAGGAGGAAATGCTGTGAGGGCTTCAGGTTTGTGATGGGCCAGTGCATACCTGAAAGTAGGTTAAAAAAATACACCAGTTCTACTCACCCCAAGTTAGATACTTTACTCAGTGCCTGTAATTACACCTGGGCACCTGTACACAGACATAATGCACATTACAATGCCAAATTAACCCATTACTGAACTGCAAATTGTTTCAAAGAGTAAAATAGCATGTCATTCCATAAATTGTCAATACTGTACAATGACACACCATGACCAATAGAGGGCAACATTTCACAGGAATACTCTTGAGGAATATTATTGGCCATCTAGGGGTATTATTGAGCTGTAAGCTTTGCGTGTAATATCTGTGCATGTCCCTATTGTTGAACCAATCCCTCCCCTCTCTCTGCTCCAGATGTGGATGTGTGTTCTGGCTCCCCCTGTGAACAGCAGTGCACCGACAACTTTGGACGGGTTGTCTGTACCTGTTACCCCGGATACCGCTTTGATCGAGACAGGCATCGCAACCACCAGACCTACTGTTTAGGTAAGTCCACTACCTGTTTATCTGCCAATCAGCTGTTTATCATCCTGTTTATCAGCCAATCAGCACTGTCTTCTATAAATCTTAATTTATCATCCTTTAACATAAGAATTTGTTCTTAACGGACTTGCCTGATTAAAGAAAGGTTACAAATGCAGCCTTAATAAGGGGGTGTAAAGTAACAGCTGGTATTGTGTCTCCCACACCACCCACAGACATAGATGAGTGTGTGGAGTCCGACGGCAGTGTCTGTGATCACGACTGTGAGAACAACGTGGGCAGCTTCCTGTGTCGCTGTCGCAGTGGTTACATCTTGGCACCAGACAAGCACTCCTGTATACCCAGTCACAACCGTGGGTGTTGAGTATACTTAACCAGTAAGGCACGAGGGGGTGTGGTATATGGCCAATATACCACGGCTAAGGGCTGTTCTTTGGCACGACGCAACGCCTGGACACAGCCCTTAGCCATGGTATATTGGCCATATATCACAACCCCCTGAGGTGCCTTATTACTATTATAAACTGGTTACCAACGTAATTAGAGCAGTAAAAATGTTTTTCATACCCGTGGTATACGGTCTGATATAGCACAGCTTTAAGCTAATTGGCATTCAGGGCTCGAACCACCCAGTTTATAATACTATACATTACTTCTACTGTCTAGATGATGCTGGCTACTACAGCTACACCACCTCTGGGTTTAGCTCACTAGTACCTTCCTGTGTGTCTTCAGCCTGAGGGTATAGTATATGTGTTTGAGAGGGTAAACATAGACTACTGGACTTTGTTTTTGTGTTATTTACTCTGTAGTGTTACTTACTCTGTAACAAGCATGTCTCTGAGGGTCTCTTTGACTCTGCGTCTTTCTGTCAGTGAGCTCGTCTAGGAAGTCTGACACCCTGATGAGTGCTGGTTCCTGCTCCCTCACCTGTCAGGACTTTGTCAACATGAGGAACAGCCTGCTGCAGCTCAAACTGAGGCTGGGCAGCACTCAGTCACCTAACCAGGTACATCTACAGTACATTACAACACTAACTACTGCACATCTTACTTACACTGGTGTCCCATACAAACACAGAGATACACTAACCAGAGATACACTAACCAGAGATACACTAACCAGAGATACACTAACCAGAGATACACTAACCAGAGATACACTAACCAGAGATACACTAATTGTAAACTAGCCTCGCCAGAGTTGATGTCTCACAATGGAAGTCTGGCCAAATTGAGACTACAGTGAGACAGGTTGTTGTACTACTACTTGTGTGTGTACCTGTGTGTGTGTAGGTGTTGTCTCCTGGCCTGGCTAACAGCAGTGATAAGCCGTCTGCTGGGAAGGTGGAGAAAGGTCCTGACACCCCCGCCCTCCCTGGTCCTCCTGGCTCTCCAGGATCCCCTGGGGTCCCAGGTACAGTAAGAGATGTCTTCTCTTTCTCTGAATCTCTGAAACTCAGTCTATCTTTCTCACTCAACTATCTCTCTGTTTACTGCCCATGTCAGCCATTTGCTGGCTGATATTCATCAGCTTATCTCCTTGGTTCCTCTTATATCCCTTTATTCTGGGATCCCAGGCCTCTCAGGAGTGCCGGGGGAGAAGGGAGAGCCTGGAGAGAGAGGCCTGACTGGCCCACAGGGGCCACGGGGAGACATGGGCCCTATGGGCCCCGAGCCTGACCTGGAGCACATCAAGAGGGGTCGCAGAGGAGCTGTGGTAATCTTATTATTGCTCCCCGATAACATGCTGTTGGGCTTATTAGTCCAAGCAGACCTCAACACAGCCATAGCTGCAGAGATACATCATTACAATGAATGTTGCATGGGAGGAGCTGCAGCTCCCGCTAAAAACATTTAAAAACATATTTCTGTTTCTCCTTTTTCCAACAGGGACCTCCTGGCGCACCAGGCAGAGATGGACTGAAGGTCAGTATAACAGTTTATTCATGTGTTTGTGTGTGTTTAGTAAATGCTTTTGTGTGTACAGTATGTGTTTAAACTTTCCTGTAAACTTTTCAAAGCTGGAGCATTAACACTCTGAGCTGCCGATGTGGGCTCTTATAGAAGTCTGTGTGAACGTTTCTGGATGTTTATTTCTCCTTAGGGTGACAGGGGAACTCCTGGTCCCAGAGGTCTACCAGTGAGTCTGCTTTCCTACTTACTATATTTGCCAGCTAGGCTTTGAAGTATTTTAAAATGCATTATCATCATTGTCATCTTGTTCATTCTATTCTAAGTAGTATCAGATTCCAAGTCCACCCAAAAGCATGCAACATGCCTTTCATGTTGAAATCTCATTTACTGATGTGTGGACAGAGATATTAAAACCTCTGTATCTTTCCCCAGGGATCTCCCGGCTCCTTTGACTTCCTCCTACTCATGATGGCCGACATTCGCAATGACATCATCGAGCTGCAGGAGCAAGTATTTGGGAAGAGGCGGGGCCTCTCCTTAGACAACCCTCCCCACTCCAGCGGAGAGACAGGGTTCGGGGAGTGGGGCTCCGGACAAGGCGAGCTCATGCTCAATACCTGACCTCCATAGCCCTGCCCACAGCAACTGTCACTCAAACGATAAGCCAAAGGGAACTAACTAATCAACTGGCTCTTGTAGAGCAGAGACATTGAACTGACTGAACTGAAGCCATGTCTCTAAAATCCAAATAGGAATGTATGAGGTGAGGAGACCTATGATCAGCTATCTCTCCTGTCAGAGACATAGACTATAAATAGAGAGAGAGAGAGAGGGAGAGAGAGAGAGAGAGAGAGAGAGAGAGAGGGAGAGAGAGAGAGAGAGAGAGAGAGAGAGAGAGAGAGAGAGAGAGAGAAAGCGAGAGAGAGAGAGAGAGAGAGAGAGAGAGAGGCAAAAATTGAACCACTGACCCTCCAAACCAAACCACTGCAAGCTTTGCCTTGCCGCCTTGATGCTTCCTTCGTGCCTGGCCTGGTCTGACTGAGGAGAGGGGGTATGCCTTTGCGTGCGGGGCATAGGGTGGTGATGGTTGTAGCCCTGTGCCTTTGTGTGCTCTGAGCTGAACCACTTCTAACACAGCAGGGGCTTTATTGCCTGCATCTCTTCCTGTTCCTGTCAAATCTGTCCAGTCCGAGGACAGGATACTCCGGTCAGTCGCTGCCTGACACTGCTTACCTGCCCTGCAGGCCCTAGAACCAGACCCAGACTGCACCTGTCTATGCAACAACCCAACTCAACAGCTTTTATACTGCAGCCACTACACTACAGACACTCTGAGGCATCTTTAGAGATGCAGTACATTCACTACATGACCAAAAGTATGTGGACACCTGCTCTTTGAACATCTCATTCCAAAATAATGGGCATTAATATGGAGTTGGTCCCCCCTTTGCTGCTATAACAGCCTCCATTCTTCTGGGAAGGCTTTCCACTAGATGTTGGAACATTGCTGCGGGAACTTGCTTCCGTTCAGCCACAAGAGCATTAAGGAGGTTGGGCACCGATGTTGGCCGATTAGGCCCGGCTTGCAGTCGGCGTTCTAAATCATCCCTAAGGTGTTCAATGGTGTTGAGGTCAGGGCTCTGTGCAGGCCAGTCAAGTTCTTTCACACTGATCTCAACAAACCATTTCTGTATGGACCTCGCTTTGTGCACGGGGGCATTGTCATGCTGAAACAGGAAAGGGCCTTCGCCAAAATGTTACCACAAAGTTGGAAGCACAGAATCGTCTAGAATGTCATTGTATGCTGTAGCGTTAAGATTTCCCTTCACTGTTACTATGGGGCGATTTTTACGCCCTAGGCGCTTCAGCACTCGGTTGTCCCATTCTGTGAGCTTGTGTGGCCTACCACTTCGCGGCTGAGCTGTTGCTCCTAGACATTTTCACTTCACAATAACAGCACTTACAGTTGACCGTGGCAGCTCTAGCAGGGCAGAAATTTGACGAACTGACTTGTTGGAAAGGTGGCATCCTATGACGGTGCCACGTTGAAAGTCACTGAGTGAGCGCATCAATAAGGCCAATTTTTGTCTATTGAGATTGCACCTGTCTGCAACGGATTTGGCTGAAATAGCCGAATCCACTAATTTGAAGGGGTGTCCACATACCTTTTGTATATATAGTGTAAATAAAAAAGGACCCCTTTGAAAGTTTGGAAGTTCTTTGGATATGATTGTTGGTAAACTTACTATTTTTTGTTGTCGTTAGTGTTGAGCTTCCCTACTCAAGATAGGTACATATATGGTGTGGAGGTGTTCTCTTAATGCTAGCTATTGGTCTACACCTTAGGTCACCTTCTAAAGCAGTATGTGTGTCCCTGCTTCTATGTACTACACACCAGCACTTTCCCTAATGAAGTCAAAACGTTAGAACACAGCAGGGCTAATCACAAATGACATCATTACATCACAAATACCAAGAGTGTGGACTGTAGACAATCAAAAGTAGCAAATCAAATAAATCAATGTAATGAATAAAAAGGAAAGGCCAGCTGCTTGGCCCTGCATGGATGCTGTTCCTCAGGCTCTACACACTACAGCCAGTTACAATCACTCATGTGAACTACTCCGTTTTTTTATTTTTTATTATATGCTCCAGACTATTTGTTAGTCTGTCTGCCTTCCTGCCTTTCAGTCAGTCTATTAGCACTTGTTGCCTCTCCACTTTCTCTCTCCAGAGGTACTGTGTTATCTCCAGCAGAGGGTGCTAAGTCACACATGGGGTTCACTATCAGCTAACTAGCTGTACTTTATGTTACTAACACCATTATACCACACAGAGTAAATCATAATACGTAACACATGATGTGTCTGGCTTGGCAGGTAAAGATGGCTGTGAACCATAGTGAGGTTCAGTGTAATTATGAGTGTTGTAAGTACCAGAGGTCATGGTACTGCTTTGGCAAAGACAGCTGGATGGGTAATTACAGACCCCCAGTGTCGGCCAGTCTCAACTCGTTCAACTTAGCCTGTGATGAGAGTCCACATGAATGAGTTAAAAGTATGTTCTGTTCAGCCTGGAAAAATCCCCTGCTCATCATGTTTGTTCTGTGGTGAAGAACACCGACTCCTTTCTGGTCTCTTTGATCCAGACATGTTGTACATTTGTCAGCTCTCTGGTGGTGATAGCACAGGTGGAAGGCTATGTGTGTGCATGTGTGGATGGTGGAAAGGTGTGTGTGTGTGTGTGTGTGTGTGTGTGTGTGTGTGTGTGTGTGTGTGTGTGTGTGTGTGTGTGTGCGCGCGCGCCAAGCCTTCAAGCCTCTCATCTACCAGCTCCGCCCCCTGCCGTGCAGCCACTGCTCACAGTAAAGACGTCGCTAGGAAACAAAAATCAAGAAAATCAACATGAAACAATTTAAGAACTATGTCAGAGAGAAAAGAGAGAGGGAGTGAGAGATTATCTCATTTCCTTCACTGCTTGTCATGCAATTGTAATGTATTTTCCCCTTTTGGCCTATAGAGGACAGCAGTGAGGAGTTCAACAGACTTTATAAGGGGTCAACAAAGTGCACTTCAGATGTGCAGCGCATACCATACTAACCCTTATCTACCCTACCACTGCCATATGCAGGAGATGTTTAAGAACATTGTCTAGGCTTTAGAAGTTCTCTCTACTGTGCACAATGTTATTATACTGACGAGAATGGAAAGATGAACCACAATCTGTACTTACCTCTCTCCATAGGTCTGCAGTATACTAACTATACAATTATATATATATTTTTTTTTATATATTATATTTCATCTACCACTAATTTATTAACATGTCAATGACTTTTGGAGATATTGTACATTCCAAGTATTCAGAATGATAACATTTCTATTTATTGTATGTTGAATGTTTTAGTTCAATGCAGCACCTCTGCCATTGTTGCACTACTGGGCGAGGTTGTTGCCACCCTAACTCAGCTATTCACTGGCAGCTGCAGATGAGCACCAAGATGTGGCAGATAAAGCTGTTCCAGAAATACTCTCCAGGTAGCCTCAGATAGGAAATGTATTCTCTCCCTGACACGCCATGGCCATCCAGACACACGTCTTGTGCATGTTCAAGTACCCACGGGCTGTCACTGTTCTACTTGTGTTTGAGGAAACGCAGTGACAATACTGAGTGTGTGTGTGTGTGTGTGGGTGTGTGTCTGTGTGGGTGTGTGTCTGTGACCAAAGGCACGTAACACATGTCTAGGCAGAGGGCTCTGACATCAGACCAGGCAGTGAGGTCACTGATGCAGGCTTGGACATACCCAGATAGATAGAGATCTATAAAAGTGTTATATTTAATTATATGCCCACAGTGGCCTTGTAGTCAGGAATAGACATGGCACCTGGCATTCCAACAGCATAACAAACATCCTCTCTGTCCATTAGAGAAACTCAAATATGCAGGTTATCTTGTTGTCATCTGTCATTTCTGCATTGACATCATCAAAGGGACTTTTTTTATTTTAGCAGGTGAGGCTGGCTACCTGAAAGGTCTGAATTTCTGACATTGTTTGACGTGCTCCGCGGGTAAAGTAACTGTCTTCAGCCAGTGAGAAGGACTAACTGAATGCATGCCAGCGGCTTTCATGTCGGCAAGTTGTCAGTGGTCACAACACTAAGCAGCCTAGTTCAACTCAGAGTCCAGAGTTTCCCTGTTCAGTTCATGCAGCCTGGTCTCATAGACTAGACGTAAGAGGCCCCAGTGCCAGTTCCCAACCCGTACCTCCAGTGCCGGTTCCCTGCACTAGAGCTCCAGTGCCGGGGACGGAGCCTCTACCTGCTCCGGTGCCCAGTCCTGCTCCGTTGACGGAGCCTCCACCTAACCCGGTGCCACTCCCTGCTCCGGGGCCGGATCCTCCGTTGGACCGGGTGCCATGTCCTGGGCCGGGCCCAGAGCCTCCGTCTGATCCGGAGTCTCCACTGACGCCGGCTTCCCGCCCTTTGGGGGGGGTACTGTCAGGTCCTGACCATAGGGAGGCCTCTAGCCATCTTTATGTTGGTCTGGAGGTGATTGTTTGGGCCTGACAGAGTTGAGATTTCTAGGTAAATCTATGTTTGGTTTTGTTGGTCCCCATTTAGAGGCAGCTGCCCTGCATTGTCTCTAATTGGGGATCCTACTTAAGTTGTTGAGTTTCCCACCTGTGTGTTGGTTATTGTTGGTGCATGTGCAGTTCATGGTTGCCTCAGTTCCTTGTTGTTTTTGTATTACCTAAAATAAAGTATGTCGATTGACTACAGCGCTGCACCTTGGGTCCTGCCTACCACCAACCGTGACAGTGTCACAGCCAGGTAGGGGTGAGAGATGCTCTGAGGTGATACTAAACATTAAACCTGCTCTTCCTCTATGTGTTGTTTACATAACCAGACCCAACCTGTGTGTGGAGGTATAGAGGAAGAAGAGAGCTCCTCAGCGCAGCTCAGCCACTGAGGTGCTGCATGACTCTGTCAATATTTAGGTGTTTCCAGGGCTGCACAGCCATTGGAGGCATTACAGATGTTGGATCTTAATTTGAGCTAGTTTGCTACAGAAGGAAAATAATCCTGCAGCAACAGGAAATGTGAATGATGTGGATTATAATTAATGGACAATTTTGTTAAGGTTTGATACATTTTTCGTAAGAATATTTTCCTGTCGGAAATTTCAAAGTAGAAATTACAAACTTCAGAAGCCTTTTAAAACCTCAAAATCACTGCACGTTTTAAAGTTCCTCTATTGCAGGAAAGTTCTCCTGCAACAAGGTAATCAAATTAAGGTCTTACATTTGTAGGTAAATCACTGTTGTCCATCACCACTGGGGTATGCAGCTGCGTGCAGCAACAAATGAGAGAGAGAGTACACACAAGCACACACACAGAGACAGACATGCTCTCTCTCTCACGCACACACAGTACACACAAGCACACACACAGAGACAGACATGCTCTCTCTCTCACGCACACACAGTACACACATACAAGAGTTCCCGCACGAAACATAGGCATGCCACTGAACACCTGACAGGTGCAGGCGTGGTCTGTACCGAGACACGATATCTTGACACGCTAACTCATTCTTAAATATGAGATACATGCCTCCGGCTGAAAACAGCACAGCTCGCTCTCTGAAGCTCAATCCCTCCTCTTGCCACACCTCTTCCAATAGTAGTACTGTCACTCTATTGAAGGGACTGTAAGCCTGAGACCTACCTGTACAGGTTTAGTGAATAAGTCAAGGGTCTGTTATATATGTACGCACTACATGTAGGTCTATACCACCTTGGTCATCTGTCATCACTAGGTGTCTGTGAATGGCTACACAACGGTTGACCTAACAGTGACCCAGGAAGTATGTTTTTAAGTTTAAATAAGGACAATGTTTCATGATAATTAGTTTGTGTTGGATGGAGACAGATGTTGAAGTTGGTTAATGTATCGGCCTTGTCTACCTATATGTCTGTCTTTTTATAACACAGTAGGCTACTTATTACTTCAGTAAATAAACTACTGTATGACCCCAAACTGAGGACAGTGAGCCTATGTCTATACACCTGCAGCAGGCCTTACAAATTGACAGCAGAGGTCATCAGAGTTCATCAGAATTATTATTATTATAGGTTGACAAAAAACATGATTGTAGGCCTATATGCGTTATATACAATGTATGCTAAATGATGCATTTGCTATCCATTCTTTAATTCCGCATGCCAGTTACTCTTGTCAAAAGCACAATCGCAACAACAGAATATATCTAATCTGTCAAGGGTGTAGGCATGTGAAAGAGGGATCGGGGCCAAGAACCTTTGAATATTTTCACAGGAAGGTTGCGCTTTATTGCCATCGTTATGTTAGGTCGGATAGAAAAATCAGAGAGGGTGGATAAATGTTAAGGCGTTGTGTAAACTCCTTTGGCCCCGGGCGCTTCTTCTCTACACCTCGGCTTCCTCTGTCATTTACAAGCTGTTCGCATGCACATTTGCAGCCAAGAACCAGGAACCGGCCGGACAGGTCTGGTGCATCTCAGTTTTGAGGAAAAGTGTGTTGCCTCTGGTTCCGAAATTGCTTGGCTTGCGTGAGGACAACTGCTTTATCTTTTCATTCCCTATGACCTCTCAACCTGGCCTTTGGCGGCGTCATTTTTTCTTCCCACAATCTCTGGGGCCCGCAAGCAGCCTATTGATCGTGACAGGTAATAATAGGCTGTCCTTCACTGCGCTGTTGTTGCTCTATGTGCAGTCACCACTATTCCTCTGGCCTAGATTCTGAACCACAGGCATAGGCCTACCTGTCATATAATTTTGGACAAATTAATATAAGGATTTTTCATGAATAGCCTAGCCCAGGTTATGTAACACTACACACTGTCATGAAGTAGACAAACACACATTATTAGTGAAATAATTAGCCTTAACATATCAAACAAGTAGCCTACACAGACAAAAGGTCAACATCACACAAGTTGTCCATTTCATATTATATTACACAGCTGTTGTTGATCTGCAGTAGCCTTGACCTTTACACTTTGACCTTTTATATGAACGCACTACTTTGACTTTTGACAAGTTTAGAAATGTATTGTGTTCTCTCACTAAACATCTACACAATGGCTCTGTCTACTGAGTCAAGTGTTTTCCTGTGTCGCTTAAATAAGAGGAGAGTTTCCATGGGTTAAATAGTGGTACTGTAGCCTAATATAAATAAGCACTTTGTTGAGTATCCCCTTACTGTCCTGACATTCTTCATAACAAACACAAGTTGTAACATGTAGGGGAGAGAGGGGTATGTTGAGCCAAAGAGGTAAGTCGATCCACCCTTGTTTCTAGGAAACCATACACATCATTTTTTATTTGACCAAATATTTAGCAAGAGGTCATCATTTCATGCAGTCTGTGAACATGGGAAACAGATTTTCACCAAGTCAAATTAATGTATTGTGTTGGAGGTTTCACAGTGCTTGTATTTAAACTATATTTTTAAGATTGTTCTATGCATTTGGGGTATCCATAAGCTTTTATATGGAACTAGCATGAAAAACTAGCATGAAAGTGCATCCTTGTAGCTGTGTGGGAAAATATAGTAAAAACCTTGCCTTGAGGTAAGTTGAGCCAATGGTTGAGCCAATGGCAAGTTGAGCAAATGTAAGTGTTTTCTTCCCAGTCTTAATGCAAGGCATTATCGCCTGGATATGAGATAACAACAGGGCCTGGCCTATGTTAAAAGTGTTTTTTAAAAAGTACAAAGTGTTTGTTAGTTGTTAAAATATGCTTAAAATGATTCAAAGACAAATAAGTGATTGTGATAAATTGTGTTTTGGAAATAATGATAGACATGGTTTTAAAAGGTAGGCATTTGTAGGCGTCTTGTTATGCCAAGAGACCACTTTTTTTGGACAAGTTATGTTTCCAAAATTGTAATGTTGTAAGGATTTATGTTCAGAGAGGTCTCTGGAAACCTTTATGTTTTCCAGGTTTAGTGTCCAGAGACCTCTCTGGTATTCTCTATGTTTGTGTTGGAATTGGTCCTCAATTAGAGGCAGCTGCTCCACATCGGCTCCACATTGGCAACGCGCTGCATTGCCTCTAATTGGGGAGCCTATTTAAGTTCAGTTGTTCCACCTGTTTTTGTGTGTGTTCCTTTGTTTTTTACACCGGTTCAAGGTTGCTGTTTCGCGTTTGTTCGGTTTTGGGATTATATTACTGGAATAATGGAATGTCTTCGCACTACAGCTCTGCGCCTTGGGTCCTGTTTCATAGTGATCGTGACAGAAAAACCCACCACCATGGGACCAAGCATGGCTGGACAGAGGAGGAACTCCCCGGAGGTATGGAAGTTATCTCCCAGGAGGAGTTCCTCCACTGTTTATCTCTGGGACAAGACTGGGTCCCAGAGCAGCAAAGACGTCGCCGCGGGCCACGTCGGCAATCGAAGAGGCAGGCCCAGCCTAGAGCCCCGAAGAACCCCCATACAGTTTTTTTGGAGAGGAGGAGGAGCCCCGGCCACTACACTCGTGGGGGCTCATGGAGTAGCCCCTACAGCCATGGGAGCAGGAGTATGCCCAGGGGTTGGATAATGACGACGAGGTGCTTCTGTTTCCCAGCACGTGGGGGCTCATGGATGAGCCTCTGCAGAGCCGGGATCGGTGGAGGAGGGAGGACGACTGGGGGAGTCTGCGACCTCCCACAGCCAGTGCGTGTCCTCAGCTCGGTAGCGCCAGTATCGGTTCCTAGCCCGGTAGCTCCAGTGCGTGTCCTAAGCTTGGTAGCGCCTGTATCGGTTCCTAGCCCGGTGGCACCAGTGCGTGTCCCCAGCTTGGTAGTGCCAGTACCGGTTCCTCTGTGGGGGGTACTGTAAGGATTATGTTCAGAGAGGTCTGTTTGTGCTTTGCCGCACTGCCTCTAATTGGGGAGCCTATTTAAGTTGTTGTTTGTAGGTTTTTGTGTCTTCCTTTGTTTTTTACACCGGTTCAAGGTTGCTGTCTCTCCTTTGTTTGGTTTTGGGATTATATTAGGAATGTCTTCACACTGCAGCTCTGCGCCTCGGGTCCTGTTTCATAGCGATCGTAACAAATGTTTACAAGATTCCTGATTACTTCCAGGGATACACAACATCTTGAAATATATGTTGTGTATAATATACGTTAATGTGATTGGTCAAAAGACCAATTAGTGGAAATATCAGAATTGGCCTGCTTGTGTAAAAGCAGCCAAAGAACACAATATTTCTGTTGACAGAGTGATGCTGAATGTAAAGAATGGCTCAACTTACCCCACTCTCCCCTAATGTCAATAGAGCTCACACAATTCATATAAAATAGAAGATATTTTGCAGCCAAGCCACAGTCAGGAGAATGACAGACAGTGGTGACATGCCTGAGAACCACTATCTATGACAGGCAGTGGTGACATGCCTGAGAACCACTATCTATGACAGGCAGTGGTGACATGCCTGAGAACCACTATCAAGCCACAGCCAGGACAATGACAGAGTGAGAACCACTATCTAACCAATCACCATCCAACAACCAATCAGCCCGATGTGGAGAGAAGGGCTGTTTGAGGGGGTGGGATGCGGGTGCTGGCAAATAATATAGACCATGGTGTTGTTTTAATAGAACTACGGAAGTGCTGTAGGTCCTGTATGTAGCCTAATGGAATGTTATGTAAGTAGATCATAAACACATCTGATGATCAAAACACCTGCATGTACAGGGTTTGGACAAGGGTGGGTGGTGGAGATAGTGGTCTCCTCGTAGTGTGATGCATTGAATATGAGGTGAATAGGTTGATTCACATTCAAATGGGACTCAGCTTATCTTTTTGTGAAAGTATAGTGCAGAGTTGATGTGAGTTGATGCCTCTAAATGAGGTTAGCCAAGTTCATTGTGTGTCCAGGCTCTTGATCCGGTGATATAATTGAGAGAGGAAAGCTCTATCACACAGTGCAGACTGTCACACAGAGACTCTGTCACACACTGCAGACTCTGTCACACACTCCAGACTGCATCACACAGAGACTCTGTCACACACTCCAGACTGCGTCACACAGAGACTCTGTCACACACTGCAGACTCTGTCACACATTCCAGACTGTGTCACGCAGAGACTCACACACTACAGACTTTGTCACACCAGAAGCCTGTTGTGCCATTGCCTGGCATGCCACCGTGCCAGCCAGGGAGGCTTGTATTAGCTAATGTCATACTCACAAGTGGCAAGGGCTTGGTATGCCGATCTGACCAACAATACAATTATGACCTGGCAACCAATAGGCTGATAGGAGAGCAGTGGGGTTATTAATTACTCATACCAAAACAAACGCCTGGCTTTGACAGGACAGGAGCAGGCCAGAAAGAGAGCGTCTCAACCGGGCATGTGTGTGTGTGTGTGTGTGTGTGTGTGGTTGGGGGTGCACACGGGTACGGGCATCTGTGTGTGCGCGTGGTTGCAGGCATCTGTGTGTTTGTGTGGGTGTTTTTGTGTGTGTGCGTGGGTGTGAGTGTCTGTGTGTGCGTGCTGGCCAGGGGTGTTTAAGTGGAGCTGGATGTGTGTATTATTCCCTTGGCCCCCGCTGCCGGGCCCGGCTCAGTGTAATTGAATTATGGCCGAGTGGTGAGCGGCAGGCATTTTGAGTGTCTCTCCGTTCAGTTGCCCTGTTCAAACAGCACAGCAGCCCAGGCCAGCTAACATAAAACCAGGCAGTCAACCGCTGGCCTTCCAACCACATAACTTGCTGATGCTGCCATCAGGATACACATGATACACATCAGTCATTTACTGTTTCTAAAACTTGAAAGAAAACACAACTTGCGGATTGTTGGGGTAAAACTAACACAAAAGTTGCTTCTGTGATGTCAAACTCAATGGAGCACAGGAACCAGTGAGTGTGAAGGAAAACAACAGCCAGATAAAAGCGATTTTCATCTGGGGAAAACAGAGCCTCCAACAACAGTGTGGTAATTTGGTCCTCTATTGAAGCTTGTTGGTAAATCTGTTTTCCTTTCTGTATGTTTGGAGTGTGACGTCTACCAGCAGGTGCATGGAGACCAGCGGTACAGAGAGGCGTGGATCGGGCCTGGGGAGGACAGCAAAGCTCACATAAAAATGATTTAGAGACAGTTGAAAGGCGTTTTGATTTACTATCCATCCTGGAATTGTTAGCAGGAAAACAGCCTTTGGTGGCGTTTCATCTAGTCTCTCTTTGATATAACTAAACCCCCTGCGGACATTGGGACATTTCCTCACCATTTTGATCTGCAAACTTCACTTCCCTACTGACAAAAGTCAATAAAAACACACTCATCAAACTGAAGCTCAGATGTTTAATGGTTTAGCAACACAAGAAAAAGATGTTGCTTTTATCTGTGGCATTTGGTTATTTCATAAAGGGGTTGACATAAGGATTGACATAGGTCAGTGGAGGCTGCTGAGAGGAGGACGGCCATGTGTTTGATGTTGTTGATACCTTTCCACCCATTCCGCTCCAGCCATTACCACGTGCCAGTCCTCCCCAATTAAGGTGCCACCAACCTCCTGTGATAGAGGTAGAGAGAGAGGGAGGGAAGGAGGAGTAGAGAGTCTAAGAACATACAGTACACTAATAAAGAAGAAACTAAACCACTCCACCCTAAATGATAATGGTAGTAGTGACAACACAAGCCTGCTGTGCTCATAAAAGGCCCAGTGACAAAGACACTAGAGGATGTAATTAAAGCCTGTGAGTGCTGCTGCGACGTTCACAAGTATTTTCACTTCCTCTCTCAGTACACATAGCTAGGTTACATAACAGTGGATCACACGCACACCTGGGGTTCACAAGCACCTGCAAACACAGCCAGAAATATGTTAAGATGCCATGAATCAACCAGCCATGTAGGTCCAATCAAAACATCAAAGTGCCATCCACTATGCCAATTATAAATTGGCAGCTATGGGCAATAAATAGCACCTTTCTAAAATGTATACAGTATATTATTCAGAGCTGCTCGTTAAGGAGAGATGCTTAAATGTTAGAGACTATTTTTGGTGCTATGAAATGATGGCAATAGACCAACCAAAGAATAAGCTTTCCAATGGGCACAGTTTGGATTTACATTTGGTTGAGTTGTCAACTTCCCTATTAGTTGTCAAATTCCCCAGGTCATTGGATTTAGGTTAAAAGTTGGCAGACTTTTTTCAAATTCAATCAGTTTTTCACAATGATTCAACTTCATTCCATAGTTTTTGGAGGGTTGAAATGAGGTGGAAACAAGATTGAGTCAACTAGTTTTTGCCCAGTGTGCTGTGGTCTTGGAAAAATGTCAGGAGCTTCTATGTGAGTGACTATGTGTGTGTGAGAGAGAAAGAGAGAGAGAGAGAGAGAAAAATAAATGTTACTTGGGAGAAAGGATGTTTGAAACAAACCATTTTTAGAAATTATGATCTGTTAACTGTACATGATAGAAAAAACTTACAGGAGGCATGTAGCTTATAGGGCCTACAATTGCCAATTTCTTCTTGATTTTCTAAAAATGGTTTGTGTTTCAAACATCCTTCCTCCCAAGTAAAATTAATTTCTCTCTCTCTCTCTCTCTCCATTCACCGGAGTCCCAGGTGTGAGTGTGATCCACTGTTATGTAACCTAGCTATGTGTACTGAGAGAGGACATCATTTTCTCAAAAAGGGTTTGTGATAGAAATGTATGAAGCATGTTTAACATCCTTCCTCCCAATAAAGTTCCTATGTGAGAATTGCCAGAACAATCAGAGAAACCAAAAATATTTTCGGAACCGACCATTACTACTACACCTGAGGCTGTAATATTCAAAGTAGAGACAAATAACTAGAAGGTGGTATCATCTGAAATACTTTCCGGCTCTTGTATCCCTCCTCCTAACCTGGAAATCCACAAGTGCAGTATCACATCGGAATCGCTTGATTATTATTATCATCATAATCACTATAATTTAACTCACTTCCATCTCTTTTATGGGCTACTGTATACCACAGCTTAGCATTAGTCACAGCTAAGCATTATTTGGTGGATTGTTCAATGGCAGTGTTAGTCATGGTCCTGGCTATTACTCGTGCTAGAGGAATCATCATGTATTGCGCTCTCTCTCTCTCTCTCTCTCTCTCTCTCTCTCTCTCTTTCTCTCTCTCTCTCTCGTAGAGCGAGAGATGGGTATTGTCAGTTCCCCACCCATGCATGTATGTATTTATTTCATCTTCTTCTCTTTCTTCCTCCTGTCTCCTCTCCTCTACCTCCACCACTCAATTCAATGGTCTTTATTGGCATGGGAAACATATGTTTACATTGTCAAAGCAAGTGAAATAGATAATAAACAAAAGTGAAATAAACAATAAAAGATTAACAGGTAACATTACACTCACAAAAGTTCCAAAAGAATAAAGACATTTCAAATGTCATATTATGTCTATATACAGTATTGTAATGATGTGCAAATAGTTAAAGTACAAAAGGGAAAATAAATAAACATAAATATAGGTTGTATTTACAATGGTGTTTGTTCTTCACTGGTTGCTGCTCTGATTGCACACTGTGGTATTTCATCCAATAGATCTAATCTGAGGGAAGTATGTGTCTGTAATATGGTCATATATTTGGCAGGAGGTTAGGAAGAGCAGCTCAGTTTCCACCTCATTTTGTGGTCAGCCTGCCTGTCTTCTCTTGAGAGCCAGGTCTGACTTCGGCGGCCTTGTCATGTCTAGTTGTCATGTATTCATTATCTTTAACTGGTTAAATGTTTGTAGTTTGCATGTTTCAATAATGATTAACATGATTGAATAGTTGTAAATATCTTGATTTAGCTTTTGGTATATTTTGCATTTTTATACATATTCTGTATTTCCACTGAAGAAAGCAATATTTAATCAACACACTACTGTAAATAAATGGACAGGGCTGTTCAATGTCAGCAGCAATTTCCATTGAGAAATGTTCCGTATGAACCCATTCGGCAATGGGTTTCACAGCCCTATAATAATGATACAAGTTATATCACCTTGAAAGGGGTATATTCACAACCTCTGGGGTATAACATGTTGGGCAAAGTGGTATAAGAGAGTTAGACATATACTCCCTAACTTGACTTCAGTCTTCAACAATGAGAACCAAGAAGGAGAAAATCCTACATCCATCTCATTAGATCAGAACAGGATGGATCAACAGTGTTTCATATTACTGGTTTGCATCCTAAAAAAAGGATAGTTGTGTTTTTCTGCATAACACACATTATTTGTCTACCCATATGATGTGGATTATTGTCAGGTTATTTGATATGTAAGCTTCAGTAACAAAAGAACACCATGGTTGTAATAACACTTTAAACAGGTAGTGTAGAATGTGTTTGTTTTGGGTCCACACTGGTAAATTAGACAGTCACAGGTGGTTTTCTTTGGAATAACTGGTCAGGGCATAGCGCTTTCCATTCAGCTTTAGGCAACTTTGATGTAAGGCTTGATCACACCTGTAGTGACTACTTATATCTGTCACGCCCATTGCTGCTTATCCATTGTTCACTAGATATATAAATGTAATTACACCCAACACAATGTTGAAAAACAGAATGCTTCCCACCACTAGATCACATAACTAGACTCAAGCTGGATGTGATCCCAACACTGCCACCAATGTAGTGGAAGAGAGTGAAAGCTGGAACAGGCTCTAAGCAGAGCTCATACGTGGCAAAGTGAGCTCTAACGGCCGTTGCCATGAAAATTAACATTAACCTGTTTAACTGCATTAATATGGCTTAATTGATCATAGTCCAGACTCGTTATAGTTGCAAATACCATGCAGTTGCACCAGGGGAATTTAAAATTAAAATTTTTTGCAGGTCTTCTGTTTCCCCACATTTATTGATGAATTAATTTCCCATCGTGAAAATATATCCCCATTCCCCAATCAAATACCTTCATCAATACCACAAAAAAAACCTGACAAATTCAGCTTTTTACTCCAATCAGGCAACCCTCATAAAATCTAACATAGCACCAGTATCCCAAAGTATTAAGCAAAAACAAGCTGTTTTTATATAAAAAAAGGCATTGTACAACAAAAAAAGGCATTGTAGAACACGATTGCCCAATAATTCAAATGTATCACGTGAACTTAATTGGCAAAACTGCATGAGAAAATGTATATCCACTCAATCTTTGTTGCTCCTAGGAGGGATCTGTATTATGGAGGTATTTACACAACATATAAACAATGTTGGTCTTTGTCTTGATGAGAAAGACCTTATGAATTGACTAATTATGAATATGGTAGCAGAATGTCACGGGAGTCATTGTTTAAAAAAAAAAGTAACCTTTATTTAACTAGGCAAGTCAGTTAAGAACAAATTCTTATTTACAATGACAGCCTACCTACAGGGTCAGCCATAGTAGTACGGCACCCCTGGAGCAAATTAGGGTTAAGTGCCTTGCTCAAGGACACATCAACAGGTTTTCACCTTGTCGGCTCAGGGATTCAATCCCAGCAACCTTTCGGTTACTGGCCCAACGCTCTGGCCACTAGGCTACCTGTGTCACGTTCGGGTGTGTAGAGAGACCAAGGCGCAGCGTATCGATAGTTCGACATGTTTATTCAAACTAGATGACGAACCATACAAAATAATATATAATGAAAAGGAACACACGTAGCACGACACGAGACAATATACAACAATGAACCACGCCAACGGAGTGGAACACAGACATATAAGTAAGATCCCTAATTAGAGGTAATGCATAGCAGCTGCCTCTAATTAGGGATCCCACACACACACAACACCACACAGACGTAGAAATAATAGATCTGCCAGACTCTGACCATAGAAATATAGAGAAGCAAAGCTTCTCTATGGCCAGAGCCTGACAGTACCCCCCCCCCAAAGGCGCGGACTCCCGACCGCAAGAAAAACAAACACATAAACATGAGGGAAGGGTCAGGGAGGGAAAAACATCAACCATAAACCATCGCCGGTGGCGGTTCCGGCCCTGGCGAAGTGGATGTCCTCCTCCTTACTTCTACTTGGCCCGGACTGGGCCCCAGTGTGGCTGGCGATTCAGGCCATTTAAAGGGGCAACCCACCGGTCCTGGAAATGACCATGGTGGGGCAAAAGGCTCAGGCCATGGAGCGGGGCAAATAACCGGGCCAGAACTGGGCACCGGTGTGGCAGGCGACTCCGGCCATATAAAGGGGCAAACCACCGGTCCTTTAAATAACAATGGTGGGGAAAAAAGTTCAGGCCATGGAGCGGGGCAAATAACCGGGCCAGGACTGAGCACCGGTGTGGCAGGCGACTCCGGCCATATAATTATCACGGGAGGCTCCGGGCTGTCGAGCGTCACGGGAGGCTCCGGGCTGTCGAGCGTCACGGGAGGCTCCGGGCTGTCGAGCGTCACGGGAGGCTCCGGGCTGTCGAGCGTCACGGGAGGCTCCGGGCTGTCGAGCGTCACGGGAGGCTCCGGGCTGTCGAGCGTCACGGGAGGCTCCGGGCTGTCGAGCGTCACGGGAGGCTCCGGGCTGTCGACCATCACGGGAGGCTCCGGGCTGTCGACCATCACGGGAGGCTCCGGGCTGTCGACTATCACGGGAGTCTCCGGGCTGTCGACTATCACGGGAGTCTCCGGGCTGATGAGGCGCACCGACGGTCTGGTGCGTGTAGCCGGCACTGGAGGTACCTGGTTGGGCACACGCACTGGAGGCTTGGTGCGTGGAGCCGGTACTGGAGGAACCTGGCTGGGCACACGCACTGGAGGTCGAGTGCGGGGAGTCGGCACGGGACGTACCGGACTGGAGAAGCGCACTGGAGGCCTGGTGCGTGGAGCTGGCACTGGAGGAACCTGGCTGGGCACACACACTGGAGGTCGAGTGCGGGGAGTCGGCACGGGACGTACCAGACTGGAGAGGCGCACTGGAGGCCTGGTGCGTGGAGCCGGTACTGGAGGAACCTGGCTGGGCACACGCACTGGAGGTCGAGTGCGGGGAGTCGGCACGGGACGTACCGGACTAGAGACGCGCACTGGAAGCCTGATGCGTGGAGTCGGCACATGTGGCACAGGACTAATAACACGCACCTCAGGGCTAGTGCGGGGAACAGGCACAGGACGTACCTGACTGGAGACGCGCACTGGAAGCCTGGTGCGTGGAGTCGGCACATGTGGCACAGGACTAATAACACGCACCTCAGGGCTAGTGCGAGGAGCAGGCACATTACGTACCGGACTGGAGAGGCGTACTGGAGGCCTGGTGCGTGGAGTCGGCACTGATGGCACCGGACTGGTGACACGCACCCCAGGGCGAGTGCGAGGAGCAGGCACATGACGTACCGGACTGGAGAGGCGCACTGGAGTATAGCAGACGGCCGGACCCAGACTGGGCACCGGTGGAGCGGACTGCTCTGGCACTGGAGTAGAGCAGACGGCCGGACCCCGACTGGGCACCGGTAAAGCGGACTGCTCTTTCATGGGAGTGGAGTAGGCGACTGGACACGGATTATTCAGCTCCGACATTTCCCGTTCAACTTCCTCCGCTATCTCCCACATCTCCTCCAAAACGTCTCCAAAATGTCTCTCCAAATACTCCTCCTCTTCTTCACTTTGCGCCCCCCATTTATATTTAGGGCACAGTGTATTCCACATGGAAAGTGGTACTGGCGCGTCCTCTTCTTTGCCAGACCACCCCCATAGCCCCCCCCCGAAATTTTCCTGGGGTTGACTACGGCCTCCTTTACCTCCGTATCCACGATTACGCCGCTGTCTTCCTTTTTTCTCCTTTGCTCCAGAATATCGCTGCTTGGTCGGGTGGTGGTTCATTCTGTCACGTTCGGGTGTGTAGAGAGACCAAGGCGCAGCGTATCGATAGTTCGACATGTTTATTCAAACTAAATGACGAACCATACAAAATAACAAATGATAATAATAAAGACACACGTAGCACGAACACGAGACAACATAACAATGAACCACGCCAACGGAGTGGAACATAGACATATAAGTAAGATCCCTAATTAGAGGTAATGCATAGCAGCTGCCTCTAATTAGGGATCCCACACACACACAACACCAGACAGAAATAGAAATGATAGATCTGCCAGACTCTGACCATAGAAATATAGAGAAGCAAAGCTTCTCTATGGCCAGAGCCTGACAACCTGCCACCCTTATTGTGCATAATGTCCTGGTGCAGCAGAGAACACTGAGAACAGAGAGGGGTATGTCTGTGCATGCCATTCTGATATATCTCCTGTACCATCTTGTCCTGCATGCAGGATTTAACACTGCTACGTGCCTACGTACCATGCATGCTCCTCCTGTGGCTGGAGAGAGAGAGGGGGTAGAGGGAGAGAGGGCAGGAAGAGAGAGAGAGAGAGAAGAAAGCAAAAACAAATGTCCCAATATCCCCAGGCAAGCTGAGGCTGAACAGTAGCACATGGGCATTTATTTTTTTGCCAGTGTTATAATTACAGCTGCTTTTAATTGGTAGGTGGCTGTTGGGAGCTGGCTTAGAATCAAATCAGAAATGGGAATAAACTGTTCACACCTGACAGACAAGGTAATAGGGCCGTTGGCAGATTGATTTGTAGCCCAGTTTGATGGGAGACTGGAAGGCAACATCTGAGAACTGAGAGTCCAGGGGCTTTCTACTCCATCCCAATAGATACCTAATCGTATCTCTATACTACAGTGCAGTTAAAGGGGGTATACTCTGCCCTGTAGCCATTATAAAGGGCTATGCTCTGCCTTGCAAACATCATGTTCCTCCACACTGCCCATCCCTGAGTCAGTCATTGACGTACTAAACATAACAGTGTTACTTACTTTTACTTCACATAATCAAACTACTGGTTTGCTGCCATTCTTCAGCGGGCTGATACAGGGCCAGGACAGGGAGCGCTGGTTTGATTGAGTGTATTCATCTCCTCTCAGGAGCAGGAGGCCTGCAGGGGGTAAAGTGAGGGGATGGTGCCAAGCAGTTAGTTAGACAGACAAACATAACTTTGCCTCCCCGTATATGTTACTGTATAAGCTACTGGAGGAGGAGGTGGATGTTGTTTTTCTGTTTGGGATGCTTGCCTTGTAACCCCTGAGCCAGAGAGAGAGAGCTGAGGTGGGCTGGGTGGATGGGGAACACCAGGGCCCTGCGGGGATGGTTGTTTATTCAGGACAGGTAACACCCATGGGCATACACAAGCACACCAGTCTATCGGTTACTCACTCCCTGACTGTCACTCCCTCCCTCTCACACGCATACACATACCTACATCAGCTACCATACATAAACACATAAACACACAGGAATACACACACACAGGAACACACACACACACACACACACTCAGTGAAGGCCGGGTAGTGCGCCATCGCCATGTGTTCCATTGGCCTTGTGGCATGGTGCCCTCAGAGGTCATGGCCCATGGTGCTGTGTTTCCTTTGTGGTTCCTTATTACAGACAGCATCTTTAAGCTCCTGCTGTGTGGGGTGGAAGAGGCTCACAGCTTCTCCTTCACACAGCACAGGCAGGACAGCGACTGCATGGCAGTCAACATCACTCTCTCACACTCTCCCTGTCTTTATCAATTCTAATTTCAATTTAAGGGATTGATTGGCATGGGAAACATATGTTTACATTGCCAGAGCAAGTGAAATGGATAATAAACAAAAGTGAAATAAACAATAAAAAAATGTACAATAAACATTACACTCACAAAGGTTCCAAAGGAATAAAGACATTTCAAATGTCATATTATGTCTATATAAAGTGTTATAATGATGTGCAAATTGTTAAAGTACAAAAAGGTAAAAAAAATATAGGTTGTATTTACAATGGGGCTTGTTCTTCACTGGTTGCCCTTTTCTTGTGGCAACGGCTCACAAATATTGCTGCTGTGATTGCACACTGTGGTATTTCACCCAATAGATATGGGAGTTTATCCAAATTTGATTTGTTTTCAAATTCTTTGTGGGTGTGTCTATTCTGAGGGAAGTATGTGTCTCCAATATGGTCATACACTTGGCAGGAAGTTAGGAAGTGCAGCTCAGTTTCCACCTCATTTTGTGGGCAGTGTGCACATAGCCTGTCTTCTCTTGGCAGCCAGGTCTGCCTACGGCGGCCTTTCTCAATAGCAAGGCTATGCTCACTGAGTCTGTACATATTCAAAGATTTCCTTAATTTTGGGTCAGGCAGAGTGGTCAGGTGTTCTGCCACTGTGTGCTCTCTGTTTAGGCCAAATAGCATTCTAGTTTTCTGGGGGGTGATCAGTCCTTGGTTCCAAATACTGGGGAATATGTTAAAGCGTTATAGACTATTGGAATTTGTGGTCTATATATTTTATCATTTCATTGAGGATGGAGGGTTTGTGGGTTTGTATTTTATCCTGTAGTTAATTCAATGTAATTGGAGAATCCAGTGGGTTCTGGTAGTCTTTAATAGTTGATTCTAAGATTTGTATTTGATCATGTATATGTTTTTGCTGTTTGTTCTTTGTTGTACGGTCAAAAAGATTGTAGAAGTGGTTTACCCATACATCTCCGTTTTGGATAGGTAGCTCTTCATGTTGTTTGTTTAGTGTTTTCCAATTTTACCAGAAGTGGTTAGAGTATATGGATTCTTCAATTACATTGAGCTGATTTCTGACAAGCTGTTCCTTCTTTTTCCGTAGTGTATTTCTGTACTGTTTTAGTGATTCACCATAGTGAAGGCGTAGGCTCAGGTTTTCTGGGTCTCTATGTTTTTGGTTGGATAAGTTTCTCAATTTCTTTCTTAGGTTTTTGCATTCTTTATCAAACCATTTGTCATTGTTGTTAATTCAACACTACTTTCCTTCCATCTATACCATTTCTTAATATTAAGTTCCTTTGGCTTCGATGCCCTCATGATTGAGCATAGCTCTGTTCAAGTAGAATGTGATTTTGCTGTGATCTGGTAGCGGTGTCAGTGGACTGACTGTGAACGATCTAAGAGACTCTGGGTTGAGTGATAAAGTAGTCTGCAGTACTACTGCCAAGACATGAGCTATATGTGTACATACCGTAAGAGTCCCTTTGAAGCCTACCATTGACTATGTACATACCCAGCGTCTGACACGTTTTTGTTGGTTATGTTATCATAGTTGTGTCTAGGGGGGCATATGGGGGAGGGAATGCTGTCACCTCCAGGTAGGTGTTTGTCCCCATGTGTGCTGAGGGTGTCAGGATCTTGCCCAGTTCTGGCATTTAGGTCGCCAGAGACTAGTACATGTCCCTGGGCCTGGAAATGGTTGATCTCCCCCTCAAGGATGGAGAAGCTGTCATCATTAAAGTATGGGGATTCTATTGGGGGCTATAGGTAGCACACATGAGGACATTTTTATCTGAGATAATTTCCTTATTCATTTCTAGCCAGATGTAAAATGTTTCTGTTTTGACTAATTTATTAGAGTGGGTTAGGTCTGCTCTATACCAAATTAGCATACCCCCTGAGTCTCTTCCCTTTTTCACACCTGGTAGTTTGGTGGATGGGACTACCAGCTCTCTGTAACCTAGAGGGCAACCAGTGGGTCCGTCTCCTCTATACCATGTTTCTTGTAGGATGACAATGTCTGTATTTTCAATTTCTTTGAGGAAGTCTGGGTTCCTGCTCTTTAGGCCAAAGGCAGATGACCTCAGACCTTGTATATTCCAGGATGAGATAGTAAAAGCTTTGTGTTCCATAGTGTCTAGTGTTGTTTTTGTGTGGTTTAGGCCTGGACCATCAAAGTAGGTGTGAGCAGAGCATGTTGAGCATCTGGTACATAACTTTTAGGTCGCAGGATGGTGCTTGAGAGGGTGTAATAGTATGGGTTGGGCCTGTTGCTCTGCTCACGGCCTGGGCATATGAGCAGGGTTTGCTTGAGGTGGTCTTAGCTGGTTGGGTTGTGGCTGGTGATGCTGTGGTCTGGGTGGGTTCTCTCTCTCTGTCTCGCTCCTAATCTTTTTTACTCCTACACAGTTATGCAAAAAAAAAATATTCTGAGCATACACAGAAAGAAAAAAATTAAGTGCCAACCCAATATGCACCTGATCAGTTGAGATCACGAATATTGTCACAGAAACCCTTCCCAAGAAAACCACATGTTTGTCCGGACCTGTGTACCGTTGTAGCAATCAAACACAGCATTAGCACCTATAAGGTCATCAAGCTTCTATTTTCCCTCTGCGTGTAACAAATCCAATGTGTCTGAGTCTTGGCATGCACAAATAATTAACTGGTGGTGAACACAACTGATTAAAATCTAAAGCCTTGGCACACAATGACTTCCAGCACTACGAATGGTGCGTAGTACCTGAGAGACCAGGGCCTCCTCACGCAAGGAAGATATTTACCTTTTCACTTAATTTGCCTCACACACAGATCTCCCACAACACACCTCCTACAAGGTCCAAATGTGGAAAAGTCATTAAAACTAATTTTTCAACCACTCCACAGATTTTATGTTAACAAACTATAGTTTCGGAAAGTCGGTTAGGACATCTATTTTGTGCATGACACAAGTAATTCCTCCAACAATTGTTTACAGACAGATTATTTCACTTATAATTCAATTCCGGTGGGTCAAACGTTTACATACACTAAGTTGACTGTGCCTATCAACAGCTTGGAAAATGGCTTTAGAAGCTTCTGATAGGCTAATTTACATAATTTGAGTCAATTGGAGGTGTACCTGTGGATGTATTTCAAGGCCTACCTTCAAACTCAGTGCCTCTTTGCTCAACATCATGTGAAAATCAAAAGAAATCAGTCAAGACCTCAGTAAAGAAATTGTAGACCTCCACAAATTTGGTTCATTTTTGGAAGCAATTTCCAGAAGATACCACGTTCATCTGTACAAACAATAGTACGCTAGTATAAACACCATGGGACCACGCAGCCATCATACCGCTCAGGAAGGAGACGCGTTCTGTCTCCTAGAGATGAACGTACTTTGGTGCGAAAAGTGCAAATCAATCCCAGAACAGCAATGGACCTTGTGAAAATGCTGGATGAAACAGGTAAAAAAGGATCTATATCCACAGTAAAACAAGACCTATATCGACATAACCTGAAAGGCCGCTCAGCAAGGAAGAAGCCACTGCTCCAAAACCGCCATAAAAAAGCCAGACTACGGTTTGCTGCTGCACATGGGGACAAAGATCATACTTTTTGGAGAAATGTCCTATGGTCTGATGAAACAAAAATAGAACTGTTTGGCCATAATGACCACGTTATGTTTGGAGGAAAAAGGGGGAGGCTTGCAAGCCCAAGAACACCATCCCAACCGTGAAGCACGGGGGTGGCAGCATCATGTTGTTGGGGTGCTTTGCTGCAGGAGGAACTTGTGCACTTCACAAAATAGATGGCATCATGAGGGAGGAAAATTATGTGGATATATTGAAGCAACATCTCAAGACATCAGTCAGGAAGTTAAAGCTTGGTCGCAAATGGGTCTTCCAAATGGACAATGACCCCAAGCATACTTCCAAAGTTGTGGCAAAATGGCTTAAGGACAACAAAGTCAAGGTATTGGAGTGGCCATCACAAAGCCCTGACCTCAATCCTATAGAAAATTTGTGGGCAGAACTGAAAAAGCGTGTGTGAGCAATGAGGCCTACAAACCTGACTCAGTTACACCAGTTCTGTCAGGAGGAATGGGCCAAATTTCACCCAACTTATTGTGGGAAGCTTGTGGAAGGCTACCCGAAACGTTTGACCCTAGTTAAACAATTTAAAGGCAATGCTACCAAATACTAATTGAGTGTATGTAAACTTCTGACCCACTGCGAATGTGATGAAAGAAATAAAAGCTGAAATAAATCATTCTCTCTACTATTATTCTGACATTTCACATTCTGAAAATAAAGTGGTGATCCTAACTGACCTAAGACAGGGAATTTTTACTAGGATTAAATGTCAGGAATTGTGAAAAACTGAGTTTAAATGTATTTGGCTAAGGTGTATGTAAACTTCCGACTTCAACTGTATGTGAGTTACAACTACATGGATTAAAATGGTAAATGCAGACGTTAAATGAATGGTAAAGATGAACCTATAAACATATTGCGTGCTGCTGTACCATGTTTGTTCACAACAACGTAAATTTGAGCAAGGCGGCGAAGGACCCTCAACCACAGCGATTATGAGAAAACTTTGGATCAGAAACCGAGAGGTTTGAGTGAGGGGGAAAGATGAGTGTCAAATTTTACAAGCGTTAACCGGAAAGCAGTAAAAAAAATATATCACAAAACGCTTGTATGAGGTGAGAAAAGAATCAACAAAACAATAAACTCATATTACTGATGATAACTGTCAGGACTATTGTCAGGACTTCTCCTATATCTAACGTTACTACAATCTATAGCTGCTCACCCTGGGGTCACATCCTCAGAGCTGGTGTTGGGGGACCCATAGAGGAAAGCTGCAGGCCTTGCCACAGCATAACGGATTTCAGGGATTCTGACACAATTCTCTATTAAACCACATGCAATGACCCAGAAGACTGACTGAGTGATGATGGCCTTGATGATGGACTTAGTCACTTTGCTATCGATGACTCTTGCAATAGGAAATGTAGGAATGTTCCATAGTACACATCATTGCTGATTGATCCCTTTGACAAGTGTAGCTTGACCTAGTCTCTTGTGACTTATTTGGTTGTGGGTGCAGAGATTAATCTACAGCAACATTGCAAGTCAAGCCCCCCAACAGTCATAGCAGTGATAACACACGTGTGTCAGTGTGTAGGCCGCTCACTGTTTGCACACATCAACCCACTCAGTAGCCAGTGGTGTCAGAAATCCTGTCTCAGTAGGGTGAAGGGTATTGTTATGCTTGAACAGGGTTCAGTCCACTACGTAACAGGACCATGGGGATAAGTCTTCTGTGCTGTCTAAGAAAAACACTGCATGTTGCATATAGATGCCTGGCCACAACACAACACACTCGCTCTCTCTTCCACACACTGTCCCACAGACTGACAGAATGCACATAAGATTAAACAACTCAGACAATAGATCGTCTGAGAAATATGAACACTTAAAGTATAGTCCTAATACAAAAAATATTAGGCATATCGAGCATTTGTGCTTACAATGTTAGTTAATCTATTTGTTTAAGAATATCCCTTTTTATTGGCTTTTTATACAAAAAACACAATAAAATGCACTTGAAGAATGTAGGGAGATCTTTCTCTAGGCCTACTTCCACGATTTAAAAAAAAATATTTCATGTTAGTTTGTTTTATGGCCAAACAGTGATGGACATATGTATTATAATGCACTGGTTTCTATAGAGGAAATGCACATTTGAGTCTGGCCAATCTCTGCAAACGTTTCTATTTAGACAACAGTAACGTGCTTCCCAAAAAAACGGTCGGTGACTGTTTTGATAAAGGGGGTGACCCGCGAGGCTGGCTGATGCCTCCCATGCTCTCTCTGTACACAACCTCACGACCCTTGGCACAGCGCGAGCAAACACAGTCTGCACGCAATGCCGGGGCTGTGGCACAATGATTAACCCGTAAATGTGCTGTCAACCCGCTCCGAAGCCTGCAAAGCCCGCTGAGAGAATTAGAGGGGGGCAGACGAGGTTCATTTGTTTCAAGCATGGCTCGTTTTGCGTGTCAAGCATATCCATATCTTCTTTCACCATATGGTTGTATGTGTGTCTTTGTACACGCGTTTCATATTTTCCTTTCTTTATGATGTGTCCTCTCTTTCTTTTTTTCTCTCCCACAGCTTGAGTCAGCGTAAAAATGCACATGGCAGCTTCGTGCGTGACAGAAAGATGGATGACCGAGATATTTCCGCACGCAACTATTGTTATTCCCGGTGAGCATTTTGAACTTTGGCTTGCATAAGGGCAGAGAGAGACGGGGACTGTTAGCTCAGTTACTAATGTGGCATTCACTCCGATCCGTGAGAGGAAGGTGATACAATATGGGGACCGGCCCCAGTCCTCTCCCTGTTCCCAACCCCAGCATGCCTGTTTGTGCACTTCGCGGGAGCGAGCGAGACACAGTTTGTGTATAATGTAAGTGATTGCGTGTTGACTTACTGAAGCCAGAGAGGGTTTGTATAAGGTCACAGTCACACATTCATGAGTAGTGTCATGACCTACATTCTTAGAAAAAAAGGTTCCAAACGGGTTCTTTGTAGAGTAGAGGGATAGGGTTCTACCAAGAACCGTTTTCATTTGAAGAATTAACCCTTTTTGGAAGACAATGGTTCTTTGTTAAGCAAATAGTTCATCCTAGAACCTTTTCCATCCTAAGAGCCGATTTTGTAAGAAAGGTTTATTTGATGATTCTTTGGAAAGCAAAAAGTTTTATTTGGCAGGGAAGAAGTGTTCTACATAGATCCCTTCTGAATCTGAATAAGCTTTTTGATTGTATTTTTTCTTTATTTTAAAATGTGCCTCAGCGATAATGTTTACCTCAGTGGTAACAAGATAGCTGTGAGAATTTGTCTTAACTGTATATGGGAATATTTATGCATATACAGTCGTGGCCAAAAGTTTTGAGAATTACACAAGTACTGGTCTCCACAAAGTTTGCTGCCTCAGTACTGATGATGGCAATTTGCATATACTCCAGAATGTCATGAAGAGTGATCAGATGAATAGCAATTAATTGCAAAGTCCCTCTTTGCCAAGAAAATGAACTTAATCTCCGCAAAAAATGTCCACTGCATTTCAGCCCTGCCACAAAAGGACCAGCTGCCATCATGTCAGTGATTGTCTCGTTAACACAGGTGAGAGTGTTGACGAGGACAAGGCTGGAGATCACTCTGTCATGCTGATTGTGTCAGAATAACAGACTGGAAGCTTTAAAAGGAGGGTGGTGCTTGAAATCATTGTTCTTCCTCTGTCAACCATGGTTACCTGCAAGGAAACACGTGCCGTCATCATTGCTTTGCACAACAAGGGCTTCACAGGCAAGGATATTGCTGCTAGTAAGATTGCACCTAAATCAACCATTTATCGGATCATCAAGAACTTCAAGGAGAGAGGTTCAATTGTTGTGAAGAAGGCATCAGGGCGCCCAAGAAAGTCCAGCAAGCGCCAGGACGTCTCCTAAAGTTGTTTCAGCTGCGGGATCGGGGCACCACCAGTGCAGAGCTTGCTCAGGAATGGCAGCAGGCAGGTGTGAGTGCATCTGCACGCACAGTGAGGCGAAGACTTTTGGAGGATGGCCTGGTGTCAAGAAGGGCAGCAAAGAAGCCACTTCTCTCCAGGAAAAAAAATCAGGGACAGACTAATAGTCTGCAAAAGGTACAGGGATTGGACTGCTGAGAACTGGGGTAGAGGCATTTTCTCTGATGAATCCCCTTTCCGATTGTTTGGGCCATCCGGAAAACACCTTGTCCGGAGAAGACAAGGTGAGCGCTACCATCAGTCCTGTGTCATGCCAACAGTAAAGCTTCTCAGCCAAGGGAGTGGGCTCACTCACAATTTTGCCTAAGAACACAGCCATGAATAAAGAATGGTACCAACACATCCTCCGAGAGCAACTTCTCCCAACCATCCAAGAACAGTTTGGTGACGACCAATGCCTTTTCCAGCATGATGGAGCACCTTGCCATAAGGCAAAAGTGATAACTAAGTGGCTCGGGGAACAAAACATCGACATTTTGGGTCCATGGCCAGGAAACTCCCCAGACCTTAATCCCATTGAGAACTTGTGGTCGATCCTCAAGAGGCGGGTGGACAAACAAAAGCCCACAAATTCTGACAAACTCCAAGCATTGATTATGCAAGAATGGCCTGCCATCAGTCAGGATGTGGCCCAGAAGTTAATTGACAGCATGCCAGGGCGGATTGCAGAGGTCTTAAAAAAGAAGGGTCAACACTGCAAATATTGACTCTTTGCATAAACTGAATGTCATTGTCAATGAAAGCCTTTGACACTTATGGAATACCTGTAATTATACTTCAGTGTACCATAGTAACTACTGGCATAAAGATCTAAGAACACTGAAGCAGCAAAGTTTGTGGAGACCAATACTTGTGTCATTCTCAAAACTTTTGGCCACGACTGTACTGTATCTGGTATTCCCTTTGATATCTTTGCCATGATTTCTGTTTTTCAAATTTGTATTTTCTGTGATTTTATTGAGCAGAGAGTAGGAGGATAGTGAGTGAACCAGCAATGTACAGTATACATTGTTTATTGTTTATATCACCACTACGGTCTATTTATTGTCCTACCTCTTAACCTTATTGCATTTTGCACTACATTTTGCACTCTGTATATAGATTTCTTCTATTGTGTTTTTGACTGTTTGTTACTGTGTAACTCTGTGTTGTTTTTTTGTCGCACTGCTTTGCTTTGTCTTGGCCAGGTCTCAGTTGCAAATGAGAACTTGTTCTCAACTGACTTACCTGGTTAAATAAAGGTGAAATAAATAAAAAAATAAAATGAATACAGCAAATTGGACAGTTTTACCTAGTGTTGATCTTTCAGTGTAATATTTCTAGTGTTGATTCAGGAGTTTTCATTCAACACTCAGTGGTGTCATTTGTATCTGTGTGGTTTAAAACATATTTCACTGCATGCTCTATTGCAGGTTGATTTTCAGAATTGTTTGTTTCAATGTCTGTGTATTGGCATGTACTGTACATTGACTGGTTGATTAATCTTATGCTACACAAAGAAAAATAAAATTAATTTTTATAAACTAATCCAATCTGTTAGCATTTGTACTTATTGCACCAGTTACTGAGATGGTTGTCCTAGTTTATCCAGAAAGACTTACAGTAGTGAGTGCATACCGTTTTCAAGCTTGTTTTTTGTTTTTCGTATTCGTCCCCATGGGAATTGAACCCACAAACCTAGCGTTGCAAGCAACATGCTCTACCAACTGAGCCACACGGCTGATTTCCCACTGATCAAAATCTCTTAGATGATCGTCCCTAAAGCATCTGCATAGTAGGAGATGACATTAGCTTTTTCAGGGTAACAAGTACTGCCATAATGGTTTACATTACTCCATAGAATTGTTAATAACAACAGTAGTAATAACACAGTAATAACATGGTAATAACACAGTAATAGCATAGTATAAACAGTAATAACATACGTGTTGTGTGCTTCAGCAAACCTCTGGTCGCAGAGACAGTTCTGTATAGTGTCTACAGACTAGAATAAAAGACTGAGAGATGAGTGCACCAATCTGACATGTCACCAGAGTGGTTAATTGCTCTAACTACCAGTCTGTGTACAGGGGTTAGTTGACCTTCTCCATAACAAACTAATACCCTCATGCACACACAACAACACACCCTCACACACATGGAAACCCACTCACAAAAATTCCCTCACACTCACAAACACACATACCTGCTTTGAAGGTGTGTGACAGGTGTTTGGTTATTGCGTGCCAAAAGGACTGAACACTTCAGCTGCCTTTACAGTCATTACTCAGAAAGGGAGATTCTTTAAGGGAGTTTCAGTTTGCTGTGGGCTAAACAGTGTTTTGGTTATGATGTGAGCTCTGTAAATGGACATCCTGGATGTATGTGTGTGACATGTCAATAACAGCCTACTTGAACATTTCCTATTGATATTTCTCACGTTATTGAATTCCATGTATTTGCAATGGTGATTGCTAGAACCGAACCTGCAGTGCAATAAGAGGTCATACACATTTTGGAGCTCACTGAGCAGGTCACTAATAATGAGCAGGGAGTGGCGTTTTAGACCATAACAATATGAACAGAGAAGTCTATTTCAAACGGGTGTGATCCTGATTATGTTTACGTTGAATGCTGGACCTGTATGGAATGTCCGTCCCGTGGCCTCTCACGCTATCGTCTCCCTCTCCTCTCACAATGCTGTGCGTAGTGCTTAGTGTGATTATATACTTTGTGTTTATGCTTAATAAATCAGCCTTTGACTGTGTCCTTCTGTACCAGTGAACAGTCTCATTTGGAGAACTTGACTTTGTTTATAAGCAGCTCTTTGAAATGTCATAAAACGTTTTTACAAGTTCACACGCGAAGGTACCTGCCATGGTTTGTACTATCCAGGGCAATTTGTATTTGGTGGATGTAAGCACTTGCATGCCTGCGTGAAGCCTGAGTGGTAGATCGCATGACTCCAAAGGCCAAGTTCATTGCATTTACAGAAGCTATAGCGCGCAAATATGTGCACCTCCGTGACCAAGAAAAAGTATCACGTCCTGCGCACTTTGTTCTGCAGCGTTTAAGAACTGTGTGTCTTTCAAGGGGCTGCTGCCTTCGCGTGACTGACCAAGCAGATTTAGGATTGTCCCGAAGACCAAGCCCACCCCTCCGTGTGGGAGCCCCGCTTTCTCACGAGAACTGCAGGACCAGGGACGCAGCGCTAAGGGCCTGCGACTGGCATTATCCATTATATTGAGCGTGGCAAAAATACGGCGTGTTGGCCTATCTCGGAGGAGAAAAAGAAAAACGATTTAGAGCTGGAGATACTGTATTTTTCCACTGTATAGTCTCTCAATATTATTATAGTGTTCATATGCCTCAACCAGTGGCAAATTAGTCTACTGTTTTTCAGAATATCAATTACACCTTGGCGTCTTTTATCTTGGCTTTGGAGTGACACTTGACTTTCCTCAAAAGCCTGCACATTTTGGGTTGCCTACTAGTTGTAATCCAGGATTCCAGGAATGATCATCCAAATGTTTAACTATTTAGTAAACTAATGCTTCTTTACACAATTGTAAATGTACATTTCGGGTGATGCTCTCTAATATCCACACATTCATAAACTGAAATGTGCACTTAAATGTCTTGAGACATCTTCAAGTTGAATTATGCTAATTATTTAAATTGAACAATAAAGTTAACCCATTGTGAATGATACAGTCCTACAGTTAACCCAAACCGAATGTATAACAAATCAGGTCACATTATGGCGGGGCACAATTGGCCCAGCGTCGTCCGAGTTTGAATAATAATAATAAATAAGAATTTGTTCTTAACTGACTTGCCTACTTAAATAAAGGTTAAATAACAAATAAAATAAGTTGAAATACAGGCATACTACCAATACAAAAAATAGAGGCATATTGTCAAGTAGACAAAAGCCAATTAATATAAAGACTTCTACGTGTTAAAAATTATGATAGAGCTAAAATAACTAAAATAAAACCACAAATATTAATTCACTGATCTCTCTCTATCTATCCATCATCTATCTATCTAGATAGATGATAGATGATAGATGATAGATGATAGATGATAGATGATAGATGATAGATGATAGATGATAGATGATAGATGATAGATGATAGATGATAGATGATAGATGATAGATGATAGATAGATAGATAGATAGATAGATAGATAGATAGATAGATAGATAGATAGATAGATAGATAGATAGATATACGATACGTGATACATAGAGCAGCAGTATGAACAAGTATAAAAATACAAGACGTCTGGAGTGCATAATAACGCATGTCTGCGCCTAAACCTGCATTGATAGGATATTTGGTTAAATGTCTAATTAAGCACGTGGATATTAAGTTAGGATTTAGTCGAGTGAGATTGAAAAGCCCATAATTTAGGAAATTTTCCCAGCAAAGTTATGTTTATCAATCAAAGCATATAGGCTAACCGTCAGCCTAAGATGATGCTGGTTAACAGGGAAGGCTTATATGCATCCAAAATACGTTGTTGAGATAAGACAATTTAATTCTGAGGAACAGATTGCCTGGTACCTATAACCATAGAGCTTTCTATATCAATGGTGCTTATAGTCAATTTATATAGGTCCTTTTCAGTCGATAGGCTTATTACCGCTGAGAATGTTTCAGTCTATGGTCCAACTATGTTGGAAAACCCTTGTATTGCTGTGCAGAGTAGATATATATTCACTGTCAGTAGAACTCATTTACCCTTTCACCCCTGCACTGCTGACATAATACTCCCTCCCCCCACCCCAGCATCCTCAACCAAGGGCTGGGGAGGCGAGGGCTTGGCCAAAGCGCTCTCACGCAACTTGGCCAATCTTTAACTCGAGTGCTAACAGGTGTACGCACGCGATGGCATTTGACATTTTTGTATTTTTATCACGACTTGTTTGAAAACAGACTCCGCTCAGAATGGTGTGTTGTAGGTGTTGAGGTCTAGAAGACTTAATACATATAACTTACCTTTGGGTAAGTCCCAATTGGGATATTGATTAACACAACAGTGATCCGAAGTCAAACACTTTGGATAGCTTACACAAGTAGTCAAGACAATATAACGTTAGTCTCTTATCATAAACGTTAGTCTCTTATCACAATCGAATGTTTTATCCTCCAAGACACACTTGATAGGTAGGCTACATTTGTTTCCTATAAGTTAATAAGATGCACACGTCTTCCCATTGTCCTTATATGCACCACCGTTTATACTGTTGGCAGGTTGAGTGAGATTTATCAAACTGTCAAAGATGAGACTCTTGATTAAAAGTACTTCGGTGCTGTAAGTTCTCCCGCCTGGGATAGGCTACACCTTTGCACGCTATCGAAATCTGTTGCAATGAGTAGGCCTGAAGGAAAAATTGCCAAAGGGTTTATGACTTAATAACTAATGCGTAACAATTTACTGTTAATTAATTCATGGAACAAGTATTTAAAGAGGAAATGTTGATGTTTGTTAATAATAAAATATAAAAATGAAACAGATCAGACACTTTTGAAAATATTGTGGGCCCAAAGTGATTACGTTTGTGTCCTTAGATTAGTTGAGGAAGAGTTCATGTTCAATAGATCATTGAGAATAAATACTTGGATCAGGCCCAAAGTACTGGCATCCTTATACAAGGTGATTTATATAACTGTTTTCATGAATATGTTCCATATACTTTTACGATAAATAGCTCATAACATAAGGAGTGGACGAATGGCCATTTTTCAATATGGCTTATTTGCATACTGCCTACCATAGCCTGCAATATTAGGCCCAATACATATAAATATATGTATATAGGCCTAAACAAATAAATAAAACAAAATATACAAATATAATGAACACATCTATAACATTATAAGTAAGATGCGTAGTATGATGAATACGTATGATAGGGATTATATGTCTAAATCTACATGGTTGTGCTTATGATTATGATGATATATTATGATTAAAGGTTAGGCTGATTGTATTGTTATTACACAATAACATATTTAAAATGCTCTACTTCAATTGCAAATATTATTGGTGATCATTCCACAAATCAATAGGTCCTATATTCTTCTTCGTCTCCAACAGGCTAATGAACATCTGAAAAGCGGCTCATCAAATCATTCTGATGTAAACCTAAAATCAAATTTAATGTTGACAAAAAAAAACGATTTGGTCCCAAGTCATATGAACGTGTAGCCTACTGGGAATTACTTGTTCGAAGATAAAATATGCAGTCTATTGAATTTCTCTATGGTTAGACATTCTAAATGTTTTTATAACATACTATATGAAATTGTATGTATATATTTTTTCAATAGAGTCCATCACTGATATATCAGTGAAAGCATGCACTTTTAGAAAAAATATATTACTTCTTAGTCGTTTATTTCTATAATAAAGGCAAGCTTACATAGTAAACATTACTCACTGAGGTTTCCGTTTAATATTTTATTACCTCTCCTTCAGAGAGAGCCGCTGCTCCTGGCAAGCCAAGAGAGAGAAAGGTTACGTCACTCAGACATCAGCCAATAGAGCTGAGAAGCGTTCTATAAAAGAAGTGCCCATTCTTACTTTTAAGTACAGAGAAACTGAGTTCCCTTATAGCAAGAGAAAAAGCTTGGTGTAAATATAACCTCACCTGCAAACTTCTTCGATCTCCCTGCAAGACGGCTCAGTTGGCTTATAACGGAAGGTAATAAAAATTACTAATTCTGCATGTAACTTATTTACATTCAACTTAAGAACAAGTAACAGATGTTGGAATAGCAGGTGTCTTTTTATTGTGAATGAAGTGTCGAAATTATATTTATTAACTATTTTCACGTAATATTAGTACTGTTTTACAATATAACACGCTCCAAATCCCATTATACTGCTATCTTGTACCGTTTATTCTTGAGACTTCTTTTTACTATCATCTATTCGAAAAATAGGCACTTTTACGAACGTGTAGGCATAACATTTTTTAAACACTATACAGACTTTTATGTAGCCTATGTTTAATGGTACGCGACTGGTAGAGTAGGGGGGATTGCAAAGAGCGTGAAAGGTGTCAGTGCGCCATGCGTAAAGTACATGTGGCTGTATGCGTAAAGCAATACAATCAGCATGGGCATGGCACTCGTGCGTAATTCCCCCCAATGCAATTTTCGAACAATGTTTTCGAGCAATGTTTATTACTCAGCTGGAGTATCTTTCTTGCTCACTATTAATCACTAAAACATGTACCTCTCCTTACAGATTGTGCAGAAGACACTAAAAATAAACATAAAAATGGTTCTCATGATTCTACCCATTATCGGCTCAGTCTCTGTGTCTGAGGGGCTGGTGGCCATGGTAACACTATGCCTGGTGTACATGCTCATGAAGTACATGCACACAGAGATCCCAGAGGGACTGAAACGGCTCCCAGGACCAAAGCCCCTGCCCATCATCGGGAATGTGCTGGAGATGCACAACAACCCTCACCTCAGCCTGACTGCCATGAGCGAGCGCTACGGCTCGGTCTACCAGATCCAGATTGGGATGCGGCCTGTGGTTGTTCTGAGTGGCAGCGAGACAGTCCGCCAGGCTCTTATCAAGCAAGGGGAAGACTTCGCCGGGAGGCCCGATCTATACAGCTTCAAGTTCATCAACGACGGCAAAAGCCTGGCCTTCAGCACCGACAAGGCTGGGGTGTGGCGCGCCCGCCGCAAGCTAGCTATGAGCGCCCTCCGCTCTTTCACCACCGTGGAGGGATCGACCCCAGAGTACTCCTGTGCCCTGGAGGAGCACGTCTGCAAGGAGGGAGAATACCTGGTAAAACAGCTGACCTCCGTCATGGATGTCAGTGGCAGCTTTGACCCCTTCCGCCATATTGTCGTATCGGTGGCCAACGTCATCTGTGGAATGTGCTTCGGCCGGCGCTACAGCCATGATGACCAGGAGCTGTTGGGCCTGGTGAACATGAGTGATGAGTTTGGACAGGTGGTGGGCAGCGGCAACCCTGCAGACTTCATCCCCTTCCTTCGTTACCTGCCCAACCGCCCCATGAAGAGGTTTATGGATATAAATGACCGTTTCAACACCTTTGTGCGGAAGATTGTCAGCGAGCACTATGAAAGCTATGACAAGGTAAATAATAAATTGCATCATGTTTCAAAGATGTTACACGTTTCATTCCATGTTTGATCTATTGCTGTTTTTTGTCTGTGATACTGATTGTCCATTGTTCTGTTTTCAGGACAACATCCGTGACATCACTGACTCCCTCATTGACCACTGTGAGGACAGGAAACTAGATGAGAACGCCAACTTCCAGGTGTCTGATGAGAAGATTGTGGGCATTGTCAATGATCTGTTTGGGGCAGGTGAGTTGAGTTAAAATAACGCAACAGTTATGCTGAGTCACTCCATATCATCGAAAAAAATGCACATTTGGAGGATGTTTTAATTATGCAAGTCTGTCTCCCCTCTCAAGGTTTCGACACCATCAGCACAGCTCTGTCATGGGCTGTTGTGTACCTTGTGGCTTACCCAGAGATCCAGGAAAGACTGCATCAGGAACTGAGTAAGTTGAAACTTTCTGGTTTTAACAGATAGTTCTGTTCCCTTAATTAAATGAGTTATCCACAGAGGGATCCTACAAATCAGTTCAATATTTAATTCTATGGAGTCATGATTCAAAATATTGTGGCTTACTGACCTGTCACTACCTGTCCCATTCCATTTTGATGACCGATGTTCTCTATTGTCCTCCCAACAGAGGAAAAAGTGGGAATGAATCGTACTCCACATCTCTCAGACAAAACCAACTTACCTCTGCTGGAAGCCTTCATCCTGGAGATCTTCCGGCACTCTTCCTTCCTGCCATTCACCATCCCACACTGGTGAGTTGCACTTGCACCTGCTCAAAACAGACATTTACAATATCCGCCAAACAGACATTTACAATATCCGCCAAACAGACATTTACAATATCCGCCAAACAGACATTTACAATATCAGCCAAACACAAATGTACAATATCAGCCAAAAACACATTTACAATATTAGCCAAACAGACATTTACAATATCAGTTACAAATTATAGACACATATGGCATGGTCTGACTCTGGTATTGTCAATATTTTTTCAGCACGGTCAAGGATACATCCCTCAATGGCTACTTCATTCCCAAGGACACCTGTGTCTTCATCAACCAGTGGCAGGTCAACCATGACCTGTGAGTAGGATTTTTAAACTAAAACTGCTCAACTCCAATACTACACAACTACTAAACTACTGTGCAACAACAGTGTTGTTACTGTAGTAATTACAGTGTTACTACACAGGTATAACAATAACGTAATGTAAATTGTCACCTCTGTACTCTTCAGGGAGCTGTGGAAGGAGCCTTCTTCTTTCAACCCTGACCGTTTCCTGAGTGCTGATGGCACAGAACTCAACAAGCTGGAGGGGGAGAAGGTGCTCATATTCGGCATGGGCAAGCGCCGATGCATTGGAGAGGCCATCGGACGCAATGAGGTCTACCTCTTCTTGGCCATCCTGGTCCAAAGGCTGCGCTTCCAGGAGAAACCTGGGCACCCACTGGACATGACCCCAGAGTACGGCCTCACCATGAAGCACAAGCGCTGTCAGCTGAAGGCTAGCCTGCGGGCATGGGGGCAGGAGGAGTGAGGTCACATTTATGACATCACTATAACGGAGTTATAGTTAGCTATACATACTTGATGGCATGAGCTGAGTTCAGATTTAAAAGCCAGAGGGTACATTTTCTCTCTTGGAAAGACCGGGCTTGACACCGCTCTTGATTCAGAGGAGAATTAAGTGAGAAAGTCAAATTGTAGACAATTTGAAATTCCTAAAATTATAATCTGAAACACGGTTTGTAGAGGGATTCCAAACAAGTGTTGTATTGGATAAAGGACCTTCACAAACTCGTAGAGTTGATTAGTTTCAATGACCAGCATAGTACAGGCCCCTACTATGTGTTGCTTCAGGAGATATCAGAAGAGACTATAGCTGTTTAGCTGCCTACATCATCATGTTTTACTGCTTCTTTTGCCTTGATCACAGCTCATATACTGTATCAGATCGCTTTAAAGAGGATCAATCTATAAAACATACACATAAATCCATGGCGGGGTGTGAAAGAGCATTGTTTTTTATTTCCATTTTTTTTTGCTTCAGAATTTATGTAGGTTGAAACATTTTTACAACCTACATAAAGGGCCTACTCAAATACTTTTTAGTTATTGTTCAGGTAGTCATAGGTCACAGACAGAGTTGAATGGATCTATCCTCCCATTTCTAAGCTAGATATTTTTATTCCACTGAGTAAATCTATCAAACGTGGACACACTGAAGCTATGTTTGTATCCCACCAAAATGTGATTGATTGTTTGTGTACATATTTAAGCCTAGATGTATTTTGGAATGTCCTTTTTTGAAATGTGCCTAAAATGTGTATATATTGTGGTGACTTATTATGGTGGCTTTCTATGACTTTAGCAGGATACCAAAATACGTATGTATTACTGACTGTTATAAATGTCAACATTTTATAATATAACGAAGGACTCTTATAAACTAAAACCCCAACTGTATACACTATGCACTGTGTTGTTGGTAGCTATCTAGGTAGCTATTGAAATAAAAGCTGGAAATAAAAGAAAATCTTGTGCTCTCTTTTCTTTCATGCATCCATACACAAGCAATACCCACAGGCATTCCATTAGGAGAGGACGTCTATATTTGGCTGACCAAAGAGAAAAATCTGGATACGATATCATCACTTACCTGTGTACAAGACTTGAACTTCTACTACAAAAACAATCAGCACACAAACTGAGCATTTTTTCATGAGTAAATGTCACAAGTGGGTAGTGAGAGAGACCAAGGCGCAGTGCAGTGATAGTTCGACATTTTAATGTTAAGACAAATCAATAATGACAATGACGAACTGTCCAAAACAAAACACGAAACAACAAACGGAATACACTTACTTCACCCGTGACTGGAGGAATAACGACCCACACAAAAGTGAAGGACATACGAACATATATAGGATCCCTAATTAGAGACAATGCGGTGCAGCTGCCTCTAATTAGGGATCCAACCCAAAACCCACACAGAAACAGAAAGAATAGAAACTGTCAGACTCTGACCATAGCTACAGTGGGGAGAACAAGTATTTGATACCCTGCCGATTTTGCAGGTTTTCCTACTTACAAAGCATGTAGAGGTCTGTAATTTTTATCATAGGTACACTTCAACTGTGAGAGACGGAATCTAAAACAAAAATCCAGAAAATACCATTGTATGATTTTTAAATAATTAATTTGCATTTTATTGCATGACATAAGTATTTGATCACCTACCAACCAGTAAGAATTCCGGCTCTCACAGACCTGTTAGTTTTTCTTTAAGAAGCCCTCCTGTTCTCCACTCATTACCTGTATTAACTGCACCAGTTTGAACTTGTTACCTGTATAAAAGACACCTGTCCACACACTCAATCAAACAGACTCCAACCTGTGTAAGGACATCAGGGATAAAATTGTAGACCTGCACAAGGCTGGGATGGGCTACAAGACAATAGGCAAGCAGCTTGGTGAGAAGGCAACAACTGTTGGTGCAATTATTAGAAAATGGAAGAAGTTCAAGATGACGGTCAATCTCCCTCGGTCTGGGGCACCATGCAAGATCTCACCTCGTGGGGCATCAATGATCATGAGGAAGGTGAGGGATCAGCCCAGAACTACACAGCAGAACCTGGTCAATGACCTGAAGAGAGCTGGGACCACAGTCTCAAAGAAAACCATTAGTAACACACTACGCCGTCATGGATTAAAATCCTGCAGCACACGCAAGGTCCCCCTGCTCAAGCCAGCGCATGTCCAGGCCCGTCTGAAGTTTGCCAATGACCATCTGGATGATCCAGAGGAGGAATGGGAGAAGGTCATGTGGTCTGATAAGACAAAAATAGAGCTTTTTGGTCTAAACTCCACTCGCCGTGTTTGGAGGAAGAAGAAGGATGAGTACAACCCCAAGAACACCATCCCAACCGTGAAGCATGGAGGTGGAAACATCATTCTTTGGGGATGCTTTTCTGCAAAGGGGACAGGACGACTGCACCGTATTGAGGGGAGGATGGATGGGGCCATGTATCGTGAGATCTTGGCCAACAACCTCCTTCCCTCAGTAAGATCATTGAAGATGGGTTGTGGCTGGGTCTTCCAGCATTACAACGACCCAAAACACACAGCCAGGGCAACTAAGGAGTGGCTCCGTAAGAAGCATCTCAAGGTCCTGGAGTGGCCTAGCCAGTCTCCAGACCTGAACCCAATAGAAAATCTTTGGAGGGAGATGAAAGTCCGTATTGCCCAGCGAAACCTGAAGGATCTGGAGAAGGTCTGTATGGAGGAGTGGGCCAAAATCCCTGCTGCAGTGTGTGCAAACCTGGTCAAGAACTACAGGAAACGTATGATCTCTGTAATTGCAAACAAAGGTTTCTGTACCAAATATTAAGTTCTGCTTTTCTGATGTATCAAATCTTATGTCATGCAATAAAATGCAAATTCATTACTTAAAAATCATACAATGTGATTTTCTGGATTTTTACAGACTTCTACATGCTTTGTAAGTGGGAAAACCTGCAAAATCGCCAGTGTATCAAATACTTGTTCTCCCCACTGTACATAGAGAAGCAAATAGTCTTCTCTATGGCCAGTGCCTGACAGTAAATAAGCTATAAACTTGCCATTGGTGCAATTATTTAAAACAACCTTTCTTGGCATTATAAATAACGCCTTCATTTTTCATCATAATTTGCATTTACTTTAATACACCTTTGCAGCAACATGTGCCCCCATTGGTGCCCCGTGCATAAACAATCAATGAACGCTTGGGAGGAAAGCGCAGGAAGTGACGGGCGGAAATGGATGCTGAGTTTGAATTAAGCAGCGCGTCGAGTAAAATTGGTGAAGACAAATGTAATGAATTGACTAAAGTAGTTTCGAAAACTGGATCAAAAAAGAAATTGCCTAAGGTTGAAGGTTTATTGTTGGGATGCGTTTGTTGAGCAAGGATGCATACTGTATGTGGGAACCCCATTGGAGGTGTCGGAAATGGTGAAGTATGCACTTGGAAAAGTGGAGTCTGTTGAGTTTGGATTAATTGTATTTCTTATGAGCAGAGGAAGATTGCAATGGGCCTCAAAAGAATCCAGACAACAGAAGTATCGTGTTTTGAACTTCGGAGTAGAGCACCCGTTAAAGGAGTCATCTCAGGGGTGACGACAGATGTTCAGGTTGAATCCCTGAAGAGAATTCTTGGTGTGGTTGGTCCTCGGCATCTGACCCGCTGGGTGAATGGAGAAAAAGAGGAAATTCTGTCAGTACTGTTGTTTTTTGATAAAGAGCAAATACCTACACATGTGAAACTTGGTTATGTAAAATATGCTGTAAGAGCTTTCGTTCCCAAACCCCTGCAGTGTAAGAATTGTAAATGATTTGGCCATGTTTCAAGTGTGTGTAGACAAACAGAGTATACTGGAGAACGGTGTGTAGAAGGACGACAGTGTTCCTGGAGTGCCCTGTAAGGATGAAGGAAATTAAGGTGCAAAAGTTAGAGCGGTCAATCGAATTTCCTATGCGGAGGCGATTTAAATAATTGAGAAAACAGTCATGCTAATGAAGATATGGTAGTGGATACAATACAGCCTATAGTAAATGTTTGCTGCCAGATTAAAGATACCCTTTGTGTTAAAAATGTGGATTTTGTTGTGTTCATTGCCACAGTTATAAACTGTACAGCACAAGTCTCAAAGAAGTCTGGACATTATTGTGGCTGCGGCAGAAAGGTTTTTGGGACTTAAGGGTTTTACATCTGTAGACTTACAAGGTGTACTGCCGATGGAAAATCCGCCCTCCCAGGGTTCACTTGAACCTGTGTAGGGATCAGATCTGTTTTGTTTATGAATTTTAACAGTCAAGTTGATTATATTATCTTTTTTGGGTCGTTATATATATATATATTTACGTTTTGGGGGGAATCGTTGTTCCATCCCATTTAGTGCGTGGCGGAATACACATTCAATTGGGTGATCGCCAATATACCATAGAAGAAGAAGAAGAAGAAGGAAGTGACGTTGTGACCAGGAAAATACACCGATTCTTCGAGTTTAGAAAGTGTTGTTAGCAAAATGGAAAATTAATCACACAAAACTCAATCATACACAAGAACAAGGTATATAATTTTGACCTCACATCGTTTCATGAATAACAAAAGATGATGGATATTAACGTAATCTAAATTTAGTTAGCCTTCACAACAATTTGGCAGTAACTAACGCTAGCTATTTAGTTAGCTAGGTAGTTAGACAGCTTTTTGAATGGAACAGGAGGCTAGATAACGTTTTAACACAAATAGCGATAGCTACCTCGGTTATTTGACAACTACATTGCCAGCTTGTTTCTTAGCTAACGACGTCATTGCCATATTAGGTAAGTGATGAGTGAGTAGCCAGCTTAGCTTAGGTTAGGTAGCTAGTAGTAGGTTTAGTTATACAAATCTTTGGTAGTAATCTACATAGGGCTGTGGTTACCCCCTGCTCTTAGCCCATTGTATAGCCAATGTAATTGGGATGCAACTCAGATTTTGGACCTGTAACTAAGTCCTGTTTTACACCATTAATTTCCCCTTGAGCAGAAAGCTATGATGTATTTTTGAAGTTGTTCTCTGTCTTCCATATATGCCTAGATCCAGAGAGAATGGCTGCAGACTGGTTGGACAGTCTGGTGTCAATAAACTGTGGACCAACCCTGGGCATGTACCAGGGAGAAGTGTCTTCTGTGGACCAGACTAGTCAGACCATCTCTCTCAGACAACCTTTCCACAATGGGGTCAGGTGCCCTGTCCCTGAGGTCACCTTTAGGTAAGGCTTTCACATGGTGAAGTACATAAAGATTAGCTTGAGTTACAGATTTCAGGAAATAATTTGCAGTGACAATGACATAGGAGTTGGCATTTGGCAAGATGGCACAAACAGATCTGGGACTTCATACATCCTAAGTTTTTTGCATTGATCTAGTTATTTCACAAAGACATAGGGGCCTACTTATTTGTTGTAAAAAGCAATCTGCTGTTAACATGTCTAACATGCCAATGTTTATATTATATGCAGTGCTATGGACATCAAAGAGCTCAAGTTCCTGGATATCCAAACTCAATGTGGTGACAGCAGAGCCAGTGCTGGACAGGGGGTCTTGTCTGATCCAGGCGTCATATCTTCAGGGCAGAGTGGTCAGAATAGCAGAGGTGGTTACCCTGGCAACAACACCAATTCCACCACTGCTCCTTTTACCATTTTACGCAAAGGTGAGATGAGAGGACTAGTTTGGTAGTTTTATTTTTCAAACTGGTTGCAAGGCCCAGATGCAACATCTCCTCAGGTACCAACAATTGGGCTGGGGGACTTTTTATACAGTGGAACCCCAACTTCTATCAGCAGTTCTCCAGAAGCCACAAAGAGTGCTGTCTGACTGAGTGCATTTGAATAGGCCATGGGGTTCTTCAGTGTGTTCTACAACAGCCTTTCTTCTAATGTATAGTGCATTTGTAAAGTATTCAGACCGCTTGACTTTTTCCACATGTTGTTACTTTACAGCCTTATTCTAAAATGGATTAAATTAACCTTTTTCCTCATAAATCTACACAAAATACCCCATAATGACAAAGCAAAAGCAGTTTTGCAAATGTATTAAAAATAGAAAACAGAAATACCTTATTTACATAAGTATTCAGACACTTTGCCATGAGAAATTGAGCTTGGGTGCATCCTGTTTCCATTGGTCTCCCCCCCCGCCAAACTGAGCAATCGGGGGAGAAGGGACTTGGTCAGGGAGGTGATCAAGAACCCGATGGTCACTCTGATAGAGCTTCAGAGTTCCTCTGTGGAAATGGGAGAACCTTCCAGAAGGACAACCATCTCTGCAGCACTCTACTAATCAGGCCTTTATGGTAGAGTGGCCAGATGGAAGTCAGACCTCAGTAAAAGGCACATGACAGCCCGCTTGGAGTTTGCCAAAAAGCACCTAAAGACTCTGAAGACCTGAAGAAACCAAGATTGAACTCTTTGGCCTGAATGCCAAGCGCCACGTCTGGAGGAAACCTGGCACCATCATGTTTTTCGGGGAGACAAGTCAGGAGAGTGCAGTCAGATCCTTGAAGAAAACCTGCTCTAGAGCACTCAGGACCTCAGATTGGGGCGAAGGTTCACCTTCCAACAGGACAACGACTCTAAGCACACAGACAAGACAATGCAGGAGTGGCTCCGGGACAAGTCTCTGAATGTCCTTGAGTGGCCCAGCCAGAGCCTGGACTTGAACCCGATCGAACATCTCTGGAGAGACCTGAAAACAACTGTGCAGCGATGCTCCCCATCCAACCTGACAGAGCTTAAGAGGATCTGCAGAGAAGAATGGGAGAAACTCCCCAAATACAGCTTTGCCAAGATTGTAGCGTCATACCCAAGAAGACTTGAGGCTGTAATCGCTGAGTAAAGGGTCTGAATACTTATGTGAATTTTCAGTTTTTTATTAATGCATGTGCAACTATTTATAAAAAAAACAGTTTTTGCTTTGTCATTATAGGGTCACACAAACACCATACACAAACACATACACACACACAAACCACATTCACATACCACACGGCCGGGTCCCAAGAACCTGAAAGAATGCGTCTTTCTGTGGTCACTCCAAGATTTGTTTAGATTGATGAGGGGAAAAAAATATATTTTAAAATAAGGCTGTAACGTATGATGAGCTACTCTTCTCTGTCCTCAGACTCTTGTTTGTTTTTCTCTCCTTTAAGATACTAGAATGTTTTTCATGTAGCTCAGAGATGGGAAAACCGGTGACCCATTCAACCAGAGAATGGGGATTTACCATTATAAAAACATATTTTTTGTATCTTGTGAAAATTAAAGAATTGATGACCGACTCAACAATGTGGAAAAAGTCAAGGGGTCTGAAAACTTTCCGAATGCACTGATTGCACCAGAATCTTACACCTTAACACTCAATGACTACATCACCTTTATCTCTGCCTCTGTTGCTTATGAGTGCTAGATGTAGGCTAATACATTTGACCTGCACTATATTTAGCCACTTTATGTGTTTACTCATTGAATTTGATGCCAACTGTAACAGTTAGTCCCATTTAGAAAGTACACTCAACACATTATCACATTGGGAGCAAGGCTATATCTCAATTATGACATGTTTACACAAGACAGTTTAAGCACAGTCATTAACATATTTCTCGCTATATGACTGTGATTATAGAGCAGAAAGTTCTCATTGTTGATCTTTTCCTTGTTCAGTGACAGGAGGAAATGTGAAACTACAAGTATCAGTGTCACATGTAACTCCACTCCCTAATCTCTAGGCTCTGCACATTTGTCAGAAGCCACTGAAGCCGAGCCAACAAATTGCTTCACCTGGCATTTTTTAAAATCTTTTTGATCATAGTAACATTTATGTATTTTCTGAGAGACACCTAGGCTCTGTCAATAGGAAGGGAAAGGTTACACTTAGTCATGTTATGCTATGTCATGTTATGCTATGTTTTACCTGACCGGCACATTCATACATTTCGGTCTTCTGTTTTCATTTGTTTGGTCCCTCCTCTGTTATTTTTGTTTATCAGACACAGAAATCCCTGCAGTGTTTTGGCACAAATGTTTTAGTAAATGATTAACCTCAGATGTACTATGAGAATACTTCTCTATCATTTCTGCCAGGTATAATAACCACAACCCATAAAGCAGCAACCCGTTTAAAATAGCTACGCAGTAGTTATCTGGTTAATCAGTCTAGTTTATTTCTGTCTCTCTGGTGAACCGGTATCCTTTCCTCTAGTCTATGGTGTCACCGGGTTACTAACAAGCCTGCGCGTGGAAGTAGCCAGTCACTGTTTGCAATGCTGTGACTTCCCCAGATTCCCATAGCGTGCTAAAGGCCTGTACCAAAGTTCCTCTTTACAATACGTGTGTGACTAAGATCAATAAACATTCCCCCCCTCGCTGTGTCTGCTCCTAAAGAGGAGGTTATGTAAGGCCTGGCTTACGTGCCTTAGTGCCCTTCTGTTCTCTCTCTCTCTCTCTCTCTCTCTGTCTCCTCTCCCTCCCTCTCTCTGGCTCGGCACAGGAAACCAGCCCCCCCTCCCCCACACAGGAAGCTATGTTGTCCCAGTGGCAGTGCGCTTGGAAGGGGGCCGCCATATGAATTGAGGAAGCACTGTTTACCTTTGGATTTTTTATTTTAATCTCCAGATTCTTGGGCCAACAGCCAATGGAGCTAATGCACAAATTGCATGAGACCAAAGTGCTGAGTGGCAGGGGTTGGGCTGACCCTTTCACACGCAATGCCATGCCCCTAACCAGCCCCTTAGCGGGGTAGGTGGGGTTACTGACTACATATGCAAGATCATGGGCTATACAAATGATTTCTAATTATCTGACATTCATCTTTCTGGGAGATTTAGGATGGGAATGTAGGAAATGAAATACATAGTCCTCTGAAAGTCAAGTAGATTTTTACTTGGATCCAAACATACAAAGTCCTCTGCAAATCAAGTAGATTTTTACTTGGATCCAAACAGACCTTGTTAAGAAGGTAATTGGGGAAAAAAAGAGCGGTTCTTTTTGCAAATAAAAATGTTCCTGTGCATGCAAACATGCTGTCAGCTTAGAGTCCTTTTGTTTTTCCTGTGCCCTTGGTACATACCATTAAGTGTACAGTAAAGCTGTTCCTTCCTGTTCTTGATTGGGCTATCTCTCAAACACACACACACACACACACACACACACACATACACACACACACACACACACACACACACACACACACACACACACACACACACACACACACACACACACACACACACACACACACACACACACACACACACACACACACACACACACACACACACACACACACACACACACACACACACACACACACAGAGGGAGTTGTTGCGGCTGACTGGCATTCTTTTCCTTTTCTCAGTCTTACCGCGTATGTGAACACATTTCCCTCCACACAACACAGCAACATGTTGACAAGCCTCTCACGCTGTCACAGCATGCTGTCACTCACTTCACTTTAACTCCTGTGTGTTTATCTCACCGTTGTCATAGTGATTATTTTTCTGTAAGAGTATTGGCCAACATTTGCTTTAAACGTGTGTAACTTAAATACGGGTCATGTTTAATCATTCTTTGAAATGTAGTTCACCGTGTAGTTTGTCAATGATTTTTCACATGGCTCAAGTTCATGTTTTGTTCTAATATCTCAGTGTTCATTGACCTAAGATTCTTACAGTTCTCCACATTTTCACATCACTTCTATCAGACACTAGTACAATCTTGGTGTTTATTATTCTCTGCTTGACTTGGAGTGTTGCCCAGTGCATTCAGGTATCTGATTCACTGAGATTTACAATAGACCTGTAGGTAATTATACTCTGTGTGGTCTCATTGTAATATGTTTGCCTATGTTGAAAAGCTAATGCACACATATGAACAGATTTCTTTCTTAAGCAGTCCCTCACTCCCCTCCATTGTCGAAAAGACATTGATATAGTAGCAGGTCTCAGATCAGTCGGTGTTATCGGGTGACAACGCATTGTGTGTAAGTGACTTGACTGAGTCTTGGTGTGTATCTTGCGTGAGAGCCCAATGTACCTAGCTGTCAGTGTGACACTTGCGTGTGACTGTGCCTCTCTCTCCTTCTCTCTCTCTCTCTCATACTCTCTAGGTTAGCGTGAGATCTCATCACGGTTGAACACCCGGTTTTACCAGTTATTTTTTTTGTTCTCATCTTGGTTCTTTTTGATTTGTTAGTGCGCCATGCATGTATCTAAACGTTGTGTGTTGAGGATAGAAAACAACTATTTTATTAATGTTCTATTGATGTTGCTTGTTATGGAACTGTAGGACCTGATACAGCCATATGATAATATCAGTATTGAGGACACTATAGAGAGCAGACTGGAGTCCTGACAGAGATTAATGGACCCCAGTCTGAAAAGTTACCCTCTTAATTAGAATTTTGGGCTTGTGCACGATAATTGCTAGTCAGGCATTAGGCCTATGTACTGTAAAAATAAATCTGAATTAATCGTCCTCCTAATGTCTTGATTTCTGTTTTTCAGGTCCTCCAGCATCATCTAGTAACCAAGCGTCAAACCAGGCCACGCCGAAGAAGAACGGACTAGGAGGAGGTGGGCAGATGAGACTCAGGGACGATGAGTGTTTTGGTGCTGACATGGATGAGGTTCTGGACACAGACTTTGACTTTGAGGGGAACCTGGCACTGTTCGACAAGGCAGCAGTGTTCTCGCAGATTGACGGCACAGATTGCAACAGGGCACGTTCCCGCGGTACACCCACACGTTACCGTCACGACGAGAACATCCTGGAGGTCAAACCAGTCGTCTACCGACAGATCACGGTCCCACAACACGGCGGCAAGGAGTACTGCACTGGTAAGAGGGAGAGAGAGAGAGAGAGAGAGAGAACAGAACATCCTCCATTGGCTCCATTCACATTCACCATGGGCAAGAGAGCGATAGGGAGCACCCTCCTCCATTCACATATACTGTATATCACACATCCATGTCTAGAGACCTGCTGCCCTGAGGGTTAGACAGATGGAGCTCTCTCCATTCACATCTGTCATCACACATTCACTTCCAGAGGCCTGCCTGCCAGTGCTCTCAGGCCCTGAGTGTCTCTCACCACAGCCACTGGATCTATTGAGGCTACAAGTAGACCCATGAGTTTGGCGAGCCAGACTAGTGGATAGACAGGACATTGTGTACAGCTCTAAAATAGGCCTTAAACAAACAGACAAGAACAAAATTGCCCCATTAATCGGATGCAACCATGAGAAATTACAACAGTGTATTCTCAGTGTATTCTCAGTGAAGCCCATCGGGCTGGAGATGAGATGGGTTCCGGTCATAGCCCCAGCAAGTGTGCAGCGTGTGGTGAAGAGGCTAGGCCAGGCTGAGCCTCTCCCTCTCATTAATCACTGCTGTCTTCTCCCTAAGGAGTGACACACCCACCATACACACACACACACACACACAGCCCTAATGAGCTACGCTTCTCTGTCCTCACAGACTCTTGTTTGTTTTTCTCTCCTTTAAGATACTAGAATGTTTTTCATGTAGCTCAGAGATGGGAAAACCGGTGACCCATTCAACCAGAGAATGGTGATTTACCATTATAAAAACATATTTTTTGTATCTTGTGAAAATTAAAGAATTGATGACCGACTCAACAAGTTCTACCCTCAGGATGTTTTCTGTTGCATGCTGACCAGTGATAATGAGTCTAGTGTCTTTGGAAACAAGTTGAATTCCCCATTCATATCAGTGTTGTTGACTTTAGACAGAAATAGTAGTTCTCAGAGTGACAGTTTGGGTCTGACGTAGGCCTACCTCTTGTGCTTCTGTGATGCAACACTGAAGCTGCTTGACAATGAAATTTCCCCCCCCCCCCGGGGGATCAATAAAGTATCTATCTATCTATCTATCTATCTATCTATCTATCTATCTATCTATCTATCTATCTATCTATCTATCTATCTATCTATCTATCTATCTATCTATCTATCTATCTATCTATCTATCTATCTATCTATCTATCTATCTATCTATCTATCTATCTATCTATCTATCTATCTATCTATCTATCTATCTATCTATCTATCTATCTAAAGATCTTATCTATCTTATCTATCTAAAGATCTTATCTATCTATCTATCTTATCTATCTTATCTATCTAAAGATCTTATCTATCTTATCTATCTAAAGATCTTATCTATCTTATCTATCTAAAGATCTTATCTATCTTATCTATCTAAAGATCTTATCTATCTTATCTATCTAAAGATCTTATCTATCTAAAGATCTTATCTATCTAAAGATCTTATCTATCTAAAGATCTTATCTATCTAAAGATCTTATCTATCTAAAGATCTTTGCTGGGTGTGGGTTTGACTGTTTCCTATAGGCCAGAGAGGGCCACCTCCCACATTTGCAACATGCTGGGATGGCTGGGATCCTACTCTGGTGACTTTTGAGCTTTGAGCTCACTGCCCCACCACACCATGCAGTCCCAATCAGTCTCTGGGAAGAGGAGCCGCTCTCCCACACCTCAACAACACTATTTATAAGTGTGTTACATAATTGGTTTCCTACTGGAGATAAGTGAATGGCACACTAAGCTAGGCCCCTGGCCTGGATTACAAGGTGTGACAAGAAGAGCAGCTCCTATCACTCTGGCTCTGCTGTAGGGATAGGGGATCAGTACCGGTCAAATCTGGTTTCTTTTTGTTTGCATAAAGTGATCTGTGTCTATGTGGAACACAAGCCCACGCGCACACACACAAGTTCACACGTATGCTTGCTCTCTCTTTAGGGAAAGAGGATAGCGATGCCAATACCATCGCTATTAGTCATAGAATGCATTCTGTGCCCGCATGGAGATAGGAGTGTTACGCTTCTGTTGCCAGCCGGCTAAATACTCCCAGACAAAGATACTACACTGATACACCTAACTGGATAACTTAATCCACTACATTACATTACTCACTACATGCATGTGAGCCCTAGCCTCAAATAGCCTGCTACACTACAATAAAATACTGTACCGACATACAGGTATGTGCAATGTGCGGCAGTTCATAGAAAGGGTTTTCTAAGTAGCCTAACATGGCCGCCAGCCAGTTTTACCATGGCGACAGCAGTGTGGTGACTGATGATGACAATGCGGGCCATTAATAATGGCCGCCTGGCCCATTAATAATGGCCGCCTGGCCCATTTGTCTGGAAGCCTTGAGAACTGGGAGCTGAATGTGGACGCTTTTGTCTCTTTTTGCCGAACGGGCTGGGCAGGTCTGCTACCTCTGTGTCTCTCTGTCTGAATGCTGTCATGCTAAACCCCATCCTCTGTATCTTGTAATTATCAGACCGCTCTGAGCTTTACATAAACAGCACCTCTCATAGTCACACACAGGCTACCGCTCAAATGGGCCCATAGGGAATAGGGTGCCATTTGGGAAGCAACCACACTACAAGTGGAACAAACCCTTACCATACTCTTGGCTGCTCTCACCTGATTCCATTCCTATCCACAGCACTGTAAACATTTAAATCAATAATATGAGACAACCGAAAAGGGGCTAGGAAAACAAATGTCTGGCTGCTACGTTTGGCGTTGGCGTAACATATTGTCTGTCTGCACATAGACAAGTCTGTAAGGACTATGTATGTGGTGCATTATAGGCCTAATTATTCAGTTTTGGTGGGAAAGGCATAGGTCTACTCTCCTTTGCTAATTCCTATGCGTGTTAAACCACTCCTCAACTACACGTCACAGGTTGTTGGTGGCACCTTCAATGGGGAGGACGGGCACATGGTAATGGCTGGAATGGAAAAAGTGGAAAGGTATCAACAACATCAAATACATGGTTTTCATGTGATTGATGCCATTCCGTTCGCTCCATTCCAGCCATTATTATGAGCTGTCCTCCGCTCAACAGCCTCCACTGCTACACTTGTACTCAAATCTCTTCAGTGCAAACACACTAAAGCCACAGAACAAATCAAATCACGGCCCTGTAAACTACCTTTGATGGAGAGAGTGACAGGAGAGAAAGCGAGAGAGCTGAGGACGAGTATGTTATTCACAACTATTGATTCCCCTGAGAGCAAATGGAACTTTCTATTTACCTACCTCCTTTTTCTCTCCAATTTCGATCTTGTCTCATCGCTGCAACTCCCCAACGGGCTTGGGAGACGCGAAGGTCGAGTCATGCCTACTCCAAAACAAAGACCCGCCCGCTCAACCCAGAAGCCAGCCGCATCATTGTGTCAGAGGAAACACCGTTCAACTGACGACCGAAGTCAGCCAGCGCCCGGCCCGCCACAAAGAGTAAATAGGGTACGATGAGCCGGCAAAACCCTCCCCTAAACCGGACGACGCTGTGCCAATTGTGCGTCGCCCTATGGGACTCCCGGTCATGGCCAAACCCAGGTCTGTAGTGACGCCTAAGCGATGCTTAGACCACTGAGCCAATCGGGAGGCACTCAATTGACCTGCATTAATCTTAGTTATGAGGGCTGAGGTTAGAGGCTGGAGTGTTAGAGGCTCGCAGCGTCTTGGTACTGCAGCAGCAACAGGCCTGTAGTCTGGAGGAGCCTTGTGAAACTGTGGAACCTCATACCCTGTTCTCGCTCTCCCTCTCTTTCTCTCTCTCCCCTCCCTCTCTCAGCGCCAGCCCTAATCACCCATGGCCCGCTTCCAGCCTGCGTATGTGTATTGATTTCAGCTTCGACGTTCTTGTTGTCATGCTTGAATAATTGCTTCCAGCTCAGTTTATTTTACTGCCGCTGCGTGCTCCTGGTTACCCAGTTGAGCAGGTTGAGCATTGCGTGTAGTGGAGTGGGTGTGTGTGTGCTGTGTGTGTGTGAGAGTACACAGGTTCTGGGGTAGGGGGGGAAGAGGATCTGTAGCAGGGGAATTCCTTTCAAACGCACCTAGCTGGCAGGATGGTCGAAAAGCAATTAGATCATAGTGCAACTCCCACTTCTCCTTCTTATTGGCTCTCCTCAGCGGCAGGTTGCGCGACAAGGAGCAGTTGACTTTGCTGTGTGCCTATCTCTTGCGTGATTGGCCGAGGAACGGCGCAGCAGAGTAGACTGGGTTTCTCCTACCCCACTGTAACATATTACCTGTCTTTGTACTGGAACAGTGGGAGGGAGGTGGAGATACGGACAGGGAAGAGATAAGGTTCATTTCACCCATGCATGACATCCTTCTGTCTGCTGTTTGCAGGTGTGTGTTTGCTTGCGTGTCACACTGCGTGTGTTCTGCCTTGAGTGATATGCCTGTGTGTTTCTGATAGCTGCATGCGTGCCTGCATGCACACAGTACATGAGGAGGGAGGCCACGCTGAACACTCAGTAGCTAGGCCAATGCTTTGGAACAGGCCATTAAGGTCTTACCTGCTTCCCAGTGGCTTCACTATCTAAGGGATACTGAGTTGCGCAGCCCCTCAAGCTAGTCTTAGTCTAGTCCTCTCTAGACTAATGTGCCATGGGCTATAGGTAGAGATTAGCACAGGGCTCTGTAAGGGCTCCATGAGCAGCTACCATAAACATTATAATGGTTGTGGCAGTACCTAGGAGTCATGTTCCCTGGGCTGGTCTTTCCTAGATATCCTATACTGTGTTGACACACAGACCTGAGCAGAGCTGTTGATGTATATATACATATACAGTACCAGTCAAAGTTTTGTACAAAAGCTGGCCGCGAGGCGACGCACAGGATGTCCTTGTCCCATCGCACTCTAGCGACTCCTGTGGCGGGTTGGGCGCATGCACGCTGACACAGTCGCCAGGTGTACAGTGTTTCCTCCGACACATTGGTGCTGCTGGCTTTCGGGTTAAGCGTGCATTGTGTCAAGAAGCAGTGCGACTTGGCGGGTTGTGTTTCGGAGGACGCACGGCTCTCGACCTTCTCCTCTCCCGAGTCTGTACAGGAGTTGCAGCGATGGGACAAGACTGTAACTACCAATTGGATATCACGAAAAGGGGGTAAAAAAATCAAACGTTTTGACACCTTTTTTCTTTTTTTTTTCTTTTTCTTTTTTTCTTAATTGTAGAATAATAGTGAAGACATCAAAACAATGAAATAACACATATGGAATCATGTAGTAACCAAAAAAGTGTTTTTTATATTTTAGATTCTTCAAAGTAACCACCCTTTGCCTTGAAGACAGCTTTGCACACTCTTGGCATTCTCTCAACCAGCTTCACCTAGAATGCTTTTCCAACAATCTTGAAGGAGTTGCCACATACAGTGTGCTGAGCACTTGTTGGCTGCTTTTCCTTCACTCTGCGGTCCAACTAATCCCAAACCATCTCAATTGGGTTGAGGTCGGGGGATTGTGGAGTCCAGGTCATCGGATGCAGCACTTCATCACTCTCCCCCTTTGTCAAATAGCCCTTACACAGCCTGGAGGTGTGTTGGGTCATTGTCCTGTTGAAAAACCAATGATAGTCCCACTAAGCACAAACCAAATGGGATGGTATATCGCTGCATAATGCTGTGATAGCCATGCTGGTAAAGTGTGCCTTGAATTCTAAATAAATCACAGACAGTATCACAAGCAAAGCACCCCCCCCCCCCCCCCCACCATCACACCTCCTCCTCTATGCTTTACGGTGGGAACCACACATGCAGAGATCATCCACCTAATCTGCGTCTCACAAAGACACGGCGGTTGGAACCAAAAATCTCACATTTGGACTCATCAGACCAAAGGACAGATTTCCACCAGTCTAATGTCCATTGCTCGTGTTTCTTGGCCCAAGCAAGTCTCTTCTTATTGGTTTCCTTTAGTGGTAGTGTCTTTGCAGCAATTCGACCATGAAGGCCTGATTCACGCAGTCTCCTCTGAATAGTTGATGTTGAGATCTGTGAAGCATTTATTTGGGCTGCAATTTCTGATGCTGGTAACTCTAATGAACATATCCTCTGTAGCAGAGGTAACTCTGGGTCTTCCTTTCCTGTGGCGGTTCTCATGAGAAACAGTTTCATCATAGCGCTTGATGGTTTTTGCGACTGCACTTGAAGAAACTTTTAAAGTTGTTGAAATTTTCCGGATTGACTGAACTTCATGTCTTAAAGTAATGATGGATTGTCATTTCTTTTTGCTTATATGAGCTATTCTTGCCATAATATGGATTTGGTCTTTTACCAAATAGGGCTATCTTCTGTATACCAACCCTACCTTGTCACAACACAACTGATTGGCTCCAACGCGTTAAGAAGGAAAGAAATTCTACAAATTAACTTTTTAACAAGGCACACCTGTTAATTGAAATGCATTCCAGGTGACTACCTCATGAAGCTGGTTGAGAGAATGCCAAGAGTGTGCAAAGCTGTCAAGGCAAAGGGTGGTTACTTTGAAGAATTTAAAATATACAGCGGGTGAAATAAGTATTGAACACGTCACCATTTTTCTCAGTAAATATATTTCCAAAGGTGCTATTGACATGAAATTTCCACCAGATGTTGGTAACAACCCAAGTAATCCATACATACAAAGAATGTATTTATTACCAAAATAAATAAGTTCAGAAATTAAGTTATGTGTAATAATGTGAAATGACACAGGGAAAAAGTATTGAACACATGAAGAAAGGGAGGTGCAAAAAGGCATGGAAAGCCAAGACAACAGCTGAAAACTATCAGTAATTAAAAAGCAATCCAGCCCCCTGTCAGTGCAAATAATATCAGCTGGTTCAGTCCCAACTGATGGCCTACAAAAAGGTCTCATTGCCAAGGTGTCACACAAGACACATCTCATGATGGGTAAAAGCAAAGAGCTGTCTCAAGACCTTCACAACCTAATTGTTGCAAAACATAATGATGGCATTGGTTATAGGCGCATTTCTAAGCTTCTGAATGTTCCAGTGAGCACTGTTGGGGCATAATACGGAAGTGGAAAGACAATCATTTCACCATAAATTTGCCTCGACCAGGTGCTCCTCGCAAGATTTCTGACAGAGGAGTGAAAAGAATAATCAGAAGAGTTGTCCAAGAGCCAAGGACCACTTGTGGAGAGCTTCAAAAAGACCTGCAATTAGCAGGTACTGTTGTCTCAAAGAAAACAGTAAGTAATGCACTCCACCGCCATGGCCTGTATGCACGCTCACCACGCAAGACTCCATCCATTGCTGAAAAAAAGCATGTTGTAGCTCGTTTAAAGTTTGCTGCACAACATTTGGAAAAGCCAGTGAAATACTGGGAGAATATAGTGTGGTCAGATGAGAGCAAAATTGAACTGTTAGGATGTCATAATACACACCATGTTTGGAGGAGAAATGGCACTGCACATCACCCTAAAAACACCATACCAACAGTGAAGTTTGGAGGTGGGAACGTCATGGTGTGGGGCTGCTTTTCAGCAAATGGTACTGGCAAACTTCACATAATTGAAGGAAGGATGAATGGGAAAATTTACCGAGACATTCTTGACAAATCTGCTGCCATCTACCAGGATGATGAAGATGAAACGAGGGTGGACATTTCAGCAAGACAATGATCCCAAACACACTGCCAAGGAAACTCAATTGGTTTCAAAGAAAGAAAATAAAGCTGCTAGAATGGCCCAGCAAATCACCTGACTTAAATCCCATTGAAAATCTATGGAAAGAACTGAAGATCAAGATTCATAGAAGAGGCCCACGGAACCTTCAAGATTTGAAGACTGTTTGTGTGGAAGAATGGGCCAAAATCACACCAGAGCAATGCATGCGACTAGTTTCTCCATACAGGAGGCGTCTTGAAGCTGTCATTACCAACAAAGGCTTTTGTACAAAGTATTAAATAAATATCAGTAAGTGTGTTCAATACTTTTTCCCTGTGTCATTTCACATTATTACACATAACTTAATTTCTGAACTTATTTGTATTGGTTTCTTTGTATGTATGGATTACTTGGGTTGTTACCAACATCTGGTGAAAATTCCATGTCAATAGCACCTTTGGAAATATATTTACTGAGAAAAATGGTGACGTGTTCAATACTTATTTCACCCGCTGTATTTGTTTAACACTGTTTTTGGTTACTATATGATTCCATGTGTGTTATTTCATAGTTTTGATGTCTTCACTATTATTCTACAATGTAGAAAATATTTTTAAAAAGAAAAAATCCTGGAATGAGTAGGTGTGTCCAAACCTTTGACTGGTACTGTATATATAAATAATGTATATGGTCCTGGACCTGAGTATTCACTCAACAAATCAAGCTGCAACACACCCTCACACGCTAGCCATCATTATTGCACACAGGTGTACCAACCAGTACACCTTAACCTCCTGTTTTGAAGTGTCCTCTTTGTCATGGTACCCCTATGTTTTGGTGGAGCGCTCTGTGAGGTGTGGTGGTAGTGTGTGTGGGCCTGTGGGGGTGCTGCTGCCAGTGTCGTGCCCAGCCCCAAGTTCTGGTTTTGTGGATGTTCAGCAGGGATGAGCTGGAGCGTGTTAACCCAGCCCCTGCAGAAGGTCATGGGGGGGGGAAGCTAAGAGAGGCAGTTCCCAGTTTGCATCCTCATGTTTTGTAAAGGGCTGCCAATCCCTTCTTTGTTACGGCGGACAACAGTGACAAATGAGAGAGGAAGAAGGGAATCTTCCCTCCGTGATGGGAAAGAGATCAGGTCAAGGTTAGAGGCTTTCCCAAAAGAACTGGTGATGTGCTGCTTATACATAAACTCCTACTCTGAAGAGTTCCTGAGTATGTGTTTGTGAGTGAGTTTGTCCTCATCGTGAAAGTTCATGCTGTCTGTGTATTAGGCCTTCTAGTTCCTTTTCAGAATGTTCAGTTGCACTGATGAGTGTTCTATAAATTTTTATTTTTAGTACCATTTCCATATTTTTTCTTCTAAGATAAGAAAACCCCCCCCCCCAAAAAAAACAATTACAACTAATGTATATACAGTGGGGAGAACAAGTATTTGATACACTGCAGATTTTGCAGGTTTTCCCACTTACAAAGCATGTCTGTAATTTTTATCATAGGTACGCTTCAACTGTGAGTGACGGAATCTAAAACAAAAATCCAGAAAATCACATTGTATGATTTTTAAGTAATTAATTTGCATTTTATTGCATGACATAAGTATTTGATACATCAGAAAAGCAGAACTTAATATTTGGTACAGAAACCGACCCATCTTCAATGCTCTTACTGAGGGAAGGAGGTTGTTGGCCAAGATCTCGCGATACATGGCCCCATCCATCCTCCCCTCAATACGGTGCAGTCGTCCTGTCCCCTTTGCAGAAAAGCATCCCCAAAGAATGTTTCCACCTCCATGCTTCACGGTTGGGATGGTGTTCTTGGGGTTGTACTCATCCTTCTTCTTCCTCCAAACACGGCGAGTGGAGTTTAGACCAAAAAGCTATATTTTTGTCTCATCAGACCACATGACCTTCTCCCATTCCTCCTCTGGATCATCCAGATGGTCATTGGCAAACTTCAGACGAGCCTGGACATGCGCTGGCTTGAGCAGGGGGACCTTGCGTGCGCTGCAGGATTTTAATCCATGACGGCGTAGTGTGTTACTAATGGTTTTCTTTGAGACTGTGGTCCCAGCTCTCTTCAGGTCATTGACCAGGTCCTGCTGTGTAGTTCTGGGCTGATCCCTCACCTTCCTCATGATCATTGATGCCCCACGAGGTGAGATCTTGCATGGTGCCCCAGACCGAGGGAGATTGACCGTCATCTTGAACTTCTTCCATTTTCTAATAATTGTGTCAACTGTTGTTGCCTTCTCACCAAGCTGCTTGCCTATTGTCCTGTAGCCCATCCCAGCCTTGTGCAGGTCTACAATTTTATCCCTGATGTCCTTACACAGCTCTCTGGTCTTGGCCATTGTGGAGAGGTTGGAGTCTGTTTGATTGAGTGTGTGGACAGGTGTCTTTTATACAGGTAACAAGTTCAAACAGGTGCAGTTAATACAGGTAATGAGTGGAGAACAGGAGGGCTTCTTAAAGAAAAACTAACAGGTCTGTGAGAGATGGAATTCTTACTGGTTGGTAGGTGATCAAATACTTATGTCATGCAATAAAATGCAAATTAATTATTTAAAAATCATACAATGTGATATTCTGGATTTTTGTTTTAAATTCCGTCTCTCACAGTTGAAGTGTACCTATGATAAAAATTACAGACCTCTACATGCTTTGTAAGTAGGAAAACCTGCAAAATTGGCAGTGTATCAAATACTTGTTCTCCCCACTGTATAAATTTTTTCCCTCGTCTCTCTGTCTCTCCTCTGACTGTAGACTCGGGCCTGGTTGTCCCCAGTGTGTCCTACGAGCTTCACAAGTGTCTTCTGGCCGCAGCAGAGCGGCATGGCCTGTCTCTGGAGCGGAGGCTGGAGATGACTGGTGTGTGTGCCAGCCAGATGGCCCTCACTCTACTGGGGGGACCCAATCGGTGAGTGGCTGGGTGGGCTCCCTCTATGGTGGTGACATCACATCACATGCAACAGGCTTCATCAATACCATAGTCTTGTTTAATAGGCACAAAACTAAAGAAAACGGGGAGGTACTACGGTATCTGAACTTGCCCAACAAGAGATGCTCGTTTTCAGTTGCAAAGCGTTTTTCAACTGTGTGCCCTAATGAACAAACATCCTTTTGTCCTCTTATTTTTTCTACATCCTTTTGTCCTCTTATTTTTTCTACAATACAAGAAACATCACTGTTTCTTGTATTGTTGCCGTGGTGATATGCTGTAGTAAGATGTTTTAAACAAGCAATTAACGTTTGGGCACTCCCTGTAAGGCACTGATCAATGATGTAGAGTATATAAACTCTAAATTGCTGATGCTATGTATTGGCCAATGAGAGGTTTTAAAGCCACTGGTCAGACACATTGGCAGGCCTCAGAAGAAGCAGTCCTCCATACGAATGAATGGAATTCAACAAGGACATGTCCACACATGGCTAGCGGAGATAGCTAGTTTACAGACATGGCAGACGCGTAGGGCAAACGACCTGACCCAGCAGCAGCTACTCCTCCATCAATGCCAAAGAAACTGAGAACTTTGGAGAGCACAGGCATAAAGGGAATGCTATTGAGCCTGGGCCAAGACTAGAGTAAACCTAGCTTTCACACAGTGGAGAGAACTAAGAGAGTTGAAGGAATTCAAAACTGACGCACTTAGCATTTGTTTATGCTGAAAATGAAAGACATTGCTAGATAGATAATATATCTTGCTAGATATAAAGTGAATTGACAGTTTTGCTATTTAGTTGTAAATATGAATGTGAGTGTTATATTTTGGATTACTTGTTTTCATTGTTGTTTTCAAGCCACACATCCAATTGTTTAATTAGCTTGAGTAGCTTGTTAGCTGACTTACATTGCTGGTTTATTTCATTTGAATATAAAATGAAGCTTTACGAGTTAGTCCTAACTAGCTCCCTAAATTATGTGTATAACGTTACTTGAACTTATTTTTCTATGGACTGAGATACACAAGATGAGACACAATGCGAAGATTTGTTTAATCTGAAGGGTCTAGTTTTAGAACCTCTCATGTCATCGGCTGGAGTTTCCAAGATTCAACATGTAGGCCTTGCGACAAGACGGATTCCAAGATTTAACATTCTGTGTTCAGCCAAGCAGCTAGCTAACTAGCTAGCTAAGCAGAGAGCTGGTGTACCCTGTTTCTGGTGCATGTATGTCTTGACACTGGCAGCTCAAGGTGCTACAACACCTTGCTATAACAAATGGCAACTTTGTTTCAAAGTTCCACGCTGAGCTAAAGGCTTGAGCTGCCGCTTTCAAGGAGCGGTACACTAACCCGGAAGTTTATAAGATAATATGTGTCCTGGTATTCCGTCTGGCCCTGTGTCATTGCGAATGTTAAGCTGTTTAATTCTTAAAAGTGTTAGCCGTGGGGGAGGGAGTTCTAAACAGACATATGGAATTGTTTTAAGATGGTCATACTACAGTTCAAGTCAGAAGTTTACATACACTTAGGTTGAAGTCATTAAAACTCATTTTTCAACCACTCCACAAATTTTATGTTGACAAAATATAGTTTTGGCAAGTCGGTTAGGTCATCTATTTTGTGCATGAATCAAGTAATTCTTCCAACAATTGTTTACAGACAGATTATTTCACTTATAATTCATTATATCACAATTCCAGTGGGTCAAAGGTTTGCATACACTAAGTTGACTGTGCCTTTAAACAGCTTGGAAAATTCCAGAAAATGATGTCATGGCTTTAGAAGCTTCTGATAGGCTAATTGACATAATTTGAGTCAACTGGAGGTGTAGCTGTGGATGTATTTCAAGGCCTACCTTCAAACTCAGTGCCTCTTTGCTCGACATCATGGGAAAAACTAAAGAAATCAGCTAAGACCTCAGAAAATAAATTGTAGACCTCCACAAGTCCTTGGGAGCAATTTCCAAATGCCTGAAGGTACCACGTTCATCTGTACAAACAATAGTACGCAAGTATAAACACCATGGGACCACGCAGCCATCATACTGCTCAGGAAGGAGACGCGTTCTGTCTCCTAGAGATGAACGTACTTTGGTGCGAAAAGTGCAAATCAATCCCAGAACAACATCAAAGGACCTTGTGAAGAGGCTGGATGAAACGGGTACAAAAGTATCTATATCCACAGTAAAACGAGTCCTATATTGATATATCCTGAAAGGAAGAAGCCACTGCTCCAAAACCACCATAAACAATCCAGACTACAGTTTGCAACTGCCCATGGGTACAATATCATATTTTTTGGAGAAATGTCCTCTGGTCTGATGAAACAAAAATAGAACTGTTTGGCCATAATGACCATCGTTATGTTTGGAGGAAAAAGGGGGAGGCTTGCAAGCCGAAGAACACCACCCCAACCGTGAAGCATGGGGGTGGCAGCATCATGTTGTGGGGGTGTTTTGCTGCTGGAGGGACTGGTGCACTTCACAAAATAGATGACATCATGAGGAAGGAAAATGTATGTGGATATATTGAAGCAACATCTCAAGACATCAGTCAGGAAGTTAAAGCTTGGACGCAAATGGGTCTTCCAAATGGACAATGACCCCAAGCATACTTATAAAGTTATGGCTTAAGGACAACAAAGTCAAGGTATTGGAGTGGCCATCACAAAGCCCTGACCTCAATCCTATAGAAGATTTGTGGGCAGACCTGAAAAAGCCTACAAACCTGACTCAGTTACACCAGTTCTGTCAGGAGGAATGGGCCAAAACTCACCCAACTTATTGTGGGAAGCTTGTGGAAGGCTACCCGAAACGTTTGACCCAAGTTAAACAATTTAAAGGCAATGCTACCAAATACTAATTGAGTGTATGTTAACTTCTGACCCACTGGGAATGTGATGAAAGAAATTAAAGCTGAAATAAATCACTACTATTATTCTGACATTTCACATTCTTAAAATAAAGTGGTGATCCTAACTGACCTAAGACAGGGAATTTTTACTCGGATTAAATGTCTGGAATTGTGAAAAACTGAGTTTAAATGTATTTGGCTAAGGTATATGTAAACTTCCGACTTCAATTGTATGTATAATTTAGCTATTATACTATTAACTGTATGTAGAATTTTAGGAACCCTTTAGGTATACATTTGTTATTTTTTTTAACGATAAAATATTGAATTGAGCCTTTCCTACTATAGCCCAGAGAAACACATTGAATAACACATTCATAAATGGCAACAAAGATTTTTGAAGTGTCTGTCCTATATCTTGGAGATATAAGAAAGCACAAAACTACCTTCAGACGAGTCCTGTGACACTTGTGGGGGTTGTAGAGCAAAATGGAGACCACCATCGTGAGAATCTTTCCATAGAGCGGTCATAATAGTTTTTAGGTCAAAGCAGATGCGGAAGTGCGACATCGGCAGATGCGTTGTGTTGAGACGCATCCATTGCAAAGAAATGTATCATTAGCTTAAACTGACAGATTTTGATGGGGATCTTTTTATTATGTTACTTAGATTGATGTAGTAGTTTTCAATCTTAGTCCTTTATTGACGCTTTGTCTGTTTGATGGCTCGCTGGAGGTCTTTGCAGGATTTTTTATAATCGTCCAGATTAGTCCAGGCTGTATCACATCCGGCCGTGATTGGGAGTCTCATAGGGCGGCGTACAATTAGCCCAGCGTCGTCTGGTTTTGGCCGGGGTAGGCTGCCATTGTAAATAAGAATTTGTTCTTAACTGACTTGCCTAGTTAAATAAATTATGTCCTGTTCCTTAAAAGTGGCAACTCTAGCCTTTTAGCTCAGTGCAAATGTTGCTGTAATCCATGGCTTCTGGTTGGGATATGTATGTATCGTCACTGTTGGGAAGACATTGTCGATGCACTTATTAATGAAGCCAGTGACTGATGTGGTAAACTCCTCAATGTTATCGAAGGTGTAGTCTCTACACATTGAAAACTGCAAATGACTACACCTACATCCCATAACTTCAGAGAGCATTGTTGAGAAGCTCTTAATTGGGGCTACCAAGGGGAATGATGCTGAGATTAGATAACTAAGACTCCCTGAAGTGCCACCAACAACAACCGCTGACTTGCGACAACTTCGAGGAGACGTCGACACACAACAAAGGATGCAGTTAGCTCAGGTCCTTCCCCGCTCAAAGGTGTGCTATCTGTTTTGTCAGACTTGGTCGTTCCCGGGAAGTGTGAAAACTCAGAAATGTTTTTGAAAGAGCCTACAAACAAACATATATAAATCATATAAATAAGGGATGTTTGTGTGGGCAACAATACAATTGTGTGAGAAACAATATTTGTGCATTCTTTATCTCGCAAATTGGCGCCATTATTGTATTTTTGGATTGGTTTTTGAATTATTTACTAAACTGTTCTCTTTTCCCGGATATCTTTGCTCTTGGCAGTTTTCACTTCAAATTAACAGACCTACAGGTGAGTAGATATCCAGAAAGACTGGACTACCCTGGTGTAAATACAGTACAAAAAGTTTTTTATTTTTGTTTAGCTCACAAAATATAATTAAAAAATATGCATTAAGGTTTCTGTAATGTTGGGGGAGTACCAAAATGGAGGCGCTGTGGCTTCAAAACAGCGCCCCCCTGTTCGTCATCTAGTGTGTATATATAAATCATTGTACTGATTCTCCTTAAGTCAAGAATGTCAAATAAAATCAAATTTTATTGGTCACATACACATGGTTAGCAGATGTTATTGCGAGTGTAGCGAAATGCTTGTGCTTCTAGCTCCGACAGTGCAGTACTATCTAACAATAATGTCTAACAGTTTCACAACCTATAACACACAAAAATCTAACTAAGAAAGGATTGAGAATATATACATATGCCAGGGCGGCATTGGACTAAGATCCAGTGGATAGTAAGCTTTAAAGTATACTATATACACATAAGAGATTGGTGATGCAGTATGTAAACACGATTAGGTGACTGGATACCGAGAATAGTTTAGCGTACAGTTAGACATATGAGATGAGTAGTGCAAGATACAGAAACATTATTAAAGTGACTAGTGTTTCATTCCTTAAGTGGCCGGTGCTTTCTAATCTCAAATCAAATCAAATGTTATTGCTCACATACACATGTTTAGCAGATGTTAATAAGGGTGTTGCGTAATGCTTGTGCTTCTAGTTCCGACAGTGCAGTATATCTAACAGTAGGAATGAATTAGGCCTATATACATAAGGACTAGCGGCATGGACTAAGATACAGTAGAAGAGTATTGAATACAGTATATACAAAAGAGATGGGGAACGCAAGATATGTAAACATTGTTTAAATGACTGTGATACCTAAGGATAGTATAGAATACAGTATATACATATGGGATGAGTGATGCCAGATATGTAAACATTATAAACATTATTAAAGTGGCTAGTGTTCCATACCTTAAAGTGACCAGTGATTTCTAGTCCGTACCTCTAGGCAGCGGCCCCTAATGTGCTATTGGTGGCTGTTTAGCTGTCTGATGACCTTGAGGTAGAAGCTGTTTTTCAGTCTCTAAGTCCCAGCTTTGATGCACCTGTATTGACCTCGCCTTCTGGATGATAGCGGGGTGAACAGGCAGTGGTTTGGGTGGTTGATGTCATTGATGATCTTTTTGGCCTTCCTGTGACATCGGGTGCTGAAGGTGTCCTGGAGGGCAGGTAGTTTGCCCCCGGTAATGTGTTGGGCAGACCGGACCACCCTCTGGAGAGCCTTCGGTTGTGGGCGGTGAAGTTGCCATACCAGGCAGTGATGCAGCCCGACAGGATGCTCTCAATTGTGCATCTGTAGAAGTTTGTGAGGGTTTTAGGTGATAAGCCAAATGTCTTTAAACTCCTGAGGTTGACGAGGCTCTGTTGCGCCTTCTTCACCACACTGTATGTGTGGGTGGACCATTTCAGTTTATCAGTGATGTGTACGCCAAGGAACTCAAAGGTCCACAATCCTCTCCTATGTTTTTTTTCCTGGCACCACACTCCCCTGTATGCTGTCTCGTCATTGTTGGTAATCAAGCCTACTACTGTTGTGTCGTCTGCAAACTTGATGATTGAGTTGGAGCCGTGCTTGGCCACGCAGTCATGGGTGAACAGGGAGTACAGGAGTGGGCTGAGTCTGCACCCTTGTGGGGATCAAATTGAAGTGGGTCTAGGATGGCAGGTAAGATAGAGGTGATATGATCCTTGACTAGTCTCTCAAAGCACTTCATGATGACAGAGGTGAGTGCTACGGTTACCTTTGCCTTCTTGGGTACAGGAATAATGGTGGCCATCTTGAAGCATGTGGGGACAGCAGACAGGGATAGGGATAGATTGAATATGCTTGTAAACACACCAGCCAGCTGGTCTGCGCATGCTCTGAGGACGTGGCTAGGGATGCCGTCTGGGCCGGCAGCCTTGCGAGGGTAAACACATTTAAATGTTTTCCTCAAGTCGGCTACGGAGGAGAGCCCACGGTCCTTGGTAGCGGGCCGCGTCGGTGGTACTGTGTTAGCCTCAAAGCGGGCAAAGAATGTGTTTAGCCTGTCTTGAAGGGAGGCGTCGGTCTCTGCAACGTGGTTGTTTTTCCTTTTATGTCTGACAGGCTGTGAATCTCCAATTACCCCTCTGCTTCAGGCTTTTATTTTTGTGTGTGTGAAGGAGTCAATGCAAACGCCATATTAATGATGAATAGACAATGGATTTAGCAGTTAATCATGACAGAAAGCCAAAACTTTGCATGGAAAGGTGTAGCAGCCTATTGAAAGAGTGGGGTATTTATCATCCACTGACCTTGATTACAATGACTGCAGATAAAGGCTTCCTCTGGTGTTTATGCTGTTGTTGATGAGTTGTGTTTTTATAACCCTTAGCTTCCAACTTTAACTTGCACAACAACCAGTTTATTACCCATGCAATGTGTGGAATCTGCAAATCATGATGTGCAGATCATTCATGATTGTATTCTGCACAATTCATTATCTCAATGAGGACATTAAAATGTGTCTAATCTACCGGTAATTAAATATCACAGGCCTTGGCTTCTACTCTTTGTACTGATAGCCTTGCGGTTAATAGGTTGGACCAGTAACCAAATGGTTGCTAGTTCAAAAACCTGAGCTGACTAGGTGAAATATGTTGATGTGCCCTTGAGCAAGGCACTTAAACCCAATTGCTCCTGTAATGTCTGCTAAATTACAAAAATGTCAAATTTCTTTATTAAAATAAGAAATCTATATAAGACAACAAAAACAATCACACATGACTCTTGGATGTCCCCAGACTGACCCCTAAGAATAATCACCAGCGTCCCACGGTGGCCCTGCTGTGTGGCCCCCATGTCCAGGGGGCCCAGGGCATCAGCTGTGGACGGCACCTGGCCAACCACGAGGTGGAGGTCATCCTCTTCCTCCCCAACTTCGTCAAGATGCAGGAGTCCATCACCAACGAGCTCAACCTCTACAGCAAGACCAGCGGCAAGCAGGTGGCCAGCATCAAAGGTACCGACTCATGATGACTAACATTAGATTTGTTCTCTGTTCACAAATATTAGGTTTTGAAATCATTAGATGTGATGAGACTGTCGATGGAAAGGTAAATGGACTGTAGGTAGTGAAGATAGTGAATCCACTTCCTTGTAGTGTGTTCTTTTGTTAGCATTAGCTGTATAAAAAGTAGACACTTCCCTCTGTTGTATATTGAACAAATATATAAACACAACATGCAACAATTTCAAAGATTATCAGTCAATTAAATAAATTCATTAGGCCCTAATCTATGGATTTCACATGACTGGTCCAGAGCATCAAAAACATGCTCAATGGGTGACATGTCTGGATATGCAGGCCATGGAAGATCTGGAAAATGTTCAGCTTCCAGGAATTGTGTACAGATCCTTGCGACATGGGAACGTGCATTATCATGTTGAAACATGAGGTGACGACAACGTGCCAATTGCACGTTCTGTGGTATTGTGTTGTGACAAAACAGCACATTTTAGAGTGACCTTTTATTGTCCCCAGCACAAGGTGCACCTGTGTAATGATCATGCTGTTTAATAAGCTTCTTGATATACCACACCTGTCAGGTGGATGGATTATCTAAGCAAAGGAGAAATGCTCCCTAACAGGGATATAAACACATTTGTGCCCAAAACTTTAGAAAGATAAGCTTTTTGTGCATATGGAACATTTCTGGGATCTTTTATTTCAGCTCATGAAACATGGGACCAACACTTTACATGTTGCGTTTATATTTACGTTCAGTATAGTTAGACACACAAGGCACAATCAGCTAGACACTAAATTAAGTGTTTCTTGTAACAGTGGTACACTGAAACAATGTTGCCCTCTGCTGGAGGTGTAGCTACTCAGAAGCTTTCAGTTCAAACCCTGATCTCTGTTCCTCTCTCTCCTCCTCGTCCCAGACTTGCCGGTCAGCCCAGTGGACCTGGTCATCAGCTGTCTGGACTGCCATGAGAACGACTTCCTGAGGGACCAGGCCTGGTACCTGGCGGCTGCAGACTGGGCCAACCAGAACAGGGCTCCGGTGCTCAGCATCGACCCTCCAGTGAGTGGCCAGAAACAGGCTGTGGAGGCCAAGTGGACCCTGTCTTTGGGTCTGCCCCTGCCTCTGGATGGTGGGGAGGCTAGGGTCTACCTGTGTGACATTGGGGTGCCCAAGCAAGTGTTCCAGGAAGTGGGCATCAACTACCATTCACCCTTCGGCTGCAAATTCGTTATTCCTTTACACTCTGCATAGCAGGACCTGCTACAAACTCTCAGCCCTGGCTGAGCACAGGATTGTGTTTTCATTCTAGTGAAATAAGAAGGACAATGCATACAGATACAGGACCAGCCTCAAGTCCTGATAGTTAGAGACTTCCAGGAGCAGTGTCAAGGCCTTCTTAGAGGGTGATGTGTACAGTTACTGAAAAAAGGTTGTGGGGGGGATTTCTTGAATCAGAATGTGCACTTAATTGTGTTGCTTGTTGGTATATTTTTTTCCTTTGCTTCCAGTTGACCCCTGGGAGGGTATCGTGTGCCATGAGGTGCCACTGGAGAAGGGAAAAGCTCTAAGAGGAGGGCTTCCTGTCCTGTTGGGCTTTGTGATAAGGGCTATGTGTGTGTATTGCCCTCTATCAGCCAGTCTGAGTATGTTATGTTTACAGAGAGCTGACTGACCGCTTTGAGTCAGTCTCTATTGATGACCCCTGACCTTGACCGTGTGACCAGCCCTGGGCCTGAGACACAATTCCTGTTTCCTACAACTCGGCACAAACCAATGTGTTTGTCCTCTTTTCTCAATTATCTCAGAAGAAAATGTTTACGAATGTATCTGTTTTTGATAAATAGGGAAGATGTTTTGCCGTTGTTTGAATGCATATATTTTCTAAACTGCATCTGGGCTATATTTTTAACAACACTGCAAAGAAAGCTGTAAAGTGGTGCGCAAGACTTTTGTTTTAGTGTATTGGTGTTACCATAGAAACAAACAAATTTCTGTCTTTTGCACTTCTCATATGAAATCATATCTTTGTTTGACACCTGTCAGATAAGGCCACATACAGGATTATAATAGTTTACAAGGGTATGCATATAAATCTGTTAAGTAGCGATACACAGTAGTGAGGTACACAGCTCTACTGCTGTTGTCGTGGCTGTGTTTTTGCTTCAGGTTTTGGTAACGTGTCATTTGCCAGGCAGTACTTTTAGTTTACACTTAGTATTACAGCATTTGTCAAGAAACAAAAAGGTCAAGTTAGTTTGCCTAGTAGTAGCCATTCTACTATTTAATTCACTTTCTGATAGGATTGGGTTTGTATTTCATTTGAATAGGCAATATGTCATTTCAATTCTGAACAATTCTGAAAGCCTTAGATGTGCAGTTAAAAGGGGTCACAGTAGATAAGACTAGGACCTTTTTTTTTTTACTTGCAATCATTTTGAAAATTGATCTTTAAATGCACTTGAGCTAGAATTGGATTTGTGTGAGCCGTTCGGTGGTTGTTGTGTAAACAGTAAACAGATCTGTGATTGCAGACCTGTTTGGTCACGTACTGGCCAGGATGTCTGAATTATGTTTGCAAACGATGAGCAATTTTTTCAAACACTCGCTGCATCTTAGTATGGTTAGTTTGGTTGAATTTTGCTCTGCTGCAGAGTGCAGACATCCTGTTTTTGGGAGCTTTTGTGAATGGGTTAGATTTAGGTTTGGCTATGTTTCTCCCAGGGCAGTTTTCAATCACTGGGCAGTCATTGAGGTTGACTGCTGTCTTGAAAAATTTATTTGACTCCCTTTTTTAATCCTAAATCCAGTTATTGGTGTGTTTTCACATCTTCATTTTCATGGATAGTCTATGAGGATTGATCTGAATTGATCAGGTTACAACTTTGCAAACATTCATATAACTTGGATGAACTATCATGTCTGTGTATCAGCCATGCTCTACATTTCCAAATGACCAAATCAAACTATTGTTAATAGTGCATTGAGTGCATACAGCTCATGTTGCTCCATTTCAAGGCCATGTAATACAGTGAATCAAGGGCATCTGTCGCCAATTGTGTTCTAGCTGGTAGGACTCTTTTGAGTTTATTTTATTTTGTTTATCTCTGGTAATCAACAATGTCACACAATGAGCTTTCACACTTATTACAAGTGTACTGTATGTAGCCTATTTTTGTAAATGTATGCCATCTCACTTGCAGTATCTAGTTGACACCTGCAGTATCTACATAACATGTTATGATGTGAGAATAGAACAACACAATTTATCATTAAAAAGCATACAACACACTCATTTTAGCCTAGTTGTTGGGCTCCTTGAGGCTGCTCCTCTTGTCAGCTTTGAGAGGAATGCCATCAGATGGCCTGTTCCTGCATGCGATGCTAGAGAGTTATGGATGCTGAGATGAGAAATCTTACAGGAGATTTTGTTGTCACCTAAAAGTGCTACTTTCAGAAATATTTCCCAGGGAAATTATGGTCTTGTATTGTGACACTCCAGCCCAGACAGATGTGAATTTGTCTTGAAGTGATTTATGGTCATATTGTTAGAAAAGATTTGCCAGAAAACAGGCCATGTTTTCCCAAGGACTCACTGTAATTGTTTTTGGGAAGTGTCCTCGATGGTTGCTCACAATGGGATTGTGGCTAATCTCTTATGATGGAGGAATTAAACCATTTTTGTTTGATCATGTCATTACAGATTTAATCTGTGTTGTTTTTTTTGTCTTGTTTACTTCAGTTTATTTTTGGAGGAGTTGGTTTTTAAACTTGAATAATAAACGTTATCCTTTATCATAAAGGAACTTCAGCAAGGCAGATGTAGCATGTGACACTACAAGTATTTGTAAATGAGTATGCAGGTCTGGTCCAAGTTGACACTGTTCTGTATACTGTGATCAAGCTTGAGAATTCATGACTGCTAAACATTAAATGTGAAACTGCATAGAAAATATTAAATTTTTTAAGGGGCCTCAATTTTTCAACACACACTTCCATTTCAATGTCTGTTTACCTGTCTGTTGTAATAAAGACCAATTCATCCATTTGCTATAGAAAATACAGGGGGGCAAAGTATGCCACATGCACTACTTTTGTAGGAATTGAATCTTGAGTGCACACTTGATTTACTTTAAGTTACAGCTATCCCACAGACCACAGCTACAATTTTGTTTGTGCGAAAAACTTTGTTACAAGATCATGTGCGGGAGTGTGTATAGTTATTAAAGTTCTTCATGCCACACTTTTTATGAACCTGCAGCAAATGTACAGTGTTTTTGTTTATTAAATGGACATGTGTATGACCTGTCTACTCTGCAGGTTTGTGTTCACATATTATTATTTGTATGGTGGGGTACTGAGGATGCATCACAGGTTGTCCACCAGATGGAGCATTTCGCTACACCTGTAATAACCTGCTAAATATGTGTATGTGACCAATAAGTAGCCACAACCTGCTGAAGCTACAAGGTACCCTATGTGCTGGGGTGATTGGGTGATGTCAAATGTGTATTTCTAATGGTATTTTTTGTAATTATGCTTAGTACTGACACCACCTATTGCATGCAATAGACAGTATGGCCTCAGGAGGCTAAAAAAAGTTGTCTTATCACCCAAAACCCTCACAAACTTCTACAGATGCACAATTGAGAGCATCCTGTCGGGCTGCATCACCGCCTGGTACAGCAACTGCACCGCCCATAACCGCAAGGCTCTCCAGAGGGTGGTGCGGTCTGCCCGCATTACTGGGGGCAAACTTCCCGCCCTCCTGGACACCTACAGCCCCCGTTGCCACATAAAGGCCAAAAAGATCATCAAAGACATCAACCATCCGAGCCACTGCCTGTTCACCCCGCTATCATCCAGAAGGCAAGGTCAGTACAGGTGCATCAAAGCTGGGACCTGAGAGACTGAAAAACAGCTTCTATCTCAAGGCCATCATACTGCTAAACCGCCACCACTAACAAACCAGAGGTGGCTGCCTATAGTCACCAATTAGAAATCACAGGACGATTTAATAATGTATCCGTATCTGCATCACCCATCTCTATGTATAAACTGCACTCTACGCTATTCTACGGTATTTTAGTTACTCAAATTGTGTGCAATATGGCATCACCCATCTCATATGTATATACTGAATTGTACTCTATACTTCGCCATTGACTGCTAAACAACCATCTCTAGTACATCAGATACGGCTGCCTATAGACATAGATTATAAATCACTGGCCACTTAAGGAATGTAACACTAGTCACTTTAATAATGTGTCTGTATCTTGCACTACTCATCTCATATGTCTAAACTGTACGCTATACTATCCTTCGGTACCCAGTCACCTAATCGTGTTTACATACTGCATCACCAATCTTTTATGTACAGTGGGGAGAACAAGTATTTGATACACTGCTGATTTTGCAGGTTTTTCTACTTACAAAGCATGTAGAGGTCTGTAATTTTTATCATAGGTACACTTCAACTGTGAGAGACGGAATCTAAAACAAAAATCCAGAAAATCACATTGTATGATTTTTAAATAATTAATTTGCATTTTATTGCATGACATAAGTATTTGATCACCTACCAACCAGTAAGAATTCCGGCTCTCACAGACCTGTTAGTTTTTCTTTAAGAAGCCCTCCTGTTCTCCACTCCTTACCTGTATTAACTGCACCTGTTTGAACTCGTTACCTGTATAAAAGACACCTGTCCACACACTCAATCAAACAGACTCCAACCTCTCCACAATGGCCAAGACCAGAGATCTGTGTAAGGACATCAGGGATAAAATTGTAGACCTGCACAAGGCTGGGATGGGCTACAGGACAATAGGCAAGCAGCTTGGTGAGAAGGCAACAACTGTTGGCGCAATTATTAGAAAATGGAAGAAGTCCAAGATGACGGTCAATCTCCCTCGGTCTGGGGCACCATGCAAGATCTCACCTCGTGGGGCATCAATGATCATGAGGAAGGTGAGGGATCAGCCCAGAACTACACGGCAGGACCTGGTCAATGACCTGAAGAGAGCTGGGACCACAGTCTCAAAGAAAACCATTAGTAACACACTACGCCGTCACTCACAGTTGAAGAGTACCTATGATAAAAATTACAGACTTCTACATGCTTTGTAAGTGGGGGAACCTGCTAAATCGGCAGTGTATCAAATACTTGTTCTCCCCACTGTATATTCTGTATACCGTGTTTTATAAAGCTTACTATGCCACTGGATCTTAGTCCAATGCCGCCCTGACATATATGTATATATGCTCAATCCGTTCTCTCTTAGATTTATGTGTGTTTGGATACATGTTGTGAAACTGTTAAGATATTCTTGTTAGATGGTATTGCACTGTCGGAGCTAGAAACTCAGCATTTCGCTACACCCCAATAACATCTGCTAACATGTATGTGACCAATACAATTTGATTTGCCTTGGAGAACATTTTACAAGATCAGGCATTTCATTCAAATGGTTAAACAAATAGTTAATGGCATATCAGTCGTGAAGGACCATAGCATTAGGTATTATTCTCCCTCGACATCTTTTTCCTGCAAACTGCGACTTGGCCGCATGTTGTTAGAGATGTTATTTTTGCTTCCATATCACTGGTTTGACCACAAGGTTGTGCTCACAGATCACACTTCTTCAGTCAGCTGAAATTCCCTTGTGTGTTGCTGCCAATAAATTAGCGCATGCGTACTGCTGCTGGTTGAAAGGAGGGGGAGACCATCCATTTCCTTTACGAGGCCTGTGCAAACTCGCATTGGAAACCTCACATTGGGATATTCTTCTTTTTACGACAGACAAACTGGATGCTCGCTAAAACAGACATCATCTTCATGGCCTGCCGCGTTAAGTTGTAAAGAGATCTGGTCAACATAAAGCGATATCTTACGGTGAGTTGTTGCACACTCAAGCGGTGTCTCTGGCGCTGTGCTGCAACACCATCTCAGCACAGGAAAGCTCCCGAATAGTTTGAAAGAACATGTCAAATTAGGCGGTTATGTATTTTTGTAATGGGTTTCTTACCACCGTTATAGCTACATATATTAGCTAAATGAAATTCAAAATCGTTTTGAATGCTCAACAAACGGCTCCACCTAGTTAACCGGTGATATTAGCTAGTTAGCTACATTAGCGACCTCGGCGGTCCTGCTTCGTTTAGTCACGTTGACTGGTGCCGCGACGAGGGTCAGCCAATCGATGGAACAACGGGTTATTTGACGAGTAGTTTGTCTGTGTTGATGTGGCCGCCGACCGCTCAGCAATAACGTCAAGGAAGACAGGAAGTGGGTATGTTATTGTCCCTAAGGCAAAAAGTGTTACTGCATGCCTGAATTGTGTTGTTAATCGCCTGTCATCGTGCACAACTCAATCTAGTTACTGTATTGTGGGTCAATATTGTTCTGCGTTCCAAACTAATATATGTCGATTTGTTAATTGTTTGATTTAGGTTTATTGAGTATGTTGTGGTAATCAAACCTCTGTCAACACGTTTTGTAACATTGTTGTCCCTATCGTTACATATGTTGGTAATATGTCACATGAACATTTTGGACATCACCGAGGAGGAATGAACAAAATCACTTCTCTGCCCAACAAATGCCCCATCTTCACTATCTGGTTATTAAGTTCAAAGTGTAATGTAGCATGATACTGTAGCTTTGGGTTTTCCATTAGAGAGAAATCTGATATCAAGATGGGGGGGTGGGGGAGATGGAGATGATCCTGGCATTCACTTTCCCCCCGAGGTATTTGGAAACCAGACTGCAACATGTTTGGGATCTATATGTTGTCTGAGCTGGGCCTTCTGCTGCCTTGTTGAGGTGTCCACCTGGTGCATGGAGGCTGAGTGAGTGGTTGTGTCCCAATTATCCCAAAGTGTGCTCTCCACAAGGTCAGTGAACAGGTGTGCACTTAGGGTATAAGGGTAGGCTGTAGAATTGGGAGGCAGTGAGTAAAGACTGGGCTGGTCTCATCTTTATCTGTAAAGGCAAGTAGACCTAATGATATCCTGATTAAGGCAGTTGTTGAAAGGCACTGTTTCTATTGTGCTACCCAGAGTTGCTGAATAAATGAGTTAGCTGGTAACGTCATGAAAATGATGTGCGCTCTTCCATGGGGCAAAAGTCGACGTGTTGTGATTCTGGATGGCCAGATTGTTGACAACCTGTATTTCTTGCAAGCAATCTAAGCCAACCCTGTCTGTTTTGCTCCATAGTTGTGCACGTCTCAGTTTTGTTCCTAAACAACCAACCGTCTATCTTTCACTTTACTCCACTGTTCATGCACCTTGGTTTGATAGAGATAGCGACAGCATTTTTATTTATTTTTTCAGACCCCATCTACTGAGGCAGACTCATGCAGGTACGGAATACATCGACCACACCAAACCACCAATACCCCTTCTTCGGCTCTTTGTCAATAGCTCACTCCGAAGTATTGATCGACCAATTGATTGACTGGCGGTATATTGCATTAGCCACTGAGCAGAGCATGCTGAAGAAGACTAGAGCTGTCAGCTGGAGCTAATTTCTGCTCTCCCTTGTCTCTATTTAGTATCTCAGAGCTCAGCTTACACACTCAGCTGGAAGTGAGGTAATAGCTGCTCTTTGTCTCATTAGACACCTTAAGCCTGGCCAACAGGGACCCTGATCTTTAAACAACTGCCCCTTTGTATTATGTATTATTTTCTTCTCCCAAATTTATTTTTTATTTTCTCTGGAATGCATGTTATTTTTCGTTTGTAAATTTGTGTACTCCTCAATTCAAAGTTGCATTAAGATCTGGTTGTCATTAGACTAGCGTACCTATATTTTCCTGTTTATATTCCCTTTTACCTCAATGTTCATCAGTTGTTTTAAGCTGGCTTGACAAAGTTGTTTGTAGTTTTGAGATTACTGGGTTGGTTGTTGCGTGTGTCTGAGCGGTGCCTGTGCGGGTTGTTTGGGGCTGAGATGGAACCATTTTTGCCCCCCCCGTTCTGTCTCATTCAACGAGGCACCACAAGTGTACTATAATTCTTTTAACACGCTGCTGTCAGTGTGCAGCTTTCACTGATGCCGGCCTGGTAGCCGTTCAGTTTCATGTTATTCCATGTCATTAAGACATCCCCGGCACTGTGTGGTCTCTATGTAACATGGGAGTGGAGGTGGCAGAGAGCCATATTAGCCCTGCTCTCGCTTCTCTCCCTCTGTTCAGCAGCTGTGGAAGGAAGAAGCAGTGTTGTGGCCCACAGGGAAGGCGAGGCCCCCTCCAGCCCTGCCTACCGCCCAGTAGAATGGGGGAATTGTGACAGCGGTCTGGGGCACAAACACAGTGGGTGAGCAGCTCCCTCTGGGCAGCGGCTGGCCAAACAGGCTGCTCCTTGAGAGGGGCATAGGATCTCCTGCTACTGGGCCTGCTGGACAGCCACAGGGACCCTCACACTTCTAAGGAGAGCACAGCCGCTGGCCTGACACACACACTGAAACCCAGTGAGACACTCACTCCCTGCTGAGAATAATTTTACACCAATCTGACCCAAAACTGTGATTTAGAATAACTTCTTAAGGCGCTATTTGTGCATACTCTGTAACTGAGTGTTTGCGTGGGTGTGTATGAACACGCGTCCCCTTGACTTGTATAAAAGGTCCAACACAGAGTTTGGTAGAATGTGGTTAGTTTTTAGACACTCACAGGTGCACTGACTAAGAATCACATTCACACCACTACTTTCAGTAACTGTGGTCGTCACCGTTCAACGTGTGTGTGTCACAGATAAAGGGTTTCATCGTGAGAATACGGCCAGAGGTGAGGGGAGTTAACTTGACAAGCCGACAGCAGTGCTGCCTGCCATATCTGAGACTTACTCACTCTCAACAGGAAGTGATGATTTAAAGACAGCACTAAGAGACATTCCACAGCTTAATATAGTAGGCAGATTTATAGGAGAGGTGACTGAAGCTCAGTCACTGAATGTAATGCATGTTCAGTCACTGAACGCCATCTGCCCCTTGTTGCCTTTCTCTCCTATGTTTCCAGACCGTTATAAGACACACAACCTGCTTTAGAAAACCATTGCAACCCCCTGTGGTGTGAACCATCAGGTGGCCATGGTTAATTATTCAAATTTTGGGCAGTCAGGGTTTTGTGTTTGTAGGAGCTGATTTGAATTAATGAGCAAAAGATAAATGTTGTGCTGATGGGAACAAAGGTCACTTCCTCCTCCAGACAGAGCCATGCAGAATAACTTTGTTGTTACATACTGGGCTGATTAACCTGACTGGCTGTGGCAGGCTAACCTGACTGGCTGTTCCACTGGTTATCCTGATGAGGATGAAGGTTGACAGGATGACGGACTGACCCTTGTTTGGCATCATGAACACTGATCATGGCATTTGATCTGGGAGCGGGCATATCACTGCCCCCTATCTGAGATACCTACTAAAGCCCTCATCCGCCACATACAACACCCGTTCTGCCAGTCACATTCTGTTAAAGGCCCCCAAATCTCACACATCCCTGGGTCGCTCCTCTTTTCAGTTCCTGGCAACTAGCGACTGGAAGAGCTGCAAAAACAAACACTCAAACTGGTCAGTTTTATCTCATCACTTCATTCAAAGACTCAATCATGGATACTTTCACTGACAGTTGTGGCTGCTTCGCATGATGTATTGTCTCTACCTTCTTGCCCTTTGTGCTGTTGTCTGTGCCCAGTAATGTTTGTACCATGTTTTGTGCAGCTGCCATGCTATGTGGTTGTCTTAGGTCTCTCTTTTATGTAGTGTCGTGATTGTGTGTTTTGTCCTTTAATTTTTAATCCCCTGTCACCGCAGGAAGCCTTTTGGTAGGCTGTCATTGTAAATAAGAATTTGTTCTTAACTGACTTGCCTAGTTAAATAAAGTGTCATGTCAGTAGCTAGGCCTAGCCTACACGTCAGCCATATTGAGTGTACGCGTGAGTGTTTTGTCAAATTGGTGGGCTTTCTGTTTCTGTTGGGGATGTGGTATTAATAAGTGACCCTCATTGTCTTGTCCACACAGGACTGATGTCGTTCTGGCCCTGTGGTTACCTAGCTAGCAGGAAGTGTTATGAAGTCCATTACCCCATGTAGCTCAGTCTGTAGAGCATGGCGCTTGAAACGCCAAGGTTGTGTGTTCGATTCCCACAGGGTACCAGTATGAAAATGTATGCACTCTGTATGCACTCTGTATAAGAGCGTCTGCTAAATTACTCAAATGTAAATGTAAATCACTGCAGGGAAGAGATGTGTGCTGCTTGCCTGTCCTATGGTAGATGGCTGACTTTGGATTTTATGAGCCCTCAATGAAAGGGAGAGAATCATGTTGGTGGTTGTGTAACTGTGATGGGGGGTAGACCCATATAGCCTAACTATACTGTTGTTATTGACATTACTGACCTGTTTGTATGGAACACAGGATAAGTCCTAGATGAAAAATCTGTCTCAGTGCGGAAGCGATCTCCTACTTTCATCTGCAGTTTGATGGAATTTAGGCCAACTTGTACAAGATAACTTCAAATAACAACCAGCATCAAAGACAGAGGAATTCTCAACAATGGATCAGTAGATGCTTACAAAAGTCTAGATTTATGAACTCTTTTAACCGTTTTACCTGACACCCTCTTTGAGCTCTTTGATGATAATAATGCAGGTTATAAGCTAGGCTTACTTCCTGAAAGCAGATGGGCCTAGTTGTCCTGATTTAGTATTTCAAGAAGGATTTGATCAGCTTACAAGTCACCTCTGAACTTGGTGATGTAGCATGTTTTGACTCAACAGCTGTCCAATCAGGCCAAAGGCAGCCCTCATCCAAGATCTAGATGGCCAATCAGAATGTACCAAGACGAGCTCAGACATGAGAACGATTTCTGGAAAACAAGAGGAACTTGCATCAGCTAGTGATTGATACTAAAGGAGGACCATTGCTCTGGTAGTCTGCGCATGATTAGTGATGTGCTTGTCTGCAGTCTATCTTTCAGACTACTCTGCTATGGTGGGGGGCTGGTCATGTTCTCTGTGAAAGCCTGCCACACTACAGCCACGTTGTGTTATCACATTTATTACTAAGAAAAGCAGCACTAGGCCTTGACTGCGGTGCAGTGTAGCTACTGAGTGTGTCAACTAGAAATGTCAACACTGCATAAATAGCTATAATTACTATTTGCAGTAGTTGTTACTACTTTACACTCAACTCCTGGAACATCTTCAATTTTTAGTATGCCAATTCAGTTTCCTGTGTCTAAAAATAGTACCTACAGGAAATGAGCTGACTGTCAGACACGCTCTTGTAGTGGTTTATGTCTGGTATTGGACAGGCCACCTAGGTGGGATGGAGAGCTGATGTCCAGTCTGAACAGTGCTGCTCTGCTCTTTACACACAGACAGTATTCTGCTGCGTCTCTCCAGGCCTTTGTTACTATATTATGGCCAGTTTTTGTGAAAATAAACCCCTGCCATCAGCAGTTTGTCTGGGGGATGTTTTATAATGTGCCAGACAGTCATTCTGCATGTTCTGACCCTGGAAAGATGTTGATTGGTTTGTTTTGCAGCGTTAACCTCATTGTAGTGAGGCAGGGACTCTGTAGAGTTTAGGTAAATGTTAAAGCGCAGACACACCGGTAGGATTGTCAAACGTTTGCCTGCCGACAGTACTTAGCACCTCTGAACAGAGTGTCGGCAGTCAATCCCTTTTTTTTTTTTTGTGTGTGTGTTCACACAGCAAAGACATTGGAAGTCATCAGCCACTTAGTCTTGTTAAAATACTCCAAACCAGAAGGTTGCAGAAGCGTTGTTTGGCAATGCCTATCCATGCGTATTGCTTATGGTCTAGATTCCAAGCTATCTGCGCTAATGTTGCTATTTTGAAGAAAGCCCTTGTTGATTCTAGCCACATAGACAAATGTTTCGCTAGTTATCTAACATTATCATAGTCGCACAATTATAGCTAGCTAAGGACACTGCAATAACTCGGCAGCTAGCTAATCCTGCTTTAGGAGTAGCTCTTGCCCTCATGTAGCCTAGTTGAATGGTATCAGATGGAACAGTGCATTAGAGGTCCTCGCATCGGATGTACCCAGATCTCCTCCTGCTGGTCCTGGCCTGGCTGGGGTGTTATCATTTAGTCCAAGTAGTTGAAAATGTTTTGCAACGAAAACTAGTTTCTTTTCGGCAAATTCAGGTAGGCACCATTCCCGTTTTTGGTTCCTAGTGAATACACCCCTGTTCTCTGGCCCTATAGCCTTTTATTATGGCTGCCCTTTAACCCTTTTGGCTGCCCTTTTACCACTCTACATGGGCCTACATCAACAGGTAGTCTAATGTGCTATGTGTATGCATTGAAAAGACAGAGAGTAGTAGAGATATACCATCTAACTGCAATGCTTTGTCTTGAGTGCTCATGCATTGCAAAGCACATGCATTTGAAGTCGGAAGTTTACATACACCTTACCCAAATACATTTAAACTCAGTTTTTAATCCTTTAATCCAGTTTTAAAATTTTTAATCCTAGTAAAGATTCCCTGTCTTAGGTCAGTTAGGATCACCACTTTTATTTTAAGAATGTGAAATGTAAGAATAATAGTAGAATGATTTCTTTCATCACTCTCTGAGTCAGAAGTTTACATACACTCTAAGTATTTGGTAGCATTGCCTTTTTAAAAAAATAGTTTAACTTTTGTCAAACGTTTCAGATAGCTTCCCACAATAACTTGGGTGAATTTTTGGCCCATTCCTCCTGACAGAACTGGTGTAACTGATTTGAGGTCAGGACTTTGATGGCCACTCCAATACCTTGACTTTGTCCTTAAGCCATTTTGCCCCAACTTTGGAAGTATGTTTGGGGTCATTGTCCATTTGGAAGACTAATTTGAGACCAAGCTTTAACTTCCTGACTGATGTCTTGATGTTGCTTCAATATATCCACATCATTTTCCTTTCGCAAGATGCCAAAAAGTACAATCTTTGTCCCCATGTGTAGTTGCAAACCGTAGTCTGGCTTTTTTATGGCGGTTTTGAAGCAGTGGCTTCTTCCTTGCTGAGTGGCCTTTCAGGTTATGTTGATATAGGACTTGTTTTACTGTGGATATAGATACTTTAGTACCTGTTTCCTCCAGCATCTTCACAAGGTCCTTTGCTGTTGTTCTGGGATTGATTTCACTTTTCGCACAAAAGTACATTCATCTCTAGGAGACAGAACGTCTCCTTCCTGAGCGGTGTGACGGCTGCGTGGTCCCATGGTGTTTTATACTTGCATACTATTGTTTGTACAGATGAACGTGGTACCTTCAGGTGTTTGGAAATTGCTCCCAAGGATGAACCAGACTTGTGGAGGTCTACAAAAAAACTTTGCTGATGTTCTTTTCATTTTCCCATGATGCCGAGCAAAGAGGCACTGAGTTTGAAGGTAGGCCTTGAAATTCATCCACAGGTACACCTCCAATTGACTCAAATGATGTCAGTTAGCCTATCAGAAGCTTCTAAGCCATGACATCATTTTCTGGAATTTTCCAAGCTGTTTAACGGCACAGTCAACTTAGTGTTCTGACCCACTGGAATTGTGATAAAGTGAAATTATCTGTCTAAACAATTGTTTGAATAATTACTTGTCATGCACAAAGTAGATGTCCTAACCGACTTGCCAAAACTATAGTTTGTTAACATGAAATCTGTGGAGTGGTTGAAAAATTAGTTTTAATGACGTCAACCTAAGTGTCTATGTAAACTTCCAACTTTAGCTAACATCAGTCTGTAACTATGCTTCCATCATATACATGGAAATGCCAATGGCCTGTATTTATTTATGTTAAATCTGGACCAGTGTTTGTGCATGAGCTTATCTTCACCCACAGTATGTGAGGCTGTTGTTCAGTCATAAACAGAGCCTGTTTGCCTGCTCTCTGCTCCACAGGGCAGCCTGGCTGCCTGCAACTGCTGCCTCTGCAAACATTTGCAGTTTACTTTGCAGAAATCCTCATAGAATCTCATAGAATTTCTCAGTCTCACACACACACTGTATCTCTGGTGGCCTCCTTTTTATGCAGGTCAGACAAAGAGCCCTCTTGTTGCAGCACACACCTAATTTCTCAGCCTATTAGGGGAATCTCTCATATAGCCAATTCATTTTCTCTGCACACTCATCTTAATGGGATCAATTTTGCCTGCAACTCTAGTCACTTTATGCTGCAGTCAGTGGGAGTAGGATAAGATGTTGGGCATGTTTTTGGTTCTCTCCAACCCTACCTGTCTTCAATCCCTTGATCGTTGCCCTGTGTGATATAATAATGTAATTGAGAGAATAATTCTTTATCAGTAATGATGAATGGTTTGCCTCTGAGATGAGCTCTTCACAGCTCTGCTCATACAAAGTCGGTGTTAAGAAAATAGCCTAACTGAACGCAAAAGCATGTGTGTGTGTGTTCTGGCTTCATCTTTTCTGTCTCTGTGTGAATGTGTATGGTGAGTGTGATGTGAATCTAGGCCATAGAGACTAGAGGAGATCAACCACACTTCAGTACACACACACACACTGCCCTGACCTGGAGCTTGAGGACTTGCTGTCTAGCACTCACTAAACCCTAATGTCTGCACCATATGACCATTTTCATTTCCCTATCAAGAATGCGTTGCCTTCATAACAATGAAGGGTGTTTTGTTAATTCTACTTTTCATTTATTGACATTTTATCTTTCTCACAGAAAGAGATTATACTAGATGTATTGTAGCCTACCACAATTGCCTTTTTATCTCATCAGGAGCCTAGCCTATATCTCTTTTAAAAAGGATATGTGAGTGTGCATGTGTGCACTGTGGAGGGTGCGAATGGAAGTCTGTGGTTGGGGATGAATTATTCACAGGTTATGTGTGTGTGTGTGTGTCATTATTCACAGCGCTGTGCTGGCTGGCGTACAGTAGGGTCCGATGGCCGCCGGGGTGTGGCTCCATTATTAATGTTTAGTGTCCGAGTGAAACAACTCCCATGAGGGACCAGTACGGAAAAGTATGAAAATGTATGCACTCACTACTGTAAGTCGCTCTTGATAAGGGCGTCTGCTAAATTACTAAAATGTATATCACTCACTGTCACTGCAGTAAGGAGTACCTCTCCTTACAGCCATACTCAACCCTGAAGCCTTTACCAAAGCAGCACGGGACAACCCTTAACCCCACAACCTCTCCTCTCTTCTCTATGGCCATCACCCTCACTCTCCTGTCATCTCCCACCATCCTCTCCCCCTCTCCTCTCTGTCCTTCCTGTCACTCTTCTTCCCTCTCTCCCCACTCTACCCTGCAACAGTCTGTCAGTTGGAGATGTGTAATATGAAGATGAATGATTTGCCTTGTTGCACCAGGACCCTGCTCTGCTGAACCCTCTCATTGCTGTGTGTAATGAGGCTTTTTGTCGCCTATTACACCTGCTTCTCCTGCAGACTGAGTGGGGAGCTGTGCAGTGCAATGAGGCACATTGACTGAGGCAGGCAGACAGACTGCTTCTCTGCGTGTTTAAGACACTGCAGCAGTCTATTTGGCTGCTAGTGCCGGTACCCTGCTGTCAGGACCGAGCACAGTCATTCCTCTCACTCACACTCACTGTCCCAGCCTCCCAAATCCCCTTTCATGGCTCAAGCCTCCCAAAGCCCCCCCCTTCCAGCTGTCTGCCCACCTTCCCCAGAAGAATTTCCTTTGTAGCATCTCTGACAGCCTCAGGGTGGAGAGAATCCCCTCATACATTTATGTATCTACACACACACACACAGCCAACTAATGTATGCAATTATGAAAATTAATGCAGTCTCACTTTGCCTGGATGTGCAGAGGATATAAATAGCATGAGATTAGCAAATTGCCTGCTTGTGCTGAGATTTGAGACCTCAGCTAAGAGAGCTGCTGTGCCTCTGCTGCTGCTAACACAAAATATGGCCTCTCCGCTCATCTGCCTGGCGCTCCCTCTCTACAGCTTCTGAAGGGAAGGGGAGTCTTTCTGCCTTTCACCTTCTATTACTGTGCTGTCAAAATAGGATACACATTCACTCAGATCAACCCCCTCCATTTCTTCTGCATGACATATACTGTACTGTACTCAAGCGCGTACTGCTGCCTACCTGTCTTTCCTGTGAGATTTTCTGACACGCTCCCTCTTCACCATGCTTTTCTACAAATACAATAGAGGACGGGGAATTTATTGGGGGGGGGGGATCGATATACAGTTGCATATCACAGTATTATTTTGGACGATATTATATTGATACTTTGTATATTATATATATTATTTTTTTGCTAGTCTACTGTACCTCTGCCAAAACTCTGATATTTTTAATCCTATAGCTTGTCCATATTCTTTTTAAATGGGGAGCCAACATGTTTTCAGCACTTACATTTCCATGACAGATCAGAACTTTGTCTCGTCCCCTCTCTTGTTTCTCTGCAGCAGTGAGCAGTATGTTTGGAACATCAAATCGCATTACGTAAAGTATCGGCACCTAAGTATCGCGATTTGTCAGTTCCCTGGTAATTCCCAGCCTTAGAATTGATGGTGATATATTGGATTTATTAAATGCCCAGTGCAGTCATAAACATGATTTTCCTGTGTTATATCTACTGTATATTTCCACACTATGAGGTTGGAATAATACTAAAATGATGGATGTCCTTTTTAGTGTAAGAGCTGTTTAAAAATACCACCTACATATCTGGCTGTTTTTGTGGGATGGAGTTTTGGCCTGCCTGGTGACATTACCAGGCAGTAAAGTAGTTAATAGACCAATAAGAAAGCATTCCAAAATAGAAAACAGCTAGTTTTCTATTTTCCACTCAGACCACTCCCAGACAGTCCGAGCAAAATTATTGCTCTTTGCGAAGAAGTTTGTTTTCAAATAAAATTGTAAAAAATAATCACTGTAGGGAAAAAAAGACTCAAGTTAACTGCCAAAGATTTGAGAAGAATCAAACGTGAAGCTACCAGGAACCCATTATCCTCCAGTGCTGTCATATTCCAGAACTGCAACCTACCTGGAGTGCCCAGAAGTACAAGGTGTTCAGTGCTCAGAGACATGGCCAAGGTAAGGAAGGCTGAAACCCGACCACCACTGAACAAGACACATAAGTTGAAACGTCAAGACTGGGCCAAGTAATATCTGAAAACAGATTTTTCAAAGGTTTTATGGACTGATGAGATGAGTGACTCTTGACGGACCAGATGGATGGCCCCTGGCTGGATCAGTAATGGGCACGGAGCTCCACTTCGACTCAGACGCCAGCGAGGTGGGGTACTGGTATGGGCTGGTATTATTGAAGAAGGACCTTTTTTTGGTTGAAGATGGACTCAAACTCAACTCTCAAATCTACTGCCAGTTTTTAAAAGATACTTTCTTCAAGCAGTGGTACAGGGAAAAAGTCTGCATCTTTCAAGAAAACCATGATTTTTATGCAGTAGGCCACTGCGTGGCTAGCCAGTAAATGCCTTAAAGATTAAAGAATAATGACATGGCCCCCTTCCTCACCTGACCTAAACCCTATTGAGAACTTGTGGTCCCTTCTTAAACGGTCGATTTACGGTGAAGGAAAACCGTACACCTCTCTGACCAGTGTCTGGGAGGCTGTGGTTTCTGCTGCACAAAAAGTTGATCGTCAACAGATCAAGAAATTGACATGGATGGAAGGCTTATGACTTATTTTATTTTTTTAAATATCAGAAATGTTTATTTGTAAATTTGAGTTGTTTAGTATTCTCACTTTAACAGATGAAATAAACAAGCGAGATGGGGAACTTTTCTTTTTTCATTTAGTTGCATAATAATTCTGCACACTAATAGTTGCCCAATAGATATTCTCCAAAGAAAGCCAAAACCTCACTTTTACTTTCTTAAATATTCAGGTTGGAGGTTTAACATTTTGGATTGACCGAGAGCACTGTAGTTCAACAATAAAATAAATCCTCAAACATACAACATGCCTAATAATTGTGCACACAGTGTATAAAACAACCACAGTACCTTAGGCCTAGGATATAAGTACGTCTCACTCTCAGATTACCACAAGAAAAGCATCAGCTCTCTTGTACTGTCTCAACCTTCAGTCTGTGGGTGATGGTAATATGGTGAAGGTCTAGTAGTGAGTATTTTAATTGGCTTAGAATACCTGGCCTAGAGAGTACTGATGGGCCTAGATTAGGTCAGGCAAGGCTGTCAGTTGGGCTGAGGACTGAAGGGTTCCGGTCAGGACCTCAGGGGGAAGTTGATCACTCACTCACTCACTCGGTTGTTGTTCATCTGTCTATCCCCCTGAAAGGAAGAGTAGGAGAACAAGATAAACAACAGATGGGTCCAGCTGTTTCAGTGGGACTGGGAAGAGCGGACCATGTCTAAAAACGGAGAGAAGCGAGCATTAGATAAAAGAAGGTGGCGTGCAGCAGATGGCAGAGCCAGGCGTGCTCTGTTTAATGAGGTGGAGGAGTGGAGCGCTACGGAGGGATGCCCACAACTCTCCCTCTCTCTATTTTGTCTCTCTTTTTCTGTAGGCCTCTCTCTCTCTCGTTTCTGTTCCACATGACTTGAACAGAGGGATCCAGATCTAGGCTGTTCACTTCACTCATATAATCATTCTATTCTCCCTGTTGCACTTGTTCCACTTTTAGCTTTGTCTATTCCCTACAATCAAAGGCTTGTGTTATTTATTTTTTGTACCAAAACTAACCCAATTGTAAGTACAGTGTGTCCTTCATGGTGCCTTATGTAGACGTTGACAAACGCCTAGCTAGAGGAAAGCTTGCCAGCGCTGAGGGGTTTAATGGGGACAGCATTTAAAACAGTATTTTGCCAGAGAAAGTGCCATGTGAGATATTTGGAGTCACCTGTGTCTGTCTTCTCTGTGCTAGGGGTGCTGACCTGGTCCCGTCTGTGTCCTCTGCTAGGGGTGCTGACCTGGTCCCGTCTGTGTCCTCTGCTAGGGGTGCTGACCTGGTCCCGTCGTAGAAGTGCCATGTGACTCATGAGCCCACGTTGTGCCATTTGTCTGTTCTCTCTGCTCTGCAGTGCTGCTGGAGCACTGGGACACATGGTTAGGGCAGACCGATGAAAAGGACAGAAGGGCTTAGACTCAGGAAGCCAGGCTGCTCTATCTCAGGGCACATCGTGTCTCACTGCACTAGCACTAATTGTAGCCCACTTCCTGGTTCCTGCTGCTAGGGACTGTAGGGAGGCAGCAGACAACACCATGACTGCCTGGCCTGGGCCTTGTCTGACTGCAGCTCACTGGAGAAGTTTATCCCCTGGTGCTGTCTGTCTGTCAGGGCTCTTCTTTAGAACCACCAACACTCCGAACAGTGCACAATGCCTCAAACTTCCACTGTGCACTCTGCTCTGCAAGGAAGGGGCCATGTTCAGTTCTCCTCACTCAGTTAGGCTGAGGCTAGTAGAAAGTAGATGCTGTGAGGACACAAGTCACGACACTGGACTCTGTACTGGTCACATAGGATTAACACTGGCTCTGTGCAGAGAGACTCATATCATCTCACTTGTGTGCATAGCACTTGTGATTTCCATACTCTATGCAATGACATGTTTCATAGTTGACCTATATGTTCTAGGTTATCTTTTGCATGAATCATCACGTGGTTGTGATTTTGGTGTGGTTAGGCTAATCAATAGTGTAAAGAATCTTTCACATTCAAAACTAAGCTATTGAGTCATCTGTTGTGGACAGTTACACTTGTTGTCTTGTCAACATCAGACCACTCCACTGAGCTGTGAATATGTGTGTGTACTGTACTGTGAGCTGTTGCTCTGTATTTGCATAGTCAGTAGGTCACATTTCCATATTTCTCCCCTTACCGGTCTTTGCTGCCAGTAAACTCTACAATACCAACTCTGTGCTACAGGCCCAGCACACACCTGCAACCTCTGAGCCTACCATGAAACTCCTCCCAACATAACATCAACATTCCCATGAAAACGGTTTAAAACACTGTTTTGCAATGATGTTCTACGGCAGCCTCAACAGCACCCTCTATGGTAGCACCATGGTGTAGCTGGAGGACAGCTATTTTCCGTCCTCCTCTGGGTACATTGACTTCAAAACAAAACCTAGTAGGCTCGTGGTTCTCACCCCTTTCCATAGACTTGTAGAGTGATTATGATGACTTCAGGTTGGACGACTTCCTCCAATCAGTGCTCTTGCAGTATGAATTAACATATTGTTCATCCCATCAAAGCATAAGTGAATGAATCTAGTACTGAAAGCATAAACCACAGCTATATAGCACTGCAGTGCATAAAGTGTGGTGAGTAGTTGACTCAGAGAAAGATGATAGTTGAACAGTTTTTAACAAATACATTTCTTAAAATTAAGGAGAAGTGGCTGAGATGGGTGTATTCATTCTGCCAATTCTGTTACAAAATGTTTCTTAAATGGAAGCAAACAACTGGGAGGGACCTACCTGAATTTGTCCAATAAACTCTCGTTTTAGTTGCAAAATGGAAAGTTAAAACTTTTTTACTAATGATAACATCCCAGATAAGCTAGATGCAGGCAAGAGTGTGCAAGGCTGTATTGAATGTGTCACTGTCTGTCACCTACATTATAAACTTTCATTTGTAGGCAAGTTGTATCAACCTCATGATGTGTATAGGGCAAATTAGAGGTATCACTTAGTAGCCTAAATCTATCGATGTTACATTGATAAGGAATATGAATGACAGTCAGCCAATAAGCTTTTAATAGAAAGAAAAAAAATCCCTACTCTTGAACGGCACCGACCACCACTGCCAGACACTCGGGTCATGTAAGGTAGTTGAGCTCTGAAATTAGAACCGGTCATGCATACAGTTGAGAAACATTAACTTACTACTCAAAATTGAGTTTTCATAATGTGGCACCTACGCAACACTCCTCTTTGTCTCTCACTAGCATAGTTGTAATATACTGTAGGCCTAATCAATGTGTGTGTGTGGTTGTTTTTGAAAGGAAGTGTGAATTACTGTCCACTTCCGACCAGTTACAGCCATGGAGACTTCAGCCAGCACAGGAAAACAATAAGTAAAATGATCTCTCTACACATGAAGAAGACTTCACATGTAGCCAAAGCAATGCTATCCATCTTGGGAGGATCTTCTAGCAAATGTGTGTGTGTGTATACAGTACCTACTTGCGTAGTGCTTGTTGACCGCACATAAGCATGACGTGGTAGAAATAATAGATTTTCTGTGGATACTATGGATGTCAGTAGTGTTCAGTCAACGCTAGAGAGCAGAGTACTATGAATGGTTTTGGGATGATGGTTTTCCTTTCAGAGATTTTGTTTTTCTACACACACTGGAGAGTGGCGTAAAGTCTTTCTTCCGACCTAGATGGCTGAAAGCGAGATCTGAGATTGTAAAATGTAGTTTATGGGTGGTTGTCTGTAGTACAGTGTCTCTTTCTCAGTAGTATTTATTGGCTCTGTGAATGGATTGATGTAGACCTAGTGTGAACGTAGCCTAAACGGGCCACCTAATGACTCATTGAAGAAAGGATTGTTCCGCTATATGAAGAGGCAGTTATCATTGCCCTATAGTGTGTGTGTGTGTGTGTGTGTGTGTGTGTGTGTTACATCACTCTGTGTTTCCATGGTAGCGATATCAGCAAGGGCGCCTGCGAGAGCTGAACAGAATAGAAGGGATGAGTGAGTGGGAAAGGAGAAAATTGTGGTATAGAGCATCACTCACATGGCTGCATGTGTGTACGCACCTCTGAACTTGACTTGCTGAATGGGCGCTAGGCATCTGTCTTTGACCGCAGTATGTCAGCCCTGCTGCTGGAATTGAGCTTATTTCTCAGACATAATCCTCCTTCTTACCTTGGTTCAGAAACCTTGCCTGGATTTCCTCACCAGTTCTGTGTTGAATCATCTCCTTTCACCAGCACCATAGGAGCCCATGGATGATGAAATATGGCTGTTTCTCACACATACGCTGACTGACACTGAAGTGACGAGGATATTCAGTCCCTCTTGGAGGACGATGGAAGTAGGCTAGATTAAAGAAATGTCTATTATTAAAACCAACAGGTTTTGGCGCAATGCTTTCCCTTTGCACTGACTGACGCTAAGAATGGCAAATAGAAAGTGGGTGCCCTCTGGGTATACCAGAGCTGCTATATGTGGCTCTGTCAGTTTGCATACAGATCTGCGGCAGTCTGCAATTAGCCAGCTTCCTGTTTTAACACAGGATATAGGACTAGCAGTGCTCTGTTGTGCTGTGAGGCCATTGATACACTGTAGTGGCTGTATGGATGAGACTAGCCAGCCCACCTAGGCATTCTGGACAGTGAACATGCATCATTGAATGCCTCTAGAATTCTATAGTACATTTATGGAGCTCAAAAAGCACTGGGTTACAATCAGTATCTGGCTGGGTGGGGCTGCTGTCCACATAACAACATGGACAGACTGGACACTACCACAGCCAAACAGCAGCACTGTAAAGAATGTTGCCAGTGAATAGAGTCCCTTGTCAGTGTGCCTTTGCCTCCCACCTCGCTACAGCGAGAGCACTGATTACAATAGTGAGAGACATTTATTAGAGGTCAACGTGGAGAGAGGCGAAATTATGATTGAAAGTGCAGATTGAAGCTGTTTAACAGAAACTAACCAGAGTAACATTTGAATCTGGCTCTCTTGTGCTTACTGACCAGACCACATGATATCCTATTTTGGCTGAGCCTAGTTCCTATTCCAGTGTGATGTTAGTCTGAGGTAACCACAATACAGTGTGATTGACTGTCTATCTTCTCATTTGTTGTCCTGCAGCTCTGATGATACCAGCTGACCACTGACACCTGCCTGAGGACACCTCACCTGCTGCCCCCCCCCCTCCCCCACCCCTTTACCATGTCTGGGATCCAGGTGAGAGGAACACACACTCCACACATACACGCACGCACGCACGCACTATCATCTCTGCTTCTTTCAATGTGCAAAGACGTTTAGGAACCGGGGAGATAATGCAATAACAAAAAAAAAACGGGAAAGATTTTCTGTGTAAAATGTCCAAATGACATCAGTTTGACCGGTTCTAAGGAAATGGAAAGCTGTGGTTTAAATACGATCAGCTTTTATGATGCTGATAAAGATGGCAGACTATCTAACTGCACATTAGCATTCTCTCAAGATGCTGAAATATGTATTTCTCCTCCTGTTCCCGAGTCAAAATGTATCCTAGATTTGTTGTATAATTTTACTGCATGAAATGCTTAATTCTGCAGGAGTTATTATTAAGGCTATGTGAGAGGTTCTAGATCTACAGTCTGTGTCCAAATTTCAGTTCCCATTTAACCCATCTGAACAGTAGGCTACAGTTCCCTAGACATGCCGTAGGCCTATTTGAAGTCCAGTCTTGTGACTGTTGAATTTGTACAGAGCCTCACAACCATCACACATAACACTGCTATCTTCCTCTCTTACCACTTCACCAAATCTTTCCCAAACATTACTTTTCTGGCCCTCGCTTCATTTTATTTTCAACTCTCCCATTTCACAGCTTGCCTCTTATTGAATTAAACTCTGACATTGTCCTTTTTTGCCTCCGTATCAATGTTCACTTTCTCTGCCCGTAGCCAAAAGCATTTGGCGTGTAGGCTGTTTGGCGCACGTACAGTTTTTGCACTAATGAAGAGCCCGTGGAATAAAGAGAACAATAAAAATGTATCATTATTATATCAACGTACGCATGCAAGCATTCTACTTACACATTCTAATGTGCCCTGCCCCTTTCAGAAGTGTAATACTTCCCAACTGACTGACATTAGTGCTTCTGCTTTTCATCTGCCAGCAGCTGCATAGCATGATTACCACCCCCCTGCATCCCCCGTCTTCACATTTGCTTATCAACCCAAATTATTGTAATCTTTGGCACACAACAGTACGTAGCTCTCTCATCGCTCCCTCTGACGCTCGTCTCTCTTTGACTCCTATCGTTTGAGGGATGTGCGTCCAGATAACGACATTATCAGACACAGAGCTGTGCGTAGTGCATTGCTTCAGGAATACACCAGGTTATATGAGGATAGTAGCTGCGTCCCACCCTATTCCCTATATAGTGCACTACTTCTAACCACAGCCTCTAGTAAATGGGATGCCATTTCGGAAGCATCCAGTCTGTCTCACACACACACACACACACACACACACACACACACACACACACACACACACACCTGCTGCATTGTACTCTCATTGCCTCTAACCCATAACCTACAACCATGACTCCTGTGAAGATATTGTTAATCATAACACTGACGCCACAACACCACCGGTTAGACGTAGGAGCCTCACAGTTAATGCCTAATACTAGGCCCACATTCTATATGGGCTGAACAGCGTATAGGACAAACCAGTCAAGATACCATTTTAAATAGTATACCTTTTTAGATGCTTGTAATAATGTTATTGTAACCCTATGGTAATTAAATTTCTCCCCGAGTGTCAATGACGTAAATGCAATTCACTCGTCCAAGCTGTGACTATCTGTAACCTTTTTACTGTAGTCAATCTCAGCGTTAGAACAGCTCCTCTCCTCTTCACTTGTGACCTAGGTGCCATGGTTGCCTGGCACAGAGTGTGTAGCCAAGTACAACTTCCAGTCGACGAATGAACAGGACCTGCCTTTCTGTAAAGGAGATGTGTTGACCATCATCGGAGTCACCAGGGTAAGCAAGGCTCACCTTTCTTTACTGTGGAAATGGCATTCCTATGTAAATGTCAAACGTTATGGTGCTGGACTTGTGTAGTTCTACAGGTATTATATAGCTGTGTTAAAGGGTGTATCTGCTGCTGTTTCAGGATCCCAACTGGTACAAAGCAAAGAACACAGTGGGCAGAGAGGGAACCATCCCAGCTAACTACGTCCAGAAAAGGGAGGGGGTCAAGTCAGGGGGAAAACTCAGTCTTATGCCGTAAGTACACAAGACAGGACCTTGCTGCTCTGTCACACAGGATGTGCACTAACCTGTGAAGTTCCACTGTATAATAAAGGTATCAATATGGGGCTTAGTTAATCAGAAATGGAGTGTTACAAAGGCCTGATAGGAGACGTTGGTAATATATTTGTTGTTTTTTGCCGCCTCTTCTCTGACCCCTCTCTGCTCTCTTGGTTGCTGCCTGCCACTGTGGGTGGGGCTAACTGGTGCTGCGATTTTGAATCGGGCTCTTTGAAGGGACGGTTATTTCAAGAGAAAAAAAACTAGAGACTTATGCAAATGGAATACAACAGGAGGCCAGGAGGAAATCGCAGAGTTCTCACACTCACACACACACAGGACAAGGCTGGGAGATGATGCCGGTCAGGTGGCTGAGGTTGCTGCACTCAAACGTGCTGGACCAAAACACACTGGTGTGTGTGTGTGTGTGTGTGTGTGTGTCTCTCTCTCACTCACTCACTCACTCACTCACTCACTCACTCACTCACTCACTCACTCACACACACTGCAAACTCTCTCCCCTACCATCCCCATCTTCTGAGCTTAATCGCCCAGCTGAGAGGAAAGCTCAAGCTGTGTGGTGAAGGGCGACCAGTCAAGTGTTACAAGGAAGGACAAAGGCAAGGCTACTCCACTGAACAGGGAACTGGCTGTCCTTATGATGTAGAGGTCACCAGTGGAGGGACTGAGCAGAGCCCACTGCCCTCATACTCTCCTTCAGCTGGAAGAGAGCAAACTCTGTAAATACAGCCAATGATGCATCAGCCCTGTGGATCCCCTCAGAGGAGTGGTTAGTGGTGAGGGGTTGTTATGTTACGAACTGGTAACAGATGTCTTGGGGTAAACTCCCTGTTGGCTTAAATAACTAACACAGTGTCAGCTGTGTTCTTGGGTCTGTTGGTCTCCACACCCTGAGAGATGCTGATCTCTGAGCTCACTGCTGCCACCTGCTGGTAGTGATCTACTCCTGTTGGTAGGCAGAGGGGAATACAGCACCACCCTAAAGAAGACTGGCAAAAGGCCTCAGTCACCTGCTCACTGCAGTCTCTCCTACCTCCTTCCTTACTCTGTTTTCCCTTACTTCTAGCAGCCTTTTTTCCCATCGTATGACTAATGATAATGAATAGCACAAACTGAAACATATAAATTACATGTCCTGCTTCCTCATTAAATGGTCTGACTGGATGCTCCTGTGTGCTACTCCTGTGTTTGACTGGTTGGTCATATGTTTGGCTTGTAGCTCCTGTGTTTTGGCTGTTGGTTACTCAGTGTTTGGCTGACTGCTGGCTTACTGGCGCCTGCTTTCAGATTAATGGGAGTTAAGGAGGCTGCTGTTCATGGAGAAGCAGCTCCGCTGATCTAATCAACTCAATCCTCCCTCCGCATTAAGCCGCTTTTCTCAGCGCAGGCCCTGCTCTGTCTGTATGTCTTGGTGCTGGGCGAGGGAGGGAGGGAAATGTTTAAATCAATTACACACTTGGATTACCCTTAACTCACCAGCCCCCAGAGAGACCACTGTGGACCCTAGTCCTGCTGCTACTGTTTCCATACTGCAGGGGGATTCTGTGTTGGTCTACTACAGGGGTTGAATAAATAAGATAATTTATCTTAAGGAGAAAGCCAAGTAAGGGGTGGAGTTTATCCAGTAGAAGCCTATAGATGTTGTTCATGAGAGGTGAGGTAGAGGCTGTGTTTAATAGCTTGAGCTAAAACAAAGAAGGGAACCATGTGTTTTTCCTAAGAGAGCTTTATAAAGCCTGTGTCCTGCAGCTTGCCTTGCGGTCAGCCGAGGGCAGGTTTCATAGACTGTTCTGAGGTGAGGAGAGACGCAGTGCTGCTCTCTAAAAGTCTCTCTCCTCTCCTCAGTGTGGTCTCACCTCTGTGTGAATGGAGAAGTCTTGCCTGCCCTGAGCTGCTTTGCATTTTCCTGTTATAGCAGAGCCTGTGTCAGTTTCCGACTCTGCCTGCCCGTGTGTGTGCTTGCTTCCTGTTTACGCCAAGGCATTTTCTCACTGGCTCCTTGACACCAATAGGCTCACTCCACTGCTCTAAGCACAACCGCCTAGAAATGCCACTGCATTACATTATGCTGATCAGCTGAGCTACTGCTGTTGTCCCTTTTACCGTGTCTATGGCTGACTTTATAAACTACAGGGCTTTGTATGCATGTTGCATTGCATGCTAGCAATAATAATGAGTCGATCTCCCCTCTACTTATTAGCTTGTCTTTTTGCCCTTTTATGTGCCTTCGGAAAGTATTCACAACCCCTTGTTCCACATTTTGTTACATTACAGCCTTATTCAGAAATCTACACACAATATCCCATAATGACATAGCGAAAAAAGGTTCTTATACATTTTTGCAAATGTATTACAAATAAAAACAGAACTTTACATAAGTATTCAGACCCTTTGCTATGAGACTCGAAATTGAGCTCAGGTGCATCCTGTTTCCATTGATCATCCTGTGGTATATTCAATTGATTAGACATGTTTTGGAAAGGCGCGCACACACCTGTCTATTTAAGGTCCCACAGTTGACCGTGCATGTCAGAGCAAAAACCAAGCCATGAGGTTGACGGACTTGTCCGTAGAGCTCTGAGACAGGATTGTGTCAAGGAACAGATTTGGGGAAGGGTACCAAAACCATTTCTGCAGTGTTGAAGGTCCCCAAGAACAGTGGCCTCCATCATTCTTAAATGGAAGAAGTTTAGAACCACCAAGACTCTTCCTAGAGCTGGCCGCCCGGCCAAACTGAGCAATCGGGGGGGGAAAAGGGCCTTGGTCCGGGAGGTGTCCAAGTACCCAATGGGCACTCTGACAGAGCTCCAGAGTTGGAGAACCTTCCAGAAGGACAACAGTCTCTGCATCACTCCACCAATCAGGCCTTTATGGTAGACTGGACAGACGGAATCCACTCCTCAATAAAAGGCACATGACAGCCCGCTTGGAGTTTTGTCAAAAGGCACCTAAAGACTCTCAGACCATGACAAACAAGATTCTCAGGTCTGATGAAACCAAGGTTGAACTCTTTGGCCTGAATGCCAAGCTTCACGTCTGGAGGAAACCTGGCACCATCCCTACGGTGAAGCATGGTGGTGGCAGAATCATGCTGTGGGGGAAAAACTATTTAATACATTTTAGAATAAGGCTGTAACCTAACAAAATGTGGAAAAAGTCAAGGGGTCTGAATACTTTCCAAAGGCACTGTATTTTTATGACCTTGGTATAGTAATTTCTGTAGTCCATTTAAGGTCCTATCGGTGTCTTGTCCCTCCCCCTCTCTCCTCTTTCTCCTGTCCCTCTTCAGATGGTTCCATGGTAAGATAACGCGAGAGCAGGCAGAACGCCTCCTCTACCCCCCAGAGACAGGTCTTTTCCTGGCGAGGGAGAGTACCAACTACCCCGGGGACTACACCCTTTGTGTCAGCTGTGACGGCAAGGTGGAGCACTACCGCATCATCTACCACAACGGCAAGCTCAGCATCGACGAGGAGGAGTTCTTCGAGAACCTCATGCAGCTGGTGGAGGTAAGGCTGTGTCAGCCAGGTAGTCCCAAACACTCCCTATTTCTTACTGTTTAGGTTACCCCTGCAGCTCACACATTGCCTATCCTGTACGGTAGTAAGGTATTGTAGTTAGAGAAAGCAAAGGGTGTGGAGGTTATTGATAGGGGAGAAATCAATATTATTCTGGACAATATTATATTGATACTTTGCATCCAAGTATCGATTAGCTAGCGCTAGACGACTGTACCTGCGACAAAACTCTGGTATTTTTCATCCTATAGCTTGTACTTAGTCATCTTTTTAAATAGGGAGCCAACATGTTTTCAGCACTTATTTCCATGACTGATCAAAACTAATTTTCATAAAACTAAATTGCAGTATCGAATCGCAATGCACATAGAATTGGCACCTAAGTATCATGATCTATCGTGAGGTCCCTGGAAATTCCCAGCCCTAGTGGAGGGAGACCTCCAAAAAGTCTGCTGTGTGGTCTATTAGACAGCCTCTACTACAGCAGTAGGGCTGAGTCAGGGGGCCATGGTAGGACATCTGTCGTCTAACCAGCATCTTATTGTCACTCTACCACAATCCTCCGCTTATTCCTCCTCTCTCTCGCTCGCCCCCCCTCTCTCTCTCGCTCGCCCCTCTCTGCCTCTCGCCCCCCGCCCTTCTCGCTCTCTCTCGCCCCCCGCCCTTCTCGCTCTCTCTCGCCCCCCGCCCTTCTCGCTCTCTCTCGCCCCCCCGCCCTTCTCGCTCTCTCTCGCCCCCCGCCCTTCTCGCTCTCTCTCGCCCCCCGCCCTTCTCGCTCTCTCTCGCCCCCCCGCCCTTCTCGCTCTCTCTCGCCCCCCCGCCCTTCTCGCTCTCTCTCGCCCCCCCGCCCTTCTCGCTCTCTCTCGCCCCCCCGCCCTTCTCGCTCTCTCTCGCCCCCCGCCCTTCTCGCTCTCTCTCGCCCCCCCGCCCTTCTCGCTCTCTCTCGCCCCCCCGCCCTTCTCGCTCTCTCTCGCCCCCCGCCCTTCTCTCTCTCTCTCGCCCCCCCGCCCTTCTCGCTCTCTCTCGCCCCCCCCGCCCTTCTCTCTCTCTCTCGCCCCCCCGCCCTTCTCTCTCTCTCTCGCCCCCCCGCCCTTCTCGCTCTCTCTCGCCCCCCGCCCTTCTCTCTCATGGGAAACATATGTTAACATTGCCAATGTAAGTGAAGTAGACAAAAGTGAAATAAACAGTAAACATTACACTTACAGAAGTTCCAAAATAAGACATTTAAAATGTCATGTGTCTATATACAGTGTTGTAACCTCTCTCTCGCTCTTTCTCGCCCCCGTCTCTCTGGATTTCTCACATTCTTGTGTGATTTCTAGCTCGTTCCTTTTCCCCTTGCTCTCACTGGCCTGTCACAACAACGCACACACACAAGTTGCCCTTCCCTGTCAATAGACCCACATCCAGTGGGATTTGTGGTGTTAACCACACAATGGCAATCCAACACTGTTGCATTTAAGGGATTAGGCATGCACATACTAAGTACTTGGGTTGTTGTTGTTAATGTGTGGACGTCAAGTGTGTATTCTGGCACATTGAGTATTTTTTGCATTGTCCAGATATCAGTTATATAATCTTGGTTTCATGACTGCTAATCTCTCTCTCGCCCCCCTCCTCTCTCTCTTAATGTGTTAATTTGATAATGGTATACAAATACAGTCTTGACATGAATATACAGTATTGTATCTATGTTCAGTAGCTTGTACAGAGGCAATAGTTCCTGTACCGTGCTGCCCTCTGGTGGTTGTGAATGCTACTCCCATGTAAAACTGACCGTGGAAGTCAGATTACAGTCCATGACTGGGTGCTTCTCCATTGATTAACAAACAAATCATATGTCAATTAAGATGGGCAATGTGTTCGTGACTGGTTAACCTGATCACATGTAGAGCAGTTGGTGTCAACAGGATTATGTGTGTGTTTTTAAAGTGAAGGTGCAGTTAGTGACCACCAAACACATTTCTTCTCCTCTTAATTAGCAGAGTCTCCTTCTTGACTCCCGCTCTTTGTTGTCTGGTCTTTGGACATATAGTTGACATGCTGTTCTACTTCCTCAGTGTGACTATGCTGCTACTATTAATATACACGCTACCCAACTCGCCATGTGCTGTCTCTCTCCGTTCAGCACTACACCAAAGACGCCGATGGCCTCTGCACCAGACTCATCAAGCCAAAGCTGATGGAGGGAACGGTGGCCGCCCAGGACGAATTCTCCAGGAGTAAGAACACTTTACTAACCTTGTGTTTCCATTCTCTGAGTCTCTGGTCTTTTAAGTGAGTCTGTTTTATCTTATGCATTACAGTAAACCTGGGCTTAATGACTTGAATCAGCAGTCAGTCTTTAACCTTGTGCTCTGTGCTAATGTGCTTTGCTCTGTCTGGGGAAGGATGCTGTTTCATTAGTGCTGCTGGAAACAGTCTGACTTTCTCTTTCTCTCCATCTCTCTCTGTTGCTGCTCCACAGGCGGCTGGGCCTTGAACAGAAAGGAACTCAAGCTCATCCAGACCATTGGCAAAGGGGAGTTTGGAGGTAAAGACCCTAACTGAGACCATTGCTTATAAAGAGACATGTCTCTGTCCATCCCCATGTGAGGCATGTGTCGTTGTCCAGCGTTACATCTCTATGTATCTGTCCTGTTCAGATGTGATGGTGGGGGACTACAGAGGGACCAAGGTGGCTGTGAAGTGCATCAAACACGACGCCACAGCCCAGGCGTTCATCGCTGAGGCCTCCGTCATGACGTAAGTCTCAACCATTCTGTTTTATGGTCTTTCTCAAATACCTTATGACTGTGTGTTTCTCTGTCTGTATACCTTAGTGAGTGGCTGTGTTGCTAAAAACCCTCTCTCTACCCTGCAGGCAACTGAGGCACAACAACCTGGTTCAGCTGCTGGGGGTGATAGTAGAGGAGAGGGGCAGTCTCTACATCGTCACAGAGTACATGGCCAAGGTACTTCAGTCTACTCTTGCTGGACCAGGGACTATTATATCCACTCTCTGGATTCCACTGTCCCTTTATGATAGTGTTTGTTCCTACTTCCAGCTTGACAGCTATCTCTCTCTCTCTCCCCCCACCACAGGGCAGTCTAGTGGACTACCTCCGTTCTCGAGGAAGGACAGTGCTGGGAGGAGACTGTTTACTCAAATTCTCACTGTAAGTCATCCTCCAGGAAGTTTTGCAGTATTGGATGTCTTTATTCAATTATAATGTGATTTTCCCTGGAGAGGATGCCATAATTCAAAGTATTTTAAATGGTTATTGGTATCACTTATCTGAAATGAAATTAGTTATTTGTCTTGGCTGACTGATCCCATTGTTTCTCTTTTTGTCTGTCTCTCACATCTCCATTTGGTGACCCCCTTCTCTTCTCGCGCTCCCCTGCCGTGAAGTGACGTGTGTGAAGCCATGGAATACCTGGAGGCCAATAACTTTGTGCACAGAGACCTGGCGGCCCGGAACGTGCTGGTCTCTGACGACAACATCGCCAAGGTCAGCGACTTTGGTCTGACCAAGGAAGCCTCGTCTACACAGGACACTGCCAAACTGCCTGTCAAATGGACTTCCCCCGAAGCCCTGCGAGAGAAGGTAAGGGGAGATTGAGTGTAGATGGGAGTATGCTCAAATAGTGTGTCCTAAACTCTGTTTCTCTTTGTGTCTGTGGTGTCTTGTGTAGTTGACATCAGTCTCTCTCTTTGCTCCCTCCACAGAGGTTCTCCACTAAGTCAGACGTGTGGAGTTATGGTATCCTGCTATGGGAGATCTACTCCTTTGGGCGTGTGCCTTACCCCAGAATTGTAAGTATGACATTGTGAGGTGACTCCAGCAGGGGGCAGCAGCCTTACTTGTATTGCCTTCTCCAATGCAAGGCAAAAATAGAGATATCTAGATGCTTGATGTATTTCATATTATTTAATAGCTATGAAATTCATGCACAGGCAGATAAGTTGATGCCACTGTTAAGACAGTGAAGGATGTTTGAACATAATAGTACAGTATGTGTTAGAGTTGATAACACCCTCGTCTCTGTTCCTCAGCCCCTGAAGGAGGTGGTGCCGCGGGTAGAGAAGGGTTACAAGATGGACGCCCCCGATGGCTGCCCGGTGGTGGTGTATGACGTCATGAAGCAGTGCTGGACCCTGGACGTGGGGCTGCGGCCCTCCTTCCGTATGCTGAGAGACAAGCTGTCGCATATCAGAGCCAAGGAGCTCTACCTGTGAGGGGCAGGGAGGGGAGACGCAGCAGCCTACAGCGGAGGGAGGGAGCGGCTGGGCTGGGGGAAAACTAACTGTAGCAGGACTGGAACTCATCTGCCTTCCTGACTCTCCTGTGGACCACACCCTACCAGAGACCTGACCTGTACCTGTACCTGTTTTCCTCTGGGACTGTAGTAAACCCTCCCCTGTGTTACCATCCCCCTCTACTCTTCTGAAATAAAGTCCTGTATTTGTTGTATAGCTTTCTGCCGGCTGGTTCACTTCCTCCTCTGTCCAGTCCATCGGCCCCCCCGAAACTCTTTTCTTATTTTCTTCTTCTCCAAAATGTGATGATGATGATGATGATAATTGGGGAGGCTGGCCTTTTCCTCCACATGTTTGTCAGGTGCTCTCAATCTCTCCTTCCCTCTCTATTTGTGCTCTCAATCATTCCTGTATCTCTGTGTTGGTTGGTAGTGTGGCTCTGCATGCCCTTTGTCCCTCACCCTCCTGTGTGTGTCCGTGCTTGGGGCCTTCGCTATGTGCCACAGTGCCTCAGTATACAGAGCTCCAGCCTCCAGAACCTACTCCTCCACTCAGAATATTCATTTTTTTTGTTTTTGTTTTTTGATACATGTCCCTCCGGCTCCAGAACATGTTCTTCTATGTCCGTTATAGAGAACGTGAACATTTGAGAGGAAAAGAGGCCAGTACATGAAGAGCCTCAGCTGGGAAGCGCTTATCTCCAACTCAACAGGACTACACAACAGGGGAGGGAGGGCATGTCTCAACATGGTAGATCATCATCTGTGGGCTTGTTTTATATTAAAATATATTTAAAGGATAAAAAAAGAACAACAAAAAATGTAAACATGAGACTCCAAAAAGGATGACGTAAAAGCAGAAAGAAGCCAAAAAAAGAGACTGAAGGATATTAGAATGTTTTAGTGTCCGTGTGAAGAAAATGCTGGGGTTGGGTATGTGCATGCCGTGCGAGAGGCCTTGGGTTTAACTGTCAGTGTATTCAATGTTTATTGTTTGTTTATTATACTACCATGATTATGAATAAATCATTCCATTGGACCAGTGTGGAAAGGATGTCAACACTATGACATCACAGGGAGAGGGGGCTCCCCTCTGAAAGCACCTGGGTAATATTCAATCATGTGCCTTAGTGAATGTCCTGGATGATAGAGGTAACAGCAGGGCAGTGGGCCACTGGGGATTCCCTGGGTGTTTGTTCCATATGAGGTGAACCACTACTCATTATAATGCTCTTACACACATTCACACACAGTAAATATTCATGTATGCACAGGTAATACAGCCATTCCACACACTTTACATACTCGCTAATACATACACTTGGGCTTATTTGGCTAAACTGAATAATGTATTCTAACTGGATTTATCCTGCAGTCTTCAGAACTGAAGAACCTGTGACGCCACAGATTGAGCCTAAAATAATCCTCTCACATGCAACTCTGTTTTAGAACGTAGAAGTGTTATGAGGGTGTGACGACAGATCTAGCTGAAGTGCGAAAAGTGTCTTCAAGGTGTGAAGCTGCATCGTTCTGTTTCAGCTGATGTGTTTCCATTTCCAGTGGTCTGTCAAATAGACTGAAGCTCCTCTCATCATTCGGTCACTTCTCCACTCTTTCCTCTGTGGAGTGTCTGTTCCTCCAGTGATGTTCTGCTGCAAACAGGGCACACACAGAATGACGCACAGCCTGAACCGAGCAGAGCACGCAGCCCAGCTCAAATATAACTGCTTTAAGGGCCTTTTTTGTTCTGTGTGTGACTGTGTATTTCTCATTTTGTTTTGAAAAGGAATTTGATTCCATTATCTTCATCTTTTGTATATTTCTTTCTGATTCAAAGCCTTCCTACTCTGCCCATGTGTGTCTTTCTGTTTCCACTCCTCATCCTGTCTCGCCAGCCCTGTTGCTGGCGGTACGTTAAGAGCCAACAGTTGTCCATGTCCCTGGCTGGCTGGCTCGTTTGATTCCTATGAATGTTAATGGCGCTGACAGGCCGGGTTGGTAACAATGGGCTGGTTACACAACACAGGGCGCTCTCAGCCAAGGCCATTGTTACACTGGGCCATCACTCCAACTCACATTTACAGTGCTGTGAGGTATAGAGGTCATCCTTCCTTGGAAGGGTCGTGGTTCATTCCAGGACTTTTGCGTATGGTTCTGACACACATTCACACTTAAATGCCACACACACACAGTTCAGTGAATGTTCTTTTCTAGCGCAGAGTGGAGGGGGATACATCATGTTTTAATCAGCTTTTGATACGTTGTCAGCACAGATCCATAACTTATCTCCTAAGCCTTGTATTTCTTGATAGCAACCAATTAAAACCCACCATGAATTAATCTGATTACGCCAACAATTTTTGTTTAATCCAGGAGGATTCTGTTTGTAGACTAGAGGCTAGTGTGGATTGTGGAGTTAGCATGTACATTGTAGTGCCTCAGCCATGTGGAGTAGTTGAGTTGACAGATGTACATGTGACAGAATGTGGCGAGGTCATCACATCTTTCTTCTACTCCATGTACTGCAACTGTCCGCTATGACAGGAAGCCATATCTCATCATGGGTACCTCATCCAATTCAACATCCTGCTGTGATCACAATCAAATTATAAACTGGGTGGTTCGAGACCTGAATGCTGATTGGCTGAAAGCAGTGGTATATCAGACTTTATACTACAGGTGGGTCTAATCCTGAATGCTGATTGGTTAAAACCGCATTCAAGCCGGTGTCTATTCCACAAGTTACCACTGGCTAAATCTATGACGTTAAAATGCCTATTCACTCTGTTCCATCTGACAGTGCAATCCACTGTCTGATCAGCCCAGCCAGGCAATTTATAAACTTGATCTCCACTATAAAAAGCATCTAGACATTATCTCACATTTCTTTTAGACAAAAATTTAGTTTTCAACAGTGGACATTTGTATAAACCTTGCTGTCTGTCTCTGTCATTTGCAACATTGTTTCAATATTCAAATTCAATCTCCAGATAAAGCTGTTGCATAGTAATGGTAGTGTCGGGAGTCTGGATTTGTGTCGGGACTATTTCTTATGGAAAGATGAAATGGAAGGATGAAATGTGCTTTATACAGCACAGAGGAGGTTATTTTACTGGGAGAATTATGCAGAGAACAAAGACACTGACGCTAAAATGGGTTAATTTGTACTGGCACAGCAGCAGGACATGTGGGGGAGTTTTCCGATTCCAGCCCAATTCGGTGACGGCAGGAACTTAGTGAGCAGTGAGGTGATTGGAGCTGAAGGGAGTAGGCAGGCCGATATGGCTGTGATGTGTGGCTGTCTCAGCTGTGCACATGGGCCCACTGTGCTCCTCACTCCTCTCCTCCCTGCTCCCTGACAAACCCCGTTCCACACAGCCCCATCACTTCCCTTCCTTCCCCTTCGTCTGCTCTGGTCTGGGATCAGATCTCTCACTCCATTGAACAGCCCCTAAAAATAATCTGTTGTTTCAGCTGATGTCTCAACAGCAATTAGCTTCTATTTGGGGCCATGCGTGCAGACATCTCAGATAGCTATGGGTGTCACTGTGGTCCTGACTGTCTGGCCGGGGCATTGTTTTGTGTCTGCGGACTGGGAGGTTTATGCCCAGTGGTCTATTGGCTCAGCAGCTTTTGGCTTTCTTATAGAAAGGCTTAATGACACAGTTCTTGGTGTCTTTTGGCAGCCTTGGTTATTATTAGTTGGTTGTAGTAGTAGTATGACAGCCTTGTGCCACATTAGTAAGTGCAGATGGCTGTTGAATAATTTTTCTGTAATCACATTCTGAGCTGGTTGAATGGGCTGAATAATATTCTGTAATGTTATTCAGTGGTTTGTTATTGTTGTAATTGTGCTATTCAGTATGATAATACTTAGTTGTCCCGACAACTGAGTCCCATATATATTTTTCAGGTCTGACTGCAGAAGGCATGACCTTGCCGTCACAGCTAGTCATCGACCCACTAGACCAGGCAGGCGGGCAGAGCCATTTCTCAGTATCCCTGACTCCCCACACAGTACATGACAGTGAGGACTGAGGACCATGTCTCGGACCCTGTGGCCGTGTGACGTCACTGAGCTGGGCTGGCCCTGGCCGGGTCGGTCGTCAGTGGACATCATATACTGAGAGCGAAACCCGTGAGCTATGAATCAAATACACATGGCAGAGCAAGGCTCACCGTTCGTTCTTACATGGAACCACAAATCATGGGTCACATGGACGTCTGAATTAAATAGCTTATAGACTCACTGACGCGTGGCATTGCAGATCATGGATAGAATATGATCATGGCGAGGTTGAGGTTCAACCAAACAGCATGTTATGGTGCTCAAGATGGTGTATCTGATCTTAGGATACAGTATCGCAGATGACTAACAGGAATCAGTGTGTAGTTGTTTTATCAGCTCTATCACGAGATTCCAAATGGACGATGTGCATCTAACCCTAACCCACGTGTGTAGAGCTCCTGGGAGACAGAGGTGCGTAGAGCAGGAGGGAGGTGGAGCTCTGATAACAGCAACAACAAAAGGCTGTGATGATGTAACGGTAGCTGGGCGGTTTTTGGGGACTATTTAAAAAATAACCCAATTGGAGCCCGGGGCACTGCATGGCTGATATGTTCGTTTGGCTTTCTGAAATAGCAAGGTTCCCAGAGTCAGAGAGAACATGTTTTCTGCACCAGTTGTCAGGCTGGATTTACATTCCGTCAGTGACATTTCACCCTTCTGCCCCAAGCCCCCCGCCCACTGCCTGCCGAGGGGCGTGCAGTGCCAACAAACATCTCTCTCAGAGCAGGGTGAGGGGCCCCTGGGCCCCTGGAACCACCATAGACCCCTCCTCCTCCACCCAACCCCCTCTCCTGCATCCCTGTATCCTCCATCCCCCCCTAGCTAGCCACCTGAAACATCAGTACATTAGATTGCAGAAAGAAGAGAAGTGCTAGACTAAATACATGAATATAAGGCGTAGCTGTGACTGAGGCTGTGCAGATTAACTGATGCTTTAGTGAACCTAGATGGGTCAGTGGTTGACTCAACACTGAGGACTAGATTATGTTGCCCATGCAGCCCACTGCCCTTGCTGTCATCGACTAGTGGGTCCAAGTCATCACGTTATTTACATACACAGCAGGCTGCTGCCAGTTTCCCTGAACAAGCAGCTTCTATAAGGCAAGCTTTTCTCACATTCCATGTTGTGCTGCCACAAATCTACAGACCACTTCAACTCCATAGTTGACACACACACAGGGTACACACACATAGTGCTCAAATGCCAACAACTCTGTCTACATCCAGCCTCAGAGCTGAATGTCCCTCTGGCTCCATACACACCGACTCTGCCTGATGGTCCCCACCCTCAACCTGGTTCTTCCATCCTCCATCAGCACTTTCAGTCACAGACTGATCCCACCACTGTGTGCCAGAGAGCGCTACAGGAGGTCCTTTCTGCCGGCGGCTATTAGACTATTTAATGCCTCACCGGGGTGCCGTGCCGTCGGCAACATAGACTTGGAACTGTTGGGGTGTTAGGACCTAGTTTAACAATTAGGCATCCATCCGTGAGTAACTCTGGTCTGTAATTCACTTACCTGTTCATTTAACCAGACTGTATATTAATTAAACTATTATTACCCTCACTTATATCATACGCACATTTAGCTATTTAAGTATTTATCTGCCATCGACCTCTATAGTATAGTTAACCATGCAAATATTCCTTATTTATCTATATCAACTTGCAATATTTTTATCTTTTTTTTTCACCTAACACTCTGTAACAATGTATAGTGTACATATTCAGCCATTCACCCATGTCTTTTTATAGCTTTTTGCACTCCAGACTTCTAGTATTTGTATACTTTTTCATACTGCCGTACTATGTATCATTTATCGTGTATCTGTCTTTTGTGTTTTTTCGTAGCTGCTTGGCGAAGGTGATCAATAAAGTATCTATCTATCTATCTATCTATCTATCTATCTATCTATCTATCTATCTATCTATCTATCTATCTATCTATCTATCTATCTATCTATCTATCTATCTATCTATCTATCTATCTATCTATCTATCTATCTATCTACTGTCCCTGTACTGTCCTGGCGGACCACACCCGTCTGTGTCCTGGGTGGCAGGGCAGGCAGGGCTAGAGCAGGGGGAGAGGAGGATGGAGCAGCCCAAAGTCTGGGCCCTGCTGACAGAGATGAGGACGGAAAGCCAGGCGGACTAGGATCATACCCTCTTGGACTCATTGTGGCTGATGGAATGCACCCAGGAGTGAGTGGCTTTGTGTGGCCGTGCACTGCATGGTCCAGCTCCTGTGTGTATCTAAGGCTGGGCCATATGTGAGTAACAGCCTCTTTACCATCCATGGGCAGGAATGACTCGCAGCTCCTCCAGTACATTCACATTAATGAGGATAATGTGTTGTGGCAACTCACATGCGAAGAGACATACTGTATGTAATCACATAGCTGTAGAATAACAAGCTTTTGGGGAACAGAGCAGACATGTTCTGCATGAACACCAAGAGGACTCTGATTAAAAACAGGAGTGGAGAGGAACAGAACGGATTCCAGTTCCAGTCACCATGCGTTATGTGTCAGTATGGACAGAGAGATGTACTGCTCTGCCCCTGCCTCCTTCTGCATGGTACCTTTATTTAACTAGGCAAGTCGGTTAAGAACAAATTCTTATTTACAATGACGGCCTACACTGGCCAAACTCAGACAACGCTGAGCCAATTGTGCTCCACCCTATGGGACTCCCAATCACGGCTGGTTGTGATACAATCTGGATTTGAACCAGGTTGTCTGTAGTGATGCCTCTAGCACTGAGATGAAGTGTCTTAGACCACTGCGCCACTTGGGAGCCCCCTAAACTTACTTGATTACCCTGTTGTGTGAGAATTTTCCTGCGCTGCAGGAAATGCAAACTTGTAATGTATTCAAGGTTATAAAAGGCTTCTGAAGCTTGTCATTTCCACTGTAACATTTCAGACTTGGTTTGCCCTTACGAAATATGAATCAATCAACCCCTACAAACATTTCCTGTTGCTGCAGGATTATTTTCCTGCTTTGAGAAACTGGTCAAATGAAGATCTAACATCTGTAGCAGACCCTATGGAGGTATGGGGCTCGCAAGTGGTGCAGCCGTCTAAGGCACTGCATCTCAGTTTTAGAGATGTCACTGCAGACCCTGGTTTGATCCCAGGCTGTATCACAACTGGCCGTGATCGGGAGTCCCATAGGGTGGCACACAATTAACGCTGTCATGTTGGATCTGAGTCTATGGAGAGATGGTTTTCCCTTTTAACCATAATTAGGTTATTACAACAAATGGAATTTAAATCATCTTGATGATCATCACTGTGCTTCTCCACATGTAGCGCTGACAATAAAAGGTTTGTGTGATTGGAGATGCTGTGCATGATGGAATGTGGCAGTGTTTTTGCCAGGGCTAGCTCTGCCTGTATGTCTGTCTGTCTGTCTGTCTGACCTCTCTGTGTCAGCTGACAATAATAACCTCACTACGAGGCGAGGCCGGGTCCCTGCGCCAGATTACTCACCACCCTACTGGGCCCAAGGCAGACACGGGCGGCCGCTGACGTGCTTGACTCACGTGGCTTACTCTCTCTCTCTCACTCCTCAGATAATGTTTTCTTTAACCCTTCATACTCAAGCCTATACCCAGAAAGGAGAGCATACAGGCAAGCAGCCAAGTGTTGATGTTTTTTTACCAAGCAATGTCCCAGTGAAGGACATTGGTTAATGCAGTAAGCCTTGCCCCCAGGCCCCAGGGTTGTTGATAGAAGAAAGCCATTGATGGATCTATCCCTTGATGCACATTGTGTGTGTGGGTGGGTTGGGTGTTGTGACTGAATGGAGTGTTGGTTTCCAACCCTGGGGAGACTGGAAGCTGAGACCTGTGGCATTCATAAGAAACTACAGCAGATTGAGGTGGTGTCATCTTCACCGACCTGTGATGAGATTGGTTCTGAAGGCCATCATTCAATTCCGCCCTGACAGCTCCACGGCCCTATGTGTGTGTGTCTGTGTGTGTGTGAGTGTGTTTATATGTTGGAGCGGGAACCTGCTGATTGTGCAGAGGGGTGCAGAGAATTCTGGGATCTCTTAGAGGAGAGAGTTTCACAGGCTGGATTTAAAAAAAGTAAAAAGTAAGCCATGGCCCTTTGAAAAGACCCTCTTCTGTTGACTTCCTCACAGAAAATCCTACTGGCTCTAGGAGTGTATATTCTCTTATTTGACTTGGAGGTTTCTGGAGGTCTGTGGTCAACTGAGTACCATGTCTTGAATCCATTTTAAGTTGGATTTGACTGATAACTTATACAGTGGTGTTTCAGGTCAGGGTAAGCCAAGGCTGATGTTCTATGTGAAGGCTTTTGTATCCGCTCTATTTGATGATTTGTGTATGACTTGTCCTCCCAGCGAGGCGTTGTGTGTCTGCTGTGTGACAGGTTGTATAGTCTGGGGGGGACGTGCTACACCGGACGCCTGGTGACGGGGTCTCTCTCTCAACCCTAGCCGTGTGATGGTGGACTAGGTAGTGTGACGTTGTGTGTGCTTGCGTGCCTGCATACATGCGTATGTGTTTGTGTGCTTGCATGTGTGTGTGTGTGTGTGTGTGTGTGTGTGTGTGTGTGTGTGTGTGTGTGTGTGTGTGTGTGTGTGTGCGTGTGCGTGTGACGGTCTTTGGTCCTGTGTCAGAAGGCCCATCACTCCATCTGAGACCTGAGGCCCAGCGATGCTAACGTCTCCAGGCAGCCTGTCACATAAATCTGAGGTCCCTGTCCAGCAGTCCTGGGAGTTTGATGGCTCCTGGCTGCAGTCGACCTCCTCAGCCATCAGCAGCCAAGTTTGGGGCTCACCTAGCCTTCACCTCTGCCTGGCCATGACGCACACCACAGCCTCTTTATTGGGCCAGTAGTAATACGTTTGGTGGAAGAGAGAGAGAGAGAGAGAGAGAAGACTATCCCTCCAGTGATGGAGAGATTGACGAGTGTACCCAGGGGACAGGCCGGATTTTTCAAGTCTAGTTGGCATCAAGCATCTGAGTCGCCTTCAGTCGTCCTCTACTGAACTCATCTCATGTTCACTGGCCTGGACAGACTGACTGAGGCTTTGTGTAGTCAGGACAACAGGGAGGGTTTGTGTAGTCAGACAGCAGCCAGACAGAAGTCTGTGTGTGTGTTGTTGTGTGATCTGAATGTTGTTGGCCTACAATAACATTTATAAGTGTTTGAAGGCTCATCGCTGTGCAGTTAGTTAGTCAGCTGTGCAGATGTGTGTGTGTGTGTGCATTTGTGTGTGTGTTGCAGTGGAGGCTGGTGGGAGGAGCTATAGGAGGATGGGCTCATTGTAATGTCTGGAATGGAAGGAATGGAACGTAGTCAAACGTGGTTTCCAAATTTTTGATACCTTTCCATTGATTCCATTCCAGCCATTACAATGAGCCTGTCCTCCTATAGCTCCTCCCACCAGCCTCCTCTGGTGTGTTGTTGTGAGGTCTGACTGCTGTAGGATAGCCTACACACACCTAGAAGTGTTTCCAGACGTTGGGCTCTGGGCTGTGGGCCAGGAACCTGAGGAGGCAGAGAAAGGCTGGATGTGACAGGATGGGGACGAGAGGCTTCGAGGCTAAGACACAGTTGCTCATTGCTCATCCTTCCTCATGCCACAGGAAGTCAATACAACACAGAGCTCAGGACAGGAAACTCTCCTGCTCCCTTTTGCATAGGACTACTCTGTCACACAAAGATGTGTGTGTTCGCCTGTGTGTGTGCATGTGTGTGTATACTGTATACAGTGCATTTGGAAAGTACTCAGACCCCTTGACTTTTTCCACATTTTGTTATGTTAAAATTGATTAAATTGTTTTTTCCCCTCATCAATCTACACACAATACCCCATAATGACAAAGCAAAAACATTATTTTAGAATTTTTCCTAATTTACTACAAATAATAAACGGAAATATCACTTTTACATAAGTATTCAGACCCTTTACTCAGTACTTTGTTGAAGCACCTTTGGCAGCGATTACAGCCTCAAGTCTTCTTGGGTATGACACTACAAGCTTGGCACACCTGTATTTGGGGAGTTTCTCCCATTTATTTCTGCAGATCCTCTCAAGCTCTCTCAGGTTGGATGGGGAGCATCGCTACACAGCTATTTTCAGGTCTCTCCAGAGATGTTTGATCGGGTTCAAGTCTGGGCTTTGGCTGGGCCACTCAAGGACATTCATAGACTTGTCCCGAAGCCACTCCTGCGTTGTCTTGGCTGTGGCTTAGGGTTGTTGTCCTGTTGGAAGGTGAACCTTCACCCCAGTCTGAGGTCCTGAGTGCTCTGAAGCAGGATTTCATCAAGGATCTCTCTGTACTTTGCTCACGTTCATCTTTCCCTCAATCCTGACTATTCTCCCAATCCTAACCTCTGCCGCTGAAATACATCCCCACAGCATGATGCTGCCACCACCATGCTTCACAGTAGGGATGTCGCCAGTTTTCCTCCAGACGTGACGCTTGGCATTCAGGCCAAAGAGTTCAGTCTTGGTTTCATCAGACCAGAGAATCTTGTTTCTCATGGTCTGAGAGACCTTTAGGTACCTTTTGGCAAACTCCAAGTGGGCTGTCATGTGCCTTTTACTGAGGAGTGGCTTCTGTCTATCCAGTCTACCATAAAGGCCTGATTGGTGGAGTGCTGCAGAGATGCTTGTCCTTCTGGAAGGTTCTCCCATCTCCACAGAGGAACTCTAGAGCTCTGGCAGAGTGACCATCGGGTTCATGGTCACCTCCCTGACCAAGGCCCTTCTCCCTTGATTGCTCAGTTTGGCCGGTCGGCCAGCTCTAGGAAGAGTCTTGGTGGTTCCAAACTTTTTCCATTTTAGAATGATGGAGGCCATTGTGCTCTTTTTTTATTTTATTATTTCACCTTTATTTAACCAGGTAGGTCAGTTGAGAACAAGTTCTCATTTACAACTGCTCTTGGAGACCTTCAATGCTGCATAATTTTTTTGGAATCCTTCCCCAGATCTGTGCCTCGACACAATCCTGTCTCGGAGATCTACGGACAATTCCTTCGACCTCATGGCTTGGTTTTTGCTCTGACATGCACTCTCAATTTTGGGATCTTATATAGACAGGTGTGCGCCTTTCCAATTCATGCCCAATCAATTGAATTTACCACAGGTGGACTCCAATCAAGTTGTAGAAGGATAATCAATGGAAACAGGATGCAACTGAGCTTAATTTCGAGTCTCATAGCAAAGGGTCTGAATACTTATGTAAATAAGGTTATTTTTTTAATTATTTTTTTATGTGCAAAAACGTCTGAAAACCTGTTTTCACTTTGCAATTATGTGGGATTGTGTGTAGATTGATGAGGAAAACGTTTTATTTAATCGATTTTAAAATACGTCTGTAACATAACATTTGGAAAAGGGGAAGGGTCTGACTACTTTCCGAATGCACTGTATGTATTGAGTAAAGTGGTGGTACACATAATCCTCAAGAGAGGTCTGTTCAGTTATGTATGGGATATTCATTATGCTGCAATTCTAACTAGAAACATAGTGACATCCTTTGGACACTTAGGATATGTAAAAATAAAATAAAGAAGGCCCCATTTAGTGAGTTACAGTTGTTCAATATGCTGAACCAAAAAAATAAAAAAGCAGCAGTCAATCTCCTCCAATTCCATCCTGTCATCTGGACCTGGCCCAAAGGCCCGTCCCCAGGCTAGACACTCCGTCTGTTTCCTGTGTGGAGTTGTGGAGTTACAGAGTTACAGACCCCCACTCCTCACCCACCCAACCCTTCCCTCCCCTCATCCCCCCTCCTCCTCACCTCCCCATGCCAACCTCCCCTTCTGTCTTACGTAAGCTGTAGCCATGGTATATATGGACGCATGGCCCAATGTCTGTAGCCCTCTCCTCATTCTAACCGCCCCCCGCCCCCATACACACACAGGCTGTCACGAAGACCATGAAAAAAATCCCTGTATGAAGTGATGTATGCTTGAGTCATGGCAGAGGCGTTCACACTCCTCTCCACATTCAAATAAACAGTGTCCCTGCATGTTTATATGATGTGAACTGACTTCCTCCCAGCTAAAGTGTCCTCACATGGCCGTGTTAGGGCCCCTCCACTACACTACACTGACTGGGCCACTCTCAGTGCAAGAGGAATTTCTAGGATTAAAAGAAAACAAAGCAAGGGATCTGAAGGAGGAAGAGAGAGAGTCTTTGCCTTGGAGAACGGTTGGTTCCCAGGCATGGGAGAACTAGGATGATGTAAGAGGTTGGGCGTGGTCCGTCTGGTCTGCAGACTCATGTTCTCATCACGAGGCTCCACTCTGCTCTGCCACACTGACCCAAGCAGCTTGCCCCAAGCGTAGCTGCAGCCTAATATTAAATGGGATGTGTGGTTGTGTTTTTATTCATGTGTGTGTGTGTTTGTGTGTCTGCACAATGGACCGCTGAACGAGTGCTCTGAGTGGGCACTTGTGCTTACCCACTACCATCGGACACATTGAAACGGAGTGCAGTGAAAAAGAACAAGTGTAAATATGGGACCCTGTGGAGTCTGCCATATAACAAAGTGAGGAGTGATACAGTAATGTGGACAGTGCAGAGGTAGTCATGCCCACAGACACTCACCAGGAGAGTGTATGAAACACTGTCAGGGAACATTACCAAACACACACAGGTCAACATCCTCCTTAACACAAATTAATGCGGTTATTCACACACACACACTATGACAAGATGGCACCAATAGACATGGTTGCCCTGTTCCTGGCTCCTAAGCAACTTTGCAGTATTTCACAAGCATTTTGCTACAAACGCATTAACGTCTGCTAAATATGTGTATGTGACCAACAACATTTGATTTGACTTCTGTACAGCTGACTCAAAGTACAGCTGTGGCCATGAGGATAGCCATGGTAGCATTCCATCTATTAAGACTCTTCCCTTTTTCCACATTTTGTTATATTACAGCCTTATTCTAAAATTGATGAAAATATATATATAATTCCTCATCAATTTACACAAAATGCAAATGCAAATGTATTTAAAATAAAAAACAGAAATAACTTATTTACATAAGTATTCAGACCCTTTGCTATGAGACTTGAAATTGAGCTCAGGTGCATCCTGTTTCCATCCTTGAGATGTTTCTTCAACTTGATTTCAACATCTCCAAGGGTACCAAAAACTTTCTGCAGCATTGAAGGTCCACAAGAACACAGTGGCACCCATCATTCTTAAATGGAAGACGTTTTGGAACCAACAAGACTCTTCCTAGAGCTGGCCGCCCGGCCAAACTGAGCAATCGGGGGAGAAGGGCCTTGGTCAGGGAGGTGACCAAGAACCCGATGGTCACTCTGACAGAGCTCCAGAGTTTCTCTGTAGAGATGGGAGAACCTTCCAGAACCTTCCAGAATCTCGCATCAGTCCACCAATCAGGCCGTTATGGTAGAGTTGAATGCCAAGCGTCACGTCTGGAGGAAACCTGGCACCATCCCTACGGTGAAGCATGGTGGTGGCAGCATCATGCTGTGGGGATGTTTTTCAGCAGCAGGGACTGGGAGACAGTCAGGATCAAGGGAAAGATGAATGGAGCAAAGTACAGAGAGATCCTTGATGAAAACCTGCTCCAGAGCGCTCAGGACCTCAGACTAGGGGCGAAGGTTCACCTTCCAACAGGACAACGACCCTGAGTACACAGCCAAGACAACGCAGAAGTGGCTTCGGGACAAGTCTCTGAATGTCCTTGAGTGGCCCAGCCAAAACCCGGACTTGAACCCGATCAAACATCTCTGGAGAGACCTGAAAATAGCTGTGCAGCGATGCTCCCCATCCAACCTGACAGAGCTTGAGAGGATCTGTAGAGAAGAATGGGAGAAAATCCCTAAATACAGGTGTGCCAAGCTTGTAGAGTCATACGCAAGAAGACTCGAGGCTGTAATCGCTGCCAAAGTCCTGAGTAAAGGGTCTGAAAACATATGTAAATGTGATATTTCAGTTTTTTGCTTTTTATAAATTTGCAAACATAAATTTGCAAACATTTCTAAATGTTTTTGCTTTGTCATTATTTGGTATTGCGTGTAGATGGATTAGCATAAGGCTGTAACATAACAAAATGTGGAAAGAGTCAAGGGGTCTGATTACTTTCCGAATGCACTGTACATTACCACCTCCATATGTCACTCCTGCTCCTGCCCCCCAGTCTCCTCTGACCTTTCCCTTATCCTCTAACCCTATTTCATCCGCTTCCTCTCCTCCCCATCCTCATTTCACCCCTCTTTCTTCCTCCCTCCTTCCTGTCTCACCATTCCTCTCTCTTTTTGCCGATTGTTTGCAGCAATTCAGATGAAAGAGAATCATCCGGTTATTGCATCCCATTTCACCACAGCCAGCACTACCATATTGTGCTCTGCTATCCCTCTCAGGCAACTGGACTACATCAGGAAAATACAGGATGGAGGGAGAGGTATTGAGATATGGGAAGGGTGGGAATGTGAGGTAATGGGAGAGAAGGGGACAGAGAGAGAGAGGCAGAGGGAAAGAAAGAGGATGAGGGTGAAAGGTAATAGGTTTAAGTGAATGGGAAGCTGGTATGGACCAGTAATGTGTTGCCTTACATAATTTACCTTATGCTCATATTCAGGACATAGGGCATATTCTAAGAAAAACATATATTACCTTGTTTTTCTTTCTGCTTGTAGTTTGTATTTATATTTTGATGTGTGTATTTTCTGTAATTTATGTCATTCAGGGCTCATCTGTAAAAGAGACCTTGGTCTCAGTTTGACTCCCTGATAAAATCATGGTTAAATAAAATAAAATAAAAATAATTCCCAGTGCAAGATTCATATCCAATCTGCATTATGATGCCTATGGTTTTCTATTCATATTAATGCCTCCTGACCTCCGCTACCACCAGAATGTTTTCATACTCATGCTAAACGTGTAGCTTATATGGTAGACAGTGATGTAAGTGGAAGGCCCAGTGCTAGCATTGTGACCCAGAATGTAGTTTAGCACCTAAAAAACAAACCTACGGGGTGTCAAACATGCTGTCCGTGGGCTGTGTGCAGCCTGCCATGATGTAACGCTAACACCAAGCAACACTTGCCTCTTGGATTATTTCAGAAGATTTGATATTGGAGAAACAACACTTCACACAATGAAATTAGGTAATTCCTAGCATCAGGTTGTTTTGTTCAAGCACCGCAGGTGAAAAGTGAGTGACCCTCTGGACAATTGCCTTCATAGAAATGGTCCCTTAGGCAAAGTAAGTGACAGTCCTGCGCTAGCTGATGACCGCATATACTCATCGTTGTGGAGCTCCAAGAAAGCAAAGCTCCCTGAACCATTATATTGTGTGCTGCTGCAGTCAGTATTTACATGAGGATTTTAAGCCCTCGTCTGAGGAAACAAAGGTGTGACATCTGTTGAGGATCAGAAGGGATGGCAGACATACAGGAGTCTCTATCTCACCGTTTGGTAATCCTAAACCCCACTACCAGCTGACTAACCCGGAGAGATGGATGGCATGGTGCTCGCTGTCATGTCCACTCACACTAATCACTGGAAATGCTCCGGTCACATTTAGTGAACAGCACATTTGTGAGTTCTGCTGGCGAGTTCCTACCTGGAGGATAAGGATACTCTTGTGTGTGTATTTTCACTGGACTAAACAGTACCACTTAATCAGAATATGGGAAGTCCGAGGGGAGATGGTTCCTTGGGTCCTACATCTACACCCTTCACACTGAACTGGGGTCATGTCTCAGAGGTCATGGCAACCAAGCCCCTCAGCTACAGCTCCATACTCTACACTGTAACACAGAAACATAGAAACAGGCTGATCCAGGCAGGCTGATCCAGGCAGGCTGAGGCTGAAGTGGAGGCAGGGCCAGCTGTGCCCTCACCCAGGCAGGCCCACACAGTTCTGTTGGGGTTTGTGTGTAAAGTGCTCGTCCATGTGTGCTCATTATATAAGGGTTTGTGTAATGCATTTGCATTAAGGCACTCATGCATCATGTGTATGCTTTGCATATAGCTCCATTGGTCATTTTCACAGAACATTCGATCTAATGGAACACTTGAGTAAATGAGGGATGCAAAGTATATTGAAAGCAGGTGTGGTTCCTGAGTTAATTAAGCAATTAACATCCCATCATGCTTAGGGTCTTGTATAAAAATGCTGGGCAGGCCATTATTTTGGCTACCATGGCTATGACCCCATAAGATGACAATCCCTCCATCCACAGGGAACGAGTGGTCACAGAATGGTTTGTTGAGGATGACACGGATTTAAAGCATATGCCATGGTCGTCTCAGTCATCAGATCTCAACCCAATTGAACACGTATGGGAGATTCTGTAGAGGCGCCTGAGACAGCGTTTTTCACCACCATCTACAAAATACCAAATTATGGAACTTCTTGAGGTAGAATGGTGTCACATCCCTCCAATAGAGTTCCAGACACTTTTAGAATTTATGCCAACACACATTGAAGCTGTTCTGGCCCAACACCCTATTATGAATTTTTTTTTACCCCAATCTCATCACTACAACTCTCCAACGGGGCTCAGGAGGTCAAGGTAAAGTAACGCATCCTCTGAAACATGACCCGCCAAACTGCACTCCTTAACACCCTCCCGCTTAACCCAGAAGCCAGCTGCACCAACTGACAACCTAAGTCAGTCTGCAGGCGCCCAGCCTGCTACAAGGAGTCACTAGAGCACGATGAGCCAAGTAAAGCCCCCCACGGCCAAACCCTTCCCTAACTCGTACGACAGCCTGGGATCGAACCCGGGTCTGTAGTGACAGCTCACAGCCGCTTTGCAGTGCCTTAGGCCGCTGTGCTACTTGGAGGCCCTGCCAATGTCCTATTAGACACTTTATGTTGGTGTTTCCTTTATTTTGGCAGTTACCTGTATATAAGAATATTAGCAATATAGCAATGAATATCTGTTTTTTTTCACCATCTAGACTAAAATGAACATAAAATGTTGAATAATTGCTCCAATGATTATTCTAATCAGATACGTGTTGTTGTGTTTTTCACATTTAGAATTTGACATACCAGTACTTAACATTCAGAGATTCAACAAGCTTGTTTGTCTGTTTGTCTAAGCATTGGTGGTGATTCAGTCCTTGGGCAGAGAGAGAGACTGGAAGAGAGAGAGGCATAGGGAGATTGAGATAGATCTATATCCTCTGTCTGTCAGAGTCATCAACTACATAGTAACTGTATAGGCCTATGTGAGAATATGTAGAAAAGCTGAAGCATCATGCTGTATCAATATCACTATCCTCCTCACCACCACCCCCACTCTCATGTGACATGATCTGCAGTAGAATGGGTGCCCCCTAGAGACCCTCAAACACCCTCGTCCCTGGTCCCATCTGCCATCTCTAACTATACTGTATGTCTGTATCATTGACATACTATATATGAATATCTGTCTGTATGCAACCTTCTTATCCAGGGCTGAATGGTGACTCATGACGAACAGTGTGTGAGACAAGACGAGACCTGAGCTGTGAACAGAGCAGGTCTCAGGAGAATAGAGATCAAATGAGAGAACACTTGTGCTTAAATAAGAAACATCGCCTCAGGGTGCCAATTCTTCTTCAATTGTACACAGATTACAATTCGATCATACTTATTTGGAAAGTAATAATTCCATTAACTGTAGAGGAGGCTTTGAAGTTTGGCAGCCAGGGGATTTGAAACGACCCAGGTGGGTCTGTTAAGCCTGTGACAGAGTACATTGAGACATGATCTGTCTCTCCTAATTCACTGGAAAGTAGGGCATGCTTCTTGGTGTCAGGTGTGCTGCACACATCATGATGTAAAGTTGCTGATTGAAGATGCGCCTCATACTGTGTCTGTGGAGAGTATACATTTCACATTTTGTGGATTTAAGAAAAAGAGAGGGTGGAGAGGATTGAGAAAAAGAGAGAGGAGGGAGAGCGATGGGGGAGCAGAGAGAGCGTGAGAGGGAGGGAGAGAAGATAGAGAAATTATTTAAAGATCTGTATCCAAATCTTTCAATAATATTGTCTTAATTACGACCCCTACAGTGTAGGACTACAGACACTCAGGGCTACAAAAGGACCCATTCTGATCTCTAATTGGTCATTGATTTGTAACACCATAACCTTTTCCTGTACTGTGGTGTATGGAGATACAGCAGTTAAGGTGAGACACGTTGTTAACGACCTGGCAGGCAAGGATCAAATAGATCAAAGTGATGTGAGTGTGTGGTCTGTGTGTAAACCATGAAGCAAAAGAGCCTTGATAGATAGATAGATAGATAGATAGATAGATAGATAGATAGATAGATAGATAGATAGATAGATAGATAGATAGATAGATAGATAGATAGATAGATAGATAGATAGATAGATAGATAGATAGATAGATAGATAGATAGATAGATAGATAGATAGATAGATAGATAGATAGATAGATAGATAGATAGATAGATACTTTATTGAATATGTACACTATACATTGTTACAGAGTGTTAGGTGAAAAGAAATATTGCAAGTTGATATAGATAAATAAGGAATATGTGCATGGTTAATTATACGATACAGGTCGATGGCAGAGAAATACTTAAATAGCTAAATGTTCTTATGATAAAAGTGCGGGTAAAAAATAGTTTACTTAATATACAGTCTGGTTAAATTAACAGGTAAGTGAATATTTTGCATGGTTACATTAACTGTACAGGTAAATGACAGGAAGAGATACTTAAATAGCTAAATGTGCGTATCAGGGGCATGGACAACTGTTTATTGAGGTTTGTGCAGCATTCCTTTCAAATGCAATTACACACCAGTTTGCCTGCAGGAGCTGCTGTCTCTCTCTTGCTCTCTTTCTCTCTCTCTCGCTCGCTCTCTCTCTCTCCCTGAGCAGCAGACAACTGCCCACCCCATATGAGACACGTGTTTATGTGCGCTCAGTGGAAAGCAGATGATATTCCTTTATCCACATGAACGTTTTAATACAAATTGTATTAGACTATACTACACAGGACAAATGACGCAGAATTAATGATGAGTGATGTATAACTACAAATTGGATCGGCTTATTTCATATGACATAAGCGCGTTTGGATACCCTTGGATTTTCACTAAAGAAAGCGCACAAAATGACCCCAAAGACGCATTGGCATCAAAACCATACAAAACAGCTAGTAGACACGGTAGTTGACTCGTCACGTGTGTCTGTCCCTGTTGGAGTCCGTTGTGAATGTGAGGAGCGCCTGTCTGACTCAACAGTGAGTTATAATCAGACGGCGAATCACGGGATCCCATGTGTGGTGCCAGGGCGCATCATGAAAGCGCACACTTAATCCAGCGATCCTTGGGATTGGGCAGAGGGAGTGGAGGTTGGGTTAGGAAAAAAACACGATTGGTAGAGTTGAGAGTCAAACTTGTTGTCTCAGATATTTGTGCAGTCACGTCCTCTCTCGCTAACCTCCCCCTCAACGCGGAGCTGTCCATTGGCACTGGTGCTGAAACTCGTCTCTTCTCAATCCCTCACAGAGGTGCGCGAAGGAGTTTCGAGAGTAAAACATTTGGATGATTGTATTGACTTTATCGCCTAGTTTAATGATTTAATTCATATATTTTTGAGAAGGTGGATATCCATTGATTTCATTCAGCTTTCATCAAGAGCGCATCAAAGGTCCAGGTTCTGACCCAGTCAGTTACGAGGACTCTTAAGAGGCAGAAAGATGGCTTTTATGGTGAAACAAATGGTGGGAGGGCATGTGAAGAACCTGACCGGGGGTTTGACTGAGGAAAAGGCCGAAGGAGAGAAATCGGAAGCCGCAGCGGCAGGAATGACCCAGGAGGAATTTGAACAATATCAACAACAGTTAGAGGAGGAAAAGTAAGAACAACCCCAAGTTTATCGATCCATTTTGAATAGGCTAAAGATTTTGAAAGGGTTGCGTACTATAAAGCGGCGTTTATTCAATGTAATTTCCAATGTAAAGACGCTGCTGAGCGCCTGCCTTTACAAGCCCCCGTGCGCCATGCACTATTTTACTCATCAGTGGGATCCACGGCGTGCTCTCGAGTTCACCACACAGCTGCTACACTCGATAAATGAGCTTTCTTTCAGGTTTCAATTATTAGGCTATATAGGGCGGTTTTCCTTTGGAATTCTTGCAATAGCCTAATCCAGTGAGTTGAATATCCAATTATTCTGTAAAATGTACTCGTTTTCCAATAGGTATATACTGTGCTTAATGCTTGAGGTTGATAAATGTCCTCAGATACATTCTAGTAATGAATTCAGTTACTGTTATGTCCAATTTATCTCAAAATTAATTGATGTAACATTTTGAATGTCTTCCCCAATGAACTCTCCAAATAGTTTACCCCTCTTTCCTGCATGTACCTGTGATGTAGGCCTACATCTTAATTTTGTTCACAAAGAGTAGACACAATAAATTAGTCTGATGTGAGTATCTCTGATCTTGAAACCTTTTATCTGGGTATAACAAATAAACCCATTGTCATAGCCATAGACTGTCCTCTGTCCATATCATAAAATATCTGATAATTTCATTTAATTTAATTTACATAAAATGTTCCTATGTGAGAGGTGGAGCAGAAGTCCTCAAGGTTTGAAACAGATGACCACAAAAGCTCATAGATCTGAAAATATAGCTTGTCCTGTGAAAATAATACCCTCAAAATGTGTCTTATCATGTGCAGTGCCTCCACACACCTGTATCTATATGAAAGGTATACTTAGTTGAAAATAAATGTGTAGTACTACAGGGCACTACCCTGGCCTAAGGTCACATGGCTCCAGGCTCTAGGACAAACTGCCCTGTTTACTGTTGACATGACAGACATGGTGGAGCATCCACTGACTCCCCTCAGAGACTAGCCTCAGCTTTCCACAGCCCACTTTGACCTCAATCCCAGAGCATCAAACATTTCACAGTGCTTCAGTGGAAGCGAGCTATTATAATGTGGCTACCGCCATACAATAGATCACAGCACAAACACTGATGTCAGTGCTCTGTATAATCCACGGAGAATAGGGTTGTTGGAATGGTTTTTTTTTCAGTGTCATGTCATATATAGTATATTCATGTTATCAGGCACAGTAGTCACAATGACATCCCCTGGTTATATGATGCCCTTGAGAGGAGGAGAAAGGAGCTCTACCATTGGGTCTCACAGAGCACTGGCTTATGTGCTGCTGTGTGGTGTTTTACATGCTCATGTTTATTCATATACCCTGATCTTTCGATGACATGGGCTGACCAGGTGATTCCAGGTGAAAGCTATGATCCCTTATTGATGTCACTCATTAAATCCACTTCAATCAGTGTAGATGAAGGGGAGGAGACAGGTTAAAGAAGGATTTTTAAGCCTTGATACAATTGAGACATGGATTGTGAACGGGGTAGGGTAGTAGGTGTCAGGCGCACCGGTTTGTGTCAAGAACTGTAGTCCCGTGGTAGAGCATGGTGCTTGCAATGCCAGGGTTGTGGGTTTGATTCCCACAGGGGACCAGTACGAAAATGGTCCCCCGAATCTATGCACTAACTAACTGTAAGTCGCTCTGGATAAGAGCGTCTGCTAAATGACTAAAATGTAACTGCCATGCTGCTGGGTTTTTCACGCTCAACAGTTTCCCGTGTGTATCAAGAATGGTCCACCACCCAAAGGACATCCAGCCAACTTGACACAACTGTGGGAAGCAATGGAGTAAACATGGTCCAGCATCCCTGTGGAACGCTTTCGACACCTTGTGGAGTCCATGCCCTGACACATTGAGGCTGTTCTGGGGGCAAAAGAGAGTGCCATTTTTCCATGGGGGGGAGAGAAGCTTTTGCAATTTTATAACTAATTTCATGAAATTTGACTCATTTTTCCATGGGGCAGAGAGAGAAATGGAGGTCGGGCCCTTAGTGCCCGGGTTGGTAATTCGGCCATGATAACTACATGTTTAGATAGCTGGGTAGACTAATTTACCAATCTAAAAAATATTAGCTGACATGGGCTAATAGAGTGACTGTCAGTGACTGACATAAAAAGAGTCTTGTCCTTTGAAAGATTTAAATCTTATTCAGGTGTTTATATCACATTTTCAATGATGGGTTCAATCTGATTATTGGAAAATTAGGGACCAAGATGATTTGAGTAATACTAAGAGGGCTGCCACGGAAAACACAAACTATCTCTTTTCTGCCCTCTGCTGGAGTTACCAAATGGGAAGTATTGCTGGATTGCTGTGCGTGGTGGAGAGTATAAATATGTGATTTACCTGAACATTAGGTTTGTAGTATGCTGATATTTGTATGGTGGTGTAGGGCAGAGGCCATTGGATGGTAATGGGGTGTGTTGTGGTGTCTGGATGGCTGCAGTGTGCTGTTAGGTGGGGTGATCCAAGGTTGTGTAGAGTTTGGTAGCTGTAAAAGGAGGTGTGCTAGTCTGGAGTGGAGTAATCCTAAACTCTGGGTTCAGAGAGTGTAGAGCTCTGTAGAGTGGTGTGGTCCTAGGTTCTGGGTTTGGAGGGTGTATTGTTATGTAGAGTGATGTGGTACTAGGTTCTGGGTTGGGAGTGTGTATTGTTATATAGAGTGGTGTGGTCCTAGGTTCTGCGTTGGGAGTGTGCAGTGTTATGTAGAGTGGTGTGGTCCTAGGTTCTGGGTTGGGAGTGTGTAGTGTTATGTAGAGTGGAGTAATCCTAGGCTCACGGTTCAGAGGGTGTAGAGTTCTGTAGAGTGGTGTGGTCCTAGGTTCTGGGTTGGAAGAGTGTAGTGTTATGTAGAGTGGTGTGGTCCTAGGTTCTGGGTTGGGAGTGTGTATTGTTATATTGAGTGGTGTGGTCCTAGGTTCTGCGTTGGGAGTGTGTAGTGTTATGTAGAGTGGTGTGGTCCTAGGTTCTGGGTTGGGAGTGTGTAGTGTTATGTAGAGTGATGTGGTCCTAGGTTCTGGGTTGGGAGTGTGTAGTGTTATGTAGAGTGGTTTGATCCTAGGTTTCTGTGGGTTCACTAATTTGGCAGCTGTAGAAGTAGGTGAGTGCTAGTCAGTGAGTCAGTCAGTGCCGCTCTACATCCCAGAAGTCTGAATATAATTCCCCAGTAGAGCAGGGGACCGGCAGTAGACTGCATCTGGGTCTCACTGCAAGAGAACAGCCTCTCTCTGTCGTTGTCGTTCTCCAGCTCTCTCTCTCTGTCTCCCTCCCTCCCTCCCTCCCTCCCTCCTCTACCCCCATGCGTTACTGCTGCTCGTCCACCTTCTGTTGGCCTAGACTCAGCAGAGGGCTCCCTGTGCTCTTTTCTTTGAACCATCACAATGAGATCCACAATGGTATAAAGATCTAATATTGGACATATCGACAGAGTTTTCACCTTGTCGGCTCAGGTATTCCAACCAGCAACCTTTCGGTTACTGGCCCAACACTCCAACCGTGATGGCCGAGCTATATGGCTATTAGTAACCAAAGAATTTGTACATTTGTGATACATCACATTACAAACAAATCTAACGACGTCCCATACTAAAGACCATGAAATGTTTATATTACAAAAAGCCTTATGGATGACATAAATCATCCTTACAGCATCTGTCCTCACATTGCCACTAATGCTATCCAGTATCCACTAATGCCATTAAAACATGAATCGTTCAGTCTAATTACAGAGGTGGACTGAAGGAGGCGTTCGTTATGAAGCATAAACTTGAGTAAGGCCTCGAGATTATCCCACCTTTGCAGACGTTATGTGTGTGTGTGTGTGTTTAGATGCAGCAACACTATTTCATCCGCTGTTTCACCTTTTTTACTCTGGCTTTCCCCAGGCAGGAACGAGATGCTGGTTTTGCACAGAAGAAAGCTGAGCGGGCAACAGTTAGAAGTCACTTCCGGGACAAATACAGACTGCCAAAGGTACATCCATTACTGATTCTGCATATTTGACGCAACCATTTTCTTACTTCATGTTATTACAGTGTTATTGATGCAAAAATACCATCCAAATGGGTTCTGTTTGTACTCTCTTTCCATTCTCTCTATCATCTCATTCCTCTCCCTCTCCTTTGCCCTCGCTCCCTACAACCTCTCCCACTGGCCTGTGTGTGTGTGTGTGTGTGTGTGTGTGTGTGTGTGTGTGTGTGTGTGTGTGTGTGTGTGTGTGTGTGTGTGTGTGTGTGTGTGTGTGTGTGTGTGTGTGTGTGTCTGTTGTGTGTGTGACCCAGAATGAGCTGGATGACACTCAGATCCAGCAGGCGGGGGATGACGTGGAGCTGCCCACAGAGCTAGCCAAGATGATTGCTGACGACAACAAGGAGGAGGAGTCCAAAACATCTGTCCTGGGCCAGCTGACCAACATCCAGAATGTGGACATGGACCAGCTGAAGGACAAGGCCCAGGCCACACTGGAAGACCTCAAACAGTCCGCTGAGAAGTGCAATCTCATGTGATCTGGCTGGCTGACTGAATTCATGCTCTATCTCTCCCTCCCTTACTCTCTTTCTCTGTACAACAAAGGATCTATGAAAGATATCATATGATCTATGACCATGTACACACATTGATAGTCATGTTGCTTTGAATACACAAACATACAGTCAACACTGCCTCACACACACAAACATACTGCAGCATCTTCTGGCCAAGGAATCAGAGTAAACACTGTATAAGTTGTGGGGGAAATAATAGTCTTATGCCAAAGTCCCTTAGCAGAAAACCATTCAGACAATGGCAAAAAGTATAGAAAGTAGTCATATTAAGTGTGAAACTAAAGAAAACTTCTATGTCTAGGGACCACATTCAGTACATTCCAAACCAAATGTCTGTTGTATGGAAATGTATTTGCCGTTAGCTTGTTCTGTTGTCCATCTAGTCTATGGTCATTAACTCGTTGGGGCCTTGCTAAGTGACAGCTCGTGCTCTGTGATGCCAACACATCTAACCTTTCAGCTCTGGCCTTTAACCTGTCCTCATATTGACCTCTAACCCCTGACCTCTCCATCTCAGTGCTGTTTTGTGCCGGTGGTTTGGTGTCGTTTAGCCACTATGATATGTCAAGTGCTGTCTTTGAAAATGTCATCCTTTGGCTGAGTCATAGTGCTTAATAAGTACACATCACTATGAACATATATGAACATATATATGAACATATCGTACTTGGTATTTGTCTGAATTGTTGTTGTATCACTAAGTAAAGACGCAGGTGAGAGCGGGAGAGGGGTTTGTCAACCTTATTTGTATTACAGTAATACAGTATATATTTCTTCAATACAGTGGTTCATGTCTTGTGATAGTTGATCAGTCCTTTTCGTGACATTACAGTAATTACATTTGAAGAAAGGATGATGAACATGCTTTAGTAGCTTATTTTATGTGATAGCTACTTTGTGCTTTCTTGTCAGTTCCATGAAGCAAGACAGTGTGAATATAATTCATTCTTACTCAAGTCTTACAGAGCCTGATCACCTATACACATCTCTCTGAATTAAAGTGTGTGACCTGCAATGATACATTAAAGCCAACAGCAAGAGCCTCTTTCATTTCCAGTGTCAACCTATGGGGTGATTCAGGTTGATATCATGATGATATTTCAGGAAGAGACATGTTGTTCATGATGTTTCTGTTTCCTGTCCACTCTTTGCTTCTTTTACATCATCTTTGTTGTTCAGTGCTGTATGAATCTTATTGATTTTTGACTGACTGTTGAAACCATAATAAACATATTTTTATTATGTATGCTTCATGTTTCTCCATTTGTTATCCAGCCAGCCTGACCATCTGGTCAGAAACTCCAGGACGGAAGATATATAACATATAATTTACAGTAGCCATGGTTTGAGGCTGTAAAACCAAAACCTAATGTTCTGAACACTAGGTGGAGACAAAAAGAAAACGTTATCGGAATGTTTGTTGCTTGATGATTGTTGAATTAATGACAAACTGAATTTAATCCAAAATCCATATTAAGCCCCTCATCAGATCAAGGTTTATTATCATGAAATGATTATAATTACAATGATGACAAGCCAAATTATTATATTATAGTTGTTATAACCATTCTTATAACCACGTTCTTAAGTTACCCTTTATAATGATGTTATTATTATTTTATTATTATCATTACCATTATTAGTGGCAACCTTACATTCTAGTGAAGTCTGACAATAAGCTCAGCCATCTGGCAGAATCAATGTATCTGTCCAAAAGTGTACAGTGTTTTTCAAGGAGAAGCCAGCCAGAAACTGCTTTGTGAAATTTCTATACAGCCCGGGTGTCTCAACGGGCTTTTCCAATCACTTTTTTCAAAACAAGTTAGTTAGCATTTCAATAGCAGAGAAGCCTGAGCTATTGGTAGTTTTCAAGTGCAGTGTGAAAGGGGAGAGCTGTAAAATATATTGATGCTGAAATCCTCTATTGATAGGCGCAGGGCGTGAACAATCTTCAGCCTAGAAAGACACTGTGCCACTGCATGGCCAATCTGACACAATTGGGGTGAAACGGGCCAGAAAATACTATTCTCTTCCATTCTGTTCTATCAATCAGGGCTTAAAACTAACTAGAATGAAGAGCGAGGTGGAGAGTGAACAGGGCGACAATTAGTAGAACTTTAAATGAAACCCTCACTGTGCGACGGTTTTCATAGAGGTTTCCCTCCTCGGGTTATCGCTAAAAAGGAACATATTTGTTTTTTTCTGCACTTAAAATTTGAGCAGTGGGTGCAGATGTGAGCTTCTAGCAATGGAATGCCTTCTGTCGACTGCTAGGGGGCTTGTGTGCGCCCCCCACTCACTACCTCCCCAAACTTTGAGTATTTTGTAAGGGGGGACCACACATGTCGTGAGTTTCAAAAATGTATAAACATTTTATTTATCCTGTATGTATGACGAGCAGATTGCCAAAAACTACGTTGCTATATAAATGAGTCCCACGGACTCCTCAATGACGACCAATCGTTGACCAGGATTGTAAATGGGAGCGGGGGGAAGGAAAACTTTCCTTTCTTTTTCGGGAGAAGGAGGGGTGTTGTGGGGAAAAGATTAACGAAGCGTGAAGCGTAACTGCAAGAGTGGGACAAAGACACATAGCGGGAGAAAACGCGACTGTGAGAAGAGGCAGTCCTAATGAATTCAACCAAAATAGTATGGAATACAGAACACGGAAAAGATTAACGTTTTTTAAAGCCAAGAAAGTTGGACGTATTTTGAAAACAAGAGCAAAAAGAGTTATGCTTTCAAACGAGGGCAAGAAATGTGGATAGTAGGTGTCCGAACTTTGGACAGCGCATGTGGTCACTTTTTAGTTCCTTTTTACCAGTCGTGACAGTTTTGCGGAGGAAATTGTTGCTTTGTAGCATATCTTAATCTATGCAAAGGATTACAACATTCACTCACCGTCCCAGATTGGATTCATTCACCCTCATAAAACGGACTGTTATTCCACAACTGTCAAGCGTGTATTGGAAAGGCAGAGGGACATCTTTAGGTTTGTAGGCCTACTAAACACATTTCTGTTTGGACCAAAAATGCCTACTAAACACATTTCTGTTTGGACCACAAATGCCTCATACTAAATGGGTTTATTAGTTACATTACGTTTTAAATTCACCGTAGACTTTCCGCACTAACTGGAGGGAAATGTGCGCATCGCTGAACTAGAGCTCTCCAGCATGAAAAATTGGTGCAGCGCTCTGGCGCTCTTCTCATCGGTGCTGGTGGCGCTAGATGCCCAGTTAATATGTTGGCAAGCCCTTCTCCGATGCCATGAGGAGGCAGACTGTGAGCTTGCATACAGCCAGTATCTAGCCGCCTGTGAAGGAAACATCAGAGGCACCAGGAGGCAATGCCCCAGCCACTGTATCAACGCATTGATACGACTGAATCACACCCGCAATGGCCCTCACCTAGAGAGGTGTGACTGTGGCCAGGACATGGAGTGTAGGGATGCAAAGCGGGCAATTGAGCCATGCCTCCCCCGGAGGTATCCTGGAGACGCGGGGGGGATTGGATGCTCAGAGGCCCGTCAACGCTGCGAGGAGGACACCGGCTGCCACTCCTCCCTGACAGCCTACTTGTCTTACTGTGGGCAACTCTTCAACGGCAGGAAGTGCTCGTCCAGGTGCAAGGCCACAATACAACAGATGCTATTCATCCCAAATGGCATGCTACTAAACCGGTGTGTGTGCGACGGGGTGGAAAGGCCGTTCTGTGAGGTAGTCAAGGAGAACATGAGCAAACTGTGCCAGATTGGAGACCACAGTGTTATTTCAGACCAGGCAGATATGGACGATATGTATGAGGATGAAGACTATGATTCGAAAACAGAGGATATATATCCTCCTGACTCAAATTCTAGTTCCCCGCAGCTGTCAAGCTATATGGCCGTATTATGCATCACTCTCGCACGGATATTCTATTGAGAAATGAATGTGGCCTCTTGTTGTGACCTCTCAGTTGGACATACAGGACAGTCTTCTCGGGGTCGGGTCCAATCTAATGAGCACGTGGGTTTGGTGTAGCGGGAAGACTATTTGCTCCTTGTAAACTCCTAAAGGCCTAATGGATATTTCATATTTTGATGTGATGCCTTAATCTGGGACACAAGAATGGACAGGCCATTCAGAGCACCAATTCAATTTGTAAACTAGGCCTAGGCTACTCATGGAATATCCTAGGCCGAAACGAAAAATAAGCAAATATTCTAGAGTGTAAAGATCCATAAAGGGATTGTTTAAGGAGAAGTGAACCAAACTTGACTTCTTTGTAACAGTACTCCTCATTGGGCATTGCATCCATTACTTCAGGGCAACCTTTTAAACTCTTATGCCTATTTGTTTAGTTTCGTCTCAATGGTCCTTGGAGTGTGGCTTTATTAAGACTTAAGATAAACATTGGACCAGTCCAGTTTCTGTTTGCTTTCCTCTCTATTTTAGAGGCCTCTGCATTGTTGCAGCCATCACATATTTGTGGGGAACTGCTAGTGAAGAGACAAGGGTTTGGGATCAAGTAGGCCTAGTTAAATTAACTGAAGTGCCTCTCCAGCAGCCCCTCTACCCCCCATGACACATCCCCCAGTCTTGATAGTTTTATTTAAAAGGTCCCCCCACTCTCACCCTATAGGGACCCCCTTTCTTTATTGAGTGGCAGTGGGCAGGGCCCCCCCCCCAGAAAATTTAAGCAAGAAGTCACTCTTCTCCTTATAGACTGGCCTCTACAAGATGAATGTGGACTGAAAGACTTATATATAGAAAAGAAGAGGCACTAACGTTTTTTATCAGAAAAAATAAGAAATACCAGTTTATTACTTTGAACGGCAGTACATAAGCTACTTATTGATAGGCCTAGTTTAATTTATTATTCATTTCATATAAAGTGTAACGGGTTCCTTTCCAGGCAAGAAACATGCTTGACAGTTAACCTAGATATTTAGAAAAAAGGGAAAAAAAGCTAAAAAGTTCATTTATTATCTTTCAATTAAGCTAATCATTCCTGTGTCCTTATCTTTACAAGATGTCGCTTGAAGTTTTTTCTAAACTAATCTTTGTTTTCTGTCATGATTGTCAATGTAATTTCTTTTTTATTTCAACTTGTAGGGTAGATGCTGGTCCATAGGGAAATGTAACTGTCATGTTGTTAAATTATATATATATATATATATATATATATATATATATATATATAAAATAAGGAAGGAATCTATGTTTTACATTTCTATGTTATATATTAACACTGTTATGTCCATTGTGACTTTGCAGTCAATACACCAACTCATGAATAATATGGCAGTAGTTTACAATTACAAAAACAATACTTTTTGAAACATTACTTCAGGTAGATTTGTCATCTCAACCAGTGTGGAAAGAAATAATGGATACTTGTTATATATGGGAAAGAGTTTATGTAATAAAATGATTAAGTGTGAGTCAAAAAGTCCAACTGTTTATTTGACATCCTGTATGTTATTAAAAAGTAGGACTGTTTCCCAACCACCAACTAAATGAAACATCACACCAAAACAATGAGACCTAAAGTACAGGCAAATGTAACTGTGATGGAACCAGAGAAGAAGACTGGAATGTTCAATAAGGGAAAAATGTCATTTTAGATCAAGTTCCAAAGTCACGTGTCGTCTTTGAATGTGAACTTGTGCCATTGCCAAGCAAAGCCAAAGGACCAGCAGACATTGAGTGGTTTGAATGTCTACTGCGTTGATCTTTGAAATGATACACTTGCATTTCTGGTAGTCTTGTGCAATAGCAACTTTTACATGAAAGGACAAAGCAGAACCTCTTACAAATATTGTCTTCTCATATCATCCGTCTTCCCTGGTATTCTTTATACATTTTAGAGACAGGTATTTTGTTGACACAAAATTAAATCAAATCCTAGAACAGGTTGATTGCATCTAAATAAATGCCTCATGTAGCTGCTGAACAACAAGTAACTGTGACTGCTGTGCACCTTTCATAATGCCAGCATTTTGTAATACTTTAGGGATCAGACCCAGTGTAACTGAAACCCAAGCAGGAATGTTAAGTGTCTGGCTGCACAATACATCTTATTTGGAAGAGAAGGCCAGGACTTTCTGTGCTCTTTGAGACATTTCAGGTTTAAGTTAATGCTTCCTTTGACACTGTGTATAGGAAACAACCAGGTAAATTCTACATAATTACTTGTGTGTAAATGGCACTTTCTTCATCACTGTCGGTGTTAAAAGGTGAGAATGCTGGATTGTGCATTTGGCCATTAGTGCTTATCAGTTCTCTTGGTCTTCAGTTACCTTTTCAGAAAAATAGCAATGGAAATATAGTACATTAATAATAAATGTATTGTTTTTTTATAAACACAGTGAGAATGCAATGTGTGTTTTTGTAGACTTTTTGTGTCTGCTAATCTCCTACATCCTGCTAATAACGTTTTAGGTAGGTTAGTAGGTAAATATAAAGCTTTGGCACAAATAGCTCACAGTAATAATTGATTATTTACAGGTCCTTAACAAACTGTGTGAAAGTGTTATGTAATCTATTAAGTTTGAACGAGCCAAGATAAGTGGAATTTGAAGTCATGACAGAAAATCTGTGTTCAATTCATAGTTCCTTTGACAATAGACTGATCAAGTTGTCCCCTACCCATCTTCACCTAAATCAAATTTGATTGATCACATGCGCCGAATACAACAGGTGTAAACTAAGCTTACGTACAAGCCCATTCCCAACAGTGCAGAGTTAAAAAGTAACTCTGCTCTATAGACCAGAAAGTATCTTGTTTAGGAAATAATGTAACGCTCAACAGACAGTCGTTATATTGTTCAAAAATGTGTTTCACTGGTGCATTTGGAAGCGGAAGGGAGGGAAATTGATTCTGTATAGTTGAGGTAAGTCCCTCCTAACTCGGCTCAGTCCAATCTGTCTAACCATCACCATGCATCTCAAAGTTCTCCAACTCTAACTCACCCCCACCCCTCCTTCAAATCCCCCACTCAGCTTCTGGGAACAAAATCAAAACAAACATAAGCAGGGGAGCCTTGGGGTGAGTGGGGAACGGCAGAGGGAGGATTTACAGAGGCTGCAGTGTGCTGGAGCCCATTTTCTAAATTATCTTTATTCAACGTTTCTCTGAAACAAACCCCTGCCTTCCCCCAGGCCTAGGAGAGGGGGTGATACAGGGATTTACGGGAGAGTTTTGTCTCTCATCTGTACAATGTTCTATTCATGAACGCAGTCTACCCACGGTGAATGGTTGATGTGTGTGTGTTTGGGGGTTGGGAAGTTGAGGGGTCCTTAGTTTCTTACGGATTAACCCCCCACCCGCCCCCCTTTATAACTTTAGCTGATGTCAATAAAGCTCCTCCGTCGTCCCATTAGGAGTACCAACAGAGGCTGATAGAGAGCCAGGAGGGGGAAAGGGTACAAATGCTCATGATGAAGCTGAACTGAAATGGAGGCCAATTAAACCCACAATGCCATGGGGCTGTGGTTGGTTGGCAAGGGGGTCAGAGGGGTATAAGGCATAGTGGTTCACTATTCAACTTTTTGGCATTCTCTTATAGCGTATAACTCCATCTCTACTGGTGCTCCCGCCAGTCCTCTACACACCCTGCTACCCTGGACTACATTAGGGCTTCTTCTCATTTAAGAAATTTCCCCCTCGGGGGATCAATAAAGTACCTATCTATCTATCTATCTATCTATCTATCTATCTATCTATCTATCTATCTATCTATCTATCTATCTATCTATCTATCTATCTATCTATCTATCTATCTATCTATCTATTACTTTATGGAAATAGGCCAGCTGTGTCCTCAGTAGAGGGAACCAAATGGTGACTATATGGACAGGAGACAGCAGGAGGCCTCCAACAGGCAGTGACAGACTCACCAAGACATCCATGAACCCTTACGCTCTGACCAGAAAGTTAATTTACTAAGCTTTACATTTTAACAAGTACAGTGCATTCGGAAAATATTCAGACCCCTTGACTTTTTCCACATTTTGTTACGTTACAGCCTTATTCTAAAATTGATTAAATTATTTTTCCCCCTCATTAATCTACACACAGTAGCCCATAATGAACAAGTGAAAACAGGTTTATAGACATTTTAGCAAATTTATAAAAAATAAAAAACAGAAATACCTTATTTACATAAGTATTTAGACCCTTTGCTATAACACTTGAAATTGAGCTCAGGTGCATCCTGTTTCCATTGATCATCCATGAGATGTTCTACAACTTGATTGGAGTCCGCCTGTGGTAAATTCAATTGATTGGACATGATTTGGAAAGGCATACACCTGTCTATATAAAGGTCCCACAGTTGACAGTGCATGTCAGAGCAAAAACCAAGCCATGAGATTGAAGGAATTGTCCGTAGAGCGCCAAGACAAGATTGTGTCGAGGCACAGATCTGGGGAAGGGTACAAAAAATGGCTGCAGCATTGAAGGTTCCCAAGAACACAGTGGCCTCCATCATTCCTAAATGGATGAAGTTTGGAACCACCAAGACTCTTCCTAGAGCTGGCCACCCGGCCGAAGTGAGCAATCGGGTAGAGTTTTTTCACAATTCCTGATATTTAATCCTAGTAAAAATTACCTGTTTTAGGTCAGTTAGGATCACCACTTTATTTTAAGAATGTGAAATGTCAGAATAATAGTAGAGTGATTTATTTCAGCTTTTATTTCTTTCATCACATTCCCAGTGGGTCAGAAGTTTACATACACTCAATTAGTATTCGGTAGCATTGCCTTTAAATTGTTTAACTTGGGTCAAACTTTTCGGGTAGCCTTCCACAAGCTTCCCACAATAAGTTGAATTCTGGTCCATTCCTCCTGACAGAACTGGTGTAACTGAGTCAGGTTTGTAGGCCTCCTTGCTCGCACACGCTTTTTCGGTTCTGCCCACAAATATTCTATAGGATTGAGGTCAGGGCTTTGTGATGGCCTCTCCAATACCTTTGTTGTCCTTAAGCCATTTTGCCACAACTTTGGAAGTATGCTTGGGGTCATTGTCCACTTGGAAGACCCATTTGCGACCAAGCTTTAACTTCCTGACTGATGTCTTGAGATGTTGCTTCAATATATCCACATAATTTTTCTTCCTCATGATGCCATCTATTTTGTGAAGTGCACCAGTCCCTCCTGCAGCAAAGCACCCCCACAACATGATGCTGCCACCCCTGTGCTTCACGGTTGGGATGGTGTTCTTGGGCTTGCAAGCCTCCCCCTTTTTCCTCCAAACAGAACAATGGTCATTATGGCCAAACAGTTCTATTTTTGTTTCATCAGACCATAGGACATTTCTCCAAAAAGTACAATCTTTGTCCCCATGTGCAGTTGCAAACCATAGTCTGGCTTTTTTATGGTGGTTTTGGAGCAGTGGCTTCTTCCTTGCTGAGTGGCCTTTTAGGTTATGTCTATATAGGACTCGTTTTACTGTGGCTATAGATACTTTTGTACCCGTTTCCTCCAGCATCTTCTCAAGGTCCTTTGTTGTTGTTCTGGGATTGCTTTGCTCTTTTCGCACCAAAGTACGTTCATCTCTAGGAGACAGAACACGTCTCCTTCCTGAGCGGTATGACGGCTGCGTGGTTCTATGGTGTTTATACTTGCGTACTATTGTTTGTACAGATGAATGTGGTACCTTCAGGCGTTTGGAAATTGCTCCAAAGGATGAACCAGATTACAATTATTTTTGAGGTCTTTGCTGATTTCTTTAGATTTTCCCATGATGTCGATGAGAGGCACTGAGTTTGAAGGTAGGCTTTGAAATACTTCCACAGGTACACCTCCAATACTCAAATTATGTCAATTAGCCTATCAGAAGCTTCTAAAGGCATGTTGGAAGAATTACTTGTGTCATGCACAAAGTACATGTCCTAACAGACTTGCCAAAACTATAGTTTGTTAACATGAAATCTGTGGAGTGGTTGAAAAATGAGTTAATGACTTCAACCTAAGTGTATGTTAACTTCCGACTTCAACTGTATCTCAAAACAGAATGAATACAGGCCACGAGAACACTTGTACATAGCAATTTTATTTTCAATTGAATCAGTAATTTACAGTAATAAATAATTTTATAAAAAATCATACCCATACAAAATGTTTCAACAAAAACAATACATAATTGTCAGTTCTCAATTCGACAGACATTTCTTTGCACTCCCTTCCTTTTCAGTTACATTATTCCATTTCCTGATTGCAGACAGCCTCCTATGATACAGTATATTCAAAGTTCCCTTGAAAGTAGATTCATGCACACAACCTGGCTCACTGAAAACAAACCCACAACAGCATGAACTATTAACCTGTCGCCAAATGTCCAACCTTTTGGCAGGCCACTAAAGCAGGCTGGGTAGTGACACACGCATTGACTTCACAGTTGCTACTGTATGCCTTGATACTGAATGGTGCCAACCCAAAAGTAATGAAAGTTTAGAGAGTAAATAAGGCAGCAGCCGCACCTCTCCAGTTCTCCTCTCATAGTGGTAAAGGCTGCTCCATCAGTGGAGAGAGCCTGGTTAGACTGTGGTTAGGCCACAGAAAAGGGATTTAGTTTGTGTGAGTCTGTGGCGACAGACGCCAGAAGGGCTTTCCCAAATGTTCATGATACATTTCGATAACTCCCTTCAGTTACAGACTACAAAATTCTGAGTTCAAGTCGCCATCTATTTTGCAACTATAAGTATTTTAGAGGCTCATTATTACCCTTATTCATCCTGCAACAACATGATACACTACTAGTTTATCATGACAGTACAGTATTAGCATACAAGCTGTCCAGCCTTTCCATATGAATGGTTTGGCAGGAGGGCTTTGAGGCTGAGTGTTGACTGGAGACTGTGACAGTCTTATGTGTTCGGTTGGTGGTAGTGAGGGGGATGCAAGGCGGATAAGCTGCTAGTTGAAGTCCAGGCAGAGTAATAACAGGGTAGATTGTCTCTGACGCCATAGCCTCCATTTCCAGGCTTTCTCACTTTGTTGGGAAACAACAGCCGTGCGATGATTGAGACTTACGAATATGGTGATGCGAGACTACTGAGGCCATGGTCTGGGGCTCCGCAGACACGATGGCCCTTCTCACTGGTTCCTACTGCCAGGCTGGCTCACTGCACACAGCACGCTGAGAAGGGCGAGCATCAAAAGACATGTGTTAAGAGACTGCATTATCATCATACATCATGGCTTACCTCAGTACTGATCTGTGAGTAGGTTTTCTGTTGAGGGAGTAAGATTTCCAATGTATTCAATACATGGCAAAAAAGTATTAAGGCTGTTTTACTGTCCTGTATTATCGGACAAGCTCAGAGACTGAGGCTGTGTACCAAATGGTACCCTATTCCCACATAGCTCACTACTTTTGACCGGGCTGAACTATGTTTGCAATAGGGTGCCATTTAAGATACTGATTGAGAGCATTAGGCCTAGACTTTACTGCTTTGTTTGTAGTTAGCGTAGTAGTAGTTTAAGATCACCAGCCAGACAGTCTTGTGCGTTTCTGTGACCCTCCAGCTGGAGAGCAGCCAACATGACATGGCTGACTGTGGCCGAGGGCCGTGGGTGTGTTAAAATAACAGCAACGTAACAAGCCATGTTTATGAAACCTGAATCTGTTCCAAATTCATTGAACCCCCTTGGCCCATAATTCCTCTGGAATTTCTAACTCGAAACAGGATATTGTCTGGCTCTACTACATATCAACTAACTCCCTCCTTTGCATCTAGTGTGCATGTGTGTGTGTTGTGCATGTGTGTGTGTTGTGCATGTGTGAGTGTTGGGACAGGGGGGGGTTCTTCTTCTCCTTGGTTAGAACCAAGTCTCACTTTCACAAGGTGGGTTTTATAGGAGGTCAGAGAGCAGAGCAGCCTAGTGATGTGCAGGACTGAGCTGAAATCAAAGAACCAGAGGCCAGCATGGTAAGAGAACGGCTTGTGTTTAACTAGTGGAAAAACCTCCACTGAAGGGAAATTTCATTAGAGCTTCAGGCGGCCATTTCTCACTTAATCCCTCGTATATCCCACTGACCAGTCTGCATGGCTGCAAGCCCCTCTGCCGGGTCGTTCTGTGACACACACACACACATCTACACCAGCGTGTACACAATATCTAAGGGGAAATGTGAATACTATGCTACTCTCACAGCTACTATTCACTGCAGATAGCAGGGATACTCACAACTTCTCACAGATTCTGATAGAGGCTCTTTATCCATTGACACAGCTTTTTGGGTCTCCAGCATCTGAAAGACACACAAAAGATGATACGACTCAAAATCATGAACCAAAATGTTTGCTTGTTTTAAACACACAGAGATAGAAATATAAACCTACAGGGTTTATACCTACTAATATATAATATACCTACAGGGTTTATACCTACTAATATATAATATACCTACAGGGTTTATACCTACTGATATATAATATACCTACAGGGTTTATACCTACTGATATATAATATACCTACAGGGTTTATACAATATACCTACAGGGTTTATACCTACTGATATATAATATACCTACAGGGTTTATACAATATACCTACAGGGTTTATACCTACTGATATATAATATACCTACAGGGTTTATACCTACTGATATATAATATACCTACAGGGTTTATACCTACTAATATATAATATACCTACAGGGTTTATATCTACTAATATATAATATACCTACTGATATATAATATACCTACAGGGTATATACCTACAGGGTTTATACCTACTGATATATAATATACCTACTGATATATAATATACCTACAGGGTTTATACCTACTGATATATAATATACCTACAGGGTTTATACCTACTGATATATAATATACCTACAGGGTTTATACCTACTGATATATAATATACCTACAGGGTTTATACCTACTGATATATAATATACCTACAGGGTTTATACCTACTGATATATAATATACCTACAGGGTTTATACCTACTAATATATAATATACCTACAGGGTTTATACCTACTAATATATAATATACCTACAGGGTTTATACCTACTAATATATAATATACCTACAGGGTTTATACCTACTAATATATATATAAACCTACAGGGTTTATACCTACTAATATATATAAACCTACAGGGTTTATACCTACTAATATATAATATACCTACAGGGTTTATACCTACTAATATATAATATACCTACAGGGTTTATACCTACTAATATATATAAACCTACAGGGTTTATATCTACTAATATCTAATATAAAGTCGTCGCTATTCCTACCTTGATCTGTTCTTTGAGGTATTCAGCTCTGGTCATTAGACTCTTGATCTGCAAAGTGGTGTTTAGTATGTAATCACTGCACAGTCATTCACATTCTCCTATCTATAACATCTGGGGGCGTGATGATGATGATGGTAGACCAAGGTGGATGGCTTCCTATAATGACCCTTTAAAAGACAGATCTGTTGTGGTAGAAAAATCATCCTGTCCGAGACCGAGGCGGTTGCATCCACCCGGACTCCAACCGTTTATATCCCATTAACCTCAACACCAAGGCTGTAATACTATCAAAACAGTACCCAAAGTAAGAGAACAGCTGTAATATAAATGCATTAACCTACCAGCTAGATCAAGGCTGGTGTTCTTATATGATAAGCCCAGGCATATTGAACTGGGAATTACAGTTAAGAAAGGCTGAACTGTGCTCAAGAGAAGAGATGCACTAACACACGTGGAGACCATTCCTAGCTGCAGTCGGGGCTCTTTTTGCGTTCTCACACATATGCTTTCGATCTGCAGTCCTCCCCAGCGTTCGATTATTACAGCCGCATCTGAATTTACTTAAGCCAAGCGCCCATTAAACTTCAAATAGGGAGGTCTATGAGCCCAGCTTTAAATCTCTCTCTGAGGTTTGTTGTCGAAACAGTGTTGTGTGTTGTTGGCCTGGTTTCTTGCAAAACAAATGCTCAAAACATGAAACAATAGAACATTGCTTTACCACTGATTATGAATAGTCAGACTGATTGAAGTAACGGTTGTAAGAGTATACCACTCCTCCTAAATGTCAAGGGAAAGGCTTGGCTATTTTACCTGACCATTGCTAGTGGAGTAGACGCCATTATAGTGTCATGTGACTGATATACAGTATGTACATCTAACTGCAGTGTCACTGATCTATTAGCTTTCTTTCAGGGAAGCATTCAGGGGACTACCAGAGAACGCTCCTGGGTGTTGTGTCCCAGATATAGCCGTGCTTGTTTGGTCTCAGAGAGCCGTGTGTTTGTCTTCAGGTGATCTATGTGCTGTTACAGTGAGCACTGAACCAGGTGATCTATGTGCTGTTACAGTGAGCACTGAACCAGGTGATCTATGTGCTGTTACAGTGAGCACTGAACCAGGTGATCTATGTGCTGTTACAGTGAGCACTGAACCAGGTGATCTATGTGCTGTTACAGTGAGCACTGAACCAGGTGATCTATGTGCTGTTACAGTGAGCACTGAACCAGGTGCCTCCTCACCTCACATTCTTACCCAAAACCCTCATCCCACTCCCCTCACCCTCAGTAACTCACCTCACTGTGGAGCAGCTCTCTCCTGCGTCCCTGGGCTTCAGCTGGAAGACACAGACGTCGAGGGGGAGGAGAGAATAGAAAGAGATGGATCACTGCTCTCCCAATCACCATGTTTGCACAAGAGTGGGTAATTTAGAGCCAGTTTGGTTGTGATAGCCCACTGAGGCTCAGGGGGAACACTTGAAAGTGAAGCAGCCTTTTCTCAAATGAGCCTGCCTGAGGAGGAGGAGAGGGGACCAGTTCTCCAGCAGAAAGGCATTCTGGGAAGGGAACGTAATCAACAAAAGGCTATAGCGAGACAATGGGGACAATGTTTTCTCCCACAATCCCCCTGGTCTCGCCGACATCTGACGTGCCATGGTCCCGATCCCCTTGATCCATCAGGAGATGATTTAAAGCTGTCTCTTCTCTATTCGAGAGATAATAGTTTTTATTTGTTTACAGTGTGTAATAACATTGATCAATGAACTGTTGGGCTCTCAATGGGAACCAGATGGCAGCAAGCGGCTCTATACCACACACAGGGCGCTGGCACCAGGTCTCATCCACAGCTCAAAGCCACATCTGGCTCCAGCTCCACCATCATCATCAACCATCCCGCCTGGCCTCCCTCCGCCATTAGGACCATCTCCCAGATGAGGTCATGTGGAGTCAGGGCTAATAGACACCAGGCCACAGCCTAGAGGAGTCTACTCCACATACAGACACTGAGCCCGAGCAGAGGCAGCTAGAGCGCTGAGGAGAAGAGACCATTATGGACCACCGCCTCTCTTTAATAACAATAACAGCCAGCCAAAGCTGAGGGCTGGAGACACAGCAGATGTAATTGCTGTAATAGCCTCTTAATGCTGGAGAGTGAATTACTATGTTACTCCGGACTCCCCACAGGGTTGTAAAATTCCACGCAGCAGACACTATGTGGCATAGATATGACTGAATAATTGTTTTCTCAATCTAAGGGACTAATATAGTGTGATTTTCAGTGAGCAGACCTTACCTGCCAGGGCTAGCAGTAGTTCTCCCAGACTCTGCTGATACAGAGCCAGTGTGTCATGGTCTTCCATACCATTCTCCTCCTGGAATGGAATACAAGTGTGTCATGAAAAGGGAAGATGTCTCACTATGGTATAGTATTCCACTCTCAATAAAGCCCCCCAGATCCCATAGCTGCAGCCTTCACTACAGGCAGTACAAGCCACTACCACCCTCCCAGCTCTCTCACTCCTCTCTGGTAGTTTCCCCAGAGCCCCATCATCATGCCCATGCCCTGCTCATGATACCCAGTCCCCTCAGCTTACCATGGTGATGGCTGTAGACGCCAGCTCCAGAGCAGCCAGCATGCGTGGTTGGTCACGGGACATCTCTGAGAGGGGGACAGAGAGAGAGTAAGGGCTGGACCCGAGGCCTTCTTAGAACACCCCCTCTAGGTACCTTTCAAAACCCAGTTAGTTGATAACGTGGACTTTATGTGTGTTATGAAGTCCTTAAAAAAGGTTCCCATCAAATAAAGTAGGGTTCAAATTAGGTCATCTATATAAGGGAAATTGAATTTATATGCGGAAAAACGGGTAAAGTTAGCTGTATTACCTTTTAGGATGTCTCTGGTGGACTTGAACTGCTCAAAGCAGAGTCTGTTGTCTGCAGCCACCAGAGCTTTCAGCTCCTCAGCTCTGGACACGTACTGACTAACCTGCAGGAGGGGTTTATATTGCTTACATTGACTTAATTCTATTACGTCACCCATAGCATGTGTTTTTCATCCAGGTCTTATGTTATTCATATTATTCAAATCATTTCAGTCCAGCCTTTGGTGTAAGAAAATACAATAGAACAAATATACTTTGTGTACTCTGTACCTTTTGTCTAAGAGCATCTTTACGCAGTCTGTCTGTCTCATCTGGAAAGGGGAGAGAAGATACAATTCTTAGACAGTTACCAATGTTCTGATTATGTCATCTCCAGTTCTATGAGCTTGTATCACTTTTCAGTTGATGTTGGACTGAGGTACGGAATTAGACATTTGATAGATGAGAGATGTTGTGATTGTGGCAGGTATGGGTTGTGCATGTTGCTCTTACAGTGAATGGCGGGGACAAAGTGCTCCAGTGCGCTGCAGTACAGAGACAGAGCAGCCGATCTGTCCCCCTCCTGGTCCTTCTGAACAGCTTTCAGGACCAGATCCTTCTGCAAGAGGAGACAGACAGCGAGTCACACCAACACATCTAACTCTCTGTCACACACCTGCATGCACACACACCGCTTTCCCCAGGTTCTCTGCGCTGGGCATGTGCTCGAGGTCCACCCAGGGGTGGGAGAAGAACTGAGCGAAGGTGAGGCGGGTGTCAGGGTCCCTGTCCAGCAGCCGCAGCAGTAAGTCCCTGCAGTTCCTGGATACTCTGGCCCCCGCAGGCAGCTGGGACACACAACACAACCAGAGGACCACAATGTTTTTTAAAAGAAGTTGCAAAATGTACTTTGTGTTATCCTTAATGATTTTAAATGCAGTGTATCCACTTGTGGCTGGAATTATATTTTTTTAAATTGTCAAATAAATTATGTCTATCTTCCAACTAATTACACTCTGTCCTGAACACTGGTTTGAGGAGGAGACTGTAGAACCCACTCCGGCACATTAGTGTCCCCTCCAATAAGAAAGCACTGCGAGAAGGTTTATTGAGCAATTCTGCCACCCTGTGGTGGCAAATATACTCACAGGTGAAAGAATGTCCTTCCACACATTTCCTTCTTAGATAGATGTAACAGCGCTTACCTCGATGGGCTTGTCACTGCGGATCTTCTCCTCCAGTTCAGCATAGGATCTGGAGGCAAATGGTGCCCGGCCAAATAGTGTCTCTACATGCAGAAGTAAGAACAACAAATAAACAACAAGAGTAAGTGAGAAAGCAATATAAACTTAAACCATCTTTGGCATTCAAAGCACTAATGTTGAAGTTTGTCACTGAAATGTCTGGTTTGTGCTTAAGAGAGCATAGTGTTCTTGAGGGGATAGTGTTCTGTTTAATTGCATGGAGAGATGAGATAGTTCTCCATTTAAATCGTGATCTTACCATACAGGATGACTCCCACAGACCAGAGGTCGACCCTGGAGTCATACTGCCGTCGACACACCATCTCAGGGGCCATGTAGAGAGGAGAGCCCCTCAGAGCACTCTGCTCATCCCACGGAGACATGTAACTTGCAAAGCCAAAATCTGACAACAGCATAGGGCAGAAATGTGTCAGTGAAAAGGGCACAAGACTAGTCTCAGTCAAGACTGATACACATGGTAATACTTGGAGCAGCATTACAAAATAATCTAATTCAGTGGTGCAACTGTTGCATTACACTTTAAAAAAAATAAAAAAATGTCACAACTGAATAGTGCAGAGACGGTGCCACCAATAACCTCTGGCATATTGTCACTGTTATGATTTCGCAGCTATGTTTCATATCACAGTTCCATGTTAATAAAATGCAAGAGATTAATAAAGATAGAAATGTGTCCATAAGAAATACCCTATGGAAGTGTGATTGTGGTACTTGCAGTGTGCTGTACCTGCTAGTTTAAGGACAGAACCACTGAGCAGAATGTTCTGGGGTTTCAGGTCCAGATGGGAGATGTTATGATTATGGAGAAACTGAAGAGCGCAGGCTGTTTTCAGACATGTAACAAGAGTAGAGTGCCTTATTACTGTTGGTCCCACCATTTGTTTTATTTAAAAAAGAAATTTAACTTTTATTTAACTAGGCAGGTCAGATAAGAACAAATTCAATTGTGCGCCACCCTATCTGACTCCCCAATCACAGCCGGATGTGATACAGCCTGGATTCAAACCAGGGACAGTAGTGACGCCTCTTGCACTGAGATACAGTGCCTTAGACCACAGCGCCACTCGGGAGCCGTTTACATGTATACTTTGAAAATGCAAGTAATTTAACTAGGACGGCAGGTAGCCAAGCAGTTAGAGCGTTGGGCCAGTAACCAAAAGGTTACTTAACTGACTTGCCTAGTTAAATAAAGGTAAAAAATAAAAATAAAACTTGGCATGTTAATAAAGTCTACTGAATTGAATTGCATTGATTTGAGTGGGAGAGAGAGAGAGAAAGAAGAGAGCGAAAGAGTGAACTCGTCAACATCTTTAAATAGTGCTAAAAAAAAAGTAGCCTACTTATGACTAAAGCACCACCAACTCTGGCGTGACTCACCTATCTGCTGCAGGAAGCGTCGAGCCACCCTCTCAGGTAGCAGGCGCCTACTGCGGATGAAGCAGGACAGGTCCCCACCAGAGCACCACTCCAGGATCAGATAGATGTTTTCACTGTCCCACTGACCAAGGGCAGAGAAGGGGATTAGACTCAATTCACTCAGACAAGGATATGAAATGTAGCCTGCTGAGTCCCAGATCAGTTTGTGTTGTCTTGTCTGGCAACCAATGTGGGACTCAGGATAGCCTATATGAAATGTACTTATATGAGTGGGGATGGGCTGGTTAAATATTAAACTGATTTGTAAACCTGAAAGTCCTTCAGCTGAACAATATGAGGGTGGCGAACAGTCTTCAAGATCTCAATCTCAGTCAGCAGGTTCTCCATAGACACCTTGTTCAGACTCTTCTTCCCAACCACCTTCACTGCCACCACCTCCCGGTTGTCCCCCTGCACACACAAATCCAGTCGACTGAACACTACTGTAGTCTGGAACATGACATCAGTTTGGACGCCAGGCTACAGATCCAGTCTCCAAACTCTAATTTCTACTAAGGAATATGCTACTATTTAATTGTATTGTTTATGCAAGCAGATTTGTCCATAGGATAGCTAGTAGCTAGCTAACTCGGTCTGCAACGAATGACGTACCTTTCTGTAGGCTTTGTAAACTGTCGCATAGGTGCCACTGCCCAGCCTCTCAGTGAGGATGAAATCAGCCAGTTTCGGTGGGGCAAAGCTCGAAGCCATGATGATGATGTTTACAGTTGCATCAAAGTTGCTGTGTCTGTGGACCCCTTCAATGCTGCAACGTGCTCTACAACATATATAGAGGAAGTTGGTATCTTTCACTCAAAGTTAGCTACAAAAGTAACGCCTAAATCTGACCAGACTAAAGTGAATCAGGAACATCTACAATGATAGCTGTTGCAGCTAGCTGCTAACGTTAGCTAATTACAGTAATACATAGCAGATGTCGAGTTGACTTGCTGCTACCTAGCAAGCAATAATTTTGAACTCAGTCCATCTTCTATACCTATTCACAATGTTCTATACCCTTCAGAAATGTGTACATTTAGACAAATATTTACCGTCATTCATGTATGAATACTGCCGAATTTGCAGAATGATTATTCTTCTTCTTCTAAGTTTTATTGGCAGACTACACCTATTGGTGTATTGCCGCCACCTACTGTACAGGGTATTGAAAACTAAAATATTCAATTGGTGGGGGGCGCGACAAAATACAAAAATTAATCAAACAACCATCCCACTCCTTCAGTCACATTCAAATCACCTCCTATAGGCTCAGCTGCCTGTGAGTTGCAGAATGATTGTTTACATTGCTAGCTAGCGCCACTGTGAGCATGTTGTCAGCTGATCAAAACACGTCAACACGTCGATGCTCCAATCCATGGCATGGCACATTTTTTTACTGCCCTCCACCGGTTTGACATTTCATAGTCGGTTTATCTATAAAGGCAATCCAGAGAAGACAACCTCACATTTATTGAAATAGTAATCAGTCATTGCTACAGTGAAACTCTTAGTATGTATGTGGCTTTTACAATAGCAGCATCAAGCTGACATTAACTGATTGTTCAAAATGTGAAAGTTACAACACAAAACTAAAGCGCAAGAGGGCGCTATGACTCCATTCCCATTCACTGTTGATGACAGGAGGACCCAATTCCCCTTGCTGATGAAAGATAAGAGTAATTTAAAGATGGCGGAGTGCATGGCAGCACGTTTGACCGCGCAAGCGGAGCAGATAGACCTCCCCACTAGGGAATTTAGCCTGCTACGAGATGGGCTAAATGGTGGTCCAGACGTCGCCAGTTCTCCGGAGCGAGAATGAGAAGCTCAAATTTCGTCTCGTGCACCTCGCTGGAGGGACAGGGCAGGAGTAGAAGACCGGGAAAGAACAACAACCAAAGAACCGCAATGATGATGATTATAATAATAAGGTAGGTAACCACCTTAGTACATGTATAATTGTGTGGTTGTTGTATGTGGCCTATAACTTGCTGTCCTAGTCCAGACAGTAGTAGCCTAGGCAGCCAAGTGGTCGCTAGATAGGGCAGATCGTACGTGGGCTGAGACATTATCCAGCCATCTGTCAGATAATAATACAGGTCGTCACTAGTTTCCATGGCCACAAAGTCATAATTGTCTAAACCCCGCCCATTTCTACAATTTAGCTTCTTAAAATGTTATTTTAAACCTAACTATAATGCCAACGTTATGCCAAACCCTCCCCCTCCCACTGGTCTCGAAATATGTTGACTGTTCTGTGTATTAGTCCACTGAACATGCTTATGGAATATCATATGGATTAAAGACAACAGTTCTTTCTTGTGGTTTACAGTAAGTTGAACGTCAATGACTATTTGCATGTTTTTGTTCACCTATAAACCAACCCTTTGATTTTGCACCTCTGTGCAGGCAGCAACTCATGAGACCAAACCTGTTGCTGATAAGAACAAGAAGAAGGAGAAGTCAGAGAACAAGAAGGCGGCACAGGGAGGAGGGGGCGGTGGCAGAGAGATAATGATTAGGAACATTACCTCCCAAAGGTCCAATATCCCATCCATCTATTCTAGAATTCCCATGCATAATTCATGCAATAAAGCTTCCCTTCAAAGTTGTGCAATATCCTTACCAATACCCAAATAATTCCCCCCAGTTTCTTTCCCTAAGTTCCTATAAATCACCATGTTACTCTTTCCAGCTGAAACATTGGCCTGGCTACATCTCGGAGCGCATGCAGCTGTATGAGGAGCTGAAAAAGGAGAGTGATGCCCTGTTGGCCAGGAGAGCTGCAGACAGCCAGCCCACCACTGTGGAGCTGCCAGGTGGACGCAGGGTGGAGGGTCAGGCGTGGGTCACTACCCCCTACCAGCTGGCCTGTGGCATCAGGTGAGGGATCTGGTGCTTATCTTGGACCATGATAGCATGGTCCCTTATCTTTTTGTGCTGTGCAGTCAACTCCTATGGCCATTGTCATGGAAAAAACGGCCAAAGAAGTTGGCAGCATAGACAAATCTGGGACCAGGTTAGGAGGACCATGATGTTAATGGGAGAACAGTTGCACCCTCTGTCTTTGCCATTGTTTGTATCAGCACATGAGAACTATGTGGTGATGGTGGTATATTGTATTTCTCTCAGTCAGGGCCTGGCTGACAATGCAGTGATTTCCCGGGTGATCGGGGAACTGTGGCCCTGGACAGACCTCTGGAGAAGAGCTGCTCACTGGAGATCCTGCGCTTTGACAATGATGATGCCCAGGCTGTGAGTATAATGGGCCCTCTGGGTTATCATACTCTCTAATCTCTATTCTCTTTGTTCTTGGAGGTAGTAACAGATGTTTCCCACTCCTTGTTTCAGGTGTATTGGCACTCCAGTGCTCATATCCTTGGTGAGGCCATGGAGCGTTTCTATGGAGGTTGTCTGTGTTATGGACCACCAATTGAGAATGGCTTCTACAATGACATGTTCCTCGATGGACCCCAGTAAGCATCTATGATTGTTAAGAAAAAACAGGCTTCCAGTCTCCTTTATTAAGTAATGAGAAGAAATTATACAGAGCTGGTGTAGTAAGTAGCCTATGACAGGTGTGTTGTTACTGAGGGTTCTGTTTGACCTGCGTCCTGTCCTGGTCGGGTGTGTCGAGTACAGAGTTTGACTACCTGGAGACGCTGTGTAAGGCTGTGGTGAAGGAGAAACAGCCCTTCGAGAGGCTGGATATCAGAAAGGAGACCCTACTGAAGATGTTGAAGGTGAGAGGAGAGGGCCTCAACTTGTTTATATAATGTGTTATAGATGTTTCGTATTCATTGGGGTTCTGAGTAGATGGGCAACAATGGATATTTATTTTTTTCCAATCTGTTTGCGTCCATATTTTCAGTACAACAAATTCAAGTGTCGCATTCTGAATGAGAAAGTCACCGCACCCACTACAACAGTCTACAGGTAAGCAGCTCATGTGTAGTTGTAAATCACACATCACAGAATATTATTTGGTGTACAGCAAATATTCAGAAGATTGGTTTAAAATGTTGGTGAATTTGAAGAACAGAAATAGGACAGCACTCTGGTAAATAAACTTAAATTTACATTTTTATTGCCGCACAAACGTTTCTGGTATGAGTCCTTCAGCGTGCAAGGCAATGGCATTCAATGTCACAACAACAAGACCTCACAGGTGGGCATAATTACACATTCAGTCAGTATTGGCCTAATGAAGTGATCCCAGCGGAGGGAGCTGTGGGGGAAACATGACAATCAAAGATCTATAGACACACAATACAAATACATTAGGATGTCATTACCTAAATGTTTGCCCTATTTAGAACCTACTGGGGCAAGAGTGGTCAAGCGGTCTATCCAATATGCCTCTCTTTGGAGAAGTAATTTATCCCTTTCTCTCCTACGTTGGCGCTGTCACCAATTCAATTCCCATATAATGTAAGGCACTGCACTTAGTTAATAATTATGGCTGTTGAAATTCCTGGCAACAGGTGATTATTCAACATGGTTGCGAAAAGAGGTCTTATGCTCACATAACTTTGTCTTAAGTTCACGTTTGGTCTTATCCACATAAAAGTTACAGGCACACTTAAGGAGATATACAACATATTTTGTGTTACATGTTATTCTACCTCAAACCTTTATCCTCTCACTCGAATGGGGATGGATAGGAGAGTTCCCTCTGATCATGGCATAACAGTGGATGCATTTATACCCCCAAGCCATAAGAATCCTGAACAGCTAATCAAAGGGCCACCAGACCCCTCTTTTACACTGCTGATACTCTCTGTTTATTATCTATTCACCACATGTACATGTTTTACTTGGCACCAATTTTTTTTTTCTTAACTTCTTAAAGCATTGTTGGTTAAGGTCTTGTAGGTTTTTAACATACATATTTTTAATTTAACCTTTATTTAACTAGGAAAGTCAGTTGAGAACAAATTATTATTTACAATGATGGCCTACCGTGGAACAGTGGGTTAACTGCCTTGTTCAGGGTCAGAACGACAGATTATTTACCTTGTCAGCTCGGGGAATCAATCCAGCAACCTTTCGGTTACTGGCCCAACACCCTAACCAGTAGGCTACCTGCTGCCCCAAGGTAAGCATTTCACTAAGTTCTACACCTGTTGTATTCGGCAGATGTGACAAATAAGATTTGATTTGAAAAAGGAAATTGCCATCAGGAATGATAGACACGCAATGCTTTTTTCTTAGGCAAATCTGACCGTACTAAACAGTCCCGTAAATTTGAGTGTCTCTTATAGCAAAATCTCAGGAGGGATTTAAATGCTTTACCAAAGCTGGGGTTGCTGTGTAATATGCGCCAATTTCTATGAACCACTTCCTTGACCAACCTTGAAATGTGACTTAACCAAAGTTAAGGAGAGGGATTTATTTGATGTGGTTACAATAATGCATTCTGCTCAGTTTGTCTTACTCTTTTAAGGCAATTGTCTAATAATTCTTCTTTATACCCTCTTATTATGAATCGTTCACATAAATCTTTGGCATGTACATCAAATGATAAAGCATTTGAATAGCCTCACTTGTCCCCGCCCTGTTAAAATGAGTTATCCACTTTAAGATGTGGGCCTCTGATTGACTTGTGTCGTGGGCCCCATGTAAGACACACAGGAAAGATTAAAGCACTGAAGATCTACAAGGTATGTGAACCACGCAGACACACTACAATATCCAATCACTTCTTAAACTGAAAAACAAGTATCTCCACTCCACTAATTTCCTGTAATATCGACAGAAATCTTCTACGTACTGGGAGGGCTGCTCGGACATGGAGACCCTGCAGCGTATCTAAGGCATCTCCTTCCCAGACTCCAAGATGCTGAAGGAGTGGGAACGCTTTCAAGAGGAGGCTAGGAACAGAGACCATCGGAAGATTGGAAAGGTCAGTTCTCACTGTGGGGGGGTCACTTTGGGAGTTGACTGAGGAAGACTATTAGTGGGTTCAGGTGAAAAAACCCTTACCGATGTAAAAAAAACGAACAAAAACATCACAATGTTTTCATAATATATGCACAAACTCTTCCGAACAGTTTTGAATCGGAAGCATACACACGCTTTAAGCACTGCGTGCATAGTGTTGTTGCTTGGTTGTTCCTGTAGGGGGTGCTGTGTCTAACGGCATGTTGTATCAGTGAGTCATACTATGTGAGCTCCAGCTGGTCCTCAGGCAGGCTGGATCTATCCTCCCTGTGGGAGACGCACTGATCTCTATATTAAACCATGGACTCACTTCTGCTTTTATTGTCATTATTGTTAACCAGGGGGACAAAGTCTAAAGTAATTTTTAAATATGTTACTCCTATGATGGTGTGATCCTATTCATTTATAAGTTGATGGTTTAGAAGTAGAAGAGACGTCTGTGGGTGTCATTCATGGACAGATTTGCTGTTGTTTGATTTAACATGTTCCTCAGAGAGAGGAAGAGCTGCCTCACTATCTGTAACTGTCAATATCTGTGAAGTCATTAAGCTTCCTCTCTGTCTCTACTGTACAACAGGAACAGGAACTGTTTTTCTTCCATGACCTGAGCCCTGGCAGCTGCTTCTTCCTCCCGCGTGGAGCCTACTTGTACAACACACTCACTGACTTCATCAGGGTAAGACAACACCAACCACCTACACCTGATCGTTGCCAAAAGGCAGAGAAGCAATCCGTCCAGCTTCTGCCAAGATACAATATCCACCTGTAGAATTCACAATTACAGCATGTTCATGGACTACTTTGGTACTTTATAACCATAGTAACCATTAGAATGCTGAAGTTAAGTACCATCCAATCATGCTATGATCTGGTGACTGTACTGTGCAGGAGGAGTACTGTAGAAGAGGTTTCCAGGAGGTGGCCTCTCCTAACATCTATAACAGTAAGCTGTGGGAGACAGCTTACTGGCCACTGGCACTGGCAGCACTACAGCGACAACATGTTCTCCTTCCCTGTGGAGCGGGACATCTTTGCACTGAAGCCCATGAACTGCCCTGGACACTGGTAGGTAAATTGGTTTGTTATTGTTACTAGGGTCCTCTCCAGGGGATGTACTTCTACATCAAGCTGTCCCACGCTATAGGAACAGGAGATGCAAGGTTACTTGCTTGCTTACTTACTGGAATAAAAAACCATGCTCAATGGAGAATATCCACTGAAATAACTTTTTATTCCAGGACTAGGATTAATATTTGTCTGGGAAACAGGCCCTCCCTATATATTTGTATTTTATTATGGATCCCTTAGCTGATGCTGGGGTCCAGCAAAGTTAAGGCAGTTATATACAGTGGGGAGAACAAGTATTTGATACACTGCCGATTTTGCAGGTTTTCTCACTTACAAAGCATGTAGAAGTCTGTCATTTTTATCATAGGTACTCTTCAACTGTGAGTGACGGAATCTAAAACAAAAATCCAGAAAATCACATTGTATGATTTTTAGTAATTAATTTGCATTTTATTGCATGACATAAGTATTTGATACATCAGAAAAGCAGAACTTAATATTTGGTACAGAAACCTTTGTTTGCAATTACAGAGATCATACGTTTCCTGTAGTTCTTGACCAGGTTTGCACACACTGCAGCAGGGATTTTGGCCCACTCCTCCATACAGATCCTTCAGGTTTCGGGGCAGTCGCTGGGCAATACGGACTTTCAGCTCCCTCCAAAGATTTTCTATTGTGTTCAGGTCTGGAGACTGGCTAGGCCACTCCAGGACCTTGAGATGCTTCTTACGGAGCCACTCCTTAGTTGCCCTGGCTGTGTGTTTCGGGTGGTTGTCATGCTGGAAGACCCAGCCACGACCCATCTTCAATGCTCTTACTGAGGGAAGGAGGTTGTTGGCCAAGATCTCGCGATACATGGCCCTGTCCATCCTCCCCTCAATACGGTGCAGTCGTCCAAAGAATGATGTTTCCACCTCCATGCTTCACGGTTGGGATGGTGTTCTTGGGGTTGTACTCATCCTCTTCTTCCTCCAAACACGGCGAGTGGAGTTTAGACCAAAAAGCTCTATTTTTGTCTCATCAGACCACATGACCTTCTCCCATTCCTCCTCTGGATCATCCAGATGGTCATTGGCAAACTTCAGACGGGCCTGGACATGCGCTGGCTTGAGCAGGGGGACCTTGCGTGCGCTGCAGGATTTTAATCCATGACGGCGTAGTGTGTTACTAATGGTTTTCTTTGAGACTGTGGTCCCAGCCCTCTTCAGGTCATTGACCAGGTCCTGCCGTGTAGTTCTGGGCTGATCCCTCACCTTCCTCATGATCATTGATGCCCCACGAGGTGAGATCTTGCATGGTGACCCAGTCCGAGGGAGATTGACCGTCATCTTGAACTTCTTCCATTTTCTAATAATTGCGCCAACAGTTGTTGCCTTCTCACCAAGCTGCTTGCCTATTGTCCTGTAGCCCATCCCCGCCTTGTGCAGGTCTACAATTTTATCCCTGATGTCCTTACACAGCTCTCTGGTCTTGGCCATTGTGGAGAGGTTGGAGTCTGTTTGATTGAGTGTGTGGACAGGTGTCTTTTATACAGGTAACGAGTTCAAACAGGTGCAGTTAATACAGGTAATGAGTGGAGAACAGGAGGGCTTCTTAAAGAAAAACTAACAGGTCTGTGAGAGCCGGAATTCTTACTGGTTGGTAGGTGATCAAATACTTATGTCATGCAATAAAATGCAAATTAATTATTTAAAAATCATACAATGTGATTTTCTGGATTTTTGTTTTAGATTCCGTCTCTCACAGTTGAAGTGTACCTATGATAAAAATTACACACCTCTACATGCTTTGTAAGTAGGAAAACCTGCAAAATCGGCAGTGTATCAAATACTTGTTCTCCCCACTGTATATATATATATATATATATATATATATATATATATCTCAATACATTCACAACAGATTTCCCACCATGTTAAGTGTGTGCTCTCAGGCCTCTACTCTACTACCACATATCTACAACACCAAAATCCATGTGTACATGTGTGTATAGTGCCTATGTTATTGTGGTTTGTATGCATGTGTCTGTGCCTATGTTGCTTCAGTCCCCGCTGTTCCATAAGGTGTATTTTTATCTTTATATTTTTAAAAGAATCTTACATTACTGCTTGCCTGAGTTACTTGATGTGGAATAGAGTTCCATGTAGTCATGGCTCTATGTAGTACTGTGCGCCTCCCATCGTCTGTTCTGGACTTGTCATGTGGTTATGCATGGTGTCCAAGCTGTGTGCCAGTAGATCAAACAGACAGCTTGGTGCATTCAACATGTCAATACCTCTCACAAACACAAGTAGCCAATCTCTCTTCCACTTTGAGCCAGGAGAGATTGACATGCATATTATTGATGTATGTTGGCTCTGTGTTCATCCAAGGGCCAGCCGTGCTGCCCTGTTTTCAGCCAATTGAAATTTTCTTAAGTCGCTCTTTGTGGCACCTGACCACAAAACTGAACAGTAGTCCAGGTGTGACAAAACTAGGGCCTGTAGGACCTGCCTTGTTGGTAGACCTCTCCCCATCATAGCTACTGTTGTATCAATATGTTTACAATCCAGAGTTATTCCAAGCAGTTTAGTCTTCTCAACTTGCTCATTTACCACATTATTCATTACAATATTTAGTTGAGGTTTAGTTAATGATTTGTCCCAAATACAATGCTTTTAGTTTTTTAAATATTTAAGACTAACTTATTCCTTGCCACCCATTCTGAAACTAACTGCAGCTCTTTAAGTGTTGCAGTCATTTCAGTCGCTGTGATAGCTGACGTGTATAGTGTTGAGTCATCCGCATACATACACACTGGCTTTACTCAAAGCCAGTGGCATGTTGTTAGTAAAGATTGAAAAAAAGTAAGGGGCCTAGACAGCTGCCCTGTGGAATTCCTGATTCTACCTGGATTTTGTTGGAGAGGCTTCCATTAAAGAACACCCTCTGTGTTCTGTTAGACAGGTAACTCTTTATCCACAATATAGCAGGGGGTGTAAAGCCATAACGCATACGTTTTTCCAGCTACAGACTGATAGATAATGTCAAAAGGCGCACTTATTGGTTAATATGATGGTTTATAAGGAAGGGACTTTCAAAGCATGTAACCTTAACTACTCCCATTGCTTCAACTGCATATCTTATCATCCATCGCCATCTTTCCGTCCACCTTCTCCTCCTGGATCCTCCCATCCTCTTCTTCCTCAGTCTGATGTTCAGCCACAGGCCTCGGTCGTGGAGGGAGCTGCCTCTGAGACTGGCTGATTTCGGGTTGCTCCATAGGAACGAGTTATCAGGGACACTGACCGGCCTTACGAGGGTGCGGCGCTTCCAACAGGATGACGCTCACATCTTCTGTACCATGGAACAGGTAGGTGGCCAGACCACCTATGGCTATTGAAGAAGAACACCTTATTAAAGTAGGTAGTTACCAGGGTTAGGGTCAATTCCATTTAAATTCTGGAAGTAAATGGACATTTCTGTTCCAATATTCCTCATTGCTTCTTGAAATGGAATTGACCCCCACCCTGCTGACCCTCTGTTTTCCCTTTCTCTCTCCTGCAGATTGAGTCTGAGATAAAGGGCTGTGGACTTCCTCTGCTGTGCCTACGACATCTTTGGCTTCTCTTTCCGGCTGCACCTTTCAACCCGCCCAGAGAAGTACCTAGGAGATATCACTGTCTGGAACCAGACTGAGAAGGTAGAATTAAACATGTGTCCATGAAATATTCCTGAAATGTCACATAAAGAAACATAATTTAAAGAAAGAATGACTCACATGAAATGACCCAGGATATATTTAAAATGTATGTTAATTGATTCACTCTGTTTGAAAGCAACTGGAGAACAGTCTGAATGAATTTGGGGAGCCATGGAAACTAAACCCTGGAGACGGTGCTTTCTATGGACCCAAGGTTTGTATTACAGCCGCTGTTTTTTCCTTGCTATATATTTTCTTCACCCCTTCAATTCAATAAGTTCTAGAATTCTCAGGAAATCAATGTAATTAATGGTTTGTAGCTATTATAGCCATGGATATTTCCCTAATAGATATTGCATTCCCCCTTCAATGAAATAAGGTCTAAAACTCTCAGGAAGGAAAACCATGTAATTCTTTTGTTGTGCCATTTCAGATTGACATTAAGATCAAAGATGCTATTGGCCGGTATCATCAATGTGCAACCATCCACCTGGACTTCCAGCTTCCCATCCGCTTTAACCTGACCTTTGTGGGGTGAGTGAGTCACCTAATCAAACTAGCCGCAAAATAAAGCTGAGTCTGTCTATCCTGTTATAGGAGGCAAGATTAGTCATTAATCCCTCCTTCAATATGAGTTCTTACCTAAGCACTTTGTACTAGAAAGTTGATTTAAAAGTCCTTTTAAATAATTGTATTTGAAGTTGTATTTTTAATAGTGTAGACAACATTATGAAGCTCTATAAACAACTGTATAAATTATATTCATTAAGGTCATACCGGTTACACTTTTTTTATCTTGAGACTAACCTTTACAAATAAAGGTTGAATAAATAATGGTTAAATAAGTTGTTTTAATTGAACATGAAGTGGTGCTGTGACTTATATTGATGTTGAATCCTGTTAACCCTGTGACATGCAGGAAGGACGGGGATGACAAAGCGAGGCCTGTCTTCATCCACCGGGCCATTCTAGGCTCTGTGGAGAGGATGATAGCCATTCTTACTGAGAACTACGCAGGGAAATGGTGAGAAGCAGAGGACCAATGAATTTCTTACATGTTACATAAGATTCAATCATAGACTGGATAATCAGTAATGCATATAGATGTTTTCTCTGCTCTTAAATGTCTTAATTATGTGTGTTTTTATATAGTGTTTTGATTGGCTACTTATCCAGCCATAATGTGTTTCTTCTCCAGGCTCCTCTGGCTGTCCCCACGTCAGGCGACGTTTGTGCCTGTCAACCCTACCTGTGAAGAATATGGCAAGAGGGTAAGCCTAGCCTTCTGTCTCCCAAACTTAACTGACTTTCATATTTCTACAGTTTATGATCAGGGCTGGATTAAGAAATCATAGGCCCTCCCCGGCACACCATACTTTTCTGTAAACAAATCTGTGTACAAAGATGAAAATTTGATGCATGGTACATTTACTGTTGAAGAAAAAGCCTCTTTATAATAAAGCCATAATAATGTTTGCCTTGTGCCAGAGGATCGTTTTTTTTATCAGGGTCCGAAAAAAATAGGCCTTTTTTAAAAAAGCATTTCATGCAATTCTACATAATTTACATGACAGAAGACATTAGCTGAATATATTTTTTTAATACCACGCAAATTACCGAAGTTAGTGCCTACTCTGACTAACAAACTGAGATCAATCTGGTCTTGAATTCAATCAATCAATCAATAGCCAAGGCCAATGAATCGACACAGATTGTACAATATTAGGAGGAAATGTGTATATATACAGTATATATAATAGGCTACAGTAGGCTCATAAATAATACTTCCAGTGGTACACTGACTCACCTAATGAAGATGAAACCATAAGCTACTCACGGTGATAGCCGACATGCTCGTTGTGGCAATAGCCTATCTCAAGATGAGCTACTTTGAAAAACAGTGCTGCTGTTTGCTACAAATTGGGAGTTGTTGAGAACCATTTGTTTCTATTGGTTCTACAGACCGATTAGTCTTCTCTTTTCAGCAGTAGGCATTTCCTTTCCAAACTGTAAGTTCTTCCCGCAATTGTATTTTGAAATCTGCAAAAAGCTGACCGACAGCTGCAACCAACCATAGAAATATAATCCATAGATGGCAGTTCCCATTCAATTTAGGACTGGCATCCATTGCTAGTGTACCCATGAGTTTAATAGTCAAATTATATGGGTAAGAGGTTACAAACCCCTTCTATGGATTATAGGTATATGGCCACAATGCAACAAGCTGTATATTTTTTTTTTTTTTTTTTTTTTTTTTTTACCTTTATTTTACTAGGCAAGTCAGTTAAGAACATATTCTTATTTTCAATGACGGCCTAGGAACAGTGGGTTAACTGCCTTGTTCAGGGGCAGAACGACAGAATTTTACCTTGTCAGCTCGGGGATTTGATCCAGCAACCTTTCGGTTATGGGCCCAACACTCTAACCACTGGGCTACCTGCCGCCCCTATAGCGCATCCTGCCCAAACTGGAGCCTTCCTGACTTAAGGCGTACCGGTAACTGCCAAAATAAAGGAAACTTGAGTAAACAAGGGATACGTAGTATATGTTATGGTGTGAGGTGCAGTTTCCTGGCATGGTTTAGGTCCACAATCTAGGCCAAGGTGCATTGAAGCTGTTCTGGCAGCTCGTGTTGGCCCAACACACTTTTAAGACATTTTATGATGTTCCTTTATTTTGGCAGATACCTGTATGTGTATGTGATTAAAAATAACTATTGATCCTCTAGATAAATTACCCTCTGTGGTGTATTTTGAACATTAAGAACGGGATCCTGTGGTTGGATAAAAAATAAATTTAAAAAATAATTAGGTACACTAAACAAAAATAGCAAAGATTTTACTGAATTAAAGATCATATACAGACGTGCTCAAATTTTTTGTTTCATTCCTCCTGAAAAGTGATGAAATGTAAAAGCTATTTTATCATGTATACTTGCATGTCTTTGGCATGTCATAGAATAAAGCAAAGAAGCTTTGAAAATAGATTTTTGCTTATTCTACAAATACAGTGGAGAGAACAAGTATTTGATACACTGCCGATTTTGCAGGTTTTCCTACTTACAAAGCATGTAGAGGTCTGTAATTTTTATCATAGGTACTCTTCAACTGTGCGAGACGGAATCTAAAACAAAAATCCGAAAATCACATTGTATGATTTTTAAATAATTAATTTGCATTTTATTGCATGACATAAGTATTTGATCACCTACCAACCAGTAAGAATTCCGGCTCTCACAGACCTGTTAGTTTTTCTTTAAGAAGCCCTCCTGTTCTCCACTCATTACCTGTATTAACTGCACCTGTTTGAACTCGTTACCTGTATAAAAGACACCTGTCCACACACTCAATCAAACAGACTCCAACCTCTCCACAATGGCCAAGACCAGAGAGCTGTGTAAGGACATCAGGGATAAAATTGTAGACCTGCACAAGGCGGGGATGGGCTACAGGACAATAGGCAAGCAGCTTGGTGAGAAGGCAACAACTGTTGGCGCAATTATTAGAAAATGGAAGAAGTTCAAGATGACGGTCAATCTCCCTCGGACTGGGTCACCATGCAAGATCTCACCTCGTGGGGCATCAATGATCATGAGGAAGGTGAGGGATCAGCCCAGAACTACACGGCAGGACCTGGTCAATGACCTGAAGAGAGCTGGGACCACAGTCTCAAAGAAAACCATTAGTAACACACTACGCCGTCATGGATTAAAATCCTGCAGCCCACGCAAGGTCCCCCTGCTCAAGCCAGCGCATGTCCAGGCCCGTCTGAAGTTTGCCAATGACCATCTGGATGATCCAGAGGAGGAATGGGAGAAGGTCATGTGGTCTGATGAGACAAAAATAGAGCTTTTTGGTCTAAACTCCACTCGCCGTGTTTGGAGGAAGAAGAGGATGAGTACAACCCCAAGAACACCATCCCAACCGTGAAGCATGGAGGTGGAAACATCATTCTTTGCGGATGCTTTTCTGCAAAGGGGACAGGACGACTGCACCGTATTGAGGGGAGGATGGATGGGGCCATGTATCGCGAGATCTTGGCCAACAACCTCCTTCCCTCAGTAAGAGCATTGAAGATGGGTCGTGGCTGGATCTTCCAGCATGACAACGACCCGAAACACACAGCCAGGGCAACTAAGGAGTGGCTCCATAAGAAGCATCTCAAGGACCTGGAGTGGCCTAGCCAGTCTCCAGACCTGAACCCAATAGAAAATCTTTGGAGGGAGCTGAAAGTCCGTATTGCCCAGCGACAGCCCCGAAACCTGAAGGATCTGGAGAAGGTCTGTATGGAGGAGTGGGCCAAAATCCCTGCTGCAGTGTGTGCAAACCTGGTCAAGAACTACAGGAAACGTATGATCTCTGTAATTGCAAACAAAGGTTTCTGTACCAAATATTAAGTTCTGCTTTTCTGATGTATCAAATACTTATGTCATGCAATAAAATGCAAATTAATTTCTTAAAAATCCTACAATGTGATTTTCTGGATTTTTGTTTTAGATTCCGTCACTCACAGTTGAAGAGCACCTATGATAAAAATTACAGACTTCTACATGCTTTGTAAGTGGGAAAACCTGCAAAATCGGCAGTGTATCAAATACTTGTTCTCCCCACTGTATATTCTAAAATGGCCTGAACACATTTGTTGGTACCCCTTAAAAAAGATGATACAAAATTGGATTATAGTGATATTTCAAACTAATTAGTTTCTTTAATTAGTATCACACGTCTACAATATTGTAATCAGTCATTCAGCCTATTTTAAATGGAGAAAAGCTGTCACTGTGCTGTTTGGTGTCATTGTGTGCACCACAGTGAACATGGACCAGAGAAAGCAAAGGAGAGAGTTGTCTGAGGAGATCGGAAAGAAAATAATAGACAATCATGGTAAAAGCTACAAGACCATCTCCAAGCAGCTTGATGTTCCTGTGACAACAGTTGTAAATATTATTAAGAAGTTTAAGGTCCATGGAACTGTAGCCAACCTCCCTGGGCACGGCCGTAAGAGGAAAATTAACCCCAGATTGAACAGAAGGATAGTGCGAATGGTAGAAAAAGAACCAAGGATAACTGTCAAAGAGATACAAGCTGGAAGGTACGTCAGTTTCTGATCGCACCATCTGTCGTTTTTTGAGCGAAAGGGGGCTCCATGGAAGAAGACCCAGGAGGACTCCACTTTTTAAAGAAAAACATTAAAAAAGCCAGACTGGAATTTGCTAAAATGCATATTGACAAGTCACAATCCTACTGGAGCTTTTTGGCAAGTCACATCAGCTCTACGTTCACAGACGAAAAAATGAAGCTTTCAAAGAAAAGAACACCGTACCTACAGTCGTGGACAAAAGTATTGGTCTCCACAAAGTTTGCTGCTTCAGTGTTCTTAGATCTTTATGCCAGTAGTTACTATGGTACACTGAAGTATAATTATAAATTACAAAGGCTTTCATTGACAATGACATTCAGTTTATGCAAAGAGTCAATAAGTGTTGACCCTTCTTTTTTCAAGACCTCTGCAATCAGCCCTGGCATGCTGTCAATTAACTTCTGGGCCACATCCTGACTGATGTCAGGCCATTCTTGCATAATCAATGCTTGTAGTTTTTCAGAAGTTGTGGGTTTTTGTTTGTCCACCCGCCTCTTGAGGATCGACCACAAGTTCTCAATGGGATTAAGGTCTGGGGAGTTTCCTGGCCATGGACCCAAAATGTCAATGTTTTGTTCCCCGAGCCACTTAGTTATCACTTTTGCCTTATGGCAAGGTGCTCCATCATGCTGGAAAAGGCATTGGTCGTCACCAAACTGTTCTTGGCTGGTTGGGAGAAGTTGCTCTCTGAGGATGTGTTGGTACCATTCTTTATTCATGGCTGTGTTCTTAGGAAAGATTGTGAGTGACCACACTCCCTTGGCTGAGAAGTAACCCCACACATGAATGGTCTGAGGATGCTTTACTGTTGGCATGACACAGGACTGATGGTAGCGCTCACCTTGTCTTCTCCGGACAAGGTGTTTTCCGGATGGCCCAAACAATCGGAAATCAAATCAAATCAAATATATATAAAGCCCTTTTTACATCAGCCAATGTCACAAAGTGCTATACAGAAACCCAGCCTAAAACCCCAAACAGCAAGCAATGCAGATGTAGAAGCACGGTGGCTAGGAAAAACGTCCTAGAAAGGCAAAACCTAGGAAGAAACCTAGAGAGGAACCAGGCTCTGAGGGATGGCCAGTCCTCTTCTGGCTGTGCCGGGTGGAGATTTATAACAATTCATGGCCATTAAGGCCAGTTCTTTCTCCAAGATGTTCAAATGTTCATAGATGACCAGCAGGGTCAAATAATAATACAAGTAGTTGTTGAGGTTGCAACAGGTAAATACATCAGGAGTGAATGTCACTTGGCTTTTCAGTGCAATAGAGCGCAGGTGCGGTAGAGCGAGAGCGAGATGAAAACAGCAGGTCTGGGACAAGGTGGCACGTCCAATGAACAGGTCAGGGTTCCATAACCGCAGGCAGAAGAGTTGAAACCGGTGCAGCAGCACGACCAGGTGGACTGGGGACAGCTAGGAGTAATCAGGGCAGGTGGTACTGAAGCATGGTCCTCCGGGTAGGCTCAGGTCCTCCGGGAGAAGAGGTAGAGTGGGAAAGGGGATTCATCAGAGAAAATGACTCTACCCCAGTCCTCAGCAGTCCAATCCCTGTACCTTTTGCAGAATATCAGTCTGTCCCTGATGTTTTTCCTGGAGAGAAGTGGCTTCTCTGCTGCCCTTCTTGACACCAGGCCATCCTCCAAAAGTCTTCGCCTCACTGTGCGTGCAGATGCACTCACACCTGCCTGCTGCCATTCCTGAGAAAGCTCTGCACTGGTGGTGCCCCCCGATCCCGCAGCTGAATCAACTTTAGGAGACGGTCCTGGCGCTTCACAACAATTGAACCTCTCACCTTGAAGTTCTTGATGATCCGATAAATGGTTGATTTAGGTGCAATCTTACCAACAGCAATATCCTTGCCTGTGAAGCTATTTTTGTGCAAAGCAATGATGACGGCACGTGTTTCATTGCAGGTAACCATGGTTGACAGAGGAAGAACAATGATTTCAAGCACCGCCCTTCTTTTAAAGTTTCCAGTCTGTAGTTCTGACTCAATCAGCATGACAGAGTGATCTCCAGCCTTGTCCTCGTCAACACTCTCACCTGTGTTAACCTGTGTTGGCCACGACTGTACAGTGAAACATGGAGGTGGTTCAGTTATGTTTTGGGGCTGCTTTGCTGCGTCTGTGTAGGGCACAATGAAATTGCAATACTATCAAGGCATTCTGGAGCGAAATATACTGCCCAGTGTCAGAAAGCTCTGTCTTAGTCTCAGGTCATGGGTCCTCCAAAAGGAAAATGACCCAAAACACATAGCTAAAAGCACACAAGAATGGATAAGAACAAAACATTGAACTATTCTGAAGTGGCCTTCTATGAGTCCTGATCTGAATCCTATTGACATCTATGGAAAGAGCTGAAACTTGCAGTCTGGAGAAGGCGCCCATCAAACCTGAGACAGCTGGAACAGTTTGCTCAGGAAGAGTGGGTCAAACTACCTGTTAACAGGTGCAGAAGTCTCATTGAGAGTTACAGAAAACGTTTGATTTCAGTGATGGCCTCTAAAGGTTGTGCAACAAAATATTAGCTTAAGGGTTCCTTTTTTGTCCATGCCATTTTCATTTTGTTTTATTATTTACAATATTATGTTGAATATAATATCAAAAGCAAAGTCTGATTTCTATTAAATATGGAATAAACAATGGTGGATGCCAATTACTTTTGTCAGTTTCAAGTTATTTCAGAGAAAATTGTGCATTCTTCTTTTTTTTGTGGAGGGGTACCAACAAATTTGACCACGTCTGTACAGTAAAGAAATCAGTAAATTCATTAGGCCCTAATCTATGGATTTGGAAAACAGATATGCATCTGTTGAGAGGGGCGCGGATCAGATAAACAGTCAGTATCTGGTGGAGAATATTGTCCCAATCCTCTTCAGTGGCTGTGCGAAGTTGCAGACGCCTCACAAGTCGTCAACTGGCAGCTTCATTAAATAGTACCCTCAAAACACCAGTCTAAGCATCAACAGTGAAGAGGCGACTCCGGGATGCTGGCCTTCTAGGCAGAGTTGCAAAGAAAAAGCCATATCTCAGACTGGCCAATAAAAAGAAAAGATTAAGATGGTCATTGAGACTGGTGTTTTGCGGGTACTAGTTAATGAAACTGCCAGTTGAGGACTTGTGAGGCGTCTGTCTCTCAAACTAGACATTAATGTACTTGTCCTCTTGCTCAGTTGTGCACCGGGGCCTCCCACTCCTCTTTTTATTCTGGTTAGAGCCAGTTTGTGCTGTTCTGTGAAGGGAGTAGTACACAGCGTTGTGAGATCTTCTTCAGTTTCTTGGCAATTTCTCACATGGAATAGCCTTCATTTCTCAGAACAAGAATAGACTGACGAGTTTCAGCAGAAAGTTTCTGGCCATTTTGAGCCTGTAATCAAACCCACAAATTCTGATGCTCCCGATAGTCAACTAGTCTAAAGACCAGTTTTATTGCATCTTTAATCAGCACAACAGTTTTCAGCTGTGCTAACATAATTGCAAAATGGTTTTCTAATGATCAATTAGCCTTTTAAAATGATAAATTTGGATTAGCTAACACAACATGCCATTGGAACACAGGAGTGATGGTTGCTGATAATGGGCCTCTGTACGCATATGTAGATATTCCATAAAATCTGCCGTTTCCAGCTACAGTAGTTATTTACAACATTAACAATGTCTACACTGTATTTCTGATCAATTTTATTTTAATTTCTAAGTGACCCCAAACTTGTGTGTGTGTGTACAGTTACATTTAAACTCAGTTTTTCACAATTCCTGACATTTAATCCTAGTACAATTTCCCTGTCTTAGGTCAGTTAGGATCACCACTTTATTTTAAGAATGTGAAATGTCAGAATAATAGTAGAGAATGATTTATTTCAGCTTTTATTTCTTTCATCACATTCCCAGTGGGTCAGAAGTTTACATACACTCAATTAGTATTTGGTAGCATTGCCTTTAAATTGTTTAACTTGGATCAAACGTTTCGGGTAGCCTTCCACAAGCTTCCCACAATAAGTTGGGTGAATTTTGGCCCATTCCTCCTGACCGAACTGGTGTAACTGAGTCAGGTTTGTAGGCCTCCTTGCTCCCACAAGCTTTTTCAGTTCTGCCCACAAATTTTCTATAGGATTGAGATTAGGGCTTTGTGATGGCCACTCCAATACCTTGACTTTTGTTGTCCTTAAGCCATTTTGCCACAACTTTGGAAGTGTGCTTGGGGTCATTGTCCATTTGGAAGACCCATTTGCGACCAAGCTTTAACTTCCTGACTGATGTCTTGAGATGTTGCTTCAATATAGCCACATAATTTTCCTTCACGTGCACCAGGCCCTCCTGCAGCAAAGCACCCCCACAACATGATGCTACCACCCCCATGCTTCACGGTTGGGATGGTGTTCTTTGGCTTGCAAGGCAAGCCTCCCCCTTTTTCCTCCAAACATAACGATGGTCATTATGGCCAAACAGTTCTATTTTTGTTTCATCAGACCATAGGACATTTCTCCAAAAAGTACAATCTTTGTCCCCATGTGCAGTTGCAAACCGTAGTCTGGCTTTTTTATGGCGGTTTTGGAGCAGTGGCTTCTTCCTTGCTGAGCGGCCTTTCAGGTTATGTCTATATAGGACTCGTTTTACTGTGGATAGATAATTTTGTACATGTTTCCTCCAGCATCTTCACAAGGTCATTTGCTGTTGTTCTGGGATTGATTTGCACTTTTTGCACCAAAGTACGTTCATCTCTAGGAGACAGAACGCGTCTCCTTCCTGAGCGGTATTGCGGATGCATGGTCCCATGGTGTTTATACTTGCGCACTATTGTTTGTACAGATGAACGTGGTACCTTCAGGCGTTTGGAAATTGCTCCCAAGGATGAACCAGACTTGTTGAGGTCTACAATTGTTTGGCTGATTTTCTTTAGATTTTCCCATGATGTCGAGCAAAGAGGCACTGAGCTTGAAGGTAGGCCTTGAAATGCATCCACAGGTACACCTCCAATTGACTCAAATTATGTCAATTAGCATATCAGAAGCTTCTAAAGCCATGATATCATTTTCTGGAATTTTCCAAGCTGTTGAAAGGCACAGTCAACTTAGTGTATGTAAGCTTTTGACCCACCGGAATTGTGATATAGTGAAATAATCTGTCTGTAAACAAATGTTGGAAGAATAACTTGTGTCATGCATAAAGTAGATGTCCTAACCGACTTGCCAAAACTATAGTTTGTTAACATAAAAATCTGTGGAGTGGTTGAAAAATGAGTTTTAATGACTTCAACCTAAGTGTATGTAAACTTCTGTCTTCAACTGTAGATAGAGAGATTGATAGAGAGATTGATAGATATCTATAGATAGAGAGAGAGAGTGTGTATATTAACACTTATTAGATTTTTTTAAATATTCATTTTTTTTTACGTGCTTGGGCACAGCCCCGGACTCACACAATTGACCAGTCACATGTATTTATTATGCAGTTTATTTATTTTATTAATCAGTTACCCAATAAAGTCATGGCCCCCCAGTTACCCACTAATTTGTATATAGTATTTGCTTCCTCCTGGTCCCAGAGACTTCAGCCCCAGTAAGACCCTGAATTAAGCTTGCCCTGTTCATGATGCTGCACTTTCATCATTACGTTTATCATGATATAAACTTACTGTCTGTTGCCACTTCCATTTTATCAGTTAATCTTCCAGTCATTTTGGATGAATTTGTATTTACGGAGTGGTAATTCTGTCCTTCAGATGTGTGAACAGTTTGTGGAAGCCGGATTCATGGCAGACGCTGATCTCGACTCTAGTTGTCTCCTAAACAAGAAGATCCGCAACGCCCAGTTAGCCCAGTACAACTTTATCCTGGGTAAGAATAATTACTCTAGTAGATTTTTTTTGCCATTCATATATTCATGACTTTTACTATCACAATGTTGTTTGCTAGTAAATCCCCTCAAATATTTTCAGATTTTCTCAGCTGCCAAAAACATTATTGTACTCATCACTATTGAAATGTTGTTGAATATCTGAATATGTTAGGGCAGCTGTGTTTGCTGTGATTTGGCAGTGTGGTGACTGTGAGCTTGTCTATGTGCTTTGTGTCTTGGCAGTGGTCGGTGAGAAAGAGAAGCTGACTAACAGCGTGAACGTGTGTACAAGGGACAGCAAGGTTCATGAAGAGCTGTCCGTCTCTGAGGTGCCGGCTCGCCTGACCCTGTTGAAAGAGTTACACTGCCGGAACGCTGAGGAGAGGCACATGGTCCCAGAAGACAAAATGTTTTATGCCAGATAGAATTCTGTGGTTTTCTGTCACAATAGGGGATTTGTCACAAAAAGGGACATTTTATGGTCTGTGGGGGAAAGGATAGAAATGGAAAAGGGTTGATTAAATGTAAAAAAATAGAAAATATTTTCTACTCACTCACTCACTCACAACTGACAACCTTGCTGTATTTGGAATAGCTGAATGTTTGTTTCTTTGATTGTCTAATCAGTTTGAAAGAATAGTGTCAGTGAGAAACAATATTGGTGATCATGTATTTGGTATTATAAACTGGGTGGTTCAAGCCCTTTATGGTGATTGGCTGACAGCTGTGGTATTAAAACCATATATCATGGGTATGACAAAACATATATTTTTAATTATCTAAGAACAGCCCTTAGCTGTGGTATATTGGCCATCTACCACACCCCCTCATGCGTTATTGTTTATCAGTAGTGCAGGGTTTCCCAAACTCTGTCCTGCTCCCCCCCTCCACATTTTGGTTATTGCACTAGCACCACACAGCTGATTCAAATAATGAAAGCTTTTTGTTGAGTTGGTTATTTGAATCAGCTGTGTAGTGCTAGGGCAATAACCAAAACAAGGAGGGGGGACAGAGTTTTGGAAACCCTGCACTACTGATAAGCAATAAAGCATGAGGGGTGTGGTAGCACTACACAGCTGATTTAAATAACCAACTCAACAAAAAGCTTTGATTATTTGAATCAGCTGTGTGGTGCTAGTTCGATTTTTTAAAACACTAATCCTAGGGATAGAATGTGGATGAAGGAAGTCATGAGAAGATTATTTATTGGGTTGAGGTGGAAAGAAGGTTGCAATGTAAGCTAAAAGACACGTTTTGGAAATATCATGAAGTAGCTCGGTACTCTTGTTGGATTGTATCTTGGAATAAAATATTGCTTCAAAGTTTTGCCTTCCCTTCATTATCTTATTGTTAAATTGGAGATGCAAGTAACTTTTATATACATACAAAATAAATAAATGCAAATTCACCCTGGATGTCTCTGCTCTTGAATAATATTGACGTCAAGAAGTAAATTCCTGCGTCCCCTTTAAATCGCCCACATTGTGGGCGGGTCAAAAGGCTGAGCAAGGGATTGAAGAAGTTGATTTATTTTAGCACAATGGTTACCTTCAGTCAGATTTTGACATTTCAGAGAAGACGCTGCCTGAAAGCCCATGGAATCATAGTACTGTTATTTTTGTATCTATGTTTGAAAAGTGTCAATGGTAAGTCTATGTAACATCACATATGTTAAAACTGATTTGTATATGATAGGGCTAGGCTTCATCTGTGATGTTTTTCCCGATTCTAGTTAACAAAGTGGTTAGCTGGCGTAACGCATTAGTTAACTAGCTAGCTAACAATAGTTTATGGCTAATATCCACACAATGGTAGTCTGCAGGTCTACGACTTATCTGACTAATATTGTGTTGATATTAGCCATAAACGATTGTAAGCTAGCTAACTACCTAATGCGTTAGTTGGCGGCTTGCACCCTCTCCGTTATCTATGCCAACCCCTCTGTCTTCCAGGGTACCTGAGCTCACCACACGTGGACCAGGAGCCCCCTTACAGCCGAGATACTCAGCCAGTCATCGCCAGGCAGGTGGTTCCTGCTCCATCTGGTAAAATCTCCTCCCAAGCCTCCATCCATGGGATGTTTTTATCATGTTGACACTGACAGTGCCTCTTTGCTGTTACTCAGGTCGATTGGACAACATATAATCGTGTGCATTGTTTTGCAGCATCTCCAACTGATTCAGACAACTATGCTTCCAAATGCCCCAGTGGGGGTCAATGCAACAGACTGCCAGCTGACTGCATCAACTGCAGCTATCACCACAACTGTATCTACGGCAAACCAGCCTCTTTCTCTTGCAAGGCTAAGAGAGGAGTCCACTGCACAGTGAGTTCAGTTTGCCAGTTGGACTCAGATAGTTCTTGACAAAGAACAAGGAGCTCCATTTACAAAGAAAGTATGTAACTGTAGCACTTTGTCATTGTGGTGTTGATGCTTCAGTATGCTGTTTATTTCTCTGCTTGCAGGGGGAGTCAGGGCAGCAGCAGACCAACTTCTCCCTGTCCATCACGTGCCAGTTCTGCTGGCAGCTGGACCAGTCTCAGTACAGGTGCTCCAACTCCACCAGCTGTATGACCGTCGCCTGCCCTCGCAAACGCTACAACGCCACCTGCCAAGTACTGGACCACGTACACTGCTTAGGTATACACTTACTTTACGCCCCTCCATATGTATTTGAACAGTGAAGCAATTTAAAAAATAAATTAAAAAATGCTCTTTACTCCCGCATTTTGGATTTGAGATGAAGTGTTTCATGAGGCAACAGTGCAGAATGCCAATTTTTCATACATATGTATGTATTTTCATACATATGTTTTACAATTTCGAAATTAAAGCACATTATGTATTTAGTCCCACCCATGCGAAGAAGTATTTTGACAAATTTACTTATAGTATATTAAAGTTGTCAAACGTGTAGTATTTGGTCCCATATTCCTTGCATGCAATGACACCAAGCTTGTGACTCTACAAACCCCTTGGATGCATTTGCAGTTTGTTTTGGTTGTGTTCTGGGTTATGTTTTGTCAAAGTAACTGAATTATAATTTTCTTTCTAAGTGAGTAGATAAGATACTTCTGAACACAATTTATCCTGATAATGCCATTCTTTAAAAAAGTAATGAATGAATAATGAGTGAGATGCCATTGAGGCTACAACAAAACATGCTAACCTCTCACCATTAACAATAACAGGGGAGAATAGTATTTATTGGGGGGTATACCTCTGTAACCTTCACTCATTATTCACAATTGATTTATGATTATCTATAATCATGTTAGTGTCCACATTAATGTAGAAGTGTTCAGAAACATTTTCTATTCTTAATTACAATAAAAGTGACTCCAACATGGCACAAGACATTATTCACCATTCAGTTCCTATTGGCCAAAACAAACCGCAAATGCATCTAACAAGTTTGTAGCGTCACAAGCTTGATCTAGGAATATGGTACCAAATTCTAAACTTTTGACTACACTGTTAATTTGTCCAAATACCTATGATTTCTTCAAATGTGGGGACTAGATACAGGAAGTGCTTTAAAACCGATATGTATGAAAATACCTTCAAATAAAACATTCTATATATATATTCTAAAATGCTGGATTATAGAGCCAAGAAAAAAAATATGCTTCACTGTCGAAATATGAATGGAGGGGAGTGTATACTGTGCGGTGCATTCATTACAACGGTCTTTTGTTCTCAGGTAAAAGAGTATTTCATAAACGTTTGTACTGCAACTGGACAGGAGGGTACAAGTGGTCTACAGCCCTGGCACTCAGGTAAGACTCTTGCGCAAGCACACTGTTAAAGGAAGGCTGAAGCAAATAAAACGACTTCTCTGGTTGAAAACGGCCTATGTGGCATATATTAGTCAAACATTTATTTTGGTGCCAAACTGACTACAAAGTGTAAATAGGATAATTTTGGTCAAAGTCAGTATCTTCCAAAACTGAGGTTTGTGAAATTTAAGGAATCGAGAACAACAGCGTTTTCCTTGGGTTGGGTTTAGATTTCAAGATACCTTCAGAAGTCACATAATTAGTTAGTCTACCTGTGTGCAGTCTAAGTGTCACATGATCTGTCACTTGATCTCAGTGTATATATACACCTGTTCTGAAAGGCCCCAGAGTCTGCAACATCACTAAGCAAGGGGCACCACCAAGCAAGTAGCACCATGAGGATCAAGGAGCTCTCCAAACGGGTCAGGGACTAAGTTGTGGAGAAGTACAGATCAGGGTTGGGTTATAAAAAAATATCTGAAACTTTGAACATCCTACGGAGCACCATTTAAATCCATTATAAAAAAATTGAAAGAATATGGCACAACAACAAACCTGTCAAGAGGGGGACGCCCACCAAAACTCACGGACCAGGCAAGGAGGGAATTAATCAGAGAGGCATCAAAGAGACCAAAGATAACCCTGAAGGAGCTGCGAAGCTCCACAGCGGAGATTGGAGTATCTGTCTAGGACCACTTTAAGCTGTGCACTCCACAGAGCTGGGCTTTACGGAAGAGTGGCCAGAAAAAAAGCCATTGCTTAAAGAAGAAAAATAAGCAAACACGTTTGGTGTTCGCCAAAAGGCATGTGGGAGACTTCCCAAACATATTGAAGAAGGTACTCTGGTCAGATGAGACTAAAATGTAGCCTTTTGGCCATCAAGGAACAAACCCAACACCTCTCATCACCCCAAGAACACCATCCCCACAGTGAAGCGGGGTGGTAGCATCATGCTGTTGGGATGTTTTTCATCAGCAGGGACTGGGAAACTGGTCAGAATTGAAGGAATGATAGATGGCGCTAAATACAGGGAAATTCTTGAGGGAAACCTGGGGTTCACCTTCCATCAGGACAATGACCCTAAGCATACTGCTAAAGCAACACTCGAGTGGTTTAAGGGGAAACCTTTAAATCTCTTGGAATGGCCTAGTCAAAGCCCAGACCTCAATCCAATTGAGAATATATGGTATGACTTAAAGATGGCTGTACACCAGCGGAACCCATCCAACTTGAAGGAGCTTGAGCAGTTTTGCCTTGAAGAATGGGCAAAAATCCCAGTGGCTAGATGTGCCAAGCTTGTAGAGACATACCCCAAAAGACTACAAAGTATTGACTTTGGGGGGTGAATAGTTATGCACGCTCAAGCTTTTTTTTTTTTTGTCTTGTTTGTTTCACAATAAAAAATATTTTGCATCTTCAAAGTGGTAGGCATGTTGTGTAAATCAAATTATACAACCCCCCCCCAAAAAATCAAGGCAACAAAATAGGAAAAATGATAGGGGGGGGGGGTGAATACTTTCGCAAGCCACTGTCGCTTAAGTGTGTTAGAGCTTTCTAATAGTTTCTTTAAACTTTGAATCTTTTATAAAACATCTTTATCCTTGTGGAAAAATATTAATGAGAATCCTCACATTTGTAAAGTAATTGAGTAACTTGGTAGCACAACCGTCACTACAACCTGTTAAGGACAAAACGAGCCGTGCTGATAAAGGTTAAAAGCAACGAGTGTCCGTCCTACCGCCTCTGACAACAGAACGTAATTTTATCTTTAATTCCCAGAAGATGGTACACTTGACTCGCCACCCTTCATCAACACCAAGCAGATGGTCTACTATGCAAGGCCGACGTTCAATATGGTGCGACTTGCCGCTTTGATGTCCAGGTCTTCTATGCTCTTCACTTTTACCAGTAAAATCACAGTTATGTTATTGTTTTGTATCTATCTGCAGCATTACACTAGGTGGATTTGGGGCTGACCGGTTCTATCTAGGCCAGTGGAGAGAGGGTCTGGGCAAGCTGTTCAGCTTCGGTGGCCTGGGCATCTGGACCCTGATCGACGTGCTGCTGATTGGGGCGGGCTATGTGGGGCCAGCCGATGGCGCCCTCTACATCTGAGACCACTCCACAGGCTTGATGGTTGTAGGGTTGATGCCCTCTTTCAGTTCAGACTGCCTGACTATCAAGATCCACTCCATGGAGATGCCATCACACCGTCTGCCTGCCCAAACATCCATTGACTGCAAAGACTGACTTCTTGTCCCATCTGCCACCAGTGCAGCTTCACTGTCAGCCTTATCAATTCCACCTCTATCTACACACGTCAGACCATCAAGCCCAACCATCTTTCACGGATATACTGTAATACTAGCTACACTGAGCATAGTTATTGTTTGGTTAATGGTGATTAGAGTTGGACTGACTGGAGAATGGGAGGTAGTTAAGCAGTGCTTTGAATGAGACTGTAACCATGGCCACCTATGGTGCTCCTTACTCACTGCATGGTTATGCATAAGTGGTCAAGCAGTAACCATGGCTACGGAACACTAAATGAATGGAGTTATAGTAATTCTGATAACAGAAACAAAAGTGCTTGGAAGAAAAGCATAGTGTTTCTTCCCTGCAGGTTTTGTAAAAGCATGTGACACCTGCTAAGTGTGATTGATGGTCATGTGCATCGGTGTATAGCAGATCAACCGTCCAGTGTTCTGTCTGCAAACCAACCAGCAGCAAAAATACTTGAAGGGTTATTTTCTTCTGGGCAAGCTGTTCAACTTCGGTGGCCTGAGCATCTGGACCCTGATCGACGTGCTGCTGATTGGGGCGGGCTATGTGGGGCCAAATCTGTAACATTGCAACATGAAAGTCAGATTGCTTGGTTGAAAATGTGTTGGGATACAGATTTGGGTAAATTACATGATGGTTTTATGGCTGGGGCTTATATTGTGTATTTGTATTTATTGCATTGTAGAGGTTGCTGATGGGACGACGGCTCATTATAATGGCTGGAAAGGTGCAAATGGAATGGAAACCATGTATTTGATACCATTCCACCTATTCTGCTCCATCCTCCCAAATTAAGGCACCACCAACCTCCCTGTGATGTGCACCAATATGCATATGTCCTGATTTCAGCATTGCACTACAGCTCTGCATGCGAAAATGCGCATGAGAAAAAAAGCTGTTCTCGTAAAGCTGTGCAGGGTTTATCTAGGTCACAAACATGTTCAGAATGTTTTTAGCACTTGTTTTCAAAGAACTTGTACAACAGGTTTTTTTTTTTTTTCCTTCATATAGCTTCCATGATATTTTTGTTAATGGCTTATCGTCCAGCCCTAATGGATATGTAACCTCTCATATCCAGAGCTTCACAAACTGGTAACGTGTTCATGTTCTGGAGGTATGATTTTTGTTTTTGTTGGGCCACTAATTACAAAGAAGTAAAAAATAAATAATGTAAATATTAAACTTGTGAAATGTTGCGCTTTGTGCCTCGTTATTGTCTTCAGCCTGCTGTTAGTATTGTCTAGTATTATACCCAGGCATTTTGACATCAAAATAAGCTTACTTGAATAAACAAAATCATACATTTACATAAGTATTCAGACCCATTACTCTACTTTGTGGAAGCAGCTTTGGCAGCGACTACAGCCTTGAGTCTTCTTGGATATGATGCTACAAGCTTGGCAAATCTGTATTTGGGTTGTTCCCGTTCTCTGCAGATCCTCTCAAGCTCTGTTTGGTTGGATGGGGAGCGTCGCTGCACAGCTATTTTCAGGTCTCTCCAGAGACCTGCGTTGGCTATGTGTTTAGGGTCGTTGTCCTGTTGGAAGGGGAACCTTTGCCCCAGTCTGAGTTCTTTAGCAATCTGGAGCAGGTTTTCATCAAGGATCTCTCTGTACTTTGCTCCGTTCATCTTTCCCTTGATCCCTCGACTAGTCTCCCAGTCCCTGCCGCTGAAAAACAGCCCCACAGCATGATGCTGCCACCACTATGGAGATGGTGCCAGGTTCCCTCCAGACGTGACTCTTGGCATTCAGACCAGAGAGTCTTCTATCTCATGGTCTGAGAATACTTTTAGGTGCCTTTTTGGCAAACGCCAAGCGGGCTGTAATGTGCCTTTTACTGAGAAGTGGCTTCTGTCTAGCCACTACCATAAAGTCCTGATTGGTGGAGTGCTGCAGAGATGGTTGTCCTTCTGGAAGGTTCTCCCATCTCCACAGAGGAGCTCTGTCTGAGTGACCAACGGGTTCTTGGTCACCACCCTGACCAAGGCCCTTCTCCCCCGATTGCTCAGTTTGGCTGGGCGGCCCGCTCTAGGAAGAGTCTTTGTTCCAAACTTTTTCCATTTAAGTATGATGGAGGCCACTGTTCTTGGGGACCTTCAATGCTACAGAAATGTTTTGGTATCCTTCCCCAGATCTGTGCCTCGACACAATCCTGTCTGGGAGCACTACGGACAATTCCTTCGACCTCTGCTTGGTTTTTACTCTGACGTGCACTGTCAACTGTGGGATCTTGTATGCCTTTCCAAATCATGTCCAATCAGTTGAATTTACCACAGGTGGACTCCAAGTTGTAGAAACATCTCAAGGATGATCAATGGAAATAGGATGCACCTGAGCTCAATTTCAAGTGTCATAGCATAAGGTCTGAATACTTATGTATATACTTAGGTATTTCTGTTTTTTATTTTTAATGCATTTTCAAACATTTATGAAAACCTGTTTTTGCTTTGTTGTTATGGGGTATTGTGTGTAGGAAATGTTATTTTATACATTTTAGAATAAGGCTGTGGAAAAAGGGAAGGGGTCTGAATACTTTCCGAATGCACTGTAAATACATACCCCATATTACATACAGTATCTCCTCCTGCATTGGTCCTTGCATTGATAGCAGCTCTTCTCATTGGCTGATCTGCAGGAGAATCAGAAGTAAATGTCTATATGCTCCCCATCCCCAGATCCTCACTCCCACATCACCTACTGTATTGTACCTCCAGTGTTTGGCCCATAAACATTTGAGCAGAATCAACTGGCAACCACCTCTACATTTTGGCTGGCAAGGCTACCCAGTTAGAATAATAAATGCCAGTCATCCTCATTATGCCACATATCTCACTGAGCATGAATACAACCTGTAAGAAATTAAGGTTCATATTGGTTTCTATTTTTTTATAAGCAAACACTTGTTCTCAGTTGAGGCTGATGTTTATCTGAACAAGTAGTAGCTCAAAAGACAACAGAAATAGAACCACCATATCACCTAGTCATTTCTGATAAAAACATATCAACAAAAATACTGTACAATCAATGATACGAATCATGATGCTATACTAGACAATCAGTGCTGAACACAACACAACAGAGTAAATATTTAATTAAATGAAAGCAGTCTTACTGGGTTAATTAACATATATGGAAACCTATTGTGAATATCATTACTCCTATGAGAAGGTGTGAATTCTCTAAGAATAGGACAGTCATTTGCATGTCCAAACCCATCGAGAGTTAACAATCCTAGGTGAATCAGAGCACAACTTCCATTGTGGTGAATTACCCTATGATTAGTTTAGAATAGCTAATCGTGAGTGACGAGGACAAAATACCATTCATTCCCGTCTTATGCAAGAAACAATTAGTTTGGCATCATTTCACTGGATCTCCCAGCAACAGCCGTAGGCTACTGGTTCCTAGGATGTAATACAGTATATTGAACAAAAATATAAACGCAACATGTAAAGTGTTAGTCCTATGTTTCATGAGCTGAAATAAAAGATCCCAGAAATGTTTTCATAAGAACAAAAAGCTGATTTCTCTCAGATTTTGTGCACAAATTTGTTTACGTCCCTGTTAGTGAACATTTCTCCTTTGCCAAGATAATGAATCCACCTGACAGGTGTGGCATATCAAGAAGCTGATTAAACAGCATGATCATTACACAGGTGCGCCTTGTGCTGGGGACAAAAGGCAGTTAAAAAATAAAAATGTGCAGTTTTGTGACACAATACAATGCCACAGATGTCTCAAGTTTTCAAGGAGCATGCAATTGGCATGCTGACTGCAGGAATGTCCATGCGAGCTGTTGGCAGAGAATATAATGTTCATTTCTCTACCATAAGCCTCCTCCAATGTCATTTTATAGAATTTGGAAGTACATCCAACCGCAGACCACGTGTATAGTGTTGTGTGGGTCAGCGGTTTACTGATGTCAACATTGTGAACAGAGTGCCCCATGGTGGCAGTGGGGTTATGGTATGGGTAGGCATAAGCAACAGATAACACAATAGCGTTTTATCGATGGCAATTTGAATGCACAGAGATACCTGTGAAGAGATCCTGAGGCCCATTGTCGTACCATTCATCCGGCGCCATCACCTCATGTTTCAGCATGATAATGCACGGCCCCATGCCACATTGTCATACCATTCCTCGGGTGCCATCACCTCATGTTTCAGCATGATAATGCACGGTCCCATGTAGATTTTAGGTTTTATTTATTTGCACCAAAGAAAAGTGAAAGACGAAATAATACAGATAAAAAAAATGGTGTGCAGGTGAGGTTGGTAGGCCAAAAGGGCTTATATGACAAACACACCAGAAATATAAGTACAAAAAAAAAAGTTTGTTCAATCAGTTAAACAAAGCATAAATGATAATTGTACATAATATACTCAGTAAACAAGAAAAATGTGATTATGTGTGAGTTAGGCTACATGGAGGGGATTATTGGGTAGTTTGGTTAATCAGGCTGACCCCCAGTCTTCACTTGAAGTTATTGAGGGATGATGTTTTGGTAATGTGAAGATAAGTATTCCAGAGTATGGTACCTCTGTATCTGATAAAGAATTCACTATGTGAGGTGCTGCAGTGGGGAGGGTGAAGGTTATTGCAGTGTCTTGTGTTATATAGTTGGATTTCAGAATTAACTTGGAAGAATCCACTTGAAGGGTTTAAGTAAACTGGGAGGTACACAATTCCTGGAAGCTGAAAATGTCCCAATTCTTCCATGGCCTACATACTCACCAGACATGTCACCAGACATGTTTGGGATGCTCTGGATTGACATGTACAACATCATGTTCAAGATCCCGCCAAAATATTCGGCAATTTCGGACAGCCATTGCAGAGGATTGGGACAATTTTCCACAGGCCACAATCTATGCGAAGGAGATGTTGTACTGAATGAGGCAAATGATGGTCACACCAGATACTGACTGATTTTCTGATCCACACCCCTACCAGATGCATATCTGTATTCCCAGTCATGTGAAATCCATAGATTAGGGCCTAATGAATTTCTAAATTGACTGATTTTCATATATGAACTGGAACTCAATAAAATTGTTGCGTTTACATTTTTGTTCAGTAGTTCCAACATCCAATAGTCTTCATATGGTCATACAGTAGTAAGTTGATAAATGTAGTAGCTGTATCACATCCGATGCTTTCATAGCATCTCAGCATGATACTGTATTTGCGCCAGACCTTTATGGTTGCTAAGGAACATTTGAAAGCAATATTTAAAAGTAATACCAATTAGATCTGGCAATGTAATAGATCTGAATGGCTCGTGTTATCAAATCTGACTGCAATCTGTACATTTGTTAGCCAATTTCAGAGAAGGCTGGTATTGATACTGTAACATCCACGCTTTCTTCCAGCTCATGTACATCCCATCTGTGCAGTCAATGGTGGATCATTGTGGAATGTAGTCAATTCTGTCAGTCTTGTGCATGTGATTAATTTAATCTTGCACAATCATGTAATCGTAATAAAGAAACAATTTACCTTAGGCATGGGCATCAAGCCCATGTGTTCCTAATCAAATGAAAATGTTGCCACAAGCCAAATGCAATTTTAGTGATTTATTTTGTACAATAAAGAAAATGCCCTGTACATTGCCCAAGCTCAGATGTCAAGGCAAGAGTTCAAGAGCATCTGCATTTTGTACACTCAAACCTGAACATTGCATCCCTCATATACCCCACTACCAGCATGCTACACACCGATTAACCCAACGTAGCAGGTCGTAAAAGCAACGCATGAAACCAGATCCCCTACATACTGGTCTTGACAAGAAAAATAAATTAAAAAAGTGTCATGGGAGGTTCTCTTCTGTTCAACCAATCCAGTAAATGTGGAGGAGGAGTTAAGATGGCGTCATCTTGTTAACGTCCAAAAGCGGAAGTCGTGTCACAGGCTTTTACATTTCCCCTGAAAACCAGAACATCCGGTTGATGGGAACTCTGCAGAAGCTACACATTGATAGAAACAGATTCCAGCCAAGTAAGGGCTCCCTCAATCCAGTATTTTTCATTTTTTTGCAGAGCTAGGAGTGTAACCCCCTACTTTGGAAGCTTAAGTTACAGACAAGGCATATAGGAGAAATTATTAAATTAAAAAAAGGCTAAATTAAAAAAATAGTCTGATAGCTGTTCAGCCTTATGGCAGGGAAAGTATGGCCACAGTTTAAGGAGCAAATAACATTGATGCTTAATAGACATGTATATCAAAAGGCATATGGTGATGTCAACTCCATGTGCCCATACCACTTCACACCACTAACACATTTACACCATCCACAGACAAAATGTTATGAGATTTTACACACATACTTCAAGACTGAGGACACCAGAAACTTTCCAATAAAAAAGTCAAATGGGTTTACGGAAGTAAATCACCACCCCGCCCCATGCACAACACCTCAGATAGCAATGGAGGTGACAAATGCCATTACTCTGGTGTCTGAAATACAGTACTCAACTTTGAATTTCTTATCAACTCAAAATGTATCTTAAATATTCATAAATTAGGCGTCACCATCTTTTTACAAAACAAAATATTGTATAAAAGTATAACAAAGGCAGGCAAAACGCCAAACTACTATAACACGGAACACATCTACAATCATTCAAATGTGGGGCGGGGGATGAAGAATGTCTATGTAGTGGCCAAAGGACTGGGTCAAATCTCATCGCTGTACTCAGTGTACCACTTTAGAACTGGGGACATAGGGGGGTTATGAGTGTCAGGTTTGGGTAGAAGCAGTCTTCTCTCCCCTCTCAGCAACACCAATGGACACACCACAGTGAAAACCACGTGTTCCATCAGGCCCACGCGGTAGCCGCATTACGCCCGGTGGAAGGCCGTCTGCACCCTGGATCTTTCGACCCAGCATGGGGCTCCCTACTGGGCTGCTCTCCTGGGAGGCCACCTGCCTGCGCCTCTGGACCCAGGGGCTACCGGATGGTGTCAGGCTGCTGTCTGAGGAGTAGTCCGCCCAACGTCGCCCAGCCTCAGGGCTCAGTCTGCCTTCACTGGCCAAAGGAGACTTATGGGAGTGGGGAGACTTGCGTTGGGAGCAGGGGCTGGCCCGGGGGCTGGACCAGGGGCTGGTGCGCGGGGACACAGCTGGGCTGAGGTGATTGTTCTGGAAGGTGGCACCCCCTCCAGTGGGACTTAGCTTATTGACAGAGCGAGATTTGCGGGCCAGTCTGGGGGAGGTGGGGTTGCTCTCAGTCTCTGAGGAGCTACAGGCAGAGTCTTCATGATATTGAAGCTCCCGTACCCGGCTGTTGAGTGAGTGGCTCTTCCTCATCCCTCCTACTCCCTCCTCACGCTGATCTTTGGGCACCTTCTTCTTGGGAGGCTTGGTGCCGATCAGGACCACCTTCAACCCCAGACACCCTGTCCCCTCCTCGCTGCCCACAGCCTCGTTGGCTTTGACCGCAGCCTCCACCTCCTCATACTCTACGATGGCACACTCCTCAGCGCCCAGCTGTGTGTAGCGGCCACTCAGCTTCTTCAGGTCGGCTGGCAGGTCCTTGCCAGGCTTCAGGACCCTCACAGAGGCGATGGCTCCATATGTTCCAAAGGCTTTTAGCAGCATCTTCATCAGTTGTTCCTGTTGGGTAGCTCCGCCCTCGCTCCCGTTGCCAGCCCCACCCTCCATTGCCACGCCCAGCTCTGGCCAGCTCTGCAGCTCGCTGAGTAGCAGCATGCGGCTTGGCAGAGACTCGCTGGCAAACACGGGCACTGTTGATCTGCGTCTCACTTTGCGCCCCTCATCGTTTAGCTCAAGGATTGTCGAGTGGCGCAGAGCATATGCAGTTGTTCTCCAGTCTCGCGTCAAGTGCTTCACCTAGGAGGAAAATAACTGTGTTAGAGATAATCAGAAGCGAAAGTCAGTACTTTGTTTACAGGCAGCATCCTGTATGATATAACACTAGGAACAGCGATTGCATTCAGTTATATTAAATCCCCATGAGCCCCAGGGAATTCCATATCAAGAAACCAAACTGTCAGCAGGACATCAAACACTACCTTCTTGAAGGAGGTGAGCAATTTGACACTGACGAAGCCCAGCTTGTTGCGTCGGACGTGTTTGAGCAGGAAGGCATCATGCTCCAGGTTCTCATCCGACAGGTAGTACTCGATCTGGGCCACCAGCTTCTGGGTCAACTCTGGGTCTGGGGGCTGCCAGCTCTCCTCCTCTAGCTCCCCACCACTCGTGCCAGCGCCACTGAGAAAGAAAACAGATAACATGCCAGTTCACAGAGACAAGGCAGGAGCTTAACCGATTTGGCAGGAGAACTGATCTAAACAGCCTCAGCCAATACCCGTAGCAACATGCTGAAAAGAGCTGCAGGAGATCTGCCATCTTGACTCTTTCCTCAGATTATATTTTCAGATTCTTCCTGTGACAGTAGTGACAGGCTGCCTAACCATGATGTGACCGTCACACTGCTTCCTCTGCCAGAACCTCAACACCACAGGGTGTCCCGCCAACATGAACAGAAATCGCTAAGACCTCTCCATCTGAAGAGTGCAGAGTCACTGATCTCCACATTCTACATGCCTCCCACACAGGGACAGGGCCATTTACCATATCTGCCAAACTACAAAATCAAATAATGCAGTCATTTACTGCCTGCCACACCAGAACAAAGCTTTAATCAAAGCTCTATTGACAGAGGTATGCCGGGCCGGCATTGCCGGCTGCCATCAGAGTAAAGGTCTGAATGACATTACTGTGTGGATGAGTCATCCTCCTCCAGCTTCCTCACACAGCGATCCCATCCTGCAGGCTAGGCAAGACACTGGTCAAACACCCAAGACAACGTAATGATTGCAGCAACCAGCCCACTGTTTTCAAGTCAGGGGAAGCCCTTCGACAACAAAGATTAAGTGGGCGCAACACCTCCCACATACACCACTGTAAAGGGACCAATTACATCCTCTGCGATTCTCTCCTGCCAGAATAATAAATTGGTCAAGGAGTATCAACCAGTAGTTTACTGGTTATAAAAGTATCCAGTGAAAAAACAAAAGATGTTCCATGCCACAAATCAAGTGCAAGTGTTGTTGCAAGTGAGGAACATGCCACTGCAAGACAGACTATGATGTATTGGCTGACCTGGCTAAGAAAATGAATTTGTTTCAGATTTCCTCAATTAAACATACAAACCACATAGCCTATACATTAGCAAATTCCTAACATGTACGAATTGTAATTTCTAACATATCATACGAAATGGATGATTGACATCCACAAATGAATACATACCATACGAAACGTAACGCATACTAATTGGAGTGTCAAGGATTTACATTGACTATGTTACGTCTACCCCAGAGTCCAGGTTGAAATAGCAGGGGATGACTCAGGGTATTAGAACAATGAGTGTAAAGATATGTCTTTTACATCAATGGGATTAAAATACCCGTCTACAGGTGGTTATAAACTGTCTGGCAATTACCATAGCCCTTCACTGTGGAATTAAAGTTCACATTAAAATAACACACACCAAACAAACAAAAAAAGTATTGCAGTATTTTAGCCTACCAAAGGTGTATTTCAATAACAATCAGATAACGTTCAAAGGAGGATACAACAGGCAGACATGAAATTACAAGACAAATCATTTACCTGGATTTATCATGTCTTCCAAATTCGTCTTCACTACAGCTGCCTCCGAGGAAATCGAGATTGTTTGAGGACACCTCTGGTTCCTCGTCGTCTGCCGCCTGAATAGCCACTGTTATTGTCACTTGAGTCCCCATCTCTTGCAGGTGTTGATCCACAATTATCACCTCATCGATTTCCCGTCCAGCTGACGAACCTAATACAGATTCGATAGGTTTCTGAAACTCCATGGTGGCACTCGTCATTTTACCCAACATAAATGGGTTTTCTCCCGGTTCGTTCACTTCCTCCTCGGCTACACCAGTGGTAGTGTTTTCCTGAAAGCCTTTATTCCTTGTAACGTTACTACAACAATTGAAGTCGGCAGGATATGGGGCACATACACCTCGACGCTTTTGACACCCACGCTGCTGGCTGGCCAAGGAAGCCCCGAAGATGCGCTCCACAGCTGGCCAGAGCCCCCAAATTCTACCCCACGGAGAACCCTGGGGAGGCGTGGAGCTAGCAGCTAGCGAGACGCAGCTAGGAGCTGGGGAGACCGAGGGGATGGAGCCGCCTTGTGTTGTTACTTCCTGATATGTAAGAGGCTTTCTGCTTTTGAACCGAGCTCTGGGATTGGGCCATGTCATCTTTCCGCACTCATCCCCAACCCACCAGCAAAACCCAAGATGAAGCCAAGAGGGAGGGAGGAGAAAATAGAGACAACGGATAAATGCGTTTACCAATGCTTGCATTTTTGTGTATTTTTCCCTTTGTCACTATTTCTATTAAGAAATGGCTGCTATTTCACACGTGTCCTAAATAGGGGGAAGTAGAAGTGTAAATTCCACGTGCTGTTCTGCAATTGGGGAAATTGCAAGGCACCAATCATGAAGGCCGACCCATTTCTCAGAACACGCAAATTGGATAATAGGCTTTTAGCATTAGGTTGTTGGGGGATTTGCTATGGGGAAGGGCACAAATAAATTACACCACAGTATACAGTGTCATGAGGCATTACTGTCAGCAGTGGCTTTTACTATAAAATAGCCCATTGCGACAAAATTATTATAAAATGTCAAGATTTGGCATTGGCAATGCCAATGATCCAATTCCTGGTATGTTATCTCCAAGCCTACACCCCACTGGCCCAAACCTTTAGTGCAGTTATGACAGTCGGCTGACTGTTTTAATTGAAGGTGTGTATCATATCCTACATGGACTTGTAAATCATCACCCGTACAACAACCACTACACCATTGCTAATACAGTTGCCAAGCCTGAGATAACTTGATGTTTTCTCCACCCTGTTGACAAGAAGTGGACTGACACATACTCTAAACCACATGTCCTGCTGCAGCAGCCCAAATGACAGTGCCATACCTCCCAGTGCCACAAGTCAGGAGCAGACATTTTTTTATTTTATTTAACTAGGCAAGTTAGTTTAGAACAAATTCTTATGTACAATGACGGCCTACCTACAGGCATCAATCAGATAATGGCCCTGCAGGAAGAATGTTCCAACCACCCCCTCAACAGCTTATATGTCAGGTGTCTGCAGCAGGAAACAGCCCCAATAGAGACCTGGTTTGAACCCCAAATGGTACCATATTCCCTTTAAAGTGCACTACAATTGACCAGGGCCCATAGGGAATAGGCTGCCATTTGGGACACCTTTGGCAGGAGTAAGCTGATTGCCGTAAACTTGAGCTGAGTTAAAATGAGCTCCCCTCTCTTGATCAGAGCAGAGCAGAGCTGGTATTTCCTCTTTGTCCAAACTGAATGCAATTGTGACCTGCACTTAACATTCAACAACAAGGGTGTTAATTTGTAATCCTTCACTACAAACATCTTACATGTGTTGATTTATTTTAAATGTACACGTGTTTTTGTCTGTATGATTTTGTCCATTCTGGACATCTGGATAGAGAAAGCTGAACATTTGCTTTCTTATTCTGTCTTTCATTTACCATCTACAATTTAGTTATGTCTGATATGTGTGTTTCCTGTCTCCCAATTGTAAATAATCTTAAAGGAATTAAAACTCAGCAACAAAAGACAGGGTCCCTTTTTCAGGACCCTGTCTTTCAAAGATAATTAGTAAAAAAATAAAATCATTTCACAGATCTTCATTGTAAAGGGGTTAAACACTGTTTCCCATGCTTGTTCAATGAACCATAAACAATTAATGAACATGCACATCTGGAACGGTCATTAAGACACTGATGGAAGGCAATTAATGTCACAGTTATGAAAACTTAGGACACTAAAGAGGCCTTTCAACTGACTCTGAAAAACACCAAAGGAAAGATGCCCAGGGTCCCTGCTCATCTGCATGAACGTGCCTTAGGCATGCTGCAAGGAGGCATGAGGACTGCAGATGTGGCAAATCTGGTGCAGTCCATGAGGAGGAGATGCACTGCAGTACTTAATGCAGCTGGTGGCCACACCAGATACTGACTGTTACTTTTGATTTTGATCCCCCCCCCCCCCCCCCCCCCCCTTTGATCAAGGACACATTATTCCATTTCTGTTAGTCACATGTCTGTGGAACTTGTTCAGTTTATGTCTCAGTTGTTGAATCTTGTCATGTTCATACAAATATTTACACATGTTAAGTTTGCTGAAAAATAAACGCAGTTGACAATGAGAGGACGATTCTTTTTTTGCTGAGTATATATAAAGCAGTAATCATGAGATTCATGATTGGGCAATCCTGCCATGAATTAAAGACACGTTTGGAGTAAAGCTGAAGGAAAATATGCATGCATGTCTTTGTGAATATACATGCCAAGGTAAAAGTAGAAGAATCCTCTTCTGTCTGTCCTAGGTGACTGTCAGAAGGTGTGTTTTTCATCCATGCATGCATTTACATCAGCTATTAATTTATGTGGAACAAACTGACTGTGGGGCTAGAATTCACCACCTTTCTTTTACAGAAAATCGTCAAAGAAAGGTGGTGGATGTTGTTTGCAGTCTGTAAACACCCTGTGCTGTAGCCTACAGTATATCATCGACTACAGATATTGAAGGGTTTGCTTAGTGTTATAGTCAACAAAAAATACTATGTTTCTTTCTTTTGTCATATACAGGATTCTGTTACTCACAAAAGGCCGCTAGATCTTATGTTTTTCGATTTACAGATGAGTGCAGCATTTTACTTCTGCTCCACATCACTCCCTCAGACAAGATATTTATAGACCGCTCTACTCCAGAGATCGCTGACTGGCCAAGTCCCCATGCATAATACATAACGACAGACAAATTACATTGATCCCTGTGTCTTAGCTGCATGTTTTTATTGGCAATTGTGAGATATATTTCACATTCATACAATCCACTTCATCATGCCCTTATAAAATGCCTGCATGAACCATAATTATGAGCTTTGATGTGGGACAATTATCTCTGAAGTATACTGACCATTATTTTGTGTGTATGTGGTAAATAAATTATTATAAAAGTGACATTGTGTCACAACAGAAGTAACTGGGTCAATTGGTGAAGAACTGTCATATATATATAGAGCATTCCATTATCTGCTTGTATCATAAGATTACAACATCATCTCCCACAAATGTGTCAGCTTTATGAATAGATTATCCTTATGATGAGCATTTGTGTGGGATGTCGCTTTGATGAGTAAGAGTCCTTTCCTAGCACTTATCCTTTCCAGCTGAGACAGTGTAACCAAAGCTTTACAACACTGAGAGGGTCACCGGTGGAGAGTTTTTTTTTTCTTTAAAAAAGTGTTTATGAATGCATAGATAATGGTGTAAGAGGACATAGCTTTGAAAGAAGTGTGAAGGCAGAAAAGATTCTGTGAAATCTATCCTTGTATTAATCTCTTACTTGTATTGCTCATGCAAATGAATAATGGAGGCGGTTCAGTGAGCCTAACCTTGCATGAGACCGGAGACCTAGGGTTTAGCTCAGCAGGCTAACAGTCTTGTCAAATTGGTGGCGTGACCCAGATTTGGTCAGTGATGCCTATAAACTGGGGTCATTGCGGAGAAGGTGATAATCTTGCCTGACACTTGATAACAGGTAACCTAATACCTAGGCTTAGGGGATAACAGTATAGTAGAATGTGGAGTAGAAGCTATCTAACAAGTCAAAATCAAATCAAATTGTATTGGTCACATACACATATTTAGCAAATGCTTGTTTAGCGAAAATTCGATTAGGTATAAGTAGGATTTTCTGTCCTAACCAAATGAACAAGAATTATCTATTCCATTCTATTCTATTTAATTTCATATTCTACCGGTTATTCTTCAAGCGGAACCTTTACTTTTTTAGGGTTGTTGGAGGAATGTCTTATATTGAGACAGGATGTGGTGTAACCAAGGTAGAAGTGTTGTCGTTTCCATAGAAACGATGGGCAAACATCAGGGAAAATACACAAGTTATTAATTTTGTTTTTGAAAAACACTGGGCTAAGCGAAAGAATGTAATCTGATTTTTTTTTTCTTCTCTATCTCCTTTGATGTCATTTTAATGCCCACACTCCAGTCTAGTAGGTGGCGGTAATGCACCTTTGAGATGAGTTGCCAACCGCCATTAAAACCTGAAAGAAGAAGAAGAAGAAGAAACGATGGGCGTTGCCAGGGAAGTTAATGCTGTGTCAGTGTCATGATGGGCCATTTTTACATTGTAGCATCATTCCATAACAATACATAAAACAAATAACTAAACATTGACGTTAAACAACCAACAAAACTGGTTAGCAAGCTGACTGACTAGCAACGTTGTAACACTAGCAAAAATGCAGCCGCAAAAACAAACAGACCAACAACAATACAGCCATTACAGGAAGGTGTCTTTCTCCCACGGTAAGAAACATGCGTCCTCTCTGTTTTTATTAGGCAAGAGTTAGCAAGCTAACTTATCCAGAAAGCTAATGCAACTCGGTAACATAACTGAGCAAGATTGCTATCTATCAAGCTAAAGTGGCTGGGTTGCATTTTTTGCTCCACAAATGCATGGGTATTTTCACGTGGTCTTTGCTTTTCTGTTGTTGTCCCCCTATTGTTACAATTGCCAGTCTTAAGTTGCCTAATCTTTTTCTGTCATTCCCCACAGGTCAACAAATATAAATTGCACCTTACAGCAGTGAACTCTCAAATACCAGAGAGAAATGTTCAGAGACCAGTGAGTTTGCGTTTGTAGAGAGATCCACAGCTAGGAAGCAGTCTGTGAGAGAGTTGTATTCCCCATTCCCCAAATTATACTCTTTTAATGAGACAATACATGAACATGGAAAGCATGACATGATGTCTTGAGTACCCTTTAATGATCATAATTATATATTGCTAATTTATTAAATGTTTTATTTGACAGCTGGATGTCCGATGATCTAAAGACTTTACAAAAGAGATAAACATGGACACCATGAAAATGAATCCACCAACACAAGGTACTACTACCTGACTAAGTTACAAGACACTGTGACAGTCTCTTACCTGTCCCTGTCTTCTCTGTCTCACCATTTACTTTTCTCTCCAGACAGCAGGCTTAATGCACACAGTGGCGGCGGCAGGCCTCTCCACACCCCTGTGCTGGCGTTTGTCAGTGAGTTTATGGGCCCTGAGCGTGGCCTCCTACCCCCTGCTGCTGCTCTACCCAGTGGGCTGACTGGTGACCTGGGGCCACAGCCACACAGAGTGAAGCCTAGGAGAGTAACCCACAGTGCAGGGGGCATCTACTCCCACAGTACCTCACACTGCCAACTGGTGAGTGGCTGTGCTCAGGATCCTCCCCCTCTCTTCAGCAATGCCAACCTCCCTGCTTTTTTTCATGGATCAAAGGCAGTCTAATGCAACATTCTGTTCTGTGCTCAAGTTAAAAATGTCTGCACAAACCCGGATTACCATGTAAAATGCTTTTCTGAACAAATGTGTCTTTGTAACAGGACCAGGCGATGCCTTATCATTGAGTGAGAATTCTCTCTCTGGTTTTCCAATTGCCTTTTGTTCCCTTGATGACTGTGCTTTGAGTCCTGATCGAATAGATTTGGACAGGTAGGCTAAAACACTCATGGCTCTGTTTGTTCAGTGGTCTATGTTGAGCTCAATACACTGTTATGCAATGGAATGCCAAGTTTGTAATTGCTTCGATTCACCAGTAGGGCGCAGCAAAGTCCCTCGTAAATATTATCTTGCACTCCGAAAGTGCATGCCAACATTGCAGCCGTAAAAGAAACGTCTGAAACTAGATCCTCTACATACTGGTCTTGATGAGAAGAAAAAAGACTGTCAGGGGAAGTTCTCTTCTGCACTGTTCAAGTTATCTTGTATATTTGGAGGAGGAGTTAAGATGGAGTGCTGCCTTGTTCTGCAGGATTTGATGTTTTGGAACGTTTAGATAGAAATAGGCTATGTAGATCAAACTTGCATCTCTGATATGTAGAATAAGAAATCACATCGGCTCTATTCAGGGCATTTCTGTCTTCAACGTTCGAGAACTTTTGGAAACTGAACATGGCCTTGTTAATGTCCAAAAGTGGAAGTCCCATCACAAGCTCTCTTCCCATTTCCCCTGAAAACCAGAACACCCTTTTGTTGGGGTCTCGGCAGAGGCTAGTCAACAATAAACCATAACCATAGCCTGATCCCCTTAGAATAATGAGATCTCCTGAACCATGTGTGCCAGTATTGGAAGGCTGTGGTATCAGGTGGTTGTACCTTTTTAACTGTGAGCCCCCTCTCGTCTGCATTTCAACAAGATCATTCAGGGTCATCCTCTTACAGAGTGGTGGTGTTGTTGACAATGCTTTTGTGTTTTGTGTGTCAGGCGTGGTCTGGAGGAGTGTCCCTTGCTGGAGGGCATGGGTAGGCTGCGGCTGCTCAACTTTCAGCACAACCTCATCACGCACATCCACAATCTGTCTCATCCGCGACGCCTGGCCTTCCTAGACCTGTATGACAACTGCATCTCCGAAATGTCTGGCATCTCAGCCCTGGCCTCTCTGAGTGCTTAGGCTGGGAAAGAATAGGTTTGTGTTACATCTATCAAGCATACGAACAGAACAGTAGGATAGGAGGTCCCACTAATTTCAGTGCTTTTACAGTGCATGGTTTCAAGTTTTTTTTTCTTTACATTTAGAAAGATGTTACCATAGGGATATACACATCCTGCTTTTTGGATGAAGTTATACTGTATGACCGCCACAGCATAGCTAGCCTATATATCAACCTCCATTGAAAAGTACTTCCCAATTTCAGTACAAAACCATACCACTGCTCGCTTTGTGAATCTTACATCTAACATCACCTTACTTTAAAACTAAATGTCAGGAGGGAGGAAGATTAAAGTCACAAATTATGGCAAATGCCACCGGGATCCCATTGCTGAGGTCTGGTTTTGTTCCAGAGTCTGTAAAACATGACATTTTACTTTTTAGAACCTACTTTCAGAACAGTCCGCGGTACCTTTCAAGCAAAGCATACCACAGATTTAGGTTTCTGATAAAATTTCCAAGGGACTGTAACCTAACTTCCCTAGGTTATAGTTCGGTCTAGATACACAATCCTGGATGACAGGACAGTGGAAAATAGTAAACTTCCCATCAGTAGAAAATAAATGACTACCGCTCTTTGACAATCCCATTTCCTGTGCCTAACCATTCAGTTAGGAGATGGGATACGAGCTCTTTGTCATAGTAATATTGTCTTATAGGAGAGATATTTTGTATAGAATACCAGATAGGGTGAGGTTAAGGTTACTGTCTGTTTAATGTTTTCCAGAATCCAGAGGATATGCAGTCTGGATTACCTGACTAAACTAGATGTTCTGGACTTGCATGGCAATCAGGTACCATTTTTCAAACTTTATAAAATGATAACTTCACTTACATTCCTTTTTGTTCTCCATATATACATCCACATGCATTTAGTGTTTGTAAGGTTGTTTGCAATACTGTGACCAGTGGGGGACTGTGATATCTAGCTGTGAGGTTCAGCAAGAGCAGAGGCACTACCACCTCCCCCGTACTGCCGGTTGGTTACTACGTCACTGACTCTACAGTTAAGCTCAAGCAGGCTTGGCTGCAGGAAAGCAAACACATTAGTTCCTGTTGTGAGGCTTTTGAGTACATTCTGTATTCAGTCGTGTGAAGGCAGTGAGTTATATTTGGACTTTTAGTTGAAACTCAGTGCTCTCAGCCATCGCTACTAGAGTACTTTACCTTTTATTTTTATTTTCACACCAAATTAAAACGTATTTAGGAGCTTACTTCCACACATCCCAGTCTTGCTCTGGGTTACCTTACACTTCTTCAATTACTATAATTTCTCTAACAGGCAAGGCTATTTCGGTTTATTTTACAATGAAGGAAAACCTGATAAAGCAGTTATACAACTCACTTTAGTGTGAATGGTAAGTTGAGCGAAGGCCGATTTTGCTGAGCTTTTCTCCATCCTTAGATATGCCTACAGTATGATCTGTCTGCCGCCACAACGTATTAAAAGCCTGTGAAGAGAGGGGATCACAGTAATACTGGTGTCAAATCAGGATATTGCCAGCACCTGTAAAAAGAGGATACGATTGAAAAGCCATCAGTCCGTGGTGCTGGTTGTTTGAAATGTGCTGCCAGTATATCACCCACATTGCTCCAGTGAAAGTCACCCCAGAGTCCCTGTGAGACTCCTCTCTCTGATTCCAGCTGCTCTTTTTCATGTGTCTCATACTCTCATTCCCAATTAAACACTGGTTTCTGTTAATCTACCCAGCAGCCGTTGTTTTCCAGTCACTTCTGACCAGGAAACATACTGTCTTCCTCTTTCTCTTACCACATGATGTGCTTCCCAAAGCACAGCAGTGTTTAAGTCACTTATGTATGACCACAAACAAGGGATAATTTATGCGCTCACTTAAATCACCCCTGCCTAGCCTCTCATTTTACCCAGAAGAGAGATGTGCTCTGGGGACAGGAAATTGTCAAATTTCCAGTTTGTTGGAAATGTTCAAGAGCAATATCGTATTTGGGAGGGAAGGACATTCAACCCCATTGACCAGGTGCTGGATTTAGAGGATGACATCATATTGCTAAATAACCTGTCCTTCCATTGGTTGAGTGATGGATCTTGCTCACAATAGGATCCTCTGCATCTAGTTGACACTAGAGATAATGGCTGCTGTTCAATGAGTGAAACAGAGGAGAAGAGGCTACATCATGTTTTATTTCTACACTACATTCATTGTATCAGGAATGCAAGAAGTACCGGTATATGATGTCTACGATGAATTACATTAGCATTTCAAAATCATTTATAAACAGACAATATTTAACTTAATTATGAAACTATTTGAAACTTACAATTTTACATTTTTTATTAGATTTTAAGACATGAAAAGGACAGTTCTGTGTGACCCTGCCTGCAGAGCAAATATCCTTATAGGACATTAAGACTTCAACAATTCCCTGACCTCTTGTGTTCCTCCTCTTTTAAAAACAAGCAGGGAACCACTGTAACATATTTTGGCCTGAGCCACCACAACAGAAAGCACTTCCACAGTTATCTGTAACACAACCCAGTTAAATATTTTCAGATGAGATGATCTAATCTTCCCTGACGAGAGATGGGTCGAGCATAATAGAGATACAATTACTGTTCAGTGAAAGATGCAGCCAGTTTGGAGTGGACCCTCTGGCTTTCATAGCTTTGCAGAGGATGATGTCCCAGCCAGGGCCTAAGATTAGTTTAGCCATGTGCTGACTTGTGTTAGAGTGAACTTAAGAGAGAGAGAGAGAGAGAGAGAGAATGATTTTCATTGGAGCTATGGTGGAACTGTGAATCCAAGAGAACACCACTGGGAGGCCTCAGTTGGAGTGGAACATTACCTCACTCTGTCGTATTTGTCAGCAGTCATAACAAAAGTTGGTTGAATCTCAACGTCCCTTGCCTGTCTCTCTGGTTTCTGTCCGATAACAACAGTATTATAAGAGGCATTTGGGGAACTTAATGCACCTGGGCCTATTGTCAGAACACCATAACTGAGATACCACATCTACTACTCACTACTGGCAGCTGGACAACTTACTGCACACATAGACAGCTATGACATAGCACTGCTACACTGGCCTTAGAGTGCTTCGGCTATGACATAGCACTGTGTAGTCAAGCTATGAAAGAGGAGAGTCAGAGAGAAGAGTGTGCCTCAGTATCACTCATGAAAGGGCTTTAGATGTGGACTGCAGTCTGACACCCCCCCTCCCTCCCCCAAATGGAAGGGAAAAGCAGAGGCCCTTTTAGCCAGAGCTCCAGAGCTCTGTGCAGCTTCTGTCCTTTAAATGATGTTTACTGTTCATTTAAAGATTCTGCCCTAAGCTAACAACCATACTCTGTCTGTCTTGATTAATGTCTACTTGCATCACGCTCACTGCAGGAGCCTTTCAACCTTTGACCCCTGGAGTAACATTCAGTGTATCGTCATTAAGGGAACGGGAACAACCAAAACCGGACCCTAAGTGGTAGTTAGTTCTGGGCTGTATCCCAAATGGCATCCTATTCCCTATATAGTACTTTTGGGCCCTGGTCAAAGGTAGTGCACTACATAGGGAATAGGGTGCCATTTGGGACGCAGACCTGACTTCTTCCTGAAATAGAGGACACAGGACAGAGTGGCACACACCTCACAGCCTCACACTCCTAGATCCTGAACTAGTTCGTTTCATTTTGACAAGAAGCCCTACAATTCCCCAGGACCACATTTCACTACTACGGACCCTTTCAGATTCTAGATGCCTTTTGGACTCATGGCTCAATGAGAATAGTGACTGTTTTGACATAGAAAGTATGATAATGTGGGTCAGAAATGAAAGGATCAATTTTGAGGGTTGAATTGGATGGTATCATTGGATGATAAAAATTCATTTGAAGGTATAATTTATTTTGGGCTGTTTATAGCAGAGAATATGGAATGGCCTTAGGCTAGTTGAAGTGTAAATTAGGGTACATGGGTGTCTGCTCTACTCCGATATTTTGCTCATCAAACAGAACTGGCATGTCTCATCATTTGATTTAGACAACACAGAGCATATTCTCAACACTGAAAATCACCCTTATCACCACCTCAATATATTTACAACAGCACAGCCTCAAGACAAGCCCCTGAAGGTGTGAACCTGGTCTTTCATTCATCATGACCTAAGAGAACGTGTCACCAGTTTATCACTGATGTTTCTGTCTGTGTTTCCCTCTTAATTCAGATCTCCCAGATAGAGAACCTCTCCCACCTGTCTGAGCTGCGCGTGTTGAACCTGGCAGGGAACTGTATCTCCAGGGTGGACAACCTGAAGGGCCTGGACTCACTGACCGAAATCAACCTAAGACGCAGCTGCATCTCCGGAGAGGAGAGGAGAGGAGATTTTATATGTATCTCCATTAGCCGACGCCAATGGTGACAGCTAGTCTTACTTGTAAAAAGACATTACTGACAAAATACACAAAAGAGCATACATACTGAGAGCTGCTGCTGGGTTTTGGGGTCTGAGGAGTCACAGGCTGGGGTTGGTGGAGGGACTGCAGGCATGACATACTGAGGGGTCTACTGACTGACTGATGGCAGAGCAGAGCCCTGGCTGTTCTGAACCAAAGCAGCTGTATGGTGTCTAATCCTAGGGGCTCACACTAATGCACTGTGCAGATGTAATGGCTCAGGCCTGTAGTGATTCACATCTGTGCTAAGATCGCAAACAGCTTGCCTGTTCTGTCATCACAGTAATGGTTGAGGATGGTTCCCCCCACTCTGCAAAATACTGTGCAAGAGCAGTATGCTGCTGTGTTGCTAATGCTGCCAATTTATAATGGATGCACACATCCAACTGTCATGGTTTGATATATACACACTCATTTGCATACAGCTGACGGCTTTAGCTTGCTTCTTGCTGTGTATCAAACCTCTGACATTCCCCAAGGTGTTGCCAGTGTCTGTTCCCCTACCTACTCATGCATTGAGATTATACTTTTCTTCTTAAATGATGTTAGCTGCATATTCTTTCATCTTGTTGCCATCCCCAGCTGCTGGCACAAGCCTTTGCATGTTTACCTTATTTTGATATTTGTCTTGGTATCACATTAAGAAGTTTTTCTGTTTCATGTCTCACCAAGAAAAAACAATGTGAAGTAGTGTACTTGTCCTCCTGTCATTCATCTACGGTGGTTACCAAGGGGAAAATAGCTAGTTCATTAACCCCTCCTCATGCTGACTCCAGTGGAAGTGAAATAGGATATTTTTTAAACAGAAATTCCCTCCTACCCTGCATTTCTATAGTTTAGTATTTCTGATCAACAGAGGAGCACAAACAGGCCTAAACAGGTCCTCCATTTGTATGCAAATCTGACATCTCCAAACCCTTCTCTCACTTGGTATGCTGGTAAATTCAACAAGCTCTCACAACCTCACATCAGAATTAGACATATATCCTTGTTTCTCAGACGGAAAATTTCGATCCAAACATCCAATTTAAAAGTGTTTAAGGTTAAGTTTAGGCACTAACTGCACATTTTTAAGGTTAGGGTTAAGTTTAGCCATTAACTCTGGGGCCCGCCCCCCGGGCGCAAGGGGTCAAGAATATATATATAGCACCAGTCAAAGGTTTGGACACACCTACTCATTTAAGAGGTTTTCTTTATGTTTTACTATTTTCTACATTGTAGAATAATAGTGAATACATCAAAACTATGAAATAACACATATGGAATCGTAGTAACCAAAAAAGTGTTAAACAAATCAAAATATATTTTATATTTGAGATTCTTCAAAGTAGCCACACTTTGCCTTGATGACAGCATTGCACACTCTTGGCATTCTCTTAACCAGCTTCACCTGGAATGCTTTTCCCATCAGTCTGTGGTCCAGCTCATCCCAAACCATTTCAATTGGGTTGAGGTCAGGTGATTGTGGAGTTCAGGTCATCTGATGCAGCACTCCATCACTCTCCTTCTTGGTCAAATAGCCCGTACACAGTCTGGAGGTGTGTTGGGTCATTGTCATGTTGAAAAACAAATTATACTTCCACTAAGTGCAAACCAGATGGGATGGCATATCGCTGCAGAATGCTGTGGTAGCCATGCTGGTTAAATGTGCCTTGAATTCTAAATAAATCACTGACAGTGTCACCAGCAAAGCACCCCCACACTATCACACCTCCTCCTCCATGCTTCATGGTGGGAACCACACATGCGGAGATCATCCGTTCACCTACTCTGTCCACAATGCCCTAGCAAAACCGAAACCTTCTTGAAGGTAACAGAACTCACAGTTGCCCCTAGTTTAATCCTGACTTGTATACGGGTGACCAGGCTGGGAAAATCGTATAGAAAAACTGAAATGTAACACCTTATCAACTACAGCTCCTGTTTACGAACTTAGAAGTTTTTATGAAATTACTTCCATCTTCAATAATCAGATATAATGTTTTATTGGCATCAGCATTTTTCTCAAGGCTCTTTCATTATCCGGATTTGCTGACAAGACCATATTGCAGGCACAAACTAAACACAGATACGTTCAGGTGTCTTAAAAGGTTTTCCTTTTCATTCTAGTAAGGAATAGAGTGGATTTTTGGAAAGGACTTGAAAGGAAAGACAAATACATCGAAGTGCACTTTTCCAAACAAGTTTAAACCTACACTTAAACATTGGGCTCAGTTACATGGAAGGCCAGTATTTTAGACATACTGCATGTATAACCCTGTGCTACATACAGTACATTGTCTGGAAGGTTTGTTTACCCTAGAAAACCATCCTAAATGACACCTAAAATGGAACAGTTTGGAGATGATGAATGTTTGTGATGAATGGGTGAGATACTGTTCTGTATGGGCTTTAGTCTGTATATTGTATGCACTCTCTAAAAGACAAGTAACTTAAACAACCTCAGCCATTGATTGACCAGGTCACCAGTAGCACTCACTAAGGTTGACACAAACACATACGTGTTTGTTGGCGCTTCTCTTTATAGAGTGTTGTTGCGTGCAGTGGAGCTCCTCAGTGTGTGAGGAAAATCAAACACACGCAAGCTGTCAGCTGTCAGCATGGCTGGGGTGGAGCTGAGCTGTAGAGGTGAAGCCCAGGACACACAGGAGAGAGACGGACACCAGGTTCAGACACAACTCCTAGTCTCTGGGGCCCTGCTGTTAGAAGATGAGACAGACAGTTGGCTTTTGTCATGCACCACATCATCCCAGTGACATCATTCTGTCTGAGACTGTGGCTAAATTTAGACTCAGCCACGGGGTCGGAGCTGGAAGTGCTGTTGCACTGACGGAGAAGCAGAGGTGAATATTCAGTCTGGGAAGCAGGTCTATGTGTGGTAGGCTATGTGGTCGTACTATGGTATGAATTGCATTTTCACCATGTAGAAATGGATGTTATAAGGATTCATTGCAGCGTTCTCCAATCAGACATAGCCATAGTCCGAATTATGGCAACAGCACCCCTGCAGAGGCAATTTCCCTGTAATACTGTTAGTGTTAGAAACAGCACATTAAAAGTGCTGTGTATTGGTGCCTGAATGGCATGACGTGAATACCCTCCTCGCCACCTTAGTTGTTTATAATAGTTTTAGAGCAGCCCACCATTAAAGTCCCCATAACTGTCACTGATTGGTGCGATGGGTTGACCTTACTGTATGCGTACAGTAGCCTTATTTTGTTTATGCCTAAAGTAGGCTATGGCTTTATTTTGTAACCCATTGCACACTGCCACTGTCATGCACATAGCTGAGCAGGATGGTGAGCCTGGCCTTGTTTAGTTTAGTTTAGTTTTGTTTCATCCTCATTAGCTGCAGCTTTAGAAGCCTTCTCCTGCATTTGCCGGAAATCTTTTTCCAAGGGAAAATATGCATTTTGGTAATCATTTTGAGCCTTTGCGTTCAGGGGGTATGAACATAACGTAAACAAAAGGAATATGAGTATCAGACTTTTGATTGAATTATATTAATGTTTAAGTCAATCGGACCCCATGAAAGCTTTGCCCTTCATATGTGGTAGCAGAGTGGAATGAGAGTTTAAGGCATGCTGATGTCTACTTTATTATTGTGACTTTGATGTTTTCTTGGATGTTAATGTGGTGTCTATCATGGGTTTCTAATGTACTTTACTGTCTGGGTCATATGCTTATAACATGGGCTGTTCATAGTAGTATTGATCTATGAGCATTCAGCTGCCTTAACATACTGGACAAATTATTCTATGACTAATTCAGTAATGTATATTTTATAATACTGTATATTATCCATTTTGTAATAAATCCAGATCAAGAATTCATCCCTATCTATTTTATTGGTGTGGTTAGTACTAGTTTTGTCTGTTTATTGCACCAGGCACACGTTTGAATCTAACATGCACTGTTCATGTTCTCTTTTTTCTAAGCTGTGCCCTTAGATCTGGTTCAGTGTTCTGGTTGCAGGCAGCTAGCCTGACATTTATCTGTTAGGCTACTACCAGTGATGTTTTGTTAGGGGGGTTTCAATACTGATGTCTGCTAAAAGGATAGCCCAACCCACATGTATTTATGCACTTCTGTAGATCAATTGCTCTGACCCAAATTATAAAAGATCCCACCAGGGTATGTGAAACAGTGCAAAGTACCATTGACTTAATATTGGTGTCTGATAAATCCAATATATCACATTGTAGAGTAATAGTCTATTGAATCAGGGATAATTGTATTACATTTTGCACAAGGATGTTTTTTTATAGATACAGTGGGGAGAACAAGTATTTGATACACTGCCGATTTTGCAGGTTTTCCTACTTACAAAGCATGTAGAGGTCTGTAATTTTTTTATCATAGGTACGCTTCAACTGTGAGAGACGGAATCTAAAACAAAAATCCAGAAAATCACATTGTATGATTTTTAAATAATTAATTTGCATTTTATTGCATGACATAAGTATTTGATCACCTACCAACCAGTAAGAATTCCGGTTCTCGCCGTGTTTGGAGGAAGAAGAAGGATGAGTACAACCCCAAGAACACCATCCCAACCGTGAAGCATGGAGGTGGAAACATCATTCTTTGGGGATGCTTTTCTGCAAAGGGGACAGGACGACTGCACCGTATTGAGGGGAGGATGGATGGGGCCATGTATCGCGAGATCTTGGCCAACAACCTCCTTCCCTCAGTAAGAGCATTGAAGATGGGTCGTGGCTGGGTCTTCCAGCATGACAACGACCCGAAACACACAGCCAGGGCAACTAAGGAGTGGCTCCGTAAGAAGCATCTCAAGGTCCTGGAGTGGCCTAGCCAGTCTCCAGACCTGAACCCAATAGAAACTCTTTGGAGGGAGCTGAAAGTCCGTATTGCCCAGCGACAGCCCCGAAACCTGAAGGATCTGGAGAAGTTCTGTAGGGAGGAGTGGGCCAAAATCCCTGCTGCAGTGTGTGCAAACCTGGTCAAGAACTACAGGAAACGTATGATCTCTGTAATTGCAAACAAAGGTTTCTGTACCAAATATTAAGTTCTGCTTTTCTGATGTATCAAATACTTATGTCATGCAATAAAATGCAAATTAATTATTTAAAAATCATACAATGTGATTTTCTGGATTTTTGTTTTAGATTCCGTCACTCACAGTTGAAGAGTACCTATGATACAAATTACAGACTTCTACATGCTTTGTAAGTGGGAAAACCTGCAAAATTGGCAGTGTATCAAATACTTGTTCTCCCCACTGTATGTCATGCAATAAAATGCAAATTAATTACTTAAAAATCATACAATGTGATTTTCTGGATTTTGTTTTAGATTCCGTCACTCACAGTTGAAGAGTACCTATGATAAAAATTACAGACTTCTACATGCTTTGTAAGTGGGAAAACCTGCAAAATCTGCAGTGTATCAAATACCTGTTCTCCCCACTGTATATTTAAGTGTCACAAAACTTTTAGAATCAGAGGACTCAAAAACTACTGTGTTGAAATGTTTAGGGAGCAAGTGGGTAAAAATTGACTGGTCACCTGTGCTGGATAGCCTGGGGCGGCAGGTAGCCTAGTGGTTAGAGTGTTGGGCCAGTAACTGAAAGGTTGTAGGATCGAATCCCCGAGCTGACAAGGTAAAAATCTGTCGTTCTGCCCCTGAACAAGGCAGTTAACCCACTGTTCCTAGGCCGTCATTGTAAATAAGAATTTGTTCTTAACTGACTTGCCTAGTAAAATAAAGGTTAAATAAAAAATAATAATAATGTAGATTCCTTGATGTGGTGAATGTGATGGATCCCATTAGACAGGTTAGAGTAAAGCAGAGATTCTATCATCTATCCAAGCAAAGAACAAGGCCTTTAAGAAATTTAAGAACTCTCAAGAGCAGCCTGATTTTGTCCTATATAAACGTCCCAGAAATGAAGCACAGAGTTGGATGGATGAAGCTAAGACAGGTTCCTGCAAGGTTTCTTAAAGATTCTGCTGAGCAAATTGCCCCTTGTATTACACATATCGTTAATCTCTGTCTTGAACAAGGCATCTTTCCCAGGGACATGAAACAAGCTTAAGTTATACTTTACTTGACTGACTTCATCAAGAAAGAGATTGATGAGGTAAATCTCTGTGGAATGGTACTGTTTGACCTACAGAAGGCCTTTGAAAGAGTTAACCCCTGTCTCCTAACCTCCAAACTAGAGGCGCTGGGGTTAAGCAGTATCCCTCTAGGCTGGGTAAAGTCCTATTTGTCAGGTATGGAGCAAGTAGTAGAGGTTAATGGTTCACTGTCTCAGGCAAAACCAATGAGTTGTGGCGTTCCGCAGGGGAGCATGCTTGGGCCTCTACTCTACAGTTTATAAACGATATGAAAGTGGCTTGTTCTTGCCGTCCTTTCCTTTTTGTGGACACTTCTGGTGCCCCACAAAATAAGAAAAAAATGTTGGAGAGCATACTTAGCACAGAGTTTAATAACATTAGCAAATGGCTTAGAAATAATAAGCTATCTTTGTACTTAGGTAAAACTGAGGCAATTATTTTTGGGTCCAGACCTAAATTGTGTAGGTCCTCTGAAATCAGAGTGGAGTTAGGGGGTGAGGTGCTGACTACTAAAACCTCTGTTAGCTACCTGAGATGCATCCTTGATGGAAGCTTGGAAGGTGTGAGCATGGCCACTAAAGTGCTAGGGAAGGTTAATGCCAGGACTAAGTTTTTGTCTAGAAAGTCCAAGCTGCTTGATAAACTCCATGAGAGTGCTAGCCACTGCCCTCATTCAATGCCATTTTGACTACGCTAGCACTTCCAAGTTTGGGGGCTTATCTAAGCTTATGAAGGGAAGCGCCAGATAGCCCAGAATAAGGGTAGTATTGAAGGTGAGTCCACATATTCACATAGGCAGGAGCTGCTTTCAGGAACTCAACTGGCTGCCTGTTGAGGCTAGGGTGTCCCAGATTTAGACTGGGTTTGGTTTACAGGAGTATTTCTGGTTCTGCGCCCAGATATCTAACTGATTACTTTCCCCATGTTAGGGATACAAACAATCTAATACTACCAGGCGTAGTAGACTAATCAGGACATCACATCTTTAACCCACACCGATGAAAAGATTGCCTTCATTAGGATCATGTGGCAGATGGGTGTTTGGCTTGTTAGAATGGGGGGATGGGTATTGTGGGAGTTTATGTGGATGAGTATTGTGGTAGTGTAGAGGGAGTTCATATGGATGAGTATTGTGGTAGTGTAGAGGGAGTTTATGTGGATGAGTATTGTGGTAGTGTAGAGGGAGTTCATGTGGATGAGTATTGTGGTAGTGTAGAGGGAGTTCATGTGGATGAGTATTGTGGTAGTGTAGAGGGAGTTCATGTGGATGAGTATTGTGGTAGTGTAGAGGGAGTTTATGTGGATGAGTATTGTGGTAGTGTAGAGGGAGTTCATGTGGATGAGTATTGTGGTAGTGTAGAGGGAGTTCATGTGGATGAGTATTGTGGTAGTGTAGATGGAGTTCATGTGGATGGCTGCTAGGTTAAGAGACACAGGCAGTGCTGGTGGAGGCTGTACAGTAGCTGTGTGAGGTAGTGTGTGTCTGCGGTATGGGCTGACACAGCGCTTTAAGTCCCTCCTGGCAGTGTCCACACACACACACACACACACACACACACACACACACACACACACACACACACACACACACACACACACACACACACACACACACACACACACACACACACACACACACATCCTCATAGACACACTACAGCAGCAGTTGCCCTGCCCTACTGAAAGGCTGAACACGTCATCCCCACTCCTGTAGCTGGCTGTGACATTGCCTGTGTCTCTGTATCTTCATCAGCCAGCCAGCCTGCTGGTCCTACTCTCCTCCCCCAGACTCCCTCCTCCATTGATCCTGAATCAGCCTGATGATGAAACAGATTCCACGACAACGGCACCACAAGAGACTTTAATCTATTCCTCTTGAATTCATAATTTGCCCGTAACACTGCCGCCTTCCCTTTGATCTTCCACTGCTGCTGTGCTGTGTGTCTCTGTGTGTGTGTGTGTCTGTGTGTGTCTCTGTGTGCCAGTAACTCACCCCCCCCCCCCCCCTCTCTCTTCTAAATGCAGAGTGAGTGAGTGAGCTCTGCATTAGCGCACACTCCTCTCCCCCCCCCCCCCCCCACACTGCAGCCGTGGCAGTGTGCCTGCGCGCGCAGGGCGGATGGGGCTGTATGCCGGAGCTGGGAGCTGCAAGGTGACTGAGGGAATGGAGAGGGATGGGAAGGTCTGAGCTGCGCTGTGACTGTGCAGTGCCCCACGCTACCACCACGCAAGCCCCTCTAGAGCAACCTCTCCTCTCTTCATCCCCCTCTTTCTCTCCCTCTTTTTGTCTAGACAGAGGTGGACCAGCTGCCCTGCCTCCAGCACCTCTTTCTCAGCTGCAACAGCATCACCAGGTAAGATCTGCTGCTACTGCTGCTAAGGCTTAACCCCTTCCACTCCACAGAGCTCAGTGCTGGCAGGCTCCCCTCCCAGGCAGCTCCCAGTAGCTCAGGGCTGGGCCTGGCCTTTGCTGCAGAGGAGGACCCATAATGCCTGCTCTCTCTCTCTCTGAGCATACACAGAATGTCTGCTGAGGTGGGCAGTCTCTCCCTACCCCAGTGACTAACAACCTACTTTACTGTTGGGTTGCTAAGACAAGGTGTGTCGGCGTGTCGTATGAATGGAAAGTCTGTTTTGTTGCTGTGGAGAAAGTGTTTTCAAACCCATGTTATTTTGTCATTGTGTGATTTGTGGTATTGCCTTTTGCCTCCCTTAGCCTTATATAAACAGTGGAGTTGTCATTGAGTTCAGTCAGGAGGACACAGAGGCTGAATGCACTGTCTCTGCCTGTGAAAACAGTCCTTTGAAATCCTGATTAATAAGACAGTGTTGCCAGTCCAGAGGGCCACAGTTGACTCCTGCTGTGAATAATTTCTCATGGCAGCTCTTGCTAGCCCACTCTGTTTTAGGCAGTAAATAAATAATTTAAAGCCTGCCTTGCCCAAACAAAAAGTTTATATCAATCTATAATGATGGCAAAATACAACATCTACAGTAGCCTAATCTGGCTTGCATTTGATCCTCTGTCAGAACATTTTGAGTTAAATCGTCAGAGAAATGTAGGCTACTAATATCATTGCACAGTGAAGTCCTGATGGGATAACAAGTGCCTTTATTTGACATCTGCATTGCTGTAGCGGAGAGAGAAGCCATCCCAGGCTCAGCAAAGCCTTTGGTTGAAGCGATCATTATCACAAAACATCTCTGCACACAGGGCCCAGCACACAATTTATATTCACATTTGTAGTGAATCGGACTGTTTACTTTACATTTACATTTTAGCAGACACTCTTATTCAGAGTGACTTACAGGAGCAATTAGGATGAAGTGCCTTGCTCAAAGGCACATAGACCAAATATTTTCACCCAGTCAGCAACCATTCGTTCACAGGCCCAATGCTCCTAACCGCTAAGTCACCTGCCACCCTAGTTAGCTTGGCTAGCTTCCAGCCTGTTTAGCCTAGTTATTTTCTTCCTATCTCAAACTCAATTAGCACGATTCATAAAGGGTCTCAGGGTATGAGAGCTAATAATGGATACATTTTGCCTTAATAAGATTAAATAGACTAGAGCAGGGCTGTCCAACCCTGTTCCTGGAGAGCTACCCTCCTGTAGGTTTTCACTCCAACCCCAGTTGTAACCAACCAGATTAAGCTTTTCAAGCAGATAATTATTAGAATCAGGTGTGCTAGATGAGGTTAATTCAGGTTAATTCAACAGAAATGGAGGTTGGGGGAGCTTTTCTAAGTGAAATACTCATTATATTAACAGTATTTACCCCATTGATAGTTGTTAATGAGTGGTGTGTGTTTTCTCTCTGTGTGTGTAGTTTTGATGAGCTAGCCTGCCTGGGAGAGTCGTGCTCCCTTTCTGAGCTCACCCTGGATGGGAACCCAGTAGCCCTGGAGACATGGTACAAGCAGGCCGCCATGCGCTGTGTGCTTCAACTCAGACAGCTGGACATGAAACGTGTTACGGTAAGATATACGCTCGGTGTGTGTGCTCATGTGTGTCTGTCTATTCTTGTATGTGGTTGAGTTTGCGTGGCTGTGATTGTGTTTTTGTGGGTATTTTCATTAGTTATGCAAGGCATAACAACAGCTTGGCTTGTAAATACTTCAAGGATTCTGTAAAGCTTGATATCCACAGGCATAAAAGCGGAATTGCCCGTCAAACATGATGTCATCGTATTCACACTACATACGAGACACTTCAGTTCAGAGGTTCATGCATTTGAAAGCTGTTAAGCAGGCAGAATACACCCAGGTCTGAGCTTGTAGGCTACTTGAACCCTGAGGTACCACACACACACCTTGCTTTCAGAATATGTAGCTTTCTATTTAATCTGTGTCGTGGCGCTGCTTTAGAGGAATGGCCCTGCAGCCAGTAGGATGGGCAAGTCCTCCTGAGATCAGAATCTGATTTCCCCAGATGAGCACTCGCTCTATGTGACTGGTAGTAACATAGTTTGAGATATAACATACTTGCTGTCAGTACCAGCGCAGGCAGGTATCATTTATGAATAGAACGTGAGTTAAAGCTGGCTGCAGATGTGGAGGAGCTGAACTCCTCTTGCTTTGAGGCAGAATAGAATCAATAGATGCCAGGAAACGGTTACCGTTGCTCCTCGTGGGATATCTGTGTCAACATAACAGACTGGGTTTTTTCAGAGGATTATTAACAGTGTTAATGACTAAAGATTTTCAACGTTATTTCACCTAATGTTCTAGTTTACGAATTAGTTGGAAAGGATGACAATGCATTATTGATACTATTACAAATAGCCTAGTTGTGACCGCACTTAAGGTCCTCTACTCAAATTGATTTCACATACTGATTTAACTTTTTTTTTATTACAAAGCATTTTTGATTAAAAGCCTGACTTTATAGCAAAAACATTATGCAAAGGGTATGAAAGATAGCGCTTTGATTCTGGAGCCATGACAGCATTTTGAGTGGACCATATCACGGTATCTTTTCTCAGCCGAATCGTCACTAAGTAGCCAGCGCTAAACCTCCCCTAGAGCTCAGCTGGCAGTCTCAGATTGTGTCTGCTTGTGCATTGCATGCCGGGAACTCTGCCTGGCACACCCAAACAGCTGGGCTCAGTTCAGTTGAGGCTGCAGCCAAATATCAGACAGACAGACACAGATAATCCTGTGATGCAGCAGGAGATGCTGTCTCTCCAACTGGTCCTTCCTGCAGAGTGAAAACCTGCAACCGACATAACAGACATTATTTTGACTGTGCCTCTGTATCATGTTGAATAATTCAGACTCGTCCATGAATGGAGCAACACCCTGATTGTGTTATTGATCATCTGTTCTGCAGGAGGAGGAGAGACGTATGGCCTGCGTTATGGCCCGAAAGGAGGATGAGAAGAAGAGGGAGAGTCACAAGCAGGCCATGCACAAGGTACCTGACTTTCCATTTGTTGACTCTCTGTCCATATTTGTGTTTAACATACTGTACTATATTGTTACTATCGCAGCTATCTCACCATGTTGACCAATATATTATTCTGTTCTGACATTTATCAAACTGATGTTAGCTTGTATATTGTCAATAAAAAAAAATCCACAATGATAACATAGAAGCCAAATAATGTCACATGTCTGTGATACGGATTGAGCAGACTAGCTGGTGAGAGTTTCAGTCATTAACCAAATATTTCAAATATACATTTATAATATGTTATATAAGCTTTTCTGCCGGACGAATGTCAACAACATAATTAAGCCATACAGATTTAATTTGTTGAAAGTGCTTATTTGGACAATAACCAAACTCCTTGGCCCTCAATGCTGTTTGTTAAAATGTTTTTACCTCCAGAACATTTCCTGTTTATTCATATGAAGAGCCAAAACAAGGCTTATTGTCTGCAAGCCATTAGGGTTTATTATGAGTACAATAGGATGTTAGGTGTGCTTTTGTTGAAACTCATTGCACATTTAACATACACTGCATGGCCCCGTGTAGACAGTGGATAAGGATGACTAATGTGTTGTGGGAGTTAGACTATAATTGCGTTGTTTAAGGAGAGGGCAAGAGGGCAGTTTTTGATGTCAAACAATGTATCAAATCATGTACAGTATATCAACATCTATGATATGCTGTCATATGTCTGTAAGCAATTTCTGTTGATGCTGAGGTACCTGTCAGCGATTATCTCAGATGATACCTTTGAAAGCGTTGCTCCCCAATGGCCACTAATTCTTAACTACTTGAAATGCACTGTGGTGTTCAGTCGTCATGTAAAGAGGATTCATCTGCTTTGCATTAACCGCCCAACCATGAGTTGATCAATGGGGGCATTATAGTAGTGAGATGAAGAAAAGCCACAGCTACATAAAGGCTCCACCCACTATACCCCAGTAACCCTACATTTATGTGGCTTGGCTTGGTGTCTTCTGTTTAAAAAAAAGTTTCATATTTTTCGATTTTGACGCAGTTACGTTTCTGAGGGGGTTCAAATAACATTGACTCTAGCTATATTTCTCAAAGTTTTTCAATTCACTTCAATAGTAATTTCCCTTTCTCCTCAATTTTCTTTTCCCTAAGTGTTCCTCACAATAACTGTTCTAACTACAGGGTTTCTAAGTGCTCAGTTCTTCTTGTAGAAGATCAGGTGCCACCAACCTTTGTTTGAGACTGGTTATGATTTCAATTCAAATCACCAAAACATGCTTGTTCAATCATTGTGTATCTGTACTGTGCTGGATGTGTTAGAGAATGCATACTGTACTGTCTCTATACTGAGAGTACAAAAAATTAGGAACATCTGCTCTTTCCATGACATAGACTGACCAGGTGAAAGCTGTGATCCCTTATTGATGTCACTTGTTAAATCCACTTCAAACACTGTAGATGAAGGGGAGGACACAGGTTAAAGAAAGATTTGTATGGCCTCCCGGGTGGCTCAGCAGTCTAAGGCACTGCATCACTGTGCTAGCTTTGTTACTACAGATCCTGGTTTGATCCCAGGCTGTGTCGTAGCCGGACGCGATCGGGAGACCCGAGGCAGGCACAATTGGCCCAGCATCGTCCGGGTTAGGGGAGGGTTTGGCCGGAATGTCCTTGTCCCATCGCGTTCTAGCGACTCCTGTGGCGGGTCGGGCGCATGCACGCTGACACGGTTGTTTCCTCCGACACATTAGTGCGACTGGCTTCGGGGTTAAGCGAACATTGTGTCAAGAAGCAGTGCGGCTTGGCGGGGTCGTGTTTTGGAGGACGCACGGCTCTCGACCTTCGCCTCTCCTGAGTCCATACGGGAGTTGCAGCGATGGGACAAGACTGTAACTACCAAATGTATATCACGAAATTGGGGAGAAAAATAATAATTATTATTTTTAAGACTTGAGACATGGATTGTGTATGTGTGCCATTCAAGGGTTGAATGGGCAACACAAAATAACGGGGTATGGCAGTTTCGCTTTCGACACCTTGTAGAGTACATGCTCCGGCGAATTGAGGCTGTTCTGAGGGCAAAAGGAGGTGCAACTCAATATTAGGAAGGTGTTCTAATATTGCCTTCCTGCTGCAGTGACTGATCAATGTTGAGAGATCGGCTGGGGGTCTTGAGGGAGTTTAATTGTCTGTTGTGTAATCCAAGCCAGCTAATTGCGGTAGTTGAGGAAATAATGATAAATGGAATGCTCCGTGAGGGTTCATGTTGTCTCAGAATTATCCACTATCAATCCTGTTTGCCAGCCGTCCCCTGTGTGGGAGTGGAGCGTTCCATTCCATACCTGCGCATATCGAAGCTGAACTGAATAAAGGCAAAAAAAGAATGCATTCTTCCTTGCTGCAGGGTGGGGATGGCACAGAAGTACTTCTGCTGCGTCTGCTACAGTCAACACAGATTCAGCTACCGCAATAATACTGAGACAGGTTATTGAGAGATATGGGGCATATACAGTACAGCACACACTAATTGTACCTTGTTATTACAGACAGAGCCTTTGTAAATGTGGGAGACTAGGTATTGGCAAGATAAGCATGTTTGTAAGTAATGTAAGGTATGTGACAGTCTATCGTTTAGAATAACATTTGAAGTGTTAACATTTTGAAGTGTTTAACAGTATGTGTATTTGTGTTCATAGAGTCCTGCTCATGTTGTGCCCCAGCAGTTCTACACTCAACTTGGACTCAAGTCTCAGGACTCTTCAGTGACAAGCAAGGCAGGTGGCATATCTTTGTCTGTAGGAGGAGAGAGATAGTCAGTTTAATAAACTCATCCTGTCCTCTGTGTGCCCTGCTGAGGACCAAAGCCAAATGAACCCTGCTCTGTTCCCTGTGTGTGCTCGTGTGTCTGCCTGTCTGCGTGCGTTTATGTGTGTGTGTGTGTGCAGGAGAAGCGGCGTTTGGCCATCCGTAATGCAGCACTGCAGTGGGAGGTGGTCAGGGCCTGCCTGGAGCTCCCGGCTCAGAACGGAGCCAAGGAAGAAGTCAGCCCAGAGGCCAGCCCCGCCCACAGCCCCGCCCAGACCAATGGCCTTGCACAGGAGCCTTCTCCAGATGAGCAGCTCAGGTAACAATAGGGGGTGGGGCCATGCATAGGGGTGGCACTTTGGGCTCTGGACAGTAGTTATAGTTGCAGGACTGTTTTAGAGGTATACATAATATGTTTTCTGTTCTGGCAGACGGGTGAGTCCAGTGTCGGCTCCGGACAGGCCAACAGGGTGCAGTGAGAACCGGTTACGCTCCAACAGTCGCCCCAACAGTCCTCGAGACCCCAAGTTGGTACAACACCACACCCAGGAACACATGCACATCACAGGAGGTTGGTGGCATCTTAATTGGGAAGGATGGGCTTGTGGTAATGGCTGGAGCAGAATAGCAGAATAGGGTGGAATGGTATCAATCACATGGTTACCATGTGTTTGAGGCCCTTCCATTTGCGCCGTTCCAGCCATTGTTATGAGGCATCCTCCCCTCAGCAGCCTCCACTGATACACATACTCACAGGGGATAGGATATTGCAATGTAAACATTATTCCAATGCAATAAAACATGGTCCCATTATAATTGTTCACACATTGTAGTTGTTTCAAGTTTAGACAATAAAACTATGGTTGGAGCACATTGAGGATTTTGTTTCATTCTCCCAGGCTCCATATGTGTCAGATGACGGGTGTCTACCACAGGGGGCTGGGGGCACCTTAATTGGGGAGGACGGGCTCATTGTAATGACTGGAACGTAATTAATGCAATGATATCAAACACATGGTTTAATTATGTTTTAATACCATTCACCAGCCTCCTGTGGACTGTCTACACCAGGGCTATCCAACCCTGTTCCTGGAGAGCTGCCCTCCTTTAGGTTTTCACTCCAACCCCAGTTGTAACCAACCTGATTCAGCTTTTCAAGCAGCTGATTATTAGAATCAGGTGCACTAGATGAGGGTTGGAGTGAACCTACAGGATGGTAGCTCTCCAGGAACATGGTTGGACAGCCCTGGTCTACACTATACACTAGCATACAAAAGGACATCTATCTTCAATAACTGTTCCCTCCATAGAGACATGGTTCCCTCTGCTTTACACATTCAACATTTCACCCTCAACAGTTCACCCTCTAACACTCGTTAGTCATTACACTGTTGATTTTCACAAGCCCCATTACTTAGCTAGCTAACTTTGTTGTGAGGCTCTCATGGACTGTGTCTGTACAGTATATGAGAGAACGGAAGCAGACCTTCACTCTGTGTCATTATCTTGTTCTCCATATGGCCATTCCCCCCAGCCTGGCCTGACCAGGCTTAGCCCCCGTGCAGCAGGCTCTAATGTGAGTGTGGAGCTATGTTGAAAGTTCTCCTGGAGGTACTCAATACCAGGCCTGTGAGTTATAAGGGGTCAGGGTGAGATGGACGTTGTGGCTGTGTCAGCCACTATTATTACATGTTGCTTTCTTGCTCCGGGATAAGAGAATGTCCCAAAAGTGCAATCCTTCATGGCCCTAGTTCCCTTTAGGTTCACTTATAGCAGTTTGCGTCACAAAAGGGGCCAAGGCTAGGGCTCAAGTGATTCACCATACTGTGTGATGTGGTCTACTTATATATAACCTTAACCGGTTTTTATTGTTGTGCACAAATGTCTTATAAGATCAAAGAGAATATCAATTTGATGGTGTTTTACATCTATAACCTCTGTAAAAACCTTACTGTCCTTCGTCTAAGTGCAGTTTGTCTCCTCTCTATCTGTTGATGTATGTCTGTAGTGCCCATGGGAATATTCCTATTCCTGAAAGTATAAAAGAGGAGATGATAGATGGACTGAGCAGTGATTTATAGATGTGATGTTCTAAAGTTATGACCCTCTATCATCCCATGGTAAGGGATTACCAGCCTCTGTGGAGGTGTTAATTTGTGAAAGCTCCATGAAGTTAACAATCAAAGCATGATTGATTTCTGGATGGATAGTCTGCCCTGGTCTGGTATATTCCTCCTTAATCCTCAAAGACAGACAGGGTACTTTATTCCCACATGCTGGGTAGAGCTGCAGAGCTGGGCCTGTTTCTCTCTGTCCTCCACATCTGGTTCTGCTCTGGGATCGGGGGGCATGGGGAGCAGGGGGACCCCCTGGTGTGGAGGGTTTTCACTCTGAGAGATGCAGGGCCTGGAGGCTGCCCTCTGCTCTGCTCCCCACATCGCTTACATTAACTTGGGCTTCGGTTAAAGAATTATGGCTGGTGTCCACAGGATTAGATCCATTAGCTCTGGATATGCTATTTGTTGTTCCCTGGGAGTGACCGGGAATGTTCACATTTAACAAAAAATCAGCGTGGGACAGTTCAGACATTACTGTTGCTGTTGTGTGAAGACACGTGGATACAGTAGATATTTTACAGTAAATATGCCCATGGGAATATTCCTATTCCTGAAAGTATAAAAGAGATGATAGATGGACTGAGCAGTGATTTATAGATGTGATGTTCTAAAGTTATGACCCTCTATCATCCCATGGTAAGGGATTACCAGCCTCTGTGGAGGTGTTAATTTGTGAAAGCTCCATGAAGTTAACAATCAAAGCATGATTGATTTCTGGATGGATAGTCTGCCCTGGTCTGGTATATTCCTCCTTAATCCTCAAAGACAGACAGGGTTTTTCATTCCCACATGCTGGGTAGAGCTGCTTTGTAAGAGCATGTGAGAGAGGGCCAGCTAAAGTCTATGCCGAATAATTAACAACCACATAAACATGAATAGATGCGATAGAGCAATCTGCAGGTTAGTTGAATCATTTGATTTGACTAGTGCTTGAGAAACTAGCTGAAAGGAATGCGCCCAGTGAAAGCCATGCACCTCATCACTTCAGAGCACTTGTCAGGTCAAAATGGTGATGTTTGGCACACACAGAGGCATGAACCTTTGCTAACCTTGTGCAATTATACCTAGTTGGCTAGAATTGGTGTATTTATGCTGTAAGTGTTTATCAGTATTGTCAATGGCCTTTTCAAGCTGTAGTGGTAGATATTGGTTGACTGAAATGGGCCCCTGCCCCTCTGCAGGTAATGGGAAACATATGATGTCATCTCTGTTTGGCATTAGCAGCCCGACCCGAACTGGAGAAGAATTAAGACAGTAGCAAATGTTGACAGTGCATTTAGGATGGAGGAAGGAGCGAACCCCTTAGTGTGTTATGATGAGAGATGGAATAGGAGAATGTCTTGTCTCTGTGAGTGCTTAGCGAGTTTTGTGTGTGAATGTGTGTGAGTGAGCGTGCGTGCGTGCATGCAGGAACAAGCTTGCGTGTGTGCGTCTGTGTTTGTGTCCGTCCGACTGCTGGAAAGGAGCCTCAGTTTTATATTCCTCTGTGAGCAGACTAGAGGAAGCACATCAATCTTCATGTTCTACTTATGATGAGAGAAGGAATTGTGGGAATGAGAGAGAGAATCTGATGCAACCACCTCTCAGAAACACTTCAATAAACAACAAGCCTTCATTCAATAAATGTTACATATACATCATGCCAAAGATCCACAGAAATGACCTGGTTCCAGATCTGTGTCTGCTCTAGCCAATTCATCTGACTATCGTTTTCATGCTTTATTGAAGACACTGTACAGATCTGCGACCATGCTAATAGAGAAATTGCTTGAACAATTGTGTTTTTCTTTCAGTTTAGTTTATGTTGATCGGTTATTCTCACATCATGACAAGCTAAATAACTATGTTTCTTATGTGGTGCTATCATAGCTAGACAATTGGAGACACATCTCATCTACTACATGTCAAATGGTGGGTTATAGCTGCTCAGAAATGACAGACATTTTGTTGAAGCTCCTGCTGGATTAGGTCCAGATAATTTAATTTTAGTTTCATGAGGGGATTTGGAGGCACCTGTCAGTATATCAAGAGTGATTACCAGGAACAATACATGACACAGTGCAGAGTGTGCTGATGGCATGATTCCAGACTTCCCCACAAAAGGATGCAAAGTTACCATCACTCTTCTATACTCTATCTACAAGTTACCCAGAGTCTCCTTTCTCTATCTATCTACATGTTACCCAGAGTCTCCTTTCTCTATCTATCTACATGTTACCCAGAGTCTCCTTTCTCTATCTATCTACATGTTACCCAGAGTCTCCTTTCTCTATCTATCTACATGTTACCCAGAGTCTCCTTTCTCTATCTATCTACATGTTACCCAGAGTCTCCTTTCTCTCTCTGTCTACCTGTTACCCAGAGTCTCCTTTACTCTATCTACATATTAGATAGAGTAAAGGAGACTTCCTTGAAACGTGTGGTGGGTCATCTTAGATGAATATGTAGGTAGCAACACATCCTGCTATTGTTCTCCATGATTGAGTCAGATGCTACTCTGTCTGTCACTGCTGGATTCTTGGAAGTGGCTCGTACTGAATGTTAGGATTATCCAGAGGATATGTTTATTAGCTAATGTAATTCCTGGGTTGTTTTGTTAAGGTTGGGTTTTCTCCCAGGTTATTAAAACTTTGAGGGGAAATGGAGTATTACAGCAGGCATTAATGACTGAACTCTGAGGCAGCCATGGGCAGTTCACTGGCTCTCACTCGCAAACACACACACACACAGGAGGTCCCATTGAGGCACAGTAGTCATGGTGGCCTTAACACGGCAACACTGTAGCTATGTGACCTTTAACCCTGGCTCACATTCACCTGTCTGTCTCCTATGGCTGGAGTCAACCCTAGAGCTGTAAGCCTTCAGCTTGTTAACAAACTGCTCCCTTGTGTCCCTCTGCAGCATCAGCTTTGATAGTGTTCTTTGGAATGTCCTGCCAGGGTTATTACATGATAATCACAAGTCAATCAACTTTTTAATCTATCCTCTGTTCCAATACACCTTCATTTGTACCAGAACCTTCCCTGTTCTCTTCAGTCCTTCTTTATATCAACTCTTCTTCTTGTTCTAGCTCACAGTACAAAGCCTCTCTTACAGGTTCTCAGACCACTCTCCTTGATCCCACTCTGAGAGAGAGAGAGAGAGAGAGAGAGAGAGAGAGAGAGAGAGAGAGAGAGAGAGAGAGAGAGAGAGAGAGAGAGAGAGAGAGAGAGAGAGAGAGAGAGAGAGAGAGAGAGAGAGAGAGAGAGAGAGAGAGAGAGAGAGAGAGAGAGAGAGAGAGAGAGAGAGAGAGAGAGAGAGAGAGAGAGAGAGAGAGAGAGAGAGAGAGAGAGAGAGAGAGAGAGAGAGAGAGAGAGAGAGAGAGAGAGAGAGAGAGAGAGAGAGAGAGACCCACACAAGACAGCCCCACACAAGACAGCCCCACAAGACAGCCCCACAAGACAGCCCCACAAGACAGCCCCACAAGACTTGGCCTATAGGATTACAGCTCCAATAGTCTCAATATTAGTCCTCCCTTGTGGGTGAACTCTAATAGCTAGTGGAGCCATATGCTCCTCTGGTATGCAGCAGGTCCCCTGAGTGTCAGCAGACTGGGAGGCAGGGAGAGAGGGAGGAGAGACCCAGGGCAGCTAGTGAGGCTCCAACAGGGACAGAGAGATCATGTCACCCTGATTCTCTACTCTCACGACTCCTTATCAGGGAAGGGAACTTCAACTGTTGTCACAGAGAATGGAGGGCAATTAGGCAGCATTGAAAGACAAATGTTACATTCTTCAGACACATGCAAACTAAGATACCTTTGTCTTAATGATAGTCAGAGGATCCTGAAAACTTGTGACTGTGCCAGGTGGGTGGAGAGTTGGCCAGATCGGTGTTACTCAATGTACCTGGGGAGCCACCATCATATTTCGAATTACCGGGGGGACTAGGGGGGGCTCGGCACCCTCCTTAACAAAACAGGTCCCCATCCTCACAGGTGTGTGTGCCGACTGTCTGTTTCTCTGTGTGTTCTAGGCTCCTGGAGGCAGGGGGTGCCAGTGTGCAGAGCCTCTCCCTGTCAGACAGCCACCTGGCGGAGCTAGATGGGGAAACCCTGCGCCTGTTTGGCCTCGGGGCCCTGGAGGCCCTGGAGAGAGGCTGGGGGGTCCAGACTGCAGGGGCCGTCACTGTCATAGCCTTCCGCTACATCCACTTTGATGCGATCGTGCCAACACTGCCACGCATAAGGGTCAAGTTCCCCAACCTATCTGTGAGAACACATTTACTACAGATTACATACTTGTTCAATAAAGAATATTCTTATTGGCTACTATGATAAGAGACATATTCTCACAATGGTAACACATGGTCTCTGTTGGAGTTCTAAACTGAGGGTTCTTATTGGCCAATAGGATACTGATATGGCCTCTCATTGACTGGTTTACTGACTTATTGTGGTCTACTCCATATAGCACCTGATTTTCTTGGAGACCAACATCAGCCGTCTTCCCCAGCTGGCTGCTCTAGCCCAGGTGAGACGTCTGGACCAGCTGACCGTCCATCCAGAGGGGAACCCTGTAGTCAGCCTTTCCCTATGGAGATCCTTCCTCATCTACCGTCTGCACCACTTCAACCTGCACAAGATCAATGCCTTGGAGGTAAAATCTACTAACATGTTTTGTCTTTCAGCCTCTTTGTGCTGAAATGTTCTGAACAAGGTGTTAGTTTATGCTCTTTTTCTTTTCCTGTGTGTGTGCATTTATATTGTGTGTGTGTGTGTTTGAATCAGGTGACCATGAATGACGTGATCTATGCAGAGCGTCTGTTTGGGACTCTGGGTCATATTGCTGCCACCGAGACGCCGCGCTGCCGCCTGCTAGTGCTGCTGGAGGAGTCCAGGTGAGCTCCCTACCCACAGCACCTTGTACCTGGCACTGACTGACACAGCAACTGGTACCTGGCACTGACTGACACACACCTGGTATATCAAGCCTTAGCATCATTCTGATCTCGTTCCCAATGATCACTGCTTTAGTCTATTTTGTTGCTGTCCAGTGGTTCTGAATTTGCGATGCATACATAGTATGCAGTTTAAGTATGTAGTACGTTAGTATGTGTATTCGGCCACGCCACAGTCTGACTAACACACTCATGGTACCTGGAACGGCCTAACACACAGCACTCACTCAGGTTACCAAACAAAAATATTAGCTACACTTTAATTACAGTCGTTCACTGTACCATAGAGAACCTGTCTGAGTGTGTTTATGAGTGTGTGTACTGTGTGTGCATATGTTAATGAGTCTGTGTGTGAAGGATAGACAAAGCCTGGCATCGAGGAGCCATAGGGAGTTGGTTGGAAGTGGCGTCCAAGGGGTAGGGTGGGAACCTGGCACCTTCCTCACGTTTACATTCCTCTCCCCAGGAAACAGCTCTTCAACTATATAACTCCTGGTCACTGAAACACAGCCATGCAAAACATAATATTAAACTGCCTCCTCAGCCCTGCTGTAGTGGCATCTCTCTCAGTGCCCCGAGCAGAGCCCTGTCTGTCAGGAGAATACTGTTAAAAGTTCATTGGCAAACAAAAGGCCAACTGCCGTTCTGCTTCCAGTTTCTCTTTAATAACTCATACTCCCTGACGCCCGATATAGAAAACACAATAATATATGCCATTTAGCCAACGCTTTTATCCAAAGCGACTTAGTCATGCATGCATACATTTTTATGTTTGGGTGGTCCTGGGAATCAAACCCACTACCCTGGCTTTACAAGCACCATGCTCTACCAACTGAGCTACAAAGGACCACTCTCTACCAATAGCCTGAAGCTGATCATTCTTTTCAGATCAACAGTGACATGGTATTCGCTGTGACCTGCTGACATTGCGTGATAATTAATAGTTTTGTCAAATAAATATTTTATATGTTTAGTATGGTTGATAACATTAACTTTTACCTCTTCAGAAATACTAGTTGAACATTAACTTGATCTTATAAAGACTGGTACAGTCTTTTTATAGACTGGTACAGGGCAGATGAAAAAGCTATTGATGTGATGGCCACTCCATGTAGATCAAACATGTAGCCTACGGTTATTCATATCATAAATCTCCCTACTACTATGTTGGCTTGAATTAATTCCTCTTTATGAATCACAATACACTTTTGTTGGTACACTGCAAAATATGTTCTGAAAAGTTGAGTGAGTGCCAGAGCGTTTTGTGTGTAATGTGTATCTGACTAATACTGTATATTGTTTTACAAGGGCTGTGGCTTTGGAAAGTCTTTGAATGTGTATTTATGTATGCATGTGTGTGCCGCAGGTATGTGTAATGTACTGTATATCTCTCTGTGTGAGGCCTTGAGATGACAGGCCAGTGCTTGTCTGTCCCTAGCAGCTGCCGTTTGCATCGTTCCCTGTGAGAAATGGACGAGCATGGCAGTTAGTTCAGTTCCCTAATCTGTCCCTTCAGGTTCACTCTATACGATTACCCACAACACCCCTTGGCCTTTTGGAGCAGAGCATGGAAGAAATGTAAAGTATTGTATCAAACAATACTTTCTCCTTGAGCTGCCTTATGGTATTCATCCTGTTTTCAGTAATGTGTGTGTATTTGATTAAGGTTTAACCTTCCATATAAACAATGTATAAACTTTCCCCCCTCAGCCTCTGCACAGTGCACAGTGCTCTCACACTACTCCCTGTAGTTTGGTCCTTCCAGGAAAACTCTCCTCAGAGATGGCGAGTGTAGTCCTGTAATAATTAGAATGGGAGTGCACTACAGTCATCAGTGAATGGATGCAGATCCAGTACAGACATGTATAACCCTGAGCTATGCATTATACAGTCATATTTAGGTTTGGACACATATGGTCATGGGTAGGGAAGATATTGCTGTGAAGTTAGCCAGAGCAAAGGCTATTTTGCTTTTGGTGTATTGCGGTTGAGGACCAAGTCATAATCAAAAGTCCTAGAACATGGGAGAAGGCCAAAAAGATAGGGATTTATTGGGGGGGACAGCTTGTCCTGTTGTGTGAACCATCAGGCGATACTTTTGATATTCATATCTGTGATACAATACTAGTGACTGGAGGACAGAAAAGAGTCATGAACCCAATGTAGGAGTGGTTCATCCTCCTTCTAAATTGATTAGGTTGATAGTGTGGGCTGTTATACTGCGGTGTTTGCTTTCAACCTTCACTTACCTGTACCATATCATTGTACAGTAGAGTACATGCTCAGCTATGGTGAATGGGGGCTGTTTGATAGATACACACCACTCAGTTGATCCTGTGCCCACCTACACATACAGTGTTCAGGCTCTCTGTCTCCCACACACACTTATCCCAGTAGGTATTTTAGCCTGCAGCTTCCACCTCAACGACTATTCCAGAGTTCTGGCACCAGCGTTTAGAACATGTTGGTGCAGTGCTGAATTTCATGAGATTAATAATGATAGACAGGGACGATTGATGTAGCTAACATCCTTTATTAATGTTCTCATCCTGGTTACATCTGTACCAATCCTGCTGCTGAAAACCCTACAACTGACAAAGAACTGATTTTAAAAAGCTGTAGAAATTAACTACATTTATGTAGAAGTACTTTATCATTCCCAATTCACTGTTCGTAAAGTAATTGTTTGGCTTGGCTTCCATGGAATTCATGCTGGAGTCTTGACAGATGTGTTAATTAAGAACAGTATCTTGCAGGATTCAATAGTTGGAATTGTAAGAGTTGTTGCCCTGTCTTTTTCTCTGTGATGTCATTCTAATAGAATCCAGAAAGTACAAAACACTATCCTTAAACATTTACAGCAAAAGGGGAAAAGTTATCGGTAAAAACACAAAACATCCACATCAAATTGAAGATTTTTCTTGATGGAAAACAACCACTTTTTGTACAGTATTAATTTACCATCCTTACAAACAACTTAATGTAACTTAACATAGGCTGGTCATCTACTGTAGGTTTGTACCTGTACCTTTCCATCACCATCAATAAAAAGAATGCACAATACAGTAATTGAGTACATTGAGACATCAAGTGGTTTGTGATGATGTGGCTCAGTTGGTATAGCATGGCCTTGCAATGCTAGGGTTGTGGGTTTGATTCCCTTCCTCCTCTCTCTCGCTCTCTAGGAAGCGTCAGCTGCAGTTTCTGTTGGAGGGGCGTGGGCGGCGTGCAGGCTTGAGCCCAGAGGAGCTGCGTGACAACGGCAAGCTGCTGGGAGAGGGCCTGAGCAGAGCCCTGTTCAACTACCCCAGTAGAGACTGCTGCAGTGTGGAAGCAGAGAGCCCCGAGGTCAGCACTGTCAGACTATCACTCTGTAGCCTGGTCCCAGTGGTGATGTCTGCAGTAGCAGAGTAGGAGCAGCCAGTCTTATCGTCCCAGATCTCTTCTAGCACAAAGAGATCTGGGACCAGGATACACTGGCTGCTCTCACTCTGCTACTGCAGACATCACCACTACCTGTCACAGTATACCTGATGCTTCATACTGTAGCTTTATTGAGGGCATGTTATATACATTTACAGCAGTGATCCTACATCCTGCTCCTGGAGCAGTGAAACACCTGATTTAGCCAATAAAAGTATTGAAGACAGTGGCTCTCCAAGAGTAGGATTGAGGATCACTGATTTACGGTGTGGCATGATTATCATCCAATAGGATGATCAATGGAGACTTCCTCTACCCATTGTCCAAGCTAACCGTCCTCTGTTCCATGGATCTCCTCAGGAGGGTGCTATGGAGTCGTCATCGGAACGCGGAGCCATGATGGAGCAGTACATACAGGATCAGGTCCAGAGGGCATCTGACACCAACCTGAAGGGGGAGTCCCTCCACAAGCTGTGGCCCTCCATGTTCATGGAGATGGTGAGAGACTGTGTGCTGGAGATGAGGGACCGACCGGCCTTCCGTCAGTCCTGCCTCAAAAGGCTCTCCACACAGGGAAAATGAGAGGGTGAGGGGTAGAGACCAGTACAGCATACTGGACACAGGTACAGCATACTGGGCACATACTGGAAACAGGTACAGCATACTGGACACATACTGGAAACAGGTACAGCATACTGGAAACAGGTACAGCATACTGGACCACTTCTTCCACTACAGCATATTGGACACCCCATCTCTCTGTCTCACCCCGTTAACCCGTCTTCATCATCACATGGTGTCAGCCAGTCAAGTCTTTTGAGAAGTTTTGAGTTAGATTTTTTTCTTAACAGGAAAAACGTATTCTGATCGAAGATGGATGTGGATTGTTTTTTTTTAAAGGTGTCTTTGGGTTGGTTCTCACCAGCCGGGGCTCATAAGCTTGAATGCACATTTTCATGGAAAAAACAATATTGATGTTTGTTCTGTAGTGTGTTCTTCCCATTCAACTTGATTCCAGGATACACAGAGCTATAGAGCTATGTACTTGAGAAAGTAATTGTGAGCGTGCATTGTCATCCCTAAGGAGGAACACTCTTTGCACTTTAAAGCCTTCATAAAGACCCTGTTCATGATCTCCAGCTGAAGATTACAATGAGTGTCTCTCATTGAGGCTAGAATGATTGTGTCATAATAACCCCATCCTTTTCTTGATGTCACTCTCTGCCTGGCGTGAGGGTACAAAACACAGGTTTTCTTTTAGGACCACTCATTTTCTGTATTGTACTTAATAATAAAAGATTCCCTAACACTACTTTTCCATATTTATTGCTCCTGTTTTGTCTATGTTGATCAAGAAACCACGCTGCAGGAAATGTATTCTCCATCAATCATCAAAGAGCTAATATTTTGACTGAATCCGACTCAGACAATTTTGCACATTTATCTCTTCTGACCATTAAACCCTAAGTATGTTAATACTATATTATACCACCTCTGGCTCCTCTGATCTCTGACTATTAATTGAATTGTTTTGGACAGGAGTGTCCTTTTGAAGAACGGCACTAAATCCAACCACCTCCTAATACATTAGACTGAGCCGTGTGCTTATGCTGTACCACAGCATCTCAGTGTCCCTCCCTGTGCATACTCTAACCTGCACCGGGACATCCATGGTCCTGTCTCCTGTTGACTCAGAAAGGAATGTTCCAGCAGGCTTCGATAGAGCAGACCTGCACTGGTTTACTACCAGCTGTTTCTGCTCCCTTCACTCACCACAACTACTCTGTAGAGAGGCACTGACTTACTGGGCTCTCCATGAAGCCTGTGCTGTCAATGGTTTACAGTCATGGGTTTCCAAAGTCAACTGCAGACACCTGTGGCACTAAACAGGAATGGTGAAAAGGGAAACTGGAGCTCTGCCAGACTGGGAGAGTTCAGAATTGAAGTTATCTGAATGTTTTTTTGAATGGAATGTTCGTTGTGCAACTGAATAAACAGAAGCATCTCGGGTAGAGGCAACTGTGGTTCAAGTGTAATGTCCTACTGCTCTCAGACAGTGTAATGTCCTACTGCTCTCAGACAGTATAATGTCCTACTGCTCTCAGACAGTGTAATGTCCTACTGCTCTCAGACAGTGTAATGTCCTACTGCTCTCAGACAGTATAATGTCCTACTGCTCTCAGACAGTATAATGTCCTACTGCTCTCAGACAGTATAATGTCCTACTGCTCTCAGACAGTGTAGTGTTCGACTGCTCTCAGACAGTGTAGTGTTCGACTGCTCTCAGACAGTGTAGTGTTCGACTGCTCTCAGACAGTGTAATGTCCTACTGCTCTCAGACAGTATAATGTCCTACTGCTCTCAGACAGTGTAGTGTTCGACTGCTCAGACAGTGTAATATCCTACTGCTCTCAAACAGTGTAGTGTTCGACTGCTCAGACAGTGTAATGTCCTACTGCTCTCAGACAGTGTAATATCCTACTGCTCTCAGACAGTGTAGTGTTCGACTGCTCAGACAGTGTAATGTCCTACTGCTCTCAGACAGTGTAATGTCCTACTGCTCTCAGACAGTGTAGTGTTCAACTGCTCTCAGACAGTGTAATGTCCTACTGCTCTCAGACAGTGTTGTGTTTGACTGCTCTCAGACAATGTAGTGATTTGATATGCATTATGGTCAAACATTGTTCTACAAAAATAAGAACATTTCTCATACACATTTGGGGGAAAACAATGACATACGTGTAGAGTGCATCTGAATAGCTCTATTGTCAGTGCTATTATTGTATATGGATATTGAAAACCACATTTTGGCTATGGGTGATAAATACAAGGTATGGACGTATATCCTGTAATTGCATGTGACAGTGGCTGTCTCCTGTGTTTTATGATGTTTTTTAGCGTGTGCGTGGGTATGTGTGGCACGGAGGGATATATCCTGCAGGAATCATTCCTTTGTGACAGTGGCCCTTTGGGGAATAGAGGCTGTTACAATCTTAGAAATACAATTATTTTAATAACCAGAGCTGTCGGACACCATCTAGTCATCTCTCATAAGTGTTTTTATGACACTTTACAACATTGACCTGTGGAATGAGTGCAGATATCTGCGTCACTCAGAGCTAGCTTAGATTTTTAAATGATGATAACTAGGAACATCAGTGCTGTGTTTCCTTTGTTGACATATAAACAGTGCATTATTTATTTCATAATACTTCATATGATTTGGAGTGATAATGACAGTAATTAAAATATTACAACAAGTTTTTACACATTTCCACAAGTTTTACTTTAACACAACATGCAATTACATCGTATTGAAACAGTAATAAGTCATCCTTTGTAGGAAAGCAGATGAGATCCGCTGGCAGGGCAGCACTTCCCAGGCCCAGGGCTCTGAGGGGTCAACTCAACATCAACTCCAACATGCCAGACATTTACATACCACTCGGTGAGTAATAACCAGCTTTATTGGTCTATTCTCTTTATTTAGAAGATTATTTTTACACTGACTGAAAGATGTGGTACTGGAATCCATCATTGGAAAACGTCTTCTGATATCCGTTGGACTGGTGCATGAGAACCACCATCCCTGATGTGAGCAAAACAAGGTCATAAAAGAGAACTTCTGCAGACTGGATTCTTGAGAACATTTTGGAGAAAAGCAATGTATTCCCAGCTGAATGTTTCCCCGCACACAGGCATTTGATTAGCTGTTCAGGAGTCTTATGGCTTGGGGGTAAAAGCTGGGGGGTAAAATATAGACTGCATAAGCCCACTGAGCATGAGCTCTGAGTGCAAACATGAGTCTTAAGGTCAAGGTTACTCTTCATGCATAATTTGTGAATTTTTTCAGACATTAGGGAAATGTATTAACAGAATGCACTATGGTGGCATACACAACCATTGAAAGAGAAATTCAGACAGTGTGTGGGGTTTTGTCAAAACAATAGACTATCATGACAGAGGATTCAACTTTTTATCCATCCAATTTATCCTCAAATCAGAGTGTATTGTCTGTCTCCACTGTAACACCTTGTTTTGATAGCCTTGATACTCTTCCATATAGAGTATGTGATGACAGAAACTTGTCATGCAGGATGTATTTCACAAGATTAAGTACTGTGTATACTGTAAACAAACAAGCTCTGTTAACTCTGATAGTGGCCTCTGCTATCAGTTCACTCAGGTATATCAAAATATGTATCTGTACTGTGGTGTACAGTTATCATACCGCAAATAGAGATATTTGATACCAGTTAAGATATCAATGAGTTAGCTTTTCAGTGTGTTCTATTGTTTCTGCTCGTAAAGCCATCCCATATCTGGACACATGGCTTTCACTTAGTTCTACTTCATAGGACAGAGTATTACTTTTCCCTGGTCCTGGAATGAGCTTAGCACATTGTTTATTGTGAGTAACAGTGCTGACTGTGCTGTAGGTTTGATGGCAGGGGATTCACATTTTTGTCCGATGACAGGGTAGAACAGCTCTCCTTTCGAACCCGTTTCCTTGTATAGTTTGAATGGGTCAACCGGAACAGTAGTTTATTACGTTGCTATAATTGGGTGTGGTCACCCGTGACCATGGTTTGGAAACATAGGGGTTAAAGGCAAATTCACAGCCAGCATCAACATGGTCCCACCATTGAATGAAGCCGTTATGATGGCCAGCACCTTTGGACACAAAGGCCATGATGAGACACATATGTCACAAAGTATACATATTATACAATGAAAGCCAGTGAGAACACGGTGGCGTTTAGGATGCATGCTCAACCAAGCACAACCTTAATTAATCCACTCAAATTAGGCAACTCTTCATGCCAAGGAGAACAAAGCCATGGACCTTCACAGTATATTTTACTTACTTGTTAGAGCAAGAAACAGGACATTTTATGTGGTGAGACTTTCAGTCTACACACACACACACAATCCCACACCACTCCCAGAGTGAGCCCCCCATGCAGAATCCAATGGTCTTGGTTAGGATCAAGCTATTATTACTCTAAAGCTGAACTCTACAGTACTACCATTTTTTAACATGCTTTCCCTGGTCTTTTCACCCTGACCCTTTACATTGTATTTGGGCTTTCAGAAAATGACTGAGTGGGGCAGATGGATAACTTTGAACTTTGTATTGGTTTAGGGTGACAAATGATTATCCTGTGTACCAATGAATTGGTTGTGGTTGTCAAGCCTATGGCACTTGCAGTAATTACCTAGTCTGATCTCTACACTCTGGGCTCATGCTACAGCATGCTTCCTCTGTAGTCATGGAGAATTGTCATGGTCCATATTTCAGCAGTGAGAAGATGGTAGTGGCCACCCAGGAGAGAAAGACTCTCAAAGACTATACTGTAGGAGAATAACATATCTTATTGATGATGATGAACGTCTGTAAAACCTTAGGAACTAGGACAGATTTATTAGTTAATCAAACGTTTAAAAAAAATATACACTTAGTGTACTTAACATTAAGGACACCTGCTATTTCCATGACATAGACTGACCAGGTGAATACAGGTGATGTCACTTGTTACATCCACTTCAGTGAGACAATTGAGACATGGATTATGTATGTGTGCCATTCAGAGGGTGAATGGGCAAGACAAAATATTAGGACGTTATTAAGAAGTTCTTAATTTGTTGTACACTCAGTGTATGTCTGTCTCTCTCTCTCTCGCTCGGTTCTACTTACAGTAGCGAGAGTGCGATAGGCAGCAGAGGGCGCAACAAGTTGTTTTCTTCTCCGTCGTTCCCATGGCTTTCATATTCTCTCTGAGTAGAAGTGTGTTTCAGGACGTCAGAGAGAGAGAGAAAGAGCGCGTGTGTGTGTGAGAGAGAGAGAGAGTGAACGGAATATGTCGTGTTCACCAGTGACAAGCGCGTCAACAGAACGTTTGAATATTTGGAGCGGTTTCATTATGGATGAATTGATTCGGTGTTAGTAACTTTTTTACACCTGGATTGAACTCCGTCGATGCTCTAGGATTATGTGGATAACTGGTGCACATGTTTATGAATCTCAAGGCGCCACAATTTACCATTAAGAAGCAGCAATACCGCACTGGAGAAAAACAACGAGGTAGCAAACACAAGCACAGTCATCCAAGGTAGGAACAGTGCAATTTACGTTTTATGAAAGTGTAATAATATAGGCCTAACAATTATGCTTATAATGTTTTTGTTTGTCTACTAATTTGGTAAATGGTAGCCTACATGTTATGTTTCTCGTAAATTGCTAACGATTTCAGATTTTGAAAGTGTAATTTTAATTGGTCTCCTTATGTTTCCCTACTGCGCCCTCACACTTCAAGTCCAAATCCCTCAGCCTGCACGAGAGCCTCCTGTCCCTTCCCTGTCGGCCTGACAGAAGGCCGATTTTTTTGCGCAAGGTGAAGGCAACTTTCTATTTGTTGGTAGCACAGATATAGTTATGCCTGCAATTGTGATGTTGTTTACCATAACTAAATAATATTTGTAATAGCCCAGCCTCATGATACGTTTTGAAGAAGTTTGAAGTAATAGGCCTAGGTCTGTATGTTTTTGGATAAATTCAATTCTAGGCTATTGTACGAATAAAGTATATAGATATTGTGAATATTATTTATATAATAACAATAAAACTTTCCAAACATCACATGGAGTGGAATTGCACCAATTTGAGACAAACAAAACAGATATGTCTATGTTAAAGTGGAAGTGATCTTTGAACCCCCACATTCATCATACCAAGTGTGGTTTATTTTGAGAGATACATCACAGATTAGTTTTTACTAGGAGCACTGTGGTAAAAGTGTCACTGCAGTCCAGCCATCTCAAAATGGAGTCCTGTTTCAGTGGGGGGGCACTCATTAGGACCAGGGTTAGGATCAAGGGTCAACACACATGGTCAAGTGGACAGAAACCATGAGTCAGGACCATGAGTCTATGGTCAGGACCTTCAGACAAACTGAGACACTAAAGAGCAGACTAGACCCTGCATGTGGTCTTGAGGAGACAGCTTTGTGTTAAATACATTACTGCTTTATTGCTGTGTTATTAATGCAAATACAACATATCCCTTTTTTTAGGTACTGTAGCCCTCAACATTTAGGAGATATGAGGGAACTCTGTATCTGGATTCTGAGGTGCGTTATCACTTGTCACTTATTTCATTAATCTAAAACATGTATCACACTGCAGCTGCTGATCATGCACTATGCACGACTCAATGACTCTTAGTTTTGTTCTGATTGTCTCCATTTTCGATTACAATAATTTTTCTCTTATAAAAACGCTGTTAAATGGTTTATAGCTCAGTATGAGATCTGTCACACACAGCATTTCCATACTTCTGCTGCTGCTCAGGCCAAATCCCCTCGATTGCCAGCTTACTACAGACCACAGGAAGGTGAGTAGAGTGGCTGGGGGTCAGCAGAGGGGAGAAGGGGAGCAGGGAGGGGGTTGAGTGCTGAGTGGGGGGCATGGTATCTGTGTTTTAACATGTGTGTGGTCTGTTTGACATCCCCAAGCCCAGGGTGATAGACCTCCCTTGTGTGTTTGCAGCCTGAGAATCTATTTATCTCTCGTCTTCATCATCATCTCACGCCGGTTGGCACAGACTCACGTAATCTGAACTGACTCACGTAATCTGAACTGCCAAAGAAGGAATGATTGTGTCTTCCGATCATAACCGTAGCCAATTAGCACACTCCAGTTAACAGAGGATGCATATCCTTTCAACTGCACAGGGGTCAGACAGTGTCTGCTGCCGTAACACTAGTCTATCCCGGCCCATGTAAACATGCAATCAGTCATTGAGGAAGGATGCCCCCAGGGGAATCAGACCTGTGTGTAAATCTGTTCACTCGCGGGAGAGCAGTGGTGAAAAGACATTGTCTGCATGCAGAATTCTGCAAAAATATCCTCCATGTACAACGTAAAACACAAAATTATGCTTGCAGAGCAGAATTAGGCCGATACCCACAAATGATCAAAATCCAGAAAAGAGCCGTTTTAAATCTATAACCACCTAAAATGAAGTGTATGACCATATTAGAGACACATATTTCCTTCAGATTACACAGACCCACAAAGAATTCGAAAACAGAATTTTGATAAACTTACCTATTGGGTGAAATACCACAGTGTGCAATCAGAGCAGTGAAGAACAAACACCATTGTAAATGTATTTTCCCTTTTGTACTTAAACTATTTGTACATCATTTCAACACTGTATATAGACATAATATAAAACTTGAAATGTCTTTATTCTTTTGGAGCTTTGAGAGAGAGAGAGAGAGAGAGAGAGAGATCAAGCTTTATAACTGTACTTTGTGAAGAGAGTTGATGGACAGGCTAACTGTCCAATCACAGACAACTGTCTGACATGTCATTCCTCTCTGGGAGAGAGTTTGTCCCTGTTGGCCCTGTGTGTTTCCAGGAGTCCAGCTGTTTGACCCATGGCTGACCCTGGAGATGACAGTGGAGTAGAGTTACAAAGGCTGCAGCGAGGAGGGGGCCATGGTCTGAGTGATCTCTGAATAGCCCAATGTTGGTGACTGACAGGAGGATAGCTTTCTGCCAACTCTCCCTACTATTCCTACCATTTGTGTATTCTCTTACAGTCTTCTAAAAGCCAATGGAAGGCTGAGCATTTACCATGTGCATGTGTAAGCTCACAGAGGACAGGATGAATGTAGACAAAGTGGCTCTTAAAGAGCTGCATTTCCTTCTTTGCGGCTCCTCTGGCAAAGCTGGCTGGTGCAGGGCAGGGTTGGCTGGCACAGGGTCCTGAGACAGAGTGTGCAGTGATAGCCACTAAGGCGCTAATACGTCTCTGGCAGCGTTACACAGGGGGCTAGAGTCAACAGAGGGATATGCAGGTAGTCAGTAGGGGATGGGAGAGTAACAGACAACCTCTAATCTGGGCTTTATCCGACATGAACAGAAGCTCATCTCATACACAGCGAGGGAGAGAAAAAACTTTTGTTGATGACATGAGGTCGTTGTCTCATTGGCTTCAAGTCTTTCATGAGAATGATTTCTGGAAAGCCCACTAATGTAATGATGTTATTCTGTTTCTTCTCTACTCTACTCTCAAGGTGTCTCTGTGTCATGTTATCCATGCTGTGTTGTGTCTTTCTGCAGGTTACTCAAAGGGCAGAGCTCCAACAGCAGGAGGCTGGAGGAGGGCAGGGTGGGGCCCAAGGCTCCTGGGGTTCCTGGGGGCCCTGGTTTTCCTGCTCCCGCTCCTGTGGGGGAGGGGTTCAGGAACAGACCCGACCCTGCCTACCCTCCTACACCCCCTCGATGGGTGCAGCTGCCTACCCCTCCAGGCCGGGTGGCCACCACCCCCAGCACCCCAACCAGAACCCAGGCCATGTAGTGTCTGCCCTAAGACCCACTGTCCCGCTGCACCGCACCAACCTTGGGAGACCCCCACCCTCCAACAGCAGGACCAGCCTGGCCAGCCGAGGGGAGCTGAGGGACCAGCAGAGAGACAGAGGGGCCCAGGTCCAGGCTGGGCGCAGGTACTGTATCTATCACACCATACACACAGTGGCCTGTCTGTGTCTTTCAGTCTGCCCTGTGTTTAATGCCCTGCATGCTGAGCAGCCCACTTTAAAATTGTCTCTGTGGAACCCCAGCCCACCCCATGGCCCATTGGATTCCCCTCCAGTGTAAAGCTATTCTTTTATGGATGGAGTCAAAGACTCGGCTTGTGCTTGGCAGGTTTGTGACCTCCTTCCTGTGTGCTCTAGTTAAAAAGCTTTTAAATAAATAGAGCTGACAGTTGAGTAATGGGGAGTTGTTGACGTAGGAATCCAAGCCTCCAGACAAAAGCGGTCTCCGCTGGACGCTTGCTTGCTGACACTAATATCCATCCGCTTCTCAGAAGTAATTTGCACTTGTGATGTGTGTCTTTGGCATTTTGTTTGACAGTCTTTGATAGTCCAGTCAACACATTTTGAACGTAAACAAGTGTCGTAAGTGGATGCCATTTTACACAGACAATTTCCCCCTTTACCCATGTGTGTGTGTGTGTGTGTGTGTTTTCAGGAGGGGCAGTGACAGTCCCATCATTCCAGGGAAGTATGGCTATGGGAGGATGCCTTACGTTTTGTCTCTCCAGACAGACACAGGCCAGACATTTGGGACAGAGACAGGGACTGGTCGCTCCCACAGACAGAGGCGCTCCCCGCATTCTGACACCAGCAATTCAGCCACCAGGCACGGAGGCCACAGGCCAAACCCCTACCGTCCTCCCTACAACAACCCCCATCTCCACAGCTACAGCCCAGTCCATCACCAGCCCCCAGCCCCTCAGCCCAGGTCTAACCCTAACCCAGCCCCCCAGCCCAGGGCTAACCCTAACCCAGCCCCCCAGCCCAGGGCTAACCCTAATTCTAACCCAGCCCCCCAGCCTAGGGATAACCCTAACTCTAACCCTAACCCAGCCCCCCAGCCCAGGGCTAACCCTAATTCTAACCCAGCCCCCCAGCCCAGGGCTAACCCTAACTCTAACCCAGCCCTCCAGCCCAGGGCTAACCCTAACTCTAACCCTAACCCAGCCCCCCAGCCCAGGGCTAACCCTAATTCTAACCCAGCCCCCCAGCCTAGAGCTAACCCTAACTCTAACCCTAACCCAGCCCCCCAGCCCAGGGCTAACCCTAATTCTATCCCAGCCCCCCAGCCTAGAGCTAACCCTAACTCTAACCCTAACCCAGCCACCCAGCCCAGGGCTAACCCAAATTCTTACCCACCCTGGTCCTCCTCACTCTACCAGCCCAGCCAGGTGCACCAACCTAGGCAGGAGCAGCAGCACTCATCCAGCCAGGCCTCAGCGGCTCTGCAGCCGTTCGGACGGCCCTACAACCCCCTGCCCACCTCCTCCTGTGTGGGAGAGCACAACCAGTACAAGATCTGCAACACCGATGTAAGAACGGCTCAGCCGGGAGGTGGCTATTTATCATGTAGAAGTGATTGTTGTCATCACTTATGATCATTTATGAATTAATTCCTCACTGTAACCCACAGCTAAACAGCAAAGTCAATGACGAGACCTGTTGAGACAGATATAGTGGAGATGCTGCGAAGGTTGACTTTGCCAGGCATTGATTGTAAAAACTGGAGTTTACCTTGGGGGAGAATGTGACTATGTCTGGACTTAGTAGGCCGGGGGACACATATTCACTCTCTTTCTATGTCTATATGTTTGTCCAGGCCTGTCCTCCAGCCAGTAGACACATCAGAGCGGTGCAGTGTTCTTCCTACAACAGCCATCCTTTCATGGGTCGACTGTACGAGTGGGAGCCTTTCAATGAAGGTATAGGTGGGTCTCGTTGTGTTTTTCATATTGCCTTGGTGTTGGACAATATTATGAAGATTTTGATGAACATCCAGGTCTTATTGAGCTGCCAGAGAGCTGTTTGGAGATCTAGGTGTCTTAAGTATCCAAGCAACAAAACACTTAGATAGATCATTACTTTTAGGACACTAATGAAAGTTTTTCTAAATTAATATCTGTCAAAATGTACATGAACTTACTTTCTTATCTCTGCTGTGAAAGAGTGAATGGCATTTACTGCAGACGTATGACTAGATTAAAGCTCAAATAACTTCACTTTAGTTGATGAGGACAAGTCAAGTTTGCTTGATACCTATCTCAAACACATGAACATGCAATTACAACACTTTTAGCAATAGCTGTCCTTGTAACCTCATGAGCTAATGCACAAAACATCTGAGTGAAGTCCCATTGCGGGTGGATTACATACCTGACACAACCTAGATTCACCCAACTGACTGCCAACTCCCAGTCGTTTCCAGGCCTGGAGGACATTTGCCTCCCTCCCACACAAGAGACACCACCCAGAGATCTGTGGTTCTAATTGGCACTAATGGATCACCAGATAGGAGCAAATAACCTGTTAACTTCCCTTGATCCAATGGATTTATTAGGAATTTGGTCAGCTTTCCCTAAATCACTAGTTGTTGCTTGGCATTACCTTTTACCACACATCATTACTGTAGAAGGCACACCGCAAACAAATCAAATGTTATTTGTCACATGCGTTGAATACAACAGGTGTAGACCTTACCGTGAAATGCTTACTTACAAGCCTTTATTGGTTATCACAGGATAATTGTGAGGATGTGCCAGGATTTAGTTCACTCCTCACATCAGTTGCTAGATGGCAGCATGGCTCAATGGAAGAAAACAACAACTCTGCAACGTTTCACTGCAGTTCACCACCATTCAAACGCAGCAGTCTACCCAGTTTGTCCACCTACATTGAACAATTTACATGTATAGCCTTGCCAGGCACCCTACCAGAGAGAGATCATGTTTTGTACTCATAAACCATATAAAATAATTCCTTTCTGTGTCTCCTCTGTCACAGTTTCAGGGGACCAGCATTGTGAGCTCAACTGTCGTGCGATCGGTTTCCGCTTCTATGTGCGTCAGTCAGACAGGGTCATTGATGGGACGCCGTGCGGCCAGAACGAGACTTCCATCTGTGTGGCGGGGAGGTGTCAGGTAGGACACTTAAATAAGTTACCAGTGGCCTGGCCAGGCCCGTGGCCTCCTGCCAAACCACAGAATAGAAGAGAACAGTGACAGGATGGATGGAATCAGAGGAAAGATAAGCACATTTTAATTCATTGAGATGAATTCCACACAAACCACAAACAACCACGGACCCAATAGAGTTCTCAAGATCAAATGCAAGATACAGTACATTTTATTAAAGACATGTATTCATAACCAGCAGAGGGCAGCAGAGTATAACACAGTTGTCTGTCCATAAGAGGGTGAAACGGAGGTCAGGGTTGGGTTACTGGGTTGACTTGGTTCGGAGTCCAGGATCTGGGATCTCAATGAAGGATCATGACGGACATATTTGTTCCTTTGACTTGATTTTTATATGTATCTCTAAAACCCACCTGTGGCCAGAACTTGGAGAGACACAAGTCGCTGTGTAAACCTGTGCTATTGACTGGCCATGCGTCCAGTGTGCTGCTGGATACATATTGCTTCCTATTTCATCAGGATTGAACTCTTAGAGATGTTTTTCCAATATGATTTTAAGCCATAATTCTGAGTGAACTCTTTCCAAGTTGCGCTCTAGGAACTCGTACTTGCGTCTGAGTCCCCCTTCAACCCAATATGCTGTGCTTTCAACCAAATCTTTCCCACATGCACTGTAATCCAGCAGAGATCTTTACATGTATATATATTAAGATTTAATCCAAATAAAGAGCCGTTCTGATCTCATATTAGCTTTGAGTAATTTACACTTTTAATACCAGTGAAATTGTGATTTATCACAGAGGCCAGTGTTCTCACCAGACCTCTAGCCCATAGATCACTGGACATTGTGGTGACTAGCTGACCCCAGGGAGGGAGTGGTCTGCTTTTATGTGGCCGTGGTAGGATCCCACTCAGTATTCATGCAGCTGGGCTGTGGTCTGTGGGTGTGATATGGACTGCAGTCTGCACTGTACTGTACTCTACTATACTGTACTCTGCACTGCACTGTAGTGGACTATACTGGACTATACTGGACTGTACTGACACTTATACTGTTGTGGTATGGACTGTAGTCTGGACTGGACTAAACTGGACTGGCCTATCCTATACTAAACTATACTGTACTGGACTGTACTGAAGCTTATACTGTTGTAGTATGTGGTATGGACTGTAGTCTGCACTCTACTGTACTGTAGCTTATACTGTACTGTACTGTACTGTACTGTACTGTAGTCTACTGTACTATACTGGACTGTACTGTAGTCTACTGTACTATACTGTACTGTAGCTTATACTGTACTGTACTGTACTGTACTCGACTATACTGTACTCTACTGTACTGTAGCTTATACTGTACTGTAGCTTATACTGTACTGTAGCTTATACTGTACTGTGCTGTACTCTACTATACTGTACTCTACTGTACTGTAGCTTATACTGTACTGTACTCTACTGTACTGTACTGTACTCTACTATACTGTATTGTAGCTTATACTCTACTGTAGCTTATACTCTACTGTACTCTACTGTACTGTACTGTACTCTACTATACTGTACTATACTGTATTGTAGCTTATACTGTACTGTAGCTTCTACTCTACTGTACTGTACTCTACTCTACTGTAGCTTACACTGCTGTGGTTTGTGGGTGTTGTATGGACTGCAGTCTGTACTGTACTGTACTCTATGTGTCTGGGTCCTTGTTGGCTCTCTTTCTCTGATACCCTGCAGTGAGTTTCCCTGCAGGTTTACATGTGTATAACACGGTCCATCTCTGTCTATGGCGGACCCTGGATTTGAACCGACGCCAACGTCAACACCACTAACCCAGAAAGCCTAGACATTTCCGACAGTGCTTTAGTACTTCCGACAGTAACTTTGCCATCTGCTACACATTGTGAGCTAAAGCAACCAGGGGCCATTCTGTACTATATCTCACTACTAGGGAACGTATTGAGGCCTGATTTCTGTGTATACTCACCTAGGGAATGTATTCAGCAGGTCAGGGCACATCCCATAGTAGCAGTGAGATGCTGTCATAAATTATATTGGGGAGACCAAAGCAGACTGATGACATAGACACAGAAACATCTGCTTTTCCTGCCTTGGCCCTTTTTGCTTGCGTACTATAAAATCACATCTCCTACTATAACTGTAACCCAAGGGTCTGTTTATTCTGCCCTCTGTGTGGAGCCGGAGTCAGTTTGCAGCAGGCATCTCTTTACTTTGTATGGTTAAACTTTGACTCTTATTTCGCAAGGTGTCTGCAGAGGCTTATGGCTGCATTCTCTTTGAGCTCAATCAGATGTAGCCTATAGACATGTTGCATAGAGTAGAGCCCAGGTCTGTTTCTGCCAGGTCTTGTCTGTTTCCTGTGGTCCTGCTCTACAGAATGCAGACCTGTCCTGCACTGTGTGTGCTGAACTCTGTGTTGCTGTGTTCATAAGCTGTGTGTGTGTGTGTGTGTGTGTGTGTGTGTGTGTGTGTGTGTGTGTGTGTGTGTGTGTGTGCGTGTGCGTGTGCGTGCGTGTGTGTATGCGGATGGGGGGGATTTCCGAGTGTGAAGAGTGGTGGTGGTGGAATGTATAATGCAGGAGTATGTGTGTTTATTTATGTGTACCAAATATCCCTATAGATTAGAAGGGTTTCCCACTGCAGGTCATGGAGAGCTTGGCATTCTGCCCACTCATACACCTATAGCTCTACAGTCTTAAATACACACTGTAAACACAGACAGGTTTGACCTAAATTAGGCTCAGTGACAATTCCTGTATTATTGCAGTAGATAATTTGTTCTCTATGATTTACCTGGCTAAATACAAGGTTGAATAAATAAATAAGGATCCCCTACTCTTTCTATTAGTTGGGCTATACACATGCGTTGTGTGTGGTTCATCAATATGATCAACAACCTAGCTCTCAATCTGACCGCTGATCTAAGATGTCCCTGCATGCCTCTGGCTCATGTTCCTGACCCACTTTGATGCATATATCAGTCAGACTTTATAGCTCAATAAACATGGTGACATTTCCTTTAGATCCATGTCTCAGATCTCATACTGTTAGTCAGGTAGTGAGTTGGGTATCAGAATATTAGAGAATGTCAGAAAAACTGAACATCCTCTTTCTTCAAAATGGCCCTAGATAGTATGAAAAAGGGATATCCAGCAGTAGTCATAGGTTAAAAATGTCAGTTAGCGTGCTTGTATTTGTCCCTATTAAGTCCTTGTGCTTACTGTGAAACAGGCTGCATCCTGAATGTAAGAGAGCTTAGTTGGCTAAACACTTGGTCTGCTCTGTGGTCTCTTTGTTCTCAGAGTCTTGCTTTCCTTTAAGATTGGTATTCCTACAGCTGTGCTGCCTTGGCTCCAATGAGCCGCCTCAGTCCTGTGGAACTGGGTTATGTGCACTGCCCTCTTGGTTAAAAAGCTCAACGTAACTGTGGAATCGTACTACACACTTGATTAGATTGCTCAACATAAACTGTGAAATGAATGGCGTTGAATGGCTCTTGGTATGTGGCCAACTGTGATCTCCTACGGCTCGTAAGAAAACGGAATGGTGCCAGGTTTCATAGCAGCACTAGAACCATCCGGCATGGGGGTATTCTCAGAGCTAGAGAAACGTATCTCTGTCAGTGAAAGAGTAGTAAACCATATTCTACTACCACAGTCCCTTTAGCTCAGTTGGTAGAGCATGGAGCTTGCAACGCCAGGATGGTGGGTTTGATTCCCGGGGCCCCCATAAGTAAAATTGTATGCAGAAATGACTAAGTTGCTTTGGATAAAAGGCTCTGCTAAATGGTATAGATGTATTACATATATTACTTTAGCAGACTGAGAACACTGCTAAGTTCTTCTCTCCACACGGGTACTTTAGTTGATGCATTCCCTGGGATGCCTTCAATTCCACAGGGCTCACACACATCTCACTCAGATCCATGGGACAAATCCTAAAATCCACCCTTGTTGTCTGATGGTTTCAGTAGCCCTAACCAACCACTTTAGTTACTGGACACGGTCTACTCTGGTCGAATTGGTGTGGTATTTTATACATACAGGACAGTAGAGGGAAATCTTACATAGGGTGTAGGGATATCTCTATAGGTATTGTAAACTGACAAATTACTTATTTGGGGTAAGCAAAGAACAGAGAGAATGAGCTGGAAGCTGCTCTTTTGATCAATATTAGTGCTTAAGATGGCTGCTGAAAAACCTTGTGGCTTCTTCTATGCTGCCCTATGCTGCCCTACCAAGCAAAAAGGCAGTAACTTCTCATTTGGTCGAAAGTTAGTTAGTTTGCTACATTTAATACATGTTTATCATGTGGACAAGTATCCTGCCTTGTATTGTGTTTTGGAGAAAAAAGGGGTCATGTTAGCAGTAACTGCATAAAGTTACTGTGAAACAAAGGTAAATAAAAGTCATTTTTTCTCAGTTCCACGCTATGAGCAGTTACTGCCTTTTTGCTTGGTAGGGCTTCCTGTATTTCCTTGAAAGAGAAACATTTGGTCAGAACGGTTTAAACATCCTCTGCGCATGTGCTACTGACTCTACCTACCAAGAAATGCGTTATTTCAGGTGTTGTTTCTCCCCTCTGTATAACACAGAGAGGAAAAGCCTCTCCTCTGTAGAGGAATATTACATTTTCCTACTTATATTATAGTCAGGATATCTCTACTTGTTGACAGATTTATGTCTTCATAAAGAGCCTTCATCATGAGTGAGTACAATAGTAGTAGTATAGTGTGCACTGTAAACTGTGTTTGACCGATGCATAGAGGCTAAACGAGGTCTCTTTAGGATACACTTCTGTCTCTTAACAGTGGAAAGACTGAGCCCTACCTATGAATCATGAGCTTAATGTGAAAGGCTTGGACCTTGTCACTGAAGACAGTGCGTCTCATACACGATCCAGGTTTTACGCTAAAAGAAGGAAAAGCCAGATTTGAGCCATAGAAAACGTTGAATATGGTTACACATTTCAGATGGATGCTAAAATAAAGCTCCTTTTATGGCTGGAATTCCATTGAGCTGCTCTTTCACTTTATATGCCATGGAAGCGCACTTGATATGGGTGTGTGTATTTTTAAATGGCAATCTCTGACCACACACTTTTCTGCTGGCGGGTGATGGTGGGGCTGAAGAGTTGTATGTATTCGGGCTGGAAAGTTGTATTATTCCACCTCAATAGCTGGAGGGTGTGTTCTGAGTGCTCTGTGGATAATTAGAAGAGAAAGCTTTTATCCCAGCCACTGTAACAGTAACTTAATGAACCCCCCCCAAAACCTCAACATCCACTGTTGGTCATTCTGGTTAAGACTTTCACACGCATTATACCTCTCTTTTTATTTTACATTTACTGTGTTTTTATTGAACACTGAGGATAGCGTGCTAGCCTAGGCCCTATACCCTTTACATAGCAGATGACCCTGCTGTTCCTGCCTTTAAACTTTCTTCACACCAGTTAAATAAACATTTCCCTGTGAATGTATTCATAAAGTGTCAATAGTACCGTATGGTTTTAAGCCAGGAGAGTATAAGGGTAAAATGACCTCTTAAAGGCTGAAAATAATGTGGTTTCAACACATAGGCTAACACAGGTCCCAGCTGACAGGGTAAAACCATAGACTCCTACTACTGTAATTCAGCTGTCTCTTCCCCAGAGCCTTGTCTTGGCTGTCGAAGTCAGCTCTGCTGATCCAGATCCTCCACTGTTATCTTTGCCAGTGCTCTGTCTCTGTTCCATATCTCACTCTCATTATGTGTGAGAGGCCAGGTTTTGTTCCTGTATGGAGGAGTCCTGTGTGAGTCTATGGGTCCACCTTGCCCTGGGTCCTAGGGCAGGAGCTTGGCTGCCTGGCTGCCTGGCCATTGCAGTGGTTCCCTCTCCTCTCCACCCCAGTGCTGCTGTGGCTGGCCTGCATCCCTCTGCATCCCTCTCTTCCAGGCTCACCCTAACACAGCCAAGCCTCCCCTCGCTCCCTGCAACAACTCCTCCACCGACAGACAGCTGCATCTGTTTTAGGCATTCCCCGCGCGGGGAGCGGCTGACTTGTTAAAAGGGGGATGAGAGGTTCTGAAATACGGCTGGCACAGACTGGTGGAGAGATCACAACCCTGTCTCTCTCATGACAGGCCCCAGCTGCAGGCCCCAGCATGTTATCCCCCATTTTCTGGATATGGAGAGGGACTTTAGTCAACAGAGGCTGGTCTTACATTTACATTTGAGTCATTAGTGCATTCATCTTAAGATAGCTATGTGGGACAACCACATCTCAGTCATAGTAAATACATTTTTCCTCAATAAAGTAGCAAAGTCAGAGCTAGTAAGGGTTCACAAAAGGCTTTTTTAAGGTATAAAAACAAATACATACTGTATATACAGTATCAGTCAAAAGTTTGGACACACTTACTCATTCAAGGGTTTTTCTTGATTTTTTACTATTTTGTTGTAGAAGAATTATGAAGACATCAAAACTATGAAATAACACATATGGAATCATTTAGTAACCCAAAAAGTGTTAAACAAATCAAAATATATTTTAGATTTTAGATTCTTCAAAGTAGCCACCCTTTGCCTTGATGACAGCTTTGCACACTCATGGCATTCTCTGTGGAGCCTTCCTCTCTTTCCTTTCTCAAACAACTCGGCAGAACCATCTTTGTTTTGGCGATGGCCTTAGTTTTGCGACGAGACCACCTTTGACACGACCACCACTTACAGCTGCCGCTGGGAAAACAGGGGAGACTGAAGGACTAATACTAATGGTTAATTGCCTTGCAAAGGTGAAGAGCACATCTCTCGGTACTAATTGCTGATTGCCTAGGAGAGGAGTAACCACTCCCCCGCCAATATAGCTAATTGATTACCCAAACAACAACAGTCACACATTGTCCTGCCCCTTAATCCTGATTGATATGTCAACAATCATCTGCAAGTTATCAGCAGTCAGCAGTTCACACACCAAGTAGGCTACTGGGAAGACAGGCAGCACTTAAAGTAGATGGCCCTAGCTAGCAAAAATACAGTATTAGACAACAGTAGATATAGACAAACATTATACTTATCACTCCTGGAGATATCAGGAGTCCTCTAGCTATAGAATGAAGCACACTGAGATGGAGCCTGAGAAGCTGGTTATACACTCAGAAAAAGGTGAAGTCACTCCCCCCTCCAATACAGCCACTGATTAGGAAAACAACACATCAAATCAAATCAAACAGGTGTAGACCTTACCATGAAATGCTTACTTACAAGCCTGTAACCAACAATGCAGTTCAAGAAATAGAGTTAAGAAAATATTTACTAAATAAACTAAAGTAAAACATTTTATAAAAAGTAACACAATAAAAAAACAATAACGAGGCTATATACAGGGGGTACCGAGTCAATGTGCGGGGGTACAGGTTAGTCGAGGTAATTTGTATATGTAGGTAGGGGTGAAGTGATTATGCATAGATAATAAACAGCGAGTAGCAGCAGTGTAAAAACAAAGGGGTCAATGCAAATAGTCCTGGTGGCCATTTGATTAATTGTTCACCAGTCTTATGGCTAGAGGGTAGAAGCTGTTAAGTAGCCTTTTGGACCTAGACATGACGCTCCGGTACTGCTTGCCGTGCGGTAGACTAAGTGAACATTTGATTTAAGCAGAAGTTAGGATTCTCCTTTAAGTGTGTACTCTCTGCCTCCCTGGTCCCGTTCAGCTCTGGTCCATCTGTTTAGTTCTGGGTGACTGGCCTGTAAAGTGCCGTCTGGATCTGTGGGTCAGACTTCTGCTGACCAATCCTCATGAAGGGTGTATCTGGAGACAGGTGAGTCTTTGACCCTCTGAGTAGGGGCACGTTAAATCCTTCACGTTGTTAGTTCCGGTCTCCACCACCTGTCTTTTACATTTAGTAGGAAGACTAATTTCCTCTGAATACAATAAATACATTTTTGGTCTGTGTCCCCGAAGTCTGAGATGTTTTCCCTGTTTGATACTTTGTCTGGTGGATAAAGTGAGATAGACTATTTACTCTAAATACAGTACACTGTCCAAATTATGTGCATTTGATATTTCCATCATGATTCAATCTCCAATAAAGGGCCAAACCATTTGGACTAATCCCTTTGCTGACTGCTTACTGTCTGTGACGGTCTGGCTTGACTGTACAATGGTCTGGCTTGACTTTCTTATTTATTTATATTTTTTGTGTATTTTACCCCCTTTTTCGATCTTGTCTCTTCGCTGCAACTCCCCAACGGTCTCGGGAGAGGCAAAGGTCAAGTCATGCGTCCTCTGAAACATGACCCACCAAACTGTGCTTCTTAACACCCTGCCCGCTGCACCAATGTGTCGGAGTAAACACTGTTCAATTGATGACCGAAGTCAGCCTGCAGGCACCTGGCCCGCGACAAGGAGTTGCTAGAGCGTGATGAGTCAAGTAAAGCCCACCCGGTCAAACCATCCCCTAACCCGGACGACGCTGTGCGCCGCCCTTGTAAGTATGGTACTCCCGGTCACGGCAGGCTTGTAAGTATGGTACTCCCGGTCACGGCAGGCTTGTAAGTATGGTACTCCCGGTCACGGCAGGTTGTGACATAGCCTGGGTTTGAACCCGGGTCTGTAGGGACACCTCAAGCACTGCGATGCAGTGCCTTAGAATGCTACGCCACTCAAGAGGCCCTGGCTTTCTAATAGAGACGCAGGCTGTCTGTCCAGGCTTCTCCTCTGTGTGAAACATCCCCTGGTCTCTATGGCCTTCACGGCATCCGAACCTCCATGCTCATTTCCTGCCCCTGGTAATCAGCTGAAATATATGGCTCTTTTGTACTATGGGAGCTGTCAGCTCCACTGAGCTTGAATAAGCCGTACAGGAGTGTAAGAGAGGCCTGAACCTATAGGAGTCACCTCTGGGGACAGGTAGTGGAGCAGAACAGAACACAGCCAAGGTAGTGTTCAAGACTCTCTGACTGCTGTTGCTTCCTCTGCCAGGTTCAAACGAGTGCTAAACTGTCACTTTGGACTGGAACAGTATCTTTAACAGTACAGGGCAGGCTGTATACTACTACTCTCTCAACAGTCTTTTTTTATGAGTCAGTAGAAAAAAATCGAACTCTCTTTTTAAGTTTTCTGGGAGTCTGACCAAGGATGGTGAACTCCTCTAGTGATTGGTTTACCTGGTATTCTGTCGTGATTGTTGTTCACTATACCGTAGCCATAGCCTATATTATCGTTTTCTGTGTGGTTATGGGCCATAGTGCAGCCGTACCTGAGAGGAGAACAGATTTATAAGGGGACCCTATAGGGTCATACAGTGTTACTCTTTAAATTCAGTCAGCAGCCACACACTGACTGACTGCTGTTGACAGTGATTGAATTGACTGTTGTCTGGGTGGTTGTCAATGTCAATTGAGGAGCTAGTTGAATGGATTTGAAGCTTCAATAGTTAGTTTGTTTCATCTGAAGGCTATTCAAGGTTCTTATGGTCAATTGAGAGGGAGATTCTGTCTGTGTCTGTGTGTGTGTGTGTGTGTGTGTGTGTGTGTGTGTGTGTGTGTGTGTGTGTGTGTGTGTGCATGTTTGAGCGTGCACAAGTTTCTGTGTGCTGCATGTGTGTGAAAAAGGGGGTAACTGCATTGGTACGTACTTGTCGTGTCTAAGTGAGTGTGTCATCACTGCTGCAGGTGGGCTGCCCCCAGAAGTCAACCTGGTCATAAATGTATGGTAATATGGAGAGAAAAAAAACAAGACCGATTTAATTGAAATCCTGAGTAGTGTTTGGTAAGAGAATGGTTTTTGAATATGTCTGCTTGAATCGACAGGATGTGAAAAAATGTATCCAAGTCATGCTTAAATTGTACTTTAAGACATGATGGAAATATGACAGTAAATGGGAAGCAAACATGAATACACCTACTGTATGAATCCCTTTGTAATAATACTGTACAGTAATGGTGAGACCATCTGATGCTGTAGGCTAGTACATGTCTCTGGTGTGTGTGGATGTGTGTGGGTAGGAGACTTCAGGAATCAGACATTGAGAGCCAAGGCTGCTGACCTGACCCATATGTTGAAGGAAACAGAACTCCAACCAGAACCAGGACATGTTTTCCTTGTCAGTCTGTCAGATCCAGCAGGTCCAAGCAGCTGGTCCTGGGGCGTTAAGCGGTACTGTTCAATATCTGTCCAGATTAGTATACAGTATATCAGGAGAGCATTAGTAGCTGATGTGTCTGAGATTATAGAGATAGATATGCTGTTGAAAAGCTCTCTTCCCCATACAGTATGTTCCCTGTAAACATGTGTGCAGCTGTTATTTGTTGCTGCGGAGATGCTGCTCACTGCTCAGTCACTGGCTGTCAGTCAGTCTGCCTCTGGGAGAGAGAGAGAGTGCCAGCAGAAGCCAAGCCAGGTCCAGGTGTTGAGGCGCCACTCTCTCTCTCTCTAAACGTTCTGGCTTTTTGTCTGTCCTTGATGCCTTTGCTTGCCGCTGTGAAAGATTTACACACAATTGGAGATGTAATGTAATTAGATGCGTTCTATAGGTGCTGATATGGCTTGTCTCAGTACTCTCATTCATATTATGCGGTGACTCACTGCTGGCTTTGATTAACAGGGGCCGGACATTTTATGTGCTAAAAAAGCTTATATTCTCTTAATGGTGTGTAGGCACCTGTGGCCTAAGGAAGAGGGTGTGTCCATTAACAGCCTTCTGGAAGAAGAGTGGAGAGTGTAGATCTCTCGCTCTCTCTCTCTCTCTCTCTCTCTCTCTTGCTCGCTCTCTCGCTCCTCATAGCCCAGCTGCAATACAGAATTGTAGTGGATACAGTAGTTTGCTGCATGTGCCTGTTCTGGTCTCATGGGAAAATATTACATTATCTCATGGTTAAGTGAACATGGCTGCAAAAATGCTCTTTGTCTACAAATCAAATACAGCCACAATGCCCTGATGCACCCACTATGGTCATATCATTTTATGTGAAAACCAACTGTCATAGTCTGATGAAGAGCGCACTCCTAACTTCAGTGTGTCCTGATGAATTAGGGTTTAATGTTGTGGAAACCATGGTGCAGCAATAGGAAAACCATATGATGAGTTCAGGCTTTTTGGCTCCAGGTTTTTTACTTCCAGCCTTCCTTGCGACGTGGCTCGCAATTAAGTGCTTGAGTATGCTTGTGTAAGAGAGAGTGCAAAGGGATCGTTTTGTTGCAGAGTTTGTGGTTTCTCCATGTTTAATAATATGAAATCTTGTCCGTAGTGGGTCTATTTCCTTGTTAGAATGTCCACTTGACCACAAAGCATTTAGGGCTGTTATGTTACTTTTCTTTGGCTGTCTGCTTTGTTCCATTGTCAGTGGTCTAGATTACAATGCAATGGTATACTAAAGAATTCTCAGCAAAGGCATCCAGTTGAGTTGTCTCACCAACACCTGTCCATTGTTGCCCACACAGTAGGTGGCTTCATGTTTCACCTCATTCATAAACAATACATACTCTTCCCTTCCCAAACATTTCCTTTTTCTGGCTTTTTGGGTTCCATCTCCCCTTTCTTTAGTCCCAGATATACCTCTCTCTCTCTCTCTCTCTCTCTCTCTCTCTCTCTCTCTCTCTCTCTCTCTCTCTCTCTCTCTCTCTCTCTCTCTCTCTCTCTCTCTCTCTCTCTCTCTCTCTCTCCCTCTCCCTCTTAAATGCCACAGCCTCCCCAGCTGCACCTCCTCCAGCTCAGTTTACAAAGCTGTGCATAGAGATCAGCAGAGTGTGCTACAGAGGCAAGGTGAAACAGCCAGGAGCAGCTACCGTATTGTACTGGACCTGTCCGAATGCATGACTGAGAGCTGCTGGTCAATAGTTCTTGGCCACATGAGAGAATGCTATCAGGTCTAGCTCTTCTGCTGCTTGTCTGCCTCCTCCACATGCGTGTGACTGCGCAGGAGAACCCGTGGTCACAGGTAAGACTTAAACCATACCATGGTGTTACCATGGACCCTCTCTCTGCTTTTCCACATGTTGGGCTGAGGCTGACCGTCTGGGACTGGCTACTCATCGCTCCCAGTCCCAGCATCTCTAGACATCCCAAACAGACATAAGAGGGACTCCCTCTAAATTATGACATGTATGAACCTGTATTATGAATGTAATTAGCCTGTTTAGCTCGGTGCTCTTCGGAAGTATTTCATGAGCTGCTGAGCTGTAAGTTGATAGTCTGATTCTAGTAGATTAAGTTATACTTTAGTTCATGTCTTGGCTATGAATGCAGATTATAGATAATGAGGAGGAAGTAGGGATCAGATGAGGTATTTACTGTGTGACTCTTTTCACTGTTAAGCAGCTTTGGCAGTCTGTGCTGTTTACTCTCTAGCACATAAGACAGGCTGTTATATAGTTATAAAGGACAGTGTCCTACAAAGTTGTACTTAGTATAACTGTGGAAACTCTAAAGGGGGATGTCTGGCTTGTCATAGGGCATAGCTTGGCACAGCTCCATGTGTGTGTAGATCATTGACTACATGGCTGTGACATCACTGTGATACTACTGCAGACAGGTGATGTACAGTATCCTTGTTTCATCTGTTCATCAAGGTCGTATGTCTTGATGAAAGTCATTGTGACCAAAATGTTACATGTGAATGAATGAAGTCCATGCAACCGGTTTACTTTGTCTTCTCCTAAACACCTCTGTAAAAACAAGTGACGTCAGGTGAAGCTGCAGTTTGTCATTTGGCAGCTGTTGAGATTGTTGTTCTCTCCGTAGTACTCTCACTATAGGGCACCTTTAATTTACACATGTACACATGTAGGTGTGTCCTTAAGTTGTCCCTTACCCTGTATTTGGGCACTTGCTGGTTTTTGTTAATCCATTCATTATGTTCCCAATACAGAACCTCAACTAACAGATAATGATGTCAGAGGAAACCTGTAGAATCAACACAGTTTGTGCTATTTCAGAGACGTTTACAAGCAGTGGGCATTTATGAGGCTGCTGTGCCCTTGGCTTGAGGCTTTAGGCTGGGAGAGAGGTTTGAGAAGTTTGTGGGGTACGTGAGGCCTCTTTACTGTTGAGAAAACATCCCCCAGTCATGACCAGTATATGTCACTCTACTCTTCACTGTTGAGGACCCCACTCCTATCCGGGGCAAAAAATGTATTTGAGTAACTATAGCTTGTTGCCATACTATTACATATATGTCATTACCACTTTATCCTGTATTGTATCCTGTGCTGATGTGAAGTGCCATAGTGGAGGGTGTATTTAAAATGGATGGAGGAGCCCCATAGCCCTACTCCTCTCAGTGGGAAGAGTTATCCCTAAAATTCAGTCATTATTCCTGGTTGTTTTGGATACCCTCTTGGGGTTTGGCATGATGTTGGGAAACGCCATGTACTGGGAAAGAACCCATGAGTTATCACTGTCTGGTCCAAGAAGACCAAGAGTTTGTGCTTCTTTTAGTGGTTACAAACTCAGATTATTGCCATGGTTTGGTGGGCTTCCCAACATATCCATGATACAAGTTCCAGAGATGAAATTGGAGGAAAAGTCTGTGATTCTTGAAAGTATCTCTTCCATTTACAGACGAATTGTGATGGTCCATTTGTCTAGTTAATTTTGTTTAGCAAATTGTTTTAAAAAGTGCACACGCATGGAAACGTTATAGGACATAAATCCTATTCTAGTTCTTTGTTGAAGGCTGCCAATGTTCCCTCTCTTCTGTCATAGCAGACAGAATGGCCATATTTCCTGTCAATTGATATTAGAAGTTGTACAGTACCATAACAGGTCTTGCACTATTCATTGGGAGCTGCCCTTGAATGTCTGATGGATGTACTTTACAACGTGACTTCATTATACTGTATACCAGTGAAAATCACCTTTCACTTTGGGATCACTGAGCAGTCCCCAGCACTACAGTAGCCTACCTCTACCACAGCTGCAGATGTGTTTCCAGTGCTGACTGTGTTGAAGGCAGTGTTTGTCGTTAGCGACCTCACCCTCATTAAACACTGTTCTGATAAAGGAGCCTCTTAAAGGTAAGGTAGAAAGGAACACAGCATCTCACCATGTGGGAGACAGATGCTTGTGGCCTACGCCACCGCCAACGGTCGACCACATGCACTTAACATGGACCGACCGACCGAATGGAGGGGGTGGGTTGGCATGCCATACTACGACGTTATACTGGATTCTGTGAGAGAATTGAAATAGGAATGAGTGGTAAAACACAGACAGACACTATTATATGGGACATGTGGCTCTGTATTTCTAATGACGTATAGGATGCCAGTATGGTCCTATTCTAAAAGCTGGCCAGTGTTTAAACTCAGCAGGTCCAATATTCAGTGGTCACAGGGTTTCCATTAGTCCTAGCCTCGGTAACAATTTAAAAGCTGATGGAATTGAGCATTTTGTTATTTTATAAATAATCACATTTACTTTATACCTGTTTTGTGAATACCATTCAACAACATCAGCAGCATTAGAACACCTTTAGTCAGAAGTTGAGCTCATTAGACAGTAATGAACATGGTAGACTGAGATCTGTCCTGAATCCCAGCTTTCCTGCCTGCCTTCCTGACTGTCTGCCTGCTGTGGCAGAAAGCACCTCCACCTCATTGTACTGTAGTGTTTAAACAGACAGGAAAGAAAGCGTACATGGACGGAGATTAAATGAAATGAATGGAATGACTGACGCATAGCTGAGGTTTGCTTCCCTCTCCAAAGCCAAGCCACACCGCTTCCTGACATCCTGACATCAACTCACCAGGGCTGCCTGCTTGGGAGACTCAGTGGTGGCTAGCTGGCGTACCGTACATACACCAACCCCATATGATACCACTATGGCATGTCTAACTTCAAGTTTACACCAAGCCCATATGATACCACTATGGCATGTCTAACTTCAAGTTTACACCAAGCCCATATGATACCACTATGGCATGTCTAACTTCAAGTTTACACCAAGCCCATATGATACCACTATGGCATGTCTAACTTCAAGTTTACACCAAGCCCATATGATACCACTATGGCATGTCTAACTTCAAGTTTACACCAAGCCCATATGATACCACTATGGCATGTCTAACTTCAAGTTTACACCAAGCCCATATGATACCACTATGGCATGTCTAACTTCAAGTTTATACCAAGCCCATATGATACTCTATCACTATAGCATGTCTAACTTGGGAGACTGACAGGATGTCAGGGTGAGAGCACGTCTAGCTGTTCACATCACAGTCAAGGAAGGTTAGAGGAAGGCCTCTTTACTGTCCTTGACCACAGTGCCAAAGTGCTCTGTGACTTCAAACCAGGCAGTGAAGGCATCCTCAGTGAGTGGGTAGGTAGATAGAAAACCATAATGAGTCTTGGAGGTGATGTTATTTTGGCATTTCTATAGATCTATACCTTCGTCTTTTCAACGCAGTCAGTAGTAGTTAACAATGTTTATTGAATGTAAGTTTTATTTTGTGCATTGGGGAGTTAAACTGAAAGAGTTTAAGTTGGCCCAACTGATGTAAGAATATGTAGACATAATATATTGCATTCTGTTTGATTTAAAACACTAAAACATATTTCAAATTTCCAGCACTTCTAATATACAGTATGAACCAGTTGACTATTTATTATTACAATTTCTTCTAGAACCATGAGTCACATTTTTGTTAAAACAGACAATGATCCCCACTTCATGTTGAGGTTGTGGTCAGTCATTGAGTTTTCTATAGAGTTCAGCATAATGTCATTTCCATTTTCCATCTTGCTGTAAGGTCACCTCCACTATGAATTATTATCTGGTATGACATTGCCCCAGAATTCTCAGCTTGGAAGCCCAGTAATGTAAATATTACATTTCCAGATGAGCTGGCGTATCATCAGTCTTGATAACAGTAATGGCAACACTCCAGCAGAACTCTCTGTTGGCTTGACAGCAAGTGAAGATTTGAAAATTTTCCCATAATGTTCACAAAATAACCTCTGTTACTCTTTGGTTGTAAATGTGATCGACAGGGTGTGTGTGTTTCTTTCATGTCTAAGTGGAGTGTTATAATAAATGGAGAATCCCTTTAATCTGAAGATATTCTCATAAGAATTTAAGTTGAATCAAATGACATTGGTGAAGCGAGGCCAAACCCTTTAGCTGATACAGTGCCTTCGGAAAGTATTCAGACACCTTTTTCAACATTTTGTTAGGTTACAGCCTTATTCTAAAATGTATTAAATAGTTTTTTTCCTCTCATCAATCAACACACAATACCCCAGAATGACAAAGCAACAACAGGTTTTTAGAAATGTTTGCTAATTAAAAAACAAACAGATATATCACAATTACATAAGTATTCAGACGCTTTATTCAGTACTTTGTTGAAGCACAGCCTCGAATCTTGGGTATGACGCTACAAGCTTAGCACACCTGTATTTGGGGAGTTTCTCCCATTCTTCTCTGCAGATCCTCTCAAGCTCTGTCAGGTTGTATGGGGAGCGTTTCTGCACAGCTATTTTTAGGTCTCTCCAGAGATGTTCGATCGGGTTCAAGTCCGGGCTCCGGCTGGGCCACTCAAGGGCATTCAGAGACTTGTCCCGAAGCCACTCCTACGTTGTCTTGGCTGTGTGCTTAGGGTTGTTGTCCTGTTGGGAGGTGAACCTTTGCCCCAGTCTGAGGTCCTGAGCGTCTGAAGCAGGTTTTCATCAAGGATCTCTCTGTACTTTTTTCCGTTCATCTTTTCCTCTATCTTGACTAGTCTCTTAGTTCCTGCTGCTGAAAAACATCCCCACAGCATGATGTCATCACCATCATGCTTCACCGTAGGGATGGTGTCAGGTTTCCACCAGACGTGACACTTGGCATTCAGGCAAAAGAGTTTCATCTTGGTTTCATCAGACGAGAGAATCTTGTTTCTCATGGTCTGAGAGTCTTTCGGTGCCTTTTGCCCAACTTCAAGCGGGCTGTCATGTGCCTTTTACTGAAGAGTGGCTTCCAACTGGCCACTCTACCATAAAGGCCTGATTGGTGGAGTGCTGCAGAGATGGTTGTCGTTCTGGGAGATTCTCCCATCTCCACAGAGGAGCTCTGTCAGAGTGACCATCAGGTTCTTGGTCACCTCCCTGACCAAGGCCCTTCTCCCCCGATTGCTCAGCTCTAGGAAGAGTCTTGGTGGTCCCAAACTTCTTCCATTTAAGAATGATGGGGGCCACTATGTTCTTGGGGACCTTCAATGCTGCAGACATTTTTTGGTACCTGTCCCCAGATCTGTGCCTCGACACAATCCTGTCTCAGAGCTCTACATGGCTTGGTTATTGCTCTGACATTTATTTTTACATTTTATTCATTTAGCAGACGCTCTTATCCAGAGCGACTTACAGTTAGTTAGTGCATACATGTTCATACTTTTTTCGTACTGGTCCCCTGTGGGAATCAAACCCACAACCTTAGCGTTGCAAGTGCACTGTCAACTGTGAAACCTTATTATAGACAGGTGTGTGTCTTTCCAAATTATGTCCAAACCGCAGGTGGAGTCCAATCAAGTTGTAGAAACATCTCAAGGATCATTAATGGAAACAGGAACCTGATCTCAATTTCAAGTCTCATAGCAAAGGGTCTGAATACTTATGTAAATAGGGTATTTCTGTTTTTTATTTTTAATACATTTGCCAAAATTTCTAAACAACTGTTTTTGCTTTGTCATTATGGGGTATTGTGTGTAGATTGATAAGGGGAAAATATATTTAATACATTTAAGAATAAGGCTGTAACGTAGCCAAATTTAGAAAAAGTCAAGGAGTCTGAATACTTTCAGACTCCTTGACTGAATGCACTGTACTTACTGTTATTGTTATTAATATGTATTAGATTAATGCAGCATTCATTTAGTTTGTTGTTATTTTGTTATTTGAGACAACATGTTGGTTGTTAATATATTAGATGTTATGTTAAATATTATGCAAGATTTTAACCTTGGAACATTAAGCAAAACAATGAATAACGTTTTAGTATCGGTGACCAGATACAGCTGGATGCATGTCTAACTTTGTGTACTTAAAGTTTGTCTAGCCTGTAATATTGTTAAGGGACCATGCGTGTTAATATATTCAATGTCAATCCTTATCCTTGTAGGGTCATGTATTCAGTGAGCAGTCTTGGTACTCTCTCAGGGACTCATTGAGCTATCTACCTTCCTGACTCTTCTGACGTTACGCTTCAGTGGTTTCCAGGCTGGTGGGTCTGGCATGGCACCCAGAGTAACATACCGTGGGAACCCCTAGTGTCAGCTCTGACCAGACCCAAGTATGTTCTGACCTCAAGCCATGGACATGGCAGAGATCAGAGATAAGAAGAGTTGTGGTTAAGGATAGAGCTGTATCAGTTACAGTAATGTCTTAATAAAAGTGTCTGCATTGGAGTCTCTGATATACAGCTGGATGAATCTGGATGTATTTGTGATCCATAGTGCTACCTGATAGGCCTATAAACTACAGCCGTCTGCACATGTTAATATCAATCACTCGTTAACTTAACTTTTGTTGTCATTAGTGGAATTCTCTGTCTAAACATCCACTAACAAACACTCTTCATTTAAACCCAGGGTCCCAGTCCCACACCTGTGAGAAACCCTAGCAGGCAGTCCACTGATGACTTTTTGCACCACATCTATAACTTCATTAACAGAAGATGGGAGGGGGGTGAAGGCCTCTATTCAATCAGAACGAGCGTCAACCGGCGTGGCAGGGATACTCATAGCAGATGTTTTGGCGATGTTGGCGGTGTAACTGTGGTGTGAGCTGACAAACAGGTGAGGGGCTGCTCTTGTGTCACAAACCACTCCCTTCCTTATTATCCCCACCACGTTAGAAGTTCAAAACGGCGATAGAAAGTGTAGGCTTCTAATGCATGTTTTCATGTTAATTTGGATGCGTGACGTTCTATTGTCTAATCGTGGTTGTAGACAATAGAACATCACTCATTTGAGTGTTTGAACTTGTAATGCGGCTGAATGAACTTCTAATGCGGCTACATGGGATTTGTCGGGTTATAAAATCGGGTGATTTCATTGCATCCAATAGCAGTGTCCATGATAAGATAACACAAGGAGCCGCTTGCTTCTAACGCAGTTCCACCTCCGACACCGCCATAACAATTCCTATGCAGGTGTTGGCTAGCGCAGATCTAATAGAATCTAGCCCAAAGTCTTTACAGTTAAAGAAAGATGGGGGCTCGTCGAGTTAAGGACTGTAAGATGTTTCCAACATTCCTGTTAACTCCAGCATGAAGTCACTGTGACCATTTAATTTTTATATTCATATTTGCATTCCTTGTAGGAAACCACAAACCAAGACCCCCCACAAAGTTAAAAGCAACATTATTGCAAGGCAAGTGTAACCTACGCCAAGCCTGTGGGAAAAGGATTAAGTGACATGGAGTGTCTTTGCAACATGTTTGTAATGAAATAAATGTCTGTTTTGCTTTCCTTCTTTACCCAGTCTGTTAAACAGTGATTTCTGAGAAGAGGTGCCTCTGAGCACCGCTGAGGACAGGCTTGGGATTGGGATAGCTTTAGTATCATAGTGAGACTGTAGTTTAAGGGTCTCTAATAACCTTATTCATGCAAACTCAAACATTTGTTATAAAGTGGTTACTGGTACAATGGAAAGAAACCAAAAGTCTGCTGGGTCAGTTGTGTAGAATTTCATAAATTCTATTCAATTGAACTTAACAAGGGATTATCGTCCCTGTCATGACAAGCCAATTCCTAAAAGCATAAGATCTCACATCTATTGTATCTGGAAACGTACCGTTGGGGTTTATTGGATGACTAATGTTGTTTTCAACCGACGTTCCTCACTTTGACTGGTAGTTGACTACCATCCTGACACGTCTAACCATTTCCAGATGAGGTGGATTTTAGTGACATTTAAAGACCCATTAAAGTTCTACTGAAAGGGGATGTCGTCCTGCTCCAAGCAGAATTATAAACCACCCACAGAGAGCAGATTTGAAAAAAGTAATGATGTGGTCTCTGAATAAATTGAGCAGTTAAACACTGTGGATCTCCTTGAAGCATTTCGCTACACCCGCAATAACATCTGCTGAATATGTGTATGTGACCAACACATTGAGATTTGATTTGATTTGAAAGGGAAAAACTAGAATCCCTCCCAACTTGGATCCTCATTTATTGTGCACTCTGAGATTTGGGCACAGTCCCACACGCTTTACCCAATGGGTACGTTCATGTGTCCTGACAAGTTCAGTGAGACACCTCATTTTGATGGATTTCGTTATACAGGTCCATTTATATTTGATATACTGTATCAAGGAAAGTCAGGATGATGTTTTCAGGTTTGAGAGACAGATCACTGCTTGCTTCACTGTTTTGCATGGCCTATCATCTGTTTCAAAAGTCTGTTTTGGCAGTTTATGATTTGAAAGATACACTGTACTGTACATTAACAGTGAAAATGTTTGATGTTAAATAATCCCCACACACATTCCTTCAATGCTTCCTGTATATGTCCCTTGCCCTAAACCATTTAAAAGGCTTGGAAAACCTTATAGCACAATTTTTCTAAAAACACTACTGACGCCTCTTAGTCACATGATATTTCATACATTGACAGATTACTGGTGTGAGGGCAGGGTTGTGGTATAGCCTCTTACTCCCACCAGGGGGAGTGGAGGTGCCACAATCAGGCCCTCACACCCTAACTAGAAAAGCAATAGTCCTCAATCAGACACAGCTGTACAGGGTTGTCTCTGATTGGGGATTGTATTTAAGCTCCCCACACATCCACCTGTGTGTGGATCATTGTTCCTGCTTGTATGCAGTGTGTTTCAGAGAGTCTGTAAGTCACTGTGTTTAGTTTGTTTATATATATACTCTCCTTTGTTATTTTATGCCTCGTGATTCCATTCTCATAAAATAAAAAGGATGACACTCCACCAGCGCTCTGTGTATCGTCCCATCAATCCAAACCGTGACAACTGGTAATAAATTATGTGACTCTCCATTCACACGTTAACACAGTGATTCTGAGCTTTTCCCAGGCAAATGTCCACAGATAACCATTACTCGCCGAGCTTGTCAAGCTGTAGTTTATGAGGGGAAGGAAGGAACAGTTTTCTTTCTCCTGGGGTTAAGGCTAAACATTGAAATGATATCTGTGATAATGTTGTTGCTTGAAGTCAGGGTGTTTTATGGTGAAAATTGAGAAGACAGATACCACTCACTTGGTATCCCAATTTTTTGTGATAGCCTTGCATACTCACTATATGTGATGTATGAAAATATAATAATGTGTAAATTCATATGTAACAATCTGGTTTTCATCCTGCACCTTTATTCATTTTACATTTGTGTGCGTATAGGCTACGCTATGTACTGTAGATCCATTTTTATCCATTCAACCTTGTGCTTAGAATAATTTCACATTGGCCAATATAACATTTGCCCTCTTTTGTCATTTCTCAGGGCTCTTAGCTTGCTATTCCCTCTCTCATCGCTTATTTCCTGTGTAGAAGGAGGTGGTGTGTATTTGTTTTGGCCTGGGTGGAGTATTGGCCCGATGCAGATCTCGCTGCTATGGGTGGGTGAGAGCCAGGCTTCTGTCTCCTGAGCCTACCCCAATCTCCTCAGTCCACCCCTAGCCCTGGCCTGGCCTGGCCACCATCTCCCTCTTCCAGCCCCCTGTCCCAGCCTGTATCCAGCCTGCAACTGACTGTCTTACTGTAGCTCCGGGAAGAACTAAGTCCGCTGAGAGAGCCTGAATCTAAAGCAAAACCCTTTTTAATTATGAATGTAGTCTGCTCTTCATATGCATTGTTTGTGTGATTATTCTATGTAAGCCCAGTTATGTCCCGTGCTTAAGGACCACACATAAAATGTAACATTTTTCATGAATGTTGGGACATAATATATACAGTTGGTCTGAGAAAATATGCAGGTTTAGCAAGGCTAGATCCCCATTCGTCCTGGTTTGGGATTGGGAGGAAATTGTTTGTGACGGGGTAATGTCTAGGAACGGGGGGATTATTCACTGGACTGCTGAACGTAACGTTCCCTAAGAGATACTGACTGACTAGAGACTAACATTGGCAGCCATCCAATCACAGAGGAGCTTTGCGTCATTAAAACTAAACAGCTT